>CM024692.1:13542078-14871441 GCA_014182735.1 Corymbia maculata | reverse complement strand
TGTCTGTTTACAGCAATTTCCTTGATGTGATTTTTTTCCTCGATTTGTTGTCTCAGTTACCGGTCCGGTCCGAGGCATGGAGTCTGTCGTGGCTTCCGTCAGTGGATACCATGGTACGGAGCGGTTCGATCTTATCAAGCTGATTTCTTTGATGGGAGCTAGCTACGTCGGAGCCATGTCGAGCTCCACCACGCATTTGGTGAGTTTTGCTGGCTGGATGCGATGGAATTCTGGTTGTGAGCATGGCGTGGAGTCATGGACTGACTTATAATTTTGGTCTTATGGTTTGCCCTGGGTCTGGATGAACAGGTTTGCAGAAGGTTTGATGGGCAAAAATATGATCTTGCCAGGAAGTTTAAGACCCACGTGGTCAATCATCGGTGGGTGGAAGAGTGCATAAAGCAAGGAAGGCGTGTTCCGGAACATCCCTACACAATGGAAAGGTGTGGATCATAGTCAATTTAGCTGATGTATACATCAGAAGAAGAAATACGGTCTAGAATTTTCCTTTCATTTTGACTTGTTATAAGATTGATCTGAATGTTACCTAAAACCTTCCTGTCACAGTCAATTAAACTCGAAGATTCCTCGTTGCCCAATGTTGTGGTCATTAATAGAAAAGTTCGTACTTCTTCTTAAGAAAGCTCTATATGTTGGTTAGCATGGCCTCTGGTTGAAGGAAAATGCATGCACTAGATGGAACTATACCATTTTCAAATGAGGACTTTATTTTCCCAAAACTTTCAGGGAGTTTTTATTAGTTTGGCAATTCCTTTTAATGATGACTTCTCCATGAGGTACTTCGTATAGGACATTTTTCATGTACTTATTCTGGAACAATCTACGTTTTAGAATCTAGTAGATAGTGTGGCATAACAATGTTGTTGGGTCCACGAATCACGGTGGAAGAGCAATCCTGCAAATCTGGACCTGACAGAGGGAGTGGATTGAAATACATGAAACACACTTATGAACACAACAGTTTCAGTCAGGTGTTGGTGTTGCAACTTGACTGTGAATCTCACAAGCATAATTATGAGATGACAGTCCGACAGCGAGATTAATATCTTGTATCAATTATTTTGCATGATATAGAAACTTGAACACAATAGAAGCTATCTGATTTAACACGAGACTATTTGATACACCCAGATTTCTCTGTTCTGTATGAGGTTTTTGAGGTGTAAAAGAATTATTAGCTTGAGTTTGCTTCACGTTTACATAACAAGGACGTTCCGTAAGCTTGCTCAAATAGTCATACTGGTTCCACTATCCATCTATACTATTTCTATTCCCCCCTGCTGTTAGTTACTAGGGATGAAAATAATTTTGGCTGGTTTAAGTTATTTTTCTGACTCAAAATGAATGTCTTTGGCACCTTTATTTTATCATCTGTAGAAGTCATTGTCTTTCAAATTGTTTCAGAAAAATCATTATCTTTGCTACTTGCTAATAGTGTATTTGTTGTTAAATTACAATGTGATGATGCTGATAAATTTTTGTAGTGGGGAAGAAGCAGGACCATTGCTGTTGCCAGTGCCAGTAAATTCTAAGCCTTGCATCACGATGAAGAAGCATAAAGTGCTTTTTGATCGGTCGAACTTTGCCAGTGCATCAACGAAACAAATAGCTGATTCAGCTTTTGAAGATAATAGAAGTGATATTTGGACTGACTCTCATTTGTTGAAGGAGGTATGGCCCAGACTGCATTTTGAATCTCATCTTTTGCTTCTCTAGTTCATCATGTCCTGCAGTTTTCATATACTTCTCCCTGGTTCTGTTGTGTGAATAACTTGGCTTTGGCCTTGGTTTCTGCATTTTGTCTGCTTTACCACCTAGTTAATCAAATTGACTCGTATTGTTCATTGACTGTAATAATGGGGTTGATGATTTCATCTCTCCTGCTCCTGTTTAGCGTTATGCTTTAGCTTTCAGTCTCTTAGACAATGACTGTATAACTTATGTATGATGTATTCTTCATATACTATATAAAAGGCTCTTGCAGTGACCATTCTTAATAGCCAGGAGACAGAATGCTGATCTGTTTGTGTTATGCTGGTGTCATAACTTATGCTCATACGAGACTTGGCTACTCAGACAGACATGCTGATGCTCGTGAATTTTGCACTTGGTTGAGAAAAGGATGTTCTGCTACATATTAATTGTTATCTGTAGTAGCCAATATACTTTTAAAGTAATGATTTTAAAACAAACTTATCTGTTTGCTGCTGCTCTAGTTTCATGACTCACTGTATTTGCATACTTTTGTTCTATCCCTTGTATGACATTCTGAATACTTCCATTTATGTGCACATGAACTGTACAACTAGAAAAAACCAAGCAGTAGAACGTCATGTCGTCAGAATTATAGAGATCAAGTTTCACTGTACTGATGGAGACATTTTACATCTTGTACAAAGAAGCTAAAAGTCTCTTCCTCAAGATGAAGGTAGATCTAGGAGACAACATAGCATAGTGGACCTCATCCTAGATAACATGTCCTTTTGGATTTGTAAAACATAAGTACATAATTATTCTCATTTTGAATTGCGAAATTCTTACTACCAAGGCGTACCTAAATAAGTGCTTTGCTTTTGTATAAAAGCCTATGTTAAGTATTTGAGCATAATTTTTTTTTTTTTTTTAACTTTTCCTCTTCAGTTTGTTTTGTTGTCCAGTCATCAGAATCAAACTAAGCATCCAACAATAGTACATTTAGTAAAATGATTTTTCTTGTGTACTACTTTTTACTCCTAAGGTGCAGTATTTCAGCAGCATGATGAATTTTGTCTTAAGTCTTCTGAAATCATGGGCCTGGTTTTAAAGTTAGTTTCACTGGTTTTTCCCACGGATTTTTCTTTCACTCTTCTCTCTGATATTATGATAGATGCTTCTTCTGCTGAAGTCAGACTGCCACTAATGTGCTCTTACCTCCTCTATGTTGTGAAGTGTCCAGAGTTGAATCGGTCATCTAGAAGGTTGTTGAGAGGAAAAGAATCATTACCCCGCATGAAGAGTCACATGTTAGTCCATCTATATGTTTTGGGAGAAGAGAAATTAAGTCATTCAGTGGCAATGGAGATTCTTCTTTGGCTGAATCTTCTAAAAGGGGCAGAAATTTGGTGAAAAGGAATGCTAAAAGAGAGACTTTGAAGTTAACTACCTCAGATTCTGACCAGGAATGCTATATAGTTGGAGTCGATGACGAATACAGAGACCCAACATCTCCATCTGAACATTTGAATGGTAAGCTTGTCAGTACCAGAAAAAGAGGGACACTAAATGGACCCTATGGGCGTGAGGGAGCAATAAATGGCATTATTGAAGATGTTGATGAGATTGAAGATTGGAATCACGATCACCAGCCTTGTCCTGAGGTTTCAATTCTAAAGGATTTACTGGATTCCCATGAAATGGTTTCCAAAGATGAACAGAATGCAGAGAAGTTAAGTATTGAGATTGATGATGTGGGCCACACTAATCATGTTAACAGTTTACCATCGTCAGTGGAGTTATCATGTGTTATATGTTGGACAGAATACAGCTCAACAAGAGGGATACTACCATGTGGACATAGATTTTGTTATTCATGCATTCGGAATTGGTCTGACCATATGGTATGTGTTCTTTTGGTGTCATTTTTGTGCATTTCCCAAAATAGTGATTGCCCTAAAATTTGTATTGGTTCTTGAACATCCACTAGTGTGACAAAGTTCATTCTAATAAAACACGGGTGTGTTACTGGCCTGAGGTAGAGCACTCAATGGGTATAAACCCAGGGAAACTCTGAATACAAGCCTAGATCATCTATGTAGTTATCTTTTTATATAGATAGCATCCCCATGAAAAGTGTGAAACTTTTCTGTCTTTTCCTTCTGGAGTTAACTAGTAAAGAAAGAGTTTGAATATCTATCTTTGCACTTAGTGTTACATATGTCAGGTCTTCTAGTTTGTACCCTATAAGCTTTGGTGGTAAACAGTTGTTTCGATACCTCTTCAGTTTTCTTTACGAGGTACTGTCATTGGATTAGCATGCGTTGTTTGGATATAATTTTTCTGTCGTACTGTGAAGTTCAATGAAGAATACATTTGCAATCAGCTGGCACTAGTATGCTATATTAGTGTAAACAGAAGAAGAAGCTGAACCTTTTCTGTAGAAGTTTCTAGAAAAAGCTATTTGTTGCTTATTTCATGAACAAGCCAAATTGTCCTTTTCCTGATGGTAGTTTTGAAGTACCTTAAGCTGCTTAAGTTGCATCTTGAAAGTGTCATATTCTACTTTCCGAACTCTTATTCTGCTAATATTATGCTCCTTGGTTTGAGTTGAAAGTGGTCACAATTTAGTGAAACTGTGTTTGCAGTCTTCAAGGAAAAAGACTTCAACTTGTCCCCTGTGTAAGACGAGTTTTGTTAGCATCACAAAGGTGGAAGATTCTTCTGGTTCAGAGCAAAAAATATACTCCCAAACCATTCCACATGACCAATCAACTAGCGAAGTCTATGTTGTGACCGATCAAGAAAGAACGAGTTCCAGAGTCGAGGTACTTTCGAACTGTGTTACTTTGTCCTGTTTCTGCATGTTCATTTGACAGTTACTGTCCCTTCTCGATAGGTACATGTTTCACATTTTTTGGTCTGTTATGAGAGTACCGTTTGTCACTTGTGGTCATTTCACAGAACTTACTTTTACTGCTCCAAAAGGAAAAGAAAAAAGAAGGAAATGAAGGATGGATGCTAGTACTTCAAGGCTTATATATTAGTAATTGTGCATATGAGGTTAGAGTATGAGTTATTCGTAGATATTTAATGTGGGAGAATAGATCAGGTCACACTACTGTCGCATGCATGGAATGTTAGAACACTATGCAGTTGAATTTTGGAAATGTTGCGTAATACCATTTGCTGATGCTGAGTTGAGGTGCCATAGTTCTGAAATGGTAGAGCACCTTTCAGTGCTTTGGTATCTTTGTCCAAGGGCATGCTAGACTTGATGACCCAGACAAAAGGACAAAGAAATAAAGATGCATCTGTTTCCTTTTCCTTTCAGACAAACTAAAAGGAAATAAACATGTATCACAATGCAGATAACAGACCCAGATCATGACATCGCAACAATCCATGGGAGATGAAAGATAAAAAGAAAAGGGAATAAAAATGCATAAAGTTTTCATGGATAAGTTCAGGAATCAGGAGTCATTATGATCGAATACCACTTGAGCAATTTTCAGCCTAGTTTTGAAATACATTTAAATTTTCTGTTTGGGGCGCTCAATACTCTCTTCGGACTTTTCTAGATGCTGATTGCATGTCCAACTTTTCTTATTTGAGCTACGCAGTCATTTGGAGCGCAAGTCTGTAGTGAATGTCGCTCTCGTGAACCGGTGGATCTCCTCATCAATTGCCACCTGTGCCATACCCGTTGCATTCATTCCTACTGCTTGGATCCCCTTTGCTACCTTGGACATGCGTTCACTGCAAGGATCTCCAGATGCTTTTCCATCTTCCTCGCTAGCCAATACATGCTAGCGTGCAGTTCATTTTCATGTATGGTCAAAGTCAATTGTTGAATGACTATTCTTGATGGTTATCTGATAACGACAAGCCAATTCGCTTGTGCCAACTTTCAATTAAAAAGTACCTCCTTGGGACGGCTAGTTTGTAATTTGATGGATTGCTTTTGGGTTATCGATAGGTGCTGATACATTGGCATGCGATCATCTTCCGAGGTTCCACTCTATAGGTGGGGTAACAACTATCGGTTTTATGCATCATTCATTTCAAAGAATTGGTAGTTATAATCCTTGAATCAAAGGCGGAAAAGGCTGCTCGTGTATAATTTCCTTTAACAGCACATGGTCTATTTTTCCATCGATTAACCTGTGTAAACAGGTTACTTTCTAGAACTCATGGTTTCAAGTTTTCTTCTTTTTCGACTTTACCAACTCTAGTGATAGCGATAGATCACTTGCTAAATTTATGATAGATTCTTGTTCTAACCGAAGAGAAGTTCCTTCCCTCAGCAAATTAGGTCTCATTGTCCACAAGCTAGAACTAGGAAACCTACTCAAAGATAAAGGTTCGAACAAAGCTTCCTCTTCCGTAATAAAAGCAAACTCCTCCATGGCCAACCTGCCGAAGAAAAACTACCAGATTCGTCCTTCTTTCTTGCTCGTGCGATCCAAAAGGATTGCAGACACATTTCACGAATGCCGTGGTCGGCAAAATCAATCACAACGCAGGAAACCTGCACTTTACTCTGCAGCAGGATCGGTTATTGAATCCCATCTAATTTCTCGCGCAAATCTGTCGAAACTAGAAGTATCAAGACCAGACAACGTCTATCGGGAGACATCCTTTGTCCCGTTGTCCTTGGAAGGACCCTGTACTGTAGCATTATTGAGAATATTCTCCGAAAAGCAGTACGGTTCGTGCGTCATATGCTTTGTGCAGTTGCCGTCGTAGTCACTGTTCAACACTAGTGGAGAAAATTGGTTTTTTGTTTTGGGCGGGGGAGAGATCAATTTGGACTTTGCTTTATGTGGAAATCCTAACAAAAGAGCTTCTGCAACCAAACCAAACCAGACGAACAGAGTCCCATGATGTCCACCCATCGTTTCAAGTGACTCTTGCTTTATTACGTGCGTCCAATTTGCCACGTCACTTTCTGCTCCCACTCCGTTTGTCCTTCTCTATCTTCTCGAGCTCGTGTCCTCGCCCCAGAGCCGAAAGTGGCGGAGTGCATGTCGACGACACATGCCCCCACGAGAAAAAGGAGGGAAGAAGATAGAATACCTTTTACGTTTTCATCCTCGCACGACCGATATGACGTAGCGGATCGAAATCTATCTTAACGAATCGTACGTTGATTTTGCAAATTGCTTTTCTCGTTAAGTGGCTTCTTTATGGGTCATTATCATATGTTAAATAGGTCAATCATATCGAGTAAACACAATATGAGTATTAAATCAATCATAAATAAAGATACAAATTAGTAAAATATCTTTTTAAGAGCTTGGCGATAGAAAGCAATTCCTACAGAGGAAGTCCGGCAAAGGCAGCTTTGGCTCATCCTCTCAGTGAATTACAGCCTTTCTTGGTTACGTGGATGAGGATGCGAGAAGATGCACCGACAATTCACCGGCCTTGTCCTCGACATGCGTGGAAGCGAATTACCCCACAGAGCACAGATGATAGAGACTGGGTTGCGCACGTATCTTTCGATCGACAGCGCCGGTCGGAAAGATTTTCCATGGCTTCGGACGAAACTGAACGTGACCCTTGGTCGATGTGTGTGCCTCATCGGTCGTAACGGAACTGCATTTATAACACCACCCATGAAGTAAGTCTCGAGAGTTCTTTCTCTTTCAAGCGATGCATCGAAACGAACGATCGAACCTTTTGATTTGTAGTATAATTCGAGTGTAGAGCCTAACGTCGAGCTCCATAGCAGAAGACGAGCCAACTTTGCACGCTTTGGAGTTGGGTAGACTGAATCATCTAATCATCATTTGTGCCTAATTACAATTCTGCAAACTGTACTTTACGTGCTTTGCTTAGCACAGCTAATGAACGAGAGAGACTGGAGGGTTCTTATAGGTTCGTTGTCTTTCTCCACGACTGCATTTAAACTGCGGCGAATGCATGCATGTGTACCATATCTTTCTGCGCGAACAATTACTACCGCCACCGCCTCCACCCGTCATCGTACCCCTCCTCGTACCATATGCGCGCCCCTCGAACTTCGACTCCCCCGTCGTGCGGCACGACTCGGGAAAGAAATCGAAAGAAAATCACGAGTCGAAAAATCATTGGATAGGCAGTCGGCCATGAAAATTTTGCCTGGAGGACAGCCTATCGAGTAATGGGTATTTCACCCACCTTTTATCATATGAGGCGTGGGAGGCTATCATACTAGTCCTACTCGATAGAATTACCTTCCTTATTGAATGGCCGTTAATTCCCGGTCAATTTTTGTTTTTCTATTGAGAGGGAATACATACGTGACATTGCTGAGTTTCTTATCCCATGGTGGATCCTCGCCTATTTTTTTCCTTGAAATCTTTTAAAAATCTGCTCGGATCCGAAAATGAGAGAAAATCACGAGTCGGAAAATCTTGTCTTTTAAAAATCTATATGCCACTGATAAGAAGGCGCGACATTGAAAAAGTTATCATCGGAGGAGACGAAATCAGAAGGCTACGCTCTTGGTGTTGGGAGAGTCGGCGACCTTGAGGGTCTCCTCGATGAGCTTGCGGGCCTTCCTGCTTCTGATCTCGACTCGCATGCTGTCGCTCTTCTCGATCTTGTCGTAGAGGGGCTTCTTCAGCTTCAGCGACCTCAGCTTCGACTTCAGGCTCCCCACCAGCCTCTCTATGCCCATCATCACCATCTCCCAATTCTTCTCCCCGGTCGACCTGTCGCCACAAAACAGAAGAGAACTGAGGACGCGCAGCAGAGCTCGAGAATATGACTCGAACAAAGATGGGAAAAGGAGAGATTTTTAACATGTAGAAGCAGAGCCAGTTCTTGGGTACTTACCTACAGAGAGAGACAGGGAGAGTGACGATGAATTGGGTTGGAGTTTTGAGTGTCGCGAGAGAAGCAATGACAGAGAGAGAGAGAGAGAGAGAGGGGGGGAAGAGGAAGAAGGGATGAGAGGAGAGCCAGGCGTTCTGATTTACATGGAAGCCTTTTGTGTGTTGTGGTGGCCTTATTATCTTTCCCTATTTTCTTTTTTTGGCATTTTCTTGATTGCTTTTATTCTTTTGTTTTTTTCTTTCTCTTTCATGTGTGGTGGGGGCTGAAATTCCAATTGCCACTTTGCAATATAGTTCCTTTGGATCTAAACAAGTCTTTAAAATATTTTCTTAAATTATTTCGTATGAATCCTAAGAAGTAAAAAATTTGGGAGTATTCCCAGATTAGAGATAAGGAAGATATTTTCTTATCAACAAGGGGTGCGAAACGTGCGGATATTGGCAAGTTAAAATAAGGAACACAGCTTAGCAAGACACTATTGTTGGAAAGACAATCATAGGTAGCCCTCGCATAAGTGGCAATACCTATAGAAGAGGATATGCTTGTGAGGTAGCTTTCAATTGCAATTTCCCTCTAGCAAGCCCCGAGTTGAGAGCTGAGGTGGGGCTTGCAACTTCAATTGCCATTTTGCAATACGGTTCCCTTTATATTTGAACCCAATTGTATGCACGCACATTTCATGTGCGAGGCAAGCGCTATATTTTAGGGATTTTACTTTATTTGGTGAATAGCAGTAATGGAACTGGATATTTTCATATCCTATCTTGTTAATTGTTTGGTAGGAATTGCCACATTAGCATAAACAAAAGTGGTAAGAATTCTCTGGCAATTTACTATTGAAAAAAAGGGAGAAAATTACCAAAGATGTCTTAAACCTATTAGCTTGTGGGAATTCAATTCTAAACATTTTAATTATGCCAATTGAATCCTAAATCTTTTAATGATTTCCAATTAAGTCTATTCGTCGATTTTGGTTGGAAATCATAGATGTGGACATTAAGCCATCACATGTGGCATGACAAAGATTGACGTGGACATTTTAAAACAATATATTAAAATTTGTTGGATTTTTTTTCTTTTTTCACAGTGAGAGACAACTCTTGTCGACACTGGATGAAGATGTCACAACCCTTGCCTAGATCTGGTGAGGGGTTGTGACGCCCACAACAATGCCCTTACCGGCCAAAGCGAAGGCATGCACCCCTCATCGAGTCTAGGCAAGGGCTTGAACACTCTCGCTTAGTGTAGGCAAGAGTCGCCTGCCCTCACTTAAAAATAATATATATAAAAAAAGGGAAAAACAAAAACAAAGAAACTTGCAAAAATTATTAAAATATTAATTCAAAATGTTCATATAAGATTTGGTTATGTGAAAAGATTTTGGATTCAATTGACACAATTGGAACGTTTAGAATTGAATTAGCACAATTTTGATAGGTTTAGGAATTTTTTGATAATTTCCCCCCAAAAAAATTGGAAACACACAAATAGAGACAAATTCCAATGATCAATTCTATGATTGTTGTATGATCTAAATCTTAAACAGCAAATGGGCTTATTGCAGCATTCCAAAGCCTATGAAATTGACTATGACAAGAAATTAATGGGCTAAAACAGTATCAATGAGATATATTAGCCAAAGAATGCCAGATCTTGTGTAGGAGAGGAAGTATGATTATTTACCTTAGCGATTCTGAAAGGTAGGCTCTCTTGCACATTTTGTGATACTTCGACATGAATCGGAGAGTTATGGAGGAGGAGGAGTTTCAATCCTCTCGTCCCTTACATGAAGCTTCAATGTGAACCAAAGACTTACAAAGGAGTTGTTGGGTTTCAACGTGAACTAGAGCTATGGAGGAGAATGGGATTGAAAAGGTAGAGTTTTTCAAAAAAGGACAAGAATCTCTATTAACCCCTAGGGGATTTTTTATTCAATTTATGTTTTTCTTATGTATCGACTAGAGGGAAAGGTCAATCTGTTGTATATATACCAATTCAGTCTTAAACTTTATCCAAATTTGCATTGTGGTCATTTTAACCAATTTTTGTCAAATATTGCTAACGTAGTGACACATCACATACAACGGGACAACTACTTTAGCTATTTCTAGCGAAAATTGACTAAAAAGGTCACATTGAAAATTCCCTGAAAAGGTTTAGGATAAAATTGACAAAATTAAAAATTTTATAATTGAATTAATATCCATAAATGGGTATAGGCCTTATCCTATTTTGGATAAAAATCTTGGTTAGGATGAAAATTATTTACATACCAATTTTTATCTTGGTTACCAAATGTTGCCTTAATCTTTGGGATGTTAGGTGTATTTTGTTAGCTATGGTCACATGCCAGTGATTGATGACAATCATCCATGACTTCCACCTACTCCGATTGGAAGGCCAGGCCCGATAACTTTCAGTACCATCGAGTTTTCCTTTTGGGCCAGCAAGAGGCCCCCATCAAGTTTAGCCATTTAAATTTATAGAACAGAGATTGAATTTTGGGTCCCAAGTTACCACTTTTAGCGAGGGAAACGTTTAATAAAACATGCCAACGCATGACTATGCTCTGGAAATATGGTCCTCGTCGATTATTTGATCATGTCGGAAAACTGATGTAGGACGGCAATTGTTAGTTATAAAACATGCCATGCTCGATTCAAGCGCACATCTAAGAATGTTGCTACATCTAATCGGGACATCCTTATCGGGTATGCTTGTGAACATTTATGCACACGGTCCCTTCTTCCTTCGTAGAGCCTAAGTTATCTGAAGAGGGTCTCGTGTCATCTATCGCATCACGAGTCGATGATTATAAGTACTGCGGAGCTTATCTAGCGGCATTATATTGGCTGAAACGATCTAAATTCGTACACAACCTTAATGGCGAGGAATGCGAAGGCTAACGAGCCCGCAACGGAGGGAGGGGACCATCCTGTGCAGGAAAATTGAAGATTTTCTTTGGCGACGGTCCTGTCAATCATTTGCCAACTACCTAGCGACGACATTAAAAAGCCCTACGAACTATGGTTGTCCCATTGGCTTCGTGAATCCAATGCCTATGGGAATCTTTCATGTTTTGGTGACACTGATTTCAAACGACGTGCCCTGATCTTTGATCGATTTGCTATAACTACGAGAAATGGGATGGTGGTTGGCATGCTGGTGCACGGGAAAATCATTCTAGAAAACTCTAAATTTATTGCACATTTACTAATTTAATCATAAATATTTTAATTTTACTAATTCAGCCTTCAACCTTTTCATGTTATGTCTATTGAGTATATCCGGTCAATTTTAATCGAAATTCATTGATTAGGACGCTGCCCATTTTACGTGGTATAGCCAGTTAATATAATTTTGATGTTTTTTTTCAAATTTTTATTAATTTTTTTTTTCCTTTCTTCTTTCTTTTGTTAGTTGCCAACCACCGGCCAAAGGCAAGGCTTGGCCGGGTGAGGGCAAGTCTCATCAGGTTGTGCCTCACTTGTGGAGGCGAGGCCCATCGGCCTGACCATGGCTAGTGGCCAGCCATTGCTCTTGGTCGGTGGCCGGCCACTAGTATAAGGAAGGAAAGAAAGACAAAAAAAAAAAAAAAAAAAAAATTAAAAAATCATAAAACATTAAAATATTATAAAAAATTATCCATGTTAGTATTGATCATCCTACATAATGGTGCTCACGTTCGGGATTTCCGGCAAAAATTAATTGGGTGGATTCGATTGATAAAAAATGAAAAATTTTATGATTTAATTGGTAAAATTGAAAAGTTTAGGATTGAATTGATAAAAGTCCAATAAGGTTCCATTTGGCAACACTCTTTGTTTCTCTATTTTTTCGTTCTTTTGTTCCCCTGGAATAGAAAAATAATAGAAATCTGTTTGTTAACGCAAACTGATTTTTCTATTCCCGGGAATAAAAAGTTGTTTCTGAGAATAGAAATGAGAAATAAAAAAAACTAGTTTCTTATTCCTGGAAACAATTTCTAGAAACAATTTCTTGTGGATTACCCACTCCTATAGCATGCCACCACCGCCTCGCTGGCCACCGCCGCCACTTGCCGTCGACCGCCAGGCCACCACGCTGGCCGCTGGCGGTCGTCGCCACGCCATCGTCGCCGATGACGGCCCACAGCCCCGCCGGCCGCCGACGCCGCCCGCCCGATCGCCACGGGTCGTCGGGAAAAAAGAAATAAAAACTTTGTGTCGGTTCCAAACGCATTTCTATTCATTTTCTATTCCAATAATAAGAAATTTTTATAATTACCAAACGCCCTATTTTACCCATAAATTGTTCTAGAGAATAGAAATAAAAAAGAAATATTTCTCAAAAGAAACTGTTCCCAGGAGTAGAAATGTTACCAAACGCACTCTAAGTTTATGATTTTGTGGACAATTTTCTCGCCAATTTGTCATGCTCATTCCAAAGGTTTTTGCGCATCCGTGCACATACACACATAGTGAAAATCATTATTTGTACGGATGCCAATTTAATTTTAAACATACTAACTTTACAAATTTGGTCCCAAACCTTTACGCAAAATTCTAATACTATCCTTCTAGTCAATTTTGCCAGAAATCACCAACGTGACAATCCAATCAGCACCGACCATCCCACACTTCACACCACTGCGTTGGCGATTTTCGGAGAAAATTGACTGGAAGGATTACATTAGAATCATGGACAACGATTTACAAATAAATTGACAAAATTGAAAATTTAGTATTGAATCGATATATGTTTAATATGTTTTGGACTTTCAGGGTTTAGATTCTTTTATGACCTTGTACTGGATGGCGAAAATGGCGGCTTTGTCAATTTTCCCTTAGTCTAACTTCAATTTATTTCGATGTGAATGGAGCACCCTCTAGTTGGTGAGAGGCCCCTCTCGAAACCAGGAAAAATATAAATGGCCCGCGGGGTTTTCAACTGCTCCTGCACGATACGTTCGAATCGCGACATCGGTCAAGCTCTCAAGCCAAAAAAGCAATCTTGCGTAAGAAGACGAATAAAGTCAATCAAGTCGGAATCAACCCAGCTGTGCTAGCCTAAGTTATACTTAATATCTTTTTTTAAGGCTTCATTTATTTCCCGAAAAATTAATAATTTAATTCATTTTAATAAAAAAAATAAGTCACTTTTATTGCTTTAAAAAATGAATGCACCAGTTTTTATTGATATTATCCTTTGAAAAAAAAAAAATTTAAATTAATTATTTCTCTCCTGGAGCCTTCTATAGCAAAGCCGAGACAGCGACGGATCCTCTGCCTGGTTGAAACATAGGAAGTGTGCAAGAAACAAATAGCTTTCGAACTCCCATCAATCATTCGGTAACCTCTTTAGGTAGCTAGTTAATTGGGGTAATGTTTCCCCAAATAATGAGTTCACCCACAGCTTTCTTGCCCTCACCAATTTACCAGCTAATAGACAATCTCACATCATTGGCAAATCGAGACTTCAAAGGAGTAGATTCAAGGACGGATGGTGGTGTTGTTTTCCCTTTTCTAACGAGACATTACGAAGTACCCATGAATATATTATAGGATTCTTGACAGAAGAAAGATCCAGACGTCATTAATCGAGTGATAAACTACAGGTTATATATGTGTATATAGGTGCCTTGCGTGATTATTCTATGGTTCTCATCACTTTCTTTTTTGCTATATTTTAATCTGTTCAGCCTGTCGACCGAGACCCTAATAATGAATCATCACCACCACGTTCATCAAGATCACTCCAATGCGGTCATAATCATTCATCCCGATGCTCCTATAGTTCCCCATCTCTAGGCCTCTCTCTCTCTCTCTCTCTCTCTCTCATCGCCGCAGAGATGAAAGGAGATGTACAGTCGCACCACCACAGGACCACCCCGAAGATAGTCCTCCTCGTCGCCATCCTCTTCTCCCTCCTCCTCATCATCTCCCTCTACAACCCTTTCCTCTCTCCGCCCCTCCCCCTCGTCTCAAGAACCTCCTCCTCCTCCTCCTCCTCCTCCTCTGCCGCCTCCCCGGACGACGCCGTCGCCGTCGCCGCCCCGGAAGAGGATGGCCCCGCCGCCGGCTCGGGCGCGGGGGAGATCTGCGACATATTCACGGGGGAGTGGGTGCCGAACCCGCGGGCGCCGTACTACACCAACAGGACCTGCTGGGCGATCCACGAGCACCAGAACTGCATGAAGTACGGGCGGCCCGACGCCGACTTCATGAAGTGGCGGTGGAAGCCGGACGGCTGCGAGCTCCCCCTCTTCAACCCGGCGCAGTTCCTGGAGCTGGTGAGGGGCAAGTCCATGGCTTTCGTGGGGGACTCCGTGGCGAGGAATCAAATGCAGTCCATGATCTGCCTCCTTTCCAGGGTACGTACACTGTCCAACTCCTAAGCCTTTGCTTTTTCTTGGTTTCTTCTTCACCTCCATTGAAGCGCATCTCGGTACTTGCTACTTTCGTTTTCAGGAGTCGCATTAGGTCTATTACCTTTTCTTTTCTTTTTAATTAGCACAACGATAGAGGTGTATTTTAACTAGTTGACATGGGTGGATATTAATTTGAAAATCCAATAATCCCTTAACTATAAAAATTACATGTGACCAACAACGATTAAGATGAAAATTCAATAAATTCCTTGTCATATCGTTTGATCTTTTGGCGCAATAGATTTATGTTTGGACTGACGTTTTGTCTAAGCATCCTAGAAAGGCGCAAGGCAGCTGTGTGTTTAGAAGTTCGAGCATTGCTTTGTATGAATTTACAATTGGACATCACGTGGCTCGATCGAAAGTAATCTTTTTAACAGCATAAAATATTTTTATTTACTAAGTTCCCCGATTCGTACAAGATGAATAAAATATTAGAAATGTCAGTTTTCACAAGTTATGATGTGTGAGATTCTGGAAAATGTAGCTAGCTCTCACTTCTCAGCACATAGCTACATGGACATCAACATCTTACTAATCTTAGATTTTTTTTTTTTTTTTTTTTTAAATAGAGTAACTCGAGTCAAGCTGAAAGTATTTATTACGTCAGCACGCTGATATTTACAGCCATAGCTACGACGAGTTTGCATGTCTTTGCTCGAGTTGAAAGGTCTCTCCTTTTTGAGGAACAGGCACGACCACGTGAATTAGACCTTGGATCTGGATGTTTGACTTTAGGTGTCGGGTTCAGTAGTCGATTAGACAATTTTTATTTGGGCGTAGTTGTGCTCACGCCTTTCCGAGAGTTCGAATTAATTCGCCCCCCAATAAAGTGAATGGGTTTGTTGACCAAAACCCATCGAGAAATGTTGATTTTTTTCTTTTTTCCAAGGTTTAGGTAGATGTGGCAGGTGAAGATAACGTGCATTGGAATAACCTTGAAACCATTAATCGATGGCTTCTTTTTAAAAGATTTAACTAATAATTAAGAAAACCATTTTTTTTAAAATGATTTTGAAAATTGGGGTGATAATGTCACAAACAATGGCAGCCTCGTTGAGAATTTGTCATTTTCCTTTTCTTGCTATCTAAAACTTGGTCCGCCATTATGACCCATCAATTGATATATTAACAAAGGGAAATTGCCCTTATTCCGTAAGCTGGGCTAGGCATGCTTGCTGCTGAAGCCTCTTAAAGCGCATGTAGACATGTCACTTCAGTAGCCATAAATGGTGGAACACTTGGTGATGAAATCATTATATGGGGCAATAGATTATAAAGACTTCTACACAACCACCCTCATCATAGGTGCCCAAGTTACTCAATTTTGTGGTCACTATCATTTCAAGCATGCACGACTCTTGATTAGCTGATTTAAGTTTTTGTCTTCGATTCGAACTAGGATAGAGACCTTGATCCGTATACGAACCCTAAGAGTCCAATCGGTTCCGTCAGATTTAGTCTGAGATCTGTCAAATTTAACGGTTTAGCTTGGCACAATTTGTATTTCTATACTCTATTCACTCGATGTATGAAGATCTTCTTTTATTTTTACCAGTTGCAACTTATACCACCCTTTTCTAGATGCACAGCTTTACCACATATTTTGCCTTATTTGTTGAAGGGTCAAATCTGATTTAATGGGTGCCCAAGACATATGTATACACGCATACATATATAATGTATATAGGTATATAATTATCGGATGGATTGAGATGTCTCTTTCTTAAAGAATAGTAAGACACATTGGAAGATAGGAGAAAGAGGACGCATAGCCAGCTAATAAGGCTGGCCATGGTCAAGATTTGTGATTCGGCATATTAATTAAGGCCATTTGCTGACGAACAAAGTTATTATATTCCGGACCGAACAATACTTAAAGGCATCGACCTTTGTCTGATTCGTCCAGTCCCACTCGAATAGCGAGGACAGCATAACAATCATAAGCATTTATCTATCTATTTTGAATTTTCGGATGCCCTTGCTCTCTGGATTAAAAAGACTTAGACATTTAAAGTTGGAAACTCCTTTTTTGGATCGGGGTCCCCTCGAATCGGATAAATCGCAACTATTGATTTTGTGAGTTTAGGGTGAACCCCACAAGATCAATGGCAATTATTCACTTGGTCAATTAGATCCGGATCCGGGCAAGTATTTTAGTTTCAAAGTATTAAATTTAGCAGATCCTGTTGGCATGCCACTCTTCGTAGTAAGGTCACATTTAAGCCAAAGACTGTGGTCCAAGCTGAACATGCAATGAGATCTAGAAGCCTGTAGCCCCACGATCATGCACTATTAATTATTACTTATCTCTTATTCCTTTATATATATATATATATATATATATATAATTTCTTTTTTCTTTTTATTTTCATGATAATATTGTACAAACAAAAAAAAGTTGCTAGAAACGGAAAGCGTTGATAAAATAATACAAGCAGAAGAAGCCGAGGAGCACGCAAAGGCTCACATGCACACACATGTTCCTTGGTGCCATGTGCGCTTGGATGCCATTTAGGAGCCAATGGAGTTCGATTTAGAAAACGTCCATTGAAAAAAGAATCTCTTATTTCATAATTTCACCAATTCTTATTGTCTTTGTCCCTTCGGAATAATTCCAGATGGAATCCATTTGCTTTTAATTGGACTATGACAACGAGAGTCCTAAAACTTATGTCGACTAGTCACCTTGACTCTAAAACTTTTTACTAGACAATTTATGTCATAAAATGTGTTCCAATTCGTCACTTGAGTCCTTCTGTTGTTGTCGGCCTCTGCTAGGCCGTCGTCGGAGGGTCATAGCCTTCGCTACAAGAAAGGTCAAGGAGCTGCTCACCCTCGTTAGCACGGTGGTGGCAAGTGGTGTCGCCGCCACTGCGAGAGCGAGGGTGCTTGCTTTTTGCCCAAATCTAGTGTGGGCAAGAAACCTCTCTCTCCCCTGCTCGCGGTGAGAGCTACATTTGGGCTTTGGTGGCTAGTGAGGACAGTAGGGTGGGGAATGAGAGCTGTCGCCCTCACTAGGTTGCTAAGGAGGGTAAGCTCTTATTATTAATAGATTTGTCAAAATGGATCATAGATCAATTTCTTAATTCACATTTGATAAACTAAGTTATTATAAGAGTTAGTTAAATTCAATAAATGAGTCAGAAATGAGTTTAGAACGGGAAAACCCAAAATAATATGAATGTTAAATAAGTTTATAACTTAATTAGACTTAATCAAATTTTATGATTTTCTTTTCACTCTCTCTTGCCATCACTTGATTTTGCACTTATTCACTTTGCACTTTTACCTCATTTTAGATATGATTTTTTTTTTCGCTAGTAAGAAAGGTTGCCCTCGCTCGGCTGCCGGGAGCTACGAGGGCAACCCCAAATTCACCCCGCAGCCCTGCGCTCAGTCTTTACTCTTTGTTTTTTTAATTTTCAAATTCGTTTTCCTAATGTTAAGTTCTCAAAAAAAAAAAAAAAAAATCGTGCCAGTAGTGAAACGATGCCGTATCGTTGCTTGAAGAAGTCTTGCCGCAAGTTGACAAGCGCATGTCCCAAAATACCATCATGCAATTGTGTACATGAACGAACATTTTCCTTGATGATGGCAGGTGGAATATCCGATCGACGTCTCCCACACGCCGGACGAGCAATACAAGCGCTGGAGATACGTGACCTACAACTTCACGCTCGCCAACTTCTGGACGCCCCACCTGGTCAAGTCTGCGGAGACGGACCCGAACGGCCCTGGCAAGACCGGCCTCTTCACCCTGTACCTCGACGAGGCCGACGACCGGTGGACGTCCGAGGCCGAGGAGTTTGATTACCTGATCATCTCCTCGGGGCACTGGTTCTACCGCTCGCTTGTCTTCCACGAGGACAGCAAGATCGTCGGGTGCCATTATTGCTTGTTGGAGAACGTCCCGGACCTGACCAAGTTCTACGGCTATCGGAAGGCGTTCAGGACGGCGTTCAAGGCCATCAATGCGCTCAAGAACTACAAGGGCATCACCTACCTGAGGACTTTCGCGCCTTCTCATTTCGAAGGCGGGATTTGGAACCAGGGCGGTAATTGCGTCCGGACGAGGCCATTCCGGAGCAACGAGACTGCCCTCGCCGACGAGAACCTGGAGCTGTACATGATCCAGGTGGAGGAGTTCCGGAAGGCCGAGCAGGAAGGGAGGGAGAGGGGGCTCAAGTACCGGCTGCTCGACACGACGCAGGCGACGCTGCTGCGGCCCGATGGCCACCCGAGCAGGTACGGGCACTGGGCGCACGAGAACGTGACCCTGTACAACGACTGTGTGCACTGGTGCCTGCCGGGGCCGATCGACACATGGAGCGACTTCCTGCTCGAGATGCTGAAGACCGAGGGCCGGAGGTCGAGGGAAGAGAAGCTCCTGTTCAGCGACCGCAAGTTGAAGGCCTAGCGCAATCGATAGTCTTAGTACATAAGGTTAATGTGTCTGATTGATAATGTCTTTTCTTGTTGGGCAAGGGAAATTGGAAAAATTGGTTGTGCCATATTTTTGGTTCCGTGCTTCCATTACAGCGAGTTTATTCAAGAAATAAATAATTTATTTTCATGTATTAGCCATAATTAATATCATGTGTCCTCGACACTAAATGAAGCAAGTCAAGTGATATTCATTAGCTTTTCTCCTTCAACTGAGTAGCCAAAAAGGAGAGGAAAAATAAGTGTAAGGCTGAGTACCTTTAAAAGCCACTTTAGGCCTCTAAAGATCTTTGGCAGATATTGGGTGTTTGGTAAAATTTTTGAAATTCAATTTGCCTTGCAAAGGCAGGGCTTTCAGCTTTCTTGGCATGCAAATGTCTAGAGTTAGTAAAAAAAAGACTTTCTGGCTTTCCGATTTTGCCCTCAATTGTCCACTATTCGTCATCTTCTTCGTTGGGCGGCTGGCGTGGCTACATGTGGTCACGAGGGGACAACGATGGGCTGGAGAGAGGCTAGTGTGGTTGAAGCTACCTCGACGATTGTCACTGGCCAGTTGCGCAACCCCTGCGAGAAGCGACAACCCATATCTGGGTTGCAGGAGTCCTCGTGAGTCATGGCGACCCAAATTTGGGTCATGCAACCTTCGTGGGCCACCTAGGGTCACGCAACCTCAGGTGGCCTTCACTGAAGTGCAACTTTCGTGAGAAGTGGTGAGGGTTATGCGACCAAGCTGCCCTTGCCGAGGTCACATGACCTTAGGCGACCCTTGTTTGGGTTGCGTGGGCCTCGCCAGTGTTCTTTGGGGGTCACTTGACCCCAGGTGACTCTCACCGGTGGTCTTTGAGGGTCGCTTGAGTGCCTTATAATCTCATATGTCGTCGCATTTAGCGACAAATTTTGATCACCAGCGCCGATGGCCACTAGCCTTGGTCAGCCAACTTTTTCTTCTTCTTTTGATTGAATTTTTTTATATTTTTTTAAATACAGAAGTCCTTTATAAATATAATTTCTCCAAACACTATTTTGCTCAAAGTATTTCACAATGGAATTTTAAATTACAATTTAACAAATGCAATTTACATTTTGAAAAACCCCTTTAACTTAAAGTCATTTGTATTTTCCCAAAGGCTTTCCCCGAAAGTCTAACTTAACGGAGCCTAAATGACATAAATGGCCTATAAACTTTGATTTAATATACAATGTAGTCCATAAACTTTCTTTTCTGGTAAAAAAAAATTATAGCCAAATATACAATGTGGTTTCCTAACTGTACCAAATATGCAATGTGTTTTCTGAATTTTCAATTTATTCAATATGGTTCATTAACTTTTTGTACATAATCAATTTAGTCTATAAACCATATAAAAACGTTCAATATTGCTTCTAAACTTGAATTATCGAAGGACAACATTGAACATTTTCATAGAGTTCAAGAACTAAGTTAAATATTTACCAAAAGTTCAAGGATCATGTTGCATATTAAACCAAAATTTAGGGACTATTTGTGTCATAAATCAATTCAAACTCCGGAGCCAGCAAATGGGATTGAAACTTGGACACCGGAGAGATGTAGACTTTTTCTGAACTGAGATGCATGCGCCACAACGTAATTTTCAGCGACGGAGTAATATAATATTCTGGTTGGAATGTGCTTTTATATTAAAAAATAAATTAAAAAAAATCAAACGGTGATATTTTATTATGTGTATTGTCTAAGGCACTTGTTAAGTTGACTATAACCGTGGGTAGGATTTTTCAAGTCACTTCGAAAATAAATAAAGAAACAAAAACTACACATTTTAATACAACCATTTACCACAAATAGTAAATTTTAAGTTTCCAAAGCATATTTAATAAGATTCAATTTTAAGTTAGCACCTTCCTTCTATAATTATCATTTTTGTCGTATTATTAAAGATGCCGGCTGAGGAAGCAATCACGCAACGACGAATGAGAGGCTGTGATCATTATTATTATTATTTGTCCCCACATGCTAGAAAAGTCTACCTTCCAAATCATGAATGCCATTAATGCAAGAAAGAGTGGTAGTTAGCATGAGCAACATTTCTTTAATTTGTACACATTAATCTAAACTTGAATCCACCAATCGATCCACTTCATTGACGAGAGAACTTTGAAAAAGAGGAGTTAACGTTTAGGAAGAGTAAAATAATAAGTCGGATTCGAGCAAGTTCTTAAAAAGCTTAAGGAAGAAAACTTAGGAGCATGTCACTTACTCCACTTTTTAGAGAGTTTTTCGTGTTCTCTAACCTTGGGGAAGAAAAACATACAGGGTCAATTTGAGGTGTTGGAATCGTGCTCCTCGCTGTCATTAAAATAATCCGAAGATCCTTATAACCCGTCAGAAGCATGTTTATTGGACAGGCAGAGGTAGTCTCAATAAGTGAAAACACCCTTGGAAGGTAAGAGGGGAGCGAATTAACATGTAAACCTTAACCTGTTCTTCAACAAAGCCAACTAGGCCCGGTTTACATGTTTACAGCGTGCTAGAAAAGTCTACCTTCCAAATCATGAATGCCGTTGATGCAAGAAAGAGCAGTAATTAGCGTGAGCAACATTTCTTTAATTTGTACACATTTATCTAATCTTGAATCCACCAATCGATCCACTTCATCGACGAGAGAACTTTGAAATAGAGGAGTTAACGTTTAGGAAGAGTGAAATGCCAAGTCAAACTTCATTTTTGGTCGTACACATCAAGTGGTTGGTTAGAGAAATCAATTAGGAAAATGGCTTATTCCCTTCAAAAAGACTCAACTTCTAGTACAGTCTCAACTTGGCCCAAAACTTTTTTTTTTTGGTCTTATAAAAAATACCCAACTTTCACACTAGTCTCGAATCTGCTCGCGTGTCCAAAAAGTGCCAATGATTTCTTCGAGGTTGTCAACATCAGGAAATTGCTATCATTCTTTACAAGGTGATGAGGTATGATGAAATCATAGGCTCCAATAATAAACTTCTAATTGGTTTCGATGTCAATAATTCTGAGTAAACCAGTTGCAATTTTTGGACATATGGGCAGATTAGGAACTAGAATGAAAGCCGGAAATTTTTATGAGAAGAAAAAAAGTTCAGGATAAAATTGAAACTAAACTTAAAATTTATATTTTCTAAGGAAATTTGACCATTTGAAAAGAAAAAGAAGATAAAACAAAACGCGATGTCATCATTTTTCATATATAAAGCTAAATGCATCGAGTTAAAATAAACAACGGGATCGATGGACTCCATTTACTAAAATTAAAACTACAATTCGAATCCATAATAGAATGCAATAGAGACAACGACGTACCGGTTCTAACCTAATTTTTATATTCCCCACGCGAACAACGACGAGAAGCTAATAAATCTCCAGCGGAGAAACGATAAGTCCCGTGGACGTTGCTTGCTATCCTTTCGCTATTTGATTGGGGCATACAGCGATGTCTCACCCGAAGAGAAAATGGCATATTGGCATCGCTCCCACATTCCTTAATTTATTCATGAATTACTGGCCTTTTGTCCTAGTCCCCTCTCATTCTTCTATTTAATAATTCGTGCACAACGGTTGTAGTTTATGTCCAGACGCATCGAGCTGTTACATCAATATTTTATGGCTAAAATTCAATTCTCACGATATAAAAAGAAATCTCTTCTTCTGGTAAATCCACGTGGATTTTTGGCAAGTGATTAAAGATAGGGATAATATGCAAATCATTCATAAATTTTGACTCAATATCCAAAATGGTCCAATAATTATTTGTTTAATGTGGATTACGAACTTTTCGTATATATTCAACTTAGTCCTTGAACTATATGAAAATATTTAATATTATCCTTCCATTAATTCAAGTTCAAGGAGTACATTGAATATTTTTATATTACCAAAGTTCAAAGATTGCATTGAACAATTCGAAAGTTTAGGAACCACATTGTACATTTGATTAAAGTTTAGAGATCACGTTACATATCAAATCATATTTTGGGGACCATTTGTGTCAATTTTCCCTTAAAGATAGGTTGTTCATGGTTTTTTAATAAATTCCATACGTTCGTCTTTTGTAATAATCGAAGTCCAAGAGCTGCGCTTCGCTTCTTGGGACGTATGTCATGCGCCCGCCATTGCCGTCGGTGCTCTAACCCTAGTGGGAACTTAAAAGAAAGACATGAAAAAAGAACACGACATAAGCGACAAAAGACTGTAAAATATTATCGAACGCTTTGATTTCTAAATACGAAGTCCGTAACACCGACCTCATATCTTACGACGTAACTTTCATGCACGCCTAGAAGAAGATCTCTCTTTTCTCTCTCTCTCTGTCTCTGTCTCTGTCTCTCTCTCGCTTCCGCTAGCACGAACACCGTACACACAACCCTTATCCGCCATGAAAGTCGCCCTCTCGGAGCATCACGGCGATAGGACCGTGCTGCAGCAACAAGGCGCGGGTGTTAACTTCAGGAGGGCGGCGGTTCTAGCTCCGGCCGTGGTTCTTCTTGCCGCGATCCCCCTGTGGCTCCTCTTTGCGAGCTCGCCCGTCCAGCCTCAAGATTATCCTCCAGCACGGTTGATGGAGGACAAGGACAGCGGCCCTGAGGACACGAGAGCGGGTGCGGCGCCAGTGGTGAGGGAGAAGAAGTGCGACGTGTTCAGGGGGAAATGGGTGTACCGCCCGGACGCGCCGACGTACTACACGAACGAGACTTGCCATGCGATAAGCGACCAGCAGAACTGCATGAAGTTCGGGAGGCCCGACATGGAGTTCCTGAAGTGGCGGTGGGAGCCAGACGGGTGCGAGCTCCCGCGGTTCGACGCGGCCGAGTTTGCGGAGATGGCGAGGGGGAAGTCGATCGCCTTCGTCGGCGACTCTCTGGGGCGGAACCACATGCAGTCCCTGTTGTGCCTCTTGTCCAGCGTAAGTCCTTGATCCAGTTACGGTTGACTGGATTATTCTATTCGCCACGAACTAATCACTTTCTCTAACAAAAAAACAGGAGAAACTATCTACGATCGACCTTGTTTATCATGTGATTATACACAAGATGAGGCCTAGCCAATGAATCTTTTCGTCTGCATAATCTAGTCTTATGCCGATTTGACCGATTGCTTGCAATGTTTGAACTGTCTTTCTCTTTCCTAAAAAGTTAAAGAAGCAGAGAAATGTACATGTCAATATGAGCTGCTCTTACAATGACCTTTATCTTAATTTTTTGTTGGAAATTTAAGAGCAGAAAATCATATGCCCACAAATCCCTTTTCCTAATTATTTTTCTAGAAAGAACACGAGAGAACTAAACGAGGACTAATGATATTCGCGGGAATTTCGTCATGAATTTTTCCAACTTAAATAGATAGTGATGAGTGTATTCATATGGATCATAACTTATATATACAAGGTTCTCTTCTTAGGTTGACTTTTAAGTCATTATTATGAATTGAGCCTTGTAATTTTATCTTTTATCTTGTGTTCTGTCTCGTTTCGTGTCTTATCGTCTGTGTAAAATCATTAGGTAGACCAACCGGAGGACATCTCTCTGAGGTACACCACGGACTACAACTTCAAGCGTTGGTACTTCCCCAAACACAACCTAACCCTAGCCACCTTCTGGGCCCCGTTCCTGGTCCGCACCACCGACGCCCAAGGCGGCCAAACCCTCGACCGCGTCCTGACCCTCCACCTAGACGAGCCCCACCCTTCTTGGTCTGCCGAGATTGGCGACTTCGACCACATCATCGTCTCAGCGGGCCAGTGGTTCTTTCGCCCGCTCATCTACTACCGGAATGGGCAGCTCCTGGGCTGTTCCGAGTGCGGACGGGACAACGTGACCAAGGTGTCGAGGTTCCAGGCATATCGAGCAGCACTGCGCACCACGTTGATAGCCATCACGGGAAGGAAGAACCGCGAGGGCGGCATCACGTTCCTGAGGACATTCTCGCCCGCCCACTTTGAGCACGGGGACTGGACCGATGGCGGGAGCTGCATGAGGACGAGGCCGTTCGGGAGCGACGAGAAGAAGCTGGAGGGCTACGACCTGGAGTTCTATTTGGCGCAGGTGGAGGAGTTCCTGGAAGCCGAGAGGCGGGCGAGGGAGGAGGGCACGAAGATCAGGCTGCTCGACACGACGCGGGCCATGCTGCTCCGGCCCGACGGGCACCCGAACAGACAGTGCAACTGGCCCAAGAGCAACGTGGGCCGGGCGGATTGTGTGCACTGGTGCTTGCCCGGCCCGATCGACACGTGGAATGAGCTCTTGCTTTATGTGATGAAGTCGGACAGACGTGTAAAGTTTACTCAGAGGAAGCTACAAAACGTGCGAAGCTGATGTTTACACAACATCTAGTGGAATTGGAAAAAAAAAAGCAATCGCATTTTTTATCTTTCGAAAAATGGAATTGGCAATTTTTCTGTTTTTCCAGCTGAAAATGGTTAGGTAAATGCAAAGCACGAAATGAAAAAAAATTCTGGGAAATCGAAAATTGTATTTTTGCTTAATTCTTACATGAACATAAGGGTATATATAATACAAGGAAGTATAATGTAGGAAATCATATAAAAAAAATGTTTTTGTATTTTGCAGACTTGGTGTCCAATCTTATGGGTTAACTGAATGAGTCAATCCATCAATGGATAAGGAAGAGAATCAAATCCTATCTCCAATAGAACTTAAGGGTGTAAAACATCGAATCGAACTAAAATTTCATATATTTTCAGTTTGGTTTAG
The DNA here is from genome assembly GCA_014182735.1 of Corymbia maculata. Taxonomy (NCBI): domain Eukaryota; kingdom Viridiplantae; phylum Streptophyta; class Magnoliopsida; order Myrtales; family Myrtaceae; genus Corymbia; species Corymbia maculata. The sequence goes on along the minus strand of CM024692.1, from coordinate 14,845,328 downwards.
TTGACCAAAAATAATCTTTAACTTTTCTGGTTCGGTTCGGTTAAAATCAAACAATCAACTTAATATCTCTCTTTTTCTCACATTTTATTCACTTTGATTCCAATAAGCAAAATAAAAATAGGAAAATAGAAAACTGAATTGAACTGAAACGGATTTTCAATTCGGGTTGGATTCGATTCAGTTTGGAATCAAAACTTATCGGTTCGTTTTTATTTATTTTTCCTTCTATTTTATTTCCTTCTCTTTTCTTCTTTTAACTATGGTTGGCAAGGGTTGCAGCCCTCGTATGGTTTTGCCCACAACTGGGCAAGGGTCGTAAGGTCCTCGCCAATCGCAATAAAAAAAGAAAGAAAAAGAAGAAATAAAAAAGGAAAAAAATAACAAAAAATAAAAAATTGAAAAATATCTACATCGGTATCAATCGTGTCATGTAAGATGGTTGACATGATGTCATTGATTTTCAACAAAAATTGACCTGTTGGACTCAAGAAGCAAAAATATTAAGGATTGAATTCACCAAAGTGAACCACTAGGGTTGGCCCAATGACTACCATTCTCATTTGAGAAATGGGAGGTGGGGAGTTGAATTTCCCACTTCTTAGGGTGCAATGTGCATGAGTGAGACAAACAATAAATATAGGATAAGACCAAATCAAAAAAAATAATTTAGCCAAAGTATAATAAATTTAGGGTTGTTTGCTCTTACGATGATTCGAATCGAAGCTAATGATGCAGGTCTTGTTTTGGACGCTAGCACATCGCCCTTGAATATGACATTTCTTAAACATCTTTTGGAAAAACTTCATAGATCCGCCTTCCTAATATGTCGAGGAAATGAAGGTGCCGTCCGTTTCTAATGATGCAGAAATCTAGAGTTGGAAGTGGTGATTGAATTTTTTTTATATTAAAAAAATGCATAATCCCTATGAAATAATGAGACCGTCTACGAGCGACAAAACAAAGCTCAAGAGACACAATTTCCAGTTCTACTTGACCCAAGTAGAGGAGTTTAGGGCAGCATAAAAGGAAGGAATTTATAGGGGAAAAATGAACCCTTTCCCCCTCACTTGTAGTAACAAAGTAACATTTCACACGCAACATAATTTTATATGATAAATATATCCACTTATATCAGTTACTTGAGATGTGACATCTTGGTGTATATGAGGAGTTTAGAGGAATATGATCAACATTTGAGGACGGTGTTGCAAACCCTTCGAGAACACGTGCTATATGTGAAGTTCAACAAGTGCAAGTTTTGACTTACTTGTGTAGCCTTTCTAGGCCACGTGACCTCTAGTGAAGGAATTTTTGTAGATATAGCTAAGATAAAGGCAATTATGAATTGGCCGAGATTGACAATACTGACGGAAGCTTGGAGTTTTCTAGGTTTGGCTAGCTATTATCGACAGTTCATAAAAAGGTTTCTTGCAATAGCTATTCCTTTGATGCAACTGCTAAAGAAAGACGTAAAGTTTGAATGGATGGATAAGTATGAGCAGAGTTTTCAAGAATTTAAGCATAAGTTAATTATCACATCAGTTTTGACGATACCATATGGTCTTAGAAGTTATGAATCTATAGTGATGTATTGTATAAGGAATTGGATTGTGATCTAATACAACATGGAAGGGCAGTTGTTTACGTATCTTGACAATTGAGACCTCACGAGTTGAATTATACAACGCATGATTTGGAATTAGTAGTAATTATTTTTGCCTTAAAGATTTGGAGACCTTACTTGTGCAGAGAAATGTTTCAGATTTTATACGGACAATCAAAACTTGAAGTATCTATTTTCTCGAAAGGAGTTGAACATGAGACATCGATGTTGGATGAAACTTCTCAAAGACTACAATTGCGACATCTTGTACCATCTTAGAAAAGCCAACAAGGTAGTACATATGCTTAGTTAGAAGTCAATGATCACGTAAATGATGATTCGAGAATGGATTCTCCTTGAATGAGCACGAGATTCAGATTTCAAGTTCAAGGTAAGCCTCCTTTCAAGTCTCATTACTACCCTCCGCATTGAACCTGAAGTGCATGCCAAGATTAAGGCACCGTAGTCGATGGATTTAGCAATCTAGAGGATTTTGCAAGAGAATATGGAAAAGACGAAACCATGTTTGCAAAGAGCAGAGAATGGAATATTGAAATTTTGAGGACGATTGTGTGTGCCCATCGATGCAGAACTCAAGGAGGAGATTATGACGAAGGCTCATAGAAGTAATTATAGCATATATTCAGGTAACAATGTATCGGAACCTTTGGCAATTATTGGTGGAATGGCATGAAAACTGATATCGCCAAGCATGTGGCCAAGTTCTTGACATATCAGCAAGTGAAAGCGCAACACTGCAAACCTAATGGACTGTTACGACCCCTAGAGATTCCAAAATGGAAATGGGAACACATTACGATGGACTTCATGAGAGTATTGCCAAAGAGCCAATGGGGTAATGATTCTATTTGGGTCATCGTCAATAAATTAACCAAATTGGCACATTTTATTGCAGTGCGAAAGGGCTTTGTAATAGATAGATATGCTGAGCTGTGTGTGTGACAAATAATTCGTCTCCATGAAGTGTCAGTGCCAATCACTTTGGATTGATACCCTAAATTTACAGCAGCTTTTGGAAAAATCTTCAGATGGCAATGGGAGTGAAGCCGCAATATAACATAGCCTATTATCTACAAACGGAAAGCTAGTCGGAAAGAACTATTCAGACACTTAAAGATATGCTGCGAGCATGTGTTTTGGATATTATGGGAAGTTGGGAGGAACCATTGCATTTTGTTGAATTTACCTACAACAACAATTTTTAGTAGAGTATCGGGATGTCACCTTTTGAGGCACTGTATGGTCACGCTTGCAAAACGCCTATCTGTTGGGATGAAGTTGGAGAAAGAAGGATTAGTGACTCCGAGATAGTTCGATTGTCAGTGGACACGATCAAGACTATCAAGGATAGGTTAAGAACAACATAGAGCAGCCATAAAAGCTATGTAGATAAAAGACGAAGGCCTTTCGAATTTCAAGTAAGGGAACACATTTTCCTTAAGGTGTTGCTGATAAGAAGAACATTTTGTTTTGGCAAGAAAGGAGAGTTGAGTCCTAAGTACATTGGACCTTTTGAGATTCTGGAGTGGATAGGGATTTTGGCTTATCGACTAGCTTTACTGCCTAGACTTGCTCAGGCCCATAATGTTTTTCACGTGTTCATATCAAGAAAGTATGAACCTGAATTAGCACATGTGCTCGGTTTTGAGGAGATTAAGGTTGACGATAGGGTGTCATATATTGAAAGGCTATTGTGGATCTCAAACAAGAAAGAGCAAGTGCTATACAACAAGGTTATTCCCCAAGTCAAGGTTATTTGGCAATATTAGGGTACCGAACGAGTGACTTGGGAAAATGAGAATGCAATGAGACATCAATATCTTCATGTGTTTGAAGAGAAATGAAATCTTGCATATTTCAAGGACGAAATTTTTTTAAGGAGGGTAGAGTTGTGATATCCTCAATTTGACCCCTATTTGAGGAGTAGTGTTAAGACTTGAGGTTTTGACTTAAGGGCAATTAAGAAGGAATCATTTTTGAATGACGCTTAAGTTAACATTGGCGGGCTTCTCGGAAAAAGTGGAAGAAGGCTACGATCGAGGAGTCACGAGGATCCAAGCCCACGGGTGGGCCTAGTGGGGCTCATGCTGATGAAGGATGCCCAAGGGGGCCAATGAGATTAATCCAAGCCCATTTCCACCAATGGAGCCCATAATTGATTTTTGTAAGCTTGTTTTGGTTCATGTACATATATAGTATCTTATACAATAGTTGGTTTAATTCCCAAATTGTCCATTCTAGAAGGTTAGTTAGTGGAATGAGACTAAATCCATGTCTTTTCAAGGGGAGTTAGGTGCCATTTGCAAAAGTAAGGAGAGGAGGACTAATTGGTTAGCCTATCTAGGTCATTTCCAATGTGAAGCATGTGCACAAAATCAAGCATTAAATGAAAACTTGATCGGAGAATATCATGAACAAGAAACCAATAAAAAATGCTTGGCCAAGAGGGATTCAAGGAGAGTTGTTGCGTGGCTCATTAATGCCTTGCATGATTGGAAAAGACATAAGGGAAAAGCTCTCATTTGCTCTCATCTCTCACTTAAGCTCACTCTCAACTCTGCTTCACCCTCTCTTTTCCAACCACCAGTACCGCCGCCCTCGCCCCCCCCCCCCTCTCTCTCTCTCTCTCATCATTGTCTTGCCATTCACCGCCGCCCGTTGTTGTCACTGTGCCAAGCCACCTCGCCACCTTACCACCATCACGCCTCACCACCACCTCTGACAGTCCGCCACCTTGCCAAGCCAAGCCACCACCGTCCTCACGCTATGAGTTGCTGTTGTTTGCTTTGCCACTCACTGCCGTACCATCTTTACGCCGCCGTTCAAGCATTAAGTGTAGTCACTAGAAATCCTAAGTGACTTCCTAACCCTTTAGGGTGGTAGTTATACTTTGAATTAAGATTTAGATTAAGGTTAAGAAGGATTAAGTTAATTGAATGGTAGTTTATGTCATAGGTTATCGCGATGAGTGATAAGTGAATGTGATAAGTTATCGCGATGAGTGATAAGTGTTTATGATAAGTTACTTTAATATGTGATAAGTGGTAAGCTTGTACATAATTTATATGAATTGAAGTGTAAATTTCTATAAGAATGAGATTTTGCAATTGTTGAATCTTGAGTTCTTACTTTGAAAGAAAGCTTACGAAGCATGTTAATATATTTTCATGAGTTATCAGGGTTAAATGCCACGTTTCATGTGCTTACGTTGATAAGGGAGGATTGAAATTGAAGGGTGTATGGTTTGGCGGGTCAATGAATTGTGGGTGATCACGTGGGAATATTTCATTGCAATTTTGTGTGTGAAATTCAATAGTTTAATGAATGTGCACTAAACACTCTTGCATTGGTTAAATGAGAAAGATAAAAATTTGCTTAAGTGGTTGGTGTGCTCATGTGATCACCTAAATGGTTTCGCACCTATAAGTACACAAAGGACGATACCCGATGCCCGGTGGGGTCCGGATGTCAAGTCATAGTTGAGGCCAGATCGATACTCTCAATTGAATGCTATCTTTGGAGGAGGCCAAGACAATGCCTTGCTTGATGGGGCGGGACAATGCCTGGTCATGCCGGAAGACTACCAACGCAAGTGTTGGCCATGGCCTTGAGCGGTCGTAATAATCAAAACACGTGTTGTTGTATTGTGCCTGCAAGTTTATTGGGAATATTCTTAATTATAATTGACTATTGTTTTATGATTATTGCAAGTATAGTTTTACGTGTGAATTTTATGCGCCAAGGTGAGATGAGAATGCCTGTGCGGTTTATTGATTGCTTTCTTGGTTTATTGGAGGGTTGCGGTAGCCATTCATGTTTATAGTTATGGCAAGGCAGATGCTTTTCTATTAATTTGCCATCGATAATAGAGTTGCATGTTTAGGGTGTCTCCAAGGCAAAGTTTTTTCTTAAATGAGGTTCAGGGAGTTTACTTATTGAGTTTTCTTACTCGTCATTGTAAAATGTTTTTCGGGCTTTAGTTATGGTGTCCGTTACATTCATTTTGGGCTTCTTGTAGCCTCCAAATTGTTGGTATCGGATTTTACCATTGAGGGGAGCAAGACTGTCTATCAAAGCACACTACTATAGTATAGGTAGATGAAGGTTTAGTTGAGCTAGTTTCCCACCACTATGTGAACTGGTTCATTTGGTTCGATAAGGACCTCTCGAATCATTTTTAAAGGCTCAAGAGGTAGCACCTTAGCTGAGTGTGGGAAAACCACTTTTGAATAGCCCTCATCCTAGAGGAGTTAAGTTAACTTGACTCTCGTTAATCTTTTGTTTGGTTCTGTTGGTCGAGTAAGGAAGACGCCAATGTATTATGGTTAATGCATATATGAAAGTGTTTTGTTGATATGTTTCCTTGCTATCCCTATTGTTGTGAATGATTGGGTGGAATTAATTTTCTTCCGTTTGTTTTAATTGAAAGTTAAATGAAAGGGTCGGCGACACATCTTATGATGTCGCAACTAAATGACCGTTGGAAAGAAACATTGCCTGGCGAGGGTTGAGGCATGACATGAGATCTTCAAATTTGTTAACACGAGTTACTCAAGTTTTTCTCTTCAATTAACATTTTCTAGTCGAGCCGAAATACGCAACTTGCCCTTTTTCCTTCCAAATGGAAGTGAAAGAACTTTCTAAGGATAGGAGTTTGGACATCCTCAACAATTATACCTACAGTAAATGTCATCCAAAAGCCATTTCATTACCTTTATTTCTAAATCACTTTGCCTTTATCCTAGGAATCAAGTTTAGCATGTCCTTCAAAACTCTTTCCCCTTTTGTCTCTGTATCTTACCTTTTCCAATCTTCCACACCATCTTCCATGACTTCACCTTCACTAGCTCTCTCTCCCTTCCTTGCCTTGCAAGAATTCCAGGAGTTCCCTATCCTTTACTTCCCAAATTCACATTCCCAAATCCATGTTAAATTGCCATCCCATCCCCTTCCCCAACATCACTTCCAATCCAATCTCTCTCTCTCTCCACTTGAAAAGACGAAAAAGTCATCAACTCCATTTCCATTGTCCTCATCCTAAATTTTCATTAAATTTCTCCTGGTAAACATCTTATTTCCTTTTCGATCTGATTAAAAATAGACCCTTTGAATTGGGATCAGAAAAAAAAATTCCTGTGAGCAATCAGTTCCTAGTGATTCCATATCGACCCAGTGAAAACATCATACCTTAAAGAGTTTCTGCACTCCTCAGGTTTGATTTTCCTAGGTCATTGTGATAATCCATTTCGTTATTTTTCTTCCCTATCTTTGGTTAGTCGTCTTCAATTGAAAAAGAAAAAAGAAAAAATCTGCAAAACGCGCGTAACGACCCGCCATCCACCAGACTAATAGCCGATGGGGAACCTCTTCGGTTGTGATACGCCTCCTCGTCCTCCTTCCCCACCGCCGCCGCCGCCACCTCCCCCACCGCCACCGCCGCCTCCGCCACCGCCGCCTCCGTCACCGCCGCCTCCGCCTCCGCCACCGCCGCCGCCTCCTCCACCGCCGCCGCCGCCGCCTCCCCCGCCACCTCCGCCTCCGCCCCCGCCCAAGCCCAAGTTCCCCTTCGTCTTCCCGCCTGGCTATTCCACGGTCCTCCCCAATCCTTCTCCCTCCTTCTCACCGAGCCTCCTCTCCGCCCCGCTCCCGACGAACTCCTTCTTCCAGAACTTCGTTCTCAACAAGGGCGACCAGGCCGAGTACATCCACCCCTACCTCGTCAAGCCCTCCCCGTCCTCTGTCTCCGTCTCATTCCCTTCTCGCGTCGCCTCCTCCGCCTCTTTGTGCCAAGTCTTCAACGCCGACATCACCTTCTCCGCCGTCTCTGGCGACGATGCCGCGCGCGGCTCGTCGCCGGGGGCTCAGCGGCACGTGATCTCGTCGTACAGCGACCTCGGTGTCACGCTGGACTTCGCAGCTTCGAAGCTGAGGTTCGTCCTCGTCAGGGGGAGCCCCTACTCGACCTGCTTGGTCAACCGGGGGACCGAGGTTGCTATCTCCACGATTCACGCGATCCTCTCGCTTTCTTCAAACATTAATCGCACCAAGCATACTTTGAAGCTCAACAACAATCAGACTTGGCTTGTTTACACTTCCTCGCCGATCAGTTTCAGTCACAAACTCAATGCGATTACTTCGGGAATGTTTTCGGGGATTATTAGGATTGCTTGTTTGCCCGACGGTGGATCATTTAGCGAGGAGGTTTTGGATAGATTCAGTTCTTCGTATGCTCTGTCTGGTGATGCAGTGTTAACTGGGCCGTTTTGTCTGGAGTACAAATGGGAGAAGAGAGGGTGGGGGATCTGCTCATGCTCGCGCACCCGCTACACGTTCGACTTTTGTCCCGTGAGGACTGCGGTGTCACTGTGCTGGAGGATTTTAAGTACAGGAGTATCGATGGTGACCTCGTTGGTGTGGTTGGAGATTCCTGGGTGTTGAGATCTCATCCTGTCTCTGTTACTTGGCATTCAATCAGAGGCGTCAAGAAAGAGTCACACGATGAAATCATTCGAGCCCTTTGTAGGGATGTCGATTCCCTTAATCCAGCTGCAATAAAAACAACTTCATCTTTATTTTATGGGAGATTGATTGCCAGAGCAGCGAGGTTGGCTTTGATTGCTGAGGAGGTGTGTTATCCTGAAGTTATCCCGGCCATCGGTAAATATTTGAAGAGCACAATAGAGCCATGGTTGGATGGGACTTTTAGTGGTAATGGATTCTTGTATGATGCGAAATGGGGTGGGATTATCACCAAGCTAGGATCGACCAATTTTGGTGAAGATTTTGGCTTCGGGTTGTACAATGCTCATCACTATCATTTAGGGTACTTCCTTTATGCAATTGCTGTTCTCGCCAAGATTGATCCTGCCTGGGGAAGGAAGTACAGGCCTCAAGCTTATTCACTGATGGCGGATTTCATGAACTTGGGGAGTAGATCAAATTCCAAATATCCACGTCTGAGGTGCTTCGACCTGTATAAATTGCACTCTTGGGCTGGTGGATTGATTGAATCTGCAGATGGGCGGCTGCAAGAGAGCACAAGCGAGGCTGTGAATGCTTACTATTCAGCTGCTTTAATGGGATTAGCCTATGGAGACACTGATCTTGTTGCCGTCGGGTCGACGCTCGCTGCAATGGAAATTCAAGCAGCTCAAACATGGTGGCATGTTGCAGAAGGGGATAATTTGTATGAGGAAGAATTCACTAGGGAGAACAGAGTGGTGGGTATCCTGTGGGCTAACAGAAGGGACAGTCGTCTTCGGTTCGCTGGAGCGGAGCGGAGAGATTGTAGGCTTGGAGTTCAGGTTTTGCCTTTGCTGCCTATCACCGAGGTTCTATTCTCAGATATCCAGTTCGCCAAACAGCTGGTGGATTGGACAAACCGGGCACTGAACTGGGAGGGAAATGAAGGATGGAGAGGATTTCTGTATGCCTTGGAAGGCGTTTATGACCAAGGTAGTGGGCTGGAAAAAGTGAGGAGCTTGTACGGTTTTGATGATGGGAACTCTATGTCGAACCTTCTATGGTGGATTCATAGTCGAGGTGATGAAGAAGACACAGGATGCAGGGATGGAGGAAAGTACTGTTGGTTTGGTCACTATTGTCACTGAAATTGTTACTTCGGGGAAGGATTGAATTGTTTTAATGAGATATTCTATTTGGATTGTTCATGTACTTATATGAGGGTTGCTATCTACTTTCAAAATAAAATGATTCACGAAGTCTACTTCTCTATGAGATTCTTTATTACTATTGCCCGTCTTTACAATTATATTATTTACTTGGTCGTACACTTTAGTGCTCTTGAGATGCTCGCTGATAAAAGTTAAATCTATTGCCCTCTATTTTAGGAAATTAGTGACGTTTTATATTGCACACGTCCCTTGGTGCACTGTGAGCTTTGATGCCATTTTAGGAGTCATCAGAGTTCACTTTAGAAACCATTCATTGGAAAAAGAAATAAACCATATCTCATAATCTTACCAAATCTTATTGTCTTTGCCCTTGGGAGTAATCCCCGATGGAATTCATTTCTTTTCGATTTAAAAATGACAAAGAAAATCTAAAATATTATGTTGATGGATCACTTTAATTCTTAAACTTTTTGTTGGATCATTTATATCGTTCTAGTTTGTCGCTTAAATCCTTTTGTTATTTAGTTAATTTCAAATGGAAAGAAAGTGTACATGGAATATTTTATGAAGTTTTCATATTTTTGGACTTGTGGTGATGATGCGACATTAGTAAATGTCATATGAAAACTCGACAAAAAGAAGGGAAGAAAAATAAAAGTTAAAAATATAAGATGATGCTAGAAGTGAGATTTTCCTTTTCTTTTTGGGCCCAAAGAGGGTCATAGCCATCACCGCAACAAAGGGCAAGGGGCTGCTTGTCCATTGGTGGCAAGTCGTGTTGCCACCACTAGGAGAGTGATTTTTTGTTGTATTATAATAGGGTAAGAATAACGCAAATATCATAACTTATGTATGGTACTCACTTGAATGTTATCAATTTATTTTTCGCTCTCTTGAGCGTTAAAAATTTGAAAAATCAATTATTTGAGCATCATCAATAATTTGCCTTGACAAAAACCCAACATGAATGCCATCTACGTGGTTTCTTCGGCGTTAATGTAGACAATTTTCTTTTTTTATTTTCTTTTTTTTCCTTTTCTTAAGGTTGGCCTTGCCAACTATGAAACCCTCGCCTAGAGCTATTAAGGGCCTTCACGACCTCACAAGCCCTCACAAGTGGTTAGCGAGGCTGCGATGCCCTTGCCTAGGGCCTTGGCAACCACATCAGGCGAGGGCTACCTTGCTCTCAATAGTGAAGGCCCTCATCAAATCTGGATGACTGTAGGCAAGTGTTACAAATTTGAAAAATCAATCATTTGAGTGATATTGACGATTTGTCTCATCAGAAAAATTGACGTGATTGTTGATCATCCTATGTGGCTTCGTTAGAGTTGAGTGGACAATTTTTTATTTTATTTTTAGGGATAATACCACGAAAAACCCTAAACTTTACCCTTTGTGACAGATTTACTCTAAACTTTTTTTTGTGACATAAAAAACCCCAAACTTTGCCCCGTGTGACACATTTACCCTAAACTTTTTTTTCTGCCACCAAAAACCCTAAACTATGCCACTTGTGACAATTTTACATTGAACTATATTACTTATGACAAATTTAACTTTGGCTGAAGGGCATTTTCGTCATTTCTAATATTTTTCTTTTTTATTTTTTTTTATTGAAGTGGAAGCCGGCGAGGCCATCCTCGCCGGCGTCGGGCGAGGGCGGCCCGGTCTCGGGCGACCCTCGCCGGCGCCGGCGAGGGCGGCCCGGGCACGGGCGACCCTCGCCGCGTCGGGCGAGGGCGGCCCGGGCACGGGCGACCCCGCCGTCGTCGGGCGAGGGCGGCCGGGCACGGGCGACCCTCGCGGCGTCGGGCGAGGGCCGCCGGGCGATCCGGCTCGGGCGGCCCTCGCCGCCGGCGAGGGTCGCCTCGCCGTCGCTCGGGCGGCCCTCGCCCGACGCCGGCGAGGGCCGCCCGAGCCTCGCCGGGCGAGGGCGACCCGGGCGAGGGCGAGGGCCGCCCAAGCCGATCCGGCGATGGCGGCCCTTCGCCGGATTTGGCCTTCGCCGGATCCCGGGGCGGCCCTCGCCGGCGTCGGGCGAGGGCCGCCCGAGCCGATCGGGCGGGCGACCCTCGCCGGCGTCCGGCGAGGGCGGCCTCGCCGACGCCGGCGAGGGTCGCCCAGACCGGGCCGCCCTCGCCCGACGCCGACGAGGGTCGCCAGGCCGGGCCGCCCTCGCCCGACGCAGCCGGCGAGGGCGAGGGCGGCCGGGCGACCTTCGCCGGACTCCGGCGCCGGCGAGGATGGCCTTGCCGGCTTCCTCTTCAATAAAAAAAAAAAAAAAAAAAGAAAAAAATAGAAAATGACGAAAATGCCCTTCAGCTCAAAAACCTTTGGGGTAAATTTGTCATAAGTAATATAGTTCAGGGTAAAATTGTCACAAGTGGCATAGTTTAGGGTTTTTTGTGAGAGAAAAAAAAGTTTAGGGTAAATGTGTCACATGGGGCAAAGTTTGGGATAAATGTGTCACGCATGGCAAAGTTTGGGGTTTTTTGTGTCACAAAAAAAAGTTTAGGGTAAATTTGTCACAAGGGGTAAAGTTTAGGGTTTTTTGTGGCATTAACCCTATTTTTTATGAATTTTGAATTGTTTCTTTTACCCTTTTGGCCCTTTATCAAGGCCAACAAGGTTTATTGGTCGTTGGCTGGGAAACCCACACCTAGAGCTGGGGAGGACCTTTGTGGCCTTGCTTGTAGCTAGCAAGGTTGCGATGCCCTCGCCTATAGCCTTCACAGCCACACCCAATGAGAGCCACCTTGCCTTTAGCTTGTACAAATTTGGTAAAGGCCTTTGTGGTCGAGGGCGAGGTGGCCCTTTCCCAACTGGGGAGGGTTTTGCAATTGGCGAGGGTCGTTGGTAACCCTTGTCGGTATTGAAAAAAGGCAAAAAAATAAAAATAAAAGGTAAAAAAGCTTAAAATTCAAAAAAACTAAAAAAATTAAAATAAATCCATGTCGGATAGGAAATTAATAAAAAAATCCACATAGGATGATTTTCGAAAATGACACTTCAATGATCAATTTTACTTTGATATAACACTTAAGTAAGTAAAAAAATCCGCATTGACACATGGATTGTTTTATGTAATGAAGTTGGACAGACGTGTAAAGTTTACTCAGAGGAAGCTAGAAAACTTTCCTAGCTTATGTTTACACAATATCTAGTGGAATTAAAAAAAAAAAAAAAGCAATCGCAATTTTTTTACCGTTCAGAAAATAAAATTGGCAATTTTCTAATTTTCCAGCCGAAAATTGTTCTATCAATGCAAAGCATAGGACACATCGACTTGACACGAAATAATTAGGGGTGAGCATATTGGACCGTTCAAATTGAAACTGGATTAGACTAGCTAATTTAGTTCAGTTCGAAACCATCGGTCTAATTCCCGGTTTCATAAAATGGGATTAGTGATTTTTGGTTCAGTTCTAGTTTTGAGGAAAACCGAGCCGATTCTTTTTTTAAATATATTTTTAAATTTTTTTAAATAGCAATAAATCCTCAAATAGACTCTTTTATTTCTGAAACACACATATATAAACTTAAACACAAGTGGAGTTTATTTTTTAGCACGTGGGAATATATGCAATCAATTTTATTGAAACCACCCATGAACCAAGTCGGATCGATTAGTCAGGAGTATGGCTACTCTTTACCGGAAAATAAAGTCGCCGGTTTCATCGGACATGATTAGACAAGAACTAACGGTCTAGTCCGATTCCTGGTCATAGGACCAAATGGTCCGGTCTCCTATTCTCAAAATTGGGAACTGGTCCTCCTAGTCCCTTTCTCAATTCTACTTTGAAATTGGACCAGATCAAGAATCGATCATCTCTAAAAATAACCACTGAAATTTTTATCAAATCCTCATCTACTCAGGGGGTGGCGTGGGGATGTTAGTTTCGGATGTGAGTTTCAACTCTTACGTCTTGCAAAGAGAGAGGGCAAAAAAATAGATTGATTGAGAGTTAGAATGGCAAAAAAAAGAAAAACCCGACTTGAAATGAAAAGAAAATTTCTGGTTAATTCCCACGTGTACAGAAGGGTGTATATAGTACAAGGAAGTATAAGGTGGAAAATAATATAAACAAAAAAAAAAATTCCTATTTTGCAGACTTAGTGTCCAATCTTATGGATTAATTGAATAAATCAATCCATTAATCGAAGATTCGCTCAATCAATCTAAGGAAGAGAACCAAATACTATCTCCAATAGAACCTATCAAAAACTCTTAAGCTTATTGTATTTTTTCCAATTTAATTCTAAATATTTTAATTTTGTCAATTGAATCCTAAACCTTTTTACATTTTACCTATTGAATCTATTCGGTTAATTTTGGCCGGAATTCGCTAATGTGGTATGTTGGACATTAATATGGACAATTTTAATATTTTTTCAAATTTTTTTATATATTTTTCCTTTTGTTTTCTTCTCTTTTCTTTTCTAATTGTTACTAGTGAGGGCCGCAGCCTTCTCATGGTCTCACTCGCAGCTGGACGGGGGTTGCAAAATCCTTGTTTTATTCTCTCCCATGTCCTTTAAGGAACAATAATTAGCAAAAAGGGATTTGTGGGTATATCATATTGACATGTTATGAGATAAGATTTGGTAAGATTATGAGATATGGTTTATTTCTTTTTCCAATGAATGGTTTCTAAACTGAACTCTGATGACTCCTAAAATGGCATCAAAGCTCACAGTGCACCAAGGGACCTATGTGCAATATAACCCATCACTAATTTCCTAAAATAGAGGGCAATAGATTTAACTTTTATCAATGAGCATCTCAAGAGCACTAAAGTGTTCGATCAAGTGAATAATATAATTGTAAAGACGGGCGATAATAATAAAGAATCTCATAGAGAAGTAGACTTCGTGAATCATTTTATTTTGAAAGTAGATAGCAGCCCTCATATAAGTACATGAACAATCCAAAAAGAATATCTCATTAAAACAATTCAATCCTTCCCCGAAGTAACAATTTCAGTGACAATAGTGACCAAACCAACAGTACTTTCCTCCATCCCTGCATCCTGTGTCTTCTTCATCACCTCGACTATGAATCCACCATAGAAGGTTCGACATAGAGTTCCCATCATCAAAATCGTACAAGCTCCTCACTTTTTCCAGCCCACTACCTTGGTCATAAACGCCTTCCAAGGCACACACAAATCCTCTCCATCCTTCAATTCCCTCCATGTTCAACGCCGGGTTTGTCCAATCCACCAGCTGTTTCGCGAACTGCTTATCTGAGAATAGAACCTCAGTGATAGGCAACAAGGGCAAAACCTGAATTCCGAGCCTGCAGTCTCTCCGCTCCGCTCGGCAAACCAAAGACCACTGTCCCTTTTGTTAGCCCACAGGCCACCCACCACCCGGTTCTCCCTAGTGAATTCTTCCTCGTATAAATTATCACCTTCTCTTACATGCCACCACGTTTGAGCTGCTTGAATTTCCATCGCGGCGAGCGTCGACCCGACTGCAACAAGATCAGTGTCTCCATACGCTAATCCCATTAAAGCAGCTGAGTAGTAAGCATTCACAGCCTCGCTTGTGCTCTCCTGCATCCGCCCATCCACAAATTCAGTCAATCCACTAGCCCAGGAGTGCAATTTATACAAATCGAAGCACCTCAGACGCGGATAATTAGAATTTGATCTTCTCCCCAAGTTCATGAATTCTGCCATCAGTGAATAAGCTCGAGGCCTGTACTTCCTTCCCCATTCAGGATCAATCTTGGCGAGAACGGCAATTGCATAAAGGAAGTACCCTAAATGATAGTGATGAGCATTGTACAACCCAAAGCCAAAATCTTCATCAGGACCGGTCGATCCTAGCTTGGTAATAATCCTACCCCATTTCGCATCATACAAGAATCCATTACCACTAAAAGTCCCATCCAACCATGGCTCTATGGTGCTCTTCAAATAATTCCTGATCGCCGGGATTAATTGAAACAGGAGAAAAGGAAGGAAATGGATAATTAGGGCGATGACGATGAGAACTGGAGTTCCCCATTATCTACTTGTTTGGTGGTTGGCGGGTCGTTACGCACGTTTAGCAGATTTTTCTTTTTTTTCCAATTGAAACAGGAGAAAAGGAAGGAAATGGATAATTACAATGAAGTGGGAAAATCAAATCTGAGGAGTGAAAAAACTCTTTTTAAGGTACGCTGTTTCTCATTGGGTCGCTATCGAATCACCAGGAAGTGAATGCTCGAGGGCTTTTTCCTCGGTCTCAATTCAAAGGATGTATTGTTGATGGGATAAAAAAGGAACGGGATATTTATCGGGAGAAATTTAATGAAGATTTAGGATGAGGACGAGGACGATGGAAATGGAGTTGGCAAGTCAATGGCGATGTTTTCTGGTCTTTTTGAGTGGAGAGAAAAAGTTGGAATGGGATTGATTGGAAGTGAGATTGTGGAAGGGAATGGGAAGGCAATTAATATAGATTTGGGAATGTGAATCTGGGAAGTAAAGGATCAGCGGAGGCAAGTACATGCTAAACTTGTTCCTAGGATAAAGGCAAAGTGATTAAAAAAGAGAGAGTAATGGAATGGCTTTTGGATAACATTTACTATGAGTATAATTGTTGAGGATGTCTAAATCAAGGATGAGTATGATTTGAGGATAGACCTTAGAATATAAGAATTTGATTAGTGTTAACCTTTCTGGTTTAAAGTTCTAAAATATGCACGACAGGTTTTATATTCCAAAAATTGAGAAAATCATTATGATAGATAGATTTCAAATTCTAGAATGGTGAAAACTGAAACATAGAATGTGCAACCTAGAACTTTAGATAAATTTTATATTTTTCTTGGTCTATATATTCACACGATCCTGCGTTAATAATAGGGATGAGCGGTTCCAAATTCATTACAAGTTTCGTTATTTTAGGTTCCTTACAAATTTTGCTTGGAACCTAAAACTTACTTTCGGATACAGATTCTTCATTTTTTGAAACTTGGAATCTAGAATCTACCATAAGGTTTCAAGGTTGATTCCATGTTCCAATAGATTCTTTTTTTTCATCTTTAGTTAAACAATTTGAAAATAAACGCAACAATAAAAATGAACAAAGATTTTATTATCGATTGCCTAAGAACGAATATCTATATACACCTATTGAATAGTATTAAAGAAATTTTGTGGGTAATCATGTATTATATATAACTATTATCTTGAAAGAAACAATTATCCAACATAACGCATTAAAGAATTAATTAGAGTTTCCATTGGTTTCATAGTTTACGAAAATAAAATTCTCAATTATAAAATGAAAATTTAGACTAATGGTTTCGGATCATATACTTATTATCAAACAGCATGGAATATTTTAGAATCACATGAAGACATAGATAAATAAAAACATAAAAACTTATACTAAATTCTAGGTTCCGAGTTATAAGTTCTAGATTTCACCAATTGAAAACTTAAAATTTACCATGCATACCTTATAACCCAGAATCTACAGATTTCCACCGGTGCAATTCTCAAATTTTAATGGTTCTACTCTAGAATCATGCTCACCTCTAGTTATTACATGGCATTGAATATGAATGTATAATTTGGAACCATTAGTTCGAGCTTCCATTTTATGACTTAATCTTTTATTTTGTTAATATTTCATATTTTTCATGTGTCTAAATAAAAATTATGATCAATAAATTATAGCAGCAAGTGGTGGTTTTTAAAAATGATAATATACTGTAATCATTCAATTAATAATAAGGTGGAACCTAGGTAGACCTAGGATCTGTAATATGGCAGGTTTGAGGTTTCAAATGGAATCCATATGGAACTTAGAATGCTCATCTCTATCACTAGGGTTGCCCCAATGGTCATCTTTTCTACTTAAGAAGGGGAAGATGGGGAATTCAATTTCCCACCCGCCTTCTTAGGGCGAGCATGAGTGAGAGAGACAATAGATATAGGATAGGATCAGATTAAAAGAAAAATTGATCAAAGTGTAATAAATTTATAGTTTTTTTTTTTTTTATATAATTTTTCTGGTAAGAGTAAAACCCTTGTCATGGGAGGGGTGGTGCTGCGAAAAAGGAGGTTTGCCTGCTTTGGAATATGTACAGGAGCAAGAGATTCCGGATGACGTTTTTGATTGCTTGACGTAGTGGCGTCGTGGGTACACAGACGCGCATCGATGGACATTAGAAGCATCGTGCGGATGATTAAGGGGGACTTCGTGAATTGCCAAGATTGGATCGATATGGTCCCATCGGCACTGGGGATCCGACACTTTGCTTCTCATCTTGTGAAGGAATGAGATTTGTTTTTCAGGGTGTGGTCATTTAGTGAAAAATGGGTGATTTAAAAAAATATTTTCTGAAAAAAAATGATTGCTTATATGTTTTTAAAAAATTATTTAATGAAAAATATTATGATTATTAATAATAATCTATGTCTAATTATTTTTGTGAATGATGAAATTTTTTTTTCCATTAATTTATTTTTCTAAATGATATAAGAGATCATCATTCGGAAAATGTTTTCCAAATTACTTATTTTTCTACAAGGTTGAAACCTTGTCGTTGTCTGGCAATGCCAAATCGACTAGCTCTTCTCGCTTGTGACCGATCGCTGGTCATTGTGTGGCCAACGACCGGCTGAAAAAGAAGAGCAAAGAGAAAGAAAGAAAAAGGAAAAGTAATAAAAAATCAATTTTATTAAAAAATAACAAAAAAATTTGAATTCTTAAAGAAAATTTGAATTTAAAAAAGAAAGAAAGAAGTCGGGACTAGTATGGGGCGTGGGATAAGAGAGAGTGAGTGTGGAAAATGTTTTTTCCAACTTGAAAATTGAAAAACATTTTTCCTCATTTTAGAAAACTTTTTTTTTCCTTTATGGAAAACATTTTCCCAAATGAATATATATTTTGTATAATGAACACCGGAAAATTCGAAAAATGCTTTTCTAGAAATTATTTTTTATGAAATGAATAGAGCCTTAATGTCCTTGAGTGTCCCCACGCGGCACCTAGAGCTCTCTCTCTCGCTCTCTGTAAAAGAATTTCTAATGACGAGCCAGATACTTACTTGTGATATTAACTCCTCTTCTCTGCACAGCGCGGTGTCATCGTCATGGCGATCTGCGGAATAGTCTGCTTTGTTTCTCTTTGGAGGCCTCGCACGTCAAGTAGCGTGAAGAAAGTGGAGGCTGTTCAGGTAAGTCATATAGAAAATCAAGGCCAAAGAATATTAGAAGTGCTAAAATTATGTGCAACGCTCACTTAAGTGTCAAAATTTTTGGTGGATTACTTAAGTATTAAATTGGAGAAAAATAATCACTTAAGTGCCAATGACGATAAATTCTGATAAAAAATAATACATGGTTTTTGTGGGTAAAAGTTTTATATGTATATTATTTAAAAAATCTAATCCAAGTGGCATTTCCACATGGGGTGCTTGATATTGAAATGATTGCTTTTTAACAATGATCGACGATGATACGACTACTTTAAACCAAATTTGACATTCAAATAGTCACTAATTATAACTTTTTTAGATGACGTCATTGAATGGGTAATATGCTAACTAGGCACGCTAATGAGCCAGTTCTTAGAGATAGTTTGAGGAAAGTTGATTGTGTTCGTTGGGGATCCAATAGAGAGGAACCAAATGCAATCATTTGTCAAGGACCGATCATTTGGAATCAAAATCGTGCGGCAATTTAGGCTCTCTTTGATCATTTGGGATCCTTGGAGTGCCTAAACTAGGCCTTTCTAGAGGTCGATTGCTCACTCGCTCACCCGGATTAGCTAGGATCATTGGAGCGCCTCAATCGCTCACTCGCTCACCCTGATTATAGAAAGAAAAAGTTCTAGAGAAATGAACCTTGATTATCGAATGGTTGAATGGGTATAATAAGTCAAAAGGCATCTCTTCTTATACTTGAGACCTTATGACTATAATCATTGATCGTTCCGACGGACAAGATCGCATTTCTCGACCTACCAACTATCAGCATTTAAGTCGAGAGAATTTTAGACCCAGCACAATTACCGTCTTACCAATCCCTAAGAGTTTGGAAACTCTAAGGAAAAGTCTAAGCAAGTTGGGATGGTCTTCCTCAATCATGCATGGTCCCTTGATCACAGAAATCTCAAGATCATGACACATTGCTATGCCTCCTAGCTAGCGCAAGTGCTCTGGATGTTGCTAAATTTCTTGGCTATGCATTTAAGGGCTTCTTCTGGCTAGTGTACTTGTTTGCGTAGACTTCAACTTTCAGCTTAGGTAAGCATCCGAGTTCGCGTTCAACAGTCATTCATTGATGAGGATTAGAATGGAAGCTAATGATGCAGATCTTGTTTCGGATGCTAGCACAATGATCTTGAATATGGCAGTTCTTAAACATCTCTTGGAAAAATTTCATAGATTTGTCTACCTAAAATGTCGTGAAAATGAAGATGTCATCCGTTTCTAATGATGCAGAAATCTAGAGTTGGAAATGGCAATCGAGTTTTTTTATATTAAAAAATGCATAATCTCTAGAAATAATGAGACCATTCACGAGTGATAGAACAAAGTACATGGGACACGATTTCCAGTTCTACTTGACCCAAGTGGAGGAACTCAGCGTGGAAAGGGAAGGAATTGAGAGGGGGAAATATAAACCCTTTTTCCTTCTCACTTGTACACTAGTAACAAATATAACATTTCACGCGCAACTTAATTTCATATGATAAATATATTCACTTATATCAATTATTTGAAATCTTTGAATTTGATAACATAAGTTTTTCTCTTTAGTCGACGTTCTCTAGCCAAGTAGAATCACGCAACTTGCCCTTTTTCCTTCCAAAGGGAAGTGTAAGAATTTTCTAATGATAGGAGTTTGGACATCCTCAACGATCATACTTATAATAAATGTCGTCCAAAAACCATTCCATTACCCTATATTCTAATCACTTTGCCTTTATCCTAGAAATCAAGTTTAGTAGGTCCTTCCAAACTCTTTCTTCTTTTGTCTATATCTCCTATCTTTTTCGATCTTCCAACACCATCTTCCATGACTTCACGTTCGCTAGCTCTCTCTCCCTTCCTTGCCTTGGAACAATTCCAGGCGTTGCCTATCTTTTACTTACCAAATTCACATTCCCAAATCCATGTTAAATCGCCATCCGATTCCCTTCCCCGACATCCCATTCCCTTCGCCAACATCACTTCTAACCCAATCTCTGTCCAACTCTCTCTCTCTCTCCACTAAAAAAGACAAACAAAAAACATTGATATCGACTCATGGCTTCATTTCCATCTTCCTTGTCCTCGTTCTCGTCCCAAGCTTTCATTAAATTTTTCTCGGTAAATATCTTGTTTCCTTTTTGATCCAGTCAAAAATAGACCCTTCAAATTGGGATCAGGAAAAAATCCTATCAGCAATCAATTCCTGGTGATTTGATGTCGACCCAGGGAAAAACAACAGAACTTAAAAGAGTTTTTGCACTCCTCAGGTTTGATTTCCCTACTTAATTGTAATAATCCATTTCATTATTTCTCTACTCTTTCTTTGGTGAGTCATCTTCAATTGAAAAAAAAAAGTGAGAGAAAAATCTGCAAAACCCCGTAACGACCCGCCATCCACCAAACAAATAGATAATGGGGAACACCTTCAGTCCTCCTCCTCCTCGCCCGCGTCTTGTTATTTCTCCTTCTCCTTCTCCTTCTCCTCCTCCACCGCCGCCCCCACCGCCCCCGCCTGCCGCCACCGCCACCCCGCAAAGTTCCCCGTCGTCTTCCCACGTATCGAGTCCAAGGTCCTCCCCGATCCTTCTCCCTTCTTTTCACCGAGACTCCTCTCCGCCCCGCTCCCGACGAACTCCTTCCAGAACTTCGCTCTCAACAATGGCGACCAGGCCGAGTACATCCACCCCTACCTCGTCAAGCCCTCCCCTTCCTCTGTCTCCGTCTCGTTCCCTTCTCGCGTCGCCTCCTCCATCTCTTTGTACCAAGTCTTCAACGCCGACATCACCTTCTCCTCCGTCTCAGGTGACGATGCCACTTGAGGCTCGTTGCCGGAGGCTCAGCGGCACGTGATCTCGTCGTACAGCGACCTCAGTGTCACGCTGGACTTCGCAGCTTCGAAGCTGAGGTTCGTCCTCGTCAGGGGGAGCCCCTACTTGACCTGCTTGGTCAACCGCGGGACCGAGGTTGCGATCTCCACGATTCGGCATTAAGCACAAGATTATCTAATACTAGTATCGAACTCCGGTCCCCTTAAAACAACCAAACCGAAACGCACCATTCGTTGAAAAATATTTCATTACAGGTATAAAACCAGCGAAACACAACGCGACCGAGGTGTCGAGGTTCCAGGCATATCGAGCAGTGCTGCGCACCACGTTGAGAGCCATTACGGGAAGGAAGAACCGCGAGGGTGGCGTCACGTTCCTGAGGATGTTCTCGCCCGCCCACTTCGAGCATGGGGACTGGACCGACGGTGGGAGCTGCACGAGGACGAGGCCGTTCGGGAGCGACGAGAAGAAGCTGGAGGGCTACGACCTGGAGTTCTATTTGGCGCAGGTAGAGGAGTTCTTGGAAGCCGAGAGGCAGGCGAGGGAGGAGGGGACGAAGTTCAGGCTGCTCGACACGACGCGGGCCATGCTGCTCCGGGCCGACGGGCACCCGAACCGCCGGTGCATCTGGCCCAAGAGCAACGTGGGCCGGGCGGATTGCGTGCACTGGTGCTTGCTCGGCCCGATCTACACGTGGAACGAGCTCTTGCTTGATGTCACGAAGACGGACAGATGTGTAAAGTTTGTTCAGAGGAAGCTACAAAACGTGCGTAGCTGATGTTTACACAATGTCTAGTGGAATTGGGGCAGAAAAAGAAAAAAGCGATAGCATTTTTGCGGACTTGGTATAAAATCTTATCGATTAACTAGTAAAATTGTATTTCTGCTTAATTCTTACCTGTACAAAAGGATATATATATATAATACAAGTAAGTATAATGTAGGAAATAATATACAAAAAAAAAATATTTTCCTTTTTTACGGACTTGATATCCAATCTTATGAATTAACTAAAAGAGTCAATCCATCAATGGATTGGTTCAATCAATCTAAGGAAGAGAATCAAATCCTATCTTCAATAGTACCTACCAAAAACTCATAATTTTATTACACTTCTACCAATTCAGTTCTAAATATTTTAATTTTATCAATTAAGTCAATCCAATTAATTTTGATTAGAATTAGTTGGTGTGGACACCGGCCATTCCATTCTTCGCAAAGTCATAAGACTATGTGTGGGAACTCATGCCTACCCAGTGCCAAAATGTTAAGGAAGCTGGTGGCATGGTAGACAATGACATGGACAATTTTAATATTATTTTGAATTATTTTTATTAATTTTCTTTTATTTTATTTTCTTTTTGTAACTGTGGCCGGCGAGGGTCACGACCCTCATATGATCTTGTACATAGCTAGGCAACAGTCGCAAAGTTCTTGCTGACCACAATAAATAAATAAATAAATAAAAGAAGGAAAAGAGAAGAAAAAAGGGAAAAAATTGAAAAAATGTCAATGTCATATCAATTGTGTTAAGTAAGATGGTCAATGTCCACGTCATTGATTTCCAATCAAAATTGATCTGATGGGCTCAAGTAGCAAAAATGGTTAGGAATGAATTGGCCAAAGTGAACCATTAAAATGAACCACTAGGGTTGGGTCAATGGCCACCATTCCTACTTAGGAAGGGTTGGAATGCATGAGCAAGATAGACAATAGATATAGGATATGACCAAATCAAAATAAAAATTAGCCAAAGTGCAATAGATGTAGAAATCTAGAGTTGGAAATGGCAATCAAATTTTTTTTTTTTACGTGAAAAAAAATAATGAGAACATTCACAGGCCACAGAATAAAGATTGAGGGACATGATTTTCAATTCTACTTGACCAAAGTAGAGGAGTTTAGGGCGGCAGAAAGGGAAGGAATTGAGAGGGGAAAATGAACCCGTTTCCCCCTCACTTGGACACTAGTAACAAACGTAACATTTCAAGCGCAACATAATTTTATATGATAAATATATCCACTTCTATCAATTACTCGAGATCTTTAAATTTGATAACACAGGTTACTTGAGTTTTTCTCTTCAATCAACGTTTTTCTAGCCGAGCCGAATCACGTGACTTGCCCTTTTTCCTTCCAAAGGGAAAGGAAAGAATTTTCTAAGGATAGGAGTTTGGACATCATCAACGATTATACTTAAATGTCATCCAAAAGCCATTCCAGTACCCATTTTCCGAATCACTTTGTCTTTATCCTATGAATCAAGCTTAGCATGTCCTTCAAAACTCTTTCCCCTCTTGTTTGTATATCCTATCCTTTTCAATCTTCCATGACTTCACCTTCACTAGCTCTCTCTCCCTTCCTTGCCTTGCAAGAATTCCAGGAGTTCCCTATCCTTTACTTCCCAAATCCACGTTAAATTGCCATCCTATTCCCTTCCCCATCATCACTTCCAATCCAATCTCTTTCCAGCTCTCTCTCTCTCCATTCAAAAAGATATCGACTTATCAGCTCCATTTCCATCTTTCTCATACACATCCTTGTCCTCTCCTAAGTTTTCATTAAATTTCTCCCGGTAAATATCTCATTTCTTTTTCGATCCAGTCAAAAATAGACCCTTCGAATCGGGATATAGAAAAAATCTTGCATGCAATCAGTTCCGGTGATTTGATATCAACCCGGTGGAAAACAACAGACCTTAAAGAGTTTTTGCACTCCTCAGGTTTGATTTTCCTTAGTTAATTGTAATAATCCATTTCCTTATTTTTCTACCCTATCGTTGGTGAGTCATCTTCAATTGAAAAAAAAAAAAAAAAAAAAAGGAAAAAGAGAAAAATCTGCAAAACGCGCGTGACGACCCGCCGCCACCAAACAAATAGATAATGGGGAACATCTTCAGTTCTCCCTCACCTCCTCGTCGTCCTTCACCTCCTCGTCCTCCTCCTCCGCCACCGCCGCCGCCGCCGCCACCGCCACCGCCGCCGCCGCCGCCGCCGCCACCGCCGCCGCCTCCCCCACCGCCACCGCCCCCGCCCCCACCCCCGCCCCCGCCCAAGTTCCCCTTCGTCTTCCCGCCTGTCGATTCCAAGGTCCTCCCCGATCCTTCTCCCTTCTTCTCACCGAGCCTACTCTCCGCCCCGTTCCCGACGAACTCCTTCTTCCAGAACTTCGCTCTCAACAATGGCGACCAGGCCGAGTACACCCACCCCTACCTCGTCAAGCCCTCCCCGTCCTCTGTCTCCGTCTCGTTCCCTTCTCGCGTCGCCTCCTCCGCCTCTTTGTACCAAGTCTTCAACGCCGACATCACCTTCTCCGCCGTCTCAGGCGATGATGCCGCGCGCAGCTCGTCGCCGGAGGCTCCGCGGCACGTGATCTCGTCGTACAGCGACCTCGGTGTCACGCTGGACTTCGCAGCTTCGAAGCTGAGGTTCGTCCTCGTCGGGGAAGCCCCTACTTGACCTGCTTGGTCAACCGCGGGACGGAGGTTGCGATCTCCACGATTCACGCGATCCTCTCGCTCTCTTCGAACAGTAATCGCACCAAACATACTTTGAAGCTCAACAATAATCAGACTTGGCTTGTTTACACTTCCTCGCCCATCAGTTTCAGTCAAAATCTCAATGCGATTAATTCGGGAACGTTTTCGGGGGTTATTAGGATTGCTTGTTTGCCCGGCGGTGGATCATTCGGTGAAGAGGTTTTGGATAAGTTCAGTTCTTCGTATGCTCTGTCTGGTGATGCAGTGTTGACTGGGCCGTTTTGTCTGGAGTACAAATGGGAGAAGAGAGGGTGGGGGATCTGCTCATGCTCGCGCACCCGCTACACGCTCGACTTTTATCCCGTGAGGACTGCAGGGTCACTGTGCTGAAGGATTTTAAGTATAGGAGTATCGACGGTGATCTTGTTGGTGTGGTTGGAGATTCCTGGGCTTTGAGATCTCATCCTGTCTCTGTTACTTGGCATTCAATCAGAGGCGTCAAGAAAGAGTCACACGATGAAATCATTCAAGCCCTTCGTAGGGATGTCGACTCCCTTAATCCAGCTGCAATAAAAACAACTTCATCTTATTTTTATGGGAAATTGATTGCCAGAGCAGCGAGGCTGGCTTTGATTGCTGAGGAGGTGCGTTATCCTGAAGTTATCCCGGCAGTCAGGAAATATTTGAAGAGCACCATAGAGCCATGGTTGGATGGGACTTTCAGTGGTAATGGATTCTTGTATGATGCGAAATGGGGTGGGATTATCACCAAGCTAGGATCGACCAGTCCTGATGAAGATTTTGGCTTTGGGTTGTACAATGCTCATCACTCTCATTTAGGGTACTTCCTTTATGCAATTGCTGTTCTCGCCAAGATTGATCCTGAATGGGGAAGGAAGTACAGGCCTCGAGCTTATTCACTGATGGCAGATTTCATGAACTTGGGGAGAAGATCAAATTCCACTTATCCGCGTCTGAGGTGCTTCGATTTGTATAAATTGCACTCTTGGGCTGGTGGATTGACTGAATTTGCGGATGGGCGGATGCAGGAGAGCACAAGCGAGGCTGTGAATGCTTACTATTCGGCTGCTTTAATGGGATTAGCCTATGGAGACACTGATCTCGTTGCCGTCGGGTCGACGCTCGTTGCAATGGAAATTCAAGCAGCTCAAACGTGGTGGCATGTAAGAGAAGGTGATAATTTATACGAGGAAGAATTCACCAGGGAGAACAGGGTGGTGGGTGTCCTGTGGGCTAACAAAAGGGACAGTGGTCTCTGGTTCGCCGGAGCGGACCGGAGAGAATGTAGGCTTGGAATTCAGGTTTTGCCATTGCTGCCTATCACTGAGGTTCTATTCTCAGATAAGCAGTTTGCGAAACAGCTGGTGGATTGGACAAACCCGGCGCTGACCAGGGAGGGAATTGAAGGATGGAGAGGATTTGTGTGTGCCTTGGAAGGGGTTTTTGACCAAGGCAGTGGGCTGGAAAACGTGAGGGGCTTGAACGGTTTCGATGATGGGAACTCCATGTCGAATCTTCTGTGGTGGATTCATAGTCGAGGTGATGAAGAAGAGACATGATGCAGCGATGGAGGAAAGTAGTGTTGGTCTGGTCACCATATGAATTATTCCTGCACTTCTATGAGGATTGCTTTGTACGATGTGTATCTACTTTCGGAATAAAATGATTTATTAAGTCTGCTTTTTTCTCGTATCGTTTATATTGTCGCGCATCTTTATAGTTATATTATTTACTTTATCAAACACTTTCGTGCTTTTGAGGTGTTCATTCGTAATAGTTAAATCTATTACCCTCTATTTTAGGAAATTAGTGACAAGTTATATTGCACAAACATATCCCTTGGTGCATTTTGTGCTTTGATGCCACTTTCCGAGTCATTGGAATTCGATTTAGAAATCATTCATTGGAAAAAGAAATAAATCACATCTTATAATGTCATCAAATCTTATTGTCTTTATCCTTAGGAATAATCCCCAATAAAATTCATTTCTTTTCTATTTAAAAGCGAAAACGAAAGTCTTAAATCTTATGTTGACTAGTCACTTTAATTCTTAACTTTTTGTTAGATCATTTATGTCCTAAAATTTGTTCCGGTTTGTTGCTTGAGTCCTTTTTGTTATCGAGTTAGTCTCAATTGGAAAGAAAGCATATGTAAAATTTTTTATGAGCTTTTCATTTTTTTTTTGTCTTGTGATGATGATGCGACATTAGTGAATGTCATATGAAAAAAAAAACTCGACAAAAGAAGAGAAGAAAAAATAAAAATAAAAATAAAAGATGATGGAGGAAGCTAGAAGCGTGTGTGGATTTTTTTTTCTTTTAGCTTGGCCATCGAAGAGGGTCATAGCCCCTTGTCCAGTGGTGGCAAGTTGTGTTGCCACCACTAGTGTCGTGACTTATCTACAACATTTGCTTGAATGTCATATATATTTTTTTTACTCTCTTGAGTGCCACAAGTTAAAAAAATTGATTACTTGAATGCCATCAATAATTTGCCTTAACGAAAACTGAACATGAACGATGTTTACATGGCTTCATCAGCATTAACGTGAATAATTTTGAATTTTTTATTTTCCTCTATTTTCCTTTTTTTAGGGTCAACCTTGTCGATTATAAAACCCTTGCCCAAAGCTATTGAGAGCCTCTAAGGCCTTGCATGCAGCCGGCAAGGGCATAATGCCTTCGTCTAGGGCCTTTGCAGCCACATTGGAAGAGGGCTGCCTTGCTCTTGGTAGTGAAGGCCCTCGTTAGATCTAGGTGATCGCAAGCAAGTGCCATGTATTAGAAAAATCAATTACTTGAGTGTCATTGATGGATTTGCCTTGTCGAAAAATCCAACGTGGATGTTGATTGTTCGATGTGGTTAAATTTTTTTATTATTTATTTTCCCTTTTTTGGCCCTTTTTCAAGGCCATCAAGGGTCATTGGCGACCCTAGTTGGCTATGAAACCCTTACCCAAAGCTAGTGAGGACCTTTGTAGCCTCGCCCGCTACCGCTAGGCTGTGATGCCCTCACCTATAGCCTTCATAGCCACATCGAGTGAATGCCACCTTGCCCTTGGTCGGGACATATTTGGTGAGGGCCTTCGCGCTTGCCCAATTTGGGCAAGGGTTTCGCGGGTTTCGCAACCAGCCCCAAAAAAAGTGAAAAAGCAAAAGCAAAAAGCAAAAAGCACCAAAAACTAACAAAAATTCAAATAAATCCACGTCAATTAAGAAATTAATAAAAAAAAATCCATGTAGGATGATTTTTTAGAAATGACATTTAAATTATTGATTTTACTTCGATATGAAACTTAAGTAAACGAAAAAAAAGTTATGCCACTCAAGTAGATGCCGTACAAAAGTTATAACACCTCCGTTGTTCTTCTCACTATTGTAACTATTGTTGCTTGAAAAAAATTTGCCATAAGTTGATACGTGCGCATCGTCCCAAATATCCGATGGATGTATCGGACATCAATGGTCAAGGAGTTCGATCTCCTGGTCGTCCCTTCGGAACACTCATTTTTTTGGTCATTGCCTTTTCTTGTTGGGCAAGGGAAATTGGAAAGATTGGTTGTTCTATATTTTTTGTTTCGGTGGTTCCATGAGAGCGAGTTTATTCAAGAAATAAATAATTTATTTTCAAGTACTAGCCATAATTATGTGTTCTCAACACTAAAAAAAAAAAAAAAAAAAAAAAAAAACCAAGATAAGCACTTTTTAATTGAGCCAATTTAATCTTAAACATTTTCATATTAATACCAATTTAATCTCCTGATTAATTTTTACTGAAAATCTCTAACATGAATACTAGCGATCATATGTGATACAATTGGTGCAGATATGGACTATTTTATTTTTTCTTATTTTTTTGATTTTTTTCTTTTCCTTTCTCTATTCTTTCTGCAAGTGGCTAGTTGCTAATGATTTAACTTCATCCATTTGTTCGAACCCTAAATAGAATACAAGCAAGGGAATGACTTACCATCCTAAGGCTCCTTTTTCTTCCCTTAAAATAATCAATAAAATATTATTGATCTTCTCTTATTCTAATATTTAATTCGTGTACATATGTGGTGTAGTTTATATTTAGACGCATTGAGCTTGCAATGTTTTCATTACCTTTTCTTTCCTAAAGATTCATGAGGCAGATAAATGCGCAAGTCAATATGAGCTGTTCTTAGAATGACTTTTTTTTTTTTTTTTTTTGTAAATTTAAGAGCAGAAAATCATATGTCCACAAATTTCTTTCTCCTAAATATAGTTCTAAAAAGGACATGAGAAAACTAAATAAGGACTAATGATATTTGCGGGAATGTCATTATAATTTTATCCTCTATACCCAAGGAAAATACTTATCTAGATAAGGATAAGTGTATTCATATCGATCATAACAGCTGAGGGCTAGGCGGCCTTCACCCTTCCCTAAAAAAAATATAAAAAAATAAACAATTCAAAAATATAATTAAAAATAAATATATATGTAAAAAATTATTTACGCCAGCGTTGACAAAGCCATATAAGACAACTAATTTCCATATTGGATTTTCTAACAAGGCAAGTCGCCAATAGCATTTAGTAATCAATCTTTTAAATTTGTGGTATTCAAGTGAATGAAAAAAAAAAGATTATGGTATTCAAGTGATCATCGTACGAAAGTCATTATACTCGTGTTGTTCTTACCCCTAGAAATGAAGAAGTCCTTTGTTTGTAAGGATGCAAAAATCTAGAGTTGGAAATGGCGATTGAATTTATTTTTTCTAAGAAGTAACGAGATTGTTCACGGGTGACAAAATAAAGCTCAAGGGACACGATTTTGCGTTCTACTCAACCCAAGTAGAGGAGTTCAGGGTGGTTGAAAGGGAGGGAATCGAGAGGGACTTGACATTTAGGCTACTGGATATCATCGAGGCTAGGGGTGTCAAAAAGACCCGAGCCGACCCGACCCGGCTCGGGCCGACCCGACCCGACCCTAAACTTAGGGTATTTTCCGATACCGGCTCCATACTCGAACCCGACCCGAAAATACCCTAAATTTAGGGTTGGGTCGGGTCAAAATGGGTCGCACGCAAGCCTTTTTGACACCTGGTACCGTTCGTGCGTTTTGGTCCTCATCCGTGGAGAGAAAATGGTAAAGTAAGATAAAATAAACAAAAGAAAATAATTTTTTATCTCTCTCTGTACATTTTGGCTTTCAACTCTCTAGAGTTTTTGAGCTAAACAAGAAATTAAAACCAAACTTGTAAAGGGTCATGCTTTGGCCCGACCCGACCCGACCCTTTTGTTTGGGTCTAATGCGTTTCGGGTCGGGTCGGGTCGAGCCAAAGCATGACCCTATAGGATTAGGGTCGGGTCGGGTAACATCAAAACTTGACCCGACCCGACCCATTGACACCCCTAATCGAGGCCACGATCCTTAGATCGATGGATACCCCAACTGACACAGGCATTTGTCAAATTGGAACATGACGGTGGCTAATCGCATGCATTGGTGCGTAGTTGGTCCTATGGACACATGGAATGAGTTCTTGTTCCGTGTCATGAAGTTGGATGAAATAACGACACCAACGGTCTCTAAATTTTAGTCTAATATGTAATTTGGTATATAAACTTTTGCCTAATATGCAATATGATCTCTGAACTTTTAATTTATTAAATGTAATTTCTAAACTTTTAGTACATGTTTAATGTAGTCAATGGGTTATATGAAAATATTTAATATAGTTCCTGATCTTGAATTAATAGAAATAAATTATATTTAATATTTTCATATAGTTTAGGAACTATATTAAGCAAATTAAAAATTTATAGACCAAATTGCATATTAATTCAAAATTCAGGAACTATTTATGTTATTTTCCCAAGTCAGAATGTCGAGTATCTCTTTAGGTGAAAAGAAGCATGCTTGATAATCATAATGGAGAAAAATGAACCCTATCCCCCGCACTTGTAGACTAGTAACTCACATCACATTTCGGGAGCAACATAATTTCATATGATAAATCTATCCACACATATATCAATAAAATCTATATAGATAACTTTACCAATAGGAATTCTATAATCCATGTGATCTTCGAATTTGATAACATCGGTTACTTGAGTTTTTCTCTTCAATCGACGTTTCCTCGCCGAGCCGAATCGCGTGCCTTGCACTTTTTCTTTTCCAAAGGAGAATTTTTAAAGATAAGAGTTTGGACATTTATCAATGATGATACTTGTAGTAAATGTCGTCTAAAAGCCATTCCATTACTTTTTTTTTTTTTTTTTTTTCCTCAGTCACTTTGCCTTTGCCCTAGGACCAAGTTTAGCAAGCCCGTAAGGCTCTTTCCTCTTTGTTTGTATATCCTATCTTTTTCAATCTTCCCCATCCTAGCTCTCTCTCCCTTCCCCGCCTTGGAAGAATTCTAGGAGTTCCCCTATGTTGATCCTTTACTTCCGATTCACATCCCCAAATCCAATTTAAATTGCCTGCCAGTCCCTTCCCTCAGCGTCACTTCTAATCCAATCCCCTTCCAACTCTCTCTCCCCATTCGAAAAGAAAGAAAAACATCAATATCGATCGCTCCATTTCCATCGTCATCATCCTTGTCCTCATCGTCCTCATCCTAAGTCTTTATTAAATTTCTCAACATCTCGTTGTCTTTTTGATCTGTCAAAAATAGACCCTTCGAATTGGAGCAAGAAAAAGGCTCTCGAGCAAGCAATCAACTCCTGGTGATTCGGTTGCTAGCCAACTAAAGACATCAACCTTGAATAGTTCTTTCACTCCTCAGGTTTGATTTTCCTACTTCATTGTAATAATTAATTTCCTTCTTTTTCTCAATTTTCTCTAGTGAGTGATCACTAGTTGAGGAAAAAAAGAAGAAAAAAAAAATAATCTGTTAAACGCCCGTAACAAACCCGCCAACCACTAAACAGATAATTAATTTAAATAATGGATAAGAGATGCCTGCAAAAAGTCAAAATCTTCGCCTGCAAGCCTTTTCGCAAACGCAGTCATCCTCGTCCTCCTCCGCCACCTCCTCCCCCTCCTCCTCCCCCACCTCCTCCTCCTCCGTCTCCTCCTCCTCCTCCTCCTCCTCCTCCTCCTCCTCCATCGCCGCCACCGCCGCCCATTTCTAAGCCCAAGTTCCCCTTCGTCTTCCCATGCGCTGAGTCCACGGTCCTCCCCGATCCTTCTCCCTTCTTCTCGTCGAGCCTCCTCTCCGCTCCGCTCCCAACCAACTCCTTCTTCCAGAACTTCGCTCTCAACAATGGCGACCAGGCCGAGTACGTCCACCCTTACCTCGTCAAGCCCGCCCCGTCCGCTATCTCCATCTCATTCCCTACTCGCGTTGCCTCCTCCGCCTCTTTGTACCAGGTCTTCAATGCCGACCTCACCGTCTCCACCGTCTTGGGTGACGACACCGCGGCGCCACGGCACGTGATCTCGTCGTACAGCGACCTCAGCGTCACGCTGGACTTTGTGACTTCGAACCTGAGGTTCGTCCTCGTCAGGGGGAGCCCCTACTTGACCTGCTTGGTCAACCACGGGACGGAGGTTGTGATCTCCACGATTCACGCGATCCTCTCGCTCTCTTCGAACAGTAGTCGCACCAAGCATACTTTGAAGCTAAAAAACAATCGGACTTGGCTTGTTTACACTTCCTCGCCGATCAGTTTCAGTCACAAACTCAATGCGATTACTTCGGGAAGGTTTTCGGGGTTATTAGGATTGCTTGTTTGCCCGACGGTGGATCACTTAGCGAGGAGGTTTTGGATAGGTTCAGTTCTTCGTATGCTCTATCTGGTGATGCAGTGTTGACTAGGCCGTGTTGTCTGGAGTACAAATGGGAGAAGAGAGGGTGGGGGGATCTGCTCATGCTCGCTCACCCACTACACCTTCGACTTTTGTCCCGAGAGGACAGCCGGGTCACTGTGCTGGAGGATTTTAAGTACAGGAGTATCGATGGTGACCTTGTTGGTGTGGTTGGAGATTCCTGGGTGTTGAGATCTCGTCCTGTATCTGTCACTTGGCATTCAATCAGAGGTGTCAGGAAAGAGTCACGCGATGAAATCATTCGAGCCCTCCGTAGGGATGTCGAGTCCCTAAATCCAGCTGCAATAACAACAAATTCATCTTATTTTTATGGAAAATTGATTGCCAGAGCGGCGAGGTTGGCTTTGATTGCCGAGGAGGTGCGTTATCCTGAAGTTATCCCGGTGGTAGGGAAATATTTGAAGAGCACCATAGAGCCATGGTTGGATGGGACTTTTGGTGGCAATGGATTCTTGTATGATGCGAAATGGGGTGGGATTATCACCAAGCGAGGATCCACCGGTCCTAGTGAAGATTTTGGGTTCGGGCTGTACAATGCTCATCACTATCATTTAGGGTACTTCCTTTATGCAATTGCTGTTCTCGCCAAGATTGATCCTGCATGGGGAAGGAAGTACAGGCCTCAAGCTTATTCACTGATGGCGGATTTCATGAACTTGGGGAGGAAAACGAATTCCAATTATCCACGTCTGAGGTGCTTCGACTTGTATAAATTGCACTCTTGGGCTGGTGGATTGATTGAATCTGCAGATGGGCGGCTGCAAGAGAGCACAAGCGAGGCCGTGAATGCTTACTATTCAGCTGCTTTAATGGGCATGGCTTATGGAGACACCCATCTTGTTGCCGTCGGGTCGACGCTAGCTGCAATGGAAATTCAAGCAGCTCAAACATGGTGGCATGTTAGAGAAGGCGATAATTTATATGAGAAAGAATTTACTAAGGAGAACAGGGTGGTGGGTATCCTGTGGGCTAACAGAAGGGACAGTCGTCTTCGGTCCGCCGGAGCGGAGCGGAAAGATTGTAGGCTTGGAATTCAGGTTTTGCCATTGCTGCCCATCACTGAGGTTCTATTCTCGGATATCCAGTTTGCCAAACAGCTGGTGGATTGGGCATACCCGGCACTGAACAAGGAGGGAACTGAAGGATGGAAAGGGTTTGTGCATGCCTTGGAAGGGATTTGTGACCGAGGTGGTGTGCCGGAGAAAGTGAGGAGCTTGAGCGGTTTCGATGATGGGAACTCCATGTCGAATCTTCTGTGGTGGATTCATAGTAAAGGCGCTGAAGAAGAGACAGGTTGCACGGATGGAGGAAAGTACGGTTGGTTTGGTCACTATTGCCACTGATTATTACGAGACCGGTTGAATTGCTTTAATGTAATATTTTATTTGAATTATTCCTGTACTTCTACGAGGATTGCTTTGTACGATGTGTATTTGCTTTCGGAATAAAATGATTTGCTGGCTTTGCTTCAGATCTTGTACCATCATAGCATATTTTTACAATTATATCATTTGCTTTATCTAACACTTTTGTACTTTTAAGATACACGTTGATATCAGTTAAATCTCTTATACTCTATTTTAGTAAATTAATGATGAGTTAGTTAAGTTGGACACACATGTTCCTCGGTGCATTTCGCGCTTTGATGCCACTTTAGGTGTTAATGGAATTCGATTTAGAAACCGTCCATTGGAAAAAAGAAATAAATCATATCTCATAATTCCACCAAATCTTATAGTCTCTATCCTTGGGAATAATTCTTGATTGAATCCATTTTTTTTTTCCGATTGAATAACGACAATGAAAGTCATAAATGTTATGTTGATCAGTCACTTTAATTCTAAAGATTTTTGTTAGATCATTGATGTCCTAAAATTTGCTCCGATTTGTTGCTTGAATCCTTTTGTTTATAGATTTAGTTTCAAACGGAAGGAAAGTCTACGTGGAATTTTTTTTGAATGAAATTTTCATATTTTTAGACTTGTGGTGAGGACGTGAGACTAGTGAATGTCCTATGAAAAAACTTGATAGAAAGAATAGAAGAAAAATAGATAGA
Source organism: Corymbia maculata (assembly GCA_014182735.1). Lineage (NCBI taxonomy): Eukaryota > Viridiplantae > Streptophyta > Magnoliopsida > Myrtales > Myrtaceae > Corymbia > Corymbia maculata. The sequence continues at coordinate 14,810,675 of CM024692.1, read as the reverse complement.
TAGATAATAAATAAATAAATAAAAGATGGTGGAGGAAGGAAGCTACAAGTGTGTGGATTTCCTTTTATTGCTTGGCCATTGGAGAGGGTCATAGCCCTCACGGCAACTGCAAGAATGGACAAGGGGTGCTTGCCCCTTTCCCAAAGCTGTAGGCTAAGTACTGTTGGTTTGATCCCTATCTTCACCGAAATTGGAGGTGCGGACCTCTGGAGTGCCAAAAGTTGGCACAAAGGATCACTTCAGTGCCAAAAGTTACAAAAGGTACACTTAAGTGTCAAAATCGGAGCAAAGGGATCACTTAAGTGCCAACGGCGAAAAATTCCGGCCAAATTGTCACGTGTCAATTTTTCGGCGACTTAATTTCTTGACGGAGCATTTTTTTTAAAATAAAAAATCCACGTGGTAATTTTTTATAAAAATATCCACGTCAGATTTTTAAAAATTAAAATCGATTTTATTAAAAAAAAAAAAAAAAGGGTTGGGAAGAGGGGATCGGCGAGGGCTGTGCGGCCCTCGCCGCCGCCCGTCGCCGCCCCACCTCGCCGGGAAGGGCCGGCGACGGTGGGCGAGGGTCGGCCGGGGTCGCCGGGCCCGGCCGGCCTCCGGCGAGGGCTGCGCGCCCTCGCCCGGATCAGGGCGAGGGTCGCGACCCTCCCAGATCCGGCGAGGGCGGGCGACCCTCGCCGGATGGGAGGGTCGCGACCCTCGCCCAGATCGGGCGAGGGCGCGCAGCCCTCGCGGAGGCCGGCCGGGCCCGGCGACCCGGCCGACCCTCGCCCACCGTCGCCGGCCCTTCCCGGCGAGGTGGGGGGCGGCGACGGCGGCGGCGGCGGCGAGGGCTGCACGGCCCTCGCCGATCCCCTCTTCCCAACCTTTTTTTTTTTTTTTAATAAAATCGATTTTATAATAAAATATATTTTATAATTATTTAATATTTTATAATTAATAATTTTTAAAATCCACGTCAGCCAAAACGACGTCGTTTTGGCTGATTTTTGGCCGATTCAATTTCCGGCGAGCCATGTAGGCAAGAATATTAATAAAAAATTGCCACGTAGGATTTCCGGTGAGCTCCGACGACTTGGCACTCAAGTGATCCATTTTTTTGAAAAGTGGCACTTAAGTGTACCATTTGTAACTTTTGGCACTTAAGTGATCCTTTGTGCCAAGTTTTGGCACTCATTTGTACTTTTGCCCCGAAATTGTTATCTTCATGTATTGGTCATAATTGTGTATTTGACATTGGAAAAAGTACCAAAATAATTTAAAACTTATTGCAACGAACCAATTTAATTTTGAACATTTTCAAATTGGTATCACTTTAATCAATCCAACCAATATTTTTTTTTTTGCAATTTTTTTCCTCTCTTTTTTTCTCTATTCTTTTTGTCGTGGCAATCGCCTAAAATTTAACTTCATCCACTTATCCCAAATAGAATATAACAAAGGGTTTGGCTTATCATTTTAGGCTCTATTTATTTCCCTCGAAATAGATAATTGATAAGAAATATTTTTAATTGTCTCTTGTTCTTATAATTAATTCGTGTACATCAGGGTCGTTTAAATTTAGACGCATTGGGTAATGTTTCAATTGCCTTTTCTTTCCCAGAGTTAAGGAGGCAGAGAAATGTACATGTCGATATGAGCTGCTCTTTGAATGACATTTTCTCTCTTCTTTTTTTGTTTTTTTTTTTTTTTGGAAATTTAAGAGCAGAAAATCATATGCCCACAAATCCCTTTCTCCTAATTATTGTTCTAAAAAGGACACAGTGGGGAACACAACGAGGACTAATGCTATTCGCCGGTAGGGGTGTCAATGGTTCGGTTCAGTTCGGTTTTCTGAGAAAACCGAACCGAACCGAACCGATAAGGATGTGCAATGAACCGAACCGAAATCCAAACCGAACCGAACCGAACCGAAATTTTCGGTTCGGTTCGGTTCGATTTGGTTCGGTTTTTCGGTTTTTCCTGACTTTTTTTTAAAAAAAAAATATCAATTATGGGAACCCCTCTTTTCTCTATTTGTCCTCATTAAAGCATTAAGATGTGCAAGATAACGTCTGCAACCAACAGTAATGCCATAGTTTGGATACATATACTGAAGTAATGCTCATGATATACAACTGATTAAAAGAAACAAAAACTTATTTTCATTAAAGCATAGTTTCTCCCAACTGATCAAACAAGACATCATTAAGAACCATGAAGAAACATAACATCTTTTATCAACAATGTTGAGGCCAATATGACCGGTAAGTCAAGCACGTGGCAAAGTACTTTTCCAGAATAATAGCATATATGTGAAGCAATTAATTACATCCAACTGTAATGGAACAATATCTTCTTCCTACAATTTTTTAATAAGACGTTGTACATCTTTGCACAAAATTATCAAAAATATGGCAAGAGGTAGAGAAATAAAGTTTTGTAAAATAGAAATTTCTCTAGAGACACGTAGTCTAAAGATCAGAAGCAGCAGCTCTATTAGTGAATCCCCTTGGGTATAAAAAGTTGCATATAATCTGCAGGCAATAAGTATTCAATTTCAAGTATGATGAAAGGAAAACATGAATATCGTTTAAACAAGCAGGACATGTAAGATCTCCCATGTCATAACAATATTAGGGGATGATTTAAAGGAAAAAGGACTCAGTCACCAAAAGACACAGACAAATGATTCAAATGATGCACAAACAGGTTATCCCCCTGGTTGCTTTATTATGAAAGTTACTTAGGGAATTGAAAAAATGGCGTTCCTATATCTTTGTATTTGTCCATTTTGTATGAAGATTAACCTCAATTATAAATGAGCGAATATTAATTGTCATGGCCCTATATTCTCTCGAAGCCTTTCTCAATTTGGTTCTTTTGACCTCCCGCTGGAATTTGTAGTACTCCTACATTTTTTAGCAGCAATACTTTGTATGTAAATGCATTTTTTTGGTTCATTAGATCGATGAAGTGCGAGTGAGTTTGAGAGGGTGCATACATTGCATAATAATTCAGTTCATAGGACTCACTTTTGCTGGTGTGGCAATCTCTGGTTGTGCAGAAACGAAAAGAGAGAGGGCAAAAGCAGCAGCTGCTTTGGCAGCTCTTCAGCAGAAGTTGGAAGAGAAATACAAACTGGAACTAGAGCAAAAGGTGCAACCTGGCCTTTTCCTGTTGAAAGTCTTCTCATCTACTTTTTGTTTTTTTGAATTCTGCATTGGCAAATGTTGAACTTACATTGCTGGTTTAAAATATTGTAGGAGAGTGAAGCTGAAATGGAACTGAAAAAAGTGGAGGAATTGGCAAAAGCAGAAATGGTTTCTGCTGTTTGATTTAAGTTTTAATTAGCTGTGTAGCTGTTAGTTGCAGTAAAAAAGAATTGGAGAAATTTTTAGGAGAATCGAATTGACTTTAACATGCTATGCAAAGTAGCACGCTTATAATCTGGGCCTGCTTATAAAAGAAAACAAGTGCTTGTACAATCATCTGTTTCCTAAATGCATTTGTTTACCCTTCAAACCTTTCAAGGATCAGTATGATTGGACCTGAAATTACGTAAAAATTAGAAGTGGTAAATGTAGCTGCCTTTGGTCTGAGAAGCCCCTTCTATGATTGTTTTTCCCATCCTTGTTTTTGTCTTCTATTCCTCATTTTCTGGTCTTATTGTTTTGGGAGCATTCTTGTTGTATTCTTCGAGAACTGGAGTTAGACATTATCATTTAAAAAAGCAAACCAGTTGTTTTCCTGGCCATTAACCTTACTTATAGGATGTGTTGCTTATGCACGCATGACAATCATATTTGGACAATATCTGCTTAGGTCTGCCTTGCTTCATGTAGGGCCTTACATCAAGTCATTTTAGTTTTGTTGAGTTCAACATCCATCTTCCTTACTGGTATATGCTTAAGTTAGAGGGTTATGTTCTTAGTTTAACCTTTTAAATGATTTGCATGACAAAGCCCAGCTATCAAAAGCATGGTTGGATCTAGCCATCTCTGCTTACATGCATAGAATTCTCTTTCCAAAGGGCTGCCTATTAAGGTAGAAATAGAAGCTTTGCAAACTTATCTTGAAGGTATAGACAAAGATTCAGTTTTGGATTTGGTCTTATCATCTCTTCCAGAAGAAACAATTTCCCATGGCACGATACCGTGCTGCAATTGAACCATCGGGTGAGATATTTCTGTTACCATAATGATTTTGTAATAGGTGGGTTTATCAATGCTGTAATTCTTCAGAACTTAATACTGTCTAACCTCTTGTGAATTTTCTTTAAGAAGATTGCATTGATGGAAAAAGCTAATAACCTGTCCTTACTTCTAATTATAGGGGCCACTTGATCTAACGATACATCCATGTTTGTTGGATTCCCTATGTGACTGTTAGGCTGGTTGAAGGGAGCATAATAATAGCTAGTGGGATGAGTTAAGAGTTCCCCTGTTAACATGCTTGAACTTTTCTGTTTTCCTAAATTTTTGCAACAAATATGGTACTGTTTCTCAAAGTTCAAACTATTTTGTCCATTCAGCACGTAGCTCTTCCTTGGCACTTTTGCTTGGTATGGAACCGTGCACCTTTGTAGGGTGTTCGGTAAAGCCTCACCCTACTTCTCTCTATTCTCCCATGTTTCCTCCTAGTATAATAAGACCAGCTTTACCCACAAGATGCCCCTCCCTTTGCTTCTTCATTAATGATTCCAGCTTCACTCAATGAAATGCTTCTAGTGGGAAGAAAAGGAAGGGTTCGCTTTGGTGGTCTAATCTCTATCAAGAAAATGTGACCAGTGGTTTCTCCAGAGGAATGCATGAGATTTATCCACAAGATTAACCTTCGTGCTTGGTGCTATCACCTAGCTTCTAAATATGTTGCAAATTGTATTTCTCTTTGTTCATCATGCAACCTGATATGACTGTCACTATTGGAAGGCAGTGCAACTAGACCTACTCACGAATCATCTTAATGAAACGAGAACAAATAGAGAACCGAACCACCTTCGATTCGGGACGTGAATGGTCTACCAATTGAGATCTAAGAATATATGCGTTTCAGAATAGTGATGTTTCTTTGGCGAACTTCCACAAAATACAGAATTTAAGTCGTATCCGTGCACAAAACAGGACAAGATGACAAGACCGTACTAGCCCATCCTGGCTCTCATTCTCACTTTCAAGATGCACATATTGTAAAACTATAGAGAAAATTCACAGAAAAAAGGGCTATCCTAATGCCAACGATACGCATGTGGGTTACAATTACAGGGGAAGAATAATCATTCTACTAAGGAAATAAACAAGGCGACACCCATACCCATTACTAGCGAAGTTAAGCGAACTAATGTACTCTTCAACGTTACATGCCCATTTGTTATTCATTTCGCGCATTCGGTGAACTATATACAAGCAAGCTAGTAGAAACAAAAGCATCGAACGTGACATTACCAATATCTCGGTAACCATTAACTCAAATCAATTTAATTGCATAAAATTTATCTTTGAAAGAGTAAAGGAATCGAAGGAGACGAAAGAGAGTAAACCACGGTGCTTGTGGATCATAGAAAACTATGAGTCAAGTACCGACCGAATCGAGCTCGCATTCGGGCTCGATGTTAGGGTTTTGGCCGGGAGGACGAACCCAGAAGCGGGATCCGACATGGGTTCGGAGGAGGAAGGTGAGCAGAGCCGGGCGAGGGTGACGGACGGGAACCGTTAGGATCGAGCGAGAGACGAAGACGACCAAGTGAGCGAGCGAGTGAGAGAGAGAGACGGAGATGGGTCAAGTCGGAGGCGGAGGTGGAGGCGATCAAGTCAGAGGCGGAGACGGCTCGCGCCGGAGATGGAGGCGGAGGCCGATCGGCTGGAGACAGAAGTGGAGGCGGAGGCTGATCGCGCCGGAGATGGAGGTGGATCGTGACAAAGACGGAGGCAAGAACGACCAAGCACGAGAGATAGAGGGAGACTATCGAGAGAGAGATTTTGAGTCAGAATTTTTATTTGCTAATTTTTAATCGGTTCAATTCGGTTAACCGATTTGTTTTTGATTAACCGAATTGGAATAAGAGATATAATTTGATTTTTTGGTTAACCGAACCGGAAACCGAACCGAACCAAAAACGCACAAAATTTCGGTTCGGTTCGGTTCGGTTTCCGGTTTCCGGTTCTGTTACTGACACCCCTATTCGCGGGAATGTCATCACGGTTTTTTCTACTATACCCAAGGCAAGATACTTGCTCAAATAGTGATAGTGTATTCATATTGATCATAACTTACATATACGAAGTTTTCTACTAAGGTTGACTTTAAGTTATTAGCATGATTCGTGTGTTGTAAATTTATCTTTGATTTTATTTTCTCTATGCAAAATCATTAGGTATTCCAACCGGAGGACATCTCTTTAAGGTACGCCACGGGCTGCAACTTCAAGCAGTGGTACTCTTGCTTGTCCATGCCCGATCAACACGTGGAATTAGCTCTTGTTTTGTTTGATGAAGTCCGACAGAGCCGTAAAGTTTACTCCAAGGAAGCTGCAAAACTTGCGTAGCTGATGTCTATGCTTGTACAATATCTAGTGGAATTGGAAAAAAGCAACCACGTGTTTTTTTTTTTTTTTTTTTTTTTTTTTTTTTTATGGTTTGAAAAATGGAACTGGCAATTATATGTTTTTCCAGCCGAAAATTCTACGGCAAAGCACAGGGCCGAACCACGGTTCTATTTTGGGTTGTTTGCGTGCTCGAACACGATCTTAAATGACCTGGCATAAACCCATTGTTGTTGATCTTTTATCGCTAGACCTATCAAAATAGGTGATAAATCCATTTTTAAATCTATATGGATATTGAATGGGTTAGTTATTTTTATTAAATGTATTTAAACTCAACATGAATATTAAATGGGTTATAAATTGATCATAAATGAATCTACAATTTACTTAGACCCGACCATTTTCTATGATTCTTTCTTCAATCTCTCTCACCTTCACTCGTTCTCACACTCATGATGAATTTTCACAAATTGGGTTAGATATTGAATTGTTTTAACAATATGGATCATGTTATATATGTATTAGGTATGGATCGAGTTGAGTATGGGTCATTAGATTTTTGTTGCGTGGAAATATATCAAAATATGTTAAATGAGTTTATTTGGATTGGACCATTTATGAATTGACCCAATCCACGAGTTTGACGAATCCACTTGTCACTAGGAGTGATAGGGTCTCGGTTCAGTCAGATCCCATCTAGGAGCAAGGAACTTGACCAAAAAGACTAGCACTCCGTTTCTGGAACCGGGAATCAGACCTCCAATTCGATTTGGTTCCCAAGTGGGCCAATAGAACTTGTGGATTCACATGTCTTGGCTGAAAGTTTTAGATTAATTGAATCGCTAGTTCATGTCGAGAGTCAAAATTAGGACTTTGTCCAAGATTTGCGAAGAAGATTGTAAGATGATGGGGCTGTGATTGCAGGGCGTGCTTGGAAAAAAGGAGGAGGATTTGGTGGATTATTTTCCATAAATGACGGACTCACATATTTAAGGAAGATGTGAGTAAGAGAGGGAGGTAAAATCGATGAAATTTTGTAGGAAAAAAAAAAGATAAAATAAAGAAAGAAGCAAGAGATAAAAGGAGCAAGTTGGATGAATTGGTGCAGCAATACGAAAGAAACAAAGATTTGCTTCATCATTTGGAACAAGCGAGGCGTAAGAGGAGATTAGGGTTTAGGCTTACACTATACTTCTTTAATAAATGAACAAAAAAAATATAGATCAGTCCAGCCTGGGTAATCTTATTCCCACCTTGGAACTAGGAGCTAGACCGAAAATCACCGATTCCAATTTTATAGACCTGAGACCGGATTGGTGCCTCCTAAAACCACCTAAAACCGGCCGGTTCAATCCGGTCTGATGATTTCCGGTTTAGGCGGTTCTATATACTCACCCCTCATTATCTCGGTAGGGGTGCTGCCGTGGACAAAGGGAGGCTTGCGTGCTTTCGGAATGTACAGTCGCAAAAGATTCTGGATGAAGTTTCGATTGCTTGACGTAGCGGTGTGTTGCACGGACGCACATCTCTGGACATTGGCCGCTTCGTGCGGATGATAAAAGGGGACTATGTGAATAGCCGAGATCTGATCGATGGTGTCGGTCTTGATGCTTTTGCCGGTTGCGCCTGGTCCCATCGGCACATGGGATATGGGACATGGGACATGGGACATGACCCTTTGCTTCACATCTTGTAAAGGAAAGAACTTTGTTTCATGTCGTCCCCAAAAGCGTCCATACGCAAGTGCCTGTAAATTGTAAAGAGAGCTTCCTCTCTTTTGTTTCGGATGGAGTCCACTGATTCCTTGTTTTACCTCGGATCTCAATGTTTGTCCATTTCATTTAAATAACTGTCAATTCATGTCGCGACCGAAAGGCGAAACCCTCGATTGAACCAAAGAATTCTTGACGACCGAGCGAAAGCTGGATACTTATCGTGCTATTAACCCTTTTTTCCTTTTCGCGGACCAGTGCGTGGAGTTGCCATGCGCACGTTTCACCGTTTTTCTTCATGAAATCAGTTGAATCTTTCCTTGACTCCGAAGCCACTCCCACAGACTTTCACTCACTCGTCAACTCAATCCCTTACGGAGCCCCTTTTGGAGGCCTTACGCATCCTCACCCAACCTAGCCTGCTAAATCAGTGGCGTCAAGTAGACGAGGAAGAACGTGGAGAAAAATCAATGGTTTGGAAAATATTCTTTCTAATTTTTAAGCATTTTCAAAGTTTTCGTCGACGATAACATCAACCGATCCCCCTCTTACTTTCTATTTCCGAACTGCCCTGATGTGGAACCGAGAACTAACAACAATCATAGATCAAGTGAGCTCTGATGTCCCCGTCAATCCAATAGATTCTTTGCAAATGAACCGAATCCAAAGGATTAAAATACGGGGGATTGCAACCGACATAGGACGTTGGACGAGCACATCGTGAAGGACGAGCCATGATGAACTTGACCGCGACACGTAATGGGCCATTTAAAATTTGGAGAGCGACTTCTTTCGGATTCTCGTATTGCCTACTATAAGCTGTCGGTTCGTGAAGATGTGTGGCTGGCGGTCGAAGAAGCCAGAATCGATATGGTTGTCGGGTCATTCTCGAGAGCGACCGAATCGATCAACTGTTTGTGCAGGCACTAACCACTAGTCATTGAAGAAATGATGCCTAATAATGGATGATTTGGCTGCCTTAGGACGAGCGATACTTGGCCTCTTAGCACAGCACAGGAGGGGACTGCAGGTACTGACAACACGCTACAGACCATGCAATGCGAAAGTTGGATGTCCTGACAAAACAAATTGTAATGAAGCAAGTGTCCCCATGTATATATGTATATATGCAAGGCTGTACCACACATTTGCCTCGCTCAATCATGAAGTTCCCACCTTCCGAACTTCACTCAGCGAAAAGCTCACCGCAGAGCAACGCCAGCACCAAGAAGGTGCTGGTGCTCGCCTCGACGTCGGTTCTTCTCCTCGCTGTGATCCCCCTCTATCTGTTCGTCACCGGCGCCCGGCTTGATGCCCGGTCGTCTCGGGAGTTGGGGATCCGCACCGGCGCTTCGAAAGGAATAGAGCGAGTGGACAGGAGATGCGACGTGTTCAGAGGGAAATGGGTTCCTTACCCGAATGGCGCCTACTACACCAACGTGACTTGCCCTTTGATAATCGATCAGCACAACTGCCTCAAGTTTGGGAGGCCCGACACCGAGTTCTTGAATTGGCGGTGGAAGCCCGACGAGTGCGAGCTGCCTCGATTCGACGCGGGCCAGTTTTTGGAGATGGCTCGAGGGAAATCGCTCGCGTTTGTGGGGGATTCGGTCGGGAGGAACCAAATGCAGTCACTGCTCTGCCTCCTGGCCAAAGTAAGTGCTGTCTCAGCGTCCTTTAATTACTCAGCTTATGCAGCATTTGCATTTGAGGCCTCTTATGGCTGCAGTATTCATTTGAATTATTGAACGAAGCTAGTTAAGTACGAATCGATAGTTCATAAAACCGAATCTGGCATTCCTCGAACTCCTCTTTCTATGAAACGTTTTGTGGTTTTGCGTCTCCAAAACGCAGTAGAAATAACCCTGTCCATTCTGAATTCTAGCGATAACGCAAAGTAAAAAACGAGGACAAAAGGTGAGCCTTTTCATTTCCTGACGTGTCGCGAACAAATGGATATAAGAAGTTGGTTCTCAGCTGCTAAAGCTGATCTTTCAGGTGGAATTTCCTGAGGATATATCTCATGAATACTCAATAGACACAACATACTTCAAGAGGTGGTACTTCCCAGGTCACGAGTTCACGGTAGCCACATTCTGGGCTCCTTACTTGGTGAAGTCCAGAGATGCGGACCTGGGTGGACACACCTTCAACAGCATCATGAGCATCTACTTGGACAAGCCCGAGCCATCTTGGGCTACTGAGATCACAAACTTCGACTTCGTCGTCATCTCGGCAGGCCAGTGGTTCTTCCGGCCTCTGATGTTTTATGAAAAGGGCGAAATCGTCGGTTGCTGCTCTTGTGAGGGGAGCAAGAATAACATCACCGACCTCACCAGGTTCTACGGTTACAGAATGGCCTTCCGAACTGCCTTTAGAGAGCTCCTGAGTCAAAAGGCCTACAAGGGCATGACATTTTTGAGGACCTTCTCTCCTGCGCACTTTGAGAACGGCAAATGGAACACTGGAGGGAGCTGCGCGAGGACGAGGCCGTTCACGAGCGGAGAGGCCAACCTTGAGGGGGACGATCTGGAGTTCTACTTGACCCAAGTGGAGGAGTTCAGGGCAGCCCAGAGAGAGGGAATCAAGAGGGGCCTGACATTCAGGTTGCTGGACACTACTGAGGCGATGATCCAGAGACCTGATGGACACCCTAACCATTTCGGCGGGCGTTTGTTGCTGAAGAACGTGACGATGGCCGATTGCGTGCACTGGTGCGTGCCGGGCGCTATCGACTTGTGGAACGAGTTCTTGTTTCACGTTATGAGGTCGGAGACCCGAGAATCTCTTCAGGGGCAGACGCATGAGATTGCACGATGAGGGAAAACCACAGATTGTTTGTTCTAGACGTAGCAGAATTTATCCAAGTCAAATTATTTTGCTTGAGAAAATGCAGAATTCGACCTGAGAACGATTCTCACTTGTTATTAGAATGAGACAGTTCGGTTTATCAAAAAACTGTTGCTCGAAATAGAACAAGCCACAGTCTGTCTTGTGATACTTGTTGAGTTGCCTTGATACATGCATTCGACCTAATCAATCTACAGATGGAGTTACATGCTGACTATTTATTCAACAAATGTTGCCCCGCCCAGGGAAATTGAACTGGCATGGTGATCTTCGAATCTGGTAACACTGTTACTCAAGTTCTTTACTTCAGTCGACTTTTTCTCACTGAGCTGAATCACGCGGATCACCCATTTTTCTCTTGAAGGAAAGTAAAAGAATCTTATCGATGATAGGAGTTTGGATATCCTCAACGATCATACTTTTTAATAATGTCGTTCAAAAGCCACTCCACGACTTTTTCTATGGAATCACTTTGCCTTTATCCTAGGAACCGAGTTTAGCATTGTCCTTCAAGGCTCTTTCCTCTGTTGTCTGTATATCCTAATCCAAAATTTTTCCAATTTTCCACCCCATCTTCCATGACTTCACCATCACTAGACCTTTCAAAATGACCCCTCTCTCTCTCTGAATCTTCCTCTTCCTTGCCTTCGAAGAATTCGAGGAGTTGTGTCCCCTGGCAATGATCCTTTGCTTCCCGCATTCACATTCCCCCAACCCCATCCTTTAAATTTGCCTTCCCCCAAACTTCACTTCCAAACCAATCCCATCCCTTCCCCACCCTCTGTCTCCCACCCGAAAAGACAAAAAGAAAACGTGGACATCGACTCACCAACTCCATTTCCGTCGTCCTTGTCATCATTCGCATCTTAAGTCTCCGTTGAATTTCTCCCTAGGCAAATGCCGCGTTGCCTTTTCGATCCCGTGAAAAATTAGACCCTCCAAAAAGCCGGCGAGACATCACTTCCCGACGATCTGATCACCGCCCGGAGGAAAACATCACAACCTTCAAAAAGGGTTCTTCAATTCCTGAGGTTTGATTTTCCTAGTTCATTGTAATAACCCATTTCCTTCCTTTTCTCCTCTTTTTTTTTCCGGTGAAAAGAACAGAAGAGGAAAGAAAACTTCACTTCCAAACCAATCCCATCCCTTCCCCACCCCCTTGTCTCCACCTGAAAAGACAAAAAGAAAACATGGACATCGACACACCAACTCCATTTCCATCGTCCTCGTCATCATTCTCATCCTAAGTCTCCATCGAGTTTGTCTCGGGCAAATGTCACGTTCCCTTTTCGATCCCATGAAAAATTAGAGCCTCCAAAAGCCCGCGAGACATCACCTCCCGACGATCCGATCGCGACCCGGCGAGGAACATCGGAACCTTAAAAATAGTGTTTTTGAATTTCCGAGGTTTGATTTTCCTAGTTAATTGTAATAATCCATTTCCTTCCTCTTCTCCGCTTCCTCGGCGAAACAAAACAGAAGAAGAAAGAGACAAAAAAATCTTGCGAAACGCGCGTAACGAACCCAACTCAGCCACCAAACAAATAATTTAATTGAAAAAAAAAAATGGTGAAGAAATTGCTGCGAAAAGCCCAACTCTTCGTCACTAAGTCTTTCCGCAAACGCCGTCGTCCTCGTCCTCCTCCCCCGCCTTATAGTCCCCCTCCTCCCCCTCCTCCACTCCCCTCGCCGCCGCCGCTGCTGCCGACGATGTCTCTGCCGACGACCAAGTTGCCATTCGTCTTCCCGCGGGCCGAGTCCACGGTCCTCCCCGACCCTTCTCCCTTCTTCTCGCCGGGCCTCCTCGCCGCCCCGCTCCCGACGAACTCCTTCTTCCAGAACTTCGTCCTCAACAATGGCGACCAGGCCGAGTACTTCCACCCCTACCTCGTCAAGCCCTCCCCGTCCTCCGTCTCCGTCTCGTACCCTTCTCGCTTCGCCACCTCCGCTTTCCTGTACCAGGTCTTCAACGCCGACCTCACCGTCTCCGCCGCCTCGGACGGCGGCCGCGGCGGCGCGGGGGCGCCGCGGCACGTGATCTCGTCGTACAGCGACCTCGGCATCGTGCTGGACTTCGCGGACTCGGACCTGAGGTTCGTCCTCGTCGGGGAGCCCCTACTTGACCTGCTTGGTCAACCGCGGGGCAGAGGTCGCGATCACCACGATTCACGCGATCCTCTCGCTCTCTTCGAACGGCAGTCGCACCAAGCATACTGTCAAGCTCAACAACAATCAGACTTGGCTTGTTTACACTTCCTCGCCGATCAGTTTCAGTCAGAGTCTCAATGCGATGACTTCGAGAAGGTTTTCCGGGGTTATCAGGATTGCTTGTTTGCCCAACGAAGGATCGTTTAGCGAGGAGGTTTTGGACAGGTTTAGTTCTTCGTATGCTCTGTCTGGTGATGCGGTGTTGGCCAGGCCGTTCTGTTTGGAGTACAAATGGGAAAAGAAAGGGTGGGGGGATCTGCTCATGCTCGCTCACCCGCTGCACGTTCGACTTTTGTCCCCTGAGGACAGTGGTGTCACGGTGTTGGAGGATTTTAGGTATAGGAGTATCGATGGTGATCTTGTTGGCGTGGTTGGAGATTCATGGATGTTGAAATCTGATCCCGTCTCTGTTACTTGGCATTCAGTCAGAGGCGTCAAGGAAGAGTCATACGATGAAATTATTCAAGCCCTTGGCAGGGATGTTGAATCCCTTAATCCAGCTGCAATAACAACGGCTTCATCTTATTTTTATGGAAAATTGATTGCGAGAGCAGCGAGGTTAGCTTTGATTGCTGAGGAGGTGTTTTATCCTGAAGTTATCCCAGCGATTGGGAAATATTTAAAAAGCGCCATAGAGCCATGGTTGAATGGGACTTTTAGTGGTAATGGATTCTTGTATGATGCGAAATGGGGTGGGATTATCACCAAGCTGGGATCGACCAATGCAGGTGAAGATTTTGGCTTCGGAGTGTACAATGATCATCACTATCATTTAGGGTACTTTCTTTATGGAATTGCTGTTCTTGCCAAGATTGATCCTGCATGGGGAAGGAAGTACAGGCCTCAAGCTTATTCACTGATGGCAGATTTCATGAACTTGGGGAGAAGAACGAATTCCAATTATCCACGTCTGAGGTGCTTTGACCTGTATAAATTGCACTCTTGGGCTGGTGGATTGACTGAATTTGCGGATGGGCGGAATCAGGAGAGCACGAGTGAGGCTGTGAATGCTTACTATTCAGCTGCTTTGATGGGATTGGCCTATGGAGACACCCATCTTGTTGCTGTCGGGTCAACACTCGCTGCAATGGAAATTCAAGGAGCTCAAACATGGTGGCATGTTAGAGAAGGTGATAATTTATATGAGGAAGACTTCACTAGGGAGAACAGGGTGGTGGGTGTCCTGTGGGCTAACAAAAGGGACAGTGGTCTTTGGTTTGCTGGACCGGAGCGGAGAGATTGTAGGCTTGGAATCCAGGTTTTGCCTTTGTTGCCTATCACTGAGGTTCTGTTCTCAGATATCCAGTTTGTGAAACAGCTGGTGGATTGGACATACCCAGCATTGAACAGGGAGGGAATTGAAGGATGGAAAGGGTTTGTGTATGCATTGGAAGGGATATTTGACAAAGGTAGTGCGCTGGAAAAAGTGAGGAGCTTGAGTGGCTTTGATGATGGAAACTCTATTTCGAATCTTCTTTGGTGGATTCATAGTAGAGGTGATGAGGAAGAGATAGGATGTGGTGATGAAGGAAAGTACTGTTGGTTTGGTCACTATTGTCACTGAAATTGTTATTTCAGTGACGGATTTAATTGCTTTAGATGAGATGTTTTTGTTGCTCATTTTTTGGGAGCATTCATATACTTATATGAGGAATCGCTTTGTGTGCCATGTATCTATTTTCGGAATAAAATGATTCACTAACTCTGCTTCTCTTTGTGATCCTTCATTATTGTAAGATGGGATGCGGTGATGAAGGAACATACTGGTGGTTTGGTCACCATTGTCACTGAACTTGTTATTTCAGGGATGGATTGAATTGCTTTGGATGAGATATTTTTGTTGCTCAATTTTTTGGAGCATTCATGTACTTATATGAGGAATCGCTTTGCGCGCCTTGTATCTATTTTTGGAATAAAATGATCCAACAACTCTGCTTCTCTTTTTGATCCTTCATTATTGTAAGATAGGATGCGGTGATGAAGGAACATACTGTTGGTTTGGTCACCATTGTCACTGAAATTGTTATTTCAGTGATGGATTGAATTGCTTGAGATGAGATATTTTTGTTGCTCATTTTTTTGGAGCATTCATGTACTTATATGAGGAATTGCTTTGCGCGCCATGTATCTATTTTCGGAATAAAATGATTCACTAACTCTGCTTCTCTTTGTGATCATTCATTATTGTAACATGTTGCTACGATTACTTTATTCACTTTGCGGAATGCTTCGGCACTTAAGAGATGCTTGCTGGTGTCATTTAAATCTCTTGCACTCTGTTTTAGTAAATCAGTGATGAGTTATAGCAGTGTTTTGAAGTTTGTTATCAAACCTTGTATTTTTTAAGAAGGAGGAGTAGGTTCTTCATCTGACATGTTGATTCCAGTATTCCATCAGGCTGATACCAAATTAAATTCCTGCTTGTTTAGATGGGAGGGGATGACCAAGTCATACTTCCTCGTGCAACAAATCATTACCTGATAGATTTTTGAATTTCAAGGTACAAGAAGTAAGCGGTCTTATCTGGGGGATAGATCCTCTGATTTTTGAAGCGGAGCCTCCTTTGGCTTAGCGTAGATAGTATTGGGTCTCTTGTACCTGGGTTTCCTACTTTGCTAATTTTGTCTTTTCTTTGGGGTGACTGCGGTACCCTTATACTCTAAGGACATGTTGTCCAGTAGAGTGCTGTCGGTACCGTGTTCTCCCCTCCCCTCTGTTTTACAGTTAGCTGGTTGATTTAATACTATCTTACCTTACCAAAAAAAAAAAAAAAAAAAAAGTAAGCGGTCTTATGGAGCTTTGACTTCACTACTTTACACTAAATTTCTTTCATTACTGTAATAACTGCAATTAGTTGTAAATCTGCTGGTTCTAGGGGGCCAATAAAAAGAGAGTTGGCTAAATTATTAGCTTTAGGTCTGCTTGTTCACATTTGGTCTCTCTCAAGAAGATGGCCAAGCTAATTTGCTAAATTATTGTTCTAAACATCCAAGTATTGATATCATCTGTGACTTGGTGGTATGTCATACCTCAGGAAACAGTCACACATGTGCATGCTCTCACGCAGATTCTGTATGTTGTTGATGTTGACCCTGTTGAGAGTCACAAAATGTGTTCTCTGCCAGCCCGAGTGATTTCCTGACATGGACATTCGGTAGGATATCTCACCAAAAATCTTCAAGTTATTTGCCAAGCACTAAAGCTATCACTCTTTAGTGTGCTAGCAATGCTGGGGCTGGCAGTCTTGGTGGTGAACAGCATGTCCTTTTCCTTTCCAACACTATCTATATGTCGAGCTACCTCTCACTCTGTAATTGAACTTCATGAGCTAAGGACTCCATGATGTTTGTTTTGCCTAGACGGTTTATTGTTTATGTGTCTCCAAGAAGAGGCCCTGCTGAATACGGCCTGTCAGTGGAACAATATCTTTTCTGCTGATATTTGTATATTGCAGAGTTGTGCTGTTGCTAAAGTGAAATCTGTATTTATCAGTGCTCAGCAAGAGAAGTAATCGTCTCGGCTTGTGTGGTTTCCAACATTGTTAATCCGGTTGCTCTGGCGAAGTATCCGGGAGTTATGAGTCCTTGTTTGCAGGTTTGAGGAGGCTAATTGATTCGAAGTCATCTTTACTGTATTAGTTGAGGGTCTTCGCTTTTGAGTTTGTTCTTCACATTTTTCCTTAGTATAGCTAGCCAGCACGCTCATTTCTCTCACCGGACATCCTCGTGTTCCTCTAGGTCAATTATGCCACCTGGTTTTGGACATATGGTGACGCCCTGGGGAAAACAAATCCGCAATCCCTTTAAAGACTTCACCTCATACCAGATCGTAAAGATGTACAGAAAATAATGTCCGCCTGCTTCTTTGGTCTTTGACCGCAGTTTTGTGGAACATCTCCTTGATATGACGTCACCTTAACATGAGAAAGATCGTCGTTTGCATAATAGACACGCTGGCGTGCTATTTGGCTGACTGAGAATGAAGCCAATTTCTTGGGAGTAAACACAAACAGCATATTAATGATCTCCAATCCTCAAAATGTATTCATAAAATGGCAAGATTAATCCTGCACTGGACACTTCATTTGTAGTTTATTGCTTTGATGGTCATCTGGTAGAAAGATCTTTCAGCATCATCACAGTGGAGAACCGGTATGCAAAGATGAGTAGCCTCATCAGTTGATCTGGTCGAATCGGATTATTTCTGAATCTATGGCTGTAAGAAGCCAACCTCTCTCTCACTCCGTTGAAGGGTGCAAATAACATATAGTTAAGGTAACGTGCTGTGCTTGTCAATGCACAGAAGTCAGCTGAATTCTGTACCGACAGCAAAGTTAGGCCTTACTCAATCATCGTAGCATTCATCCTGGTAAAGCCGGTGAAAATAGGTTAAAAATTACAGTATATCTCGTTGGCATCCCTGGCAATCGCCAAATTGACAGCCGGGCCGACCAAACTTTCTTTAGACTCGTAAGGCGTTGAGCATTACTCAATCGTGTGTAAACTAGACAGCAGAACGCGCCATGAGCCGGCATTTTCCTTCTTTCTCTTTAATTTTTTTAATCCCGGTCTGGTTCTGCAATGTGCTGAGCGAGATTTCGAGATAAGCATATAAAAATAGAACAGGTCTCAACTGCCAAGTTGAGTCGAGTTAAAGCTCAACGATCGCACTTGTTTATTTCTTCTCTTGCCTGGCACGGAGAATTCAGAAGCATAGTTTAAAAATTAGATCATGATAACACCCACTCTGGTTTTTCCTCATGAAGGGCAAGAGAAACAAGACAAGCCGCAACCATCTTTTTTCTTGTCTTATAAGACAGCAATTATAGACCTATCTTCCATCATTTAGCTCAACAAACTTTGTGGCGTTTTCTGTACATTGCTCTTGATTAAACATATGCCGCAAGAACCATCTCCCCAAGAAAACACCAAAGCACGGATCTCATCCACAAACTATCGGGATCACACGCTTCGTATCACCAGGAATGGTCTGCAGTATGTCTTCATATGAGTGCTCAATGCAGTTCGACGAATTACTGCAAGCAGACCCGAGGTGGGAGCCCGGTGCATCGGGCACAGATTTCGGTTCATCAGTAGTTTGATTAGCATCTTCCACGTTAAATCGAAAACGAGATTGTCACTGAGAATGTGCAGATCTGAGCAAGCATGGTGGTTGAAGGATCTGATGAATATGAAAATAACAATTTCGTGGACTCCAAAGTCAATCCGGGAGAGCATACGATAATTATTGCGAGGAGCATGGTCCAACGTGTTCTGGCTAAATGGTACCATAAAACTGCGTCAACTCATGGCAAAGCTGCACCATCTTCGCATATAATTCTATCGGTTTTGTCAGCAAAGGACCGCCATACAGCGGATCCAGTAACATGAACTTGATCTTGTCAAAACATGCAGTCGGTGTAAACAATTATTTTTTTATAGATATCTTGATAATTTTATACTGGTCTGATTAATTATTCTTTTCGTTGATTATTTCAACACGATCTGATCCTCCATGACAAATGATAGATATACTAAAATTGATATTACCTGTAAAATGGATGAGTACCCTTTGGGCTTTCGTGTTGCTTTCTTAGGCAAGTTTGTCTTTTTCATTCAACAATTAAATTTTGAATTGAAAAAAGGTTATTTTGAGTTTTGGAAACATCATGAATGAATCTATGCATAACAGTGTACAATCATTTCTCTTTTTGGAATGATTTTGGTTGTTTCATGAAATGGAAGAGTCACATTGCACGAGCCATAAAATTTTAAAAAAATTAAATGTAAGAATATAGGTAAAATGACATTATTGATAATTTCAAGAAGCACTATTGAATCACAAAAGGATGAATAATCTTGAAATGAATCTCCCTCCACATGAATAACCTATTTGTCCCCTGATCCAAAGATAGCGAAGTACGATATAGACAATTTTGTCTGGAAATCGATCCAAAAACTTTCCTTTTCAACTTAAGCATAAATAGAATCCTGTTAATGTGTATCTCTAAAATACTTGTTAAGCATATAGTACAAGGGTAATAATTTGACTTTTGGAAATAATAATTACCGACATTCGATGTTATCTAAAAAAATTGTAAATTTTCTTTTTTACTGTGTACAGAAATATGCGTACATATATGCAAAGAATCCTTGAGGATTCGCATGAAGATATTCTTAACTCCATGTCCTAAATCGAAAACGTATGGAGCGGTCGATGATTACCTTCCTTTCTTTCAAGGAGTAATGATTGTGAATTTAGGAGCGAAAAGATCCGTAATTGGCGTGGTGAAAGGGAGAAAAAGAGGTGGGAAGGGGAGGAGAGAGAGAGAGAGAGGGGAGGAAGAAGACAACAGCTAGGATAGTTACACACTGCTCAGCTGCCCTTCGAACATGGCGAGGATTTTACAATCCTTTTCTCTTTCTTCCAACAACATGTGAAAAAGACTCCTCCCCCAAGTTGCCCCCACGTTGGTGTTCGTCGCATATTTTGAGTCTACACGATTCGGCCACCATTTCTTTCCCCTCCGACCAAGAAGCTTTCTTGTCCTTCGGCACCGCGCTGGAATTTCAAAGATTCCCCGATTCCCGCACGATAAGTTCGACCGGTACGACAGCAGGAAAAAGGTGAGGCTTTGCTGAGTTTCGTGCTTCTGGGATTTCTTGTTGTGGGGGAGGGGCGTCGATTTGGCTGATCTGGGCTCGCTGCATTTGCACCGTCTTGCACTCTGGTGAGATCTTAGTGGAGTTGGTGCATCTGGATCTTTGTTTGAGCCAGTTTCTGCCCATTTTTAGAGTGGGTAGTTAAAGGTGCGTTCTTGATCTGCTTGCTGCTCAGGATTTCGAGTTTGTTCATCTGGGATTTCTCCAAGAAAGCGTTTCTGAGAAAGGGTCAGAGCTGGCGTTTCTGTGGTTGACTTCTGAGGCTGGTTTTTGTGGAGTTGGAGGAGCATAGTTAGATTGTTTTTGCCCCTTCCATTGTTTGATGCATTAGTGTTTGTTGAGTTCAACTGGGAATCTTGGAGCTTTAGCTATTGTCTGGAAAAATCTTTGGAGATGGAGTAGCACCCGGACATTTCATTTCTGAGGTGATTGCTTGCGAAAGATGGCATCAAAATCGCCTTCTCCGACTTCTTCTCCTTCCCAGGCCTCGCCTCCATCCACTACTGCCTCCAATTCTTCAGCTAGTCCGCCCCCACCTAAGGCGGCAGCATCCCCACCACCTGAGTCTCCTTCTGCGCCACCTCCTTCGCCACCCCCATCACCGCCACCGCCGGCGCCAACAGCACCGGTTTCGCCGCCCCCATCAACTCCTGCATCACCCCCGCCGTCATCTCCGGCATCACCCCCGCCTTCACCTCCAGCATCACCCCCGCCGTCACCCCCGCCGTCACCCCCGCCATCCCCGCCGGCCACCCCTCCCCCGCCTGTGAACTCCCCACCTCCTCCAAATGTGCCATCACCCCCACCACCGTCCGTGAATGTTCCTCCACCCCAGGCGCCCCCAACACCTCCGGCAGGGACCCCGCCCACTTCTCAACCTTCTCCTAGTCCTCCTCCTCCTCAAGCAGTTTCACCTGCAACGAATCCTCCTTCACCCCCATCGTCAAAATCTCCACCTCCTCCACGAGCAAAGTCACCACCAAGTTCTCATCCACCTCCACCGCCATCTAGTCCTACAACTTCTCCAGCTCCAGCAACAAATTCACCACCAGAGGCCACGTCACCTCCTTCCTCGTCTTCCTCTCCCCTGCCATCACCTCCTCCTCCTCCCAGCAATTCATCAGCAGGTGGAAGTCCGAGTTCATCATCATTACCTTCCATTCCCACGGAAAAGCCGACTGCAAATCCTACTAATCAGACAAATGTAAGCGCAGACTCCACATCCACGGACTCAGGGGGACTAAAGACTGGTGGAGCTGTGGTGATTGGCCTGGTCGTTGGATTCCTCGTTCTTAGTCTTCTTGTCATGGCTGTGTGGCTTGCGAAAAACGGAAACGACGGGGTGCCATGTCAAATGTTGGATACAATATGCCTTCTCCCTTTGCCTCCTCCCAAAACTCAGGTAATGCACTAAACAATTGATGGATAAGTTGTGTCCATCGTTTTTACTCGCGACTTAATTCATAATGATGTTATGGTCGGATCTCTCTTTATGCTACACTAGACCAAGTTGGGTTCCACATTCATTTGCAAGACAGTTGACATTTCCATAAGGGAAAATATAAATCGGAACCATATCTGGTCTTTACTCTTTTCAATTGAGAATTTTGAACATTGCAGTTTGACTAATGAGAAGCATCCGTAACTTCATTGTAGACTTATTCCTGGTCAGTTCTCGTACTAATGACATTTATAAAGGCAGTAAGTGATTAAACATATCTGGGTAGTGTTGCACCTGGATTAAACCATGTCATATGTTAAATGGCACTTTATGGTTAAATATTGAATACTTCATTATGAAAATGTGTCCATTATGCCACACTGAAGAGAACAGCAGCTGCATATCTGCCTTACTAATACTAGTGACATTGATAATTTGATCACTTCATTTGAATTGCAGAATCATTATTTTTAAAGCCCCATTCGCCACCTATTATGCCAGTAGGAAGTGCTTCTGGCAGCAATTTCATGTATTCACCCTCGGAGCAAGGAGGCATAAACAACTCAAAGTCATGGTTCACATATGATGAGCTAGCTCATGCGACCGACAATTTTTCAGTCCACAATCTTTTGGGAGAAGGTGGATTTGGTCGTGTATACAAAGGCGTGTTGGTAGATGGAAGAGAAATTGCAGTGAAGCAGCTTAAGATTGGCAGTGGACAGGGAGAGCGAGAGTTTAGAGCAGAGGTTGAGATTATTAGCAGAGTGCACCACCGTCATTTAGTTTCGTTGGTGGGATACTGTATATCTGAGCACGATAGGTTGCTCGTCTATGACTATGTTCTAAATGACACCCTTCACTTCCATCTCCATGGTAAGACATACTTCTAATCCAGAGTTGGAAGTGTTAAAGTTTGAATTCTTGTGCTTTACAATGTTTGCATACGTATGTAGTTCTTAAGTGAGCATAGCATCATGAAACTTACATCTGCTCTAATTAGATTCATTGGTTGTGTTCTAGAATATCTAACCACACTACCCATTTGTTTCCATTTTAGGAGTTGTCAAACTTTGGCAAATAATGTGCTGATTTACTCAGTTATGATCCTTTTACTTTCTTGAAAGTAGACGATCCACTTGCAAGTCCTCTTTACCACGTTGCTTCTCAAATAGTTGTTAAGTTAGTTCATACCAAGTTGTGCGGCATCATTTTTTTATTTGTTTTTGGTCAGAGTGCAGCATCATTGTCAATTTGATGCTTTTCCTCACCTTTTCATACCTCTATTTCCTTTAATCTTAGGTGAAGGCCGGCCTGTTATGGATTGGGCAACTAGAGTGAAGGTTGCTGCTGGTGCTGCTCGTGGAATAGCTTACCTGCATGAAGATTGTAATACTCTCTTTCTCTCTCTCTTCCCCCAGTTAGTTATTTATTTATTAATTCCCCTCAATTCCTGTCCATGCATCCACCTGTTTAAAGATATTTTCGTGCTACTTTAACATGTGATAAGAGTTAAACATCCATTTGATGTCTTCTTCCCAATTACTAGTGGTCTGACAGAGGTGCAAGAACTACTTTTTAGGGATCGCAATGAGAAGGAAACAGGCAGCAAAACTATTGAATTATTTGGCAATACTTTCATGCAACATAGAGCTTCATCAATTGCTATTTTGGTTTATCGTCATCTGCAAGCAATGGATTTCATGGAAATAAGATGAAAAGCTTACATATAGTGTCCATTTGCCTTCCTTTAATCAGATTATTGCAGATCTATGCTCAATACTGATCTCTCTCTCTCTCTCTCTCTCTCTCTCTCTCTCATATCAGGCCATCCTCGTATAATACACAGGGATATAAAATCCTCAAACATCCTTCTTGACAAGAACTTTGAAGCTCAGGTGGGTACTTACTCTGCAAATGAAAGTTCTTTCTCCAAGAAACGTTACTCTGTTTTGAGCTGGACTAGTTTTGCCCTGGATTATTTTTGGCATTTAGCTTTACCAATTTTGGCAAGATGCATTCTCTAACTGCAGGTCTCAGATTTTGGTCTTGCAAAATTAGCATTGGATTCGAATACGCATGTTACAACACGAGTCATGGGGACCTTTGGGTATGTAAATGTTTCCTTATTTCGTGTCATGCTTGCTAGGCTAAAAGTTACTCTTGCTTACTCTTTCATAATAAGGTCACCCTGTCTGTTCTATAGAGTTTCTTTCTGAAAAAGAATTGGGGTTTGTCTTTTAGTTTGATTCACATGTGCTTTGATTTGAGAACAAATTCACCATTAAACGGGTGTCATATCCAGGGCTATCATGTTGATGTGTTTAAAGATGCGTTAGAGCTTTCTCCGTGGTCTCATGGCATGTAGGCTCCAGTACATGTGGTTATTAATCAGCTCCTGCATTCTTCCCGATTAAATTCCTTTTAACCTGCCCTGATTAGTCTAATTGGTAATTCAGATACATGGCCCCAGAGTACGCAACTAGTGGAAAGTTGACAGAAAAATCTGATGTTTATTCCTTTGGGGTTGTTCTTTTGGAGATGATTACTGGACGCAAGCCTGTAGATGCCTCTCAGCCACTTGGTGATGAGAGCCTGGTTGAATGGGTAAGCTTTGGTGAATGTTGGTCAATTATTACTTCCATACCGTTTCTGTGCAAATCTATCGTTTAGGAAGATGAATCAGCATTCATTCAGAAATTATTAACAGATTGTGGTTAGTCACCCTTCTGGCAAGTCTTTGACATGTGCAAAACTGTTTTGTCCGCGAATGCATGTAGACCTTTAGGAGATACTTGCAAGCTTTGGAACCATAATTTAAATGGCGTCATGTTCTGTGGTGATTGCATTCGCAAACACATCTTCCGTGATTCCTTAGACAACAGATTCATCTGGTTGAACCTCGTTTCTCAGGCCCGACCGTTGCTCACTCAAGCACTTGAAGATGAGGACTTCGAGGGATTGGTAGATCCGAAGCTACAAAATCAGTATGTCGAAAGTGAGATGTTCAGAATGATAGAGGCAGCGGCAGCTTGTGTTCGGCATTCGGCCACAAAAAGGCCGCGTATGAGTCAGGTATCCCTTTTTTTTTTCACCTGCTGTAACTTTCTCACACTCGATCTATTGTGAAGGTGTATGCTAAAATCCAAGCACTGTTTGGATCCTTCATCTTTGGGCAGGTCGTTAGGGCTTTAGATTCATTGGACGAATTGTCAGATCTCAGCAACGGAATGAGACCAGGGCAAAGCGAAATCTACGATTCGAGGGAGCAGTCTGCGCAAATCAGGATGTTCCGGCGGATGGCATTCGGTAGCCAAGACTATAGCACTGATTTTTTCGACAGAACTCGCAGCAGCTGGAGGAGTCGGGGGTCTGCTGATCAGAGTATGTAGTCAGACTCGCGAGCAGAACGACTCGTTCCAAGCGATGCTCAATCGTGTAAACCCGACGCCGGATTAGGAGCCATTTACGGCACCTCCCTGGAACGAGGCGACTCCCTTGTAAAATCTCGCGAACTATAACATTCTTTTTCCCGCGCCCCGCGATGATTTTTGTTAGGAAGGGCCGTTTATTTGCTTAGAGCTGTTTGGTTCAGCATTTGATTTAGCAATTGGTTGTATTGCATTCATCTTTGATTCATGTTTATACATATATAATACATATGAGCTCTTTTGCTGATTCTTGCAATGTTTATAGAGTGGCTTCTTTTCAATCCTTGGAAACATGGAGGAAAGAGAGAGGATGCCGTGGAAACCAAGTGGAGATTCTGCTCCGTTTAGGCCGCCAAAAATCAATCCCTCCATATTTCTGTCATTGGCAAAGGAAAATGATTCCCTCCATATTTGAAGAGTTAAAAGACAAAAAATTGTTAAAAAATTATGAATTTTACTGTAATTTCTGATTTTAGACGATATGCTAATAAATCTTCATCTGATGCTTCTGATTGCAAATTTTCTTTTGGCAAATTAAAGAAATTACTTTGGTTTGGCAACAATCATTGATTGATAAGATGCCTCAATCGTCATTTATACTGAATCACTGACTGTGGACCAAAAGAGAATTGCAAGTCAAAAAGGAATAAAAAATGAAAAATAAAAATGATTAATATCACAATTTTTTTTAAATTGATATATTTATAATAAATTTATCTTCAATTAATTTTTTGGTAATAATTAGTATACATGAAAATTTTATTCAAAAATAATTTTTTAATGATAAAAATTTCAAATTAATATATTTATGATAAATTTATTATTTATTAATTTTTATTAAATTAGATTAATATTACGAAAAATCATAAATTAATATATTTATAATAAATGGAGGGTAATAACACTTGTCAACTGTCATGAATAGTCTAATTTAGTAATTTGATAATAAAATTTAAATAGAGTATAGATTTGTCATCGGTGTATCGATTTCGGATTTTTCGTAATATTAACTTAAAGAGTCATTTTAGCTTTGCGAAACGACGTCGCCGGCACGCCAAAAATACGACGGACCGTTTTAGGAGTCCAGAGAGAGAGAGAGGCTCTGCCTTTAGGCCGGCCTAGGGCGCTTGTGATTCCCCCCGATCCATCGTCGTCGGCGTCGTCTGTCTGTCCTTCTGTCTATCTTCGATTCGATTCCTCTCTCTTCTGGAAAGGAAAGCCCTCTCTCCTGCCGGGACGAACGCAGAAACTTCTCGAGAGAGAGAGAGGGAGGGAGATGGGGGAAGAGAAGGAGGACCCGCAGAAGCTGAAGCGGATAGCAGCGGCGGCGTACGACTACGAGAACGATCCGCGATGGGCGGATTACTGGTCCAACATCCTCATCCCTCCCCAGATGTCCTCCCGCCCCGACGTCGTCGACCACTACAAGCGCAAGTTCTATCAGCGCTTCATCGTATTCCCTCTCTCTCTCTCTCTCTCTCTCTCTCTCTCTCTCTCCTGCATTTGCTCGCTCGCTCGCCGATTTGATGTTTCTTGATTTTCTTGTCGAGAGAGCACGGATGTTTGATCGGAGTAGGGAATTTGGATTGGTTCGGGTAGGTTTGGGAGTTCCCGGTAGGTTTTGTTGAGTGGGTGATGCGCTGCTTGGGTCGTTTCCATCGTTTGAGTTTGGCCTCTTGAGTTCGATGCGGAAGTTCTGGGGTTGGATATGTCCGACGGTTTTGTAGTTTGCTTGTGATTTATTGATCGAAATCGTGATGCGGCCGCTGCGGGCTTTTTAGGAATTCATCTTGAAACGTGGGTGTGTTTTAAATTCCTGTCGAATCCGCGTCTTGGTCCGGTCAAGTATTCTGATTAAAGGGCTCTTTTTGTTATAAAGTTCATACTCCCCAATCGTTTTATATGGCGGGAGACTTTTCTGCCCTCCATTTTAGCAGATTCCTGCGCGAACACTGTCCTTTTTTGCAAACAAGGGTGTTAAGGAGGAAACTTTTAGATGGTTGGGCTTTTACCTCGTCTGCCTTGTTGATAATTTTGAGAGAAAGTAATGTAATTTATTGACCTGTAGTGGGATCTGCTCTTTTGGCCATCGCAGTTTATGTTTTGTGTAATGACAATTTAGCTCCTTGTATGCAGGATCATGATCTCATTGTTGAGCCAATTTCATCTGGTAGTTCATCTCAGTCAGCAAGGCAATCTACTCCATCCTCAGCTTCATCAACGACCTATGAGCAGCCTCAATCCCATAACACAGGTAAGATATACTGACATTGGCCACTGTGATAGGAATGGTGTTGGAGGTATCAATGCTATTCTATAAGATGTGTCATCTTTCGTACACTACCAAGTACAAATTTCAAATTCTTTTTGATGATTTTGAGGCCTATTCTTTAATTTAGGGTCTTCTACTAGAAGCTCTAGTGCATCGGCAACTTCAGCTTCAAATCCAACTTCTTTGCGCTGGGATCGGCAAACTATACAATTCTCTGTCAATGCTTGGGTACGATGAGATTTTATCCATGCTTCATTATGTGCCTATATATGTGCGAAGGATACCCTTGTAAAACTTTCATAATATGATAAACTTTGGTTCTACTGGAGGCTGTCAACCATTTGTTGTATTTGATCACACTTATGCTGATTGCCATTTGGTGTCACCTTTGTGGCAGGTATTTGTTGTGGCTGTACTGGCTATATTCCCATTCGTGCCTCAAAATCTTTCGAACAGGGCATATCGCCTTTCATTTATGGGCACCGCATGTTCGTCTGTGTATTCTCTGTACTCATTGTATGGGGTATGATCAGCCATCTCTTTATCTGCTGATCCAGACTATTACTTTATTATGCTCCCATTAATGGTTCGCACAAATTGCAGAAACCTAGTGCATGGAATATGCAAGCTCTGCAAGTTTACTTTCAAACAATAATAGGGACCAAGGACTTCATCTACTTCATCTACAGCCTGACATTCGTCACTTCACATCTTTACCTTAAATGTGAGCAGAACTTGGCCTCTAATTTTCTATTTTGGTTTTTCCTGACTGTTCGTAGATCTGCCTTGTTAGTCTCTTCCTCTTATGACATTGCTTTACCCCTCAGTCGCTTTAATTCCCATCATGTGCCGATCTCTTGAGCATGTGGCCAAGTTTTTAAGGCGTAATTTCAGCCGTTCTTCCTTGTACAGGTAAGTGCCGCTCAACTCATGCTAGAATTATTTGCTTACGAGTAATTTTGATCATCTTTGTTTGAAGTGATCTTCATTGTTCATTTCCTATATATTTATGATGTTCTTGTCAGGTAATCTAACTATTAAATTTGCAATGAGGTTGTAATTTTTGTGTTCTGCCATGACGACTTCTCTTGTATTCAGGTCATGTCAAAATTACTGCTACCTTGTCATATATTTGCTGCTGGACATTAAAGATGTACAATGATATAGGGTAGTGGTTGGGTGGTTTTTTATCTTTTTTGTTGGGGGGCGGGGAGAGGAATTTTCATCCCTCTTCATTAAAGGAAACCTTTTCTTTTGAAGTGAACATTTTCTGACATGTGAACAAGCGTGGATGCCATACATCTACTGCAACAGGGTCATGTGCTCTTCTTCTAGTTATCTGAATTCTGTTTACAAGATTACATAACAATGACCTGGCTACTTGCCATTGACTTCAATTGCATATTGGGTTCTAGAGCACAAAATTACAATGTCTATAATGGAATGCTACCTCTCTCTCTCTCCCTCTCTCTCCCTCTCTCTCTCTCTCCCTCTCTCTCCCTCTCTCTCTCTCTCTCTCTCTCTCTCTCTCTCTCTGTGCATCTACACTATAGTTTGGAAGGGCAGAGTGGGTGGAATATCTTGATTCTTCAGTAAAGAGCAACACGCACAAAGTTCTTCATATGCATGGTTCCTCAGATCCTGCTATGGTGTTGTATGAGCTCTTAATTGCTTAAATGTCATTCTGTTCGTTTTTCCCCTTTGCACTGACTTTGCTTTTTCAATTTTCTTGAATAGAAAATACTTGGAAGAGCCTTGTGTATGGGTGGAATCGAACACAACTACACTCAGCATATTGTCCTCCCAAGCTGAGATTGGAGTTGGCTTTTTGCTAATCATCTCGTTGTTATCGTATGTTGTTTATGGATTTCACTTTTTTTAAGCTCACTGAGCTGCTTGCTTTTCTCACTGTCAATTTGTATGATCACATGACATTATGTCTTTATGCATCATCAGGTGGCAGCGCAACATCATACAGACGTTCATGTACTGGCAGGTAGGTCTCAATCCCTTTTTCTTCTACTTAAGCTGATAAGGACCATCCTACTGAGTACCATTTTAGAGGAATAAACTGAATGTATGAATTTTCATATAGTTTTTAAATGATGTGCTGCTGATGGGAGAATGTGGATGACCTGAGACAGTGCTGAAAGAACCATGTGTAGGATTATGTGATTAGTAGTTTTGAATGTTTTGGTTTTGGCACCATAAGGAATACTAACCTTTTCTGGGCTAGTCCAAGAATCTTAGGTGGACGGTGTGATGAATGGACCACATTTTTGTTACTCTTATACTTGAAAATGAACTTTTTATTGCTTCAAACATTAGGTGTTTTCTTTTCCTTTTCTGAGTTGAAGCCTCAATAAGAGAAGGGGCTTCAGAGAATTGGTTGCCTACCTACAGATTTATGAGTTCTGAGATGAGGATTTTTACTTTTTCCCTCGCTGCAGCTTTTAAAGCTCATGTATCAAGCCCCTGCATCTGCGGGCTATCATCAAAGTGCATGGGCTAAGATTGGAAGGAGTGTTAATCCGCTTATCCAACGCTATGCTCCATTCTTGAACACTCCATTATCTGCTGCTCAGAGATGGTGGTTCAGGTAGTGCCCCAAAGGTAGGAGATATCTTGGGGAGCCATTTTCTTGCTAGGACTTCTGGTGTCTCGTTGGAGGACACGCTGATAAATGTCCTGAGAAAGCCATCTTAAACTCTAGATGGATGGTGGTTAATACTTTAAAACCATGTCTCTGTTCTTGAATTTCGATTGGCTCTGGTGGGTTGTCATGTCCTATTTTTACACTGCTGTCATAACTTAATTAATTAGTAGTTTGATTCATCTACGTGGTAGACCAAAATGCAGGTTGGAATTTGCCCTTGACATCATTAAAAACACCATGTCGTCTTTTGGACTCGGAAATGACCTCTTGGTTGATTGGCATGGCACCTGAAATGTACTCATGTCTTAGATGAATAACTACTTGGGTCTACTCGTGAATCCATTTGTATGCTCGTGTATTTTGTTTACGGTGTTCTGCTTGTTAAAACATATTTGTGATCACCTACAGGTTTAATAGACTTTTGGTTTTTATTTTTGCTATCGATTGTATTTGTCCCCGACATTCTTCTGTTTCCCTCCAATACGTGTATCCGAGGAGAGAAAATAGCGTTGAGATCGATGGAAATCCATTATTAAGATTTAAACTTAATATGTACATTATAATAATCAATCAAGAGGCATTGTCCGAACATGTTAAAGTGTGTTACACTGCATAAAGTATATTTGTTGACAATTGCTCAGATTTATGTATACTCGGCCGGAGAAACCTGACCTAAACACTATCATTGCATGTAACTAACGAAAATATATCCTTGTCAATTGATTTTAGATGGATTCATGGTCAACAAGAGAAAATAACGGGAAAAAAAACATTATTAAATTGACACTAATGGGAAGCAAAAAGTATCAGGAGTCATCAACTCTTTAAAACTTATTTTCGAATATGCTTGGTAGTATGTTAGAACCTTCTGAACATTTATGTGATGCTTATTTTTGAAGTGTGCCCAGTAAATGTGATAGAACCCTCTAAACGTATATGGTTTTTGGTTCCTTCTATTTGTATTGACTTGTAACTATATCATATTTTCTCACATTATAAGAAGTGTTATATAATTTCTTTTTGGTGATGAGGGATACTTTTTTTAGTAAATCTTAATTTGTCAAATATGATGATTTTTTAAAATCATTATTTGTCATATGTCAAAATATGTATCTAAAACGATGCATAATTCTATTCTTTCTTGTAAATGGATCGGATACGTATTTCCTACACATCATACATCTATAAGAAGTAGAGATGCAGAATTAAAGAGCGCTAGGATTTAACATTTGCTTAAACGACAATAAAAAAAAAGTAAATTATGGGGTAAAAGCTCGTGTGATGATGCACTATGTGGTTCAATCCCGCAAGAGCCTTACTCATTATAATAGCGAAAAGTTCCAAAAAAGTCATGAATCAATTACATTGTTCTAATTTAGTCCTAAACAATGTCCACGATCATGTAAGACAATTAGTGTTCATGTCATTGATTTATGGCCTTAATTGGTTTGATGGACTGAATTGGTATCAATGGGAAAAATATTTATGATTAAATTGATTCAATTGAAATGCTTAAAAATGAATTTTGTCAATGTAATGTATTAGGATTTTTTTAAATACTTTTCCCCATTATAATATGTAATTTTTCTTAATTCTAAATGAAATATCTTTTTTTTTTTTGGTTATATTGATGGAAGAGAAAAGAGATGGCAATAAAGCGGTGTTGCTAAGCAAAAGACTTTCCTGGCTTGGCACAATCTAATGTAGCCTAAATCAATAGTGTGTCACCTTCTTAAATGTCCTCGTGCAGTTGTGATTGACTTGCCTTCGAGCAGATTGATAATTTATGATGTTAATTATCATAGTAGTGCAACACAAGAAAGTGGAAAGTGTCAACTCGGATAGTAACATTGATGGTAGTACAATGACTTTTTTCTTTTGGGTCAGTCTTACTCTACTTTTATTCTTACTTTCATACTTTTGCATTATCTTATTGTAGGGCGTGGGGGTCGAAACTCACATATGAAACTAAATCGTTTTCACCTCAACTCTCGTGAGAAAGTGGGGACTCGAACCCCTGCCTCTTTCTTTCCATATGAGAAGGATGGTCATTAAGGCAAATTCTAGTAGCTAAGTGACTTTCTCTTTCACTTGTGGAAATTTTCATATGAACTATTATTAAAAGAAGGAAACTTCATGTGTAGACTTAGTTGTCCTTTGGAGACAAGACATTAGAGTTGAACGGATATAATTTCATGCTTGAGGCACGAGCTACGCTGATTTTTATCTTCCTAATGATTGGTAAAATGTGTTCGATGTCTAGGGTTCAAACGCAATCTGACATATATCTATATGGCTTTCATTGAGAAGAAATTGGTCCTCCCAAAAAAGTATCGATGGCTTATGTTGGATCAGGTCCAAGTTAACTACTTTAAAAGACCGTCTTGTTGCAACATTTGACCTTCGGGCAACTTAGCGCTCCAAATTTGCATCTCAGCTGCTAGATCTAGCAAACAAGTCTTTTTAATACATAAGAGTTTCATGCATGCTCATCTCTTTTAATGAGGTTAGCTTGTCTAAGAAGAAGGTTTTAGCTGGGAGTTACCCCAACCATCTTCCATTGAGTTGCATCTACTGTCCAATAGACCCGTCAAAATGGATCATAGACCAATTTCTTAATTTATATATAATAGGTTGAGTTGTTATATGAGTTAGTTATATTTAATAAATGGGTCATAATTGAGTTTAGAGATAATCTGGGTCATAAATGAGTTTACAACTTACTTAAATCCAATTTACTTCTATGACTTTCTCTCCTTAGTTGATCTTGTATTCATTCATTGCCCGCTTTCACCTTAGTTTGGGTATCAGTTTTCATAAATTGGGTTAAATGTAGAAGTGCTATTGCAATATAGATTAAGTTGGATCAAGTATGAATCATTATATTTTCATTGTATAGAAATATATCATAATGGGTGAAATGAGTCTATTTGGATTGAACCATTTCGTCTAGACCAAATTTCAATCCTATCCACTCATTTGACGGGTTTATTGTCCAATGTTTGCTCTCTTCCTGTCAAGTATGTCAACATGTGACGATGGCTTATAGGTAAGAGTCAAATCCATCGCTAATTATCGTAGGCAAGATAGATCCACAGAGATGACAACTTGCAATAACCAAGCGCCGAAAAATTGAGTCGCTGTTGGAAGATAATGGTGCAAAACTTGTGGCAGTCTGAACATTCTCTGCATCAATTGGATTTGAATTAGGGTAAAAACCTGAAGGCTTTTGAAAGGACAAAATCTGGAAATATTATTAGAGAATATGATAAACACCACTCTCCTTTCTACCATGTTTTAATGTGGGTTGCACTGTGGCGTGCGTTTACAAACATTAATAGAGTAGAAAAGTCTAAATACGATGAAAGAGAAAAATCAACTTCACGAGTATTTTTTCACTCTTTTAAAATTGATTAGATTGACTTGTCACCTTTTCGTATTTAAATCTAAATTTTGTAACCGCCTCCCTTGAACCTTTTTTAAATCCAACATATTCCCAAAACTTCCACAACATTAAAATATGAACAACATCATATCTTTTATTTTGGCAATGTTTGCACGTTTTATGTCCTTCTCCATAAGAAATAGCGGGGTTAGTAACCGCATGGCCTTCTCCTCGTCATTCACATCTCCTGCTCCTTGGGCTTGTCCAGTGAGAAAATTCGGAATTTCTCTTAAGACCAGGTCAATTGAAAATGATGCGTCAATCTGATCGTGACATGTGTGGCCTGCATTGGATTTAGAACGTTCTTCTTCCCTAGTGACTCGCAACGACCTGGGAGTCGACCTGCCGACGAGGTCTCTACAGCCCCCACCATCATGTGGTAATGCTAATCTCCATTATTTGCGTCATAATTCTCTCCCAAAATCGTTCCCGTGTTGTACTTTCTGCTTGCGGTTGTAGCTATTACGTGTCTACTATTATTTATGTGTGATCAAGATTGTATAAGTTTCCTTAGTTTATCATTACTCCCCCTTCCTCTCCAAGCACTTCAATTAAAATAGTCTGTTAGGTTGACAGAAAGTATATGAATATCATTTATATGAAATTTTTTAGATCTCTGGAGAAGATTTTCCCATGTGGTCCATGAGATCAACCGGGCTTGTTTATGAAAAAAAAAAAGATAATTTTCACGAGATGATGCACATTGTCAAATTCGTAATTTGTCACTTCGACGGTACAAAAACACTATAAATAGCCACCTAATGGAAAGCAGAGTGTGCTAAGCTAAAACCACCAAATACCTCTCCAAAACTAATAATGAGGAAGGCAGTTCTTTTTGTTTGCGCTCTCTCCATCTCGTTAGCTCTTCTCTTCGTTCCTTCCACCAAAGCTCGAGCACTCCTTCAGGAAGGTGAACTCACGAATCTCTCTCTCTCTCTCTCTCTCTCTCTCTCTCTCTCTCTCATTTGAAATCAATTTGTATTGGTCAAGAAAAACAATGAATCTTTCATCTTATATTGTAAGCAGGATCGATAGTGAAGCCTACACGACCAGCTGGGAAGCCGGCGGGATGCGGACCAGGGAGCCGAAGATTTACACCGTGCATACCACCGAAAAATCCGCCCCATTGTCCCCGCTATTCTAGGACAGGATGCTCTCCACCAGTCAACCCTACAGGGCCATGAGACCAGGGAGCTAATTGAAGCAGCTCATGATAGGCAGATTGCATCATAATGTAAAGTATTTTTTGCGATGTTGTCATCGCTAACGAATAAAGCAGCGAGTGAAGTTGATTACTTTGATGGAGCCTCAGTTCCACGCCCAAAACATATTAGGTATGGATAGTGAATACTGGGTAGGATGCATTTTAAGGTACAATAGAATAAAGCAATGAAAGAATCATCTAGTTTAAGGTACCGTGTCTTCTGAGGACAAAAAAAGGAATGGAGATGGAGCCTCCCTCAAGGTTCATCTTCCTGCCAAATTCCAATGTAATGATTTATCTAGATGTATGTGCAATGAAGTGCTTTTGCTGCAACCAATTATTGTTTTATAAACTTAATAAAGTATTTGATAGTTTAATATTCAGAACATCCGACTTAGGGTCCCAAAAAGAAGATTATTCTCTACTTCCTCAAGGAAAATAGAGATGGGATCACTTTTCTTTATGCGTACATAGAGTGGTCCTTTGTAATATATCCTTCTTATTTATCAGTGAAATAATTGCATTGCGCAGATGCATACCTCTTATACCTCTTATATCATTTTTTATTTATTTTTTACGTGGGAAAGCAAAAGAGGTGGTGATAAAAGCAAACATAGCTTCTTGCTTGAAGCACGGGATTTGAGGAGGTAATCGATGTCGCTTTGGTTTAACGAGGAGTTGTGGAAGACTCTTAACTCAGCACGATCTCAAGGAACCTGAAGTCAATGAAGTCTTCCATACTTTAAGGATCCTCGAGCAGACTATGGCCGATTTGTCTTTAAGCATATCGGACCAGTAAAGTTTGTCAACAGCAATCAACTGATTTGCCTGCAAATGAGCCTATATCAAAGCACTAGTCTAACCTTTTATATTGTCTGTAGATTGTCGAATTACAAAATTTTGATATCTTGAAAAACCTTAGACTGGTACACTTATGACAAATTAACCTTTCGTTAGTTGTCATTAAATTTTACTATCAATTGCTGAGTTAAATGGCACGCGGTAGTTGACAAGTATGTCGCTTTTAGGTTTTATCCTTCATTTGTCATAAATGTAGTAGTTTGTGATTTTTTTAGGTATTAATCAAATTTTAATGAAAATTAACGGATGTCAAATTTATCATAAGTGTACCAATTTAGGATTTTTTGTAATATTAACCTTATTGTATAATCTGTCCAGCTTTAATCTGTGTGAAAAAGGCACTTGAACATTCATCTGCATGTCTGAACAAGAAGGTTGCTTGAAAATTCATTTATATACCCTATAGAAGAACCTATATTAAATGTCCCTCATGATATAACGTATACGGTTTCACTTTGTAGCAATGTTTCATGTTTTTCCTTGTAATGAGTTAAGGGCAACGATAAAGTCTAGGCAAATACTCTTAAGGAGAAAACGAATTCCATGACTTCCAATTTCTGAACTCAGCAATATTTTTATTGTCTTATGATTGTAAAACGAAATTTATAAAACGTCGATCATGATATAATATATACATTTCAACAAATCGCTTTTGTGATCGGCAAGGTTTGTGTCCTTCTGAGACTAGTGCGAGGGAAATGAGGACTAAATCCATGTGATGGAAAATATCCTTAAAATAAAAAGAACAAATGAAATAAGAATCATGAACATGATCGCATTCGAATTTGGAATCACTTGGCGGAGTGATAATGTGGGTTAATCTTTGCGAGATATGTAATCAAGTAATCGGAAAGGCAAAACAAGCTTTATATGCAATCCGTTCGTAAGCATGTGTAATCCAAAGCTACTGATACGTAGAACAGTAGAGAAAAGTCAAGAAGGATTAGCTAGGATCATAAGACGAAATGGCGGAGAAGCAAAGAGGACATGACTCGCTTCTCTCCGACCACTCGCCGATGCACTCTGTACGGAAGACGTGCTCCCAAGGCGTCCGAGCAGCCATAGACTTGGCTCAAAGCTCGTCCCGACAGATCAAAGATAGCCCTTTCGATCGAAGCTCGTCCCAATCTTGAGCTGTAATCCCCCCACCCCGCAAGTTCCAAGGTCATCACGTCGTCCGACGGGGTCGCCGCAGCAACGGGGACTCAGAGTCCCGGGGTGACGAGGGATATTTATTTTTATTGATCTTAATTTGTCAATTTAGCTGATATAATTTCTTTTTGGCGATGAGGGATTTTTTTTTATCGATCTTAATTTGTCAAAAATGATATCGATTTTTTAAAATCATTATCTTTCACGTCTGTCATATGAGGCATCCAAAAATATGCATATACTTATAACCAAAACATGTGGAAGAAGTAGAGGTGCAAAATTAGAGAGTGCTAATATTAGAGATTTGCTGAAATGACTATCAAAAGTAAATTGCTGGGTAAAGCTCGCGGGAGAACGGCCATATGGCCCATTGATGCAATAACTTTACCCACATTAATATGAGGGAAAGTACGGCGCAAGTGCCAAAAACTTGCGCACAAAGGACACTTAAGTGCCAAAAGTTACAAAAGGTACACTTAAGTGCTACTTTTAAAAAAAATTGGATCACTTAAGTGCCAAGTCGCCGGAAATCCTACGTGGCAATTTTTTATTAATTTTCTTGCCTACGTGGCTCGCCGGAAACCGAATCGGCCAAAAATCAGCCAAAATGACGTCGTTTTGGGCGACGTGGATTTAAAAATTATTAATTAAATAATATTAAATAATTAAAAATATATTATTATAAAATCGATTTTATTTATAAAAAAAAAAAAAAGGAGGAGGGGATTGGCGAGGGCTGTGTAGCCCTCGCCGCTGCCATCGTCGCCGCCCCACCTCGGCGGGAAGGGCCGGCGACGGTAGGGGAGGGTCGGTCGGGGTCGTCGCGCCCGGCCGGTGGCTTGGCCAGCTCGGGCCGGGCGAGGGCACGCAGCCCTCGCCGTCGGCCGACCGGGGTTGCCGGCCACCGGCCGGGCGCGATGACCCCGGCCGACCCTCCCTACCGTCGCCACCCCTTCCCGACGAGGTGGGGCGGCAATGGTCGTGGCGGCGAGGGCTACACAGCCCTCGCCGATCCCCTCCTTTTTTTTTTTTTAATAAAATCGATTTTAATTTTTCAAAAATCTGACGTGGACAATTTTTTTTTTTAAAATTGCCACGTGGATTTTTTTATTTTGAAAAAAATGCTCCGTCAAGCAAATGAAATCGCTAGGAAAATGGACACGTGGCAATTTGGCCGGAATTTTTCGCCGTTGGCACTTAAGTGATCCCTTTTGCTCCGATTTTGGCACTTAAGTGTACCTTTTGTAACTTTTGGCACTTAAGTGTCCATTTGTGCTAACTTTTGGCACTCCAGAGATCCGTATGTCCATTAATATGTAAAGAAGCGCTTTGCTGCAATCAAACAATGTCCAACAGAGCCACCCATGTTCTCCCAATATTCACTTTCTGTTCCCCAAAGAAGATTATTCTCTACGTCTTCGAGAAAAGAATTGAGAACAGTATAGTTTGAAGAGAAAACTTCGAAAATCTCGTTTTCCTAGGTATAACAATTCTACCGCAAGGGGACATGCACATCAGGGCGTGCAATTGTAATATAGGGGTCCACCGTAATTTTTCTCAATCATCTTGAAATTTGAAACAAAATATATTTCTTCTGTAATATGGATGGAAAAGCAAAAAGATGACGATAAAGTAGACGATAACTCGAGAAGGGGGAGTCGCAGGGGTCATGGAGGTGATGTTTGCTTTAATTAGTGAGTGGCAAAAAAAGTTCTGGCTTGGCACCTAAACTAATAATGGATTACCTTGCTAAATGTTCTCGTCCAATTTTGATTGAATTGCCTTTGAGAAGATCGATAAGGTAACTAAATCGGATGGCAAGTGCGGTGGTTGGTGCCATTTCGAATGACATTTTCTTTTAACTTGTGGGGACTTTCTTATGAATCGTGTATAGACTCACTATCCCTCCCAAGACCAACGTTATAGTTGAACAGATAAATTTCAAGCTTAAGGCATGAACTAAATGTGCCAATGTCTTGGGTTCAAAACCTAATTTGACATAACATTGTATGGCTCTCGGTTGAGAAGAATCTATTGCTAGCCAGTAAGTGTAGATAGCTTTTATTTGACTAGATCCAAGTGAATTTCTCTAAAATATCATCTCACTGCATCATCACCGATGTTCCTGCAACTTTTCAGCTCCAAATTTGTATTTCTAATTTTGAGCTGAACAAGTTTTTAATAGATGCATCTAATTGTGGAAACCCCCAACATGATGAAACATCTTATTGGTGAGCAATCAGATTGCATATCAAGGATTTGACCCACTTTTTCAAATAAAAAGAAGAAGAACCAACTCCATGTGACTTTCGTATTTTAATTCATACTTTAATCTAAATTTTGCGGCTCATGCATTTTGAAATTCTTAAAAAAATAACTCTTGAAATTTCACAACACTCAAATGTTAATGTGTAAATGTACATATAATTTTTTTTTTGTAACTATCTGAAAAATGAATAATAACTCTAAAGTTGGGCGATGTATGTCTTTTTCTATAGGAAATTGTGCAGCTTGGTGCCGATATCGCCTTCTCCACCTCCCTAAAATCTATTACTCCTTGGCCTTATGCAAGGAGAATAGTCGGAGTTTGCTTTTAAGACCACGACCGATCTTGGTGAGGTATAATTCTGGTCCCTTGATGATTTGGACTCTTGCATCACACGATACAGACCATGTGAATTGAATTTGGCATTTTGTACATGCTATATCGATTCGATCGTGACACTTGTGGCCTATATTTTATTGAATTTAGAACTATTTTTTTTTTCTCTATTGGCTCATGACGACTTGGGGATCAACCTGTTAATGAGGTCTGTGCACCCCACAATCATGTGACAATGCTAATGATGCCACGAGTTGTAGTAATGTCTGTTATTTGCATCATAATTCTGTCACAAAATCGTTATTGTGCTACATTTGATCCCTGCGGTCATAGCTATCACATATAGCTGGCCTTCGTAGTACCTATTACAAGTCTATTGTGATTTGTAAGTGATAAAGATTGTATATATCTCCATAGTTTCTATTTTCTCCCCCTTTCTTTGCCTGCACTTTAATAGAAATCATTTGATAGGTTGAAAGTAAAAGCCAAAGATTTGGCGAGGGCAACCCTCACTTTAGCTGGTCAGCCATGGGATTAGTAGAGAAAGAAGGAAATGAAAAAGGGAAAAAAGAGAAAAAAAAAGTATAAAAAATAATTTAGAAAGTTGAATTTTTCAAAGAAATTGCAAAAATATCTATGTTAGTACTGGTCTTACCATGTAAAATAATCAATATTCATATTAGTAATTTTTAATTAAAATTAGTCGGAATAACTAAATTTGACAAAATATGAAAAAGTTTAGAACATGATTGATATAACTAAAAAGTTCATAACTAAATTGGCACAAGTACAATAAATTTAAGATTTTTTTTTTATAACTTCTTAATATGAAACTTATTGGTCTCATCTTATGTAATTCGTGAGATCAACCCGGCTTGTTTATTCAAAAGGCAATTTTCACGTGATGATGAAACATAATCAAATTCATAATTTGTCACTTCAACTGGAGGAAAAAAAACGCTATAAATTGCCACCTAATGGAAAGCTGAAAGTGTGAGGCCAAAGCTACGAAAGACCTCTCCAATATTAATAATGAGGAAGGCTTTTCTTCTTGTCTGCGCTCTTTTCGTCTCGTTTGCTCTTCTC
This sequence comes from Corymbia maculata, assembly GCA_014182735.1. NCBI lineage: Eukaryota > Viridiplantae > Streptophyta > Magnoliopsida > Myrtales > Myrtaceae > Corymbia > Corymbia maculata. The sequence continues at coordinate 14,770,567 of CM024692.1, read as the reverse complement.
TTCCTTCCTGCCACCGAAGCCCGAGCACTCATTCAGAAAGGTGAACTCTCTCTCTCTCTCTCTCTCTCTCTCTCTCTATGTTGGCCGTAGAAATATGATGAATCTTCTATTTGATAACGTAAGCAGGACCAGTGCCCTCGTGCGGACGAGGGGGCAGATATTCACCATGCATACCGGCACGACCTCCGCCAAAAAGGTGCGGTATTTATGGACGGGAACCTTGCCCTCCGCCAATTAGCCCTACAGCGTTATGAGATCGGGGAGCTAAATTAAGCCGCTGATGATGGCAATATTGCATCATAGTATGAAGTATTTTCCGTGGCACCGTTGACACGAACGAATAAAGGAGCAGAGTGAAGTCAGCGACTTGATGGAGCCTCATCTCCACGCGCGAAACATATCAAGGATGAATATTATGTGGGATGCATTTTAAGGTAGGAAACAATAACGCAATGGAAGAATCGTTTAGTTTAAGTTATTGTGTCTTTTAAGGAAAAAAAAAAGAAAAAAGAAAAAGAAAAAGGAATGGAGACGGAGCTTGTCTCTCAGATTTCTGTCTTCTTTCAAATTCCAATGTAATAAGTCATTTAAATGTATGTGCAATGAAGTGCTTGTGCTGTAACCAATTATTATTTAATGAACTTATTAGAGTATGTAAGTGCCTTCATTAGAAAAGCCGGCATAGTTTCCTCCCACGAAGAAGATTATCCTCTATTTCTTTAGGAAGAAAGAGATGAGGACACTATTCTTTAAAGATGCGTGTGTATGTATAGATTATAAGTAAAATAATTTCATTGCAAAGATCCATACCTCCGGGAAAATTGTTCAAAAAATTCTAAACTTATTGTACTTTTACTAATTTAATCATAAATTTTCTCACATATTGTCAATTAAGTCCTAAATTTTCTCACGTTTTGTTAATTGAGTTTATCCAGTTAATTATAGTTTGAAATTGCCGACGTGGACAAGCCAACTTGGTATGCCTGACATTGACATTAATAATTGTTGGGAAAATATTTTTTCGTTTATTCAATTTCATAACAATACAATCGATCATTTTAAAAAAAATATTTTTCGAATCATCCATTTTCCGTGAAATAAATAGAGCTTAACACAAAGAAAATGAGGAATAAATTCATGTGATAGAGACTTTCCTAAGAACAAGGAGAATAAATGAAATTAAAATCTTTATCATTGTCATGCGCGAATTTAAAATCAATTGGTGGAGTGACAATGTGGGGTAATCTTTGCGAGATATGTAATTGCGTAATTGGAAAAGGCAAAGCAAGCTTTATTCCTAATCCGTTCATAAGCATAAGTAAACGGAAGCTACTGATACGTAGAGCACTAGGGAAAAGTCGGTAGGAATAGATAGGACCACAAGATGGCGTGGCGGAGCGACAAAGAGGACATGACTCGCTCCTCTCCGACCACTCGCCGATGCACTTCGTAGGGAACACATGCTCGCAATGCGTCCGAGCAGCCGCAGAAACGGCTCAAAGATTGCCCTGCAAGTTCCAGGGTCATCACATCGTCCGACGGCGTCACTGCCGCAACGAGAACTCGGAGACCTGCGGTGATGAGGGATTTTTTTTTTTAATTTTTTTAATTGATCTTAATTTGTCAAATATGATATTGATTTTTTAAAATCATTATCTGTCATGTATGTCATAATAGGCATCCAAGAATGTGCTAATCAAAACACGTAGGAGAAGTAGTGGTGCTAAATTAGAGAGCACTAGGATTAGAGATTGGCTAAAATGACTATCGGAAGTAAATTGCTGGGCAAAGCTCATGTGAGAATGGGCCACGTGGCTCGATGTGACAAGAACTTTACCCACATTAATATGTAATGAAGCGCTTTGTTGCAGTCAAATAATGTCCAACAAACTCATCCATGTTCACCCAATATTCGCTTTCTGCTCCCCGAAGAAGATTATTCTCTACTTCTTCGGGAAAAGACTTATGAACATCATAGTTTAAAGGGAACGCTTGGAAAATTTCGTACTGATGCATACATATGCATCTCATTTTCCTAGGTAAGACAATTCTACTGCAAAGGGACATGCGTATCAGGGTGTGCAATTGTAATGTAGTGATCCACCATAATTTTTCTTATTCATCACAAAATTTGAAACAAAATATATTTCTTTTGGAGAAAAGTATTAGAAAATTCATAAATATTTTGCATTGGTATCAATTTAGTCCTAAACCTTTTATTGATACTAATTTAATCCTAAATCTTTTGAATTAGTGCCAATTTAGTCCTAAATTTTTTGATTTAATGTCAATTTAGTCCTAAAACTTTTAACTTAGTGCCAATTAGACCATTTCTGCTAATTTTGACCGGATTTTGCTCACATGGACGCTAATCGGCTGACATGGCATAGTCGACATTGACGTTGTCAACTTTTAATAAATTTTTAATATTTTTTCGAATTATTTATTTATTTATTTTCTTTCCTTTTTCCTTTTATTTATTTATTTTTCCCTATGTTCTCCTCCTTCCTCTAGCCAGTTCTGGCTAGGTGATAGCCAGCCTCGTTGGCTAGGCGATAGTCAACCTCACCAACCCTCAGTGCGCCAGGGGGTGGTAGACTTGCCTTTGCTAGATTCGGCGAGGGGCAAGCCTTATTGGCCACGGGCAAGGCTTGAGCTGTCAAGGGAGCGACCTTGCGGCCTCTGGTGATGGCATGAGCCCTTGCCAGATCTAGCAAGGGCAAGCCATGCTCACCCTCATAGCTACTGGCGAGCCTTGCCCACCCATGTGGCCATTGGTGAAGGTTCGAGCCTCGCTAGTGGCCAGCAAGGTCGTGGTCAAACTTGCTAGCCCTCGCCTTTGCTGGCGATCCGTTGGAGGAAGGAGGAGAATAGGGAAAAAAAGAAAAGGAAAAAGGAAAGAATAAATAAATAAATTGAAAATTATTAAAATATTATTAAAATTTATTCACATTAGCGCCGGACGTGTCATGTCAATCGACCGATGTCCACATCAAGCAAAAAATCCAACCAAAATTAGCTGGAAAGATCTAATTGGCATTATGTTAAAAGTTTTAATACTAAATTGGCACTAATGTAAAAGATTTAGGACTTTTCCAACACTTTTTCCTTTTCTTTTGTTATCTGAATGGAAAAACAAAAAGACAACGATAAAACAGAGAATTACTTGAGTGAGCGGGAGTTGAATGGTCATGGAGGTGATGTTGCTTTAATTAGTGAGTGGTAAAAATCATTCCTAGCTCGCAACCTAAACTAATAATGGATTACCTTGTTAAATCTCCTCATCCAATTGTGATCGACTCACCTTTGAGTCAGATCAATGAGGTACTCACCTTTGGGCGGATCAATGAGGTCACTAGACCCGACCCAAATCATCATCACTGCGTTGCATTACAAGAAAGTGTGAAAAGGATAATGACAAGAGCGGTGGTTGGTGTCCTTTCAGATAACCTTTTCTTTTAACCTGTGGGAACTTTCTTATAAATCATATATAGACTCAGTATCCCTCCCAAGACCAATATTATAATTGAATAGATACAATTTCATGCTTGAGGCACGAGCTAACTGTGTCAGGTTCAAAACCTAATTCGGCATAATATTGCATGGCTCTCGGTTGAGAAGAAGTTATTCCTAGCCAGTAAGTACAAATAGCTTTTATTTGACTAGATCCAAGTGAATAGCTCCAAAATATCATCTCACTGCATCGTTACTAATGTTCTGGTAGCTTTGCGGCTCCAAATTTGCATTCTTAACATATGGCTGAACAAGTTTTTTGATAGATGCATCTAATTGTGAAAATCTCAACATGATGAAACATCTTATTGGCATGCAATATGATCTTACGGAGTCAATTGTGTTGCATATCAAGGATTTTTTTTTTTGGTGACCCGGGTTGGCTCTATAATGCTTAAGTTTGTCATGAGAGAGAGATGGCATTTGAATGGGCAAGGATGGCTATGCAATTATGCAATTATGGCGGACCAGGAGTCTCTTTTGGTCTATGGGTTGGTATTAGGAAAGGGATTGGGGTCAAAACTGAAGGCTTTGTGATGACAAAATGTGGAAAATTTCAAAGGAAAATGACCAATGGACCACTTTTCTTTCTACCATGTCTTCAGCAAGTGTCAAAATACCATGTAGATTTACGAGGATTAATTGAGGAAAAAAATTCAAATACTCCACACTGTAAAGAAAAGAAGAAGAATCAATTCCATGGGACTTTCATCTTTTAATTCATACTTTAACCTAAATTTTGCGGCTCCCGCATTTTAATCTTCTTAGAAAATCACTCTTGAAACTTTCACAACTTTCAAATGTTGATGTGTAAATGTATATATAATTTTTTCTATAACTATCTGAGATAAGAATAATAATTCTAATGTTAGGCAATGTAGGTCTTTTTCTATGGGAAGTTGCGCAGCTTGGTGACAATATCGCCTTCTCCACCTCATTAAAATCTCCGACTCCTTGGGCTTATCCAATGAGAATATGTGGAGTTGCTTTTAAGATTAGGACCGATCTTGGTGAGGTATAATTCCGGTCAGTTGATGCTTGGACTCTTGCGTCACACAAATACAAACAACTCGCAAAGACTTTGGAGTCAATTGAAGTTGGCATTTGTAGATGATGTATCAATCCGATCGTGACATGTGTGGCCTATAACGTATTGGATTTAGAACATTTGTCTTTCTCTATTGACTGATAACAAACTGGGGGTCAACTTGCTAACGAGCTTTGTGCACCCCACAATCATGTGATAATGCTAATGGGGCCATTAGTTACAGCAGTGTCTATTTAGTTGCATCATAATTGTGTCACAAAATCGGTAAGAGTAGTATATTTGGTCCATGGGGTTTTAGCTATTATATTTAGCTGGTCTTGGTAATACCTTTTATATGCCTATTATAATTTGAGCAATAAAGATCTGTATAAATCTCCCTCGTTTCTCTTTTCTCCCCCTTCCTCTGCCTCCACTTTAATAGAAATCATTTGATAGGTTGACAGTAAAAGTATAAGATTCTGGTGAGAGTGACCCTTGCCTTTGGCTGGTTGGCCATAGAATCGGTGGAGAAAGAAAGAAAAAGAAAAAGAAAATAAAAATAAAAAATTATTAAGAAATTCAAAGTTTTCAAAGACGTTGCTAAAATTGTCTATGTTAGCTCTGTTCATGTCGCATAAGATAATTAATATCCATGTTAGCAATTCCTAATCAAAATTATTAGGAATGATAAAAATGATAAAAATGATAAAATAGTTAAAATACAAAAATGTTTGGGACACGATTGGCATAACTAAAAGATTAATACTGAACTGACACAAGTATAATAGGTTTAAGATTTTTTTTATAATTATTTTCCTGTTATAAACTTATGGATGTCATGATGATGCATCTTATCTGGTTTGTGAAATTAACCAAGTTTATTTATTAAAAAGGCAATTTCCACGGGATGATAAATCGTAATCAAATTCATAATCTATCATTTCAACCGGAGAAAAAAAACACTACAAATATCCACCTAATGGAAAGCCCAAAGAGCCAAGCTAGAGCTACCAAATACCCCTCTCTCTCTCTCTCTCTCTCTCTCTCTCTCTCTCTCTCTCTCTCTCTCATATTTGAAATTATTGTGAATTGATCGACTCTCTCTCTCATATTTGAAATTGATGTGAATTGATCGAAGAAAAATGATGAATCTTTTATCTGATAATGTAAGCAGGACCGAATGTGAAGCGACCGGTTGTGAAGCCGTCAAGATGCGGGCGGATGGGGAGAGGAAGATATACACCGTGCATACCACCACCAACTCCGCCAAAGCATCCCTGCTTTTCTAGGACAGGATGCCCTCCGCCAGACAGCCCTACAGGGCCATGATACTGGGGAGCTAAATTAAGCAGCTGATGACAGCAGAATTGCATCATAATATAAAGTACTTTTAATGACCGTCACGTTAACAAATAAAGAAGCGAGTGAAGTCGATTACTTTGAGGAAGCCTTGGTTCCACGCCCAAAAAATATTAGGGATGAATAGTGAATACTATGTAGGATGCATTTTAAGGTACAAAATAATATAGCAATGAAAGAATCATCTTGTTTAAGGTACCGTGTCTTCTGAGGACCAAAAAAAAAAAAAGGAATGGAGATGGACCTCCCTTGGGTTTCATCTTCCCTTTCAAATTCCATTGTAATGAATTATCTAGTTGTATGAGCAATGAAGTGATTTCACTGCAATCAATTGTTGTTTTATTAAATTAATAAAGTATTTGATAGCTTAAATTTTTAGACCATCCGACTTAGGGTCCCAAAAAGAAGATTATTCTCTACTTCCTCAAGGAAAAAGAGATGAGATCACTATTGTTTAAAGATGCGTACATAGAGAGGTGCTTTGTAATATATCCTTCTTATTTAGCAGTACAATAATTTCATTGCATAGATGCATACATCTATACCAGTCTGTACAGAAGTAATAGAAGGGCGCTTTTTAGTATTTCTAATGAATATTATGCCTTTTTTTTTTTTTTTTTTTACTTGGAAAAGCAAAAAGGGTGGTGATAAAAGCAGACATAACTTCTTACTTGAAGCCCAAGGGTTTGAGGAGGTAATTAATGTCGCTTTTGGTTAACGAGGAGTGGTGCAAAACCTTCACTCAGCACGATCTCAAGGAACCCAAAATCAATAAAGTCTTCGATCTTTTAAGGATTCTCGAGCAGATTGCGGACGATTTGTCTTTGAGCATATCGGATTTGCAAAGTTTGTCAACAACAATCACCTGATTTGCCTGCAAATGAGCCTATATCAAAGCAATAGTCTAACCTTTGAGAGTATACCGTTTGTGGTTTGCCGTGATTAATATAATGAAAAATCCCAAACTAGTACATATATGATAAATTTACCCTTTGTTAATTTGCATTAAATTTTATTATTAAATTGTTGAGTTGAATAACACGTGATACTTGTTAGGTATATTAATTTGAGATTTTACTCTCTAGTTGTCATAGAAGTAGCAATTTGTGAATTTTTGAGGTATTATTTCAATTTAATGAAAACTAACAGAGGATAAATTTGTCACAAGTGCATAAGTTTTGGGTTTACAGTGGTGTCAGCCTTACCACATAACCTGTCCAACTTTAATCCGTGTGAAAAAGGCACTTGAATATTCATCTACATGTCTAAACGAGAGCGTTGCTTGAAGATTCATTTATATACTCTAAAGAACCTATATCAAACGTCGCTCATGATATAATATATACGGTTTCACTTTGTAGCAAGGTCTCATGTTTTTCCTTGTAATAAATTAAGGGCAATGATGAAATCTAGGCAAATAGTCATAAGGAGAAAACGAATTCCATGATTTCCAATTTCTGAACTCAGCAATATTTTTTTTTTTGTCTTATGATTGTAAACTAAAACTTATAAAACGTGGATCTTCATATAATGTATACATTTCCACCAAAATTTCATGATCGGCAAGGGTCGTGTCCTTTTGAAACTAGCGCAAGGGAAATGAGCACTAAATTCACGTGACGGAAAATATCCTTAAAATAAAAAGAACAAATGAATGTAATCAAGTAATCGGAAGGGCAAAACAAGCTTTATATGCAATCCGTTCGTAAGCATGTGTAATCCAAAGCTACTGATACGTAGAACAGCAGAGAAAAGTCAAGAAGGATTAGCTAGGATCATAAGACGAAATGGCGTAGCAGCAAAGAGGACATGACTCGCTTCTCTCCGACCACTCGCCGATGCACTCTGTATGGAAGACATGCTCCCAAGGCGTCCGAGCAGCCATAGATATGGCTCAAAGCTCGTCCCGACAGATCAAAGCTAAGCCCTTTCGACGGAGCTCGTCCCAATCTTGAGCTGTAATTCCCCCACCCCGCAAGTTCCAAGGTCATCACGTCGTTCGATGGGGTCGCCGCAGCAATGAGGACTCAGAAACCCGGGATGATGAGGGATATATTTCTTTTATTGATCTTAATTTGTCAAAAATGATATTGATTTTTTAAAATCATTATCTATCATGAATGTCATATGAGGCATCCAAAAATATGCATATACTTATAACCAAAACATGTGGAAGAAGTAGAGGTGCAAAATTAGAGAGTGCTAATATTAGAGATTTGCTGAAATGACTATAAAAAGTAAATTGCTGGGTAAAGCTCACGTGAGAACGGCCATATGGCCCATTGATGCAATAACTTTACCCACATTAATATGTAAAGAAGCGCTTTGCTGCAATCAAATAATGTCCAACAGAGTCACCCGTGTTCTCCTATATTCACTTTCTGTTCCCCAAAGAAGATTATTCTCTACTTCTTCGAGAAAAGAACTAAGAACAGTATAGTTTGAAGAGAAAACTTGGAAAATCTCGTTTTCCTAGGTATAACAATTCTACCGCAAGGGGACATGCACATCAGGGCGTGCAATTGTAATATAGGGGTCCACCGTAATTTTTCTTAATCATCTTGAAATTTGAAACAAAATATATTTCTTCTGTAATATGGATGGAAAAGCAAAAAGATGACGATAAAGTAGACGATAACTCGAGTAGGGGGAGTCGCAGGGGTCATGGAGGTGATGTTTGCTTTAATTAGTGAGTGGCAAAAAAAAGTTCTGGCTTGGCACCTAAACTAATAATGGATTACCTTGCTAAATGTTCTCGTCCAATTTTGATTGAACTGCCTTTGAGAAGATCGATAAGGTAACTAAATCGGATGGCAAGTGCGGTGGTTGGTGCCATTTCGAATGACCTTTTCTTTTAACTTGTGGGGACTTTCTTATGAATCGTGTATAGACTCGGTATCCCTCCCAAGACCAACGTTATAGTTGAACAGATAAATTTCAAGCTTAAGGCATGAGCTAAATGTGCCAATGTCTTGGGTTCAAAACCTAATTTGGCATAACATTGTATGGCTCTCGGTTGAGAAGAATCTATTGCTAGCCAATAAGTGCAGATAGATTTTTTTTTACTAGATCCAAGTGAATTTCTCTAAAATATCATCTCACTGCATCATCACCGATGTTCCTGCAACTTTTCAGCTCCAAATTTGTATTTCTAATTTCGAGCTGAACAAGTTTTTAATAGATGCATCTAATTGTGGAAACTAGGGGTGTGCAACCGGACCGGGTTTACCCGAGAACCGGCTGGACCACCCGAAAAACCGGTCCGGGAACCGGTTCCAGCTTTTGGGAACCGGTTGGAACCGGTTCCGAGTGAAACCCACCCGGACCGGACCGGTTTTTTTTTTTTTTTAAAGGAATGAAAAGCTAAAATAAGAAATACAAAAACAGACGTTACAGGACAGAAGCCTCACCTTCGACGATTGCAAAAGGCAAACCAAACCCTAGCTCTCTCTCTCTCAAATCTCAATCGCAGCAGTTCTCGGTTCTCACAAAGACTCCTCCAAACCCAGGAACCTTAATCGCCTCGGCAGACTACTTGATCGAACTTACAGCAAGCGGAACTCGAAAAGTTCGAAACTTGACAAGAATCGGCGAGATGGTTTAGAAGGAGCGATTGCGTGGGATCGTCGCGTCACCTCGGGTGTGAAATCGATCAACTCGCTCCAACGACTTTAGCCGCTGCTCAACCGACGGTAGTTGCTTGCTTCTTCTCCCCCATCGACGACCCAGCACAGGTGAAGCCGTCGCCTCTGTTCCGTGACAGGAAGCTACTGCCCGCAAACCATCGCCTCGCTGTTTTGGCAACGAGCGAGCTGTGGCCGACTCCGTTGTGGTCCGCTGCCCTCACAGACTCGAGCCGCTCTTGATCAGAAATTATAGCAAGCGAAACTTTGAAAAGTTGGAAACTTGACAAGATTCCAAGTCGGCAGTTCAGAAGGAGCGATTGCAGGTGATCTTTGCGTCACTCTTAGGTGTGAGATTGACTCGGTCCGACGACTTTAGCTGCTGCTCAATTGACGGTAGTTGGTCACTTCTTCTCCCCGACAACGACCCAGATAGGTGAAGCCGTCGCCTTTGTTTCGCGACAGACGCGCTACCCGCAAGCCATCACCTCGTTGTTTTGGTGACAAGTTGGCCGACTCCGCCGTCGTTCGCCACCCTTCGTTGTGGTCCGTTGCCTTACGCACCCGAGCCACATGATTCTATCCGATCTCTTCTCTCTCTCTCTTTCTCTCTCTCATAGCTCGGGTTAGTTTCGGTTTGTATTTTTCATGCTCTTTCTCAATTGGTTTTGTTCGATTGAATGAAGACTTGAAGAAAGTGCTCTTCTTTGTGCAGGAATTGACCATTTCGCCGACCATCCTCTATCGTTCTATCCGGTGAAGATTGGACTTTGAGGTAAGCAATGGCACCGCTTGATTTCCCCATTTTCTCCCAACGGTCATGATTGTGATTTGCTGAGATTATGACTGTCAATGTTTTAGTGTTTATGAAACTCCCATATTCATTAAGAAGAAAGCAGACGAGCAAGTAAATCAAATGATTTGGACTTGCAAAAAACTGACCAAAACAATGCAATCAGGGCCACCACTCGAAGTTAGTGTCGAAGGGTAAAGTGAAGGAAAGGATTGAAATGTATCTCAGTGTCCCAATTCCTACTTGTTCTCGCTTCGATTACCTAGTTATTCTAATTAATGTATTTTCTGCAGTTTAAAGGGTGCTTTTCATTTGTAGAGTCCATTTGGATTTATGGCTAACACAAATTTACAAAGTTATGATGAACCATTTTTCAATAGAATCTTACGTATTCATAGGTTCCATCGTTCCCATCGCTTCGCAATTAATGGTTAGGTTTGAATTCTACAATGGAGCCCCTCATGAAATTTGTTCTTGAGTCAAATCTTTTTAGTCTTTATTGGCTCGAGGCTCTTGATTTTTTTCTATGAATTCATATACTTATGGATGAATCAGTATTGATGCTTTATTACACTGCCTTTTATGAGATGACTCATAAACCTTACATATATTGGAATCCTATATCATTGATATTCTTTTTCTTTCTCTCTCTCAACCTTTCCTTTATCTCGCATACTTTTTTTATTTCATAATCGATTGATTTTTTTTTGTTTATGTAAGAAAGATTTCAGTTGCTAGATGATAAAACTTTCTATCCTTAAATTTTGGCCATCGTTGATGAAAACCACAGATGATAACAAAATGAAAGATGACGTCGAACTAACATCTTATGTGAAGATTTTCCCTCCCAAGTGATATCAAATTGTGCAGTAAAAAGCCAGCTTGTTGTCTGGAGACTAAAGAAGTTAGAAAGCCTATTTGTACAATATACCATCTTCATAGAGCTCTCAGGTCAATTTTCCCAGACTGAGGATATTTAGGCATAGGTCAGTGGACAACAGGAGACAAAAGAATTACCTTGTGAAACAAAGCTAATCTCCTTAGAGAGCTGCATGGGATTCCATAGGCTAAGTATGCCTGCAAAAGTGATTTCTATTAGAAAATACAATCTGATTTCAAGTTGTTAAGATACACATGGAAAGAGATGTGAATTTACATGCATGACAAGAGAGTTGTACACATTGATCCAAAATGCAGTTTGTGCGTTGTCCTCCATCTGTCCAACATTTACTTTTTCTCGGCTATTCAACTAAGATCCCTGAAATTCAAAAGACATACAAGAGGCATCCCGCATGAAATCAAGCAATCTATCGTGTATGTTTGCACATGCACATTCATGTCTTATAATGTCTCGCTTAAGTGAGTTCTTGTGAACAAAACATGTTGAAAAGGATGTAATTGACTGTTAAACTAAAATCACATGAAGCGAGATGAAAATGCTTTTGATTACAGCATTAACCATCGGTGAGAATACGCCAAGCAATTATCCGCTTACATGACCGAGTTGTGTGAACCTAATATATTTCAGATATATTTTGCACAGCTCATGTTTGAACAAGGATTGGCAAGGCACCTATTAATGGATGAATAAGGAATTTAGCACTAAGCAGCAAAAATTTTATCCAACATGCCTATTAGTCATGTTTGGGAGTAGAGTAAGGTGCAAAAGAAAAAAACTGGAATTATAACATGATGCTTGTGGAGATTTACATTTTCATTTGAAATAAAGGTAACTCCAATATCATTGCCTGAAGAACACCCTCTCATGTGAGAGAAAATATAACTCATCGGTTCCCTTTTCTATTAATTTTCAAATTGACTGATACCTTTGATGCGTGAACATTTTCCTTCACTCTCCTTTTGATATAGATGCTGAGGAGTGAGTTTGTGCTCTTCTTGTACTTTCTTGTTGGTCACATACATGTTTAGCCTTGCATTGCCCATCTCTTATATAATTTGTTTTAGCATAATCCTGACATTGTTTTATAATCTGTTTTCAGTCGATGGATCAAGAAAAAGCATATCAATGGAAGTGGATGGACAAAATGAAATGAGTCCGCTCATGGAATTGCCATTCCATGGAGTTAATGAAGTGGAATCCACGACCGTGAGTGCAACAAATAAGGTGAGGGCACCCAACACTCATCCTCCTTTGGGTAAAAAGCGAGGTAATCAATCAGAGGTTTGGGATAATTTTTCGAGATGCATAGATGAGAAAACAAAGAAAACAATTAAAGTGAAGTGCATTCATTGTGGGATCGAGTATGGATATAATGTTGATCATGGAACATCTACTATGTGGAAGCACTTGAAAAAGTGTAAAAAGTATCCTCGTACCGATAAGAAGCAAATGTTGTTTGCATCACGTAACAAAGATGTGGCTGGTGAGGTGGGAGAAAATACTATTGGTGATGGTAGCATCTTAACAACATGGAAATTTGATCAAGAATGTTGTAGATACATGCTTGCTCGAATGATTATTATTGATGAACAACCCTTTTCTATGGTCGAGCGTGTTGGTTTTCGCGATTTTATTACTGAATTACAGCCTCTTTTCCAACATCTTTCGCAGTTTACGGTGGCTAGAGATTGTATGAAATTGTACCTAAGTGAAAGAACTTGTTTGAAAGCTTATTTTGATAAGCTTAATTCTAGGATTGCGTTGACGGCGACATGTGGAGTTCCATTCAAAATTTGAACTATTTGTGTCTTACCGCACATTTTATCGATGAAAACTGGAAGTTACATAAAAGAATAATCAATTTTGTGGTGATGCATAGTCACAAGGGTAGGGAGATTGGAAAAATGGTAGAGAAATGCATTTGTGATTGGGGCATAGAAAAAAAGGTGTCTACAATAACCATGGATAATGCTAGTTCAAATGATGTGGCTATTGGTTATTTGAAGGAAAAGTTTTCAAGAGAAGGGTTTTTAATTTTGAATGGCGATACTTTACATGTGAGGTGCACTGCTCATATACTTAACTTGATAGTAAAAGATGGATTGAATGAGGTACGTGATTCTATTGCACGTATCCGAAATGTTGTTAGGTATGTGAGGAGCTCTCCCACAAGAGCTAAGACATTCCGATCTTATATTGAGATCGAGAGGATTACATGTAAGAGTTCGGTCTGTCTTGATGTTGCCACTAGATGGAACTCCACTTACATGATGTTAGATACCGCCATAAAGTTTAAGAAAGCTTTTCAAAGGATGGAAAAAGATGATTTATTTTTCTTAAGGGAAATTGACCATGATGCTCCACAAGATGAAGATTGGGAAAATGCTACCATTCTTTGTAAATTTCTGAAACGGTTTTATGATGCAACCAAAAGGATGTCGGAAGCTCATATGTTACTTCAAATGAGTATTTTGAGGGGATAGCTATGTTATATAAATATTTGAATAATGCAGCAAATTCTTTGGACCCAAAGCTTCAATCTATGGGTATAAAAATGAAGGAGAAATTTGACAAGTATTATGGAAGTTTGGATAAAATAAATATGATGGTTTTGATTGCTGTTACATTGGATCCTACAAAGAAGTTGACTTATGTGAAATTCTGTTTCGAACAAATTTATGATGATGAGGTGATAGTTGATGACATGCATGATAAAGTGAAGGCTGCCTTGGAGTGTTTGTATAAATTTTATGAGCAATCTTTTGTTGGTTCTTCTACTAAAAAAAAGGATGGTAGTTCAAATGTGAGTACCGATAGTAGTGCCTCCAATGCCAATACTGATGAGTGTGAAATCGAAGCTTGGCATAAAAGCTTTCTCCATGCGAAGAAAAAAGTGTTCAATGAAAATAAATCTGAGCTTGATCGGTATCTTGAAGCTGAAAGTGAAGATGTCCTTGATCTCGACCTTTTGATGTGGTGGAAGAGTAGCGGGTCAAAATATAAAATTTTATCTTTGATGGCTCGGGATGTTTTGTCTATTCCCGTAACTACCGTTGCTTCGGAGTCAACTTTTAGTACATCGGGACGTGTACTTGACGGCTTTAGAAGTTCTTTGACTCCTAAAGTGGTGGAAGGCTTGATTTGCACTCAAGATTGGTTGAGAGCTGTTCGCGTGCCGATTAATATTGAAGAGTGCATCAAGAATGCGGAAAAGTTTGAGGCGGGTAAGTCACATATATTTCTTTCTATCTTGTAATTCATTTGCATAAGTATCTATTTAGTGAATGCTTTATTTCATTTGGTTTTTAGATTTGGATTGTCTTACCGAGGACATTATCATTGGAAAGTAGACCATTTGGTGGAAACTCCAATTTTGTGGTAAGTAAATAGAATTCATTAAACTATAATTTTTGCACATGATTCTAAAGCATGATTTCTTGTTAATTTTTCTTTGTATATGAATTGCAGATTTTTGTTAGAGATTTTGCACAAGTGTTGTGGGTAACCAATGGAGAGTTGGTCAAGTTTTTTGTTTCCATCAAGACACCAAGCATTTCCTCGAATTGTGGGAGGAAATAGTACCCGTCGATGAGTATTGTTTAAGTATTTGCATGGCTATGTTTGCTTTGTCCCCCAAATTGAGTGTACTGTACATTGAGCTTCATGTGTGCTCACATTTTCGACTATGCTAAACGTTTCAGCTTAAATTGTTGATCAATATCCCAAGATGGGTCTTTGGTTGCTGGTGGATTTTTAGACTCATCATTGAAGGTTGTTCCTAATTCCTTAATGCTAAAGACAGCAAGCTGTTGCTTGTTATCCTAATTTTGCTTCCATAGGCTTGGGACATGGCAAAGCTTGGGCAGCAGTTTGGTACTTGTAAGTTGGTGTAAACATTTTCAGTTTTCTGGTTCTCTGTTCTGGCTGTTGATGGGAAGAATTTTCCATCAAATGGAGATAATGTTTAGAAGGAGAATAGGTCAAGCGCGATTCCTGACTGCACACAATACAACAAAGTTGATTTTCCTGAAGAATACAATGATGCTAAGTTCTTCATCATTAAGTCTTACAGTGAGGATGATGTCCACAAAAGTATCAAGTACAATGTTTGGGCCAGCACACCAAATGGTAACAAGAAGCTTGAAGCAGCATATCGGGAGGCTCAGGAGAAAGCTAGCGGATGCCCTGTTTTCCTCTTCTTCTCTGTAAGATAATAATAACTGAGAATGTGTCTTTGATCTACAATTCCTCACTTTGATCAGTGTGTGGTCTAGGATTCTCATGTGACTACTTATGTGCAGGTCAACACCAGTGGACAATTCGTTGGCCTTGCAGAAATGGTTGGCTCTGTTGATTTCCACAAGAATCTTGAGTACTGGCAACAAGACAAGTGGATGGGCTACTTCCTTGGGAAGTGGCACATTGTAAAAGACGTGCCTAATAACTTGCTGAAGCACATTACTCTTGAGAACAATGAGAACAAACCTATGACAAACAGTAGGGATACCCAGGAGGTACTTGCTCTTGCCTTTTCTAGTTTTTTTTACCAGTTTGTTTTAGTGACTTCAATAATCCAAGTGCTGCTTCTTTTAGGTCAAGTTACCACAAGGTCTTAAAATGATAAAGATATTCCAGAATCACCTTGTCAAAACTTGCCTTTTGGATGATTTTGAGTTCTATGAAAATCATCATAAGGCAATTCAAGAGAACAAGGCAAGGCAGTTGCAATTTCAGAAGCAGGCTAGTAATTTTTTCCATTTGCCTCCATATTATTTTCTTCTCTCATGGATGCTATGAATGTCTCATTCCTAGTTAATGATTTTTAGAGACTTCTAATTGATTGATTTTTTTGATATTGTAGTTCGGTTATGGAGCACAAAACTGAATGCTAATCTTGCGTGTTACAAGGTCCACAACTACCTTGTATGGGATGTTCAAGCAAGGCATCTTGGTAGAGTTACTCCTTTGGCTTTCACAGGATTGAGATTCTATTTGTGGGTGAATTTTTGGTGACATTTTATAAGTATCAACAAGTAGATGTTATTCTGGCACTTTATGATATGCTTCTCTTCATGTAGATGCTGCTCATATGATTATGCAGTATAGGTTTCTTTTTATGAACAAATTATTTTGTTTAATAAAACAGGTTTTAATGAAAACAGGGTTAACCCTATTCTCGGCCCGGAAAAACGGGGTTGGGTCCAAAACAGGCCCAATGCAAACGGGGGTCGGGTACGGTCTAAAAAAATGAGAAGGTTATAACGGGGTCGGGTGCGCCAGGCCAGACCCTACCCACCCTGGACCCGATCACCCCTAGTGGAAACCCCCAACATGATGAAACATCTTATCGGTAAGCAATCAGATTGCATATCAAGGATTTGACCTACACCCTTGATAACAAGTTAACGTGTACGAATTTGTGATCCCGATTGGCTCTGTAATGCTTAAGTCTGTAATGAGAGAGAGAGAGAGAGAGATTTGAAAGGGCAAGGATGGCATATGCGCTTATGCAATTATGATGGACCAGTAGCCTCTTTTGGTCTATGGGTTGGAATTAGGAATGGGATTGGGGTCAAAACCGAAGGCTTTGTGATGACAAAATGTGGAAATTTCAAGGGAAAATGATAAATGGACCACTTTTCTTTCTACATGCTTTCTATATGTGTCGCAACACCACGTAGATTTATGAGGATTAATTGAGCAAAAAAGTTCAAATAAAATGAAGAAGAAGAATAAACTCCACGTGACTTTCGTATTTTAATTCATACTTTAATCTAAATTTTGTGGCTCACGCATTTTGAAATTCTTAAAACAAATAACTCTTGAAATTTTCACAACACTCAAATGTTAATGTGTAAATGTACATATAATTTTTTTTTTATAACTATCTGAAAAATGAATAATAACTCTAAAGTTAGGCAATGCATGTCTTTCTCTATAGTCGGAGTTTGCTTTTAAGACCACGACCGATCTTGGTGAGGTATAATTCTGGTCCCTTGATGCTTTGGACTCTTGCATCACACAATACAGACCATGTGAATTGAATTTGGCATTTTGTACATGCTATATCGATCCGATCGTGACACTTGTGGCCTATATTTTATTGAATTTAGAACTATTTTATTTTTCTCTATTGACTCATGACGACTTGGGGGGTCAACCTGTTAACGAGGTATGTATATCCCACAATCATGTGACAATGCTAATGGTGACTCATGATGACTTGGGAGTCAACCTGTTAACGAGGTCTGTGCACCCCCACAATCATGTGACAATGCTAATGATTAGAGGTGATCGGCCCGAGTGGGTAGGGTTCAAACCAGTAAACATGTACCTGATCCTATTATAATTGATTCCACTTTTTTGGACCTTGTACCCGACCCTGTTTGTATTGAATTCTGTTTTGGATCCAACTCTATTTTTCTAGTCCGGGATCAGGGTCTACCCTTTTTCCATTGGACCTATTTTGGGTAGCGATCCCGTAGCAGTGAGCGGTAACGAACTCGGCAGTGGTCTAAGTTTAGTTATGGCGACTAAATAGCGAGCTAAGGCAACAAGTAACAAGCAACCATTGATGGCAACAAGCAGTTGTTAACACTTAAATTTTGGTGATTTGTTTTTGTATTTATTAATTACATTGAAAAATTAGAGATTAGTTTCTAATCCCTTAACAAAAAATTATTTCATTAAAATTGCATCGCATATAGACATTAGGAGCACTTGCATTAGTAGTATTAAAATTTATCAAGAAATTTTTAAAAAAAATTAATTAAAAAAATCGAAAAAAAAAAAGGACGAGCCAAGGGGGGGCTACCTAGGGCTCGCATGGTAACGCTCAGGAACAACAAGCTGTTTTTTTTTTGTTCAGGAGAGCTCGCCCCCATCGCCGCCGCCGCGAGGTCCGGCGAGCTTGCGGCGCCTCGCCGGGCTAGGGGGCGAGGTCCAGAGCAAGCTCGCCAGGAGCCTCGCCCAAGCCGGCGCTTGGGCAAGCCTCGCCCATGCAGCGCAAGGTCGGGCGAGCCTCGCGCGGCCATCGGCGAGCCTCGCCTCACCCGGATCCGGGAGGCGAGCCTCGCAGGCCACCGGCGAGGCTCGGCCTCGCAGATCGGGCGAGCCTCGCCCGGGCGGCCCGGCCGGCGAGCCTCGCCCGGGCGGCGCGAGGCGGGCGAGCCTTGTGCGGCCATCGGCGAGCCTCGCGGGGCCTCGCGCGGCCGCCACGGGAGGCTCGAGCCTCGCCCAGATCAGCGAGGCTCGCCGGAGCCTCGCCGGCGGCAGCCAACAAAAAGAAGGGAGAAAAAAAGAAAAAAATAGGTCGCGACAGCAGTTGCGATCATCAAGGCCGAGGAGAAGACACTTGCTTGTGGATATAGCCCGCTTGCCTTGGCTCAATCCACTTGCACTACCGAGCCTCATCCTCACTTTTTCCCCTTGCCTGCCTCTGCTTCAAATCTAGCCAATCCCTCTGCCTCCTCCTCCTGCCCCGTCTCCTCCCCTAACGTCCTCCTCCCACCGAAACGAGGGAGCTCGGCTTTTGCTCCCTCAACGACAATTTGTTTCGTGATTGAGACTTGAGAGGATGAGGTGTTTCCTTTTAAGCTAGGGGCTTTTCAAATTTTTTTTATAAAGAAAACCGGTTCCAAAACCGGTCTGGTGGGTTTTCGCTTGGAACCGGTTCCTCGACTAGTTACAACCAGTTCCCAAAAATTGAAACCGATTCTCAGACTAGTTTAATTGGAAGTTGGTTCCCAACTCGTTTTTTTACGATGGTCTAATCCGATTCCCGAGTAAACCCAGTCCGGTTGCACACCCTTAATAATGGTGACTCACGATGACCTGGGGGTCAACCTGTTAACGAGGTCTGTGCACCCCACAATCATGTGACAATGCTAATGCTAATGGTGACTCACGACGACTTGGGGGTCAACCTATTAACGAGGTCTGTGCATCCCACAATCATGCGACAATGCTAATGGTGACTCACAACGACTTGGGGGTCAACTTATTAACGAGGTCTGTGCACCCCACAATCATGCGACAATGCTAATGGTGACTCATGACGACTTGGGGTCAACCTATTAACGAGGTTTGTGCAGCCCCACGATAGCGTGACAATGAGGAAGGCTTTTCTTCTTGTCTACGCTCTTTTCGTCTCGTTTGCTCCTCTTCCTTCCTACCACCGAAGCCCGAGCACTCCTTCAGAAAGGTGAACTCTCTCTCTCTCTCTCTCTCTCTCTCTCTCTCTATGTTGGCCGTAGAAATATGATGAATCTTCTATTTGATAACGTAAGCAAGACCGGCAGTAAAGGCGCCGCCGCTGTGTGGACGAGGGAGCTCATATATTCCATGCTTACCGCCATGACCTCCGCCAAAAAAGTGCGGTATTTATGGACGGCTGTTGTAAAATATTGCGTTGCAAGTATATAATAGAGAGAACAAATGGAGATTAAATAGAGAAAGCAGATGACACCAAATATGGTAGAGAAAAAGTTATGAGAGAAAAAGTTTTTTATTTTTCACTATTTGTGCTCCTATTTATAAGGATGCACTTACCATGAATATCAATATATCTGATAATATATGTATTGGATAGGGAAATGAATATTCATCGGATAGGGAGATGTACTTAGAACGTATAATACATGTATTGGATAAGGAGATGAACATTCATCGGATAGGGAGATATACTTAAAATGTATGATACAAATGTACCATAATAAGTACATGAATATAATGAATATTCATATATGTATTTCATAACACTCCCCCTTGAATATTCATTGTTTTATATTGTGAATGTGCATTGAATAATACTGCCTCATTAAAAACCTTAAGCCGGAAAAACCCAGTGGGACAAAAACCGAACAAAAGGGAAAATGAGTACAGAGCACAAATTTTATGATTTCTCCCTTTTATAGATGCATTAATTGCCTCGTTAAAAACTTTAAGCCGGAAAACCTTATGAAAAAAATTGGACAAAAAGAAAAAAGAGTGCAATGCATAGTTGATAATATCTTCCCCTCAATTGAGCCATATAGCCACCGCCGGGTCTAATAAATCTTGTATCTTATGTACTCGCTGGATGCATTAATTGTCTCGTTAAAAATTTTAAGCCGGAAAAACCCTATGGGAAAAACTGGACAAAAAGAAAAAAAATAGTGCAATTCATAGTTCATAATATCTCTTCCTCAATTGAGCCATATAGCCACTACTGAGGCTAATCAATCTTGCGTTTGACGGCATTTAATAATAGATTGCGGCTCACAATCATCATCCACAATTTTATAAGTAATTGATGATGCAAAAGCATCATCAATGATGATTTCATTTCGATCCCATATTTCATTATAATATGTAATGGAATTCTCAATATTCCGAGGGTTTGTGATCTTTTCATGGATTTGTGCCTCTTCAAGGGCAATAAGCTCTTTGGGAGCAAGCACAACATCAGGCTCATATGGAGCATGCGACATTACGTGTAGATAATAGCCAAATATGGAACCATCTACAGGATGCATCTACTAGTACCATAAAATATCGAAATGGTCCACTTGGTGGTTGTATTGATCCACATATATCACTCTGAATTCTTTGCAGGAATATAAGGGATTCAAGATTAACCTTTGTTATAAAAGGTTTGGTAATGAGTTTTCCTTGTGAACAAGCTTCACAATTATAATCTTTGGACAACAGTACATTTGTATCCTTTAAAGGGTGTCCTTTTGTATTAAGAATTATTCTACGCATCATTGAAGCGCCAGGATGACTAAGGCGATTATACCATAACCTAAACTGATAAAGGTTTACCGGTCTCTAGGACATAGTGGCATAAGTTTCAAAAGTATTAATCATGCATAATACAAACCCATAGAAGAAACTTCTAACTTCTCATGGATGGTTTTCAGGTCCATCTTATAAGAGGTAATGCCAATATATTCTTTATTTTGCTCATAAATAGTTTCAACATGATACCCATTACAGCATACATTTTTTAAACTGAGTAGATTCATTTTTTATCTACTGCTTAGAAACGCATCCTCAATATGTAGGATGGTGCCATTTAGCAAAACAATTGTGACATTCCTGAAACCATCAATAATTTGAACAGGACTTGATATTGTATGGACATATGCCTTACGCAACGTCATACTCGAGAAAAAGTGTTTGCTACGAAATATAGTATGCATTGATGCACTATCAAACAAACAAACTTCTTCATTTTTCTCGGTATTTTCTATTTGCATTTATGTTGACAACTTTAGGTGTCAAGTATCATAAAATTTGCATATTAGTTATAAGGTCAAGTAAAATCTCAAGATAATAAACATAAGAATAACAAAAGATAATAGATTTAAAGAAAAGTAACTATAAAAGATATTATTAAAATAATAATATTCAAAGTCTAAGTTATCACCAACCAATCTAATGCCTCATTAAAGTTATCAGAGGTTCTCAAAGAAATTAGAGACATCCAAGGATGCATTTGCTACTTCAGGAGTAAGAGGAGTCTCACCAATAGAGATATTGGTGGCTTCAACAGTAGTTATGGCAGTATGATTGATTTCAATGGCGTGAGATTCATCATGTTTGCCCATATTTTTCAAAGATACTTGGTATAGATCAACAAAGTGTTTTGGCGTACGACAAGTACGTGACTAGTGCCCAATCATACCACAGTGATGGCAAATACTTTCATTAGCCACCTTCTTATGCTTCTTTTCTTTATCATAATTCAGGCCAAAGTTAGATTTCTTAGGACGATTAAATTTCTTACCATCCCTTCGAAAATTATGTTTTATCTGCTCTTATAGCCCTTAACACGGCCAGTATTTTTCTTAAAGTGAGCATGTGCTTCAGGCAATGCTTTTGAGCCAGCAAGTCTTAGATCATAATTTTTGGGCAGCAATTCATTAGTTTGCTCAGCTATAAAGAGCACAAAAATTAATTCAGAATATGTGGCAAATTGACATTGCTGGTATTACTGTTGCAATACAATATTCGAAGCATGGAAGGTGGAGAAAGTTTTCTCTAATAGCTCTGCATCAGTGAGCTTGATACTGCATAACTTAAGTCGAGAAATGACATTAAATAAAGCGGACTTATAGTCAGACACTGATTTAAAATCTTGTAGTCTGAGATTTTGCCAGTTATATTGTGCTTGAGGGAGGATAATGGTCTTGGTATGATCATACCTATCCTTCAACCTCTTCCACAGGGTTTGAGAGTCTCGAACGGATAAATATTGAGTCTGCAGGCACTCATGCAAATGACGACGAATAAAAATCAGTGCATTTGCTTTATCCCTTGAATTTGAGATTCCGTCTTCTGCAATTGCATTAGTGAGGCCTTGCTCTTGTAGGTGCATTTTCATGTCCAGGCACCAAGATAGATAATTATTTCCACTCACTTCTAGGATGTGGAATTTGGGTTTTTCAATATTTGTCATAATTCTTGCAAAACAAAAATCCTTAAATTAATTAAAAGTATTTCCAAATATCCATCGCCACTTCAGGAGTAGAATGATACTTTTAGAATTGAAATTGGTTTAAGGTTATGGGGGCAAAATGAAGAATTGATAGAAGAAGATGAAACAAAAGAAAACACCTACCTTGCAAAATTACTTACTCAGTTGGTAGATTTTCGTGCTGATAACGTGTTGTAAAATATCGCGTTGCAAGTATATAATAGAGAGAACATAGGGAGATTAAGTAGAGAAAACAGATGACACCAAAGATAGTAGAGAAAAAGCCAGGAGCGAAATTTTTTTTATTTCTCACTATTTGTGCTCCTATTTATAAGGATGCACTTATCATGAATATCAATGTATATGATAATACATGTATTGGATAGGGAAATGAACATTCATCAGATAGGGAGATGTACTTAGAACGTAGGATACATGTATTGGATATGGAGATGAACATTTATCAGATAGGGAGATATACTTAAAATATATGATACAAATGTACCATAATAAGTATATAAATATAATGAATATTTATATATGTATTTCATAACAATGGCAACCTTGCCCTCCGCCAATTAACCCTACAGCGTTATGAGATCGGGGAGCTAAATGATTTGCCAAATACACCCTATATACCTCAACGATCCTACTATTATGATGCTCTGGCAAAAGCATATGCCCATAATTTGTCACATAAACCGATTTCCGATCTATCATGCTACGTAGGATCCCCTTGGTGACTTGACCTGCATGTTACGTAGACTGGAAATTTTGCCTGCCCGAGTCTTCCTTCCATTTTTTCCAATCGATGAATGACTTCCCTGCAAGAATCTAAAGTCGGTATTTCCACGTTCGCCACTTGTCATCCTTAAACGTGTACCGTGTTTCGAGATGCCTATAGAAAAATTAAAATTATCTGAGTAAAAGTTAAATGGTGGATGTAATAAGGTAATGAATTTGACATAAATTATAAGTTCCGAAAACCATTGAATATCAATTATATATTTATATAGGCCAAAGGGTGCTATTATTAGTCCGTAAGGCTAATAAATTATTTCGCGAATTTAAAATTTATTTACTCGGGATTTCTCACTATACTTTCTAAACTGGTCCCACGATCCAAGAAAGGAGACGGGGTCGATCGCTTTCGAGGATAGTGATGGTCACGAAGGGAATGCCATTTTAGATTTAAGAAAATGTCAGTGAACTTTACCCTAGCCTTTATTTATTGTCATTGACCGGTTCAATTTTATTTCTTTTGTACGCATATGAACATGAGGGACACGAGGAGCTTTGTAAACCGGGGCATAATCAATTAATAAATTGATGAAGTATGATGTATGTCTAGACCTTGTCTTGTCACACCATCTTATACGCCTTAAATGTCTAATCATCACATTATTTAAGGTACAAATAATAACTATTATGTTATGAAAATGGGTTTATCTATTTGTATTCCCTAAATAGGTCTCCAAGTAAAAATATGCGTTTGATTATGGAATAAAATTTTCATTTTTAGAATAAAAATTAGTTTGATAACGATACAAAATTTTTTCCTCACGAGTGACGGTGGCGGTCGGCTGGCCGACCAATAGTGAAAGTGAGTAATAAAAAGAGTTTTTATTTTTAATTTTTATTCCAGAAATAGAGTAGTAGAAAATTTTTACTTCTTAATTATGTTTCAAACTTATTTCTGGACTAAAAATTTATTTCAAAAAATAAATTATGTTACCAAAACAGAGTTATATGCCAAACATAATCCCGGAACAGAAAAAAATAATTTATGATAAAAATTAGAATTGATATTATATACTTTCCTTAATAATAAGAGGTAGAGCACTCGATTGAGTATTGATACACGTATTAAGATTTTATTGAGAAAATCTCACTACACGAGGCAAACGTCTAGTGATGTTTTCTCGATGACGTGTTTCACGGTCGTTGTCATGATGTAAATTAATTATTTCTAAGCGGGTGTCCTCCTTTTTTTCTTTCTTTCCATAAAGCATGCTTTTTATAAATCGTGAGAAAGTGAATCCCCATTGCTTTTTCTTTTCTTTTTTTCTACTTTCCTTTTTCCTTTTTCCTTTTGACTTTATTAAACCGATGAAAGCAGCTTAAAAGAGAAAAAGAAAAAGGAAAAAAATGCCTACCCCTTTTTTCCATGTTTCTTCCGGAAATTTCGCTCCGGCGAAATGGTCAATCATCGCTCCATCTCCTCGGAAAGTCGTGGGAGAAAAGCCCGTGTCGTTTCTCAGCTTGACCAAAGGTGGCAGCACGAGAGATCCCTAGATTTATCCGAGCACTCGCTATGGTGCTGATTGAGATGTTTCGCACACCTTTTGAGTCGGCACGGCACGTTTCAAGACGATGAAGGGTGAGCGAGTAGCGATTGGAGCCGGACAATATCATGCCATTGCGGTCAAAGTGGAGATTTTGGATTTTAAATTGATCCGATAATATTTATGTATCAGTTGTCATATACTAGCAGATACAAGCATAGCATCTCTCGAAGTAGCAGGGATACCAGCGAGCTGCAATAAGAACAGATAAAACTGTATTGGTGATGGAAGGTGGGGGTTACCTTTAGCTCTTTGAATCTCTCTTTGCCCATCATCACACCATCTGCCCGTTGTGAACATGATGATTTTGATGTAAACAGCTCATATTAACACATGATATAACTCATTTTGCTGCTCCATTCGCGGTTTACCAAAAAAAGAGAGGAAGAAACACATTCTATTTTTTTTTTTGGTGTACGTAATATAACCGAGTTAATAAAACAATAATTAAAGAGTAATTTTTCGGCGAGAGCATATAAGCAACTACCAGGGTCTCCGTTTGCTCCACGGAACCGCGAGACATTTTCTTAAAATTCATTTAAAAAAAGAAAGAAAGAAATATTATTCGTGTCGTTCATATTTCTACGGACGGACGAAGGGAGCTATAATTTCGAAATAAGCGAATAGAAAAGTCATAGGAAAAGGACGTCGTGATCAAACGATGCCCACCAAGTAAAACGCGACGACGAACGGAAACACCAACGTCCTCGCGTAGCTCCGGATCCCGGTGAATACGACGTCGTCGTATCGTGTGGAAAACCGTCTTCCTCCTCTCCGCTCCGCTCCGCTCCGCTCCGCTCCGCTCTCCTCTGCCGCGAATCGGAAACCGACAGGACGGCGACCGCTCGACCGCCCAACCCCCACCACCACTTCCACCTCCTCCTCAAAAAAAAAAAAAAAAAACAAAAACAAATAAAGATGAAAATTGACTTTGACCTCTCTTGAGAAACTGCCAGTGCCTTCCCAAGAAAAGAAAAAGAAAAAAGAAAAAGAAAAAGAAGAAGCTCGTCGTCCACGTCGTCATCGTCGTCTTTCTCTCTCCATCTCTAGAACGGAAACGCGCTTTTATATCTCGCCATCACTTCGCGCTTTCACTTCCCCCATCCCGCCACCCCACCGGAATATCTCTCTCTCTCTCTCTCCCTCTGTTGCCTCGCAGCTGCTGGTAATCCATGGCTCCCGCCGCCACCGCCCGCGGCCGCGCCTGCTCCTTCTCTTCATTCTTGCGGGTGGCCGACTTGACGGCCGTCTTGTGCTGCCTGATCGTGGCCGGCCTGTGGGTGGACGGCTGCGACGGCGCCGGGACTTTCGGCTTCGACATCCACCAGGGCGATGCTGGCCCCCAACGGCGAGGACTTGCTGCCCGAGCGCGGGACCCCGGGGTACTACGCCGCCATGGCCCACCGCGACCGGCTGGTCCACGGCCTCCGCCTCGCGGCCGCGGACGATGGCCGGGCGCCGATCACCTTCGACACCGGGAACGTGACCTACCTGTTAAAAGCGTTTGGCTTGTACATGCCTCCGTTCATCTCTTCTTCTTCTTTGTTTATGTTGTTGTCGTTTGGCTCTGCACTAGTTGAAGCTCCGTAGTACGGGAGTGAAGGTTCTAGCTGATGAACACAACCCTTGAAACAAAAGTACCGTGGGATTTTTTTAGTTTTTCTCTCTTCTTCTACATCTGGAGCTTGGCGTCTTTGTGGTGAATTCCGTGGGAATCGTACACCGGTACCTATATTCGATATCGAGTTATCGAATCGAGTGAGTGCGTGGCTTAGAGTGCCTTTAATAACATTTTTATTTTTAAAAATAATTTCTTTTAAGAAATAATTCTTTTTTATTTCTACCCCTTTAATAATTTCCAATTAAAATATGATATTCGGTTATTACAAAAATTTCTTATTTTTGAATAGAAAAATAATATAAATGCTTTTGGTCTTTTTATTTTTTTCTCCCTCGACAACGACAGAGACTGGCGGGCGGGGGTGGCAACTAGCGTTAGCCACTACCCCCGGTCATCGTCTGCACCCCGCTGCCACCGGTCACCTCCGCTGCTGTCGCTTGCCAGTCGCTGTCACCGCTAGTTGCTACCGTTGCTAGTTGTTACCTCTGCCAGTCATCACCATTGATCATTGATTGTTGCCGCATGTTGCCGATCGCTGCCCACCGTTGCCAGTCGTTAGTTGTCGACCCCTGCTGTCGTTGATCGTCGATGACTAGCGTCAGCCAGTGGCTAGCGGGTGAGGGTGGTGGCGACCAACGGGCGGTGGCGGGCGGCGGCGATGGATGGGTGGTGGTGTGCTATAGGTGGTGAGTAGTCCAAAAAAATCATTTTTAAAAATTGTTCTTAAGAATAAGAAGCTACTTTTTTTTATATTCCTAAGAACAACATTCTATTTAGGAATAGAAAAATCAGTTGATGTTACAAACAGATTTACTCATTCTTTTCTATTCCCTGGGAACAAAAAAAAAAACAAAGAAATTGGAGCGTTGCCAAACGGAGCCTTAATGGCTACTGAGCGGCACCAACCAGAAATATCTTTTACACCATGCGAGTTCTTCTAGAGGATCCGTCGATGATAATCATGGCCTGGAGTTTTAAGCTTAGATTGGTAGATGATGATTGAGTAATCTGAAGGGAAGAAGGAAGAGATGGGAGATTGCCTCCTGTTTGTCTGGGTGTTTTGCCGTTGAATTTGACTGGGGGAAATTGGATCACACACTTGATAATCAAGCTCAAATTTTCTACTAAATTGCCTTTTAGATGCGGGGCGGCGCGGGCGGGGCAAGGCAAAATCCTGTACGCCTTTTTGGTTAAACATATGTCCTTTTGTTTTATTTCTGTAAAATTTCTCCGTGTGAAGGTTTTCCTTGTTCTGTTCTTATAGCTACCGGCCTAAGTAGGGGATGCGGATGTTTAAAGTCTTTTAGTTTTGGATATGCTTGTGAATTGTTGCTCACGGTGCTTTCTTCATTTCCAGTTTGCACTATGCTGATGTTTAAAGTCCTTGAGTTTTGGATATCGGCTGTGAATTGTTACTCACAGTGCTTTCTGCATTTCCAGTTTGCACTATGCGAATGTCTCTGTTGGGACCCCGAGTTTATCATTTTTGGTGGCACTAGACACTGGGAGTGATCTGTTCTGGATACCCTGTGATTGTATTAGTTGCGTGCGGGGATTGAAGTTACCGAACGGAACGGTATATGCTGTTATGTCCTGTTCATTTCGTGGCTTCGAATTTCTGTTGGAAGTTTCTTTTTACTTTTCTCCTCTGAAAAAGCAGTTCTTGCTGTCTTCTAGGATGATCTTTTTGGCTTCTACTGTTACTTTAATTTAGTTTTCAAACTTGCTATCATTTTGCCGTTTGCATCAATTTGTTCTATACGTCTTTTTCAATAGATTGTCATTCTTGATTTCAAGCAATTGTGTATAACTAATCTTTCCTGGCCGATAATCATGTCGAACATCATTCCAAAGGAGCTATTCAAATGCTATAGAAGTAAATCTTCAAGGTACTAATATATTGATTCGAGCAAGACTTGTTGACAAAATGATTTTTGTCGAGCAGGAAATAGATTTCAATATCTACAGCCCTAATTCATCATCATCGAGTACAGTAGTTCCCTGTAGTGGCGCCCTTTGCAGGAAACACTTCAAATGCTCTGCCACTCACAACCAATGTCCTTATCAAGTTGTTTATGTCTCTAACGGTACTTCATCTACCGGGATTTTGGTTGAAGATGTATTGCATATGACCACAGACGACAATCAATCAAAAGTAGTTACTGCTCAGATAACGTTTGGGTAGGTATTTACTAGCTCTTTGGTATAACATGGCAGTCTTTTAGAACTTAATCATGCATCATCAGCATTTGAAGGTTAAGAGTGAAGTCTCAGTTACCAACTTTTTTGCTACTCAAACTTTTCAAATGAACAAGGTATCTTGAACTTTAAACGAAAATAGGAAACGGGGAGATGAGTATTTGCTGGTTTCTAAGTGTTAATACGGTTCCTGAATGCTGCACAAACTTGAATTTATTTATATTTACTTGTCAAATGGCCTTCTGTGTCTTTCTGCGGACTTTTTTTGTGTATGTGCGTGTCCAAACTTCTTTGCTTGGTTATATTCTATACGATGTTGCTGATCAAGTGAGGCTTTCCCTTTCAGATGTGGTCGTATTCAAACTGGTTCCTTTTTGGAAGGTGGTGCACCCAATGGTCTTTTTGGTCTTGGCATGAACAATATATCAGTTCCTAGCATTTTAGCAAAAGATGGGCGCAAATTCATTTTCCATGTGCTTTGGGAGTGATGGCATTGGGAGAATTAGTTTTGGAGACAAAGGCAGCTCAAACCAAGGGGAAACACCATTTCTTGTTAGTCGGTCACAGTAAGTATCATGCTTTTCACTGTATAAAGCTAGTGGCACAATTGCTACATTTTGCAGGGGGAGCTTTTATATTTTGTTTTCTTGACTGTAACTCTAAATATTTTGCTTTTACGTTTTGCCAGTCCATCTTACAATATTACTGTCACACGAGTCATCGTGGGAAAAGAAATTCATGATCTTGAATTTAGTGCCATTTTTGACTCTGGAACCTCATTTACATACTTGAATGACCCAGCTTACACCCTCATTTCCAAGACTGTAAGTTAACGGAGATATATCTGATGTTTAATTCTTTTTTTGGTCAAAACATCTGATGTGTAATTTGATCATCTAATTTCTTTCCCTTAATGCTCGACTTTATCTGCAGTTTGACTCCAGTGTCCAGGAGAAGAGGCATCCTTCAGATCCCAGTATTCCTTTTGAATATTGTTACGACATAAGGTAATCCTCTCCAGGAGCTTGAAGTTGAATTTTCCCAATTCTATTTAGATAAACCACAAACTATTGTTACAGAAACATCAAAGGAGGAGACCTCTACATGCTCCATTGGATTATTGTTTTTTCAATTACTTCTCTTAAAGTGTGCTGATTCTTGATGTATGTTGTATATGTACAGCTCAAATCGAAGCCTCTCTCATATTCCTATGTTGAACCTGACCATGAAAGGTGGAGACAGGTTTTATGTTACTGAACCTGTAGAGTTGATCCCTGTGCTGGTAAGACTTTCTGTCGTTACCTGTTTGCCAGCAGCATGACACTAATTATGTACTGTTTTGCAGGGTGGATATGTCTATTGCCTGGCTGTGGTGAAAAGTGGCGACATAAATATAATTGGACGTGAGTATTCATGACATAAATAATACTGATACTGCTATTTAGGGAAGATGCATTTACTGACATTTTATTAGCATTTTCTTTAAGCTATATTATTCGCCAGTCATTAAGGGTCTAGAGTTCTGGAAATTCAATGCCATTTAAGGAAAATTCTGCATGTATGACAAAAAAAAATTGACACTTCTGACTTTTGCTTGCTAGGTAGGCCACTTTTCTGGTAATTGACATGGGCAATATCATGGTCATATTGAAACACACATGAAGACGACATTATACCAAATACTGATTAATCACTTTCTCAGAAATCTATTCTTGCTTTTGAGACTTAGGACTTGATAAATATAGTGTGAAGTTCAAGGCAGTTTCTGCCCCATCTGTTTTTTACGCACGTTATTACCAATTTACCGGGAACCTCAGTCTTTTACTTTTCCCATTTTGTTGGAACTTCGACCATGTTAGAATTTAATCTCAATGCCTTGTAAGATTGCTGAAAAGCAAGGGCGTGAGAGTAAAATATCTACTGTGAGACTCGGCTACACGACGGACCATGTTCATATGGATGACAGCATTATTGAAAGTTTTCACTTAGATATTTCCTGGATGAATAAGTGAATAAGCAGCCCATGTGCATGCACGCAGACAAACTTTTGCGTGTCTTCCTTTTCAGTAAGAACCGTAAGGTTATGGAGTAATAAACCATGAGGCTTGCAGTTCCAATGCTTTTAATAGCCGTTACATGAGATTGCTGTTTCCACATCAAGCTATTCTGGTGCTGACAATTCTGTTTACTTTTCAGAAAACTTCATGACTGGCTATCGCGTAGTTTTTGATCGCGAAAGGATGGTACTTGCTTGGAAGCCCTCCAACTGTGAGTAACTCTGCTTGACCTTATGAAAACATTCAATCACACATCTTGTTGACAATTTGGAGTTTTAACAATTTTGTTTCCAGGCTACAGCGTTATGTGATCGGGGAGCTAAATTGAGCCGCTCATGACGGCCATATTGCATCATAGTATGAAGTATTTTCTGTGGCACCATTGACGCGAAGGAATAAAGGAGCAGAGTGAAGTCAGCGACTCACTCTGACTTCACGCGCGAAACATATCAAGGATGAATATTATGTGGGATGCATTTTAAGGTAGGAAACAATAACGCAATGGAAGAATCGTTTAGTTTAAGTTATTGTGTCTTTTAAGGAAAAAAAAAAAAAAAGAAAAAGAAAAAGAAAAAGAAAAGGAATGGAGACGGAGCTTGTCTCTCAGATTTCTGTCTTCTTTCAAATTCCAATGTAATAAGTCATTTAAATGTATGTGCAATGAAGTGCTTGTGCTGTAACCAATTATTATTTAATGAACTTATTAGAGTATGTAAGTGCCTTCATTAGAAAAGCCGGCATAGTTTCCTCCCACGAAGAAAATTGGCCATGTTTAATTCGTCTTTGCAAAGGGACTTTGGGTCTCTAAAGAACCTTGGTCTAATACAAACTTATTTAGTTCAATTTTTTGGAGAACTTTGACAAAATGCAATTGCATATTCAAAGGGCTCTAAAGGCCTTTAGTTTAAAGTAGGTCCGGAGGTCTTTTGGAAAGTTACATTTTTGGAATGCAAGTTTTATTGTGTGTGAGTATTGTTCATCTTTTTCTCTGGAATGCAAAAGAAGGCTAGTGACTGCTGGCTAGGGGGTTGCCTGTGTTGGCAACTTGCCTAAG
Organism: Corymbia maculata; assembly: GCA_014182735.1. Lineage (NCBI taxonomy): Eukaryota > Viridiplantae > Streptophyta > Magnoliopsida > Myrtales > Myrtaceae > Corymbia > Corymbia maculata. Next base: position 14,738,614 of record CM024692.1, on the reverse strand, counting down.
GGGTTGACTGACCTCAACAATTGCCACCGAGGGGTGGTGACCACTCGGTGGTCGCTATTTGAGGTCGTGTGAACCCAGGCAACGGTCGCCTAGGTCATGACGATGGTCCTCTAAGGTTGCACCACCTTGCTTGAGGTCGAGGTTATCTAGCTACTAGATCTAGCGGTCGAGTTTGGTCGGTGGCTAGATCTAATCATTGGTGGTTAGATTAAAAAATTATTTATACTTTTTTTATAAAAAAATTAGTAGAAGTCCTTTGCAAAATATAGTTATCAAATGGCATTTAAGTCAAAGATATTTCGCAATGTACTTTGAAATTATAATTTACCAAACATTATTTGTATTTGGGAAAACCTCTTTAACACAAAAGTATTTACATTTTCTCGAAAACATTTGCCCAAAACCAAATCAAATGAGGCCATTATTCTCTACTTCTTCCGGAAGAATGAGATGATAACACTATTCCTTAAAGATGTGTGTGTACGTATATGTTATAGGTAAAAAAATTTCATTGCAAAGATCCGTACCTAGGGAAAAATTGTCCAAGAAATTCTAAACTTATTTCACTTTTATCCATAGAGGTTGGCAAATTGCGCAACTCGTCCTCCAACTTTTCCATCGAGTATGTTGAACTCTTGCAATGTCTTGAGCTTGATGATCCGGCAAGCGACCTCGCTAGAATCGAGTGAACTCAAGTTGACCTTGGGCCAACTCATCCCTTGCTCGTGGTCGGTCACTAGTCGTTGCCATGGCCGATCACCAATCCAGGAAAAAGAAAAAGTAATAAAAAATTAATTAAAATTTTGATTTTTAGATAATTTTCTTTAGAAAGATAAAATCAGATTTTTCAATTCAAAAAGGGGAAAATATTTTCTAATTTATTTTCAGGTTCAGTTAAATCATTGGAAAATATTGTCATTTTTTGGAAAAATAACTTTTTGAAAAATATTTTATAAAAATATATATTTTTGTAAAATAAACAGAGCGTTAGCTAAATGAACGTGATAAAGAGTGAGAATTTTCTCTTGATGCGGATTAATTTGGGTCACGTCATGGTCGGGCTCTTGTGTCGAGTTACACCTTATAAACAGGTTGAAATGACTTTGGAGTCAATTGAATTTGGCATTTGCTGACGATGTGTCTATTTGATGGTGACACAAGCGGCCTATACTCATTTATCTCATGTGCTCCGGGAAAAGAGAGATAAGAACAATAATTTAAATAATGCGTACCTATATCTCCTTTTGGAGCTATCAGTAACATATAGATCAAGGTGTAAATTGTGATGGATGGGTCCTTTGTAGTTATTCAAAATAATGGAAAATATAGAAGGAAATATCTATGTTAACATGGAAAAGCAAAAAAGATGGCCATAAAGGAAATATAAATTTTTTACAGGTGCTATTTTGGAGACGAGGAAGCCAAATCAACAAACTGTTACTGTCTTAATGATCCTCGAGCAAATCGTGGATAACTTGTCTTTGATCATGCCGGGACAAGTAAAGTTTAACAAGCCATAAGCGCTACCTAAATTAATCATTTGAAGGTTATCGCAATAATTTTTCTAGGATGGCAAAGATTGGCTAAATGATTCTCTTTCACATATGGAAAACTTTTCGCGTGGGCACAATTCTTCCCAATTGGGACAAAAGATCAAAGTTGATACGGACATATCACAGCTTGCAAGGGACCGGAGACATGATCAATCACAGGGGACCCAAGATAGCATCCTTTCCGTCAATTACTTTGACATAGAGCAAAGTGATTTGAAAAAATTACACGACATATGATGTCCTCGTGTCCATGTCAAGCAATCCAGTGGCTCGTAAAAGCAAAATGCTGTTCTTATGTTGAAAATAATGCCAACTTTTAACCTAGCTAAGTTCATCCTCCTGCAGGCATAATAAATAGCCACACTCGAGAGCCGAGCGTCTGTACAGCGAGTCATCAGCCTCACCAAAGATGAGGAACGCTTTTGTGCTGGCGTGCATTCTCTTCATTTCCGCGACTCCTGTCTTCCTTCCTTCCACTGAAGCTCGAACACCACTACTTCAGACTGGTGAATTCACTTTCTTTCACTCTTATTCAACTCCTGTTCTATATATAACATGACCTCAGGCTTCTTCGTTGTTCCGCCATTGCTTTTGCATCTCCGTGCACAATACCACCGGAGACAAATGATCGTTCTTTTGCACAGGAGGGTTGCTCTGGTCTGCTCCATCGGGTGGAAAAGAATGGCCTGGTCCAGTTAGAAAAGGATGGCCTGGCAAATCTTACGGATCACACAAACCAGAGCGGACACGCCTTTTGCTTGCTCAACAACATGAACAATGGCTTCAACATCCAAAAATTCATAGCAATACAGAGCCATGAGGACAAGAAGGCCATGTTTGGACGGTTATTGTCATGCGCCGTTAGAAAGATATGATACATTAAGTCTACTGCAGCTTTGCGTTGACATATGCGTATGTTTGCATTGGATTTCAAATACCGTGCCGATCTAATAGAACAAGTTGGCATGACAGTACTATATCTCTTCAAAATGTACTACTAAGGATGTTTAGCGACCACGGGCTAGTTATTGAATAAATGTATGAGCTGAGGCCGTGTATCAACTAATGCCAATGCTTGATATAATGCATAATCTGTTAGCTTGAGGCAAAGTCTCTTTTACGGTTATAATTGGATGTCTTCTGAATGTGTCTTCTCCTTTGAAAGAGCATGAGAAAGGAAATCGTACTTCGAAAGACGGTAAAATCAAATTCACACGATATTATTGAAACTATCTATATTATCATCTTTCAATTGTATCCCCAAAAGATATATCTTAGCAAATATCAAAATATTGAGATTCTATCTATATATATCCAGAAAATATCACCATCTCAATATCTATTTAAAATGGATTTCCATAATCAAGCAATTGAATATTAGTTGATCAAATCAAATGTTAATAAGATAATTTAACATTTCTTTGGAAATATTCATGTCGAGTAATATTAGTTGTTCCTGCTTAAGAAAGTGTGATCACAAACTGTTTATGATTTGACAAGGTACTGATGAGGAATTAATAATAGCTTCCAGTCTTTATCATGCTTTGCGAAAAATCAAAGCATAGTATCATCGTCAATATTGCATCTCCTGGGAACTTTTTCTTAGCCAAGTCGTTTGTCCAAAGAAAAGAGCAAGAAAAGCCTCTGTGATGACACGAGGCATCACGGGTAAAATCTTTGTTACATAAAAAGCAAATATAGCTTCTTGATCGAAGCATGAGTACCGTAGCAGACGTTGATGACGAATTTAATGTTGCTTTCGGCCCGCGTGGGACGGCAAAAATACTAGCTTGGATGACATCAAAGAACCTAAATCAACAACGTATGGTCTTTGAACACATCAGAACAGTAAAGTTCGAGCAAAAGATATTAAAAGTGACATAGTTTTATACAACAATCATTTAAGTGCCATAATTTTTAAAAACATTTATTTAAGTGTCATAATATTCAATTGATCACTTAAGTGCCATCATTTTTTATTAGCCTCACCCAAGTGATGAAAATCTAATGTGACATGGCACTTGTGGTAAATGGTTTTAATAATATATGGTTTAAATGACTAATTTAAAGGCTATAGGGCACTCAAGTGATTAAAAAAAGTTATGGTACTTAATGATGCTCTGTACATAAGTTTTGACACTCAAGTGATCCGTACATAATTTAAAGAACTCAAGTGATCAAAAAAATTTATGACACTCAATTTGTATAATTAAAAAATTCAGAAAGTTTATATATATATATATAAATTGTCTACATTGCTCCAGTTATGTCATGTAGAACGGCTGTCATTTACATCAGTGGTTTCCAGCTAAAATTGGTTAAATAGACTCAATTTGTATAATTAAAAGGTTTAGGATTGAATTAGTAAAGTGTAATAGATTTGAGATTTTTTTTTTTTTTTTTTTGTAATTTTTCCACTTTGATCGTACAGGAAAGAGTAAATTTTGTCAAGCATGACCTCAATTAATCATTTTTAGGTAATTGCAATAATGATTCTCGGACGGCTAGATTGGTCAAATGACTCCTTTTCACCGTAAGGAAGGAAGATTTTGCGCATGGGCTCGAGCTCTTCCTGACCAGGACGAAAGGTCAAAGTTGAGGCGGATACCACAGCTGGCAAAGCGCCCGAATAAATCAATCCCAGCGGAGCCAACGTCATCCTTTTCGTCAAATTTTTAACTTGACAGATATAAGCTCTCTGTGCACCCTCAATCTCATTGATATAGGGCTATGTGAATACTGAATAGACAAAGCTACACACAGCCTATGATGTCTATGGTGAAAAAGATGCCGTTTTCAACCTATCCAAGTTCATCCGGTTGCAAGCAACAGAAATAGCTTGGCTCGCTGTACAAACTAAGGGTGTCAAAAATACCCGATCCGGATTAAAAATTTCAGGTCTTTTCGTTTTCGGTAATAAGTAAAAAGGAATTTGGGTCATTTGACGGTTCCAGCTGGGTTTCGTTTTTTCTTTTCTTTTCTTTTTCTTTCTTCTCTTCGCACTGTCCTTCACAGCAGCAGCTCCAGAAAGTAGAACGCCATGAATGGATCTTGAGATCGCCTGCAACAAGGATTGATCTTGAAATGCTTGTCTACCGCGTGCAGGTTATGCTTCTAGAGCTTTGAGGCCATGTTGAACAAATCTAACCAGCCGTGAGGGTACATATCGTTCTGCAAACACCATTTATCATCTCGTGTGCAAGTCTGCAGAATATTTTGTCACCCCAAATGTTCAAATAAAGAAGCCTTGCTCCTACACCAGGAGCAGTGTTCGTACATGATTCCACCGTATTCAGCCCCGCTAATACTTGAGTACTCTGACGCCAAGTATTCAACCCTTTTTATTTGATTTTCAATCGTGTTTATATATGTACAGAAAGGTAGATACTTGTTTTCATGAAGAATGGGAAAGTAAAGGTGTTTGATTTTTTCTTGTTCCTCTCCTCGATGTTTCCCATTGCATTTGTCAGACTCTGTGGCGCTAAGAATAATAGATGATCAATAGGGAAGAAGAAGCACAAAAAAGAGAAACCCGAAACCTGACTCGGTTGGTACCCAATCGTGTTTTCGGTTCAAATCATATTTGGCTCAGTTCAAAACATGCACACATCTCATATGGTTCCGTTTAATTCAGGTATCATGAAAATTCGATCTGAATCAAACTTTACACCCCTAATACAAACAGCTTGCAATGAATTCGAAGTCTATTAAACTTAGCATTTGGAAATGATGAATCTATTTGATACTGACGTAAGTGGCCTACATCTCATTATAGCATAGCTTGGCTTGCAACACACGGTACAGACAGCTTGCATTTACTTCTTTGTTTTGGCATTGCTTGCGATGACTTTGAAGTCAATTGAATTTGGCATTTGTCAGATCATGGATCTTTTTGATAATGACATAAGTGGACTACATTTCATCGGCCTATGTTCATCGGCTCTCTTCTTCTCCGGGAAAAGAAAGATGAGAACAATATTTTTCAACAAGAAATTTCAGTCAAGAAATCATATGACTTTTATAATTAAAATTTTTATCTTAGGTAACAATTTTTATTTTTAAATAATCCATATGGGAAGATAATCGCGTAAATTGAGGCTGTTCCTTTAAAATTCTTTTTACATTTTTTTCGTGTTGTTCTCCTCCTTCACCACGCTCTCCACCACCGCCCATGGAGCCACCACCCACCACGACTAGCACCACCACCTCATCCACTACCTCCACGAGTTCGGCAACAATGGCGAGAGCGTCGCCGCCGACCCATCCACCTCCCTTGAGAACCCTCGCCTCCGCGACCCCTACGCCACTCCAGTCCCTAAAGCAAGCCGTCATCTTTGACCCCAATAACTTCACCGCCAGCTGGGTCGGCCCCTTAATCTGAGATTTCATGTTAGGCACCTACCGTTACTTGCTTTCCGTCACCGGTCACTGCAGTCACAAGATTCACGACCAAGAGAACCACAATAGAGAGCCCAAAATATGCACCACTGACCTCACGAAAAAAAAAAAAACAAAATCCTCTCTCAAGGAGTACAAGATGTTTCATTATTGGCAATTCTTCTCTGCCACTTTGTAAATGCTGTCATTGTAATTTGAGCTGTTCACCACATCTGAGTCTCACCGACTGTGCCTCTGTTCTACTTTGTTTTTCTAATTAGAGTGACTGAGGTGCTTTGCGTTTGCCTGATCCTTCTTCCTTAGTACCGATCACCATCACTGATGCCTCTAGGACATTAGCTCTCTAGTTTGATCGCCGTTTGTGACCAACAATTGCACCTTCAAGGCCATATCCACCACCGCACATAAGTCCTTTGTTTTGCCGGACTTCTCGGCCTAAGACCGTGAAGTGCCTCAAGCTCGTTCATTACTCCCTCACTGGCTTCATTCTCCGTAGTTCAAACTTCCAAGATTCTTTTTCCAACTTGATTAACAATCGTGACTAGGATTTGCTTCATTGACAAGGCATGCTCTCAGTTAAGATAAGCATGAAACCGAGACAAAACACATAGACAATGTCGTTTTGGGCTATATATGCTGATTGGGTACCCTAGCAAGCCACGTCGAATGTAGCAAGCCATGTCAAATGTAGAAATTAAAGGTAACAATGGTACTTCAATGATTTTTTTTGTTTGAAAAATGATATTTAAGTAATTTAAAAAAAAATTCTACACTAAAATGAGCGTTGTACACAATTTTTGATACTTTAGTGTCATACTTCCACACAATTATAATTGAGGGGGCCTTTTCAATTTTTCATATAATTAAAAAAAATAAAAAATATATGTTTTTTTCCCTGGAAAATCAAAGAAAGATGGGGATAAAAACACAACTTCCTAATTGAAGCACGGGGGTTGAGGAGTTAATCAGCGATGCCTTTAGCTTGTGAGCTGCGGTGAAAATCCTAGCTCAGCACGATCTCCAGGAGCCAGTCTAATGAAGATATGGTGGATGACTTGTCTTTGAATGTATCGTGACGGTAAAGTTTGTCAAGCCACAAGCCAGACCTAATTCAACTTTTGCACGTAACGCGGAAAAAAAAAAAATTAAAGAAGTGTTCGTAGTGATTGCAATAATTATTCTCGGACGTCAAGATTGGTGCACTTACTCTTTTTCACTCGACGCGTATAACGCATGGACCCAGGTCTTCCCAACCACAACGAAAGATCGAAGTTGATTTGGACGCGACAACTCGCGAGCATTCGGAGACATCAATCTCAGTGGGCCAGAAAACATCCTTTTCGTCAATGGTTCACCCGACGGATGTTAGCTTTCCGTGCACCCTCAATTACGTCGATACAGGGCTAAGCGAATTGACAAAATAACACCATGATCATGTCCATATCAAGCATCTTGTGACTCATGAAAAGCGAAATGCTACTCCTATGGAGAAAATTATGCCATTTTCAATCAAGCTAAGTTCATCCCCTCTTAGCTCTTGGGTTTGAATTCTCATATTCTCAGAGATTGAGATGCAGAAAATTTTATTTTAGATTTGGATTTCGATTCTTACGCCCGTAATAAGGTATGACAAAAGTCTGAAAATGAGAGTTAGAGTAAGCAAAAACAATAAAATTAATCTCCTTTCTCTCTGAACAAAAAAAAGTTCATCCTCTTGATATGTACAGACAATTAATGTTTTCATAATTTTTTGACCTTTATTTTTTAATCTATGTCTAGTTCTATAAGAAAATATCGTGTTACAGGTCATATCACTTTCTCCACCTTAGTAAAATCTCTTGCTCCTTTAGGAGCTTTGTCCAGATATCCTTCTTGGGTTTATGCAATCATAGTAAATCAGAGTTGCCTTACGACGTGTCGCAAAAGATTTTAATTGAGTATTTAAAGAAACTAGACTATTATATGTTTAAGTTTGTTCGAACGTTCCGATGGTATTTTACTACACAATTAGGTAAAAAAATTTTGCTGGAAGTTTCAATTAGTATATTTGTTCTCTTGCTGTATCGCATCATTTATGCAGGATTACAGTACTTACGATTAGAGTGTCATGCACGACACTTAAATTAATGTGATAATGATAAATGGTGAAGATTTTCCAGTTGTCGGTCAAAGAAGACTGACCGTTGTTGAAGCAGTATTCTGGTCACATCACAATTAAACTCTGGTCGCCTGTAGTAAACAGGTTGCGATGACTTTGGGGTCAATTGAATTTGGCATTTGCAAATGATGTATCTATCCGATGGTGACACAATTGGCTTGTACTTCATTGGCCTATACTTATTTATCTCCTATGCTTCGGGTTAAAAGAGAGATGAGAACAGTAATTTTTATGATTCATTCCTCAGGAAAAGTACACCACAAGTGCCAAAACTTGGCACAAAGTGACACTTAAGTACCAAAAGTTACAAAATGTACACTTAAGTGCCACTTTAAAAAAAAATTGGATTACTTAAGTGCCAAGTCGCCGGAACCCTACCGGAAATCCGACGTGGCAATTTTTTATTACTTTTCTTGCCTACGTGGCTCGTTGGAAACTGAATCGGCCAAAAATCAGCCAAAACGACGTCATTTTGGCTGATGTGGATTTAAAAATTATTAATTAAATAATATTAAATAATTAAAAATATATTATTATAAAATCAATTTATTAAAAAAAAAAAAAAGGAGAGGGATCGGCGAGGGCCAGCCCTCGCCGATCCCTCTCCTTTTTTTTTTAATAAATTGATTTTAATTTTTCAAAAATCGACGTGGACAAATTTTTTTAAAAAAATTGCCACATGGATTTTTTATTTTGAAAAAAATGCCACGTCAGCAAATGAAGTCGCCGGCAAATGAACACGTGGCAATTTGGCCGGAATTTTTCGCCTTGGCACTTAAGTGATCCTTTTGCTCCGATTTTGGCACTTAAGTGTACCTTTTGTAACTTTTGGCACCAAAGTGTCCATTTGCGCCAACTTTTCTAAGACTCAGAGGCCCGCACGTCTTCATTCCTCTATATCCTTTTTACTGATCAGTGACATATAGATCAAGGTGTGCAATTGTAATGGATGGTTCCTTCTAGTTTTTCAAGTAATGGAAAACATAAAACGAAAAATCTTTGTTAACATGGAAGAGCAAAAAAGATGACCATAAAGGAAATATATAACTTCTTACTTGAAATTACGGGACTTGAGGGGTAACCAATATCACTTTCAGAGACAAAGAACCCAAACAAATAAAGTGTTACGGTTCTAATGATCCTTGAGTAAATTGTGAATAACTTGTCTTTGATCATTCCGGGAAAAGTAAAGTTTATCAAGCCATAAGCACGACCTGAATTAATCATTCGAAGGTCATTGCAATTAGTCATTCTCGGACGACAAGATTGGTTAAATGACTCTTTTACACCGTAAGGAAGGGAAAAACTATGCTCCTGGACTCCAGTCTTCCCGACCGGGACGAAAGATCAAAGTTGATGCAGACATATCACAGCCGTATGTGGACACATGCGTATGTTTTCTTTGGATTGTAAATGTCATGTCGGTTTAATTGAATAAGTTGGCGTGACAAGACTATCTCTTCAAACTGTACTACTAAGGATGTTTAGTGACCGCTGGTTAGTTATTGAAGAAACGGATGAGCCGAGGCCAACTAATGTTGGATGCTTGATATAATGTATTATCTGTTAGCTTAAGGCAAGTCCCTTTTAAGGATAATTGAAAATGTTATGAGTGTGTCTTTTATTTTGAAAGAGCACCGCTATTTATAGGGTGATATTGAAGAAGGAAATCGTATTTCGAAACACGGTGAAATCAAATTCACATGATATTACTAAAAATATCTATGTTATCATCTTTTAATTGTATCTCCAGAAAATGTATTTGGGTAAATATCAAAATATTTTCGAGTATCATCAGCTAACAAGCTATAAACAGCGTCGGCATGCTATATACTTGGTTCGGTATAAAGCAATGTTTTTGATCGAGGAAAAATTATCAAAAAAGTTCTAAATCTATTATGATTGTGTCAATTCAATTCTAAATTTTTTTTGATCAATTCAATCCTAAAACTTTTGTATTTGTGCCAAATTAGTCCATCCGGCTAAAATTGCTCGACCGATGTTGACGTGGACACCGTCCAGCCAATGGTGACGTGGCGATTTTTTTGATAACATTTTATTCTTTTCACATTTTTTATTAATTTTCTTTTATTGCTACAGTTCATCTTCTTCCCCCACCCCCACCGTTCTTCTTCCCTCCACAGTGGCCGATGAGGCCTCGACAAGGGTCGTGAGCTCTCTCCCGACCTCACCTAGATCTAGTAAGGCTTGGGGGCTACGGGGGAGGTGACCTCGCCCAGATCTAGGCAAGGGTAGCCTCACCATGGCCTTGTTGACAACGACGATGGCAATCTCACATGCGGCTGGGGAGGTCATGGTAGCACACAAATCATGGACGCTGCACTAGATCTTAATGAATTGCAGCAAACTTCCTTTCGCTCACCACCGCGGCATCTTCTTTTCTTTTGCAACATCCTCCTCATCTTCTTTCCCATTGATATCCCCCCTTAAGTTCTAGAGCCATGCCCCACCCCCAGCCGCAGGTGAGACTGCCTTTACAGTAATCAATGAGGTTGGGTGACGCCCGCAACCCTCACTAGCAACAGGCAAGGGCTTCGTGGCCCTTGACCGGTGGTCAACGAGGCTCATTGACCACTGTGGAGGGAAGAAGAAGAACGGTGGCGAGTGGGGGGAAGGAGATGAACAATAGCAAGAAAAGAAAAGAAAAGTAATAAAAAGTAATAAAAAATTCCAAAAATAAAATATTATTAAAAAAGTTCCCACATTAGCATCGGTTGGACGATCAGTGTCGACCAACGTCCATATCAGCATTGGCCGGTCAATTTTAGCTGGATAGACTGAACTAGTATAAATGTAAAAGGTTTATGACTGAATTAACAAAAAGAAAAATGTTTCGGATTGAATTAGCATAATTGCAATAAGTTTAAGACTTTTTTGATAATTTTCCCTTTGATTGATGCATGACTCGTCTAGTTTTCCATGCATAATGCTTTTTGTTTGTTTACACTGTAATTTTTATATTAAGCTCTAGATTTCATCTCACATCAGATTATCTCCCACTAGGTACACGCGAAAATTGGAATAGCATTTCTGAATTGAGGAATAGGTTTTCATAAGAACAAAGGAGCAAACTGTCATGTGAACAAGTATGAATTAACTTTCATCTGACATGTGTAAAAAGTAACCATTTATTAAAAAGAAATTCAAAAAATATTTAATCACAACTTTTTTATGGTTTTCGAATTTCTGCCCCCCAAAAAAAAGATCCGAGTAAACTACTCTGACATACCATCTCATTGCATGGTAACGTTCTAGTAGTGTTCTGCGCCAAATGTGCATTTCAAACGTGAGATCTAACAAGAAGGTTTTTTTATTTTTATTTTTATTTTTTATACATAAGAGTTTTATACATCTAGCTGTGAAATTGCAACGGGAGCAACCCTGTAAATTGTTTTAATGACGTGCTAGTGAGTCAACCGAATCTCATAACAAGGATTCAACTTGTGCCCACAAATAACGAGTTAACGCGTTTGAATTTGTGACCCACATTGGCCATATGATACCTAGGTTAGAAATGAATGAGAGAGAGAGAGAGAGAGAGAGAGAGAGGGAGAGAGAGAGCAGCTCAGCACGATCTCAAAGAACTTGAAACGATAAAGTATAACCATCTTTAATGATCCTCGAGCAAGTTGTGAATGACTGTCTTTAAGCCGCAAGTCGGTCCTGAATTATCATTTGAATAATTATTCTCGGGTACCAAGATTGAATAAATGACTCTTTCTAACTTCTGGAACATGGAAGATGAATAGTAAGAATGGAAAACTCTGCGCGTGGACTCAAGTCTTCCCGACGGCGATGAAAGATCAAAGTCGACATCGACTCGACAGATGCAACCTCTCTGCACGCCCACAATTACGTTGACATAGGGCTAAGTGAATCGACGGAACTCCACCATTTATGATGTCCAAATCGAGCATCTAGTGGCTCGTGAAAACCAACACACTATTCTTATGGTGAGGAGAATGCGACTTTTAACCTAGCTGAGTTCATCCTTTTGCAGGCATTATAAATAGCCACCCTTGAGTAATAAAAAATTGAAAAAATAATTAAAACATTATTTTGAAATGTCAACGTTAGTGTTGGCAATGTCACGTAGGATCACTAGCGTCCACGTCATCAATTTGTAGCATACATTGGCTGGATTGACTGAATTAATACCAATGTGAAAAGTTTTATGACTAAATCGGTTCAATTGAAACGTTTAAAATTGAATTAGTATCAATATAATAGTTTTAGGACTTTTTTGGTGTTTTTTCCTACTTCGAAAGATGGTGAAACCAAATATTGTTATTAAGAAAGTGGGATCACATAATATTTGTGCTTTGACAAGGTACCGATGAGAAATTAATGATATCTTCCGATCAATATCACACCTTGCCAAAAATCAGAGTGAACTGTCAACGTTAACGTTGCATCTCTCAGGAACTTTCTCTTAGCCAAGTCTTATGTCCGAAGAAGCAAATAAGAAAAGCCCCTGTGGGAACGCTGAGGCATTAGAGATAAAATCTTTGTTATGTAAAAAGCAAAAAACAGCTTCTTAATTGAGGCACAGGGTAATGTAGCGGGCGTTGATGAGGTGATTAATGTTGCTTATGGTTGGTGAGGGGCCGGCGAAAATCCTAGTTTGGCAGGATCTCAAAGAACCCAAATCAATAACGCAAATCACGAATGGCTTGTCTTTGAACAAGACCGCATCTGTCAAATTTGTCCCCACAGACCTAAACTATCGTTTGAATGTTACACGAGGAAAGTTCTTGCAATAATTATATTGTCGGATAGGAAAACGAAGCGAGTTGACTCAGTCTTCCCAAACCGGGACGAAAGATCAAAGTCGATTTGGACGTCACAACTTGCATGGGCTCGAAGACATCGACCCCAGTGGACCAGAGGCCATCCTCTTCGGACGACTTTTCAATTATGAAGGCTTTATGTAGACATCAGCAGGAGACGCTTCTAAGTCTACAGCAATCACCTTACATGCCGTCAAATGAGCCTATATCCTTAGTGGAAACAATCACCTTCCCGGTGATGGTAGGGGCGGCGACGGCAACGGCGGCGAGGGCTATGCAGCCCTTGCCAGATCCCTTTCCTCTCCTTTTTTTTTTTTTTAATAAAATCGATTTAAAAAAAAATAGTCTAACTTGGCAACTTTTTTTTGTTAAAATTACCACGTGGATTTTTTATTTTGAGAAAAAAAAAACTCCGTTAGCAAATGAAGTCGTCAGAAATTAAACACGTGGCATTTTGGCAAGAATTTTTCGCCGTTGGCACTTAACTGATCCATTTTGCTCCAATTTTGACATTTAAGTATCTCTCCGTGTCAAATTTTGGCACTCCAGAAGTCCGTACCTCGTTTATTTGGACTTATTTTACTAAGCTACTAGGTGAATAAATTTAAGTAGAAGCTTTAATTAGTACATCTCTTCTATAGTTGATGGTATTAATCATGCAAGATTACGATTTTAAGCATCAAAGCGTCATGCATGACCTTGAATTGATGTGATACTGTGTAAATATTTTCTTTTTAGAGAGTATAAAAAAGAGACTCGGACCAATTTTGATGAGGTATAATTCTGATCACTCGATAGTTGGACTCTTATGTCACATGGTACAAACAACTTGCAATGACTTTGGACTCTTGTGTATCCGATTGTGATACATAGCGGTGACCTATATTGTCTTGGACTGAGAACATATCCCGTGGTCCATGAGATCAACGGGGCTTGTTTATTAAAGATGGAAAATCTCCAAGGGATGATCAACTTAACGTAATCAAATTCATAATTTGTCACTTTAACCTGAGAAAAAAAACATTATAAATAGCCACCTAATGAAAAGTAAAATGTGCCAAGTCAGAGCTACCAAATGTCTCTCCAATATTCATAATGAGGAAGGCCTTTCTTCTTGCTTGCGCTCTCTTGGTCTCGTTCGCTCTTCTCTTCCTTCCTTCCACCGGAGCTCGAGTAATCCCTCCAGGTGAACTCAACATCTCTCTCTCTCTCTCTCTCCATTATTTCAAATCGATGTATGTTAGCTCAAGAAATATAATGAAATCATCGACATGATAATGTAAGCAGGACTAAAACCTACGCCAAGGTGTAACCCCCGTGTACGTCGATGCCAACTGCCACTACCTCAGCCAAGGTGTAGCCCCTATGTACGTGGACGTGGATGCCATCTGCTACCACCTCCGCCACCACCTCCGCCACCACCTCCACCAAGGTGTAACCCCTATGTACGTCAATGCCATCGGCCACCACCTCCGCCAGGGTGTGGACCCTTGGTACGTAAATGCCATCCGCCAGCTATCCCTGGAGGGCCATGAACCCAGGGAGCTAAGTTAAGCCGCTCATGACAGCGAAATTGCATCATAATATGAAGTAATATCAAGACACCATCATCGTGAATGAATAAAGAAGCTGAGTGAAGTCAGTCACTTGACGGAGCCTTGTTTCGACCCCTAAAAAACAAATTAAGGATGAATACTATGTAGAGGATGCAATTTAAGGTATGAAACAATAAAGCAATGAAAGAATCATCTAGTTTATGGGTATCTTATGTTTCGAAAGGAAAAAGGAACAGAGACTGAGCTTGTCTCAGGCTTCATCTTCTCTTTCAAATTGCAGTGTAATGAATTATCTAGATGTATGTGCAATAAAGTGCTAGTCTAATGACCATGAAGGTACCTTCCAGGAGTTCCTGAACTTCTTGCTCGCCTGTGATTTCCTTCATCGAGGATGGAGAAATATCTGTCTCGTCTCTGTTTTCACCATGATTTATTTCATTTCTCGGCTTAGTTTTGAGAACAAATCGGTGTGGCTGTGTAGGAGGGAATGATAAATAAGGCAATCTGTAGCGTTCATCATCGAAGAGTATAAACTATGGTACAGCAATTTTCCAGTCCAAGAAATCCTCTAGTGAAAGGGGAGCGACGCAAATATGATCATTCCATTCACGGTCATCTCGGAAAAGTTGTAAGTACAACATTTTTGTGTTCTAACCAAAATTGAATTTGGTCAATTGAGGACTTTCCAGCTTGAAGAATAAGTTAATAACAGAATAGCACTCTCCCAGAGATGGCAGCAGACACTTCGAAACCCATACCGAATGAGCAAAGATTGGCTTTACATCAACCAACACCATCAAATGGAGCAGATAATTTGCATTTTATTTGAGTGAAATCAACCACAACAAAAGGAGGTTCTCAATGTTTCAGGGCAAGCTTTCTCATTCAGTTCTGATTCTATAAAACAAACCAATGTCAAAAGAGCCAGTTCATTCTGCCAACATTGCTAGGAATTGTGATTTCCTTTTGGATCTTAAATAGCATATACGCCAGCATAAAACGTGCAAGAGAATGAAAGCATCATTCAACTGACCATTCTCCATCGACTTCATTTCCCCTGCATGACTGAACAGTTGACTCACCTTGCTGTTCTTCTGTACAAACAAGTCTTGGATGAACCCGGTGCACGTAAGCCCGACTCACATGCATCTATCCTTGGATGAGGTGGGCCTAGTGGAACTCCCATAATCCTACGATGCGTGTAAGTTGGGCTATATTATCTACATGCTTGATGGCGGGACACTTACGTTGCGCCCAAGTTTGCCACCGCACCTTGGAGGCAATTGAGTGGGCAATGGAAGATGATGCATCTATCAGGTTCCAATTGGGCTTATAGTGGATGACTTAAAACGTCTCTTTCGTCAATTGGCTAGGATTAACTCAATTGATATAAGCTCCGCTCGTGCCATCAATCACGTTTATATAGTGCCAAGTGAATTGACAAAACTACACAAGATATTATGTCCATATCGGGCATCCAATGGCTCGGGAAAGCAACATACTAATCTCATGGTGAAACTAGTGCCATTTTTAGCCTAGCTAAGTTCATCCTGTTGCGAGCATTATAACTGCACAACAAAAACTCGAGTCGCTGTTGGAAGTCCTATGGTGGATTAAGAGTCTTTCCGTCAATTCGATTGGAATTAGGAAGCAATTAAGGTCGAAATTGAAGGCTTTGTGAAGACAAAATGCGGAAAATTTGTAGGTAGCATGATAAATGGACCATTCTTCTTCCTATCATTTCTTTAATGTCTGTTCAATATCACGAACATTTACAGGGATTAATTGAGCAGAAAAGTTGAAATACTCTGTACTGTGATAAAGAAAAATCAACTCCATATGCCTTAGAGCTTATTCGATAGATTGACACTTTTTAATTCGTTTTATCGAAATTTTGCAACTCACGCACATTGAAAATTTTTCAAATCCAAAGCTACTACGACGCTCGGCAGATTCGTCAGGGCCGAGTGTTTGCCGCATCCTGAGTGGATTTGTACGAAGGAAGTCTGGCACTCCAATATTGATATGTACGCCGTACATATAATTTTTTCTAATAATTTTCTGAAATTCGCATTTTATATCTTAAATTCTGGCTATGTTTGTACGATGTATGTCCGTTTCTACGGAACGTTGCCGCGTTACTGATGGTATCTCTTTCTTCACCTCAGCAGAAGGCTTATTCGGAGTTGTTTTACGACTAAGACCAGAGTCTTGATGCCGTATGATTCTGGTCACTTGAAAGTTGGACTCGTGCGACTCGGTACAAACAGCTCACAATGACTTTGGAGTCAATTGAGTTGGCCATTTGTGGATGATGTATCTATCTAATACTGACATATAGTGGCCTATCCTGTATTCGACTTAACTTTCTCCTTCTTCGTTGACTCATAATGACTTAGGATCATCCGGACTTGTTTATTAAGAAATGACCAACTCCTAAATTTGGTCAGAGACGAAAGAGGGCCACGACTCTCTTCCAGATCATGTTCTAATTGATGACAAGTTGAGATCTTTATCCTGTGGGTTCTTTCCGTTCGAAATTTGGGATGTCCATTTGAATCTTGAGCTCGAAATTTATCTAGTTCTGGCTTCTTTGTCTCTGGGTCCGTTTGCTAAGACAAATTCTTGCTTTGCGAACTTCAAGGTCAGTGCGCAACCTAGGTTAGGAGGCATTATCAATTTTAGCGAGTTCTGGGGTGAAAACTTGAGGGTTGGTATTAGTTGCAATTTGGAGTTCAGTCATGTAAGATTTTGGATCTATCTGACCCTTGCCTAAGTGGCAGTGACCCCACCAATCGTCAACGCCACCCCATCAGTGATGGGGCGGTGGCCATAGACAAGAGTTGTGCTTTCCCCTTTATTTATTTATTATTTTTAGTTTTATTTAGTTTTTTTATGAAAAATAAAGAAAAAAAAGGGAAAAAATTTAAAAATTTAAAAATTTAAAAAGACAAATTTGCCTTTCACAACTGGTGAGTTCAAGTCCTATTTGAGACCAATATTGTCACTTCAAACTCTTGGTTGAAACAATATTCATTTTATATCCTTATTTGAAAAAAATGATGGCACTTTGGACACTTATTTGGAATTTTTCCTAATAAATTTTCCAGTGATATGTGCAAGGAAATGCTTTTGCTATGATCAATATTGTGAAGATGAAATGTGGAAAATTTTGAGGGGAATATTATAAATGGACCACTTTTCTTTTTACCATATTTTAACATTTGTTACAGTACCGCGTGCATTTACGAGGATTCATTGAGTGAAAAATTTTAATCCATGTGCCTTAGAGCTTGTGTTGATTGAAAGTCACTTTTTTAATTCTTGTTGAATCAAGATCTTGTGATTCACGCGCTTTGGAAATTTTCAATTCCAAAGCTCCTAAAACTTTTGCGATACCTTGACATATTCGTCTTACATATAATTCTTCTTCATAACTTTCTAATATTCGAATTATATATCTTAAATTTTGGCTATGTCTGCACGTTGTAAAATGTCGCCGCGTTAGTGTCGACGTCCCTTTCTCCGCCTCAGTAGAATCTCTTCCGCCTTGGGCTTATGCAATAATAGTATTTACAGAATGCTCTTTCGGAGTTGCTAAACGACTGAGTTAGATCTCGATGCCGTATAATTCGGGCCACTTGATAATTAGGACTCTTATGTCACACGTACAAATATCTCGCGATGACTTTCGAGTCAAATGAATTTGGCATTTCTAGATGATGTATCTATATGATATTGACACATGTGGCCTGTATTGTATTTGGCTTAGAACTTTATCTTTTCTATTGAGTGGAAGCAACAAGGTCTCCAATCTCCCTCCATAATCACATGATAATGCTAACAGCACGGTTAGGTATATAGTTATGAAAATTATTTGCATCATCTGACAAAATCACTAGGCATTATATTTTGTGCTTGTGGCTATAGCTCTTATATAGCTTGTTTATGTAATATTTAATACATTTATATTAAGATTAATGTGTGATAATTATGTAAAGTTTCTTAATTTCTCTCGTCTCCCCCTTCCTCTACCAGCATTTTAATTAAAATCATTTGTTAGGTTCACAGTAAACACAAAAAATCATTTATGTTAAAATCATTTATCTCATGGATCACATAGGATCGGCCGGGCTTGTTTATTAGAAAAGACAATCTCCACGGGATGATGCAAATTGACATGGTCAACCTGATATTTTGTCATTTCTACTGGTGAAAAACATTATAAAAAGCCATCGGATGGGAGGCAAGAAGTGCCGAGTCAAAACTACCAAGTACTTCTGCAATACTCATAATGAGGAAGGCATTTCTTTTAGTCTGTGCTCTCTTCATCTCGTTTGCTCCTCTTCCTTTCCTCCACCGAAGCTCGAGCACTCCCGCAAAAAGGTGAACTCTCTCTCTCTCTCTCTCCCTCCTTTATTTCAATCGAAGTGTATTGCCTGAAGAAACATAACAAATCTTCTACATGAAAATGTCAGCAGAAGTTAAGAGAATGCCGGCGGGGTGCGGGCGCCAGTCACGTGGGAAGCGCTATACACCGTGCAAACCGCAAAAGCCACCAGAGTGTAGTCTCTATAAAAGAGAATGCCGTCCGCCAATTAGCCCTACGGGGGCCTGAGACCAAGGAGCTAAGTGAAGCAGCAGCTCATGACAGCCGAATTGCATCCCAAGATGAAGTACTTTACACGACGCCATCATCATGAACGAATAAAGAAGCGAGTGAAGTCAACTGCTTGATGGAGCCTCGTTTCCACACCCATAAAAAAATAAGTTACGAATACTATAGATGAAGTAATTTAAGTCACAAGACAATAAAGCAAGGAAAGATCCGTTTAGTTTAAGATATCGGGTCTTTTAAAGCAAAAAAGGATGGAGACAGAGCTTGTTTCAGGTTTATCATGTCTTTCATATTCCAATGTAATGAATTATCTAGATGTATATGCACAATCAAGTTATCAACTATCGGTCGATAGACTCCTTATATTATTTGAATATTCCATGGCGAATTACTCCAATAACTTGAATTTTCAGAATTGCCGCCTTTAATTTTCCGAAAAGAGGATCATACTTTCTTCTTTGGAAAAAGAGAGTTAAGAACAATATTCTTTAATACTACATGCTGCGCGCGCATATACACACATATATATATCATTAAATCAGTAAGACAATTTTATTGCAAAGATCAGATACCTACATATCAAATTATATAATTGCAATAGATGGGTCCTTGGTCATTTCTCTAACAACTGGAAAATATAATATTATATTTTTGAAGATGCATACTTACGCACCCTTTATATTTATCAGCAAGCCTATACATCTACGTGCGCATTTGGCGAGGACGTTAGTCACATTGAAATTATGTGCGATGGATATTTCAATATTAAATTTTTTTGCTGACTCACTTGTGTATCAAATCAAAAAAAATCAATTACTTAAGTATATCAGAGAAATCATATGACTTATATAATTAAAATTTTTATCTCAGGTAACATTTTTTTTTAAAAAGAATCCATATGGGAAGACAATTGTGTAAATTGAGGCTGTTCCTTTAAAATTCTTTTTACCTTTTTTTCGTGTTGTTCTCCTCCTTCACCACGCTCTCCACCGCCGCCCATGGAGCCACCTCCCACCACGACTAGCACCACCACCTCATCCACTACCTCAACGAGTTCGGCAACAATGGCGAGTGTCGCCGCCGACCCATCCACCTCCCTCGAGAACCCTCGCCTCCGCGACCCCTACGCCGCTCCAATCCCTAAAGCAAATCATCATCTTTGACTCCTGTTGGAGCTAGTATTAACACCTAAAGGGGGGGTGAATAGGTGTATAGGAATTTTATGCGCAAGTAATAACAAACTTTTGCAATCTATAAACTGAAATTAAATAGAGAGAGTAGAGAAGATTGCAAACTCAGTTTATAGTGGTTCGGCTTTAGACAAGCCTACGTCCACTCTCCGGTCGACCAGCTAATCGGCTGTATTTCACTATATGATCAACGGTGATTACACACTCTCGAGTGCTAGTACTCGGTGATTTGTCTCACTAAGTCACTCTCTTTTCGTAAAGCACCTAGATCACTCAAATGTGCACTATGAACAACAATTGAAGAACTGAATCAGCTTTGGAATAATGTTCATCCACACTTTTTCCTAGGTCTCATCCTATCCTTATATACTCTCCAAGCCATACTCGACCGTTGGCTCTTTCCTTGAGAGTTTCGTCTTCCCTTTCCTGGACAGACTTTATAAGGCAAGTCTTTTTGACCGTTGGAGGTAGATTGGATCCCCTTTGATTCCGTTCGTCCATACAATCAGAATCCAGGCTTCCATAAGTGTTCTATTCTTCTTTGGAAGTTGTCCATTGATTGATCCTGCCAATCACTTTGATACAACAGAATCAATATAAATAAAGTAAGTGAAATACTTGACCGTTGGTGATCTTATCATGTAGGTTCATCTTAGGTCTGATGATCTCATGTTCTGAATATGCCCATATTTTCAGTCTGGTTCATTCAGACTTAAAATCTCAGTCTGGTTTGTTCAGACTTAAATCTTAGTCTGGTACGGTCAGACTTAAATCTTAGTCTGATATATTCAGACTTAAAATCTCAGTCTGGATGAGTCTTTCCGTCTGATACGGTCAGACTCTTAAACATCTCATGCTTTATCTTCTGCAACCAGCAGACTTTAAAACCTAATGTCATTCTGTGTCCTTTTCTTTCAAGGGATTGATAAATCATTCATAAGCTGTTTTGTTAGCATCAAAACTAGGAGTTTTCTCAACAACCCCAACAGCTTCACTGCCAGCTGGGTCGGCCCCTTCATCTGAGATTTCACGTTAGGCACCTACCGTTGCTTGCTTTCCGTCACAGATCTCTGGTACTAAATCTCAGCCATTGATAATCAAATGTGAGCCTGACTCACATGCATCTATCCTTGGATGAGGTGGACCGAGTGGAACTCCCATAATCCTACGATGCGTGTAAGTTGGGCTATATTATCTACATGCTTGATGGCGGGACACTTGCGTTGCACCCAATTTTGCCACCGCACCTTGGAGGCAATTGAGTGGGCAATGGAAGATGATGCATCTATCAGGTTCCAATTGGGCTTATAGTGGATGACTTAAAACGTCTCTTTCGTCAATTGACTACGATTGACTCAATTGATATAAGCTCTCTTCGTGCCCTCAATTACGTTGATATAGTGTCAAGTGAATTGACAAAACTACACAAGATATTATGTCCATATTGGGCATCCAATGGCTCGGGAAAGCATCATACTAATCTCATGGTGAAACTAAGGCCATTTTTAGCCTAGCTAAGTTCATCCTATTGTGAGCATTATAACTGCGCAACAAAAACTCGAGTTGTTGTTGGAAGTCCTATGGCGGACTAAGAATATTTCCATCAATTGGATTGAAATTAGGAAGCAATTAGGGTCAAAATTGAAGGCTTTGTGAAGACAAAATGCAGAAAACTTGTAGGTAGCATGATAAATGGATCACTCTTCTTCCTATCATTTCTTTAATGTCTGTTCAATATCACGGACATTTACAGGGATTAATTGAGCAGAAAAGTTCAAATACTCTGTACTGTAATAAAGAAAAATCAAATCCATATGCCTTAGAGCTTATTCGATAGAATGTCACTTTTTAATTCGTTTTTGATCGAAATTTTGTGACTCGTGCATATTGAAAATTTTAAAATCAAAAGCTACTACGACACTCGGCAGATTCGTCGAGGCCGAGTGTTTGCCCACTTTAGACTCTTCGCCTTTTTGTGAGTAGTAAGCAGCGGGTCTCCCCTTGCCGCATACTGAGTGGATTTGTACGAAGGAAGCCTGGCACTCCAATATTGATATGTATGCCGTACATATAATTTTTTCTAATAATTTTCTGAAATTTGCATTGTATATCTTAAATTCTGGCTATGTTTGCACGTTGTATGTCCGTTTCTACGGAACGTTGCGGCAGAATTCTGCCTTGGGCTTATGCAAGTAACATTATTCCCAGAAGATTTATTCGGAGTTGCTTTACGACTAAGACCAGAGTCTTGATGCCGTATGATTCTGGTCGCTTGAAAGTTGGACTCGCGTGACACGGTACAAACAGCTCGCAATGACTTGAGTACTCTGACGCCAAGTATTCAATCCTTTTTATTTGATTTTCAATCGTGTTTATATATGTACAGAAAGGTAGATACTTGTTTTCATGAAGAATGGGAAAGTAAAGGTGTTTGATTTTTCCTTGTTCCTCTCCTCGATGTTTCCCATTGCATTTGTCAGACTCTGTGGCGCTAAGAATAATAGATGAGCAATAGGGAAGAAGAAGCACAAAAAAGAGAAACCCGAAACCTGACTCGGTTGGTACCCAATCGTGTTTTCGGTTCAAGTCATATTTGGCTCAGTTCAAAACATGCACACGTCTTATATGGTTCCGTTTAATTCAGGTATCATGAAAATTCGATCTGAATCAAACTTTACACCCCTAATACAAACAGCTTGCGATGACTTCAAAGTCTATTAAACTTAGCATTTGGAAATGATGAATCTATTTGATACTGACGTAAGTGGCCTACATCTAATTATAGCATAGCTTGGCTTGCAGCACACGGTACAGACAGCTTGCATTTACTTCTTTGTTTTGGCATTGCTTGCGATGACTTTGAAGTCAATTGAATTTGGCATTTGTCAGATCATGGATCTTTTTTGATAATGACATAAGTGGACTACATTTCATCGGCCTATGTTCATTGGCTCTCTTCTTCTTCGGGAAAAGAAAGATGAGAACAATATTTTTGAAGATGCATACGTACGTGCCCTTCATATTTATCAGCAAGCCTATAGATCAACGTGCACAATTGGCGAGGACGTTAGTCACATTGAAATTGTGTGCGATGAATATTTTAATATCAAAAAATTTTGCCAACTCACTTAAGTATCAAATCGAAAAAAATCAATTACTTAAGTATTTTCAACAAGAAATTTCAGTCAAGAAATCATATGACTTTTATAATTAAAATTTTTATCTTAGGTAACAATTTTTATTTTTAAATAATCCATATGGGAAGATAATCGCGTAAATTGAGGCTGTTCCTTTAAAATTCTTTTTACATTTTTTTCGTGTTGTTCTCCTCCTTCACCACGCTCTCCACCGCCGCCCATGGAGCCACCACCCACCACGACTAGCACCACCACCTCATCAACTACCTCCACGAGTTCGGCAACAATGGCGAGAGCGTCGCCGCCGACCCATCCACCTCCCCTGAGATCCCTCGCCTCCACGACCCCTACGCCACTCCAGTCCTTAAAGCAAGCCGTCATCTTTGACCCCAATAACTTCACCGCCAGCTGGGTCGGCCCCTTAATCTGAGATTTCATGTTAGGCACCTACCGTTACTTGCTTTCCGTCACCAGTCACTGCAGTCACAAGATTCGCGACCAAGAGAACCACAATAGAGAGCCCAAAATATGCACCACTAACCTCACGAAAAAAAAAAAAAAAATCCTCTCTCAAGGAGTACAAGATGTTTCATTATTGGCAATTCTTCTCTGCCACTTTCTGAATGCTGAGTCATTGTTATTTGAGCTGTTCACCACATCCGAGTCTCACTGACTGTGCCTCTGTCCTACTTTGTTTTTCTAATTAGAGCGACTGAGGTGCTTTGCGTTTGCCTGATCCTTCTTCATTAGTGCCGATCACCATCACTGATGCCTCTAGGACATTAGCTCTCTAGTTTGATCGCCGTTTGTGACCAACAATTGCACCTTCAAGGCCATATCCACCACCACACGTAAGTCCTTTGTTGTGCCCTGCTTCTCGGCCTAAGACCGTGAAGTGCCTCGAGCTCGTTCATGACTCCCTCACTAGCTTCAATCTCCGTCGTCCAAACTTCCAAGATTCTTTTTCCAACTTGATTACCAACCTTGACTAGGATTTGCTTCATTGACAAGGCATGCTCTTAGTTAAGATAACCATGAAACCGAGACAAAACACATAGACAATGTCGTTTTGGGTTATATATGCTGATTGGGTACCCTAGCAAGCCACATTGAATGTAGCAAGCCATGTCGAATGTTGAAATTAAAGGTAACAATGGTACTTGAGTGATATTTTTTTTGTTTGAAAAATGACATTTAAGTAATTTGAAAAAAAACTCTGCATTCAAATAATCGTTGTACACAATTTTTGATACTTTAGTGTCATTCTTCCACACAATTATAATTGAGGGGGCCTCTTCAAATTTTCATATAATTAAAAAAATTAAACAATATATGTATTTTTCCCCGGAAAATCAAAGAAAGATGGGGATAAAAACACGACTTCCTAAATGAAGCACGGGGGTTGAGGAGGTAATCAGCGATGCCTTTGGCTTGTGAGCGGCGGTGAAAAATCCTAGCTCAGCACGATCTCCAGGAACCGGTCTAATGAAGATATGGTGGATGACTTGTCATTGAATGTGTCGTGACGGTAAAGTTTGTCAAGCCACAAGCCAGACCTAATTCAACATTTGCATGTAACACGGAAAAAATGAAAATTAAAGAAGTGTTCGTAGTGATTGCAATAATTATTCTCGGACGTCAAGATTGGTGCAATGACTCTTTTTCGCTCGACGCGTATAACGCATGGACCCAGGTCTTCCCAACCACAACGAAAGATCGAAGTTGATTTGGACGCGACAACTCGCGAGCATTCGGAGACATCAATCTCAGTGGACCAGAAAACATCCTTTTCGTCAATGGTTCACCCGACGGATGTTAGCTTTCTGTGCACCCTCAATTACGTCGATACAGGGCTAAGCGAATTGACAAAATAACACCATGATCATGTCCATATCAAGCATCTTGTGACTCGGGAAAAGCGAAATGCTACTCCGATGAGAAAATTATGCCATTTTTAACTAAGCTAAGTTCATTCCCTCTTAGCTCTTGGGTTCGAATTCTCATATTCTCAAGGATTGGGATGCAGAAGATTTAATTTTAGATTTAGGTTTCGATTCTTATACCCTATAATGAGGTATGACAAAAATATGAAAGGGAGGGTTAGAGTAAGCAAAACAAAAAAAGAAGAAGGTTAATCTACTCTCTTTGAACAAAACAAAAAAAAAGTTCATCCTCTCGATATGTACGGAAAATTAATGTTTACATGATTTTTTGACCTTTATTTTTTAATCTATGTCTAGTTCTATAAGAAAATATCGCATTACGGATCACATCACTTTCTCCACCTTAGTAAAATCTCTTGCTCCTTTAGGAGCTTTGTCCATATATCCTTCTTGGGTTTATGCAATCATAATATATCAGAGTTGCTTTATGACATGCCACGAAAGATTTTAATTGAGTATTTAAAGAAACTAGACTATTATATGTTTAAGTTTGTTCGAACATTCCGATGGTATTTTACTACACGATTAGGTAAAAAAAATTTGGTAGAAGTTTCAATTAGTACATTTGTTCTATTGCTGTATCGTGTCATTTATGCAGGATTACAATACTTACGATTAGAGTGTCATGCACGGCACTTAAGTTATTGTGATAATGACAAATGGTGAAGATTTTTCTGTTGTCAGTCAAAGAAGACTGACCATTCTTGAAGCGGTATTCTGGTCACATCACAGTTGAACTCTGGTCACCCATAGTAAATAGGTTGCGATGACTTCAGAGTCAATTGAATTTGGCATTTGCAGATGATGTATCTATCCGAGAGTGACACAATTGGCCTGTACTTCGTTGGCCTATACTTATTTATCTCCTATGCTTCGGGTTAAAAGAGAGATGAGAATAGTAATTTTTATGATTCATTATTATAGGGTTTAGGACACTAGGAGTGCTAATACTTTCGTATGGCGCTCACTTTGGTGTCAAAATATTTTTTTTACTCACTTGAGTGCCAAATCAAAGTGAAATCGTTCAATTGAGTGCTAATCCACTAGAAAAGCTGACGTGGCACATCGAAAAATAATATTTTAATATTTTAATTAATTTTTTTGATTTTTTTTGTTTTTTTTAAAGGGTTGGCGAGGGCCACCGTTGACCCTCGCCGGCTGCGGAACCCTCGCTATCGGCTGCAAAAGCCTTGGGTGAGGCCGTCAAAGGCCTTAGGTAAGGCCGGTGAGGCCATCGACGGCCTCACCCGTGGCAACGACGGCGAAGGCCAGGCAGCCTTTGCCCAGATCTGGCCCTAGGCAAGGTCGCAATGGCCCTTTGTAGCCGTGGGGAGGCCGCGACGGCCTAGGCCTTCGCGGCCGACGACGAGGGGGCCTGCGCCCAATTTGGGTGAGGGTTCCATGACCGGTGAGGTCAACAGTAGATCTCGCTGGCCCTTTAAAAAAAAAAAAAAAAAAAAAAATAAAAATAAAATAATTAATTAAAATATTAAAATATTGTTTTCCGGCGGCCACGTCAGCTTTTCCGGCGGATTGGCACTCAAGTGAGCGAAAAAGAAGTTTTGGCACCAAAGTAAGCGATGTACGAAAGTTATGACACTCCTAGTATACTTACCCAAATTCCTATATATCTTTTTTACTTATCAGTGACATATAGATAAAAGTGTACAATTGTAATGGATGGTTCCTTCTAGCTTTTCAAGTAATGGAAAACATAAAATGAAAAATCTTTGTTAACATGGAAGAGCGAAAAAAGATGGCCATAAAGGAAATATATAACTTCTTACTTGAAATTACGAGACTTGAGGGGTAACCAATATCGCTTTCAGAGACAAAGAACCTGAATCAATAAAGTATTATGGTTTTAATGATCCTTGAGTAAATTGTGAATAACTTGTCTTTGATCGTTGTCACGCGCTACGTACGTACTTCATTTAGTCGATACAGTGCACTAAAACCGGTTAGAAATGTGGTATCTTTGAGTCTACCACAGCCGTATGTGGACACATGCGTATGTTTTCTTTGGATTGCAAATGTCATGTCGGTTTAATTGAATAAATTGGCGTGACAATACTATCTCTTCAAACTGTACAACTAAGGATGTTTAGTGACCGCTGGCTAGTTATTGAAGAAACGGATGAGCCGAGGTCAACTAATGTTGTATGCTTGATATAATGTATTATCTGTTAGCTTAAGGCAAGTCCCTTTTAAAGATATAATTGACTAAATTGCAAAAAGTTGAAGATTAAATTGGCAAAATAAAAAAATGTTTATGAGTAAATTGCAAAAATTGTAATAGGTTTACAACTGTTTTGGTAATTTTCCTACTGATAAAGACTAACCATTTTTTAATGATCCTCGAGCAAGTTGTGAATGACTGTCTTTCAGCCCCAAGCTTGATCTAAATTATTAGTTGAAGGTGACTGCAATAATTATCCTGGCGTGCCAAGATTGACTAAATGACTCTTTCTCACTTCTGGAACATCGGAGACGAACAACGAGGCAGGGAAACTTTGCGCGTGGACTGTCTTCGTAGCAGGGATGAAAGATCAAGGTTGACATTTAACTTGTCAGATGCAAGCTGTTTGCGCACCCTCAATTACGTTGATATAGGGCTAAGTGAATTGACAGAACTAGACCATTTATGATGTTCATACCGAGCATCCATATGCTCGTGAAAGGCAACATGCTATTCTTAAGGTTAAAAGAATGTCATTTTTAACCTAGCTGAGCTCATCATGTCGCAGGGCATTATAAATAGCCCACCTTGAGAGCTGGAGAGTCTGTGCAGCGAGTCATCAACCTCACCAAAGATGAGGAGCGCTGTTGTTCTAGCGTGCATTCTCTTCATTTCCGTGACTCCTCTCTTCCTTCCTTCAACTGAAGCTCGAAGAGCGCTTCTTCAGACAGGTGAACTCACTTTCTTTCATTCTCCATCAACTCCCGTACTATAACATGACCTTGGCTTGTTTCGTTATTCCGCGGTTGCTTTTGCATCATCCGTTGCGCAATACAACGGGAGACAAATAACCGCATCAACCAAACCATTTTGTGCAGGGTACGCTGAGCCGGGCAAACCAGGATGGCCTGGTCCGGGTGTAGAAAACCCACCCAGAACACCCTACACACCAGGCGACCCAAGAGGCTACGGCCTGCCACCATGTGTCTCCGAGGGTACTTGCCCTAAAAAAGTCAACAGCACTACAGTGCCATGAGGCGGAGAAGGCCATATCCAGATGGTCGTTGTCACGCGCTACTGACGTCCTTCATTTAGTCGATACAGTGCAGTAAAACCGGTTAGGAATGTGATATCTTTGAGTCTACCACAGCCGTGTGTGGACACATGCGTATGTTTAGCGACCGCCGGCTAATTATTTAATAAACGGATGAGCGGAGGCCGTGTGTCAACCAATGTTGTATGCTTGATATAGTGTATTATCTGTTAGCTTAAGGCTAGTCTCTTTTAAGGATATAATTGAATTTCTTCTGAATATGTTTTCTCCTTTGTAAGAGCACCAGCATTTATAGGGAGATATTGAAGAAGGAAATCGTACTTCAAAAGACGGAGAAATCAAATGTAGACGATGTTATCAAAAATATCTACATTATCATCTTTCAAACGTATCTCCAAAAGATGTATATGTGACATATGAAAATATTTTCAAGTATATCAAAAAAACATGACCATGTCAAAATCTTTTTCAAATGGATTTCCATAGTCAAGTGATTAAAGACTACTTGATTAAATGAAATGGTAATGAGATATTTTTAATTTATTAATTTTAAAAGTTTTCATGTCGACAGTTATATGAGTTGTTTCTGCTCAAGAAAGTGGGATCACAAATTATTTATGCTTTGACAAGTTACCGATGAGAAATAATATCTTTCAATCACTGGCACGTCTTGCCCAAAATCGAAGTGAATTAATCAACGTTAACATTGCACCTCTAATGAACTTTTTACTTAGCCAAGTCTCGTGTCCAAAGAAGCAAGTAAGAAAAGGCTCTGTGGGGAGAGACGCGAGGCATTGGAGATAAAATCTTTTTTACATAAAAAGCAAAAGTAACTTTCAGTCGGCAAGAGGCCGGCGAAAAATCCCAGTTCAGCACGATCTCAAAGAACCGAATCGACGAAGCAAATTGTGAATGACTTGTCTTGAAACATGACCGGAACAGAAAAATTTGTTAGCCCACGAGTCTGACTGAAATTATGATTTGAATGTTACCCGAGAAAACTTGTTCCATATACGACAAAAAAAAAAAAAAAAAAACGCTGCCACAATTATGCTCGGTAGGGAAACACTACGCGTTCGAAACATCGGTCCCAGTGGACCGGAAACATCCGTTTCGTCAACTTTTCATTTCCGAAAGCTTTATGGAGACATCAACAGGAGGCCTTTCTAACTCTACAACGATCACCTCGTTTGCCATCAAATGAGGCTATATCCTTAGTGGAGACCATATATTTAAAAAGCACTCGTCTAACCTCTAGAGTATACCTTTTGTTGAGGCCCTTCTAGCCTCTAGAGTATTAATAAATTCTTAAGTATCATTTTGACAAAGCTCCTAGGCAACTTGTGTGACGACAAGTATTCTTGTATCATTGCTGTGGCTCTTGTCAGTAGAGCTAACGGTTTGTTGCGTTATAACCCGTCCTGTCTTGATCTGAATACGATACCTTCATTAAATGTATCTTATCTTTGAAACTAGGCACGGCCTTTCTATTAAATAGGCTACACGAAAGTTACTCGTTTTATACATTTATAGAAAGAATCTTGGATATAAACTTTTAAAAAATGCATTCAAACTAATAGAATAAATGTCTAAATGTAAGGGTCTATTAGTGATTTGTATAAACTGGCATATACGTTTATGACAAAAAAATGATTTAGCGTAATCAGAACACACCTAATTAACTGCATAAAATGTATTTGTGTAAAACGGTCCTGTCCAAGTTTTCTAACCTTACATATCAACATGCCTTAAAGAACCTATAAGAAACGTCCATGATAATATAATATACATACGTTCTATCCATTGCAAGGTTTGACGCTTTTCCTGGTAATAAATTTAGGCCAACGACAAACTCTAAGAAACTACTCATAAGGAGAAACCATGATTTCCAACTTCTGACCATAAGTCGGATTCACAAAATATCCAAGTCAATAAAACATGACTTCCGTAAATTGCCACTCGCGATTATGAACGACCTACCTTTGACCGCCCGATGAAACGAAGTTTGTCAGCCACAGATCTGGCCTTTGTCTTCTGAATATAACACAATTAGAAACTATTTTGGGGGAGCGCACATACCACACCTCATCAGCTAACAAGCTATAAACAGCGTCGGCATGCTATATACTTGGTTCGGTATAAAGCAATGTTTTTGATTGAGGAAAAATTATCAAAGAAGTTCTAAATCTATTACGATTGTGTCAATTCAATCATAAACTTTTTTTTGGCCAATTTAATCCTAAAAATTTGTATTTATGCCAAATCAGTTCATCCGGCTAAATTGCTCGACCGGTGTTGATGTGGACACCATCCAACCAATGGTGACATGGCGATTTTTTTGATAATATTTTATTCTTTTCAAAAGGATTTATTAATTTTTTTTCTTGCTACTACTCATCTTCTTCCCCCACCCCCACCGTTCTTCTTCCCTCCACAGTGGCCGATGAGGCCCCGACAAGGATCGTGGGCTCTCTCCCGACCTCACCTAGATCTAGCGAGGCTTGGGGGCCGCGGGGGAGATGATCTCGCCCAAATCTAGGCAAGGGCAACCTCACCATGGCCTTGCTGACAGCAGTGATGGCAATCTCACGTGCAGCTGGGGAGGTCATGGTAGCACACAAATCATGGACGCTGCACTAGGTCTTAATGAATTGCGGCAAACTTCCTTTCACTCACCACTGCGGCATCTTCTTTTCTTCTGCAACATCCTCCTCATCTTCTTTCGCATTGATATCCCCCCTTAAAGTTCCAGAGCCATGGCCCCCCAGCCGCAGGTGAGACCGCCTTTACTGTAGTCAACAAGGCTAGGTGACGGCCTGCGATCCTCACCAGCAACAGGCGAGAGCTTCGTGGCCCTTGCCCAATGGCCGACGAGGCTCATTGACCATTGTGGAGGGAAGAAGAAGAACAGTGGCGGGTGGCGGGGGGGAAGATGAATAGTAGCAAGAAAAGAAAAGAAAAGAAATAAAAAATTCAAAAAATAAAATATTACTAAAAAAGTTCCCACATCAGCGTTGGTTGGACGATCAACATTGACCAGTGTCCATATTAGCATTGGCTGGTCAATTTTAGCTGGATGGACTGAATTGGTATAAATGTAAAAGGTTTAGGACTGAATTGACAAAAAGAAAAAGGTTTAAGATTGAATTAGCATAATTATAATAGGTTTAAGACTTTTTTGATAATTTTCCATTCGATTGATACATGACTCGTCTAGTTTTCCATGCATAATGCTCTTTGTTTGTTTACATTGTAATTTTTATATTAAGCTCTAGATTTCATCTCACATCAGATTATCTCCCACTAGGTATAGGCGAAAAGTGGAATAGCATTTCTGAATTGGGGAATAGGTTTTCATAAGAACAAAGGAGCAAACTGTCATGTGAACAAGTATCAGTTAACTTTCATTTGACATGTGTAAAACGTAACCATTTATTAAAAAGAAATTCCAAAAATATTTAATCACAACTTTTTTATGGTTTTCGAATTTCTGACCCAAAAAAAACAAAAAAAAGATCCGAGTGAACTACTCTGAAATACCATCTCATTGCATGATGACGTTCTAGTAGTGTTCTGCGCCAAATGTGCATTTCAAACGTGAGATCTAACAAGAAGTTTTTTTTTTTTTTTTTTTTTTATACATAAGAGTTTTATACATCTAGCTGTGAAATTGCATCGGGAGCAACCATGTAAATCATTTTAATGATGTGCTACTGAATCAACCGAATCTCATAACAAGGATTCAACTTGTGCCCACAAATAACGAGTTAAAGCGTTTGAATTTGTGACCCACATTGGCCATATGATACCTAAGTTAGAAATGAGAGAGAGAGAGAGAGAGAGAGAGAGAGAGAGAGAGAGAGAGAGAGAGAGAGATCGCAGCTCAGCACGATCTCAAAGAACTTGAAACGATAAAGTATAACTATCTTTAATGATCCTCGAGCAAGTTGTGAATGACTGTCTTTAAGCAGCAAGTCGGTCCTGCATTATCATTTGAAGGTAACTGCAATAATTATTCTCGGGTGCCTATATTGACTAAATGACTCTTTCTAACTTCTGGAACATGGAAGATGAACAATAAGAACGGAAAGCTCTGCGCGTGGACTCAAGTCTTCCCGACGGCGATGAAAGATCAAAGTCGATATCGACTCGACAGATGCAACCTCTCCGCATGCCCACAATTACGTTGACATAGGGCTAAGTGAATCGATGGAACTCCACCATTTATGATGTCCAAATCGACCTAAACTATCGTTTGAATGTTACACGAGGAAAGTTCTTGCAATAATTGTATTGTCGGATAGGAAAACGAAGCGAGTTGACTCAGTCTTCCCAAACCGGGACGAAAGATCAAAGTCGATTTGGACGTCACAACTTGCATGGGCTCCAAGGCATCGACCCCAGTGGATCAGAGGCCATCCTCTTCGGACGACTTTTCAATTATGAAGGCTTTATGGAGACATCAGCAGGAGACTTTTCTAAGTCTACAGCAATCACCTTACATGCCGTCAAATGAGCCTATATCCCTAGTGGAAACGATGTAAAATCTTTTAATATGAACAATCATTAAATTAAGAACGAATTCGATTCATACATGATTGTAAAACACCAAGAATCCGAATATGTACAGGGGAATTAATTACATACATGTTTGAGCCATGGCCTCACTTGACTGCAAACGGATCAACCTGATATGATCAGTGTCAGTATGCCGATTCTTCCTCTCTATGACCTATTTCGGTTTATAGCAGCTTTTATGGGATTAAGCGACTGATAGGTATAACCTACCCTTTTATAGGCTAGAGAGGGGACCTAACAAACCCTAATCAACAGCGTGTTTAACTGAAGCCCGTAATGCAGCGTGTCAACTGGGCCTTTTCCATTACGGGCTTCAGTTAAACACAATTGCCTACACTTTGCTGCTCAACTAGGCCCGTAATTAATAGATGCCAAAACCCAACTCAATAAGATCACTTTAGGGTTTGAAATATATTGAAATATCCATTAACCCGATTATATAAAATAGAAAATTAATTAATTAATGTAAGCCTATTATCTGAAAATTTCCAACATTCTCCCACTTGGGCTACATTAATTAATTTGTTTTATTTTTGAAAATGATTTTAATTTTGAAAATGACACACTCGGGTTAATAACTGAAAATTTGTTTTATGTGGCCATAATTTTGAAAAATAATATTCCAATAATGGCATCTCAGAACCAATCCAATCCTATATAACCTCATTATAGGACTATGGCGATCAATGTGTTAAGAAAATACCGCAACACATGACATTCCATAATCACATATAATAAACATTATATTTTCATGGATCATGGGCCTAGTAGTGTAGTAAGAAATAGTGCCAACATGTGATCAAAATATATACTATTTCTTATCGGTCCTCAATGCAATTTCTCAACGAAATGAAATTGCATTACCGCAATTTCTAAACAACATGAAATTGCCTCAGTGCGATTTTTAAATAACATGAAATTGCACAACTATGTCACAATCCAACATGAGATCTCATGATCAGTGACATCTAGTCGTCTTTAAACTAAAATTTGTTTAAAGATACTGTTTCATATTTTCATTTCTCAGTCGATAGGAGAAAGGATAACAATAAAATCAATAATAATGATCATCAAAAGTAAATGCTTTAATAGACATTATAAAAGCATTATTAGTTTGTATATAACTATAATATCTAGAAATACAAACTATATAACTCCCACTAACAAAATAGATCAAAAGACTCTAAAACACCCATATTCTTTACATGTTCTTTAAACAAAATGGGTCGTAAGCCTTTTGTTAGGGGATTAGCCAACATGGACTCAGTTTTAATATTCTCTATCACAATGTCTCCATTTTTTACTAAGTCCTTAACAGTATAAAATTTGATCTCTATGTGTTTGGACGTATTGCTGATATTGTCATTCTTGGAATAAAACACAGTTGCAGTATTGTCACAATAGATCACCATAGATTTAGCAATAGAGTCCACAACCTGCAATTCAGAGATCAAATTTCTGAGCCAAACAGCTTGAGTTGAAGCTCCGTCACACGCTACAAACTCATCATACATTGTAGAGTTTGTAACCAAGGTTTGCTTTGTGCTCTTCCAAGAAATAGCACCCTCAGCCATCATAAAAATATATCCAGAAGTTGATTTTCTGTCATTCGAACAACCAGCAAAATCAGCGTTTGAATATCCAATCACCTTGAGGTCATCTACTTTGCTATACACAAGCATGAAATCTTTTGTTCGTTGCATATATCTCATCACTTTCTTAGCCGCAACCCAATATTCATGACCTGGATTCGACAGATATCTTCCAAGAGTATTCACAGCAAAAGCAATATTAGGTCTGGTGCAGACTTGTGCATATATAAGACTGCCAATTGCACTAGCATATGGAACATTCTTCATTGCTTCTTTTTCAACATCATTCTTGGGGCATTGTTTTATGCTCAATTTATCTCTTTTCACAACAGGAGCTTCACCAACCTTGCAGGTTTGCATATTAAACCTCTTCAGAACACGATCTATATAACTTTTCTGAGATAATCTCATAACCTTTTTAGATCTGTCACGATGAATTTCAGTGCCTAAAACAAAAGAGGTTTCCCCAAGATCTTTCATATCAAACTTTGCAGACAGAAAACTTTTTGTATCATTCAATAGATTAACATCTCTACTGGCAAGCAAAATGTCATTTACATAAAGTACTAAGAAAATATATTTACTCCCACTTACTTTCATGTAGATGCATTGATCAAACGTGTTTTCTTTAAAGCCAAATGATCTCACAACTTTGTCAAATTTCAAGTACTACTGACGTGATGCTTGTTTGAGATCATAAATAGACCTCCGAAGCTTGCACACCATATTCTCCTTTCTAGCTTCTTTAAACCCTTCAGGTTGCTGCATATATATTTCTTCATTCAGGTCTCCATTTAGAAAAGCTGTATTGACATCCATTTGGTGAAGCCCTAAGTCGAAATGAGTTACCAATGCCATAATTATCCAAAATGAGTCTTTAATGGACACCGGAGAAAAAATTTCAGTATAATCAATGCCCTCTCTTTGTGTGAACCCCTTTGCAACTAACCTCGCCTTGAATCTCTCTATGTTGCCTTTATTATCTTTCTTGGTTTTGAAAACCCATTTGCAGCCAATCGGTTTATGCCCATCAGGTAAATTGACAAGTTCCCATACTTGATTATTTGACATGGAAATCATCTCGTCCTTCATCGCTCTTAACCATTCATCCGCCTGATCACTATCAAGAGCTTCTTTGAAGGTCACCGGATCAACTATATGTCCAATGTCAAAATCAACTTCTCCAAGATAGACATGATAATCATCTTGAAGTGCTGGCCTTCTTTGTCATTGTGATCTCCGCACAGGCATTTCTGGAGCCTGATCATTCGTCTGGGAATTTCATTCGCAGCCACATCTCCGATTCGCTTCTTGTTGCGTTTCCTCTCTACAAGGCTCTCGCATGGAATCATCATTCAAAATGGGCAATGGAATGGAAACCGTTTTGTTTGGTTCTTCCCTTTCAAAAGATTGAGAAGAATTCTCTTCAGCAACATCTAACTCCAACATCGTTTCTAACTTTAAGCTTTAACTCCCTCAGACTTGGATTCCTTAGATTTGTTAGACCCTTGGTGACTTTCTTTTCTTCCTCTTAGCCAAGCTTTGAACTTATAGCAATTGGCTCTCCTGTGACCCTGCTTCTTGCAATGAAAACACTTGAAATCATTATCTCCATTTCTTCCATTATTCCCATTTTTTTTGAAGTCTTGGCTTTTCTTTGGACCATGAGCATTTGATCCTTTAGGCTTCTATTTTCCCCTAGAGGAACTCAATTTTGCATTAGCAATTACATGGGCCGACTCATTCTTCTCCTTCTTCAACTTCTCCTCTTCAGTCACACACTTTGAAATTAGGGCATTAACGCTCCAAGTCTCATTTTGAGCGTTATAAGCAGTCTTAATCTGGCTGAATTCAACTGGTAAAACATTTAAGACACGATGCACAATATAATCTTCAAAAAGAACAATTTTATGGGTTTTGAGTTTGGACTGAATGTGGACCATCTTCAGTATAAACTCTCTAACACCCACAACAGCATCATATCTCATATTTGTTAACTCATGTAGCAAGTTTCCAACTTCAGCCTTGTCCGAGACTCTATATCGTTCTCCCACTGCTTCAAGGAACTGTCTTGCATTCATATTTTCCGGTAAACCACTAATGAGATGCTCAGCAATGGACCTCTTCATAGCAATGAGACTCAGTCGATTGGATTTTTCCCATCTAACATAATGGGCCTTTTGATCTGCACTACTTTGATCATTGGGCTTGGGAGGTTCATTCTCACGTAGTGCCAAGTCCATATCCACAATTCCCAAAGCAAACTTTATATCTTGCTTCCACTTCTTAAAGTTTGATCCAGTTAACATCTCAACCGTGGCATTGTTGTTATTCACAGTAAAAGTTTGCCATGATATATCTGATCTATGCATAATATCATGAAAAATGGATACAAATTTTTGATTGCTAC
Organism: Corymbia maculata; assembly: GCA_014182735.1. Taxonomy (NCBI): domain Eukaryota; kingdom Viridiplantae; phylum Streptophyta; class Magnoliopsida; order Myrtales; family Myrtaceae; genus Corymbia; species Corymbia maculata. Next base: position 14,701,437 of record CM024692.1, on the reverse strand, counting down.
TTAGTACCGGCAATAGGTCTGAAAAAGTATCTAAAAATATCCAATTTAGATATTTGTACCCTGTCGAGGTAAGGAACCATGGCATATATGTTTGGAATAGATTCCATTTTGAGAGAGTTGAAAAAGCACTATCTCGTTGAAAGGTTCTATACATCTGTCCTTTCTCAACGCATTTCTTTAGACAAAGACTCCGTTTTTTCCTCTTTTCGGATGGTAAATATTTCTCAGAACATGGAGTGTGAATCAAACCCATGTTTGAATTGAAATTGAGATACTGATACAAGTTCTTCCCTTCTGAATCAGATAGATTCATATCGGAAAGAGGTTGACAATAAGTTCTTTCCAAATTGACTATTTGTCCCTCTATTAGAGGTGTTCTAGAAATGTAACTGTTTGTCACACATAATGCAATATGATTAATTATGGGCAATAAGCGATTCCACAAAATAATTAGTATATTATAAACTCCCCTTTAGGCAGAGCGTATAATACACTATTATTTTCCACAGCATGAAGATTGTAAAACAACAACAAAGAGAATTACATATAATTGTCAAGGATTCATCCCCTTTGGGCAGACAAATCCTTTAAATTATACATCTCCATAATATCAATATATAGAGACTATAAGGAGAATTACATATAATTATCAAGGACTTATTCACTTTGTGCAAACAAGACCTTTTAAATTATACATCTCGACATAGAGGAGAATTACACATAACTCTAAAATTTATCCCCTTTAGGAAGATAAAATTTTGAGTTATACATCCCCATCAATTATCTCTATTATATTAATATAGAGGGGAATTACATATAATTTTCAAAAAAATTATCCCCTTTGGGCGGATAAATATTTTTCCAATTATACATCCCTATCTTTTAAAGTGGGAATTTATCTTCATGCAATTTTTCAAATTAATATACACAATAACCCCCTTTGGGCGGGTAATTGTATATACTAATTTTTATTAATAGGAACTCCAAATTTTTTTATAATGTTCCATTTAATTAATGCCCAAAATTTATTAATATGAAGCATTTAACAATATGTGCTTCCCAAAATCATATTACATTAAACAACAATTTTTGCCACAATTTTTTTTTTTTGAAATTTCATTTTCATTTAATATTTATTTATTATTAATCTACAGAAATTTTGGCCCAGCGGGCTCGGGCCAGAAAATTCTGGTCACCGGCCCGCGTGGGCTTCCCTCCAGAATCCGAGAAGCTCAGAAACTGGGCTTTGGCCCAGTCGTGAAGCCCGCGTGGGCTTCCTTCAGAATCTCGGATTCTGGGCTTGCGCCCAGAATTCCCAGAAGCCCAGAAAGTTGGGCTTCTAGCCAAAATCCAGAAGCTAGGCGCAAGCCCAGCTCCTTTCAGAAGCCCGAAAAACAGAAACCCTGAAGATGGGCTTCACGCCAGGAACTCCAGCAACACGAAAATAGGCCCAATGGTTGGGCTTATGCCTAGAAGACAACCCGGCCCGACTGGAGGTCTTCTTCAACCTCCAGCCGGGTCACGGATTCTGCAAACCGGGTCACACGACCCGGTTTCAGACCCGAACCAAAAAAAAATGATTTATGCTTGAATTTTGTTATAATTTTCATGGGTTTTGATTCTAACACCATTATAAATGGATTAGAGTGATTTAAATGAAGATTAATCGAACAAATCATCAATATTGAAGCTTCAAAATTTTCAGATCCTATACCCACGGCCGAAAATCAATTTTCTCAAGTTTAAGGCCAAAAAACTCACTTTAATGCAACTAATCAATTCTAAAGCATATATATAACAATAATGCAACTAATCAATTCTAAAGCATATATATAACAATACCCATGCATCAATTTATAAGATAAATCATTCAATTGCAAGTAATTTAAAAAAAAAAAATTCGGAACTTTTCAAGGTACAAACCCTAGAATTTCAAATTCGAAATTCTCTCTCAATTCTTAACGAAAATCTATAAATTATATATGGTTGGAAAGATCTCGACATGCAGAATAAAAACCCTAAGGTTTCAGAATCAATCGATGAAAGAGTCTGCATGAGAAAATAACGACAACATTAGGTTAAAGGTAGAAAATTTCGAATTTGTTCATAAAAAAAAAATTTAGGTTCTACAATCATATATGACAGGCTCTGATACCACATGTAAAATTTCTTAATATGAACAATCATTAAATTAAGAACGAATTCGATTCATACATGATTGTAAAAAACCAAGAATCCGAATATGTATGAGCGGAATTAATTACATACTGTTTGAGCCATGGCCTCACTTGACTGAAACAGATCAACCTCGATATGATCGGTGATCCGTCGGTATGCCGGTTCTTCCTCTCTATGACCTATTTTGGTTTATAGCAGTTTTTATGGGATTAAGCGACTGATAGGTATAACCTAGAGATGTCAAAATGGGTCATAAACCCATATTATGACTCACTTTTAGTTAAATTGGTCAAATATGGGTCAAGTGGAAATTGAATATGGGTCAAATATGGGTCAAGTGGAAATTGAATATGGGTCAAATATGGGTCAAGTGAAAATTCAATATTGATCAAATATGAGTTAAGTAAAAGTTAAATATATGTCCAATATGAGTTGGGTGAGTTATTTAACATAGAGCTTCGAGTGAATTTGGATTTCTTTACAATAATAATGGCTTTTAGTAATACGGGTCGAGTCGAGTATGGGTCGAGTGTGGTCGGGTCGGGTATGGGTCATTAGATTTACATTACATGAATTTGGGTCAAAACGGGTTAAATGGGTCAATATGGGTCAGACCATTTTTGACCCGACCCAAACCCGACCCGACCCACCCATTTGACGGGTCTAGACTATATAACCTACCCTTTTATAGGCTAGAGGGGGGCAAGAAACCCTAATCAACAACGTGTCAACCGGTCATTCCTATTATGGGCTTCACTTAAACACAATTGCCTACACTTTGCTGCTCAACTAGGCCCGTAATTAATAGATGCCAAAACCCAACTCAATAAGATCACTTTAGGGTTTGAAATATATTGGAATATCCATTAACCCGATTATATAAAATAAAAAAATTAATTAATTAATTAATATAAGCCCATTTTCCAACAAACAATACGTTTGAAAAGCACGAGTCTAACCTCTAGAGTATCAACTGATTCGCAAGCATCATTGTGGCAAAGCTTCCAGGTAACTGGCGTGATGATATGTATTCTCGTGTCATCATCGTGGCACTTGTCGATAGAGCTCATTTCAATAATTATTCTTGAACAAACATGTTGTGCAGGCTCAGTCTTCCTGACCAGCACGAAATGTGAAAGTCGATGAGGGCATCACAACTTGCGACAGCTCCGGAGAACATCCTTTTGCTCAATCAATTTCGGAAAGGGCTTTGTGCTCAACATGGGAAACTATTGGGCGAGGGCGCATACCACGTCTCATCAGCTAATAGGCTATTATCAAACATAATTGAATGATCTCGTCCATTGGACGTCTACAAAATGGAGCCATTCTTTAAGTTTGGTCATATTAAACAATGTCGACATGCTATGTACTTGGTTTGATATAAAGCATTGCAGTCAAAGATGGGAGGATGAGGGTTCATCTTACCCCTTGATTTCACGGATATTTGGTTGATGCATGAGTTGTCTGGTTACATCCTAACTTTTATATTAAGAGACGAAATTTCATCTCACCTCATATTATCAAATCCTATATACACACGAAAATTGGAATGGATTTTCTGAATTGAAGGAATATGTTTCATGAGAACAATAGAGCAATGTGTTTTGTGAAGAGAAAATTATTCAAAAGTCCTAAACCTATTACATTTTTGTTAATTCGGTTATAAATCTTTCAATTTTGCCAATTGAATTGTAGACCTTTTTATTTTTTACCAATTGAGTCCATCCGGTCACTTTTGACCAGAATTCGTTGACGTGGATGCCAGCCATCATACATGGCATGGCTAATGTTAATGTGGACAAATTTTATTATTTTTTAAATATTTTTCGAATTTTTTATTTTATTTTTTATTTTGTGTATTTTTTCCCTCTTCTTTTTTTCCCCTCTCCCTCTTCCACCTCTGTTGGTCGCTCAGCCTCTGGCGACTAGCCAAAGGCTATAACAAGCGAGGGTTGGCCTCACTTGAGCAAGGGGCGACTTCGCTGAAATATAGGAAGGGACGACCTTGTGGGCCTTAGGCAAGACTGGCCCTCCCGGATCTGGTGAGAATAAGCCTTGCTCGCAATCGGCGAGTTCACCACTCGCCTGCTCGAGTGAGGGCAAGGGTCGACCTCACCAACCGTGAGTGAGGCTTGCCAAAGGCCCGTGAGGTTGTCCATTGCCAGATCCCGGCAAGGGCCACCTTGTAAGAGGCTAGTGAGGTTGACCCTCGTTGGCCTCGGTGAGGGCGACCTTACCGGAGGCCAGCGAGGTCACCCTTTGCCAGTTCTCGGGGAGGCCAACCCTTGCCAGTTGTAGTCTTTGGCTAGTCACCAGAGGTTGGATGATCAGCAAGGGTAGAAGAGAGAGGGAAAATAAAGAAAATAAAGAGGGAAAAATAGAAAAAAAATTATTTAAAAATTGAAAAATATTTTAAAAATAATAAAATTTATCCACGTCAGCATTGGTTGTGCCACGTAAAATGGCCAGTGTTTATGTCAGTGAATTCCAGCAAAAATTGGTCGAATAGACTTAATTGGCAAAAAGTGAAAAAATTTATGATTTAATTGGCAAAATTGAAAAGTTTAAGACTGGATCAGCAAAAATGCAATAGATTTAAGAATTTTTGGATAATTTTCCCATTTTGTGAACAAACACCGTCATTGGATTGGACATAACAGTTAATTTACAACTAGCATGTTGTCTGAAAAGTTCACGTTCATTAGAAAGAAATTATGCTAATGCTTAATCACAACTGTTCATGAATTTTGAATTGCGGCATTAATGTAAACCTTTTGGATCTAAGTAACTACTCTGAAATACCATCTCACTGCAACATCACTGACGTTCTAGTAAAGGGATTAGGGTCAAAACTGAAGGCTTTGTGAAGACATAACATCGAAAATTTCCAGGGAGTATGATGGATGCACCACTTTTCTTTCTACCGTATTTTTTTTTCCCTTGTGTGTGTGTTTCAACGTTATGTGCATTTATGCAAATTAATTAACTGGAAAAGTTCAAAATTTTGCAACTCACGATGCTTTTAGATTTCTCAAATCCAAAAATCCTGCAATTTTTTCATGCTCAAATATTTGAATGTAAATTTATATACTACTTTATCATAATTTTAGGAAATCTAAATAATATATTTCAAATTTTAACAATGTTTGCCCATTCTATATCCTTTTCTAGAAGTTGTTGCCGCCCTTTAGGAGCTTTGTCTAGATATTCCCCTTGGGTTTATGCAGTAATAGTACTTGGAAATTGTTTATTCGGACTTATTTTACTAAGCTACTAGGTAAATAGTATTAAGTAGAAGCTTTAATTATTACGTCTCTCCTACAGTTGTATGGTATTATTTATGCAAGATTACAATTTTTAGCATTCAAGCGTCATGCATGACACTTAAATCAATGTGATAGCATGTGAATATTTTCTTTTTAGGGACAAAACAGAGACTAGGACTAATCTTGATGTGGTATAATTATGGTCACTTGATAGATGGACTCTTATGTCACACGGTACAAACAACTTGCGACGACTTTGGACTCATGTATCTGATGGTGATACATAGTGACCTTTTTGGTCTTGGACTTAGAACATATCCTGTGGACCATGATATCACCGGGGATTGTTTATTAAAGATAGAAAATCTCCATGGGATGATCAGCTTAACATAATCAAATTCATAATTTTTCACTTTAACTGGATAAAAAAAAAACATTATAAATAGCCACCTAATGGAAAGTAAAATGCGCCAAGCAACGTTGTAAAATGTCGCCGCGTTAGTGTCCATGTCCCTTTCTCCGCCTCAGTAGAATCTCTTCCGCCTTGGGCTTATGCAATAATAGTATTTACAGAATGTTCTTTCGGAGTTGCTATACGACTGAGACAGATCTCGATGCCGTATAATTCAGGCCACTTGATAATTAGGACTCTTATGTCGCACGTACAAATATCTCGCGATGACTTTCGAGTCAAATGAATTTGGCATTTCTAGATGATGTATTTATATGATATTGACACACGTGAGATATTGACACATGTGGCCTGTATTGTATTCGGCTTAGAACTTTATCTTTTCTATTGAGTGGAAGCAACAAGGTCTCCGATCTCCCTCCACGATCACACGATAATGCTAATAGCACGGTTAGGTATATAGTTATGAAAATTATTTGCATCATCTAACAAAATCACTACGCGTTATATTTTGTGCTTGTGGCTATAGCTATTATATAGCTTGTTTATGCAATATTTAATACATTTATATTAAGATTAATGTGTGATAATTATGTAAAGTTTCTTAATTTCTCTCTTCTCCCCCTTCCTCTACCAGCATTTTAATTAAAATCATTTGTGAGGTTCACAGAAAATACAAAAAATCATTTATGTTAAAATTATTTATCTCATGGATCACATAGGATCGGCCGGGCTTGTTCATTAGAAAAGACAATCTCCACGGGATGATGCAAATTGACATGGTCAAGCTGATATTTTGTCATTTCTACTGGTGAAAAACATTATAAATAGCCATCGGATGGGAAGCAAGAAGTGCCAAGTCAAAACTACCAAATACCTCTGCAATACTCATAATGAGGAAGGCATTTCTTTTAGTCTGTGCTCTCTTCATCTCGTTTGCTCTTCTCTTCCTTTCCTCCACCGAAGCTCGAGCACTCCCGCAAAAAGGTGAACTCTCTCTCTCTCTCTCTCTCTCTCTCTCTCTCCTTTATTTCAATCGAAGTGTATTGCCTGAAGAAACATAACAAATCTTCTACATGAAAATGTCAGCAGAAGTTAAGAGAATGCCGGCGGGGTGCGGGCGCCAGTCACGTGGGAAGCGCTATACACCGTGCAAACCGCAAAAGCCACCAAAGTGTAGTCCCTATGAAAGAGAATGCCGTCCGCCAATTAGCCCTACGGGGGCCTGAGGCCAAGGAGCTAAGTGAAGCAGCAGCTCATGACAGCCAAATTGCATCACAAGATGAAGTACTTTACACGACACCATCATCATGAACGAATAAAGAAGCGAGTGAAGTCAACTGCTTGATGGAGCCTCGTTTCCACACCCATAAAAAAACTAGTTACGAATACTATAGATGAAGTAATTTAAGTTACAAGACAATAAAGCAAGGAAAGATCCGTTTCGTTTAAGATATCGGGTCTTTTAAAGCAAAAAAGGGATGGAGACAGAGCCTGTCTCAGGTTTATCATGTCTTTCATATTCCAATGTAATGAATTATCTAGATGTATGCACAATCGAGTTATCAACTATCGGTCGATAGACTCCTTATATTATTTGAATATTCAATGGCGAATTACTCCAATAACTTGAATTTTCAGAATTGCCGACATTAGTTTTCCCGAGAAGAGGATCATTCTTTCTTCTTTGGAAAAAGAGAGTTAAGAACAATATTCTTTAATAATGCATGCTGCGTGCGCATACACACATATATATCATTAAATCAGTAAGACAATTTTGTTGCAAAGGTCAAACACCTACATATCAAATTATATAATTGCAATAGATGGGTCCTTGGTCATTTATCTAATAACTGGAAAATATATAACTATATAATTTTGTTACATGGTAAAGAAAAGAAAATGGCAATAAAGCAAACATTACTTCTTACTTGAACATGGGGATGAGAAGGTAATTACTGACGGGCGGTAATTAATTGAAAAATGGCAATAAAGCTTAAGCGTCAGGCCCAAGCCCGATCTTTATGAACGCAAGGTCGGCTGCCGAGGCATAAGGCACATGCACCTAGGGTTTGGGCCCGGCCTCGATGGACCCAAGCATAGCTGTCGAGGGCCTGGGCCTGGGAAATGAGGTCTCGAGCCCAGCCTCAATAGACCCAAGTCTAGCCTCGATGGACCCAGGCTCGGCCTTAATGGACCCAAGTCAGGCATTAGAGACTCGGGAACCAAAGTTGGGGTTCCCATGTTCAAACGTAGAGTTTTTGATTCAAGTGCTTATAGCTAATTATACATTGGAAATATGTTTTCAAACTTTTTCAAAGAGAAAATCATTTTCTTAAATTTAAGTATAGTTTTCCATCGATTCATTTTCTTAATACTCCAGATTTCATCTCACCTCAGGTTATCTCTCACTATGTACACACGGCAATTGGAATATGTTTTTATAGGAACAATGGAGCAATGCGCCTTGTGGACCGGCACAACCATTGGATTGGACATAATAGTTGATTTTCCACTCACATGTCAAAAAAGTTAGCGTTTAATAAAATATTAAATCACAACTTTTCGGGAATTTCGGATTTTTGAAAAAAAAAATCCAAGTAATCTACTATGAAATACCATCTCACCACATCATCTCTGACGTTCTATTAGTGTTGTGCGCCAAATGTGCATTTCAAATGCTAGATCTAGCAAACAAGGTTCTTATACATGAGAGTTTCATATATCTAATGGTGAAAATGCGTTATGAACAACCCCGTGAAGCATTTCATTGATGTGCAATCTATACGAAGCATTCTACCGAGTCAACCGAATCTCATACGAAGGATTCAATTTGTACCCATGGATAACGAGTTAAAGCGTTGAAATTTATGGCCGAATTGGCCCTATGATACTTAAGTTGGTAGAGAGAGAGAGAGATGGGTTATGCATATTTGCACATGGAGAGTTATCTTGTTTGATTCAGCTTTGCAAAGGGACTTTGGGCCTCTAAAAGAATTTGGCCAAATGCAAACTCTTTTGATTCATTTTTTGGAAGAGTTCGGGCATATGCAATTGCATGTCCAAATGGCTCTAAGGGCCTTTAACCTAAGGCAGGTCTTAAGGTCCATTAAGAAGTTGTACATTCAAAATGCAAGTTTGTTATTATTCACGTAGATATTGTTCATCTTCTGGGGTCACCCGAGCCGACGACTGCTGGCGAAGGGGTCACCCGCATCGGTGACCACCGCCTGAGGGGTCACTCGACCTCAGTGACCACCGCCGAAGGGGGGTGACCGCTGCCTGAGGTCGCACACCTCAAGTAGGCAGCCTAAGGTCGCGCAACCTCAAGTGTCGCTTGGATTGCCACAACCCAAGCAACTGTCTGCCTAGTTTGGCCAAACCCAGGCGACCCACTTGGGTTAACTCTCGTTGGTAGGAGACTGCCGCAGTTAGGACCATTCCTGGGGATAGTTACGGGTTGGGTAGCAAGTATATGCTACACCAGTCAAAATGGGTGTATAACCCATTTATGACTCATTTAAATATTAAATGGGTCATAAATGGATCATGCTTCCTTTTAGTATAACCCATATATGACCCATTTAAAGAAAACTTGACCCATTTATGACCCATTTAATATTTAAATGGGTCATAAATGGGTTATACACCAATTTTGGCAAGTGTATATATAATGGGTTTAAAAATTAAAAAGACTAAAATACATGAGTTGTTAATGAACTTGAATAAGTTTAAAATCTTTAAAAAAGATTATAAAAATAAGTTTTCCTAAATTTAGTTATATAGAGAAATGTTTTAACAATATGGGTCGAGTCGGGTATGGGTTGAGTTGGGTATGGGTCAAAAATTTTATACTATGCTTAAATAGGTCATAAACGGGTTAATTGGTCAATTTGGGTCGGATCATTTATGACCCGACCCAAACCCAACCCAACCCACTCGTTTAACAGGTCTAGTATATGCTACCTTGGTGGATTAATGGGCTCTCGGTCTTTTGGTGGCGATAATATTGTCATCTCCTGTAATGAGCTTAGAGAGAATGTTTCAACTGGGGTTACCCCGGCCGCCTTCGACCGGGCTGGATGCCCTGTCCGATGGTAGCTCCCTTCCTCTCCGGCATGTCAAGGACACGTCCCGTTTGCTCATAGGTAGCGTCAAATCTGCCCTTAATTATCGCACCTAATGTAGATCCACAGATATGGCGACTTGTAAGAACCACGCGAGGAGAACTTGAGCACTCTTTCAGAAAGGTGAACACACTCTCTCTCTCTCTCTCTTGGACCGGTAGTGCCGCCATGTGGACGACCTGCGCCCAGGTATATACCTGGCCAACTGCAACCATCTCTGCCAGGGGGTAAACCCGATAGTCGCAGAGTAGGCCCTCCGCCAGTTATCCTTACAGGGCCATGAAAGTAGGGAGCTAAGTTAAGCTGCTCATGACAGACAAATTGCATATAAAGAAGCGAGTATAATCAATCACTTGATGGAGCCTTGTTTCCATGCCTAAAAACAAATTAAGGATGAATACTATGTAGAGGATGCATTTTGAGGCACGAAACAATAAAGCAATGAGAGGCTTGTCTAGTTTAAGGTATCGTGTCTTTTGAAAAAGTAAGGAACAAAGACACAGCTTATCTCAGGTTTTATCTTCTCTTTCAAGTTGCAATGTGATGAATTATCTAGATGTATGTGCAATGAAGTGCTAGTCTAATGACTATGAAAGTAGCTTTCAGGAGTTCTGGACTTCTTGCTCGCCAGTGATTTTGCAGAGGGCAAGAGCTTCCTCAAGGATGGAGAAGTATCTGTCTGAACTCTGTTTTCGCCATGATTTTTTCGTATCTTAGCCTAGTTTCAAGAACAAATAGGTGTGTCTGCGTGGAAGGGAATGAAAAATAAGGCAATCTATAGCATTTATCACTAAAGAGTAAAGAGTATAAACTATGATACAAAAATTTTCCAGTCCAAGAAATCCTCAAGTGAAAGGGGAGCGACATAAATGTGATCCTTCCCTTCACAGAGTCATCTAGTATAAGTTGTGAAGTTCGACGTCTCCGTGTTCTAACCAAAATTGAGCTTGGTCAATTTAGGACTTCCTAGCTTGAGCAAGAAGTTAATAACAGGAAAGAACTCTCCCCGAAATGGCAGCAGACATTCTTCGAAACTGATGCCAACTTAGCATATAATTGGCCTTACATCAACCAATCCCAATCAAATGAAGCAGATAAATCTGCAATTTATTTGACAGAAATCAACAACAGCAAAAGAGGTTCTCAATGTTTCAGGGCAAGCTTTCTCGTTCATTTCTGATTCTAGAACAAAACCATTGTCAAAAGAGCCAGATCATTCTGCTAGACGTTCTTCGAAAGAACTCTCCCCGAAATGGCAGCAGACATTGTTCAAAACCGATGCCAACTTAGCATATAATTGGCCTTACATCAACCAATACCAATCAAACGAAGCAGATAAATCTGCTATTTATTTGAGAAAAATCAACAACGGCAAAAGAGGTTCTCAAAGTTTCAGGGCAAGCTTTCTCATTCAGTTCTGATTCTATAGAACAAAAGCAATGTCATAAGAGCCAGATCATTCTGCTAGTATTGCTAGAAAATGGTCAATGTGAAGTCCATCTGGATCTTAACTGACCCAAAAAAAAAAAAGATCCTCGTCTGGATTTTAAATAGTATATACCCCGGCATAAAATGTGTAAGAGTCATTCAACAGACCATCCTTGACTGACTTCATTTCTGCATGACTCTCATCTTGATGTTCCCCCCATACCAGCAAGTCTCAGATGAACCTGGTGCACATGAGCCCGACTTGCATGCATCCCCCATTGGAAGGCACATAATCCTACGATGCATGTAGAACCCACATAATCCCATGTTTGTATAAGAAAGATAAAGCAATGTGTTTTTTGAGCAGAGACGGTGATTGAATTAGATATAAGAGTCAACTTACAACGCTATTAAAAAAGAAATTTCAAAATTGTTTAATCATGACTTTTTATGAATTTCAGATTTCAGCAAGAATGAAAACTTCATAGATCCAAGTGTGCATTTTAACTGCTAGATCTAGCAAACAAGTTTTTTTAATATGTTAAGAGTTTTATACATCTGACGGTGGAAATGCGTTGGTAGAAATTCTGTGAAGCATCTTATTGATGTGCAGTCCGGATCCTACGAAGTCGACCAAACTCACAAATAATGAGTTGAGGCTTTTGATTTGTGAGTTGAATTGGCCCTATGATGCTCAAAATCAATAATGAGAGAGAGAGAGATGTGTGCGTTTTCAGAGTAGCTATGGCTCATGCATACATGGGCATTTATAAGTGGAAATCTATAGCATTTATGACCTATCCCGAAAGTAGTATCCCGTAAAATCTCACTGTGATCATACCGTCATGTCCTCCAATGAGATTAGCTTGTTTAGGAAGAAGGTTTCAACCGTGGCTACCCTAATTGCCTTGAACTTAGCTGCATTTCCCCTGTCGGGTTGCTCTCTTCCCGTCAGGTATTTCAAGGACACATGTGGATCACTTATTGGTGGTGTCAAATTGGTTGTTAATATCACACCCGAGATAGATCCATAGAAATGACTTATGGAAGATAATGGTACTAATTGACTTGTGGAAGTCCTATCGCGGACTAAGAGTCTTCCCGTCGATTGGATTGGAATTAGGAAGTGATTAAGGTCAAAACTGAAAGCTTTGTGAAGACAAAGTGCAGAAAGTTTCTAGGAAAATATGATAAATGGACCGGCATTCTTCTTTCTATCATTTCTTTAATGAAAGGTCAAAGAAGTTGGTGACTTGATGACGGGATTTGTCACAGTATTGCGGACATCCAACAGGATTAATTGAGCAGAAAAGTCAAAAACTATGTATTATGAAAAAAAATCAACTCCATGTGCCTTTGAGCTTGTTCGGTCGACTGTCACTTTCTAATTCGTACCTGATTTGAATTCTGCAACTCACGCACTTTGAAAAAATTTCAAATCGAAAGCTACCGAAACGCCCGACATGTTCCGCTGCTTGGTCGAGGGTTCACCCACTTCGAAATCTTCACCTTTTTTGAGCAGTGAGTAGCAGAGCTCTCCTTACCACTCCGTGAACAGATTTGTATGAAGGAAGCCTCACACTTAAATATTGACATGTACGTCACACATTTAAATTGTTTTTATGGTTTTCTATAATTCTAATTGTATACTGTAAGTTCTGGGTACGTTGGCACGATGTATGTCCTTTTCTTTAAAATAAAAAATAAAATAAAGTTACAGCCTTAGTGAATATTCCTTTCTGCACCTTTGTAGAATCTTTTCCGCCTTGGGTTGGTGCAATGATAGTAATCCCAAAAAGTTTATTCAGAGTTGCTCTAAGACCTTGATCGATCTTGATGCCGTATGGTTCTGGTCACTTGATAGTTAGGACTCTTATGTCAAATGTACAAACAGTTCGCAACGACTTTTGCGTTGATAGAATTTGGCATTTATAGATGATGTAACTATCTGAAATTGACACATGTGGCCTATATTTTATTCAATTTAGGACTTTATCTTTTCACCATAATTTGCATCATGATGCTATGACAAAATCACTAGGGGTTTTATTTTGTGCTTGTGGCTGTAGCTATTATATAGCTTGTTTGTTTAATACTTAATACCTGTCGATTAAAATTGATGCGTGAAAATTATCTAAATTTTCTCAATTTCTCTTTTCTCCCCCCTTCCTTTACCAGCATTTTAATTAAAATAATTTGTTAGGTTCACGGAAAATACAGAATATCATTTATGTAGAGATTTATTTAATTCATGGACCACATAGGACTAACCGGGCATGTTTATTAGAAAAGACAATCTCCACGGGGGGACGCAAATTTGCACAATCAGACTCATATTTTATCATTTTTTTCCAAGAAAAACATTATATATAGCCACCTAATGGAAAGCATAATGTGCCAAACCAAAACTAGCAAATACCTCTCCAAGAATAATAATGAGGAAGGCCTTTCTTCTTGTTTGTGCTCTATTCATCTGGCTCGCTCTTCTCTTCTTTCCATCCGCCGAAGCTCGAGCACTCCTTCAGGAAGGTGACCTCTCTCTCTCTCTCTCTCTCTCTCTCTCTCTCTCTCTCTCTCTCTCTCTAAAATGAATCTTCTACATCCAGGTTCGCCATGCCCAAAGATCAGAGTTGCACCGTGCTCACCATATCCGCCGGGGTGTATTCCAGGTATAACATGCTCTCTCCCAACTAAACAGCCATGAGACCAGGGAGATGAATGAAGCCGCTTGTGACAGCCAAATTGCATCATAGTATGAAGTACTTTCGCAGCACCATTATCGTGAATGAATAAAGAAACGAGTGAAGTCATTTACCTGATGGAGCCTCGTTTCCACGCCCAAGATTAGGAATGAATACCGTCTAAGATGCATATTAAGGTATAAAACAATAAAGCAAAGAAAGTATCGTTTGGTCTAAGGTATCGTGTGTTCCGTGGGGGGAAAAAGGGAAAGGAGAGGGAGCATCTCTCAGGCTTCATCTTCTCTTTCAATTTCCATTGTAATGAATTATCAAGATGAATGAAGTTATTAAAGTATTTAGATATTAAATAGTGTATTTTTCTAACATTTTATATCTTCAGAATAGTTGAATAGTTGACACAATATCCCTTTAAAAGAAGATTATTCTCTAGCTGTTCAGGAAAAGAGAGATATGAATGATGTTCTTAAAGATGCACCCATGGACCTGCATATCATAGTGTACAATCGTAATAGTGGATTATTTTATAATTTTTCTTAATATAAAATAAAAAAAATAAACATTTATCACATGGAAAAACGAAAAACACGAAGACGATGTAAACATAACTTCTTACTCAAAGCACGGAGTTTTAGAAGGTGATCAATGTTGGTTTTGGGAGTGTGGGGCGATAGAAAATTCTAGCTTACCACGATCTCAAAGAACCTGAATCAATGATTTGCTTTCGGCTGGGAATTATAGTTGGGATTGAAGGAAATTTTAGGATCAAATTACGGAAATTTGATTTAGGTTTAGAAGATTTCAAACGAAAATGCCCCGGTCAATGGCCAGGAAAATGGCATGTGAGAAGCACGTGACCATCGTCTGGAAAAGATTCATGCAGTCGGTGAGTAAAGGGATCAATTAAGATGAAGTCACCTACTTCAGCGGCCTCTTTAAGACGTACCCCGTCCTATGACTTATTTGGCGAAAACTGCCCCACTTCAGGGGCGTTTTCGAAATTTCGCCCACTACAAGTTATCACCATTAAATGGCCAATCGCTGTTGACGATAGTGAACAAAATATTGAGTTATTATAAATGGGTCTGGGTATAACTCATTTATAACCCATGTTTCCTATTGGGCTTTATTGTAATAAACATATTCAAATCCATATTAAAGTTTCAACCAACTCATTTTCTGCCTATTCTATTAATATGAGTTAAAATATGGGTCATTGACCCATTTTGCCATCCCTTAATATAGTGCACAAAAAGTTCACGCAACATTATTTAATAAAGCGCTGCTCAGAGAGTATAAACAAGCTCAACTCAAGTAGGGATACTTCTAACTGGTCCTCCGGCCTTTTCTTCCTTCAATAACTTACTTTGTAGAGAATTCACCAAGTCAATGGTGGAGAAGAACTTTATATCATCCTTCAATCGGCATTAAAAGTTAAAACCCAAGAAGACGAAATATGACCACCCACCACCGACATCCGCCCTTTTCCAATTGATGTTTGCATCTGTAGATGATGATGATGATGATGATGATGAAGATGATGCGCGACCTGAACAAATCTCTTTCGTCAGTTGACTAGAGTCAAATTTGCTTCGAGCTCCAATAAACCCTTTGCCGGTGAAAGCTAATACATACGTACATTGGCACCTGAAAGTTTATCGTCTCGTCTTAGGCAACGTCGAAAGTGGTCAGAAGAAAGGATATAAACCTCCCCACAAGATGAGGAAGGGTTTGCGTTTCCCCTCTCTTCGCATCTTACACAGCAAAGGTGAAATTTACTCCTACTTTCCTCGCTTCTTCCTTCTCTTCTTTTGTCACCCACAACGACACGCACATCGGGCTTTTTCTATGCCCCTTTTCGGCACGCACCAACATTGAGTATCGCTTCTGAACACAACATTAAGCAAGATGAATCAATACATACTGTAAGATGCTGTTTGTCGCCATACAAATGACCCATCGATTGCCCCAGTCACCTGCCACCGAGCTGTATTGGAGGGAACTGCATTCTGCATTCTGTTTGTCGCCATAAACCTCCCCACAAGATGAGGAAGGGTTTGTTTTTTTATGTGAAAGAATCACTCGTGACTTATGTGAGGTATTGTCTCCTCCTTTTATGTGATGTAATAACTGAGGCATGAGTGATGTTGTCTTTTTAAGTGCAATTAAGTCTTTTGACTCAAGTTGCCTAATTAAGCACTTCTATGGGATTTGGAAGTTGCCTATTTTGACTCAATTGCACCTAATGCTACTTCAGTTTATAAATGAAAATTATTTCACTTCACGAGAAAAAAGTTCCCTAAACAGAGTCCACAATTTTTTAGGAAATGCCTCGTTGCTTTGCATTATATATTTACCTTAGAGAGGATAGGTAAGAAAATCAACATATTCACTTTATATCCATGTATATAGTTTCCAAATGAGTCTTGCTAATGTAACAATCTCTGGGCAATTGTGAGAATCATAGCATGTTCTGGGCCACAATAATTTCTAATTATTTATTATTTATTTTTTTGTGGTCCACAATAAATTGTTATTATTACAATAAATTAAGGATTGTCACTTAATCATTTCACTTTCCAAATTCGTCTTACTGATTCTCTATACTTTTTATGGAGTTTCCAAATTCTATGCTTCAAATTACAAAAGGATGAAGAGTGGGGAGTTAGTGGCAGTTGCCAAGGACTAAAGGAGTTCGTGAAGAAATAAGACAAGCGTTCCAAGAGCAGATTGAGGGAGGCGTACCCATCGACCGCACTTCCTTATCTTTGTAACTTTTAACTTGATTCATGGAGTTCGTCTGAATGCATTCCCTTTTTACTTTGCAACTGACTTCCAACTGTACTTAGATTTGTAATTTCATCGGGCCAATATCGAATCCCCAATCACGCACTTTGTGTTCAAGGGTGGAACTGTAAAGCGATCTCCATCGTTCTCCAATCGTCTGGAGTTGGATCGCCTTAGATGCATGCCAAACTTCGTCAACGTCTCCTTCGGCATGTACTGCAGGTCAATTTTCATCGTCAAGAATACGTTCCAATGTAGGTCCGACCTTGATGTTGCATTGTGTGTCTATGTACTTGCGCCTGTCATTTGTCTAGGCAGCTGGACAGCCATGTCGCACGCGGCTTGTGATGACTTTTCGGGGACAATGAAATGGATAGTTTGAAGACCAAGTATCGATACTCAACGAGACGATAATAGTCCTGGCAAAATATCGGGAAGGAGGATGTAGAGGATGTACATTGAGTGGCTTAGAGCAAGAGACGACCTGAACGAGTCTCTTTCGTCAGCTGACTAGAGTCGATTTGCTTCGAGCCTTTCTAACAAATTCTTGGGCTTTGGGCTGCTCACGAATTGTACGTGACTGACTCGACATCGGCTCGGCCTTATCCTGAAAGCTCATCGCCTCGCCTTAGGCTATCTCAAAGTGCTCACAATTAATGAAAGAAACCTCTCGAAACATGAGGAAGGGATTGTGTTTCCTTGTGGCGTTCGCTCTCTTCATTTACGTCGCTCCTCTCTTTTCACCTTCCACAGAGGCTCAACGACTAATTCAATCAGGTGAATTCTCTCTACTTTTCTCGTGGCTTCCTTCTCCTCTTTCGAATCTCGTAACGACACGAACATTGGGCGTTTTCCGTGCCTTAGGCACCCACCACATTGCGTATGAATTATGAACACAGTGTTAAGGAAGATGAATCTATAGGTACCGTACCATGTTGTGTGTACCCGCCGTATAGACGAAGGCCAATACGAAGGTCACACCCGTGCCACCAACCCCAACCGCCCCGATGTAAGCACAATCTATGCAGTCAGCCACGGTGTCCCCCTCCAAGACCACAAGATTGAGAAGGCCATTTACAGAAGAGATGTACTCAGTCATGCGTTACACGCAATTATTGAAAATCTTGGATTCGTATCTGTATGTGCTATAGGACTTATCAGTTCCTAGTATTAGTGTACAATTATGAATTAGAACATACAACGTGATTATGTTGGCCACAAGTCCTGTTTTTGATATTTTTTTCTCTTTTTGAGAAATCTTATACGATAATCGACGATATAGCATGACAACTCATACTTAATGTAAAAATTGGATGAGTTGTGGCCACTGGCCATGTATAAATGGCATGGTAGATGCCAAAAAGCATATAATATAAGGCTTTCCCTTGGAGATACAATCTTCTCCTTGAACTTTAATGGTCTTGGGCCACCTGGTTTAGAGGCTTGAAGTACGGATATCTAAGCAGACTACATGGGCTTGATTATACATATTACCGAGCACAAAAATTCCTTTCCCATCTCCCATTAAATAGTCATTGACGCAATATAATTAATTGAGTGTGTTAATTACAAGAGACTCTAGGGGACCAACTAGATTAATTAAAAGTATAAATAATACTTTTATTCATCATATTAAAAACTTAAGTAGACAATAAGAAAGTCGCTAAAATTAAATGAAAGTTTTACATTTCCAAAGTAAATTTAGAAATATTTAAAAAGTACTTTTGAAGCACTCTTGTTGACACCTAAATTTTGGCAATTTGTTTAAGTGTATTAATTGCATTAAAAAATTAGGGATTAATTTCTAACCCCTTAACAAAAAAATCTTTTTCATTAAAATCGCATCGCATATAGACATTAGGAGCACTTGCATCACTAGTTTTAAAATTTATCAAAAAAATAAAAATAAAAAATAAAAAAAATTAATTAATTAATTAATTAAAAAATTAAAAAATTAAAAAAACGTGGGTCCGGGCCAGGGCTGGGCCTGCCCGGCCCCCTTTGTCTTCTTCTTTCCCTTCCCCGCGCGGGCCTGGCTCGCTTTTCCTTTTCTCTTCTTTCGCAGCCCGGCCCGCTTGGTTTTCTCTCCTTGCTCCCTTCTCCTTCTCGTGCGGCAACGGCCACCTGCAGAAGGGAAAAAAAAAAATGGAAAGCAAGCAGCAGCAGAAGCCAGCAGGAAGCAAAGCAGGAGAAGGTCACACGGCAGGGGTTAGGTCGGCGAAGTGAGATGGCAGAGGGAAGTCAGACGGCAGCAGGGTGTTGCCGAGGATAAGGGCCGGTTTCGGAGGTTCTTCAGAAAAAAATCAGGGGGAGGAGGAGAAAAAGAAAGGGAGAACCGAGAGAAGAGAGAAAGGGAGGAGACGGACGGAGAGTCGGAGAGAAAAGAGAGGAAGAGAAAGCCGAGTGCGAGTCTAAAAAAAAAAAAACACCAGATCTGAGAAAGAGAGAGCTCGAGAGAGATAGACCGGGGGACCGAGAGAACAAAAGAAAAGAGACTGAGCAGAAAGAGAGAGCTCGAGAGGGAGAGTGAGCGGCAAGAGGGGCAGCCTCTTCTCGAGGGACTTCCCCGGCTGGTTTCGGGGGATCCGAAAGAGAAAAGCCGGGAAAAGAGAGTTACGGGTGAGAACGAAGAAGAAGGTCAGAGGGAGAAACCGCTGGCCACTGTTCTCGAATCGCGGCCGACGACCCACAGCGACAACTCCTTTCTGGTGCCAAAGCTTCGGTAAGTCCTAACCCTCATTTTTGCGTTGTTCTTCGTGTATGCCGGGCCGGAGTTCGCAGTCGCGAACTCTGGCCCCCATCTGTCCTTTTTAGATTGTTATACGGTCCTGATTCATTGACGAGAATGCTGGCGTCGGTCTCGTGTCCCGGTTGAGCCGGGAACCTTAGGATTCGATAGCGCACCCCAACTGTTCGACAGAATGCCTCAGAGAGATCCGAAAATTCAGTCCGCGTTTAACTTGGGACCGATCCATGTTTGCGTCCATGGTTGTCGAATCATGCTTGCTGTTTGTATGGTTATTGTTTTTTGGCGTGGTTTTCGCAAAATAGTCATGCGTCGTCGGAAGAGTGAGGTCTCCGTTGTTCCGGTGAGAGTGGATTAGTGATCGCCGGAAAATGCTTTAGCCTTCGCCGGACCGAGGTGGCCAGTCGCTCTCCGAGCAGGTCGGAGTGGGCAACCAGCGGACGGGGCTGGAAGGTGCGCCGGTTGCTCCGGCCGGCGTTGTCGTTCGGGTGTATTTTGGAGAAAAGAAAAATGCAGAAGAGAAGATGGGGGCAGCGTCGGGCGTGCATGGGAAAGCATGCAGGCGTGAAGCAGAAGGGGAACAGGAGGAAGAAGTCCAGAAATAAATAAATAAAAAAGATTAAGAAAAGAAAAAAAGACCAAAAAAATAAAATAGGGGGCAAGGAGATGGGCTTCACCGCGGGCCCGCTTCCGTTGGGCTGAATCTGTCGCGGGCCGGGTTCTGGTCCGGGTCAGTTTAGTAGGGCCGGGTCTCTTGACCCGGTCCGAATTATCTTTTTTTTTAATAAAAATATAAAAAAATCGATAATTCAGAAAATCATAAAAAATATAAAAATCATAAAAATTTCGGAATTTCAGAAAATTCATGGAAAATTCAGAAACCTAAAAATTTATGAAAAATTTCGAAAAGAAAAAAAAAAAAAATTATTATTTATTTATTAAAAATCAAAAAATATTAAAATATTGAAAATTCCAAAAAAATTTCAAAAAAATCCCAAAAACCCTAAGTTGATTTTAGAGCTTCATAAAAAGCTCTAAAATAATTCTTGGATCAATTTTTTTCTTAAAAAGTGTTGGAAAATCATCGGCCTAAGATTGTCTTAAAATCGAACAAGCCTTGACTTCACCTTAGGGTTTTAATTATCATCGGATACAATTGCTCTTGAATGCACACTTATGATGTGATGATTATGGTTTCCTCCTTAGTTTAATTAAGATTTTCATTTATTTATCTCATAATGCTATGTGTTTATTTTCTCCTGCAATTTTTTTAATGCTTTCTTGAATTGCTGATTGTCATATTTTGATGATTGCACACCCGCATGATCACCTCACATGTTAGTGGTTAATTCTAAAATCAGTCCGAATTGCCTGACAAAAGTCTTTTGAAATGAACAAGATTAGGTACCGAAAGGGCACTAATTGGTTAATTAGTGTAATCAAGTTCCCGACTCTAGAATCTCTGGTTGCGTAGAAAGTGAGGCACACTCCCATGCCTCGCTTGGTTTCTAGCCGACCCTAATAGGCTAGTGGCGACTCCTCATTTAAAGACTTTCATGATATCCCAACGTCGCGCGGGGTATGGGCTTGGGAGAGTCCGAGTTAATTAAGGGCCGTCGGCCTGAAATTAACAATACCCCTAAACCTATATATTTATTCATACATTCCTTTCCCCCATCCGGGATGGAAAAAATAGGTCGCGACAACTCTTTAAAAAAAAATTAATTATATGAAGATTTTATCAACAACTTAACCATGGGCACTTATTGTTGATCATGAAAATATTTTGGGAGAATTACCCAAAATGTCATAAACATATTGCAACTATGTCAATTCAGTCCATCTGGCAAAACTTTGCTAGCCAATGCTGACGTGGCCACCGACTAGTGCCAACCATCCGATGAGCAATTTTTTTTATTATTTTTTCCTTTTTTTCTATTTACTTTTTTTTTTTCCCTCTTCTTCCTTCTTGGCGTCTTGTCCACATAGTGGCTGGAAAGGCTTCAATGAGGCTCACCGGTCATTGGGTGAGGGCCACAAAGCCCTTGTTGACTGCCAGTGAGGGTTAGCCCTCGTCAGAGCCTTGCTAACCACTGCATGGAGAAGAAGCCAAGAGGAAGAAGAGGGGAAAAAATAAAAGGAAAAAAATGGAAAATTCTAAAAATTCTATACAAAATTCTAAAAAAAATTAAAAAAGTAATCGTTGAATGACTGGCATCGACCAATGGCCATGTCAACACTGGCCAACCAAATTTCACCTGGATAGACTAAATTTGTACAATTGTAAAAGGTTTAGGACTGAATTGGCAAAAAAAAAAAAGTTTAGAACTAAATTGGCATAATTGCAATAAGTTTAGAACTTTTTTGGTAATTCTTTTAAATATTTTTAATTGACTAATTATTTCAAATAATACAAGCAATCATTTTTAGACAAATATTATTCATTTTTCATGAAATAAATAGAGTCTAAATGCAGTTGGGTATGTATATTGCAGTCTCTAAATACTTTCTTGACCAGCTTCTTACCCTTCATCGCTAAATCAAGCAAATATTTAGCAAAACAACCTAGTTCTTCTTGGTATGACCACAGGACATGTGCCAACTCTTTTCTTTCTCGTACAGAAAGAGAACCCCGTTATCATGTGAATGAGAATAAAACTAAAGATTAAAGTGACCTCAAGATAACATGTTAGTAATTAAAACCTGTATATATGCAAAGTTTCGTAGCTTTAAAACTCTTAGATTTGAATCAAGTTTCGAAAGGAAGGGTTTCAAAGCTTCTCCTTCAAGAAAAGTGGGTAAGGCTGGGGCTGCGCGGCGCTGGTCGATGTCGCCATCAGGATTCACCCTGTTCTTGACGACTTGCTGTGCTCTGTCACCGTTCATAAGAATAGGCGCAGCAACGGCAAAGATAAGCAGCTCTTAATGACGAGAGCTGAGCTGAGATACGCCCTGCGAGATCCCCGGAAGTTAAATGACGAGGAAGAGAAATTTTTTGAAGAAGCGATTTTTCTGACAAATCGTTACCTTAGAAGAACTAATGTGCCTTCTCGTGATTTCGTGAAAATAAGCAACAAATTAAGAAAGCAAAAGCGAAAGTTGTCTTCTCGGTACCCACTCGCGATTCGCTTACTCCTACATGCAAACAAATTCTAAGAGAGTATATATAGATGGGCAAGTAACCAAAGCACATGAACTTTTCTCACAAAGACACACTGCAGTCGTTAAGCGTCCGGCAAATTGAAAAACAGATGATTAGTTTGTCGATACCGCGAGATGACGCAAACATAACTGTGTGGCAAAAGACATCATCCATGGTATACATTCTCCCAAGACAGATCGACGGACCTTGATGTTCAAGTTATACATAATTTTCATTACACTCACCTTCAATTTGATAGTCGGATGCTTATGTTAAAGCCCATTTGGTAAACACAAACTTGGGAGACAATTGAGTGGCCATTGGAAGATAATAGAGATTCACAAATATCAAAACTTTCTTCGAGCGCTCACTTTAGTAACATAACTTATCTTTTAATCAATTGAGTGATACGTTGGTTGAGAATTGTTCATTTGAGTGCCTCTAGCAAATTATACTGAAGATTCATCCTAGGTGACATTTTTCTAAAAGATTTAAGTCTAACTATTTGTGCTTATCCTGAAGATAATATATCTATATATCTAATTCTTTTAGAGCCCATAATGGACGACTGATGACTAAAAACATTCCTTTTGTCAATTGACTAGGATCATCCCTCTCCATATACCCCAATGTACGGTAATAGTGATAAGTGAATTTACAAATATTAACAATATAATATGTCCACACAGATTATCCCAATAGCTTGCGAAAAACAAACAATACTATTCTTTTGAAGCAAATAGCTTTGGCCAAGCCAATTTCAGAAAACCAGGAAACACCATCAGTCATATTGATTGGAGAGCCAGATCCAAGGTTTTTTCTCTTGGAATAATCACTAGATGTGTATGTTAATTGACAACTTTCAACCGATTAACCATTGGCTTCGATATCATGTTGGGAGGTGCAACAGAAGGTGTTACCTTCAACCTTGGGCATAATAAGAGCAAGTGCAAGTCCAAGCCTATCAACGCATACATTAGACTCACCACTAATCAAAATTTAAGTCAATGGATTATAGTCCAATTAAAATATATAAACTACTCCATTTTAAATTACATCTTTAGTGTAGGACTATTTTCGCAAACATCCTCACACATGCATCTCAATAAGATTGGGAAAATTATCAAATAAGTCCAAAATCTATTGTAATTATGTCGGTTTAGTCATAAATTTATTTTTTTAGCCAATTGAGTCCTAATCCTTTTACAATTGTACAAGTTTAGTCAATTTGATCAAATTAGCGGGCCGATGCTAAGTGGCCATCGACGACAATTTTTTTAATAATATTTTATTATTTTGAATTTTTTATTAAATTTTTATCTTTTCCTTTTTTTCCTTTTATCTTTTTCTTTTTATTTTCCTCCTCCCTCCTTTTTCCCATGGCTCTGGTGACCAACCAAAGGAGAGGGCAGGCAGGTCATCAAACTAAGACAATCAAGCGAGCTTTCCCAGTCACTAGCAAGGTGAGCCACCATCGAATCTGGCAAGGCCTCGCCCCCAATGACAACAAGGTCTCACTGTTGATCTTGCCGTCGCCAGGGGTGACCAAATCTCACAAGGCTCTACCTCGCCATGGCTAGATGAGGCTAAGCTCACCCAAAAATAGCCATGCCTCACCGTCGCCGAGGGCGAGGCCTTGCTAATGGCTAACGGGGGCAAGCCTCATCAGCCTACCCCTCTGGTCGGTCACCGAAGTCCAATGATCGACTAAAGGAAGAAGGAAGGAGGAGAGAGTGAGAGAAAAAAATTAAAAATCAAATAAAAATAAAAAAAATTATTAAAAAAATTGCCACTTCAACATTAGCCGAATGGCATCCACATTAGCACCGGCCAACCAAATTTAGTCAGATAGACTGAATTAATACAGCTGCAAAAGGTTTAAGACTGAATTGAAAAAATTACAACAGATTTAGAACTATTTTAATAATTTTCCCCAATAAGATTATATCATCACTTAATGCAATGGGCTACATCAGATCTAAGATTGATGCTTCTTAAGATATGTTACTTCACTTGAGAAATTCCAAATGAACTAGTATTTACTTGAGAAGAGAAGGAATATTTCTTGAGCCCCGAAGACTCGAGTCTTCTTGATCAACATCAAATATGAATGTAGAAATGGAATAATTAATATGTTATGCAAGTATGGTACTTCGAATATATTTCAATTATTGAATTTAGAGGCCAAATTACTTTAGTTCGACAATTGAAGTTAATATAGCTGTTCGAGGATGATGCAGCATGGTTTATCGGGAAGTCCTAGGGTGGGCCCAAGATGGTCTTTTCGTTCCATTGGAAATTGTAAAAGGTTAGTTAATGTCAAAACTGAAGGCTCGGCTTGGAATTGTGAAAAGGGTTGGAAAATGTAAAAAGGTTCGTCAGGGTCAAAACTGAAGGCTTGGGTTTGAATTTTTCGATGGGTTTAGACCAAAAGGAAGGCTTTGTGGAAATAAATGTGGAAATTTTGTAGGGGCTATGATGACTGGACATCTTTTGTGTCTACAACTAGATTAATCTCTTAGAGCACAAATGGATGAGGCGATTTATGGGCATCCATAAAATTTAGCTAAGCTGAAAAAAGGTTCGACATGTTAGGACAATTAGCATTTTTATGTGGTGGAGTCTCATTTCTTCGACGCTCGGGATATGCACTTATGATCTCCTTCATGTGTTGTCTCTTCAAATAGAGGTTGGTAATGTCATGTGGTAATTAATAAATTTAAGGCATCGACCAAAAAGATAAATAATACTTGGTAAAAGATAATGGCAATTTTTTTTTATGAGAGACAATATTATTTTGTAGTTTATGTAAAACCAAATAAATGTCAGAAACCAACTCTAGTAAGAGTTGATAGTGCAATAATAATTGGGAACTTAATCAAAGAAACATTGGTAATCACTCTAATTAAGGTTGGTAAATTCTAAAAGAAAAATATAAACTTAATAGATTAGCAAATAAAGTTAGTAACTCAATAGAAAGGTTGGTAAATTCAAAAGGAATAAAGTAAACATTGGTAAGCAACTCATTTGAAAGTTCAGGTAAATCAAAATTAAATAATAACCTAAAGTAGGAAATGGGGCAAGCTACTAAAATATATATGGGTAATTTCATATAAGAGTTGATAAATTTAAGGCATTTTTAGGGAAGACAAATAAAAACAAGTGGGTAAATTAAACAAACAGAGAAAATTTTAGTAAGCAATTCAAATGAGAGTTGGTAACTAAAATTGACTAGTAATTTAATTTAAAAATAATTGATAGATTACTCCAATAAGGATTGGTATATTAATAGAAGAGTTTGTTAAATTTAAGGTGTAGGAAAGCTTGAAAAAGAGAAAAGATGGTAATTTGCAAACTGAACAAAACCAAAATTGATAATATCATAGAAGAGACCGTAAGTTACCGACAACTTATCGAAAAATCAAGTAACGGGTAATTTTTTACATCAATCATTTTGATTGACTCTTACCAATTCTTCCAAAGATTTACCGGAATTAAAAAAAAAAGACCCGTCTTTCGTGGACAGAATAGTAAAATCTTTATGACGTTTTTTTATACGAGCAAGTCTTGGATGAACCTCTTGCATGTAAGCCCAATGGACATACGACATAGGATCATTCGATTCCACGAGGTCCACCTCAAACAACAATGCATGCATGTGAGTCATGCTCAAATATACTGTATGCAAGAATTTTTCCCGGCATACATGCTTCACATTGATCTGCATCTTCATGTTTGGACGATTATGGAGAAAATTGTTCAAAAATTTCTAAACCTATTACACTTTCGCCAATCCAATCCTAAACCTTTTTAATCTTGTCCACTCAATTTTAAATATTTTTTCTTTCTTGCCAATTGAGTTCATCCGGTCAATTTTGGCATATTGACATGAATGGATTGGCACTAATGTGGCTTTTTTAATAATATTTTAAATTTTTTATGCTTTTTCTCTTTCTTTCTTTTTTTCACTTTTTTTGCTTCTTCTTTTTTTTTTTCATTTTGGATCTAGTCGGCAAGGATTGCCGACCAATCCTCATCGGCCAAAGGCAAGGGCCGATTGAGCCTCATCAACATTAGGCAAGGGCCGCCATGCCCTCACCAAATTTGGCCAGGTAAGGGCTTGGCAGCCTTCGCCAGCCCCAGGCAACAGCCCCGAGCGAAGTCACTGCCCTCACCTGGCTAGATCTAGCGAGGGCTCGTGCGCCCTCGCTGAGTGCCTCACGTCTGGTTGGCAAGAGTTGCCACATTAGCATTTTCCGACCAAAATTGGTCAGATTGACTCAATTGGCAAGAAGTAAAAGGTTTTAGAACTAAATTGGTAAGAGTGAAAAGGTTTAAAACTAAATTGGCAAGATTAAAAGGTTTATAATTAAATTGACAAAAATACAATAAGTTCAGGATTTTTGGACATTTTCCAAAGGATTATGTCACCCTATTTTGCCGCTGCATTTCGAAGGCAATTGAGTGAGCATTGGAAGATGAGGTATCTGCTATAATGGACGACTTAGGACATCTCTTTTGTCAATTGACTAGAATTTTACCTCAATTAAGTGGGCTATATGGTTTTCTACTTAGAACTTTCTCTTTTTTTCTATACACTCGTAACGACTTGGTGTCAACCTCTCGACGAGGTCCGTATGCTCCCCTCTCACCATGTCATAATGCTAATGGGACGCCTAGTTATAGTAATGTTTATTCTTTACATCATAATACTATGACAAAATCATTACGTGTTATCTTTCGTGCTTGTGGTGATAGTTATCATATAGCTCGTCCATGCAATATCTATTTTATGTCTATTATAATTTTTGTTTAATAAAGTTTATATAAATTTCCTTAATTTCTCTTTTCTCGCCTGTCCTATACTAGCATTTTAGTTAAAACCATTCGTTAGGTTGAAAGTAAGCATAGAATATTATTTCTATGAAAATTATCGATCTCGTGACAACGTATGCTATGTGATCCATGAGGAAAAACTGGACTTGTTAATTAAAAAAAGACAAACTCCACGGGATGATACAAGTCAACATAATCAAATTCATAATATGTAACTTTAACTAGAGAAAAACATTATAAATAGCATCCTAATGGAAAGTAATGTGCCAAGCTAAAACTATCAAATGCCTCTCCAATACTGAGAATGAGGAAAGCCTTCGCTCTTGTTTGCGCTCTCTTGATCTTGTTCGCTCTTCTCTTCCTTCCTTCCACTGAAGCTCGAGCACTCCTTATGAAAGGTGAACTCACCATCTCTCTCTCTCTCATATTTTAAATTCATGTGTATTGGCTAAAAAATATAATGAATCTCCTACATGATAATGTAAGCAGGACCAGTACCGCCGTCGGGACCGTCACACGGGCAGACACCACCATGAGACCAGGGAGCTTAACTAAAGATGCTCATGATAGCCAAATTGCATCATAATATGAAGTACTTTTTGCAGCATCGTCATTCTCAACAAATAAAGAAGCGAGTTAAGTCAATTACTTGACGGAGCCTTGTTTCCACACCCAAAAAATATTAGGGATGAATACTTATGCAGAATGTATTTTATGTTGTAAGACGATAACACAATGAAAGAGCATGTCAGCTTTCATCTTCTCTTTGAAATTCCAATATAATAGATTATCTAGATGTATGTGCAATGAAGTGCAGCGCTAATGACTACAAGAGTAGCTTTCGGGATTTCCTGAATTTCTCGCCCACTGGTGTGATTTTGCAGGGGGCAAGAGCTTCATCGACACATGTAGGATTGAGAGGCAGCTGTCTCAATTCTACCGTCACCATGAGTTTTTTATGCCTTAACCTAGTTTTAAGGACAAAAAGGTGTGGCTGTGCGGAATGGAAGTAAAAATTGGGCAATCTGAAAAATCGATCCATCTCATCAAAGAGAATAAGCTATGATACTGAACTCTCCAATCTAAGGATTATTTTTAAATTCTATAACTATGATACACATAAATCTCTAATTAATTCTTGGACTTTGGGGTGCACTCCAGTTGTGCGTGACTGACTCGCATTGACTCGGTCTATCCTGAAAATTTATCATCTCACCTAGGCTATGTCAAATGAGTCAGAATTAACAAAATAAACCTTTCAAACATGAGAAAGGGTTTGTGTTTCCTTGTGGCTATTCTTTTGAAGCTTGTAAGGACTGTTGGATTATTCTACCTGTGTTGATAATCTTGTCACAAACTTCAAGACCATTATTTTGAGATATTTCATCCATGGATAGCTTGTGATGTTTCATGGATTCCATCTTTAAAAGATATTGATTAAATTTTCATCTTAAGATTGTCTTTGCAATATATTTAATCACTCGAGATATCTTAATTGATTGGTAATCATCCCGAAGACAAAATTCTCACCTTCGCTGAAGAACTCCCAACCAAATCAACGGGATCTCTAATTGTTCTATCTCAACGGCCACCCTAGTCTTCTCATCAATTGTCCAACAACTAGTTTGGAGATTGATCCTAATGAAGATTGTCCAACAATGAGTTTCGGATACCAAGTAGTATAAAAAAAGTCCCAAGGTGCTAAAGATAGAGATAAATCGAGAGTTAACAATTCCAAAGTTCAAGAAAGCTTCACATTTTCCATGGTCTTCAATGAACTTACAATTGTAATGGCAGTGTTAGTTTGTACTTTGTTGTGAGAAATGAGTCCTATCAGCTTATGTATAAGCAGTACCAACTTCAAGGAGAAGTGTTTGAGAATAAGCAACACTTACTACTGTTATTTATCATCAATTTACTAATGGAATATAACCAATAAGCTGTCAACGTAAAAGAGTAGACGTAAGTTTACACGGTCAAACCACTATAAAAATTTGTGTGCAAAATCTTCTATCTCTCTAATTATATTATTTATTGCTTGATAGAAACACTACACTTGATGACCTAAATATTACTAGAATCTGATCATATTCATAACTGCACTCTTAGATATTATCAAAATATGTTCATATAAACCATTTGTTTCTCATAATCACACCTATATCCACTTAACTCTTTTAATTTCGTATTTATTTGTAAAGTTATTTAAAATCACATATTCACTCTCTTTCAGGTGATACTACTAGTCAATTCACTTACATCGTCCAAGAAATTCCAAATGAACTATTCTTTACTTGAGAAGAGAGGAAATTTTTCATGAAGCCCCGAAGGCTCTGGTCTTTTTGACCAACATTATATGCGAATGTACAAATGGAATAATTAATATGTTATGCAAGTATGGTACTTCGAATGTATTTCGACCATTGAATTTAGAGGCCAACTATTCGATGATGATCCAGCGTAGTGTATCGTGAAGTCCTAGGGTGGACCCAAGACGGTCTCTTTGTTCCATTGGCTTGGAATTGTAAAAGGTTCGTTAAAGTCAAAACTGAAGGCTTGGCTTTGAATTGTAAAAAGGTTTGGACCAAAAGTTAAGGCTTTTTGGATATGAATGTGGAAAATTTGTAGGGGCTATGATGAATGGAATCTTTTTTGTCTACCACTAAATCAACCTCTTACGATGCACAAATGGATGAGGCGTGTAAGGTGCGTCCATAAAGATTACTTAAGCTGAAAAGGGTTCAAAATGTTGAGACAATTAGCATTTTACGTAGTGGAGTCTGATTTCTTCCATGGTCGGGATATACACTTATGATCTCTTCAAATAGAGGTTGGTCATGTAATCTAGTAGTTGATAAATTTAAGGCATCGACAAAAAGGAAATGTAACCATTCACCTGGGTGGCGTTGCTGGTTCGCGCTTTCTTCCTCTAGCAAAAAGTCGAGAGTTTGAATCACAACTTCGTCATAGGGTGACTTACCTGGTTGCATGTGTGTGGTGACTAGCACGTGTGGCCCCCAAGATTTACTCCTCTAGTTGTCGGCAGGGTGATGGGTTCCCTGGGTCATCAAAAAAAAAAAAGACAAAAAAGAAATGTAAAACTTGGTAAAAGATAAGAGTAATTTTTTTTTATCAAAGACATGATTTGTTGCTAATATATGTAAAACCAAATAAACATTAGGAACTAATAAGAGTTGATAGTAGGGGTGTCAAAAAGGCCCAAGCTGAGCCGACCCGGCCCAACCCGACCCAACTCAACCTTAAACTTAGGGTATTTTCCAATACCGACTCCATACTCGGATAAGATTTTGACCCGACCCGAAAATACCCTAAGTTTAGGGTCGGGTCGGATCGAGCCAAGTTGAAACGGGTCAGGGCGGGCCTTTTTGACACTGGTACCACCCATGTGTTTTGGCTCTCATCCGTTGAGAGAAAATGGTAAAGTATGATAAAATAAACAAAAGAAAAGAAGCAATCTCCTCTCTCCGTATGTTTTGGCCCTCATCATCCGCTGCTCAACCCTCTAGAGTTTTTGAGTTAAGCAAGAAATTGAAACCAAACTTGTGAAGGGTCACGCTCTGGCCCGACCCGACCAGATTTTTTTTTTTCGGGTCTAATGCGTTTCAGGTCAGGTCGAGTCAGGCCAAAACATGACCCTTTACGATTGGGGTTGAGTCGGGTAACATCAAAACCCAACCCAACCCAACCCAACCCATTGACACCCCTAGTTGATAGCACAATAATAAATCAAAGAAATATTAGTAATCACTCTCCTTAAGGTTGGTAATTTTTTTCAAAAAATTATAAACTTAACTAGCAAACAAAGTTGGTTACTCAGTAGAAAAGTTGGTAAATTCATAAAGAATAAAGTAAATGTTGGTAAGCAACTCAATTGAAAGTTTAGGTGAATCAAAATTAATTAGTAACCTTATAGAAGAAAATGGATATGTTACTAAAATTGTCACGCACCGACCCTCGAGTACGCGACAATCCCCTTTTTCACTTGCGGTCATTTGATTATGACGTTCCAAGATACATCGCCAACCATTCTATGTATCTTTCGATTAAACGCATACAAAAGCATTAAACAATCCTCAGTCAACATGATAATCGGGATGGTTTGGAAATTCAATTAGAAAACACATGGCACAGTATCATTTTATTTATCTTCTGATTAACCTTAGGAAGCCTATATATATGCCCTCACAACGAGCAACTTCCTATAGAGCCAACAAAACCAGCAAGGCCATAAGTAATCTACTCCTTCCAAAACACGACAATGAACCACACCACCTATCAGTTCTCTAGACCATGGATTTGAAAATGGTTAAATAATAACTAGTGAGATAAAATCTCAATGGGTTAGAGCTCTAAGCCCTTACTATAATACCAATTCAGCTTAGGGATACCTAACAGGTATGTTCCTCAACAACAATCAACAATCAAATCGATTCACAAGCAATCTTACTTCACAGTTGTACGTACCCTTCACAATAGCAAGCACCCAAGCTAGATATAGGGCAAACAAAAACTTACATAATCAACACAATATATGCATCTCATGCACACAGCAGTCAGGCATGTTCTAATTATTACGACCTCTCGGACCACGACACAATCCGAAGGTTGATAGTCTACCAGATATAACCATGCATTGTCCCACATAAATACACATTAGGACTTAACCATCTCCTCACAACACCCAACATTTCACATGTTCAATTCACGCATGAAGCCAGGCAACCATAATGCAGCAAATGTATTCAATTATCTAAGACACCCTCCATACTCCAAGTATCCATACGTATCCAGATTACTACGTCGACTCATGGCCAAACCCAAAATCCATTAGGGGTATAATCACGACTGAAATTCATGGGTAACACTTCCTCGAAATCCATTGGATATTCAAAATCCATCAGTTGTGTTTCCCCGAAATTCATCAGGTATCTGAAATCTATCGATAACGCTTCCTTGAAATTCATCGAGTATCCGAAATCCATCGATCGCATTTCCCCGAAACCCATTTACGTGATCATATGAGCCCTTCAACCACTCATGCTAGTTTCATCTTTCCTCATCAGTCAATATAGGTGTAGTTATACTCACATATCAAAATACCACAATTTTCACACAAAAAGAAAATATAGTTAAATAATCACATTTGATCGCTTGAGCACACAACCACAGGAGTCCACATAATTCTCAAGGCACTTGCACCATGATCTACATGGGATATGCATAAAATCCACAGATAAAGCAATCAATGTCACATATATTATTGCAATCTTACAATTGATAATTCCTATAAATCAAGCTTTACCACAATTAATTATTATAAAATAATTAATTTAAGCTTGAAATTATCATAATTAATTAATATTAAAATAATTAATTATAGTAATTAACTAAAATAATTAATCACGATTAATTATTACAAAAAATAATTTATTTTCACTAAAAATAATAAATCAATATTTAATTTTTTCGAAATAATTAATATATATAATTAATTTTACTTAAAATAATCATATAATTAACATAAATTACGGTTAAACTATAATTAATTATCACTAAGCAATATTAACTAAATTAATCATAATTTACCTAAATTAACCATAACCAACCACCTAATCTCAATTAATCCTAACTAAACTAGCCCTAATCGAGATTAGCGCCCTAACTGATAGCAACGGCATGGCCGTGACGACGGCAGCGAGACCAATGCACAAATGCCTCCAGTCCACCAAGACGAAGCAGCACGGCTCCCGACGGCGACACAAGGTGGCCGGACGGCGGCGAGGGGTGGCTAGCCGACGGTGGTGGCCAGTTCAAGCCAAACCAGAACCGAAGGAAGGAGGATGGGCGGCTACTTGGGTTCAGGCGGCGCGGGTGGCGGCTGACCTAACGGAGTAGAGGTGAAGGCGACTGTTTCGGGCGACTGAGGTGGCTGACGGCGGTGGCAAGGCCAGGACAACACGAAACGAGGAGGAAAAAGGAAAGACAGAGGAAGGGAAGGGGCGGCTGCCAGTGGGGGTTCGGAGCTAAGTCGGTCAAGTGACAACTCGCCGATGGTCCTGCGATAGTGCAGGACGGTGGGGTTGAGCTGCAGAGGCAGCCGGCGACCAAATCTAGTTCGGCCAGAACAAAGCCGAAGAAAAGAAAGAAAGGAAAAACAAGGATTGGTTCGGGCTTGATGGGTGGTGGACGGCGACAACAGTGGCTCCGACATCTCATGAAAGCTCTGGTGTGCAGGCTGGCGGCTGGTCGAGATGCGGTAGGTGGCTGGCACCGCCATTCTGCTAGAACGAGGAACAACAGCAGCAAAACCAAAAGGACTGGGAAGAAGAAGAAGAAAAGATGGGGCGTGTGGTTGAGGGAAATGGGAGAGAGAGAGAGGAAAAAAAGTCAAAAAGAGAGGGAGACAAAAAGAAAAGAGAGAGATGTGAGAGGAGGGAAAAATATTGGTTGCAGCTCACGTGCCAGCGTGGCAAATGGGAAGAGACCTCGGAGCGCGACACGTGTCCTTGTGGCCCAAAGTTGATAGGCCATCCAAATTTTTTTCAAATCCAGCGCCACTTCTTCTCTCTCCCCTCTACATTTTCTCTCTCTGTCTCTTCACCTTCTCTCTCCGTCTCTTCACCTTCACACATAGCTTCTTCTCTCTTCCCTGCTAAATATTTTATCTCTCCTGCACTTCTCTCTAAGGCATGACTCTCTCTCTTTCTCCCTCTCCCTCCGACATCCCCAACCCTCTAGACACCGCGCGCCGACCGATGACCACCGCCCTCCCTCTGAGACTTCCCGCTCTGTCTTTTCTCTCTCCAAGCCGTCGACCCAAGTCCTAGTTCGATGGAAAAACACCGTGCCACCCTCGACAACCACCGCGCGCGGCGGACGGTCCCCCGCCTTGTCTCTTCTCTCTCCAAGCCGTCAACCTAAGCCCTTGTTCGACAGACAAACCACCGCGTCACCCTCGACGACCACCATGCAACAACCTACAAATGGTGCTGGAGTTGATCACTTCAAACCCCTCATTGCTCATGCTACTTCCCTTGTATCTCCAGAGAAAGCTGTTGGAGTACTTTGAACCGACGAATGGTGTTGGAGTTGATCACTTCGCAAGAGAATGTCGTCTTCTAGTTTGTTAGCATCTGGTCAAAATTTTGTAGAGAAATCGCGGGGTGTTTCCTGTTGTAAATACCAAGTTGTAAAGGGGCAAGAAGAATCTTTCATCAACTCTTACCCAAAGTTAAATTCTAGACTCTCTGCTCGCGGGGACTTTCAGAGAAGCTTTAGGACAGAGAGAAGTTTGGTAATTGTCTCCAGATTTGGTCTTTTTCTTGATGTTTTGTACATATCACCATTGTAGAATTGTCTCGCATTACCCTCTTGGGTCCAAATAAAAGGCCCCGCATTGTCTTAGTATCAGCTATTTCAAAAATCGCTTGATGATCATAGCAAACTATATACTTGATTGAGTGAATTTGTGTGTTGGAGCCTTAAAGAGGGTCTTTAAAGGCCCGGCTGAAATTGCCCAAATGGTTAAAAATGGAGCAAAAGCAAGTCCAGTTGATTTCTTTCAGAGGTTCAAAGGGTTGGACGGCCGGTGAATCAAGTTTAGCCACCGTGCAAGATTTGCAACTTGCATGAAAAATGTGTTCCCTCTACTCCCTAATTAATGTCTGTGTTTTTTAGCATTGCGAATGAGATAACAATTTCGTGAACTTGGGCAATGTTCGAACTGTGGATCTGTCAAGTATTTGCTTCACCAATCCGCTACTTCCTCCAATAGCATGACTAATGCATTCGGTGGGGCTTAAGAAACATGAACACCAGTCAAGAATGTAAGACACTCCAGATCAACCTCATCCCAAAAGATTTGCTTCGTTAAAACAGCAAGCCACAACTTGCTATTCATGGTAATCGAACAATCTTAGTCATAAAAAAAAAATTACAGAATCTGAATTTCGGATGCAAAGGAATTCAAAGATCAGAAAAGCGCCACAGTAGAGAGCAAATGAGCGCCAAGAGCAGCAGAGACCCAACGAGCATTGAGGGAGTGCCGAAGCATAGTGCGAATGAGCCGAGCAAGTGTGGAGCAAGGAACAAAGAAGCAAGATCCAACAAGCACAGGCGAGCACCAGAGCAGGGAGAGAAGAAGTGATGCTTCTGTCAAGACTGTATCTTCATGCCTCATCGAAAAGAGGAAATATTGGCTGCAACGGTGGTTTGTCCATCAAGTCAACGGCTTGGAGAGAGAGAAGAGACAGTAGAGGGACCATCAGTCACGCGGGGTGGTCATCAGTCAATTCGCAGTAGTTCGTCTGTCGAATGGTCGACGGCTTGGAGAGAGAAGAGACAGGGCGGGGGACCGTCCGCCGCGCGCAGTGGTCGTCAAGGGAGGCGCAGTGTTCATCCATCAAACTAGGACTTGGGTCGACAGCTTGGAGAGAGAAAAGACAAAGCAAGAAGTCTCAAAGGGAAGGCGCAAAGGACCGTCGGTCGGGGGCGGTGGTCATCGATCGGCGCGCAGTGTTTGGAGGGCTGGGGCGTCGGAGGGAGAGGGAGAAAGAGAGAGAGAGTCGCGCCTTAGAGAGAAGTGCAGGAGAGAGAAAATATTGGCTGCAGCAAAGAGAGAAGAAGCTGTGTGTGAAGGTGAAGAGATGGAGAGAGAAAATGCAGAGGGGAGAGAGAAGTAAGTGGCGCTGGATTAAAGGTGGTTGGCCTATCAACCAACTGTCGATGGATGCTCCTATTACGCTCATAGTCTTGGGCCCACAAGGACACGTGTCGTGCTCCGAGGTCTCTTCCCATTTGCCACACTGGCACGTGAGCTGCAGCCAATATTTTCTTCGCTGTGTAGCACATAATGAGGGGACATTTCGGTCTTTTCCCACCATTTTTTTGTTGCCCACCATTTTCCAAAATGTCCGTAGTCCGAAAATTGGGAGTGGGAATGTGTCGGTTTAAATTTTTCGGCCCCATGATCCTTTTCCAAGGATTCCGAGCGAATCGAAAATTTTGTAAATTAATGGGGCAAAAATCCAATAATTTAATCCCGACATCCAAAAACTCCGATAATCGAATTTGGATTAAAAATCATGGCCAAATCAATCAATTACAACTCTAATATGTCTCAAACTAACTAATGACTTTTAGGAGTCATACATGCACATGAGTTCTTAGTAGCATTTCCCCTTCGCTTAATATCTCTTGAGTGATCAGTTTAGAGCGAGACCTAACTAACAATGCATTAATGAAATATACATTTATAAAATCCCAAATAAGTCGAAAAATTCAAGACATCACAAAAATGAAGATTGGTAATTTCATGTAAGAGTCGACAAATTTAAGACATTTTAAGGAAGACAAATAAAAGTTTGTTATAACATACATAGAAGTTGATAAATTAAACAAGCAAATAAATTTTAATAAATTATTTAAATGAGAGTTGGTAACTAAAACTAGTTTATAATTTAATTTTAAAAAATTGATAAGTCTCTTCGAAAAGGATTGGTATATTAATAAAAGAGTTTGTTAAATTTAAGGTGTAGGAAAGCTCAAAAAAGAGAAAACTTGGTAATTTGCAAACTGAAAAAAAAAAAAAAAGTTGGTAATTTCATAGAAGAGGAGGTAAGTTACCAACAAGTTATCGAAAATCAGGTGATCGGGAATTTTTTTATATTAATATTTTTAGTTTATTCTAACCAATTCTTCCAAAAATTTACCAAAATTAAAAAAAAAAAAAAAACTAATCTATTTTTCTACTGACAGAACAGTAGAATCATCCTATTGTTCCTCTGTACGAGCAAGTCTTGGATGAAGCCCTTGCATATAAGCCCAATCTGCATACACCGTAAAATCATGTGAGTTCCACGAGGTTCACCTCAAAAAGCAGTTCATGCAAGTCGTGCTCATGTGTATGGTATCCATCCCGGTGTTCATACTTCACATTGATCTACAAATTCACGGTTGGACGATTATGTCACACCCTAGTTTGCCACGTCCGTTCCAAGGCAATTGAGTGGGCATTGGAAGATGATGTGTCTACTATAATGGACTGACTTAAAAAATCTCTTTCGTCAATTGACTCAAGTTAGCTCAATTGAGTGGGCTATATTAGATTCTACTTAGAACTTTCTCTTTTTGTTTATTGGCTAGTAATAACTTGGTGTCAACAAGATCTGACTCTCTACGAACCCCTCCCCCCTCTCTACATTTTAGTTAAAATCTCTTGTTAGGAATATCATTTCTATGAAATGTATTGATCTCGTGACAACATAATCCATGTGGTCCATGAGGAAAAACCGAACTTGTTATTAAAGACAAACTCCACGGGATGATACGAGTCAACATAATCAAATTCATGATACGTCACTTTAACCGGAGAAAAACATTATAAATAGCCACCTAATGGAAAGCAATATGTGCCAAGCCAAAACTACCAAGGTCCTCTCCAATACTGAGAATGAAGAAAACCTTCGCTCTTGTTTGCGCTCTCTTAATCTTGTTCGCTCTTCGCTGCCTTTTTTCCACCGAAGCTCGAGCACTCCTTCAAAAAGGTGAACTCGCCATCTCTCTCTCTCTCTCCTCTCCCTCCCTCCATTATTTCAAATCGATGTGTATTGGCTAAAGAAATATAATGAATCTCTCACACTATAATGGAAGCAGGACCGATACGGCCAGGACATGGGCTGCCGTGTGGGCGCTTGTATATACCATGCTCTCCGTCAGTTAGCCTTACAAGGCCATGAGACCAGGGAGCTTAACTAGAATCGCTCATGATAGTCAAATTGCATCCTAATATGAAGTACTTTCCTCGACATAGTCATCATGAACGAATAAAGAAGCGAGTGAAATCAATTACTTGATGGAGCCTCGCTTCCACACCCACAAAAATATTAGGGATTAATACTTATACAGGATGTACTTTGTGGTGTAAGACAATAAAGCAATAAAAGCGCATGTCTCGGGTTTCAGCTTCTCTTTCAAATTCCAGCACAATGAATTATCTAGATGGATGTGCAATGAAGTGCTAGTCTGTTGACTATGAGAGTAGCTTTCTGGATTTCCTGAATTTCTTGCCCACCAAGTGATTTTGCAATGGGTCAAAGCTTCATCGCCACAATTAGGATTGAGAAGTGGCTGTCTCAATTTTCTATAGCTTACCTTAGTTTTAGGAGAGAAAAAAAAAATAAGTGTGGCTGTGTGGAATGGATTGAAAAATGAGGCAGTCTGAAGCATAGATACACCTCATTCAAGAGTATAAACTATGATACAAAATTTTCCAGTCTCAGAACTCGTTTAGTAAAATGGGAGCGACATAAATATGATCCTTCTACTCAGTGTCCTCTAGTAAAGTTCCAAGCACAAAATTTCTAAAAAAAAGTTTATAAACTTGACAGATTAGCAAAAAAAAAAGTTGCTAAGTCACTAGAATAGTTGGTAAATTCAAAAGGAATAAAGTAAACTTTAGTAAGCAACTCAATTGAAAGTTTAGGTAAATCAAAATTAAATAGTAATCTAATAGGAGAAATAGGTAGATTATTAAAATAAAGATAGGTAATGTTGTATAAGAGTTAACAAATATAAGGCATTTGCAGGGAAGACAAATAATAATAGGTTGATAGGTTACTCCAATGAGGATTGGTATATTAATAGAAGAGTTTGTTAAATTTAACGTGTACGAAAGCTTGAAAAAGAGAAAAGTTCGGCAATTTGTAAACTGAACCAAAATAAAGCTGGTAATATCATATAAGAGACAATACGTTACCAATAACTTATCGAAAATTGACAAGTAATTTTTTATATCAATAGTTTGAACTAACTCTGACTCTTACAATTCTTCCAAAGATTTACCAAAAAAAAAAAATCCGTCTTTTATTGACTGAATAATAAAATCGTTCCGATGTTTCTATATATTCGAGCAAGTCTTGGATGAACGCCTTGCATGTAAGCCTAATCTACATGTGCCGCAGGATCATCTGGGTTCCACGAGGTCCACCTTAAACAACAATGCATGCATATGAGCCGTGCTGAAATGTACAGTATCCAAGAATTTTTCCCAGTGCACATGCTTCACATTGATCTACATCGTCATGGTTGGACGATTATGTCACACCCTATTTTTCCACCGCATTTCGAAGGCAATTGGGTGGGCATTGGAAGATGACGTGGTCAACTGACTAGAATTTTAGCTCAATTGAGTGGGCCATACGGTACTCGACTTAGAAGTTTCTCTTTTTGTCTACTGACTCGTAACGATTTGGTGTTAATCATGTCGACGATATCTGTATGCCCCCCTCTCCCCATGTCATAATGCCAATGGGACGCTTAGTTATAGTAATGTCTCTTACTTGCATCATGATACTAAGACTTAATCATTACGTGTCATCTTTCATGCTTGCGGTGATAGTTATCACATGGCTCGTCTTATGCAATATCAATTTTATGTCTATCATAATTTTTGTTCAATAAAGTTTATGGAAATTTCCTTAATTTCTCTTTTCTCCCCCCTGTATGCTAGCATTTTAGTTAAAACCATTCGTTGGGTTGAAAGTAAGCATAGAACATCATTTCTATGAAAATTATTGATCTCTTGACAACAAATTCTATGTGATCCATGAGGAAAAACCGGACTTGTTTATTAGAAAAAAATAAACTCCACGGGATGATATAAGTCAACATAATATATTACTTTAACCGGAGAAAAACATTATAAATAGCCACCTAATGTAAAGCAATATGTGCCAAGCTAAAGCTACCAAATACCTCTTCAATACCGAGAATGAGGAAAGCCTTCGCTCTTGTTTGCGCTCTATTGCTCTTGTTCGCTCTTCTCTTCCTTCCATCCACCGAAGCTCGAGCACTTCTTGAGAAAGGTGAACTCACCATATCTCTCTCTCTCTCTCTCTCTCTCTCTCTCTCTCTCTCTCTCTCTCTCTCTCTCATTACTTTAAATCGATTTATGTTGTCTAAAAAATATAATGAATCTTCCACATGATAATGTAAGCAGGATCGATCCCGTCGAAGTCGGGAGGGCACACGTATACACCAGGCCTTCCGCTGCCATGAGACCAGGGGGCTTAACTAAAGAGGCTCATGATGGCCAAATCGCATCCTAACATGAAGTATTTTCCCAGATATCATCATCATGAACAAATAAAGAAGCGAGTGAAGTCAATTACTTGATGGAGCCTCGTTTCCACGCCCAACAAATATTAGGGATTAATATTTATGCAGAATGTACTCTATGGTGTACGACAATAAAGCAATGAAAGAGCATGTCTCAGGTTTCATCTTCTCTTTCAAATTCCAAAATAACGGATTATCTAGATGAGTGTGCAATGAAGTGCTAGTCTATTGACAATGAGAGTAGCTTTCTGGATTTCCTGAATTTCTTGCCTCCCAGTGATTTTGCAGGGGCCCAGAGCTTCATCGCCACAATTAGGATTGAGAAGTAGCTGTCTCAATTTTCTATAGCTTACCTTAGTTTTAGGAGTGAAAAAATAAGTGTGGCTGTGTGGAATGGATTGAAAAATGAGGCAATCCGAAGCATAGATACACCTCATTCGAGAGTATAAACTATGATAAAAAAAAAAAGTCTCCAGTCTCAGAACTCGTTTAGTAAAATGGTAGCGACATAAATATGATCCTTCTACTCACAGTGTCATCTAGTAAAGTTCCAAGCACAAAATCTTTGTGTTAAAACCAGAATTGCGCTTGGTTGATTTAAGACTTTCCAGCTTGAAGAAGAAGTTAACAACAGAGAAGAACTCCTTCAGAAATGGCAGCAGACGTTCTTCAATCAACACCAATCAAACGAAGCACGTAAGTAGCAATATATTTGGGAGAAATCAACAACACCAAAAGGTGGTTCTCAACGTTTCAGGGCAAGCTTTCGTGCGCTGTAGATAATCATTAAGAACGCTTCCGTTCGAGAAACGTTGAAAACACCAAAACCTCATTAAACAAAATCAATGTCAAAAGAGCCAGAGCATTCTGCTAATTGTTGCTAGGAATCGGTCAGTGTGATTTAAGTCTGGATATCAAATAGCATGTATCCCAGCATAGTATATGCAAGAGACTGAAAGCATCTTGATGTCGGTGTAATTCATATCATCTCGTCAATTCTGGTGGGCTGTCTCGTGTCACACGATGGAAACAGCTTGCAATGACTTTAGACATTGGAAATCAATTGATTTTGCTTCTGTAGTTGATGATGACGAGGTTGGTGGGCGACCTAAACCAGTCTCTTTCGTCAGTTGACTGGAGTCAATTTGCTTCGAGCTCCATTGAACCCTTGGTGAATGCCAATATACGTGTTGGCACCTCAACGCTCGGGGCCGAGTCCTCAGGCACTGGTCTTGGCACTCAGGACTAGGCCCACAAAGGCGGTACATGGGTTCTCAACGCTCAGTCCAGAGTCCTCGGTCAATGAAACGTCTGTCTTTATAAAATATTTTTAAAATATTGAATTTTTAATTTTTTTACTTTTTTTTTTTCTTTACTTTTCTTTTCTTTCATTTTCTTTTTCCTTCTTCATCAACTAGTTACCAACAACCAGTGACAGGCAAAAGACGAGCTCACCCAAGTCCAATGAGACTTGAGCTCACAAAACTCCGACAAACCGAGCCAAGCCGACCTCTAGCAAGGCTTGAACTTGTTGGCCTCAAGCAAGCTCTACCTTGCTGGATCTAGCAAGGTGGAACCTAACTCGAGGCTGGTGAGTTCGACTGTGCTGGATTTGGTGAGGTGGAGAATGGCCCGAGGCTAGCGAACTCATCCCTTGCTCGTGGTCGATCGCCGGGCGTCACCGTGGTTGCCAACCAACCGAGGAAGAAGAAAAAGAAAAAGAAAAAAAAATTGAAAAATCAATTTTTTTATTTAAATTTGTATAAGAACAAATATTTCATTAACTAAGGACTCAAGTCTAAACGCCAAGGACCCACCCACGGCTTTCGTGGTCTGGGCATGAGTCCCTGGGAAAATCAATGAATTAAATTTTTTTAATTTTTTGGTAACTTTTCTCAAGAATTTTAATTAGATATTCTATACCAAACATTAAAAAATATTATCTAATTCATTTCAAGGTTTTAGCTAAATACCAGAAAATACTGTTATTTTTCTCTAAAATGATTTCCTAAAAATTATTTTACAAATATATCACATTTCCGCGAAACAGACAAAGTCCTAAAAAAATTAAATTTGCATATCCGATTAGTGAGAAATGAACGATTTTAACCTCGAGAGAAGGTCTAATTTCACTGTGAAAGACTCGTGAACCATCGATGGAGTCTGAACAATGCCACGCGTTTGGTTAATCTTTCTAAAGCAGAAAAAGGAAAAACACGCCCAACTGACACAACCTTTGGTTAGTTGTCTCCTCTCTTCTTGTCGTCCGGTGTGTTCTCGTGATTTTGGCCGCTCCTGGCATAAAAATAGGTTGTCGGCCGGACCCGTGACAACCCCCATACCACTTGTGGGCCCGCCGGCTTCGTGGCGCAATCGCCTCTCCGATCGCCAATATCAGGCTATCAGCTATGCCCTGGACCGATGTCGCCGATTAACCCATGTGGCCCCTGCGTCGTAAACATAGAACTTGGTGAGTGTATAGCTAGGTTACAAATTTAAATCTTCTATAAATCCCTTCCATCTTCACTCTTCTCTCGCTGAAAATGCCTATTCATTTATCTGACAAATCATTACCACAGAAGAATTAATGTACGATCTCGTGATTTTGTGAAAATGAGCAAAGCATCATTTATGATCTAACATTCTCCTGAGACGTGGTTCGACAGACCTTGTTGTTGAAATTGTACATAATTTACAGTACACTCGCGTTTAACTTGATGGTCGGGTGCTAATGTCACGCCCCATTTGGCAACCTCAAATTTTGGGAGGCAATTGAGTGGGGAATGGAAGATAATTTGTCTCTGTATCTGATTCTAAAACAGCTCGTAACGGACGACTGACGGCTTAAAGCATTTCTTTCGTCCATTGACTCGGACCACCCCTCTCCATACACCCTCAAATAACGGTGAAAGTGCTAAGTGAATTTTTAAATTACACCATCTACTATGTCCGTACAGAGTATCCCGATGGCTTTTGAAAAGCAAACAACAGTCTTGTGGAGAATATAGCTCTTGCCTAGCCAACCTCAAAAAATCGAGAAACACTGATCGCCA
Organism: Corymbia maculata; assembly: GCA_014182735.1. Lineage (NCBI taxonomy): Eukaryota > Viridiplantae > Streptophyta > Magnoliopsida > Myrtales > Myrtaceae > Corymbia > Corymbia maculata. The sequence continues at coordinate 14,657,623 of CM024692.1, read as the reverse complement.
CCTTGATTAGAGAATCACATCCAAAATTATTTTCTTGAGATAATTACCACATGCCGATCCACATAGAGGGAGCTTGATCGGCCCTTATACCATCTATTGGGAGGTACAGTAGAAGTTGATGCTTTCAACCTAGGAGATTACAAGGGGGTCTAGGATCAAGCCTATCAACGTATCCATTGAACTTGTCTTCAATTAAGTCAATGAGTTATTCATCAATTAAAATATATTAATTGTTTCATCTTAGCCTCATCGTTGATGTTGGGCTATGCTCAACTAACACACTCACATGTACATCTCAACTATAGATCACATCGTTACTTGCTATGATGGTCTAATATCGGATATAAGGTTGACGCTTTCAAGATGTCTTACTTACTTCATCAGATAAAATTCCAGATCAACTATTATTTGCTTGACAAGAGAGGAGATATTTTGTGAAGCCCCGGAGGCTCAAGTCTTCTTAACCAACATCATCAAATGTGAATGTAGAAATGGTATAATTATGATATGCTACGCAAGTATTGCAGTCCGAATGCATTTCAACCATTGAATTTAGAGGCCAAATTGCTATATCAAAACAAATTAGTCTTTTAAAGACATACGTACGTACATACGTGCATACATGTGTGTGTATATATATCACTCTATGTGCTTAAATGAATAGGAGTTTAATGTACCCAACGCCTGAAAGCACCTAATAAGAATCCATGGAAATCACTTCGATCTACGTGTCATACATCAGCGAATGTGTTTCGGAAGGAAAATATATAGCGATGCCATTTACATTAAAAATATACTTGATATGCATTTCACGCATTTAACGATACACTCCAATCTATATTAGTACATTCCATAAGCCTTGATCAATTGATGTATCTGGTGCACAGTTATCAATTCAAACCCAACATACATAATCAATACTTAAAAAACTGATCAATTCTTTTTCTTAATGGGATCTTCTAAGTATTTCGATTTTCAAAACGTTCATTACACGAGAAGAAATTCACTATTTATCATAAACTTTATTTATTTAGTTGTTTAACCAATGCTCAAGAAGCACTTTTTGATAAAATCTTTTCTGTCGTATACTACAAGTTCTCTGAAAACCATTCGTTATCGTTCACCACTTTGTAGAAGTAATTTGTCGGGTTTACTTACACTTCAGGACAAACTTCTTGCCTTAAGTTGACCCTTCTGGGTGGTGATCCTCCCTTCATGCTTTCAACAGTATCGATTAGCTTTCTATTCATACAATGTGATTTGGTGGAAAGTTATTTGGTGAGTGTGTTATGTACTAAGTCGAAATCATCAGATCTAAGAAGACTCACATGGGCCCCACATGAGACTCAGGATCTAAATTCAATTTACTATATATAGACTACTCTCGCTAAATACTTACTCCGCTGTCTTCTTAGCCTTCATCACTAAATAAGGCAACATAAAGCTGAACATAACTTGATTCTTCTTGGTATGAACGCGGCAAAGGTACCAACTCTTTTCCCTGGTGAAAGAGAAAATTAGGGAACTTCCATTGATGCCATTGATGAGGCATTTGAATATGTTTCTTCTAGTACAAAGAACCCCATCATCATGCAAATGGGAATATAGTTTAAGATTGAACTAACCCCATATAACTCGTTAGATAGTGTAGCTAAAACTTATATGCAACTTCATAGCTTTCAAACCCACATATTTGAGTCAAGTCTCAAAAGGAAGGGTTTACTATAGCATTCCTAAATGAACTCACTCTAGCTATCATTCGCTTTAGTATGCCCATACCAAACCTCAAGGTTTTGTCGTTTGGCATACAAATAGGCATCTTGGTAATAGTCTAATCTAAGCACGTTTAACTTTGCATTTCCAAAGTAAAGCTTGCTATTATATTTAAAAGCGCATCCATGAGTTAATTCTAGGTTTTACATATACATCTCAAGCATGATCTCCTCCTATTCAATATGCAATTCGGTCCATTCCCATCCCATTCATCATCCTAAAAGCCTGCTGGATGTCCTTCTTTGTTCAAGCCCTCTAACCCCAGGGATCACTCTTTGTCATCATTGAGTCGGGTCATTACATTCACAACTTCTCCTTCAAAGATTTTACTATTGACTAAACCATGGGAACTTGTTAAGTAATTGGAAAAAGAGAAGTTTTATCTTTTTAGTGCATTGGCTATTCTTGTCCTTTGTGTAATTGATACTTTAAAATTGATCAATTCGTTTTTTTCATTAGTCTTGTAAGTATTCCGCTTTGTGAAACATTGATCACATGCATAATACTCGAAAAGCAATGCATTGAAGATCGTAGATCTTATTCATTTAGTTGCTTAACAAATGCTTGGGGCACTTTCAATAAAATTCTCTTCATAGTATATTGCATGTGCTCCAAGAACCAATCGCTAACGTGAACCATTATATAGAAGAAATTCATTGGTTTCACTTGCACTTCCCTCCAAAGTTCTTTCATTCTTTCAACAATATCAATTAGCTTTTCTTCATGTTTTGGTTGGAAAATTATTTGATGAGTGTAATATGTACTAAATTAATTAAGATAATTAGATCTATTTAAGACTCGTGTGGCCTCCACATGAGACCAACCAATGATCTAAATTATATTTTATATATACACTACACCTGCCGAATATATACTGATAGAAAATGCTTGGCTAACCGTAGCGTTAGTTTGGAAAACGGATGTCCAAACCTCAGCCAAGCATTTTCCATCTTCAAAATGGGAGACTTAAGCAACAGGTTTCCTATTTTTATTATATAAAAATGCAATGAACAAATCAAAGTGATAATTTTCAAACAATAAGAAATATGTGAAGAACTCTGTTGAAACTTTTAAAAATAGTGGATAATATTCTTCGGCCAAAGAAAAAGATTTAGTAGGTATTTTTCCCATATAATAAAAAAAAAACTTGCTAACTCAAAAAAAAAAAAAAAAAAAAGGAATGCAATTATCTTGTATACTTTAAACTTCCTATTATTGTAGGATTTTGTAATCGAATTAGTCACAACTATGGAGAAAGGTTTATTAATCTCTACTTCTTTGATTGCAAGTAAGAAGTATACATTGTCGTCAAATTTTAGTTTGTATCAATATGTTTTAGACGTGTAATTCATTGTTGTCGAATTTTAGATCAGTGAAGAATCCTTCTAGAGGAATCTAATTTAAGCGAAAGGAACAAGAAGCCATTTCAAAGCATAATAAGTTCATTATTATTTGCTAAGCCAACATTTCAAGTGCTCGTACATCTTTTAAATTTAATAGATTTAGATTACAGCATTAACGATTTTTTTTGGTAAGCGAAGATATTTTTCTACTTGTAATGATTTATATTTCGGTGTCTATTTTATTTTTCTTTTTTCATATCCAAGAAAATTGATTTTGTGGGTCTCCTTCTGATCTTATCTCTCAATATGAGTTTGAGATAAGGAGACATCGAAGAGCCAAAAAAAAAAAAAGGAAACATTGAGTCAAAAATTGAAACCGATTGAGGAAGTCTATCTATTTCCTATAAAAAATGAAAAATAGGCCGGCGTTTGACCGTTATGCAGTGGACGGTCATGCTAGCTGCACCTATACCCAACTAGCTCCATAGGCTTCATCACTAAACCAGTCAATGTCTATTGGTATGATCATGGAATATTATCGAGTCTTTTCATTAGTGAAAAGGAAAAAGATGAAATTTCCATTGATGGTATTGGTAAGGCATTTGAACATGTTCCTTTTAGTACAAATGAAAATGATGAGATTCCCATTGATGCTATTGGTCTTTTAGTGCAAAAGAAAATGATGAGATTCCCATTAATGCTAGTGGTAAGGCATTTGAACATGTTCCTTCTAGTGCAAAAGAAAATGATGAAATTTCCATTGATGCTATTGATAAAGCGTGTGAACATGTTCCTTCCGGTACAAAAGGAGAACCCATTATGATGCGAATGGGAATAAAACTAAAGATTGGAGTGATCTCCCTAAAACATTTTACCGTAATTAAAACTTATATATTATGCATATATAAATATATGCAAGGTTTTGTGGCTTTTAAACTCATACATTTGAATCAAATCCCAAAAAGGAAGGGTTTCACAACTTCTTCAAGAAAAATGGGTAACCGCGGGAGCCGCCCTAGACGCCGCTCCAGAGTCGGCTGAGGAGTAGGTAGCTTTCTTCTTGAAGAATTGCTGCACCGAATTATTGACGAAATTATTGATAATATCAAACGCAATAAGCACAACGACGTGCACCTCGTCCAAAAGGACGCTTGCCTGCAATCTCCCGAAAGTCTCATCATGGGGAAGAGCATCGATGAGCTTCGCCAACTTGGAGTCAGCGAGGACATCCTGGAGCAACTTCCCATCAAAGATGGTCGCCTTGTAGAAGGCTAATTTAACGCGCGTAAGTTCAATACATCTAGAGCCTATATGCATAGTGGGATTAGACCATGCATCAAATCCGATAGTCCAAATTATAAGAGCATATCATGTTTACTTATTTTGATAGTAAGATACCATTATCCTCATGTTAATAAGTATTCTCGAATCCGGTCAATTTGAGTTGTGCTCATTGAATGCGAATACTCCCTCATGAACTCATTACCTAGTACAAATACTTGAGAGATATGGCTGGCGATAAATATGGTACAACGACCAAATATAGTTGGAAAAGGGTATCACGGAATAATAGAATATCAAATGATTCAATCACTATTTTTAGGGTGGATGAAAACGGTTTCATACAGAATAACATTTTTAAAAAAAAATTGCCATAAAAACTTTGCCCCGTCAAAACATTTCGCACGATCGATGAAGTCGAATACAAGCAAACATGGGCTTCCACGTGGGTTTCATTTGATAGAACTGGGGGCGACATTGGCAAAAAAATTTCTACAAGTTTTAAAGTCTGGATTATAAAACGAATAACAAATTTGAAGATCGCAGATAAAAAGTTATAAGCTCGAAAGTAATAGAATTTGTTTAATCATATTTTTAACTATTATCTATACATGTTGACTATTCTAAAGACGAGGTTAAATTATTTCTTGCGGTTTCACCAAGATTTCTCCCATGACAAAATACCTTCAATTGAAATGTTCTTCCACTTTTTATTAAAGGAGGCAGATTTTGAGACAACTCCAGATAGAAAATACCCAGGTATAAAGGCAAATCAACAACTTCAATTCAAAGGGAACTGTAAAAGCACATACCATGTCAAAGTTTAATTGACAGCAAGACTTGGAAAATGCATACTCTACAATGGAACCAAGCATAGACAAACCATACCAGAATTTAATTGAAAACAAAGCTTCAGAATGCAAAAATATTACATCAAAATTTACCTGACAACACAACACCATGATAAAGATATACAGGAGATTTTGATCAATGACACGGAACTAAAAGTTACAGCTAAGAAACACACTGAAATTTAATCAATGACATGAGTTTAAAATTTAAAAGTATAGTGCAGGAAAATAAAAATAATTGAAAGATAATAAATTTGTTTGGGAACTCTGTAGTAGCCAATCGATAGTAATTATGTGGTGGTGATATAACCACTTTTGAGCAATTTTCCTATGATTGTATCCCTGCTTGATTTTCTCCAAAAGCTTTGCGCCCATATTCTCATGATGCCATGATCTTGCCTTTAGTCAGTTATTCCTTTAAAAAAGCATAGCAGTTTCTCCACAACCTCAATCACTTTGTTCTCCGATGACTATAAACTTGTAGCCATACCTTGATCCCCTTTATATGATTAGCCTTCTTCTGACATCTTGATAGCTCATTAATTTTGCTAATTGATACCCTTGTCGATTATTATTAATCAATCGTCGTCATATATCGAGAACCGATTAGTAACAATCATCAACATGCAATAATATCAATATCGATTTTTATCATCAAAGACAGGTCATGTGCTTAATAATATTTATTGTTTTAATCATGTGTCTACCCTTACTGATGACCTTATTTTTTGGTGCAAACACTTGGTGGACCTAATGAAAATGTTTTATGAATTACAAACTCGACAAATACATCAAAATAATGGGGCAATAACTAAGAAATATATACTTCTGCCATCTTAGATGGTTCGACCTTCTTTTTTGGTGGCCCAGAACTACGTGGTACAAATCCCCATACTTAATAAAAATTCCCTGAGAAGAGGTCATGTCACATTCCATTTAGCAAACACAAACTCGGGAGGCAATTGAGTGGACATTCGAAGATGATAATGTACTCTATATCTGATTCTATGGAGCTCATAATGCATTACTGATGAGTCTTTCGCCCATTGACTAGGATCTTTTAAAATCCTATGTACACCCTCGATATGAAAACCAAGCAATACCATTCTCATGGAGAGAATAGCGCCATTAGATAGACATTATAAATAGCGCTTGCAATTTTCAACTTTCGAAATATCCCTTCCAATTTCCTCAAATCCGTTTGCCATCTCCCCTAGAGCACTGACTACCAACAAAACTTTGGCTAGAATTCCCGCTAAGTGTTTGTCGCATGACTAATTTGCTGCATATTTGATTGGGCAAATCCATCTAATGAGAGAGAAAGAAAGGAGGGGGAGGCGGAATTGGGTGTCAAGTAAAGGCAATAATGCATTTCAGTCATAGATATCCCTTGGATGACTGCAATAACGATAAAATGCCCGTTTGCGACAGTTGTGTCTTGAACCCAATCAACATGCCTAAAACCAATTTAAGACTGAAAACTGCAAAGTGCAAACTTCAGGGCTTCCGTGGACGTAAGAAGCGATTACATTAGACATTGAAGAAACAAGATGCGGGTGTGGCGAAAAGTTGGCCCGAGGCAATAAGCTTTGGCCAGCTCATTTGCTCTCGATGAAGTGCATTTAGAAGTAAGGGAAGGACATAGCCCCACTATTGATGAAAACGCGCATGGCGCACGAGGCTTCCTAAGGTTTCGCTCTTTAAGCAACTTTTATGACCTTAATGCTCAATCAAGTTAGGGACTTTCTTACACGGATTTGATGCGAATCGACTCCAATCTGTGGTTCAATTTGCCGAATTGGTTCCCATAACAAGCTGCATCAATTGGAAACACCAAATAAAACATAAAAGATCCCCACACCATGGGTCATAAGCAAGATACATGTGGGTAACCCACTAAATATTATTATCTCAATATATACACCTAAAAAATAAAAATTGTTTCAAGTTATGAATAGAGCTCTTAACAGACAACTAATGAATCACTTAGAACGTTATCTCTATATATACACCCTCAATTACGGTGATAGTGCTAAGTGAATTTACAAAATTTCATAACATTATATGTCAAATCATAATATTCCGATGACTTGTGAAAAGCAAACGATACTATTCTTACGAAGAAAATAGCACCTATGCTACAGTCTCGTGAGGTCGAGAAGGCCAATCTATAGATTAGAAGATAAATCAGTAACTTGCCTCACTTTCATGCCACTTCATTTAAGTGATATATTACAAGTGCTCTAAAAACCACTGGTTAATGTGAACCATTACATGGAAGAAATTTATTATGTTCACACACTAAACTTCTTGCCTTAAGTTGAGCATATTGGATAGTAGATTGTACCTTCATTCTTTTAACAATATCAATTAGTTTTTTGTTCATTCAATGTGATTTGTTGGAGAAGAATGGATGAGTGTATTATATGATTACATTGAACCTAGTCATCAAATATAATGAGACTCACATGGACCCCACATAGACCTGCCAACTATCTAAATTTAGTTTAGTATGTACACTACACTCACCAAACACTTACTGAACCGGCTTCTTAGCCTTCATCACCAAATAAGGCAGTATTTAAGCTAAACATCCTAATTCTTCTTGGTATGAATGAGGAAGAGGTCAATGGTTAAAAAAAAACAAGGAATAGGTACTAACTTTATTCCTTGGTGAAAGAGAAAATTAAGGAATTTCCATTGATGTTATCGATAAGGCATTTGATATGTTCCTTCTAGTGCAAAAATAGAACCTTACCATCACGCACATATGAATCAAATTGAAAATTGAACTGACCTCCATTTAACATGTTAGTGCAATTAAAACTCACATATATGCAAGATTTCGTAGCTTTTAAACCCATACATTTGTTTTGCCAAAAAAAAAAAAACCGTACATCTGTCAGATAAAATAAATCTTGTCTCAAAAGGAAGGGTTTCACAACTTCTTTCTCAAGAAAAATGGGTAACTCTTGTCCAGTTCCAGATCGCCCTCGCCCGGGAGTTGATCCTTTTAATCGTTTTCCAACTCCATCGGAAATTAATCGTTTTCGAACTTCATCAGGAATTAAACCTTTTAATTTTTTATTAACTCCATCGGAAATTAATCCTTTTCCAGATCCATATCGCCCAGGCGATCCCTTTGGGCCCCCTCGCCCCCCTCGCCCAGCCCAATCGAATTCCCTTTTCCAGCTCCAAATCGCTCGGGAGCGGTGAGGACATAGCGGACCAGCTTGCCATGCGGGCCATGAGTTTAATACGTCTATATATATGCACATTGGGAGAAGATCGTGGATCAAAAGCCTCATCAAGTTCGATGGTCCAAATTATAAGGGCATATATGTCATCTATGCTCATTTTCTATTATAAATACTCTCATGCTCCCATTAAATAAATGTTCTTAAACAGGGTTAATTTGAGTTCTGCTCGTTGATTGTGATACTCCATCATAAACTCATTATCTCGTACAAATTATGATAGTTATGGTACTTGATGAATAAGGTAAAACAACCAAATATAGCTGAAGAATGTATCACAGAATACTAGAACATCGAATAATATGATCTTTTTTGAAGGTATATTACAATAATTCAAGGCACAATAATTTATTTATTTTTTGCCATAAAATTAGCTCCATCAAAATATTTGGCATAATCAGAACTCAAATATAAGCAAAGCAACAAAGAAAATTCTCGAATAATGCTAGTTTGTTCACTAGTAATGCTCATTGGCCTCGGGTGTACATGACGAACCCAAGAATTTCAAGCTTTATTAAGAATGAAATTGCAGTTTTCCTACCATTTACCACATAATTATCTCGAGTCTACTGAAGTACCTTTTGTTTTTATTAATAATGAAAGTATTCTCTAATAATTCGATAAGATGAAAGATTACTTATCTTGGTCCAAGTCCAGCTGCATCCCCGTTGGACTAAGTAAAGTCAACGAATGATGAAGCCACGATGGCAATTGTGGGCTTCCACGTGGAGTTTATTTGATAGCATTGGCGACAATGGCACGAGATTTCTACAAGTTTGAAAGTCTGAATTGTATAACAAATTACAAATTTGAATATCCCCGTTAAACGTTAGTCATTGACTAGGATTACTTAAAATATTTTCTCTCTCTATATATATACGCCCTCAACTATGGAGATAGTACTCACAAAATTACACATATAATATGTTCATGCAGAGGAACTCAATGGCCTGTGAAAAGCAAACAATACTATACTAATGGAGGAAATATCACCATCCAATAGACATTATATTTAGCGCTTGCCGGTCTCAACTTTCGCAATGTCCCTTCATATTTCCTAAAATCCATTTTCCATCTCCCCATGGCACCGACCACCGGCAAACCTTTAGCTAGAATTTTGATCAAGTGTTTGTCTCGTGACTAATTTGAAGGGCAAATATGTCTAATGGTTGAATGAAAAATATGTTGTCTTCATAATCAAAGAGATTGTTTAAAAAAATGGAAAACTTGAACCAAAATGAGAGAGAGAGAGAGAGAGAGAGAGAGAGAGAGAGAGAGAGAGAGAGAAGAGGGAATTGGATGTCGAGTAAAGGCAAGTCCATCTCGGTTGTAGATATTCCCAAGACGACTGCAATCATTGTCCAGACACGATAAAATGTCCGTTTTGATCCAAATAATTCTTGAAGAGAAGTAAATGCATTATTATTGACATTATGTTTTCGCCGGATTTCCCGTAGATACCACAAGTTTGCGACATTGGGAAAATTATGAAAGTAATCATAAATTTATTGCAATTATAGGAGTTCAATTTTTTTTTATTAACTCAGTTATAAACCTTTTACATTTATGTTAATTAAGTTCATCCGACCAATTTTGACCAGTCCACAATAACGCGACATTTTTAAATATTCTTTTTCCTTTCTTTCTTTCTCTTTCTTTTTGTTTGTTCTTTCCTTCTTCCTCTAGCCGATCGCCAAACTGGCCAAAGGCTAGGGCCAACAAGGTCCTCATCAGTCACTAGTGAGGTACACCCTCGCTAGCACTGGCAAGGGCAAGCCTTAGCCACCCACGGCAAGGCCTTGCCCTTGCCATCACTCAACAAGGACAAGCCTCGCCATGGTGGAGCGAGCTCAGCCTTGCCCTCAACCTTGCCCATAGCCTTAGCAAGGCACACCAGATCTGGGCGAGGGCGAGGTCCATTGGGCGAGAGCGACCCTCGCCGAGCATGCCCAACCAAGGCAAGGGTGAGTCATCGACAAGGGTGGCCAAGGGTCGCCCAGCAAGGGCAATCTCGCTGACTCTAGCCTCTGCCTTATTTGACGACCGGCCAAAGGAAGAAGGAAAGAAAAAGCAAAAAGAAAGAGAAATTAAAAAATTAAGAAAATATTTGAAACTTGTCATGTCAACGTTGGCCGACCAAAATTGGCTGGATTGATTGATTAAATTTGCACAAATACAAAATGTTTAGAACTAAATTTGCACAATCATAATAAGTTTAAAACTGTTTTAGTAATTTTCCCTTGCAACTTTTGCATTCAAAAGTGAGAGTTTTGAACCAACCAAACATGCCTAGGACCGATTCAAGACTACAAACTGCAAAGTGCAAACTTCAAGGCTTCCGAGGACATAAGAACCAATTAGATTAGACATTGAAGAAACAAGATATGGGTATAAGGAAATTTCAAGGTCTGGGATCGATCCTTTCTCTTCTAGTGCTAGTATAGAGTAGCCTTCCCCACAACAAATAAAGTATAGTACTAGGAATATCTATCAATTCTTGAACTAAACCAAGTCAAATGAAATTTCTGAAATAACTAGTCAAAACTCCATTGATCCTCCTAGTTTAGCTTCAATGTCATTACTAGACTCCTCTACCGCTAGCTATCACTATAAAAATGACTAGCTAGCCTATTTGGTGTAGGATTTGAGCCCCCTTACATCTCAGCGCTGAAAATTGAGCTTTTACGCACTCTTTAAAGGATCTTCTAAGCCAACCTTCCATCTATTTCCGTCTTCCTAATACTACTTAGGGATTGATTTGCACCCTGATGAGATGTCAGGGTAGGTGCTCAATGTCTAGGGGCAGGCTCTTCCCATCCAAGAGATCGAGTGATTCTAGGAAGGTTTGCCAGGTCTTGCATTAGCATAAGGTTCTCTCACCCAAGTTGTTGTGGAACCAGAAAAAGAAGTGGTTTTTTGCACAGCTTGCTCAAAGTGCAGGTCCCACTTGTATATCGTATTTGGCGGAAGAAGCATCAAACAGGTCGGAGTTCTTACCTTCTTAAGACTCCATGGACCAAGATCTGCTTTCATTAATTGGCCAATACTGATCCACTTTAGCAGATCATATGGATGTAGAAATAGCTTCTTCACCTATGATAATTACTACCAATTCTTGTATTATTCATCAAAGTTCATCCTAATCCCCGTCAAGATTACAGCCTTAGCCCTGTCCTATCGGACCCAAGGCAATCAACTTTTACCAGCGCTTGCTCTCAACGAAGTGCATTTAGAAGCAAGGGAGGAGTATAGCTGGATGGATTTCACGAAAAGCATTTTGCCTCTGTCCTGTATGTAGATATGCGAGTCCTTCTTCGGAGTGCTCTTGAAGACTTGTCGGGAATCACAAGTAGCCCCATTACAGAATATAATCTAATCTTGAAGGTGCCCATTAAAAATAATTACAACCACTGAACTCTAGCTAGTGAAGCAACAAAAAAAAAAAGAACAAGAAAAAGAAAACAAAAACAGCATCTTGAATTATTGACGACGACGCGCATGCGTACAATGCTTCTTAAGGTTTTGCTTTTTTAGCAAGCTTAATGACCTTGATGTTCAATCAAGTTAGGGACTTTCTTACACAGATTCGATGCAAATCAATTCCTATCTGTGATTCAATTTGCCAGGTTGGTTCCCATAAGAAGTTGCACCAATTGGGAACACCAGATAAAAGATAAAAAGATCCCCACACCCTGGGTCATAAGGAAGATACGCGTGGATAACCCGCCAAATATTATTATCTCAATTTGCACACCTAACAAATAAAAATTGCTTCAAGTTACGATTAGAGCTCTCTAACAGACAACTGATGAATCAAATCATTTCTCTTGTCAAATGACTAAGATTACTTCAAACATTATCTCCATATGTACACAAACCATTACGGCGATAGTACTTAGTGAATTTACAAAATTTCACAACTTTATATGTCCAACTATAGTATTCTGGTGGCTTATGCAAAGCAAGCAATATTATTTTTATGAAGAAAATAGTGCCGCTAAATTAAGCATCTAGCTAAATTAATCCTACTGCCAACATTACAAATAGGCAGATTGTAAAAGAATAGAATGCGAAGTGATCATAATTATATCACCTTCAATATTAGGAAGACCATGTTGCGCATTCTCTTCCTTTCCAAACACACCTAGGCTAGTCTCATGATGCCGAGCGGGCCAATCTAAAGATTAGAAGATAGATCGGCGATTTGCCTCGCCTTCACACTGCTCATTTAGGTAATACACTCCAAGTGCTTTCAAAAGCCACTTGTTTATGTGAACTATTACATGTAAAAAAAAATTTCGTGTTCGCACACCAAATTCCTTGTCTTAAGAGCCTCTTGGATAGTAGATTCTATCTGCATTCTTTTAACAATATCAATTAATTTTTTCTTCATTTAATGTGATTAGGTGGAAAAAAATTTGATGAGTTTGTTATATGTATTTAATTGAATCTAGTCATCTAATGTAATGACAAACCTAGCAACCACACCACACTCACTGAATAAATACTGAACCGGCTGCTTAGCCTTCATCACCAAATAAGGCAATATTTAGCTTAACATCCTAATTCTTCTTGGTATGAACAAGGAATAGGTACTAATTCTTTTCCTTGGTGAAAGAAAAAAAAATTACGGAATTTCCATTGATGTTATTGGCCAGGCATTTGAATATGTTCCTTCTAGTACAAAAAGAGAACCTCATTATCACACGAATGTGAACCAAATTAAAGATTGAACTGACCTTCACATAATATGTTAGTGCAATTAAAACCTATATATATGTGTGTGTGTGTATGTGTGGGCGCGCGCGCGCGCAAGGTTTGGTAGCTTTTAAACTCATACATTTGAATCTAGTCTCAAAAGGAAGGGCTTCACAACTTCCCCTTCAATAAAAATGGATAATGGCTCATCTTCAGATCGCCCGGATGATTGCCCTTGCACCCCTTCCCCCGCCTTGCATTTGCACCCCTTCCCCCTGGCAGAGGCGACGGTGACAAGAGCGGGGGCAACGGGGGACGTCGGCCGTTTACCGTGAAGATTCGCACCCGTTCCCCCACTGGCAGACGCGATGGTGACAAGAGCGGGGGCAAGGGGGGACGTCGGCCGTTTACCGCGACTGTGACTACGGTAATCCCACTTGCTGAGCCAGGTGGGAGAAAATAAAAAGCTCCGAAGGCTCAGATGGGGTGAGGACATGCTGGAGCAGTTTGCCATGGGGATCATGAGTTCAATACATCTATGTGCATATGGGAATAAGATCGTGGGTCAAACGCCTCATCAAGGCCAATGGTCCATATTATAAGGGCATACTTACCATGTATGCTCATTTTCTATTGTAATATACTCTCATGCTCCCATTAAATAAATGTTCTCCAACTGGGTTAATATGGGTTCTGCTCGTTGATTGCGACACTTCATCATAAACTCATGACCTCGTGCAAAGAGAACCCCATTCTCATGCTAATGGGAATAAAATTAAAGAATGAACTGACCTTCATATAACATGGTAGTAGGAGTAATTAAAACCTATACAAACGCAAGGTTTTGTGGCTTTAAATTTCATACACTAGACACTGGCCACTTCATCTCTGAAAATGAAGGTGATTTCAATTAAAGCTGTAATTTTTTGAGAAAATGAGAGCACTCGGGCCCTTAATTGGAATTTTCCCATGTTATTTTTATGTTTTTCTAAGGGATGGACTTGCATGAAAAATTCAAATCGTAGTTTTATGAGTTGAGTACACAAAAGAAAAAAAATTAAAGGAACTCTTTTTGCTATTTTGCCTGTAGCTTTTATCGACGTGAACATTCTGAAGTGTATTATAGAAATAATTTGAATTCATGTATTATTTTTTTTTTTTTATGATGCTCCATCTTTCTTGAAGACTCAAAAGCTAACTGTTATAAGAGTATTTCACTTAAAATTAAAGACCTAATTTCATAAATACTGCTGAAAAATCCCAAAATGATTTTGATGATAACATAACTCATATTAACCAATGAGCCTACTTAAGGGTGCGGAGGTTTGTATGTAAACCATGTAGAAGCTAGGTTCCGATTCTGCATAGGAATCAACTTTGTTTAGTTTGTAAAATTAAAGGAAGGCTGGTGAGCAAAACATAGGTTCTACAACCAGTGAGATTGTGTTACTGGGACTTTTCGAAGATAGATTTCACAACCGTTGGAATTCCTAAGATGAAGACCCAGCTTATAACAATTGAGTATGATATCCCTAGATCATATATAATAATAATGGACGAATACACTTAGAAGATTAGTGAGATAACTTAACCAAAACCTGCCATGATTGACTGCATAGATTGAGGTAATGTTAAGCACAAGTTTTTCAGAAATTTTATTGAGGTTCTTGAACGGCCACAAGATTCAACTGTAACATTCGAATTTGAAGCACTATAAAAAAGGGCAAAACTTGAATAGGAGCGAGACCTTTGACGAGAGCAAAAACAAGTCCTTTGATACCAAATTGACTGTTGTTCCTAAGAGCTAACACGAGTGACAAAACACATTTGCAAACATAGCAAAAAGTTGTCGTACTTAGAGACAAGGCATTTATCTAGAAAGAGCATAGTGGATCCTTTGCGAACCCAATAGGTGTGATTTATAATTTGCGGAGAGGATCTTGCGATATGCTTCCAGTGTGTGAAACCAACTATTGGAGGGTTCCAACAGTGACTTGATCTATAGGTAGGTTATTGTTGAAAGAGTCTATTTCCGCTCATAAAAAAGCTTCTAAACCTGTAGCCAGATACTATTTATATTTTTAGCATAACTAGGGAAATTCAACCTAACTGGTCTGTTCTACCTCAAAGAGGGAGTACGTACACTCAAATCAAACCTATACCTATAGCTTGGAACTTTTCTTCCATTAACTCTTTAACTTTCATTAATTAATCTCCCCTATACGAGGGGTGTTGAGGTGGGTTGATCGACGTTGCGAGAGAGAGAGAGAGAGAGAGAGAGAGAGAAGGGAAGAGTGGGAAGCGGAGGGGGAGGGGAGGCCGATGAAGGATGCTACGACTGAAGAAGGCGATGGTGATAGGGTAGAGGCCGCGGTGTTCGGAACGGTGGGGTGAAAGGATTTTGGTGCTGATTCGGCGGGATAATGAGGAAGAGGAAATTAAGTAAGAAAATCTCACCCATAATTAAATTAAAAAAAAAAAAAGATAGTTTGCTAATGCAGCAATTTTAATATCAACAAAAAAACAATTTTGCAATTCAAGAAAATATATATAGACAGATATTGTTGTTAATAATGAAGGTATTTTTCTTTAATTAATTATTTTAGATAATACAAATGATTATATCTTTAAATTATTTATTTTTTGTGGAATAAATTAAGTTAACTGATTTTCATTCTATGCCTAGTTAAGATAAATCCATTGATTTCCGGTCTCTCCATCTCCACCTTCACATCATCGTAGTTGCAGTCTTTTCAATCTCGACAGGATGTGTGAGTGACCGAGTCAGCGACAATGCATGTGCAGTTTGAGCATTAACTTGCACGAGTGTGCGAGCATGAAAAGGACAACGTCGTTTTCCTAGAACTTTAAGATGAGGGCATGCCTTAGCTTTAGGTACATGGATTCTGAACGATGTGTTTCCTAGTCTAAGCTCTAAGTGCTTTCACGAGCACGCTCTACGAGATTGTGGACCTTTTGCTGGCTCATCTCTTCGCACGCCTTCTTGCTTTTTTCTTTTTTGAGTTAAATTGGATATGACTTTTGATGGAGACATCAGTTTCCAAAGAAAAAAAAAGGAAGAAGAATTTATTTTTGGTAGACCTGTCCCTCTTTTAACTAGGCCACTAGCATACTTGTTCCCTAAAAAGAAAATAGAGACATTGTCACAAAAAAATTCCAAACAAATAAGAATATATTACATTTATCTCTAATTATTTTTGTATCACAAAAAATGCTTTATTCTCTATTAACTTTCATTCGATATCTTTTAATTTGCTAATGTGGAAACACACATACTACGTGACTTCTTTAATGTGGATCTAACGTAGAAATTCAGACAAGAAGCTTGCTACATGTATTTCTACATCATTAATTTAACTAGATATTAGATGAGCCATCTACCACGTATATTTCCACATCAATACTTTAATGGGGATATTGAACACAAGTTAATTGAGAATAGATTTGTCATGAAAGTAATAGTTTTAGGTTTTTGCCAACACAAAATTTATTGTTTAATTTGAGTTTTTGTATGTATCATCCCAAGAGAAAATCAGATCCCAAGTGACTAATGATGGGATAAGCATATATGGTACAAATAAGGTAAATATTTCACTTTCTTAACTCGGCAGTAATTGTTCCACCTTTTAAAGCCATCATGCAAGAAATGATAGTCCTCACAATTGATATAAGTTCTAACGATATGATTTTTGAGTCATCAGTTAGAAAAATTCTCTTTTTTTTAGTTCTTTAATAGAAATTCAGGCAAATTGCGTAAAAGCCTCCTCAATTTTGGAGGCAGCGTATTTACTCTAATTTTCAGACGTTACATAACGCTCTTTGAAATTTTATTTTTCTTTAGCCTTTAATCCATAGTCAAATTTTCTGTTAACATGTGTGATGCACGAGATTTTTCAAGTAGTAAAATGATAAAAAAATTGACTTTTATATTAAAAGGATGAACTACACAAAACCCTTGAACTTTAGAAGCGGTACATATTTGCACCCCTTGTTTTCAATATCACCCACCCTCTTAGCTTTACACGCAGGTTTATGTTTCTTCAAATATTTAGGTGCAGATGGGATCACTTAAGCAATCCTCTTCACGTTATACTTGACATATCTTCTTATAGAGGGATATGGACATTTGGGTTTCTGCAAATTTTGTGGGATATGGGGCCATCCAACTTTTCTCATATTGCTATTTCTAGGAGTAAAAATATTACAAATATCACAACTTTCATGTGATATTTACTTGAGTTATATAACTCTTTTTTTTTTCAAGCATTTGAGTCCTAGATTAGTTAAAAATTGTTCATTGAGTAACATGGATGATTTGTGTGGTCAAAAAATTAGACGTGGATAGTCTGATATGACTCATTAGCGAAATGAAGTCAGCAAATGGTGCTTAAACGATGTCATTTAGCCCATTTGTTTGCCCCCAAATTAATGAATTAAGGCTTAATTCTTCAAAACCTAAACTCAAATTGAGGAATTGGGCAACATTCTTCGAGCCCTAACCTGAAATTTGCAATAGGAGAAGTGGCTTAGATCGTGTAAACAAAGTGTGGATGATCATGATGATTGCTTAGGGTGTGAATGATAGCCATTCTGTTTTTTTGATTTTTCTATTTTTTTCTCAAGAACATGTTTGGAACAGGAATTTGTTTAATAATACAATTTCATTTTTCTATTTCCAAAAAAAATCTTTATCCTAGAAAATATGTTTTGAATAGAAATGAAAAATAGAAAATTTCTACTTTTATATTTCTAGAACAAAAATGAGAATTCAAACTCTTCTTAATGCTTGCCTTCACTGCCTGTCCACCACCTTTGTTAATAGCCTCCATCGACCCACGGAAGAGAGATATTTAAGAAGGTTTATCAAATGAATTTCTGTTCTTGGAACATAAATTTTGTAACATTATCAAATGCTTATTTTTGCTTAGGAACTTGTCAAGGGAATAGAAATAGAAAAATCTATTTCTAGCTAGAAATAGGGCCCGAGAAAGAAAATGGTTACCATATGTGCCTTTGATATTTACATTCAAGAAGTGCAAGTGTTTCAGCTCATGGATCATTCAATCAAAAAAATTTCACCAAATGGTTGTGATGAAAATTTCATGAAGGTTATGGTTTAGGAAGTACCGATACTCTCTAGAAGCCTTCATCTTGTGTTTGACACTCTAACATGCGTTCGACACGTGGTCAACTCTTCTAACACGCTCTGACACGTGAGTTTGGAATTTCGACATGCACTGGGTCAATTTTAAAGTTTTTAATAAATGAGGGTTCAAAATGTAAATATGTAATAAATAAAAAATTATGAAAATTATAAAGAGACAAAAAATTATGGATTATTGGAATGGAATGTAATTGAATTTGTCAAATTGAAATAATGAATGGTATTAACTAATGATGAATTAATGTGTTTAGTGTAAATTCATTCTATACTCTTATTTTATTATTATTTATTTATTTGTGAGTTTGAATCTACTTAATTTAATTGAAATAATCACAAAAATCATAATTTATCATGTATCTATAAAAATATACATTTAATATATAATATGTCTCATTGTGTTAAAATTCTCTATTTTTTTAGAAATGATGTGTCGGTGTGTCACATCGTGTTGTGTCATTTGTCGGTATCGGTGCTACTCAACTTATGGCCACTAAATTTTGCAAAAGCATGGAAGAAACGAAGAACTACTAGCCCAAGAGGGAGGCAGTGAAGTAGAACTCATTCAAGAGGCTCTCTGTATCCGGTTTGAGCAACCCCAATTCAATGACACTCTCGATGGAATTATCCTTATCGCTTGCCAGATTAAACCTCTGGAAGTTAGGAGCTGAAGATGATCACGGAGAGTTTCTTGTAAAGCAACTTCCTCGAGTAAGGCAAGTTTGTAGGTGCAGTGGGAGACTTACCCAAAAATCCTAAGCCTATTATAATTTTGCCAATCAATTCTAAATATTTTTTTTGCCAATTTAGTCTTAAATTTTTTTAAATTATACTAATTCAGTTCATTTGGTGCTAATGTGGATGTCAGCCAGCACCAACCATTCGAATTTTTTTTTTATTTTTTTTTTTTTTTTTTTTCGTTTATTCTCTTCCTTCTTTCCCAGTTTCCCACAATGGCTGGTAAGGCTGCCTTGCCAGCCACTATGGGAAAAGAAGGAAGGAAAAAAAAAAAAAAAAAAAGGAAAAAGAAAATAAAAAAATTCGGACAAAATAAAATATTATTAAAAATTATTAACATCGGTGCCGGTCGGACAAAATTACCTAAATTGACTGAATAGATATAATTGTAATAGGTCTAGGACTATTTTGGTAATTTTTCCAAGGCATAGTCCTCAGTTATGGCAAGAGACAGAGAGTTTTTGCTGATTTTTGCAATGAAATGTTGACGTTTTAGTGTTATAGCCCCAACATCTTGTTGAATTTCCACTTTTGGAAGTGAATTTTTCTAGGAAAGATGCCACTTTAAACTTAAAAATTTGTTTAAAAAGTCACAATAGGAGAAATCGTTGGAGTTGACATCCAAGCAAATTTTTTTTTACCGATGTAATACTTAATTAATCGAAAAAATATTATAGTACTCAAATGAGCATTGTATACAAGCACTTATGATGTGCTTACTTGTGATTCCTAACATACTATTCAATCCATAATACATGTACCTCACCTAAAGTCTAGTGATAATGGGTGAAATATGCTAGGTATTATCTTCTATCAAGTCTCCGTATAATGAGATTTTTTTTTTCGGTTAAACTGTATAATAAGATATTAGGGTCCTGCAAATCTCTCATCAATACTTATAGGGAACCATTTGAATCATGCTTTTAAAAAAGCATTCAGATAATTTACTTTAAGTCTAGAATGAATTCCAACGTTTGCAATTAGAGACATGGGTCCTCTTTTAAGCACTCCTTGCGCAAAACCAAGATCGCGCAAGCTATTCAAACATCAAGAAATGTTCAAATAGCATCATAGGACGTTGGTAAAGAGTTTTGTTTTTCTCCGATCAAAAAAAAAAATAATTCTTACTAAAGGAAACATTCCATTCCAACAAAGTAAGAGAATATCTCGAAGAAGGGCAAATGCCTCCATGAACGTGATAAAGCGAAGAAAACTCTACTGACGCTATACTTTTTACTCTACATCGAAGTTTATTAAAAAGGAGAGGAAATGGTTACTACTTATGCTTTGATACACAAATATTCCGTGTGTAGAAAAAAAAATGGTTGAGGACGGCAATGGGGTGATGTGACTTCTTGAGGGATTTTTTTATGAATTCTGATTTTTTTACCATATCACGAATTTTCACCTTGCACCAAATTACTACTTTATTTATTTATTTTTATAATGGCTTATATTTTTCAAAGCATACACTTTACATCAAGGAAAATTACCAAAAAATCTAAATCTATTATAATTGTATCAATTCAATCATGAATAATTTTTGGCCAATTTAGTCCTAAACCTTTTCTAATTGTGTTTATTCAGTTCATCTAGCTAATTTTAGCCTGAACGATTTTTACTAATATTTTAATTTTTTTGATTTATTTATTTATTTTTCCTTTTCTTTTTTCTTTTCTTCCTTCTTTGCTTTTTTCCCTCATAGTGTTTGGCGAGGCTTCGATGAGGGTCATAGCTCTTGCTTGACCTCGCCTAGATCTAGGTGACATATGGGGTGCGGGTAAGGTAGCTTTGCCTAGATTTGGGTGAGGCCAACTTTGCCCGCGGCCGGGCCTCACCCAAATTTAGGCAAAGCCACCTCGCTCGTAGCGCCTAGGCCTTGCCTAGCCTAGATCTAAGGAAGGCCGAGTGAGGGCCATGCTGCCTCGTCGACAAGGGTCATTGCTGGCTAGCTAAAATTCGCTTGATGGACTAAATTGGCATAATTCCAAAAGGTTTATGATTGAATTAGCAAAAAAAAAATAAAAGTTTAGAATTGAATTGGCACAATTACAATAGGTTTAGGATTTTTTTTGGTAATTCTCCCTTTTACATTATTTATAACTACATTCCAACTCTCTAAAAATAATATTGGAATTATTAATATACAAAAATGGGATTTGAACACTAAAGATGATTATTGATGGTAATGGAATGGCATGTTGCTATCGCTAAAATGATTCATATTTTTCTGACAAAATTACAGAAAAAGTATTGCATATTAAAACTAAAATGAGTTGAAAATGACGATTTCTTATCTGTGGGGAATTTTGCATTGAAATTTTTTTTGGCAAGCATTGAGAATAATTGTTTCCAATATTTCATACATTATTTCGATACTTACTTTGCATACAACCTTTATGATATGATTATAAAAAATGTTAGATGTTTCTACGTCATCATTTCTTTCCAAAGAGAGGTAAGGTCAAATCAATCATAGAAATACAATCTTGATTAGCATCAGCATGTCCTGTAAGTTAAGCACCAAGATACGTGTGGATTTTCTCATATCCAACCCAACTACCACTGTCGGGTCGGCCTGACCAAGATATCGATATCTTTTCTTTTGGCTATCTTTTCTAAAGTTGGCACTTACTTATGACTTTGAGGAGTTTTATCACATTAAGACTGTATTACAGTAAATTAAAATTTTCATCATAATTTTTCAGTCAAAATTTCCTCATAAGCAAATGTCTTCATGAGATTTACAAATTCTTGGATCTGCCTTGTGCATGATAAGGATTATCTTCTAATTTTCATTTGGAGCATTTTTTTAGCCAGCTATTTAATTTAGGATTTAATATCACAACAAACCCCAAATTATACCAATTGTGGCCTAATTTTTTTATATGTCACTAAAAATCCTAAATTTACCTATTATGACATAAATACCCCAAACTTTCTTTTTTGTGTCATAAAAAATCTTGAAATTATACCAATGTGATAACTTATTATGAATAAACTGAAATAGATGGTACATATGTCATATATGTATAATTTTAGATTTTTCCATGACACCAACAAAAGTTTGTGATATTTGTGTCACAAAAGACATAATTTAGAGTTTTTGTAGTATTTATGCTTTAAAGTATTCTACATTTTTATTTTTTTTTGCATGATATACTCTTTCTTGTTTACTTTAAAAAAAATTTGTGAATTCGTTCACTTCTCGATATCTAGTGATCCCTATTAGACTAGCTTAGGACACTACTAGTTGTGAAGAAAGATACTCTGCCTCTTTCAATCAATATCAAGAAGTAGGTGAATAATGGTGGAACGTCGCCGTCTGGCCACGAGGGATCATGTGGTACAACTTTGGCTAGGCATTAGGGGGATTGACAAATGTCCCTGACCATCCCGGAAAGCAACATCGCCATCACCACGTCTTGATGGATGACGGGGAATGCGCGAGCCCCGTCGTAATGATCTTTCGACACATGGAAAATGAGGGTCGGCATGCTTTGGCTTTCTCCCCGAGGACTTTCAGGTAGACTCGATCGAATCGTCATCTAGAGGAGGAAAAGATCATGTGTGGAAAGGCGAATGTGACGAGACCGCAACTTACATCGCTAGTCAATCTATTTAGTTCGAGCTATACGCACCGCTCATTTTGAGCAAAGGACTCTAAACCACACGAATGAAGCCTTACTCGATTCGACCAGCCACCTTGGTGCACCGAGGTATCTGCTGAAAATAATCTAATTGAGGATAATCCACGTTATACTATAAAGTTTATTATTGGTGTATCATAATGGTTTTGGGATGAATCACAGTAATTAGTCATGCTATAATAAATATCTGGGGTGAGTTACGTTGGTGAGACCTGGTATTGTCATAAATGTAAGTCATAGGTGTCAAACTATGACTCATATGTTGATGTTAGGTGTTATTCCTTTAGATAATTGAAACATGATATTGGGTGTGTATGTGTGTGCAAAAGAACACGGAACATAGGTGATTAATTCTCAATGGGCACCACCGATTGAATTGGTTGCCTTGAGGTCTTCACCTCGGGTCATGTCCAATTTGGGTCATCTCATGCTAGCAAGTAGGTGGTTGCATCATAGTGATGGCAGTGACAATCCCTTATGGTGGTCATAGGATGCACTCAGAGAAGGAGGAGGCACTCTGGGGAGAGGAAGAGAAAGACAGGAGGAACGAAAGGATGATAAATAAAGGGAAATGATTGTGCAACAACATTTAATTTACAGTGAGAATAGTAATTTGTTTTGCACAAAAAATAAAAATATAAAAAATTATAAATTGTTGTGGGATCTACTCATTCAATTGTGACTTACAATATATTAATTCTCATAATAACTCAAAACTATTATGCTAGCAAAATTCAAATATAAAAGATAAGCTAAAAAGGGAGATGATAACATATCTTTATCATTAAACTTCAAGGGACTAATGAATTTTCCTCCCAAAGATTTAAATTTTGACTCTTCCTCTTGATATCCATTTGAGTCCACTAAATTTATTTTAAATTTCTTCCTCTTGTTAGCTATCATTCACCTTTTCATATTTTTCAATCTTTCTCTTTATTCGCAATTATTAGTTTCCAACATAATTATTTGCATGGAAAAATACAATGAAAGTGCCAAAATCTTATATAATTGGATCATAAGCATTTCAATTGTTAGAATCAATCTTACACATTTGCAAGAAAAGTCCAGTCAAGTCCTTTAGTCGGGAAATTTGCTTCCATGACAATAAGAGGGCGTTATGTCATTATAACAAAAGAATTTTCAAGCCAAAAGACGTGATCACACCATTTCAATAAAATTCACTTTTAGTTTGATTTAGCATTTTAAGACTCAAATGCATTATGCACATCCAAAAAATTTAAAATTTTCAAGACACTTAAAGAGTGAACATCTATTAAGAAAAAGAAGAAGAGAGTGAACGTCTATAACATCGATAAAGCTTACCAATTACATGTCTCTCTCCATTTGAATACCATATTCAGAGGCCAACCAGCAATTTGGTGGTCATCCTACTATCATCTTCATCTCTAAGTTAGGGTTTTATTGATAAAATACAGACGTTAAGGGTAATTGCAATAGATAAACGATAAGAGGGAGGAACGTTGTGACTAAAAATGGGTTAGAGGAGATACAAAATAGCCATAGGAGGCTGTTTACGTTGAACCCAAAGCTCAGACTCTAATACCAGTCGTTGGAGTCCGATATTTCACCTTGTAAGTAAAACAGGTGAATAATAAGAATAACACGCAAGATAGAGATAGGATGAAGTATTTTGATTAGACATAAATTTTTCTTTATTGCAAAGATTTTAGGAAATGAGCCAATGATGTATCTTGCATCATTTATATGTCGATATTGTCACAAGAGATATTTGCCTACACAACTGTTACATTGTGTATCAATAGTAATTTGCAAGTAAAAGCCCTAATTTAGTATACTAAGTGCCAACAATCGAAGTTGGAGAAATCATGTGAAAGTGGTGACATAGACAACCTAATGAGATTAACAGTTTTCAAATTCTATCTTGGGTAGCTTTTGTTGACAAGTGAATTCATCTTGCACTAAAATACATATACCATCTAGCTGTACGAGCCATATATGAAAAATACCAAAAACACGCATGAATCTCTACCTAGATACCATTATATGCCTCTGTTTAATAAAATACAAGTTACGTACTGCACCTCTATTAGAATTACTAAAGTGGCCCTTTCAATGCCCAAACAAAAAGAGAAAACCCTGACCTACCGTCCCTGAACCATCTATCACCACCCTCCCCCACCATTGGCCGTGGCCCCTGTTGCCTCCGACCACCCCCTCGATGCCAATGAATCTCGCCATCCTCCCGTGACACCTCAGGCCCCGTCTTCTTCACTGACACTCTCTCAGTCTCTCTCTCTCTCTCTCTCTCTCTCTCTCGTGGCTGTACTGTGACCTCCATACCAACTGCTTAAATCATCTATTCCCATCCAAATCAGGTTGGTCTAGATAGACTAGTCAATATTGTTTCTAACCACTGGAATGGGTTCTTTGAACGGTTGGTGGTGAGCATTATTCCGCCGCGGTGTTGCTTCACTAGCCCTATTTGGGTTTCTCCCAGGCTGAGTCACTCCATGGGCATGTGTAGAGTCTCCCGCTAATCTTGCTCCATGATCCGACAAGATGCCTCGAGACCACGAAAGGTCGTCCACAACGGTTGTGCCCCCCTATTTTCATCCGTGGAACGGTTGCCTGCATTGCCGTCTTTACCACAGATGGCTTCTCTCTCCAGTGATCTTGCTAGCTCCGATCGCAATTTGCAAACAAGAGCAAACACTTGCAACATGCACACTAGCGCAACCATGTAGGAATCACAATAAAAGACCAGTATTTTGTATTTTTAAATCAAAGAAATGATTTGTCCTACAAAAAGAATAATACCAACATGGGTAAACATCGCAACATAGAAAAATTTCAATATTATTCTGATTCAAAGAGATAACTTATCTTAAAAAAAGAACAATACCAACACAACACATACACACTCAAGAACTATATAGGAAAAGTGAAGAAAATCTACAAAAATATTAGTAGAATCTAATCAGATATGTAAGTAACATAACAAAATCAACTAATATTCGAAGTCATTATCTAAAAATCAAAAAGATATCTGCATAAAGTAAAACCACAAATTTGAAATTATTCACCGCCCTTTCCCAATATAACCTTACCTAGGTAATTCTTCGTGTAGTTTGCTCGTGAACATAATATCGAAATATTGCACGTTGCTTATCAGTCTATAGATTATACTTTAAGACGGGATGTTCGAACATCGATTCCCATAATGATATGTACTTTGATATAATATGTATTCGAATATGTACACATATGTTGACAAATTTATTTATTTTCCAAATATTACAGACACGTGGATGATGCCTTCTAATGCGCTCAGCCACATTACCTCTCTTGCTGCACAAACTCGTAATGATAGAGCTTACACACTAAGAGAAATTGGACTAAACTTTAAACATTGGTGACATGCGATCAACGCGAGGATACTCCCACTACAAGTGGACAAGACCGTACAAGACTTTGCTAAAAGTAGAAAGAAAAGGACATCGTGGAAATCCGATGTTGTAAATCACAATAGCTTCCCATAGGTAACTAACACCATCTACATTGAGTAAAGATATTGAGAATCTTTCGGGGGCCTAAAAAGAGCTCCCAATGAAGGCTTTCCAAAGGCGAGATGATTGGCCAGGGAGGAGAAAATGGGCTATGTCCGTTTTAGCTCGCAGAACCATCATGAATCGATCGTATTCTATGTACTTGTTACGCCGTTAACGTGATTTAACAGATTAACTATTTTTCGATGAAAAGACCTTCTGTTGAAGAGGGCAATAATTCTTTGATGTAGATCCAAAAAGTTTAAAAATTTATTATATTTTTTTCAATATAATCTTAAACTTTTCAATTTGTTAATTTAATCCTAAATTTATTGCACTTATACTAATTCAGTCCAAAACTTTTCTATTTGTCCAACTTAGTCATAAACATATTGTACTTATATCAATTTAGTCCTAAACATGTTGTACTTATGCTACTTTATTCATAAAATTTTTAATTTTATTAATTTACTTATAATCCTCTTGACAATTTACTGATTTGACATTTGCTAATTTTGGCCAAAAATTGCTAAAGTAAACATTTTTTTTTAAATTTTTTCTGTTATTTTTTTTTCTTGTCTTTTTTATTTCCTTGTTTTTTCTAACCCTAGGCTGGTGAGGATCAGCCCATGAGTTTGCCGGCCTAGGGTTAAGTAAAAAAAGAAAAGAAGAAAAAATAAAAAAGTTCAAAACTTTTTAAAAAATTATTTATGTCAATACTAATTATACCATATAAGACAATTAGCGTTGATTAGATCACCATGTCAGTAATTTTCGATCAAAATTAGCTAAAAGAACTAAATTGACAAATTGTTAAAAAGTTTAATAATAAATTGGTAAATCACCAAAATGTTTAGTAATAAATTGGCACAAATTTAAAGGTTTAAGATTGTATTGGCACAAGTACAATATATTTAAAATAAAGGTTAATACCATGAATTTCAAATTAGTACACACCGTGACAATTTTACTTAAAATTATTTTTTTAACCATGAATCCCAAACCGATATACCTGTGATAATTTATCACAAACTAATTTTTTAACCATTGAAAGCCCCAAACTAATATAGTTGTGACAAATTTACCTAAAACTAATTTTTTAATCGACAAAATTTAAAAGCGATACACCTATGACAAATTTACCCTTCATTAACTTCCATCTAATTTTACCATTAAATTTGTTGAAATGGATGATACAAGATGACGTGTTATGGTGATGTGACAAGTTCACATGGAAATTCATAGGGTTAATACCATAAAAAAACCCCAAATTTGTCACATGTGTATTGTTAAATTTGTTATGTGTGTACCAATTTAAGTTTCTTTTTTATAGTATTTACCCTATAGATTTTCAATACCATATCACCATGTGTCATTCATATTAGTAAATTTAATGTTAAAATTTGATAGAAGCTAACGGAGGGTAAATTTATCATAAATGTGCTGATTAAGTTTTTTTTTTTTTTCAAAAAATTAATTTTGGGTAAATTTGTCACATGTATGCCAAGTTGGGGTTTTTCATGATGAGAAAATTAGTCTTTTCATAAATTTGTTGTAAATGTACCAGTTTAGGGTTTTGCAGATATTAACTTTCAAAATAAATTGTGCAAAATAAAATGTATAGGACTAAATTGGCACAAATATAATAAATTTAGGATTATTTTGGTAATTTTCCTGAAAATCAATTGTGAGTTGATAATGCATATCTAAGATAACTCTGTATTCATGTGGAGACCATTGCATTATTCAGTCGTTTTGAAAACCTAAGACTTTGTCAACGTGACAAGACAAATTAAACGTTTATGAGACTTGGGAAACTAACCCCCACCCCCGTATAGTTAGGAATTTGCCACGTAACCACAACTTCATAGCAACTAGGTGCGACACACATGAACTATAGTGGGATCATGTCTGTTGAATTCTGTCTTATCAAATTTCGTGACCCTCCAATTATCACATTCGTGTATGCTCTGTTCAAGAAAATACATGATAGAAGTGCTGCTCATCACTAATAATTAGAAGCACGGCACGATGAGCTTGAGGAAAAGAAGATGTGCACATCATCATAAAAGCAACAGCCACGTCCAAGTTGTGTGAATCCCATGCCACCCAAACCAAATGGTGGATGGCGATTGATTGGCATTTTTTTTTTTTTTTTTTTTGTAAGGTAAGATTGTATTAGAATCGATCAGAGAACTGTATAGTAGGAGAGAGACCACTTTTTTTCGTACATATGTAATTAGATTAGAGGATCCACGAACAATTAGACTTCTTTTGGGACGATCTTTTGAAGTTGGACTAGGTAGGAATGGATATATACATGAAACATTGATTTATTAGGTTATTGTCATTGATGACTATGTCATCGAAAAGGAGTGATCCGACTGTAAATTCGACGGAGATAATCAATTCTTGGAGACAAAGAGGATGGTTGAGGCTGCAGAAATCCACCATTCGTGTATTTCGGAGTTAAGATAGAGAACCGCCATCATTTAGCCGGTTGCTAAGCTGCTGGAGAGTCCAGGCACCTGACTCTATGCTGGCTCAAGTATTTTGAGCCGGCCTCTAATTTCTTGACTAGATTTCGTGGTTTTGTGTGAACTCCGTATTGATCCTTAACTCCTCGTGCTTTGATTAAAGTAGCATCAATCACATCATATGATATTAGCATTCTCATTGGCAATACCTTTCACCTGTTGTCAGATTTGCAACAAAAAGAAAGATAACAATCAAGTGAGAGTTTGAGAAGAATTTTTGGGAACTTGTCACCGATTCCTCCTTCGGATTAATCGAGTTTCCTTTGATGCAATGGGTGAAATGGGAGCCCAATGGGCCTAGAACCTTGACGGTCGATCCATTTCTCCCTCAGCAACTGTTATGACATAGAACTAATGTAGAGAACATTGTCTCCACTAACAAAAGCATGCTAGGATTTCATGTTATCGATCACATAGAAACTCTTCAGCTGCATTTCAACATGAGCAATAAGATTTCCATAATATCCACCATCCCAAAACGCTTTCACAGCATTATACCAAAGTACTCTCATGATACCTAATAATACAGAGTGCTATAATGACGGCACATAAGTTTCATGTCAACAATTTGAGTTCATTTCAATCTTCTTCAACTTCATAGGAGACTCGATATCTTTTTTTTTTTTTTCTTTTTCCAATACTCAAATTACATTTGATAGAAGTTTGATGAACACCATCATGTATTGAGTGAACTTTCTCTTATGAAATAAAGAGAACTTTAGATTTGGAGCCTACCAATAGTGGAGAAAATTGTCAAAAATGTCATAAATCTATTACACTTTTACCAATTCAATTCTAAACCATTTAATTGTGTCAATTAAATCTTAAACATTCTCACGGTTTGTTAATTGAGTTCATTCAATCAATTTTAGCAGGAAATGCTGACATGGACACAGTCGAATTGTCGTGGACAATCTTTAATAAAATTTTAATATTTTAAGGATTTTTTATTTATTTTTCCTTCTTGTCTTTTCTTTTCCTTCTTTAGTTTTTAATTTTTTTAATTTTCATTCCTTAAAGGGAAGAAGGAAAAAGGAAAAGAAGAGAAAAGGAAAGGAAAAAAAGAAAAAAAGTAAAGAAGGAAAAGAGAAGAAAATGAAAAAGTAATGAACAATAAAAAAAAAAATATCATTAAAAATTGTTCGTGTCAACGTGAATCATGCCACATAAGACTAGGATGGCTAATATCTATATCAACAAATTTTGGTCATTAACTTGATGGACTCAATTGACAAAACGTGAAAAGATTTATGAATTAATTGACACAATTAAAAAATTTAGAGTTAAATTGGCAAAAATGCATTAACTTTAGGACTTTTTGCACAATTTTCCAACAAATGGTGTGATGTGAAAGTTAGCTTGATCAACAAAGGTAACCTTGGGGTAACTTGAAACAAGAATGACCTCTGCGAAATTGGCAGAGTAGGAATTGGTCAATGCTAGCTCAATGCAAGTAGAAATGAAAGGATTGCAACCTACTATAATCTCTTTGTCGTTTGACAATCTTGATATTGAGAAAATTACTTAATCAACTATAAATCTATTGAATTTAGTTTTAAACTTTTCAATCTTGCTAATTTACTCTTAAGTTTTTACATGAAATTTCAAAATAGTCATCTCGGTCAAATTTCATTAGAAAATAGCTGACATGGCAAATTAATTATCACTGGCCGTCCTATGTGGGCACACCGCCACATAAATGGTTTTCGGTGAAAATGAACTGGAATACTATATTTGAATTTCACACAAAATTTTATGATTAAATTGACAAAATTGAAAACTTTAGGATTAATTTAGCATCCATGCAATAAAAGTTGGACTAGTTCAACAATTTCCCCTCTCAAAACTATACTAATCAATCGTAAAGTTGTAGAATCAAACCGTTTGCCGTACGATAGTCTCGAAACTTTGTTATCTCCTTTGCCCCATTCTTTCTAAGCGGAATATGAAATTGAGTTCTAACCAAATTCTGCCCAGTCCGTCACGTTCGACATAATTTATATACGGTTGCTAACATTCTCAGCAGACTTGTAGAAAACTCCACCGTATCCCATTACACATACAATTACGCAGAAGTCGGACATGATTTGCGGTTTGGCACCATTCAACTCAGCCATCATGCAATGTCCCAAATTGATTCCAGCAACTACACAGCACGAGAGTCCTCGCAAAACCTTTCTTCACGGCACAACTTCCCCACTCGACACGACAATCGATTTTGTCCTAGTTCGGATTCCAAACGAAAGGTTATTCGTCTCTTCTTAATGTTCGGATCGCGAACCCATCAAGGACTTTTACTCGTCAAACCCTACGAAATTTTCTGGTATTTGAAGACTGTTTCGGCCATGAAATCCCGAGTGGGTCCGCGCGGACTGAGTCGAGGCTTGAGAGTCATCACCCAAGTCGCATCCTCCGACCGACATTTCTCTCTTCTCGGGATGGGATATCGTAAACTTGGGGTGATTCAAGAATGGCGGAATAAAAAAACCCTAGTTTGTATTTTTTTCATTTAAAGAGATGGGATATATCAAGAATCAAAAGACATAGTATATACTCTTAAAACAAGACGGTACTGACTTCAATTAAGGGCTCGGGATGATGTCAATATAGCTGTCGTGATTAATGATGTAACTCGACAGCTAAGTTGGTTTGTAATGCTACAATCAACGCGTTTTTTAACATCGTCAACTATAGCCAGCTATAAACGTGTCCCGTGATTCTCTCACTAGGGGACCATTCTAGATGGAAATTGCTTCTCGTCTTGCATATGGGGTTTTATATACGAACTAATTAAAGAGCTGGTCCAACGAAAGTAAAACGTGAGTTTATTGGTCAAACAATTTGCTCGATGCCATGACGTGGGTCAATCGTGTTGACCCCGTCCGGGCGCCAGGGACCGCTCCAACGGCTACGGCCTGTTCTGGCCCAAAGGCAGTTCTCGTCTGCTTGCAAAAAGATTCTTCAGTTGGAAGTGTAGGAATTGGTCAAGCGGATCAATAGACATAGTGACCCTTTAAAGAGGGTTGACCTTGAAGAAGATCTTTAGATTGAATAAGCAACGTTTCTGGATGGTTAATTGGTTTCGTTTGGAGGTAATATGTAGAAAGACTGTTAATTGACAGCCATCTCGTCTCATGTTCCAAAGCTTCAAACTTTGAAATCATGTCTGCGGTCGAATGAACTCGAAATCCTCTCAATTTAGGCAAGCCATAGGTATTTAGATAATGCAATGCAAGATAGAAACAAAAGGATACTTGTTGCCTTGATTAGCTCTCTCTTCTTTTTTTAAATAAATCAGAGGCATGAGCACAGGGACCCAACGACAGAATTAGCCCTCTTGGGAACATAACACAGTATAAAACAGATTATTAATAGGTTTATTGCAGTGACAATGTAAATATTTTGCGCGAGATGCTTGGATGAGTTAGATGCGTGAAATTAGCTCTCTTCTATATATAAGAAAAAAATCCAAGAACTGAAAATATTTATATTGTCTTGCATCTCAATTTGCAAGCGTATCCTTTTTACTTTCAATAGTATGTCATGGCAATGGATCGCTTCAAATTAAGCCTCCTAAATTCAGAAAATTTTTCGCTCATGCTACTCTCATATATACCCTTAAGATTCATATCACTAATGGCAATTTTTTCATTGTGGCCTCAAAAATTTAAAATCAAATTGATTGCCCGAAAATTTTCAATACATAGATTTGACATTTTTATTGTATTATATCCCTATCATATGTTTTCCAAGAACCTATTACTCTGAGCCAATGTACTTTTCAAGACTCACTACATCAAAGATTGATCGGCTAGGACTCATGCAGAATCTAAGGATCTCAGCATGTGTTTTCAAAGGAATCTCAGCAGATGCAATCATACAGAAGTTACAGTGGCATCACAAATATTTTAATGAAATCGGCAAATATTTACATATATTTACAAGTGGAGACACAAGATATGCAAGTTCATGATTGTGAATTTTTACTAAGATATGAGATGTTTTTTTTTTTTTTTTTTGGCAAAGAAAGAAAATCACTTATTTAAGAGGGTACTCGGCAAAAAAAAAAAATTTTAAATTATCGCACGTAGCGATTAGCTGTATATTAGTCCTAGAAGGTGGGCTTGTATAGGGCGACACTTGATTGATACCTTCCACTAGTTTTTTCAGTTGTGTTCGCATCCAAACAAATTTGCATTACCTTGCAACTTTTCATAGCTACATACATATATATTATGACAAGAAGCCTAATTTAAATACGTAAAGTTGGTCGGGACACTAGTTAACTGTTAAATCAAAAAACAAAAATAAAAAGGTTGAGTTCATGAGATGTTCCACGGATTTCATGAATCAAGATATGAGTTGGGATTCAAATAAGTGGCTAAAATATGGAAGTGATTGAAAAATAAAGTGGTCAATAAAATAGGGGATTTACATAAGAGAAAGATTCAATTTTATGAGATTACAAGACTAGACATGACATTAGATTTGGAGTCTATAATGTGTGCACACAAAACACTGTATGATGGATAGATCATATATTTTTAATGAGTGTTTTTGAATACTTAATAATTTCGACCTACATGATGGAATTTATACATAATAAGAGAAAAAAGAGATGCATTAGAAACTTTTAAATTTTCCCTTTTCGATATATTAATAAGTGCATCGTAATTACTCGTTAACAGTGACCCTATATACATATACAAATACATACAATTATACATATATATATATATTATTTTCACAAGTAATTAAATATCAGTGGGACTACTTGACTTTGAAGTTTGAAACTTGTAGAAGAAAAGGGCAAAGTATGACTTTATTATTGACTTTTTGGTTTGGAATTTCAAATGCATCTCTCTCCACCACCTATAAATACACAGCTTTATGTGATGTCAATACATCTCGTCTCATCTCATCTTTGCTATAAGCTTTTTTCCACACATCAATTTTTGGGAACACCACTCATTTTCCTCCATGGAAATTACAAAAATTCTTATTTCATCTCTCCGATGCTCTTCCTTGCTCTTACGTTGGCCAGCTTCGTAGTCGCAGGTGCATATCTCTTTTCTTGGAAAAAGAAAAAAAAATTGAGATTTTCTTTTCGTTTATTCCTGTTTTGATTTTAGTCATCAATTCCAAGCACTTCCACGTGCTTTTGAGTTGAAAAAGAGATGGGTTTTGTAAAATTTACACACCCACACAAAAATAAATATGCGTATGTATATAATATACATATATTACAACTATACAAATTTTTGCTAGCATAAACATCATCATCTTGAAAAAGAAAGCCACCATGTATTTTTCCAATGTGTAGCTATTGGTTTCTATCGAATAGTTTAATCGATGAGACCTATTTATTTATAAGGTGAATCAATGATACATACAGAGAGAGGGACGGTGAGAATTTATGTCATCAAGGAAACTAGCTATCCTTGGATATTAACTATGTTAATCTGTTAAGGAAACTAGCTCCCTTAAAAATTATGTCTCTAATATCTCTAATTATGCGGATTCTATTTCAACAATTCGGTTAGTACTAAAAGGAAATTTCATGTACAAGGCCCCAGATTGCCGTAATTTGTCAATTTGATTTTGGTTTTTACTAACATCCTCTTCTATTTGTCGATCAAATTGAAGCCGTAGGCACAGGAGTTTGCTATGGAACTCTTGGTGACAATTTACCGTCCTCCCAAGAAGTCATCGACCTCTTCACTCAGAACAACATTCCGAGCATGCGGATCTACAATCAGAATCCATCGGCTCTCCAAGCCCTAGGAGGATCCAACATCGAGGTTGTCGTAGGCGTTGCGAACGAGGACCTGCAAGGAATCGGCTCGACCCAGGACAGCGCAACTGGGTGGGTCCAAGCCAACATACTGAGCCACAGTAATGTCAAGTTCAAGTACATCGCGGTCGGCAATGAGATCCAACCGTCTGACCCGGCCGCGAATTCCCTCGTTGCCGCCATGCGGAACATCTGGACCGCGATCACCAATGCCGGCCTCGGGGACCAGATCAAGGTCTCCACATCGGTCGACTTCGGAGTGCTGCATGTGTCCTATCCTCCGTCGGGCGGCACGTTCCAGTCAGATCGCATGTGGCTTCTTGGCCCGATCATCAGCTTCTTAGTAGAGACCCAAGCCCCTTTGCTAGTTAACCTATACCCTTATTTTGCCCACGTCTCCGACCCACAGAACACACTTGACTATGCCCTATTCAAGTCCCCCTCGGTCGTGGTACAGGACGGGTCGTTGGGCTACAAGAATCTATTCGACGCGATGTTGGATGCGGTCTACTCTGCACTCGAGAAGGCCAATGGCGGGTCAGTGAAAATTGTGGTCTCAGAGACTGGGTGGCCCTCGGACGGTGGCACGGCAACCTCAGTCGACAACGCGAGGACTTACAACACAAATCTGGTCGGTCACGTGAAGGAAGGGACCCCGAAGAGGCCCGGCCAGCCGATCGAGACGTACATCTTTGCCACGTTCGATGAGAATCAGAAGAGCCCGGATTTCGAGAAATTCTGGGGGCTCTTCCGTCCGGACAAACTGGCCAAGTATCCGATCACTCTCAATTAGAAAGATCTTGCCGTAATGAAAGGGGTGAACCCCAACGTAGAACCTGTTTTGCTCCCGTGCACAAAAGCGAAAGGAAAAGTTACTTTTGTAATGACTCCCTATCCATTTTACATTAGTCAATAAAACACTCGTGAAAGACTTTACGCCTTGATTTTTGGCTTTTGCATCATTGTCTTTATTTACCTTCGTATTGCAGTCCTATTGCATTTTGAGCCGCAAGGGTTATTTGTGATTGAAAAATGAGTCGCAATATAGTTGAAATTTCAAAATTTAATGCTCGTGAAGTGTATATCTGTAATATTTTGATCTTTACTTATGAACGGAATTCTATTGTTATGATGAATCTAACCATCTAACTTAATAAGATCATGATGTATCATTTATGGTGCGTCAAGCAAAAAGATTTGGATGCTTGAGGTAGAAAATTAGTTTTAACTCTTTATTCCGTTCCGAATTGTTAAAGTATGTCTTGAGTTTTGGCCAACGACTTTGTGAGATTTGGTGGGACAACAATTGATGCGGTTGCGGGATGGGTTAGAGTCGTTTTGAGTGATTATCGATGATGGACGAGTGTATGGGGATAGCTGTCGATGGTAAATGCAAACTAAGGAATAGAATACAATCATAATCAAGGTGTATAGGACATGCCACCAGCCAAGGATCAAGATCGGGATGGATGAAACTCACCAACAAGGCTTAACCAAGGATACAGTGCTTTGGGATTGAAGAAGCTCACCATCAAGGCCTATAGGAAAACCATCAGCCGAAAATACCGTGCTTCTTTGGCTCACTACCCAAAAAAAAAAAAAAAAAAAAACCACCTTCCAAGGATATAGAAACCAAGAGTAATCCACTCTTCAAAGATATTCGCTCGCATAGAGGAAAATTCTCAAATATTCATATATTCAAAATTCACTTCTTACCTTTGAGAATTTGCCTCATTATATAGAGAGAATATTACCTAGGAAATAGACTAAAAATTAAAAACATGAAAACTACCCAACATTAATGAAATGAAAGCTAGAAAACACAATAAAAACTTAGGAACTAGAAATTGTGTTAAAATATATAGAGACTTGAACTTTGACTCTTTGAAAACTACAACCCATTAAGACTCACTAATGACACTTGATTAGATGCAAAGTAATTAAAATATAATCTAAATTCGTCCATCTACTTGGGCAGCTCAATTGACACCTTGAAAGATTGTCGAATAGCAAAGGAAATTGTCCGAGCAGCCTTTGGTTGCTAGATAGTTGATTGATAGTCTTGGAATTAATAACAACCTTATAAATTAGCATCGACATCCATGAAATCAACAACTTATCCACTGAATCAATAGTTCTCTTGCATAATTGACATCTTCAACTTGAATCGATCAACAAAGTCCAATGCTCCCACTTCAACAGCCAATTGTTTCAAAAACTTAAACCGTTAGATGAATGCGTAATATTTAATTATTCTAACACTCTCTTCATGAGTAGACTAGACTTTCGCTAAGCCTAAAGTGTGGAAATATATAATTAGGGAGGCAAATAGGGGCCTAGAAGCTATGATCTAAGATTATATTAGAACTAGAGATCTTAGGTTCAAATCTTTCTAAACCCCCTTTACCTCCTCAATTTACTATTTCCATACTTAGTACTAGACAAAAAGACCAGATTAAGCATGAGAAGAATATTAAAATATTAAAATAATAAATCATATTTTCAACTAATAGCTTAAGTTTTTAGAATAATTGATTGTGATCTTACAAAATTTCATAGATTTGAGCAAGTGTCGAAATAGAGATGTGGCCAAACAACGTAGATCAAACGAAGAAAGATTAAATGTTGGGCCCCTTTTTGGATGGTAATGAGGTTGCTTAGGGAGTCAGCCGAATTAGAATAAAGGGGCTGCTGAGATTTCCTTTCTGGCAGAATGCAAGCGACCTTGACATCCCTTTTTTTCTTTACCTCAGAGATATTCCGTCCCACGCCTTTGAGTGGTGCATTATAATCATAGATATCGCCCACATTTATTTTGAATCAAATTATGAGTGACTTTCATAATTGTAAGTCACTGATTAGGATTCTGTTTGGATAAAACCTCCTCCAATCAAAGATAAAGAAAAACATGTCCTTTTCAATTTTACGTTTGCTTGAAAGTCTGCATCGAGAAGATAACTTATTGATTGAGCTCTTGAAAATTGTTTAGTTCCTTCTAAAGTTTGATCTTCCGATACTTTTGGAGTAATGATAGTCACACAATTTGTATCATGCCTATGTACCCCAATGCCCCCGTCTGGCTCAAAATCTCAACATACAAAATTGTACAGTACCGAGAAGATATTGTTAGTAGCGACCTCGAGGTCTTGAAAACATGGTTAGTAATGAGGCATGGAATTAACCGGTTCGAACCTATTATGCCAAAGCAACCAGGCCAAACTAGATGGACTCACGCGCCAAGATTAGAAAGTTGATATGCTTATCACAAGTAAAGAAGCTTTCTAGGTTCTACTTTAACAAAACTCTCTTATGCTTAAGTTAGTAGGGGAAAATCAAGAAACTTGGGAACGAAGAAATAAGCTTAAAGAGGCAAGAAAGGAGGCCATGAAAGACATACCCTCCATTTTCTAGTTATAAGGTCTCCTCCAAGCTTGCCCCTCAAGTAGCACTTCCGGTGAGCTTTTGAAATCTTCAGCTTCTCTAGCCCTACAAGGTCAGTCACAACATCATATGATATGTGATAGAATACTTTTCACTTGGGAAGATTAAAAATAAAATAAAAAAGAGACGTTAAGTTTAAGCTCGTCAAAATATCTAGTTAAACCCGTATTTTTAAAAAATTAAGAAAAATTACAAAAAAAAATCATAAATCAATTGTACAGATGCCAACTTAATCCTACATTTTTCAATTTTGTCAATTTAATAATAAATTTTTTTGAAAATTTGCCAATATTGTTTTTCTAGTCAATTTTGGTTGAAAATAGTTGACGTGAATAACTTTTACTATTTAAAAAAATTTATAACTTTTTTTACAATTTTTATTTTACTTAATTTTTTCCCATTATGGCCGTAAAATAAAAGAAAGACATAAAAATGGAAAAAAATTTAAAAAAAATTACGTGCCACGTGATAAGGCCAAAGTCCATATTTGTGATTTCTGATTAAAATTAATCAAAATGATCACATTAGCAAATCATCAAAATATTTATGATTAAATCAACTAAATTAAAATGTTAAAAATTAAATTAGCTTATGTACAACGGGTTTATGATTCTTTTTATAATTAACCCCAAAAAGTTAATCTCACTAGTCATGGCCATCTAGGATGTAATAATTATTTCACGATAAACTCCATCTCCAATGTAAGATTTTTGTTGCACTCTCGCACGAGCACCTTAATAAATCTCTCTCTCACGCGTGGGCCATTTATATTAGGCCTACTCTCCTATAGTCTAGATATCCCTCAACATCAACATTATCTCAACTATAAATTCCCACCTTGGCTCAGCCGAGTTTGGTTGATGTTGGTGAACAAAACCCTACCCTTTAGACTCCACCTCTATTGCCTTGGCCTAGTTGATCTTGTTGAGAAACCGGGGGACACCATCCACCACTTCAATTAGGGAATCATATTCGAGACTTTGTTCTATTGAGATATGCACCAGACACCGATGTACATTGAAAGTGACCACCAATCAAACATCGACTCTAATTGCACTTGTTGGATTAATGCAACAAAAGCTCGATTCTTTTACTCGGGGAGATTGTGAAGAGAGAGTCTAAATTCAAGCTTATCAACATATACAGTTGGACTTACCTTTACTCCAAGCCTAAATTAATAAGTTATGAGCCAATTAGATATATTAATTGTTCCACATCATAATATCACCAATGTGAGACTTCTTTTGTCTAAAACATAATAGGTGCATTTGAGGGTTCCACTTTCTCAGGTGCATGAGCTCATGAAGGTTCGTTGGTAAGATCGATGGGCCTGATCCAGTATTCCAAACCTGTGTCCTACCCGGCACGGCCCCGTGTGGGGCTTAGGCCAGTAAAAAGGGCCCAAATCGCAATTGCCCTCGTCAATTATTTATCCTCGCGTCCAGATGGGCATCTCATCGCACACGCTGGTCTTCATTGCTTGGTTAATCGGTCTGGAATTGATCATTCTCACGGGAGAAAGCAAGTTAGAGAGACTTTTCAAAGTGTCATTCCAATCCCACGATACAAAACTAAAGCCAGCTAAGTACTTTACTTGCGCGAACCATTTCCCGACGGAGCTGTGGGGATGCTTGACTTGACCGGAGAGAACAAAACAATCGTTGACTTCATTCGTCATTGTAGTGGACTTGAATTTTCAAGTCTGTCGGCGCTTTGCCCCAATAAATTCACAGCCACTTCCTCTTGTAATTAGCATCTTTTGTACCTCTTATAATCTTATTCACCAATGGCAAAATCTTCCCTTCTTGTTGCGAACTCTTTCACCGTTCCTGCAATGCTGTCCTTGCTCTAACAATGTGTACAATCCTGCAAAGGACAGATGAATATGTTCTTACCCTTTTCCCTCTCTAAATGCTAAGCATGAACTAACATTTTGCTCACGCTAATTTTAAAGATGAGGCCGGCATGGATATTCCTTTGGATAGCTTCGTGTTAACTCAGTACTTCCATAATTTTTTGTGACATAATCTTTTGCATCGCAAATTATTAGATATGCTAATTTTGTTCCCTATATTGTACGGTTTTCTTTTTTCCGTGGATATATTACTTTGACTCAGCCGTGTTTCTTGCTTCTAAATTATGCCGGGAGGATCTAAAATCTATACGATGAGTATACACACAACGGTAGGGGGTGTCAAATCCATGAGAAAAATTCAGGCAAAAAAATCCACGAGAAAATTAAGTTTCTATTGGTGGATATCTTTACAATCATGGTTGTCTTACAGTTCTATTGCGTTGTAGCAATACTGTGAAATGCTGTAACTGTTGTGTCTAGCAATTCATATGTTAAAGTCGTTGCATCCTAATGGAGCATCAACAATCTAAAACGATCTTAATTTTACTTAATTCCACTTGCCTAAACGGGAGTTTGCTATGGGATGCTTGGCGACAATCGACCGCCGGCACAAGAAGTTGTGGCCCTCTACAAGCAGAACAACGTTTCCACCATGCGAATCTACGACCCCCATTCGCACGCTCCTCGAGCCCTTGGAGGGTCGAGCATCGAGCTCATGCTAGGCCTCCCAAACTCTGACCTCCGACTCGTCGCCTCGAGCCAGGCCGACGCAAACAAATGGGTCCGAAACAACATCAAGAGACATCGCAACATCTGGTTCAAGAACATCACGGTCGGCAACGAGGTGAATCCTTCCAGCCCGTTCGTGCAGTTCCTCATCCCCGCCATGAGCAACATCCGAACCGCTATCGCCAACGCCTGCCTGGTGAATCAGATCAACGTCTCCACTGCGATTGACACGGGGTGTGCTCGAGGAGTCCTACACTTCCTCGATAGGCACGTTTAAGTCCAACTACATGCGTCTCCTCAGCCCTATCATCGGCTTCTTGGTCGAGACCCAAGCCCCCTTGCTACTGAACTTGTATCCTTACCTCAGCTACGCCGCCAACCCTTGAGACATAAGCTTGGACTATGCACTATTCACATCGCCCAAGTTGGTGGTCAGGGACGGGGCGTTGGGATACTGAAATCTCTTTGACGCGATCCTAGATGCAGTCTACTCCGCGCTCGAG
Source organism: Corymbia maculata (assembly GCA_014182735.1). Classification (NCBI taxonomy): domain Eukaryota; kingdom Viridiplantae; phylum Streptophyta; class Magnoliopsida; order Myrtales; family Myrtaceae; genus Corymbia; species Corymbia maculata. Next base: position 14,616,464 of record CM024692.1, on the reverse strand, counting down.
AAGGCCGACGGTGGTTCGCTAAAGATAGTCTTGTCGGAGACAAGGTGGCCTTCGACGGGAGGAGGGGAGGCAACATCGCTTGACAACGCGAGGACTTACAACGCCAATTTGGCCACGCATGTCAAGGGAGGGGCTCCGAAGAGGCCTGGCGAGCCGATTGAAACATTCGTGTTCACCTTCCAAACAAGCGGCCCAAGTACCCGATCAATCTTAATTAGGAGAGGATCTTGTCATGTGCTATTATGATGTCATGCGGGTGCCATAAGAGCATGTTGTTAATAAAAGGAGGAATATTTGGTCCTAACATATTCACTAGTTGATTCAATTTATGCATTCTATTGTTCAAATGAATCGGATCATCTAACCTTATAAGATCACAATGCATCTTTTGGTTAGGTCCACTTCCATGTGAAGGAAGCCTAATGAATTGCAATCCCAATGACTTGAGCTCATATTATAATGAGTAATATGATTTCTTACTATCTTTTATATGGAAACCACAAATGACGTTGGTTGAGACACAATAACAAGAGAGAGAATAGAAAATCTAGGTTAACAGCAGTATCTGATTACATCAAGCTGATGTCAAAGGTCGATTCATGTTTCGATTAAGCTGAAATCTTGTCAATGTACTCGTTGAAAAAAAAAAATTAACGCGGAAACGACAGAATCTTTCAATTTATGTCAACATGAAAAATACTAGAGAAAAATAAGGGCACCAGAAATTTATGTGGTTTGGTTCGAGTATCGGTACCTAAATCCACGGGTCCACTATAATTGGAGAATCAGAGTTACGATCGCTCACACGCTTAAGTGTTTCCCACACCTAGATCTAAACCCAAACCCAAAGTGTTTACAAATAAATAATATAAACTCACAGCACAAAATCACCGAGTGTTCAAGCCCTCCTGCAATTCGCTCGCGAACATATGAAAAACAAGAACTCTGTTCTTTCTTGTATGTTTCGTACGGCAACTGCAGCTTCTTGGCTTGGCTTCTATTCTTGTGTGGCGCTCTTTTCTCTATTCGCTGAAGAAACCTTTTATATATATGTGTAAACCTAGCACTACTAGGTTTCTCCTATAGATAAGAGAGGAAATCCTTGTCTTTATCCTTTTGTGCAAAAGTAATCCTAGTCAAACTTGGAATAACAAGAAAACCAATCTTGAATAGGATAGGAAATATTTTGAATAAGTCAAAATCCTTCTATGGATCGAGTTCGTGAAAATTCAAACTCGAGTCATAATTTAACAATCCTCCACCTTGGCTCGATGTCTGAAGCCAAGTTATAGTGCTTGTCATCCATGCTGCTCTCCCAATGCCTCGACGGGCGCTCATTCTCCACAGACGCCAATTATGCTCAAGCATAGCTTGAGCTTCGCCAAAGGAACAGGCTTGGTCATCATGTCTGTCGGGTTCTCTGCTGTAGCAATCTTTTTCACAATAACATTACCATTTGCTAAGATATCTCGGATGAAGTGGTACCTAATATCGATATGTTTTGTTCGCTCATGATAAACTGGATTATATGCCAAATATATCGCACCTTGGTTATCACAGTGTATATCAACACTTTTATGATTAAGCCCAAAGCCCAAGAGCAAACTTCATAACCATATCGCCTCCTTTGCTATAAAGGTTAGTGCAATGTACTCTGCCTCAGTCTAAGACAAGGCAACATGATCCTCTAAGGATGCTTTCCAACTCACTGCACCACCTGCTAGTGTAAACACGTACCCTGCTAAAGACCTGCGATCATCCAAGTTACCGGTGTGATCCGAATCCACATAACCAGTGGTTTCACTGCCATTATTGTTCCTCCGGTATACTATACCCACGTTTACAATTCCTTTCAAATATCTGAGGATCCACTTTATAGCTTCCCAATGAGCTTTACCAGGACGCTTCATGTAGCGACTAACTATGCTCATAGCTTGTGAAATATTAGGCCTAGTGCACACTATATCATACATAATACTACCCACGGCACTAGAATAAGGAACACGGGACATATGCTCCTCCTCCTCCTCAGTCTGCGGTGATAATTTGTCTGAAAGTTTAAAGTGGTTTGCTAAAGGTGTACTTACATATTTTGCCGACTGCATATTAAAACGTGCCACAATCTTCTCAATATATTTCTTTTGAGATAGACGTAAAACTCCTGCAGCTCTGTCACGCGAAATCTCCATACCTAATATTTTCTTTGCAGCACCTAAATCTTTTATCTCAAATTCAGCACTCAACTGCCTTTTTAGCACATCAATATCAGACATATTCTTAGCTGCTATCAACATGTCGTCAACATATAAGAGTAGATAAATCAAAGAACCATTCTTCAATCTCCTAAAATAAACACAGCTATCCATCTGATTTTTCGAGTAGTCCTGACTAGCCATGAAAGCATCAAAATGCTTATACAACTGCCTAGGAGACTGTTTTAGCCCATACAAAGATTTCTTTAATAAGCAAACATGATCTTCCTTACCCGAAATAGCAAATCCCTCTGGCTGCCTCATGTAAATCCGTTCCTCCAACTCACCATGAAGAAACGCCGTTTTCACATCTAGCTGCTCTAGCTTGAGATCCTGCGAAGCAACTAAGGCAAGTAAAACACGAATAGAAGTATGTTTTACCACAGGAGAGAACATCTCGTTATAATCAATGCCCTCTCGTTGTGTATATCTTTTCGCCACAAGTCTTGCCTTATACCTCATTGTCTCAACACTGGGAATGTCCTCTTTTCATTTAAAGACCCATTTACTTCCGACAATCTTTTGGCTCTTAGGTACTTCGACCAGCTCCCATGTTTGATTTCAATGGAGTGATTCCATCTCTTCGCTCATAGCCCCAAGCCATTGTGATGACTCACTACTAGCTATCACTTCAGAATAAGACGAAGGCTCATCCATCTCCACCTTGTCACCTACAGTTAACGCATAAGCAATATCTGTATAACCATAACGTACCGATGGTTTATTTTGTCTTCTCTGTCTATCTGCGGCTATATTGTGCTGCGGTTGTGCTGATTGTTCACTATCACCGACTTTAGGAACTGCGGCTTCTTCTGCAGTCTTAGCTTCTGTCACCTCCAAGGTCTCCAGAGTCTCCACCCGATGCTCCACCTCACTAATGACACCAAGATCTATCTGCTTTGCTTGTTGTGTTATAGAACTCCTCTGTTGAAGCATTGCAGTCTCGTCGAAGATCACGTCTCTGTTGATTAGAAAATCAGGTGATCTGAGATCAGTGCACCGCAGCCGGTAGCCTTTCACCCCATGTGCATAACCCAGAAATATGCACTTCTTTGCCCTCGGCTCAAGCTTACCATCACTCGCATGAGCATATGCAGGACATCCGAATATTCGTAATTCGGAATAATCAACAGGTTTCCCCGACCATACTTCCTCAAGAGTCTTCCACTCGATAGTAGATGATAGAGATCAATTTACCAGATAACATGCCATATTCACTGCTTCGGCCCAAAATTCCTTGCCAAGTCCTGCATGCGAAAGCATACATCGAGCTCGCTTAAGTAAAGTTTTGTTCTTCCATTCTGCCACGCCATTCTGCTGTGGTGTCCCAGGTACTATGCGGTGTCTCACAATCCCTTCTTTCTCACAGAACTTAGTAAAATCTTTACCACAAAACTCCATACCATTATCGGTTCTCAGACACTTGAACTTTTTATCTGACTGCTTCTCAATCAATGCCTTAAATTTCTTGAACCGATCGAATACATCATATTTGTGCTTTAGAAAGTATACCCATACCTTCCTTGAGTAATCGTCGATAAATGTCAGCATATATTGGGCACCTCCTTTTTAAGGAACAGAAGATGGGCCCCAGACGTCTGAATGAATATACTCAATCGGTCGCTTGGTTGAATGAATAGTTGTAGTAAACTTAATTCGGCACTGCTTCCCAAAGATGCAATGCTCACATAAGTCCAGCTTTCCTGTCTTCTGACCCTTTAGCAACCCCCTTTCACTCAGCATCGTCATACCTGCCTCACTCATGTGTCCTAAACGCATATGCCATAATTGAGTCAAGTCAGAGTTTGACTTACCTGATGAAACTGCAGTGGTTTCGGTCACAATCTCTCCCAGTAAATGATAAAGAGAATTCACTTTCTTCCCCTTCATCACTATCATGGCACCACGAGAGATTTTCAGTACTCCACATTTAGCGATGTACCTACACCCGATATCATCGAGTGTCCCCAGAGAAATACGGTTTTTCTTGAGCTCTGGTACATGGCTCATGTCTGTCAATGTGCACACCACCCCATTATGCATCCGAATTCGAATTGTTCCTATCCTCACAACCTTACAAGCTTCATTATTCCCCAAAAGAACTCTACCACCATCTGCAGTCTGGTAAGTAGTAAACCAGTTATTATGAGGCGTCATATGATAAAAAACCCCGAATCTAGCACCTATTCGTCTCCAGACGAAGTAGTAGTCACGCATAAAACAGCTTCTTCATCACTAGTGCTCCTTTCGGCTACGTTTGCCATATTGCTTGTGGCATTCTGCCTATCACCTCGATTTCTTCGCTTTGGAAAATCTCTCCTAATGTGCCCTTCCTCGTGACACTCAAAGCACTTCACGCATCCCTTGGACTTTCGATTATGTGACTTTGATCTGTTTTTGCCTCTGCTGGTGCTAGGCCCTCGATATTAATCTCTACCTCGAATCGTTAATGCCTGCGCTACTCCCTGCGCAAGACTATCATCACGTAACTTTCTCTATCACTCCTTAGAGAACAAAGCGGACTTTACCTCTTCAGAGGTAATCGTAGTACGCCCTTGCAACAGTGAATCAGTAAAGTGCTCCCACGACTCTGGTAAAGAAGCTAACAACATCATGCCTCGCTCTTTATCATCAAGTATCTTACTAACGTTCAAGTCCATCATGAGTTTATTAAATTCATTTAGGTGGGTTTTGATAGATGTACCTTCAGTATATCTAAACTGAAACATCCTCTTCAACATGTATAAGCGATTATTCAAACCTTTCGTTACATAGAGTGCATGAAGTCTTGCCCATAAATCTGCAGCATCCTTCTCCTCAGCTACCTCTATTAACACCTCATCCGATAAGTTCAACAGGATTGTGCTCTTTGCTTTCTCCATTAGCTTTGGCCATTTAGAAGCTTTCATTATAATCGGCAACTTATCTTCGCCATCTAAAGCTCTGGCCAAACCTTAGGTTGTCAACAAAGCACGCATCTTGATGCTCCATAACCCAAAGTTATTCCTTCTGTTAAACTTCTCAATTTCACCTTTCGTCTCAGACATAATTGCAATAACAGAATTTCCAGATAATAATCAGACATGCAAAAGCTCCAAATCACAATTAAAAAATCCGAATTCAAGAAGCTTTGATACCAACTGTTGAAAAAAAAAAATTAATGCGGAAACGACAGGATCTTTCAATTTATGTCAACACGAAAAATACTAGAGAAAAATAAGGGCACTATAAATTTACGTGGTTCAGTCCGAGTATCGGTACCTACATCCATGGGGAGAGCCAACAGCAAATAATCCACTATAATCAAAGAATCAGAGTTACAATTGCTCACACGCTCGAGTGTTTCCCACACCTAGATCTAAACCCAAACCCAAAGTGTTTACAAATAAACAATGTAAACTTACAGCACAAAATTACCGAGTGTTCAAGCCCTCCTGCAATTCGCTCACGAACATACGAAAAACAAGAACTCCGTTCTTTCTTGTATGCTTTGTATGGCAACTGCAGCTTCTTGGCTTGGCTTCTATTCTTGTGTGGCGCTCTTTTTTCTATCCACTGAAGAAACCTTTTATATATATGTGTAAACCTAGCATTACTAGGTTTCTCCTATAGATAAGAGAGGAAACCCTTGTCTTTATCCTTTTGTGCAAAAGTAATCCTAGTCAAACTTGGAATAACAAGAAAACCAATCTTGAATAGGATAGGAAATATTTTGAACAAGTCAAAATCCTTCTATGGATCGAGTTTGTGAAAATTCAAACTCGAGTCATAATTTAACAGTACTCATGGCACATTCTTCTCGAATCTAATTGGGTCGATTTTCACTTGAAGCACTTTACATCAAGTTCTTTGTGGGTTGAAACGAACTTGTGCTTTTGGTGAGATTTATCCTTGACTTCTTATGAAATTCATGTGTATTGCCAAAAATGATACTCTTGATGTTTTTGTTGTTATGTACCTCTAGTATTTACTAGAGAAGTACTTTGTTCACCCAGTTTTATTGATAATAAAGATTTTGAGTGGACTCTGGTCCTGTGATTTTTTATTTCCTCACACCAATGAGGTTTTCTACGTAAAAAAATCACTTTGTGTTTGCATGCTTAGTATATATATTACTCTATTATATCGTTTCTTATTAGATTTGCACAAGAAGGGAGATTATTTAGTTCTATTGCACCAATTTGATATTGTTTGAGTTATTACTATTCTCTTCACAAAGTGGTATCAGAACTTAAGTTACCAACAAGTTTGGACCCAATAGCCATACGGGAGAGTTATCGGTTGTTGCAGATCTAATCCTACTCCAATGTGTAAGAGGAGATTATTGAGGTTATCCCATATCAATTGTAAAAGGGGTTAGTAGTCAATTTATACATATTAGGAAAACTCTCACCTTTTGAGTTCACTTTGAGTAAGAGAAGCCCAAAACCATCCAATCTTATCATCAATGATGCATCAAGTAAAAAGGTTTAGATGTTCGAGGCAAGAAATTATTTTTAGCTCTTTATTTCATTCCCAAGTGATTAAAGTATGTCTCGAATTTTGGCCAACCAGTTGAACAAGAGTCGAAGTCTGGTAATGTGGGCGAACCACATAGATCAAAGAAAAAAAAAGATTGGAATGTTGGGCCATTTTTTAGATGCAGTCGAAATGGAATAAAAGGGCCACTGAGATTTTCTTCTTTAGCAGAATGTATTCTTTTCCTTAGAAAATATTTTGCCACAAATCTATCTATTGGGGTGTTGTGAATATAGATATCACCCACATTTATTTTCAGCTAAACATTTTTACATTAGTGAGTTTCATATTTGTAAACCACCGATTAAGAATCTAATTTGACAAAATTTCCTTCAATCAAAAATGGAGAAAAACATGTCTTTTTCAAATTTTACGTTAGCTTGAAAGTTCACATCAAGAAGTTAACATATTGAGTGAAGTCTTGAAAATTGTTTAGCTCCTTCTAAAGTTTGATCTTTCGATACTCTTGGATTAATGATAGTCACAAAACTCATATTGTGCCTATGTCTGCCAATTTCCTCTTTGTCTAGCTCAAAATCTTAACATACAAAATTTTACAATTTTGACCCAATATTGTTTCTAACAACCTCGAGGTCTTGAACACATTGTAAGTGATGAGATGCAAGATCAATCGGTGTGAACCTATCATGCCAAAGCAACTAGACCAAACTAGACAGACCAGGCACCAACATTAGCACGTTGATATGCGTATCACATGTAAAGAAGCTTTCTAGCTTCTACTTTAACAAAACTCTCTTATGCATTAGTTGTTGGAAAATTATTAGAACGCATGAAAATAATAATAGTTTTTAAAAATACATTGAAAATGACTAGAAAATATTATAAATTGTTTGAGGCATGCAAGCACTATCCTTCAGATAATTCCGCCCCTCGGAGTACGAAAATCGATGCATAAGGTTTCAGTGGCTATCCTCTCAAAATATGACATATCTTTTTCTGTATTATGCTCTGAATAATAGAAGGAAACAAAACAACGTTATGTGTATAACCCATCAACAAAAAGGAAGAAAGATATGTAATGAGAAATGAGAATATTCTTATTTTGATATATCAATATCACTTTCCAATTACGTTCAAAGTAACAATTTATAGCTAAAAGAAAGAGAGAGTGATTAAGAAACTGTTATAAATAAATTGGTAACTAAATAAGAAAATGATCGTTATATAGCAATTACAAACTACAACGTTATGAAACTGTTAGAAAGTGATAATATGGCCATTAGAAAGTCGTTAACAAATGTTGCAAAACCATTACAAAAATGATGACTTTCATGATGGCTATAATTTCTAATAAATATTTCAAAATTGTTGAAATATCCAAAAATCCCCCACATAATTCAAAAATTTTGGAAAAGAAAAATCAAAATAATGCTAGGTTATTAGAGTTTAATGCATTGGAAGTGGTGCTTGTTAGGTTATGAACTAGCCCTAAAAAGAATAAAATATAGTTCATGAAATCATTTGTGAAGTTTGAAACTTCTATGAACCAATAATTTCTTTTTGTGAATTATAATTTTTACTAATCATTGCACTCCCACAAACTTTGTAGTTCAACGTGGTTTCGCGCTAGTAGGCCATGCGCGTGCTTGGTTTATTCATAAGTGCTTTAAAAATTATTGCCAATCATTCTTGTAGGAGCGGCCCCACTCTACACTTATATAGGTGATTCCATCAAGTATATTATGCAGCCTAATACACCACCAACAATGGTTATGAAATTTTATTAAAAGTTTGTTCAATCTCTTTTTCCTTGCAGTTTTGCATTATTCTCACCTTAAGAGGGACAATAATTTTTATATTGCATCACTAGATCAACAAGTTACTTGTTATTATCCATATGAAACTAATTCATGAGATTGCCAATTATATAGAGTGGGTTACCATCACCGTTGATTTTCTACAATTGGCTTAAGTCCCATTCCCCTCGAAATCCATTTCTAACTTCATATCGTCAATGGACATAATTCCCTCTTTAAACAATTGTTTTACCATATCATCTCTCAATTAGATGTGTCCAGTTTTACTATTGAAAGTTTTTCATTGCAATGGTTATTGCCATTTGGCAACTACAATACTTAGACATAGAAGGTGTCAATTTATTCCCAAAGGAATATATGCTAAGATTTTTTCAATTACTCAGCCTCATTTTCAAATATGAATTTGGGAAGAATTTTCCCTTTTCTCAAGAACTTGGGTAGTTCTCGAATTATTAAAAAATACTTTCTTCTCCTTCCCCTACTAGAGTATAGGAGGCCAAAGCATTATGTTCTCAACATATATGCCTTGTAGCACTTGAGTCTTTCACCCATTTTTTCACATTAGCCATAATATTGGCCTGGAAAATGACTGTAATAACTACGTCTCAAATCATCTGTTTCAACCAAGTCAACTTTTGGTTTGCAGGATTGTCATTCCTTCCACAATTTTTTTTTTTTTTTTTATTGCTAATCAACATTACAACATCTCCATCAAAGGTGACTACAAATTTTATAGTGGATTTTATCTTATCTGAATCCAAGATCTAGTTAACATCACTGTATGTTTCTAATACAATAGGAAGTCCACTATGTAAAATTGCCATAGACTTGACAATAGTCACTCTTTAACAAGTATGTCACAAAAGACATCAAACTTATTTTATTTAGATTTATTTACAAGTGTAAACAATCACATGCAAATTCCCTCTCCACAACAATCACTAAAGGAGATTCTCCTTCCAAATGTAATAGCCAATCAAGTCTCTAATTATCATCAAGTATGAATGGGCATTCAACATAAATTGGCAAAAGAATATTCCTTCAAAGAACTTTTTTTTCACATCATTACCTCTATCAATAGCACATGTTGCTCCAAGAATGTTAACCATAACTTAGGGGTTAATAGAAATTTAAATGAATAATAAATCCACGTAATAACTGCAAGACTTCCTCTTAGAGTTAAATATGAATTGCCAGAGAAAATAATGTGTCTACAATGCATGCTCAACACAAAACGTGTAATTGATTTAATTATTCATAACTTAGATGAAAGTTACACGTGAAAATTTCAATCATTGCAATGGTGACATAACAATTTTTAACCCATGAATTTTGTGGCTATTACAAAATAAAAACCTCTCTCGCTAATTTAAACATTAGTTAAGTATGAATCTAATAAATTCAAGAATAGGCTCACGATAGTTTTGACAAAAAAAATATTTGGACTAAAACTCTGGTAGTCATAAATATAACGCCAACAATGTTTCACTAAAACATTATTCATGTAAAACTCAAAGCAGACTTAACTCTTTAAGCAACGTTCATATGACAACAACGTGCAATATGGAAAATACATATACAAAGAATATCACAACAGGAAGGATGTGAAAAGCATACTCATGCAATCATAATGCTAATCTAGCCACAAAGGTGATTAATAGGAATTTAGAGAGACACCAGTTTAGCAAGCACATGTTGAGAGAATACAAGGGCAACAACTATTCAATTAATCGATGGTACACCCAATATTTGCAATTTTTGACCAAGCAAGATCAAAGCCAGAATCAAACATCCCATCCTCAAAGATCTCAAAATTATGAAGGATTAACCATCAATAAACATTGGCACTAATACAGGTATTAACTATAGTTCATTTTATTTGACTGGAAAATAAATGCTACCAACTTACTATGATCCTCCCCGAAACTAAAAGCAAAAAAGAGAACAAGGTAAATTTCTAGGTTAGTAAAGAACTTTTAATTAAAAAATAATCTGACTTTATAGAATCATCTCGTTCCATGCTCCACTATCACAAAATTGCATAGATAACTTACTTTGGCCAAAGTATTTGTTGATACAAGAGCACTAACCAAAATTTGAAGCCATCGAAGAAGTTCAATGGGGAGGACACCATCAACCATTGTTCTCTAACTGGAGCTATCATCCACGTCTATGTTCTTCTAGGATTTGTTGTCCGGTAACTAGCAAGTAACATATGTGGTTTCCAACTATCATTATCCAATGACATCGATTGCCTCTATGGCCTTAACATTTGAGTTCACTTACAATTTTGATTAAGTCTCTCTACGTTCCTCACGCAAATAATAAATTACAATTTTCATACTCGATCTTGCTTAAAATATGCATCAGTACAAAAAAGAGTAAGGAGCAACAGACAAGTTCAATATGAGAAATAAGCATAAGTATCGAACCCCCAATATAAAAATAAATATATAGAAGGAAGATTAGCCCAATTTCTTTCCGTTTCTTTTCTAGTTTTCCTTTCCTCTTTCTTTTAGGTAGCCACACATAATCACAGTGTCGTTTAAAGATTTCTAAATAGGTAATTTAAAAATTTTCAAGCTCTCCATAAAAAGTATAAAAAACACAAATTTTTGGAATATATTTGACTCGATCAAATCAAATTTGAAGAGAACACATAGCACAAGAATTTACAAGAAACTCGTTTACTGAACATCAAATTTCAAAAATTGGAATGAAAGGATCTCAACCTATGTGATGAAATTCCTCAAGAGTTCCAAACAGCATGCTAATATGGCAATTACACCCTTCGAGCATTGATTCAAAGTTACCACATTTTACCTAACACTTGATATCCCTTACCGAAACAACCGAAAGCTCTTTTATGTTGATGCTTGGTAATGTCCCACAACAAACCATTCATGAATATGCAATACTTGTCCTACACCATCTCCGAGTCCTCGTTCAATTCCAACAACAATGGCGGCAACGGCAATTTCAACTTGGGAATCCATAGGCATTATCCTTAAGATTGTTAGAATTAATTAGAATACATGAAATAATAATAATTGTTGGAAATATATTGAAAATGAATATATAATGAATTATCTAAGGCATGCAAGCATTATCCTTCAGGATAATTCCACCCCTTGGATACAAAACTCAGTGTGTAAGGCTTCAGCAGCCATCCTCACAAAATACAATAGACCTCTTCTTTATTTTGCATTGAATAATAGAAGAAAACATAACAACAGTAGGTGTACAACCCAACAATGAAAAGAAAGAAAGATATGTAACGGAAAACGAGAATATTCTTATTTTGATATATCAATATCATTTCCAATTATGTTCGAAATAACAATTTGTAGCCAAAAGAAAAGGAGAGCAGTTAAGAAACATAAATAAATTGATAATTAAAGAAGAAAATGATAATTGTATAGTCATTATAGACTAAATTCAACATTATAAAACTATTAGGAGATCATTATATGACAGTTAGAAAGCCATTATACAGCTGTTGCAAAACAATTACAAAAATGATGGCTTACATCATGGTCATAATTTCTAATGTCTGCAATATCTAACATATGTTAATTAGGTAAAATCAAGAAACTTGAGAGTGATTAGATAATCTATAAGAGACAAGAAAGCAGGCCATGAAAGACATTCCCACCCTTGTCTATTTATAGTGTCTCCTCCAAGCTTGCGCCTCTCGAAGCACTTCTAGCAGGCTTTTTGAAACCATTGGCTTCTCAAGGCCTACAAGGTCAGTCACAACATCCTACATGTAATGGAACTTCAATACCTTCACTTCAAAAGGTATGTTTGACTTTGAACTCATCTACATATCTAGTTAGACTTGTCTTCATCTAAAAATTTAAGCTCACCAGTTATAGCCCAACTATAATGTACTAATTATTTCACATTACACCACATTCCCAATTTTGAGACTTTTGTCATCAGACACCCTCACAGGTGCACCTTAATAAATCTCCCTTTCACACATTAGCCACTCACATCAAGCCTACTCTCCTTTAGTCTAAGTATCCTTGCACATTAGCATTATATCAACTTTAGAGCCTCCACCGTGACTCAGCCGAGTTTGGTGGATGTTGGTGAAGAAAACCCTTCAAACTCCGCCTCAAATGCCTTGGCCTAGCTAAGCTTGGCAGGAAACCAAGGGACACTGTCCGCCACCTTGATTAGGGAGTTTCATCAAAGACCTGGCTTTCTTAAGATATTGATGAGACACCAATACACATTGGGAATAACCATCAATCAATCATCAATTCTAGTACCACTTATTGAATTGACACAACAAAATTTCGATTAGAGATTGCCAAGAGAAAGTCTAAGTTCAAGCGCATCAATATATCTGGTTGAACCCACCTCCACTTAAAATCCTAAGTCTATAATAGGCCAATTATATATTTTATACACTCCACATTACAACATCAACAATGTGAGACTTCTTTCATCTAACACTTCATACATGCATCTTAACACAAATAGTATAACAATGTCAAATTTATTCCGGCTCGGTCTAGAACGGCCCATTTGAGGGTTCCACTTTTCTTAGATTCACGGCCTCATGGAAGGTTTGTCGGAAGATCGAAGGGCCCGATCCAGTACTCCAAAGCCGTCCCCATCCCCTCCCCAGCGCAACCCCGCATGGGGACCTGGACCAGTAAAGAAGGCCCAAACTGTAATCACCCTCATTAGTGAGCCATCCTCGCGTCTGAACGGCATCTCATCACACACGCCGGTCATGACAGCTTGGTTCAATTGGTTCCGTAATTGATCATCTTCACGGGAGGGAAAAGGAGCAGAGAGACTTTTCAAAGCCTGTCTCATTCCGATCTCGAGATACAAAACTACAGTCAGTCAAGCATTTAATTGCGGGGACCTATTTCCCGACATAACTGTTGGAAAAACGTTTGATTGGATGGGAACCACTTGGTAGGGTAGGGAGGCCGTCGGGAACGAGACAAAACTTGACTTTTCAAAGCCTGTCCCACCCCGCGTCCACTTCCCTATAAATCCACAGCCAACTTCCAAAGTGACTGCAACCTTCACCTCTCCTTTTTCATGCCATCTTATCGTTTTGTTCTCCCAATGGCCAGATCTTTTCGCTTCGTTGCGAATTCTCTCTCCACTCCTTCAATGCTGCTTCTTGCTCTACTGATGTTCACAAGCCTGCGCAGGACAGGTGAAGTGCTGTTTTGTGCATGTGACGGTTTCCTCATGCTAATTTTCAAGGACAACACTCGCTTGATGTTCCTTTGGTCCTAACTTGATACTTCTATTATAGGTTTTTCATGGCATAATCTTTTGCGTTGCTAATTGTTAGATATGATAATTTTCTTACCTATGCGTACAATTTTTTTCATGGGTTCATTACTTTGACACAATCATGTTTCTTGTTCCTAAGTCATGCCAAGATGTTCTAAATTTTGTAGAATGTCTAATACACACAATAATGGGAGATGCTAAATTGGACCCACAAGAAAATAAAGTTTCTATTCGTGTATATATTTAGTATCGTGATTGTACCAGTTTTTGTATTTATTTATTCTAGAACTGCTGCGAAATGCTATAATCGTTGTTTTTGATAATGCATATTTTATAGTTATTATATCTTAAAGGTAAGTCATAAAATTTCCCGTAAACCATTACAATTATGAAGGTGTTGTACCCGCGAGAAATTTACCAACCGCCTTATAAAAAAATGCACTGCCCACTTCACCATAGTAATTGCTTTTTAGAAGAGCTGTATCGAGAAGGCAACGTATCGATGTGAATATAGTCGATCATTTCGATCCAAATTGATTGGGCCGACTAGTATGCCAAGCACACAGGTGATGACCATGCACGTGCACGTGCATGTGCATTGCTCCCATACAAAGATCACTGGAAAAATTGTCATTTATGACATTTCTTTTGTCATTTCAATCTCTATTATCTAAAAGGTAAATCACGTCTCCTAATAGAACACCAGCAATCTCTGACGATCTTGATTATTACCAAATTTCCAGCTGCCCAAACGGGAGTTTGCTATGGGACGCTCGGCAACAATCTGCCGTCGGCGGGAGATGTCGTGGCCCTCTGCAAGCAGAACAATATCCCCTCCATGCGCATCTACGACCCGAATCCACAAACCCTCCAAGCCCTTAGCGGGTCCAACATCGAGCTCATGCTCGGCCTCCCGAACTCCGACCTCCAGCGCATCGCCTCCAGCCAGGCCGACGCTGACGCGTGGGTCCAGAACAACGTCAGGAGCCATGGCAACGTCCGGTTCAAGTACGTTGCGGTCGGCAACGAGGTGCAGCCCTCCGACTCGTCCGCGCAGTTCCTCGTCCCCGCTATGCGCAACATCCGGACTGCCCTCGCTGGGGCCGGCCTCGGGCAGATAAAGGTGTCCACGGCAATCGACACAGGCGTGCTCGGCGAGTCCTATCCACCCTCGAGGGGCGCATTCAAGTCCGACCACATGCCCCTCCTCGGGCCCATCATCGGGTTCTTGGTCGAGACCCAAGCTCCCTTGCTGGTGAACCTGTACCCGTACTTCAGCTACGTCGGCAACCCTCGAGACATTAGATTGGACTACGCGCTGTTCACGGCGCCCTCGGTGGTGGTCATGGACGGGGCGTTGGGTTACCAGAACCTCTTCGATGCGATAATCGATGCGGTCTATGCTGCACTCGAGAAGGCCAGTGGCGGCTCGCTGAAGATCGTCGTGTCGGAGACTGGGTGGCCTTCTGCAGGAGGAGGGGCGGCGACGACGCTCGACAACGCGAGGACTTACAACACCAATCTAGCCAAGCAAGTGAAGGGAGGGACGCCGAGGAGGCCCGGCGGCCCGATCGAGACATACGTGTTCGCCATGTTCGACGAGAACGAGAAGAGCCCCGAGTACGAGAAGTACTGGGGTCTTTTCCTTCCGAACAAGCAGCCTAAGTACTCGATCAATCTCAATTAGGAGAGGATCTTGGAATGTGCTATTATGACGTCATGGGGGTGCAATAAGAGCACGTTATTACCCCGTGAAAATAAAAGGAACATAACTAGTCGAATCGTTTAAGTACTTCAAAATAAGTATGGTGAAGGAATTAAACCTCCGTTTCAATGATGACTGCTTTCTCTATTTCCACCCTTTACTGTAGTCGGTGGTATTTGACTCAATTGCCGTGCATCAAACTAAGTGAACGTTAACTTAGTATACGGTCAACTCCGATAATTCCGTCATATCGTCGGGATGGATGTATTGCATACAGCGGGAATGTGGGCTGATGCAAAGCTAGAAGGAGGAAGACGGGGATTAAAAAAATGCATATTGCTTTCCCCTATTGAAACTATTTATAGTTTGGGCCTTCTTTGCTGGTCCAGCCCAGACTGTCCTATTCCAATCTCTAGATGGAAAACTAACTTGGCTTGGTTCAGTATGGGATGTGATGCGTCCAAACGGCATCACTCACATCCCACATGCCGGTCTTGACAGCTTGGTTCAATTCGTTTTGGAATTGGTTGCCTTCACGGGAGGAAAAAGAGCAGAGAGACTTTTCAAAGCTTTCCTATTCCAATCTCTTGATGGAAAACTACACTCGATAAAGCATTTAATTGCAAGGAATTATTTCCCGACACAACTGTTGGAATAACTTTTGATTGGATCAAGGTGGAACAACTAGACTAGGGAGGCTGCCAGGGACAAGAAACAACTTGTGTTAGATATACCGAGATATTTTGGATTATCTTTACGATATTCTGGATAATTCTAAATATCTTCACTATTTTGGATATCTAAATTGTTCTAGATATTTTTAATATTCTGCATTATCTTTGTGATTGATTGTAATTGATAGTATAGTCTCCTTGTAAAGCCTATAAATAAGCCCCTGTATTCCTCTTACATCATTAAAATATACAGAAATTCTCTATTCCTATTCTTTATTATTATCACGATATCATAGCCTCTTTTCAAAGAATTTTTTTTTTCCAATGCCAACCGAACAGGCTGTCTTTGCTCCGCTAAGGTATCAAGACACTAGCCGAATAGGCCGCATCGCTGTATTGAAGTTGCGGATTTGTCATCGAACGACACCATCACGTGCTGCCGCCCCAAACCCATTTGGGCTGAATACTACAAGTCAATTTTGGACATACTTAGCTGGTTGTATTGAAAATATAATACTATAAACAAGTTCTCTATCACCAAAGGAATCCAACCAGCCAAACCGCACTGTCACTCGTCACCGCACGCGCCTGCATGCGCTACCCGAAGTCTCTGCGTGTGAGATCCACGCGCTCACGTGCCTCTCACGTGATCGAACCTAACCCCTTGACACTTACATCATTCTAACGTCACCTACTAATGTCACTCACCGCGAAGTCTGCCCCGTCACCACCACATTAGTTGAACTATTGTGTGGAAGAACACCCTAACTAGATGAGAAAAGAAAACAAGGATAATCAAGAACACAGAGATTTATGTGGTTCGGCAAAAATCCGCCTACGTCCACAGGAGAGAGAGACGATTTCTTATTGAGTGTATCACTAAGTACAAGGTACAATGCTAAAATATATAGATCTTCAGATCCTCACTTTTCTAATCCAAATATGAAAGAATTAGATCCCCACATTTCCAATCCAAATAGGAAATGAATTTCACCCTAAAGATATTACCTAATTTGAAACTTACTAATAATATTTTTAGTGATTATTCCCTATATATTAGAGATATCATGATATATCTCAATTACATTGAATCGAGACTATTTCCCATGAAATCCTCTTATAGATAGGTCTAAATCTAGGAAATATATTAGGAAACAATTAGTTTGCAATCTTCAAGTCTTCCTAGATTTCCCGATCGACTTTTTAATTTCGAATTTACAATCGATCGAATTTGTGGAATTCAAGACAATATCAACAAATCTCCACCTTTGGCTTGAATAAACCACAAGCCTCTACTTGAACCAAGAAACGAATATATCTCTCCCTCCACCGTACCTTCACAAAGGTACACCCGCACCTAGATCGGTGCGGCCTCCATCAACTTCAATGATGAGTGAGAGAAATCAAGTCCTTGCAAGACTTGAACTTCTCTGTAGTAACCGTCTTTGTAACGACTCCATCTCCTTTATCATTGCGGTCATCGACTTTTCTTTGTGATCACTTTACAAAGCTTCATGATAGGAGTTTGGATTGCTAGTGCCTACTGTAAGAGCATAAGCAACCATATCCTCAAAACCGTACCTCTTTGGTGCTTCGAGAATGCGCCTTCCTCAACCCGTTGTAATGGTACAAGAAACTTCTACCGTTTCTTTGACTTCTGGAGCTTCATCGGATGACTCGCCATTCTTTGTAGATTCTATAGTTTCAAGCTCCACCTTAACAATAGATTTATCACTCTCCTCTTCAATAGCCACATGTGGCACATAGCTTGACTTCAACATTGCAAATTCATCAAACATAATATCCCTACTCGTTAGAACTTTCTTCTCACTTGGATCCCATAATTTGTAGCCTTTTACTCTTTTCTCATAACCGAGAAATATGCAGTGTTTTGATTTTGGATCAAATTTCGAGCGTTTCGAACTCTGCATATGTACAAAAGCAGGACAACCGAATATTCTTAAATAAGAATAATTGACAATTTGACCAGTCCATACCTCTTCAGGAATTTTTCATTTAATTGCAAATGATAGAGACCGATTCACAAGATAACATGCCATGCAGATAGCTTCTGCCTAAAACTCCTCGCTTAGTCCCACATGTAGCCTCATGCTTCAAGTTCTCTAATAAGGTCCGGTTCATCCTTTCTGCTACGCCATTCTGTTGGGGCATATTCGGAACTGTGAAATGATGTTTAATCCCTTCATTCTTACAAAGCTCCATGAATGGTGTCGATTTGTACTCTCTTCCATTATCCGATCTCAAGCACTTAACCTTCTTCCCCATTGAAGTCTCAACTTCAGCTTTCCATTCTTTGAACTTTTCAAAGACTTCACTTTTGTGTCACATGAAGTAGACTCAAACTTTGCGAGAGAAGTCGTCAATGAATGTCACGAAGTATTCCTTCCATCCTTTTGACTTTATCGGTGAAGGACCCCATACATCCGTGTGTACATACTCGAGCACGCCCTTGCTTGTATGAGTTGCAGTATTAAACCGTACTCTGCATTGTTTTCCAAACACACAAAATTTGCAAAAATCTAATTTGCATGTTTTCATACCTTGGAGTGCATTCCTCTTGTGAAGCTCCATCAATCCTCTTTCTCCTATATGCCCGAGACGCATATGCCATAGATTGGTGTTATCTATCTCCGTGCTAGCATCCGTGGACACAGATGCTCCACCTTGCATTGTGGTTCCTATAAGTCGATATAGGTTCCTGTGCCTTTGTCCCTTAAAAACAACCAGAGCTCCCTTAATCACCTTCAAGACTCCACCTTGAGCCGTGTACTTGCATTCATTGGATTCAAGTGCTCCCAATGAGATCAAATTCTTCCTTAAACCTGGAACATGACGCATGTCTGCCAAGGTTCTAATCATGCCATCAAACATCTTGATTTTCACGGTTCCAACTCCCATAATCTTGTACGAAGTATCATTCCCCATGAGAACTGAACCACCATCATATACCTTATACTCATCGAAGGCTTCTTGATGAGGACACATATGATAAGTGTATCCGGAGTCCAAGATCCATGAATCTTCAAAGGTGTCCTTCCCCGACGATATGGACAAGACGTCCCCATCATTGGTCTCAATGTTGTCAGCTACATTTGCCTCATCCGAGCTCTTTTTCTTTTTCTCATTCTTATTTGGACAGAATCTCTTGGGATGCCCTTCCTGATTGCACCCGTAGCATCTTCCTTTGAACTTTCCCTTGGATTTTGATCGACCCCTACTGCTCGATCCATTAATCTTCCTCTTCCTTGTTCTCCTTTGCAAAGAGTCCCACTCCCGAAGATTTTGAACTACTTACCCTTTTTCGGGTGTCGTTTGAAATTAGGGCAGCAGTCACCTCTCCAATCTCTAGAGTTGCCTTGCCATAAAGGAGCGTAGTCACCAAGTGGTCAAACGAATCGGGCAATGATGCCAATAGTAGAAGCGCTATGTCTTCATCCTCAAACTTTACCTTCAAGCTTGTAAGTTCACTAATCATCTAATTGAATACATTGAGGTGTTCCAACAGATCTCCCTCTACACTCATTTGAAGTGAATACAATCTCTTCTTCAAGAACAACTTGTTCATAAGAGATTTCGTCATGTAAATGCTTTCGAGTTTGAGCCATACCTCTGGAGCATATTTGATTTCTGCTACTTATTGAAGGGCCTCATCCGATAGGTTCAATCGGATTGTGCTGCACGCCCTCTTCTCCGTGTCAGCCCAGTCATCATCAGTGATGGTGTTCGGCTTGTTCGATCTTCCCAGAAGAACCTTCGATAAACCTTATTGAATCAACATATCCTTCATCTTTCTCCGCCATAGTGTAAAATTATTCTTCCCAGTGAATCGTTCAATATCAAATCGAACGATTGAACATTTTCCAGCCATCTAGTTAGAAGTCGCAATACAAGAACGGAGAACCTAGATTGCTCTGATACCAATTGTTGTGCAAAAGAACACCCTAACTAAATGAGAAAAGAAAACAAGAATAATCAAGAACACGGAGATTTACGTGGTTCGGCGAAAATCCACTTATGTCCACGGGAGAGAGAGACGATTTCTTATTGAGCGTATCACCAAGTACAAGGTACAATGCTAAAATATATAGATCTTCAGATCCCCACTTTCCTAATCCAAATAGGAAAGGAATTCTACCATAAAGATATTACCTAATTTGAAACTTACTAATAATATCTTCAGTGATTATTTCCTATATATATTAGAAATATCATGATATATCCCAATTACATTGAATCGAGACTATTTCCCATAAAAACATCTTATAGATAGGTCCAAATCTAGGAAATATGTTAGGAAACAAATAGTTTACAATCTTCAAGTCTTCCTCGATTTTCCGATCAACTTTTTAATTTTGAATTTCCAATCGATCGAATTTGTGGAATTCAAGACAATATCAACACAAACGTCATCCACCACAACACTAGACATGTCATTGCCATGTCATCATCCACATCAGTGCCACGTCATCAGAGTTTGACCATTGACCATTGATTGTTTGGCAGTCGATTGTTGACCATTGATGATTGATCGTTGACCAGTGTTGATCGATTTTTTCTAGAGAAATTTTGACGTGTTGATTCCATTTTTGGCGTTATTTTTTTTCTCTTTATATGTACTCTTGGTACTAGTTTCTTGGTATTTATTACATAAGTCAATGCATTTTCAATGGAGAAAATGGATGTGCCAATACCCATTCAAATTGTATTGAATTGATTAAATTATATTTTATGGGCTCAAGAAATGTCAATTTTTTTGGGAGGACAAAGACTTTGGCTTTATGTTACTGGTCAAATTCATGAGCCTACAAGGATCACTAAAGAAACTAGAGAAAAATATATTGAGCATTGGAGGAATGGGACAACAAGAACTATTAGATTTTGACTTGGTTTTGGAATACTTCAATTCTATCTATTAGGCTTCAATTTAGTCATCTCAATACGGCAAAGGAAGCACATTACTTGCTTGCTAACCATTACTCCTCCTTGAATATTGCTCATCAATATCAGCTATTAGGAAATTTGCATCACCTGCATCAAAAGACAAGTCCATCTGTCAATGATTTTTTTATCTTCAATGCATGCTATGTGGGATCAATTGGCCTTATCTGAGCCGCAATGGGAAGCTGCTACTGATGCTCGCAAGTTTGCTAAATATCATGATTGTATGCGTGTCGTGCAATTTCCGATGGCATTGAGTAATAAGTTTAAACCCATACGAGCTTTACTTCTACATCGAGATCCTTTTCCTCCTCTCAAGGTAGTTGTTTCGAAGCTATTGACTGAAGAGACCCAGTTGGCTACTTTAAAGGCACACTGTCCTATTTTATCCACTCCTACAGATGATGTTCTTGCTACACTTGCTTCTTTCTCGTCATGTAGCAAATATTGCACATATTATCATTGAATTGGTCATCTTGCAAACACTCGCTATCAATGACAACCTAGGCAATCTTCAGGGACAAAAAACTAATACAGAAGTCCACCTACACACTCATCCACCACTGCTATTACTATTGAGGGTTCTTCTAATAATTCATCTGTTACTATATCTTAAGAGGATCTTCACTCCATTCTTCAAGAATCCGGTACCTCTAATTATGTCCTTAGCACTTCTACTCTATCTGTGACTCTAGGTACTTCTAATTCATGGTTCTTTGATTTTCCCTGTTGCAATTGCATGACTTCGAATGCCAATTTGTTTAAATCAAAGTCGTTATTTTTACAAATACCTACTATTCATACAGCTGATAACTCATAGATGCTAGTTCACCATATAGGAAATATTTCAATGTCCATATTGTCATTACCAGCTACTTTTGTGGTTTCTAAACTCTCCTTGAACTTGATATCTATGGGTCAACTATATGAACTCGACTTTAATATTCATTTCTCTTCTAATGGTTGTCATGTAAATGATTTGTGGACAAGACATATAATTGGGACATGTCTTAAAATGGGACACCTATTTGAGCTTATCTTCTTAAAGATTCCTATTGCTCTTAGTAGCTATGCTGCCACAATATCTTCTAAAACTTAGCATTCTCGTTTGGGTCATACTTCCTTTTCTAGATTAAATCATCTAATTTCTAGTGATCAGTTAGGTTCTATTGATAATAAACAGTTTGATTGCTTGTCATGTAAGTTGGGCAAACATCATAGCTTACCTTTTGATCTTAGTAAATCTATCTCTCATACTCCCTTCGACTTAATTCATTATGATATTTGGGGACCATGTCCTACCCCCACCATGGGAGGATCCCAATACTTTGTGATTTTTGTGGATGATCATCCTCATTATACATGGCTCTATTTTATGAAGCATTGATCTGAACTGTCTCAAATTACCGTGATTTTGTTGCCATGGTCAAAACACTATTTTCTCAAAACATCAAGATCTTTTATACTGATAATGCCATGGAATATAGAGACATGGAATTTCTTCAAATTGTTTCTCAAAATGGTTCTATCATTCATTGCTCTTGTCTAGGGACTTCTCAACAAAATGGTCGAGCATAGCGTAAACATCGACATATCTTGGATGTTGTTCACACACTTCTAATCTCAACCTCTTGTCCGGAATAGTTCTGGGGAGAGACTTCTTATATTACTATATAAAATATCAATCGCACTCCTTCATCTACTATAGGTAATATCTCTCCCCATGAGCATTTGTATGGTAGTGTTCCTAATTATAATCTTCTTAGAGTCTTTGGTAGTGCCTAGTTTGTCCATCTTCTTCCAAATGAACGCATGGAATTAGAACCTCATGCTCATCTATGTTGTTTTCTTGGGTATAGGATTGAGCACAAAGGGTATCAATGTTGGGATTCTATCTCTAATCGTCTCCGCATATCTCATCATGTTACTTTTTGGGAACACAAGATGTGCTCTTCACTTTGTCCCTTCGACTCCTCTCACGCTTCTTCTGTTTTCACCAATCCTTCAGTGGATCTATTTCCTAAAGATACATCAATCAAATCTTCCTCTTTGAAGTTGTCTTCTCCCAATCTTTATGCAAGTACCTCTAGTAATCCCACTTTGGCAACTCCTGATGTGTTTGCACCATTTGTGAATTCTTCAACTTTGGTTATTCCCTCTTCTCCTGTTCGTCAATCCACCTAAGTAAGTCAACCTTTTGTTCGACTTCGTGATTTTCATTGTTATTCTACTATTGCTTCCCTTCATGAGCCTCACACATATAGAGAAGCTCGAACTAACCCTCTTTGGCAGCAAGCAATGGCAAATGAGTCGCACATGTTAAACAAAGCTCATACTTGGAAAATTGGTGATTTGCCCTTTAGAAAGTCGGCTATAGGTTGTAGATGGGTATATAAGATTAAGACCAAGGCAAATGGTACGGTGGAACACTATAAAGCTAAACTGGTGGCAAAAGGTTTTATTCAGGAGTATAGTATTGACTATGACAATACATTTCCCCTAGTTACCTATCTTACTTTAATCCAAAGTCTTCTTACCATTGCAGCTATTAAGCAATGGCCTTTATTCCAAATGGATATTAAAAATGCCTTCCTTAATGGAGATCTTACTGAGGAAGTATATACGGAAACACCTCTTGGATACACTACTACTTCTAATAAAGTATGTTGTTTACATAAAGCTTTACATGGACTTAAACAGGCTCCTCATGCATCGTATTCTAAATTCAATTCCACCACGGAACGTCTTGATTTCAGATCCGATCCCCATGACAATGCTCTATTCATTTAGAAAACTTATCGTGGGTATATTCTATTACTATTATATGTGGATGACATGGTTATTAGCGGCGATGATCATGTCAATATTACAAAACTCCAGCAGTATCTCAATCAGCAATTTGAAATGAAAGATCGAGGGAGGGGGGGCTCAGTTACTTTCTAGGCTCAGAAGTTGCTTTAAACTCTTTGGGCTATTATCTTTCTCAAGCAAAATATTCCACCAATTTTCTTTCTCGCATGGGACTCACTAATACCAAGACTGCTACAACTCCAATTGAGGCAAATGTTAATGCAAACAACAGCACTACTCTTTCGAATCCTACACTTTATTGATAGTTAGTTGATAGTCTTGTATATCTCACTATAACTCATCCTAACATTGCCTATGATGTTCACTCAGTTAGCAAGTTCATGGACGCACCGCAAACAATTCACTTTGCTAGTGTTCTTCATGTTCTTCGCTATGTCAAGGATACTCTATTTCATGGTCTTCATTTTCCCACAAATTCTACTTTGGAGTTAAAGGCTTATTCTAATGTTGATTGGGCTGGTGACCCTCTTGGACATCGCTTCACTATAGGCTACTACGTCTTTCTTGGTACCTTGCTCATATCATGGGGTAACAAGAAACAAGTTGTTATCGCATGATAATTGAAGCATAATATTGTGCTCTTGCCGATACAACATCAGAATTACTTTGGTTACGGTGATTATTAGATGACACGGGAGTCCGTCATAATGGTGGAATAGTCATTTACTGCGACAATCGAAGTAATATTCAAATAGCTCATAATGATGTTTACCATGAGCCCACCAAGCACATTAAAATTGACAGTTATCTTGCATGTCATCATGTGTTTCTTGGTACTATACAACTTGTTTCCACTTCATATGTTGACAGATTGCTAATATTTTTACTAAAGCACATCTAACAGGCATTTTCGAGTTCTTTTCTTCAACTTCAAGCTGACTTCTTACCTTAAGTTTGTGAGGAGATGTTAGATATATTGAGGTATTTTAGATTATCTTTATGATATTCTGGATATTTTGAATAATTTGGAAATCAAGAAAATTCTAGACATCTTTAATATTCTAGATTATCTTTGAAATCGATTGTAATTGATTATATAATATTTTATTATTATAAATAGTCTCCCTATAAAGCCTATAAATAGGTTATTTTATTTCACTTACTACATCATCAAAATATATAAAAATTCTCTGTTTCTTTTCTCTATTATTATCAACTCGAAGTTGTTGCAGTGGACTTGAAATTTCAAAGCACGTCGGCAAACATGATGATGAAGCCCGTTCCTTTGGCGAAACTCGAGCTCTGCTTGAGCTCAATTGGCGTCTGCAGAGAATAAGCATCCATTGGGGCGTTAGGAGAGTTAGACATGAAAAAAAGGAGCACTATAGCTTTGCTACAAACGTCGAGCCAAGGTGGAGAATTGTTAAAATTATATCTCGAGTTTGAACTCGTGTACGATACTCGATATACACGCACAATTAATATGTTGAAATGAAGAAGCACATCATGTAGCACTTGATTTGAGACCTCACATGTTCAAAACCGAAAGAATTGTCTAGTCATAAAAATTCTTTCAGGGCCAAACGTGAAGCATTAAAGAAAGAAGATTTGGTCTCACATGGAAGTTTTTTCTTCTTTTAGCCGCAAGTGGAAAATGGAAGATTGAGGCTTGCCGTTTGTGTCCATGCATTAAATGCAAGTCTTGACCGGTACCTTCTTCAGCACACCCATGGACTTGGATGTCCAAACTTTCTCCCTTCCTTAAATGCATGCACATGGTCATGTGCATGCATGCTCATGAAAAATGGAGGATGCAGCTACGCTTCTTCAGAGTTTGTCCTGTGGGCTACCACTATCCTTTATTATTAAATAAAGAGGAAGTTAGGAGCTGTGCCCATTGTTTCTCACGTCAGTGCATGATAGGCATGCACTCATTAATTGCATGAAGCATGGTTTCAAAAGGTTGCAGCTTTTGACAATCGTGGAGTTCACATTCGTTCAGTTTTCTTCCCATGCTCCTATAACATGTAGACGTCAAAGGCCAAAGAGAACAAGCCAAGCCGTGAGAGCTCTAGAAAGAGAGAGACGTGTGTTGAGAAAACTCCTAGTTTTGATGTTAACAAATTATTTTATGTATGAAAATTATACATCTTTTAGAAAGGAAAGCCACAGGGTGGCATATGCTTTAAGTTTGCTAGTGGTAGAAGAAAAAGGCATAAGGAGTCTCTGATTCTGTCCGTACTAGACGGAAGATCTGGACAGACAGAAATTTTGAGTCTGACCATGCCAGACGGAAAACCTAAGCAGACTTAGAACATTAGACTACAAGATTAGATCACCAACGGTCAAGTATTTCACTTACCTTATTTATATTAATTCTGTTATATCAATCTGATCGGCAGGATCAATCAATGGACAACTTCCAAAGAAGAATGGAGAACTTATGGAAGCCTGGATTCTAATTGTATGGGCGAACAGAATCCAAGGGGATCTGATCTACCTTCAACGGTAAAAAAGACTTGCCTTATTAAGTCTATCCAAGAAAGGGAAGACTAAACTCTCAAGAAAAGAGCTAACGGTCGAGTGTGGCTTGGAGAGTATTTAAGGACAAGATGAGACCTAGAAGACTAGATAGGATAAACATATTCCAAAGCTTGATTCTATTCTTCATCAATTGTCTCAAGTGCGTAATTAAGTGATCTGAGTGTATTACCAGAAAGAGTAACTTTGTGAGACATATCATCACAAAGTGCTAACACTTAAGAGCATGTAATCACCTTTGATCACATAGTGAAATCCAGCCTATTAGCTGATTGTCTGGAGAATGGACGTAGGCTTGTCTAAAACCGAACCACTATAAACCATGTTTGCAATCTTCTCTACTCTCTCTATTTAATTTTAGTTTATAGATTGCAAAGTATTTGGTTTAACTGCGCGTAAAATTCCATTACACCTATTCACCTGCATCAATTGGTATCGGAGCCTTGTGCTCAGTATTTTGAAGTGTTTATTACTTCTGAGTTAAAGATCCTCTATGGCTAGTATCCTTGCACCAAGTCTGATTGAAGGACAAAGCAACACTCGACCACCATATTTTGATGGTAAAGAGTACAACATATGGAAGAACAAGATGAAGGCCTTTCTCAGATCAAAAGATCTGCTGGAATGGGATGTAGTTAAAAGAGGAATTGATCCTAATGTTGGAGCTAGAAAAACCTCAAAGAAAGACGATAGGAAAGCAATAGAAACATCAACTACCATCTCATCAGAAGAACTGACAAAGAGACAAATTTCAAACGCTAAGGCTATCTACTCTCTCTATTGTGTTTTATCACCTAATGCATATAATCAAATATCTTCTTGTGATACAGCAAAGGAAGTATGGGATAGATTGCACGTGACCTACGAAGGGATTGATCGTGTTAAGGAGACCAAAGTAAATATTTTACTTGGTCAGTATGAATCTTTCTAAATGAAACAAGAGGAGTCTATAAGAGACATGTTCAGTCGATTTACAGAAATTGTAAATGGACTAGCATATCAAGGACAGCATATTCCTGGACTAATGAAAGTCAACAAGCTTCTAAGAGAATTGTCAAAAGAGTGGAGCAATATGAAGACCTCCATTAGAGAAACACTATGAATTTCACCTTTGACAGTTGATGAGCTTGTTGGTACCCTGCAGTCCTATGAAGCAAAAGAAATGAATGAGGAAGTGGAATCTAGAGGTAAGAAATCCATTGCTCTCAAGTCTAATATTGACTCTGATGATACTGATTATGAGGATGAGCTAGAGGACGAAGAACTTGCACTGCTAATTAGAAAGGTTAAGAAGCTAAACAAGAAAGGCAGAAAGTTCAGCAACAAGAAGCAAAATAGACGGTCTAGACAAAGAAGAACAGAGGATGAAGAAGAATATGTCAAGGATGTTGTCTGTTTCGAATGCAAAAAAAAGGGCCACATAAAGCAGAATTGTCCCAAGCTCAAGAAGAACAAAGGGAAATATAAAAAATACAAGAAGGCTCTGAAAGCTGAAACATGGAATGACACTGAGGTTGAAGATAGTGAAGATGAATATAGCAACATCTGTCTAATGGCACATTCAAATTCAGACTCTAGAACAGATTCAGAATCAAACTCGGACTCAGACAAAGAAATTGAGGTTAGTCATTCAAATATTCCCACAAAAGTTTCAGATTACATAAATGAGCTGTGTTCTAATTTAAAATCTACTCTAAAAAGGATCTCTGGTTTAAAAAAGGAGAATTGCAAATTGAGTAAACAGAATAACTCTTTAAAAGGAAAATTTGATGATCTCAAAAAGGAATTCTCAGAAATAGATGAAAATCGAGATTTTATACTAAATGAAAAGAATTGTCTCAAAAAGGAACTTTCAGAAATAAATGAAAATCGAGATTTTATACTAAATGAAAAAGAATGTCTCAAAAAGGAATTTTTAGGGATGAAGGAAAATCAAGAATCTTTGCAAATTGAGAAAGAAACGCTCAAAAAGGAAATTCTAAATATTACTACAAAGTTTTCTAAAGGATCGAAAACCCTGCAATATATACTCTCCATTTAGATTCCTTACTATGATAAGTCAGGACTTGGGTTCTATAAGGAAAGTAATTCTTTAATTGATTTTCCTAAGGTCAATGAGAGAATTAAACAGAGACCTCCTCGATGGGCCTACAAAAAGAATTTTGTAAGACCTATTGGTAGAAACTATCTCAAATGTTCTAATTGTGGAGAAAAAGAACATTTTGAAAACAAATGTCCTAAAGTCTGGAGACCTATTCAGAAGAAATGGATAAACAAGGCATATACTACTAATCCCAAAGGACCCAAGAAAATCTGGGTACCAAAGAAAAAATGAGTATGTATGTTGATTACAAGTAAGCTTCAAAAGCAAGAAGAAATTGTACTTGAACAGTGGATGCTCGAGACATATGACTGGAGATTCAAAAATGTTTGTTGGGTTAGAAAATGTTAAAGAAGGAACAGTTTCCTTTGGAGGAAACACAAAAGGAAACATCATTGGATTAGGAACTGTAAAGATTGGAAGTCTAGTCATCAACAATGTTTCTCTTGTTAAAGAATTGAATTATAATCTTCTAAGCATTAGCCAGTTATGCGATGCTGGTTTCAGAATTGATTTCAAAGAGAACTTATGTTTTGGGACTAGCAACTGTTAGGGAAATCCCTTATGATGTTTTGAAGATGACAAAATAAATCAAAAAGCTACTAACGTGTTTATTGAGTAACTTAGTGAAAAACGCACAAGCCGCTATGCAGATGATGGAAAGCTTCTGAGTCTGGATGAAGCAGACAAAGAAGCACAGAAAGTCTCTAAGTCTGGATGAAGTAGACGTAAGATCCGTACCAGACTGAGATTTAAGTCTGACCGTACCAGACTGAGATTTTAAGTCTGAATGAACCAGACTGAAAATCTAGGCAGACTCAGAACTTAAGACCATCAGACTTAAGATAAACCTACACGATAAGATCACCAACGGTAGAGTATTTCACTTACCTTATTTATATTGATTCTGTTATATTAATATGATTGATAGGATCAATTAGTAGACAACTTCCAAAGAAGAATAGAGCACTTATGGAAGCCCAGATTCTACTTGTATGGGCGAACAGAATCTAAGGGGATCTGATCTACCTCCAATGGTCAAAAAGACTTACCTTATGAAATCTGTCCTAGAAAGGAAAGGGAAGACTAATCTCTCACGGAAAGAGCCAACGGTCGAGTGTGGCTTGGAGAGTATATAAGGATAGGATGAGACCTAGGAGGCTAGAGAGGATAAATATATTCCAAGGCTGATTCAATTCTTCAACTGTTGTTTGAAAAAGAGCGTAATTGAGTGATCTTAGTGAATTACCAAAAAGAGTGACTTTGTGAGACATATCATCACCAAGTGCTAACACTCAAGAGTGTGTAATCACCTTTGATCACATAGTGAAATCCAGCCTATTGGTTGATCGTCTGGAGAGTGGACGTAGGCTTCTCAAAAGCCGAACCACTATAAACAGTGTTTGCAATCTTCTCTACTCTCTCTATTTAATTTCTGTTTGTTGATTTCAATAGATCGATATTACTTGCGCGTAAACTTCCTTTACACCTATTCACCCCCCCTCTAGGTGTTACTACTAGCTACATCAATTGGTATCAGAGCCTCGTGCTCAATATCTTGAAGTGTTTATTACTTCAGAGCTAAAGATATTTCATGGCTAGTATTTTTGCACAAGGTCTGATTGAGGGACGAAGCATCACCAGACCACCTTACTTTGATGGGAAAGAGTACAATGTCTGGAAAAACAATATGAAGGCATTCCTAAGATCTAAGGATCTGTTGGAATGGGATGTTGTTGAGAAAGGAATCAATCCTAATGTTGTATCAGCATCTACTAGAAAAGAGGATGGCGAAACGCTTCAATCATCTCTGTTACTCTATCTCAAAAAGAGAAAACAAAAAGAGAAGCTTTAGATGCAAAGGCTATCTACTCTCTTTCTTGTGTGCTTTATCTCCTAATGAGTATAATCGAATTTCCTCTTGTGAAATAGCGAAGGAAGTATGGGATAGGTTGCACGTTACCTATGAAGGGACTGATCGTGTAAAAGAGACCAAAGTAAATATTTTACTTGGTCAATATGAATCCTTCAAGATGAAACAGGGGGAGTCCATAGGAGATATGTTCAGCAGATTTATTGATATAGTAAATGGGCTTGCATATCAAGGACAACCTGTCCCAGGACCAATGAAGGTCAACAAGCTCTTGAGAGGATTATCGAAGGATTGGAACAACGTCAAGACTTCAATCCGCGAGACGTTGAGGATTTCGCCTTTATCGTTGATGAACTTATTGGAACTTTGCAATCTTATGAAGCGGAACGTATAAATGATGAAGATCTAGAAGGTAAGAAGTTAATTGCTTTAAAATCTAATGTTGATTTTAATGAGGCAGATTTTGAGGAAGATAAAAAGGATGACGATGAGGAGATGAGGTCGTTGATCAAAAAATCTGAACACCTTGTGAGAAAAAGAAGCAATTCGAAAGGGAAGAAGTCCACAAAAAAAGCCGAGACTTTGAGCGACATCGAGTGTGAATCCAGCGATGATAAGGATTTATGCTTAATGGCGGGCATTGAATTTGAAGAAGACGAGGTAACATGTTCAAGTCTTATTCTTGATGATGATAATCCTTTTGAAGAGTTATGCGCAGAACATAAGAAAGCGTTGAAGAATATCTCTAAATTGAGAGAGAAAAATTCTACAAATGAGATAAGGATCGTTGAGCTGGAAAAAGAGAATTCTTTTGTTAAGGAAGAGAAAGATTTTTTGCAAAAGGAAAATGATTCCTATAAGGAAGAAATTCCGAAAATTTGCAAGAAATTTTCTATTGGCTCAATTTGCAAGAAATTTTCTATTGGCTCAAAGACATTGGAGCATGTCCTCTCCATACAAATGTCGTACTACAACAAATCCGGTCTCGATTATGAGAAAGACAGTGAGATCAATAATGATTTTCCAAAAGTAAAGGAGAGATTGCGGCACAAACCTTGATCCACCATTATCAATGTCATTTTGGTAAGCAATTTGTGAAGCCTATTGGATCTCAATATTTTAATTACTCAAATTGTGGTGATCATAATCACTTTAAGCAATAATGTCTACTTGATTGGAAGAAATCCAAGTCAATCAATTGGAAATTTGATGCTTCCTCTGACCGAAATGGACCCAAATTCATTTGGGTACCAAAGAAAAGATAAGTTGTTTTCTTGCAGGTAATAAAGGTAAGGAAGCGAGAATCTGTTTGTGCATAATGTTCCTTTTATGCTTCAGTTGATTTAGATTTTATAATAATTATATTCTATAATTGGTTATATTGAAGGAAGAATCGTGTGATATATTTTTGGTAGTTTTGTGAGTTGGAATTTGATACGTGTGATTAATTTAATATCCTGCTTAGAGATAATCATGATTATTTGATCGGATTTTATGCTCTCTTATTTTGTTATATTTTGCAAAGAGAAATTCTATTTTATGAGATATTATCATGCGATATATTTTCCCTTGAATTCTTTTTTGTGTCGAGCTTGGAATGAATATTTGAGTATCTTTGAAGATTTCCTATTTGTGCTCTAACGTGAAAGAAGGATCCAAATTCATGGATACCAAAAGAAAAAGAGCTTGCTGCAGGAAATTTTACAAAAGAAGAATGATTGCAAATCTATGTAAATCATTGAGCAATCAGAAAAATATCTCAAGCGATGATTGAGGAAGATCTTTTTCTAAAACAATGGTATATTTTTTAAATATATATACCTTGGGTAAGGAAATAAAATATTCCATCTTTATCATCCTGCCTTCCAAATTTATACACAAATTTTATGGTTCTGGATGATTTTTATGACTCATGTGTGATTTATATTAAAAAAAAAAAAATTCTCTTGTCAGATGGTGCACATTTTTATTACTTGATTTGGCACGTGATAAAAATTCTACTTCGTTTTTGCATATTGCATCAATAATATCTTTTTGAAATTTATGCTTAGGGAAATCCCTTTAATCTTGAAAGATATTGTTGTATTTTGGGATTCACTTGCTATAATCTTAGAAGATATTTTATATCAGGCAAGTTTGATCTGCAAATTGAAGGAAGGTATGTGCGTGATATTTTCTATAATTTGCAAAGATTATTATCTATTTTGCAAGGATTTGCAGGTGGCAAAAAATCTTTCCATATGAGGTTGGGAAAGCTTGATTCGAAATTATGGAGATTTTATACTATTTTCGAAAGCTCAACTCATTGCACAAAATTCTCACAAATTATTGAAAGTGCATTTGTGCATAAAGTTTGTTAATTTTGTGCAAATTAAATTTGAGGCAAGCTTGATTGAAGAAAACAAACTTCTACCTCAAATTTCAAAAGCAAGAGCATAGTGCAGTCGTTGTTTCTACAAAGGAAATAAATGGACAGCGTTTTGTTGAACATGCACAAGCCGCGATAAGTATTATCGCAAATACTGTCATGAGGACAAAGGGAGAAAGTAAATATAAAAAGAAATGGAGAATCGTGATCATTTCGAAAATGCAACAAATTGAGGGGGAGCATTGATCAAATATGACAGATTTTTTTGAATTGATCTTGACATTGATTATTATGGTAAGAAAAGGTAAATTGTGTCTTACATAATTTGGTTAGTATACCATCAATTTCCATCACTTTTTGTCATTAGCATATCACTTAATTATATTATCATTTTATTAAGATAAAAAGTTCGTGATCATTGGCAAATTTTTGTTGATATATATGAGCTATATTGAATATTCTTTATATTCGTATCAACATGATATCTTTAAAGTTTGTGTTTTATGCCTCATATATTTTTAAATATATTATGTGAATTTATTCTCCACGTGACACCCTTTTGCATTGTTATCGCTTTTTGATTATGTCAAAAAGGGGGAGAAAATATGTATATGCATATGTGCTAATTGGTTTATATTATTTAGTGCATAATATTGAGCTGCAATTATTTCTATATATTATTTTGCTCAATTTATCAATTATCTTCTATTTTATAATATCCTATTTTGAATGACATTCATTGAATATATAAAATTTTGGAGATTGCATTATGTGCTTATGATGCTTTGATTTATCAATATATTTAAAAAGCATAATTGCACATCTGCATATTCAGATATTGTTTTGTCAAAGTTTGAGTTGCAAACTTGTGACAAGTATGCTATCCCACACACGGCCCTCTTGGCCTTCAATAGGAACTGCCTGTCAGTCACCAAGTTCCTTCTCAAACAATGAACCTAGATCATAGTAAACTCTAGAATATCGGAAATTCTGATGCACAGGATCCCCTAAGGGCAAGTGCAGAGCATACTCCAGTATTTTTCTAAATCACAGTGTTTGTTCAGAACCATCGTTCTGAACTAGAAGAGGATGGGAGTGTTTAGAAGATCATGTTGGGAGTAGAGTACACAACACACTTCTTATTTCACTCTCTGGTTTTTACAATGGGGGCTCCTTGCTCTTATATAGGCAAAGGAGGATACAACAGACAAGAGCAGGCGGACTGGCCATGCTAGGACATAATTGAGCAAACTTAGCCACTTATGGGCTACACACGTAGGGAGCCCTAAAGAAATCCCGTGACAGGCTATGAACAGTAGTTTTTCGCTTGTTGTTACAGTAAAAACAGATTGGGTGAACAGTAAAAACAGACTGAATGAACAGTGAACAGTGTATAGGACCGGTGTACAGTGTTTTCAGGACGGCTTTTTATTAGTCTCTTCCATCTCTAGCATTGTAGTCATAGTCCGAATCATCAGAGCTATGGTGAGCTAGTTGTTCTCTGAGGGGGGCATCTTCATCAACATCTGATGGACTAGAGCTTTCATCTTTTTCTCTTTTGAAAGCACGGATGAGATTCTCAATTTCTTCTACTGACAAGTCTGGTGGACGAGACGAGCTAGCACCGAAAGAGCCAGAAAAGGGGGCGTAATTTGGGGTGTCTCCCCAAGGGTCTTGTGCAAGTGGCCCTCCCCATGGATCATAGGGAGTAGAGGAGTCTGGATTGTTCTGCCGAAAGGTATGAAGAGTTTCTTGGATCTGTTCTCTCGTGGAATCCCAAGCTTCAAGATGGTCCCAAGAGACAGGGACATGTGCAGATAGTCATGCTTCTGGTGGGATGGTGCGATTCTCTTGACATAGAATTCTTTGGAGTTCTCGTGACGCTAACCTGCTTGTGTTAATGGAGTACGGAAGTGTCCGGTAGACCCGAGCAAATTCTTGAAAAACTTGGGGCCTGTAGCTTGAAATTCCTGCAGCAGAGGGTTTGTCAGCGATCCATCCACATGGATGGGAAAATGTCCATGGTCGATGGAATAAGACAATAGTGTGTCTTTCTGGTTCAGGCCTTCCTTGGCGATTTTGGACTTTGAAGATTTCTCTCCAATATTGGAGTGGTTTATACCATGCAAAAATCTCCAAGAGATGTTTCTGATTATGGGGTTGACCTTGGCCATTCTTGTGAATAACCTGCAAAATTTTGTCAGTGGGAAATTCAATGGCTATAGTGTACAAATTGAACATTTACCAAAATAACCATTTGAGATCTTCTGGAAATTCTTCATCGGGAGACCATTTGAGAGGGTGAATGAATGGATATTGCGGATGAAGTCCATCTGGTCTGAACATTAAACCTCCATATTCACGAAAGATTCGGAGGTGATAATCCCACATTAGTTCTAGGAGTCTTTCTTTCAGATTATTGTGGTGGATTGCCTCAGGAACATCAGGAGGGTATTTAAGGCTGGGCCAACCACCTGGGATTTTGTCCGTTCGATATGTGTCCTGGAATGGCTCCTTTTTGACATACATGTTGATGGTTTGCATTGGTTCCTTTGGACGGGACAAGAAATCAGCAAGGACATTCTTAGTTCCTGGAATGTGTTTGACTTCAAAGGAGTATTTAGAAAACCATTCAGCCCATCGTAGCAATTGTGGATGGGGAACCTACTTTTGTTTAAACTTAAGCATCTGAGGAAATGAGGACATATCCATTTCAACAAGAAAATGGTGTCCGATAAGGTGGAATTCAAACTTCTTGATGCCATACTTAACTGCAAGTATCTCTTTAAAAGTGGAATGATAATGGATTTCTGCTTGGGAAAATCGACCACTTTTGTAGGCACAAATATGCCTAGTTCCATCAATTTCTTCAAAAAGAATAGCCGCCCAATATTTGTCGCTGGCATCAGTTTGGAGAATCCTTTTGCCAGTGGATGGGATTTTTAGAGGAGGAAGGTTTTGCAAGAGCTGTTTGAGTTGAGCAATAGCTTGAGTCTGTTTGGATCCCCATGGGGGAGGATCCTTCTTGAGCATTTGCTGGAGAGGTCTCAAATACTTAGAGATGTGTGGAACAAAATCTCGCAGATAATTTACAATGCCAAGAAATTGCTGGACTTGTTTAGGATTGAGATCCTTTTCAGGGAATTTTTGGAGTTCATCAGCAATATGGGGCTCAGGGCAGTAAGTTC
Source organism: Corymbia maculata (assembly GCA_014182735.1). NCBI lineage: Eukaryota > Viridiplantae > Streptophyta > Magnoliopsida > Myrtales > Myrtaceae > Corymbia > Corymbia maculata. Next base: position 14,580,422 of record CM024692.1, on the reverse strand, counting down.
CTTCTTTGAGGCGCATGCCCTGGAATTCGATTTCCTTTTGGGCAATAATCATCTTTTTCTAAGAAAGCATAATGCCATGCTTTTTAACAATATCAGCAAAATGTGTCAAGAGTTGACAATGAGACTGTTTGTCATGGCTGAACAGAAGGATATCATCAATATAAATCTGGGAGTTTGGAAGGATGGGTTCAAAGATTTTGCACATAGCCTTTTGAAACAGTGAAGGGGCAGTTTTAAGACCAAAAGGGACAACTATCCATTGAAAATGTTGGTTTGGGATATAGAACCCAGTTTTGGGTCTGTCTACTGGGTTAATACCCAATTGCCAAAATCCTGCCTTAAGATCAAATTTTGAATAGATCTTTGCTTGGGCAAGGCTCAGGAAAAGGGAATTTCGATAAGGCAATGGGAATTTATCATCTTGAAGGAATTGATTCAGAGGTTGGTAGTTAATTACTAACCTCATTTTCCCATGGTTCTGCTCGGCTCGTTTGTTGACATAGAATGCTTCACACGCCCATTGGGAGTCAGAGGGTTCAATGAGACCTTGTGCTAGTAGTTCTGCACATTCTTGTTGTGTGAGTGCTAAATGTTCAGGGCTCATTCCTGAGTGACTAGCTTTTGTGAGATTGATGTCTTCATTCCTTTTAAAAGGAAGTTTGACATAGAAAGAAGAGTTTTTCCACAAAGGTTGGGTGCAAGTTTGGGAAAATTGAGAGTGTGTCTCAGCATAGGAAGAAAGTAGACTCTAGATTATTGGATTAAGGATGGCTGGTTGAAGGGCATAGAATCGTTTGATGTCTACAAATTCCTTGAATTGATTCTTGAAATGAAGGCCATGAGACAGAATTCGGAGTTTGGGAAGTTGGGTCAAAATGTCCCAACCAATAATGATATCTTTGTCTGGAGACGAAGAACCAAGAACCTTGGTGGTTATAGAACACTGGGGAAAGAACTGAATAGTGATGGGTTTACTACGATACTTGGTAGCAAAAGTGTCACCAGAGGCAGAATTGAAATACCTGGTGTAAGGCTTCCAAAATTCTTCTGGAATGATCTTTGTGTCTAGAATGGAAGAGTTTGCTCTAATATCGATGAGTGCTACCAAAGGAATTGGTTTATGGTATTTGGACAAGAGAATATGGACAGGGATATACGGGTGATGGATAGGTTCATTGAGCTCAATTTCAGCAGGTGAATTAGGAAAGAAGGTAAAGACATCGTTGTAGAATCTGATCCTGAATCTGAGCTATATGTCTTAATAGCACAGAGGGTATTTTCAGATGGTTGATCATCTAAAGAGAAAACGGATTCTATATCTGAATCATCAAGTTGAATACCAGTGCTTTTGGCAATTTTGTCGATCAAATGGCTTCCTCGCTTGCTTGCTTTTGGACAATTTTTGGCAAAATGTCCTTTTTTGTTATAGACATAGCACCTGTCTTTGTTGCGCTTCTTTGAAGAACGATGATGGCTTTTACGCAGAAATTTCCACTTACCCTTACTTTTCCCTTTGCGTGACTTCTTCAAGGAGAGTCGTTTGAAATGTCTTTTCTTTTTGCATCCTATGTAGGATGGATCTGAGCAATCTTTAGGGCATTTGATCTTTAAACCGGGTTTGAAACATGCTTTGTCAAGGTGCCTATTTTCTTTGAGAAAGCTTTGAAAGGCTTCTCGTCTAAGGCAAAGTTCTTCTATAGCGATGTGAATAGCCTGCTGGATCTCACTAAGAATAGTTTCTGTTATGCTTTTCTGTCTTTGCTGGAGGGTTTTTTCTGCAGCTTGGCTAAGTTCCTTTGGAATAGATGCCAAGAAGATGGGCTTGAAATTCCAATCTGCGCCAAATAGATAAAACAGCTTGATCATAGCTTGAAAATGACGATCAAGATCTTTGCGTCTTAGTAAGCAACATTTCCGGTCAAAGAACTCCTTTCTTTTGAGTTCTTTGGAATCTTCGGGCTTGCCGATGAAGTACATATGGATAATCTGGATAGCATTATCCAAAGGTTGAGTCAAGAAGTACATCTGATCTTGTTCTACAGCAGTGTGCCACCAATCTTTAAGTGCTCCTGTAAAACGACTAGTGAATTTCAAGAGAATATCATAAGTGCTGGGTTTAGAAATATGCTTGGCAATTAGCCAAGCATGGAATTCTTGAAGCCTATCAGGCCATTTAAAATATGGAATGTCATCTAGTGTGAAATAGATCTTGAATGATGAGGCTATAAAGGACTGGGTGGAGTCTGGTTGTTCCTGATGGTGGATTTCGGGTTCAGAGAATATTTCTTCATCCTTGACACTATCTGCCATAAAAAAATGACCCTTCTGAAGAGGGTGACTCAATTAAGATATCAGAATCAGATCCAGATAATGTTTCAACCTGGTTTGTGGTAGAAGGTTTGATAATAGCAATGGAAGGGATCTGCCGGCGAAGAAAATTCTTGAGTAGGTTGGAAATGGTCAGGGTGGCTGATTGTTCCCCAGGAGGGTGGTTACCAGGAGGATGTTCAGATGTGCCTGGAGAAGGTGGGGAATACTCGGTGGGAGGAGGGGATTTCTTTTGCTTTAGTTTAAGCTTACGGAGGTTTTCTCGAAGAGTCAGAAAATTATTCTGAGGAGGAGGGGCAGCTGAGCTTAAAACAACAGCAAAAGAAGAGGATGAGCCAAATGATGACTCTGGCTTTTGTGACAGGGAAGGAGAGGTAAAAAGGGGTGGATCAAGTGGAGTGAATGACTGCTGACTCTTGAGAATTTGGATCTGCCTTATGAGTTTTTCTATCTCTGGTCTCTGATCTTCTAAATAATGGCTTGGGGGTGTTTGCTTAGTTTCTAGCAAATGAAGCCTTTTTTGGAAGTCTTTCAACATGCGGTAAGATAAGTCAGTGGTCTTATCTACCCATTCGAGACGTGTGGAAACGGTGCTTAAAAGCTCATTCTGAGCTAAAGCATTTTCAGTCTGCCAATTGAGAACAGTTTCGGCAACAGAAGGCTACTTGCGTTGTCCTTGTGCATCAAGACCAGTGGGGTTTGGTACCTTGGGTGAATGCTGATACCTTTGGTGTGGGTCAGAGAATTTTTCCAAAGGAGGAAATTTTCGGGTGCGGATCGGGTTCCGGATGGTTCGTGTTCTCGAGTGGAGGAAAATCATCGGGATGGAACATGCATATCTTTGGGTAGGACGGGAGGTGAGACAGGTTTAGGTACACAGGTGCTTGGTCGAGGTAGTTTCACGGGACATGAAGGATTCTTTTTTACCCATTTCTGGATTGGCTTATAGAAATGCGAAGTGATCATGGGTTTAGTTGGTGGTGGTTGAAAAGAGGGAGCTGGCTTGCAAGGTGGTGGCGGTGCAGCTGGTGGAGTGGATCTGGATGGTCCATAAGAAACAATGAACTGGTATCTGCCTCCATCTTCTCCAAGAGGTCCAACAATTGGATCTCCATTAAGATACCTTTGGTAAAGGGTATCTTTCTTCGTTTTCTTCTTTTTTGCAGAAGGTCTATCAGCTTCATCATCAGGTTTTGTGCATGATTGACAAATGCAATCTGGGTCCCAAAAGCAATGTCCAGTAGGGTCTTTGAAATGATGAATGGGCTGTCCTTGGGGACCAAAAGAATGGACAAATCGTTTGTCATCTGGTTATGCGGAGACAGGATCAGTGGGACATGGTGTAAAATGAAGGATGGTAGGAAAAATAGAGGAAGGTTCCTCCTTGGTCTTGCCGAACTTGATGGTAACAGTACCATCTCTTTTTCTGGTGAACAGTGGTTCACTGGATTGGAGAGGTTTGCAACTCTAATGGAGTTTTTCGTAGTTGGTTACCCAACTATCTGGAAGGAGCTTAACAAGCTCATTTCTTGGGATCTGGTGGGGGACATGGATGCAGGAAGTCTGGTTGTGGTCGACCGAGATAACAAGGGCATCCTCAGAATTTGGGATATTGAGATCAATAGCATGATTTTGGACCCGATAGATCATCTGGTAATGTAAGGTGGCAGCAATGGATCCAAGAGTCTGTAGAGCTCCAGTAATTTGTAACTGGACCTTCAGAGCAGTAAGCAGGTTGGGATCTGCAAGAGCAATGTTAAAATTGGGGAAAAGTGTAACAAAAACAGTGCCTGCATTCATGATTGTCTGAATAGTTCCAACACAAGCTTGTTGGTATTCCAAAATCCTGGTATCTAACAGGGCTATCCTTGTGGTAACGAGTAAACCTTTTCGGCCATGAAAGGTTAGAGCAAGACGGATGGCTCCAAAATGGAGATGAATATAGCCTTGTTGGATCCATTGAGATGGAAATTCGAGTGGAATCTGGAGAGTAACAAATTGTTCTTGTTCAGTTGCCTTGATGGGTTGTTGATCAAAACGGGAAGATTGAACATACTCTTTAACAGTACGAGGGGTGTGTTTGATCAAGTGTTTAATAGACCGAAGTGGAGAGAAAGAAGGGGGTTTTGCGAAAGCAGTATATGGGTTCATCATGGGGAGCTGGGTTTCTGAGATCTTACTATCTTCTGTGAGGTATGCGACCTCATAAAGATAGTCTATATTTGAACATGAAGACTTTCGAAGTTCGGGTGGAGGTTGAAGAGAAAGGTTAGAGGTAAGAGAGATGGGAAGAGAAGGGGAAGATGAATCTGAAGTTTCCATAGGATGAGAGGTTCTCTTCTAGTAATAGAACGTGGTACTAACCAAACTAAAATGATTCAAACTAAAAGGGGGAGATTGTTAGGGAAATCCCTTATGATGTTTTGAAGATAACAAAATAAATCAAAAGGCTACTAACGTGTTTATTGAGTAACTTAGTGAAAAACGCACAAGCCGCTATGCAGATGATGGAAAGCTTCTGAGTGTGGATGAAGCAGACAAAGAAGCACAGAAAGTCTCTGAGTCTGGATGAAGTAGACGAAAGACCTGTACCAGATTGAGATTTAAGTATGACTGTACCAAACTAAGATTTTAAGTCTGAACGAACCAGACTGAAAATCTAGGCAGACTCAGAACTTAAGACCATTAGACTTAAGATGAACCTACACAATAAGATCACCAACGATAGAGTATTTCACTTACCTTATTTATATTGATTCTGTTATATTAATATGATTGACAGGATCAATTAGTGGACAACTTCCAAAGAAGAATAGAGCACTTATGAAAGCCCAGATTCTACTTGTATGGGCGAACAGAATCTAAGGGGATTTGATCTACCTCCAACGGTCAAAAAGACTTACCTTATGAAGTCTGTCCAAGAAAGGAAAGGGAAGACTAATCTCTCACGAAAAGAGCCAACGGTCGAGTGTGGCTTGGAGAGTACATAAGGATAGGATGAGACCTAGGAGGCTAGAGAGGATAAATATATTCCAAGGCTGATTCAATTCTTCAACTGTTGTCTGAAAAAGAGTGTAATTGAGTGATCTTAGTGAATTACCAAAAATAGTGACTTTGTGAGACATATCATCACCAAGTGCTAACACTCAAGAGTGTGTAATCACCTTTGATCACATAGTGAAATCCAACCTATTGGCTGATCGTCCGGAGAGTGGACGTAAGCTTCTCAAAAATTGAACCACTATAAACAATATTTGCAATCTTCTCTACTCTCTCTATTTAATTTATGTTTGTTGATTGCAATAAATCAATATTACTTGTACGTAAACTTCCTTTACACCTATTCACCCCCCCTCTAGGTGTTAATACTAGCTACATCAGCAACGACTCGTCTCAATTATTCATTAGATAGAGGCATGGGAACATCTATCTTTTAGATATAAATAAAGACACTCCCAAATGCCTAATTTCAGTCCAAGATGAAGCAAATCTCTGGCATCGCAAATTTGGACATGTAAGCATGAAACAAATTTCCAAGTTACTAAGCAAAGAGCTTGTTCGTGGTTTGCCTTCTTTGAGCTATAATAAGGCAAAACTTTGCTCAGCATGCACTCTGGGAAAATAGGTAAGAAGCTCCTTCAAATCTGTAAAATAGGTTACTACTAATCGTGTTTTGCAGCTTCTTTATATGGATTTATTTGGACCAACTAGAACTCAGAGTATTGGAGGTAAGAAATACTGTCTTGTAATTGTAGATGAATATTCTCGTTTTACATGGATATTCTTTCTTGCAAATAAAGGGGAAATCTTTTCTTATTTCTTAATATTTGCAAAGGTTACTCTATTTCAAGTATTAAAACAGATCATGGTGGAGAATTTGAAAATCAAGACTTTGAAGATTTTTGTAACAAAAATGGTATTGAGCATATGTTCTCCTCTCCCTACACTCCTGAACAAACGGAGTTGTAGAAAGAAAGAACAGGTCTTTGCAAGAAATGGCCAGAACTTTGCTTATTGAAAGCAAAGTAGCAACTCGTTTCTGGGCAGAAGCAGTTACCACCTCATGCTATATCATTAATAGATCCTTTCTTAGACCAATTCTTGAGAAAACTCCTTATGAAATTTTCAAAAAAAGAAAACCCATTGTCTCTTATTTTCACATTTTTGGTGGTCGATGCTTTATTCTAAAAAATGCTAACAATCATCCAAGCAAGTTTGAAGAAAGGTCAGATGAAGGTATTTTTCTAGGATACTCAAACACCAGTAAAGCATACGGTGTTCAATAAGAATACTCAGACTATGGAGGAATCCATGAACGTGAAGTTTTTGGAGCAAGATGATCCCAACCAGAACAAAATTCAAATTGATGATTCAGAACCAACTATTACTTCTAAGAAATCAACTCTCAACAAAGAAGCTGAATCTTCTCAGAAAACTATCATAGAAGAAATTCCAGAACAAAGAATCATTCAATCTGACACCACACAATCACTAGAAGATCCTAATGACAGTGAAATGCATAACAAAAACTGGAAACATAAATCCAGTCATCCTCAAGAGCTAGTTATTGGGAGAATCAATGAAGGAATTCAAACCAGATCAATGAACAAAAAGGATACAAGTATTGTGGCACTCATCTCTGAAATTAAACTCAAAGGAGTTGATGAAGCTCTTGAAAATGAAAGCTAGATGAAGCAATGCAAGAAGAACTCCAGTAATTCAAAAGAAATGATGTATGGGAATTGGTTCCCAAACCCAAGGGAAGAACAATTATAGGCACTAAATGGGTCTTCAGGAATAAAATGGATGAACTAGGAAAGGTGACCAAAAACAACGCAAGACTGGTAGCCAAAGGTTACTCACAATCAGAAGGGATAGACTTTGACAAAACCTATGCTCTAGCAGCAAGATTAGAAGCAATCAGACTATTACTTGCTTATGCTTGCTATCAAAATTTCAAGCTGTTCTAGATGGATGTGAAGAGCGCCTTTTTGAATGGATTTATCAAAGAAGAGGTCAATGTAGAGCAGCCTCCTGGTTTCGAGGAACTAAGAAAGCCAGTCATGTATATAGACTAAAGAAAGCCCTATATGGTTTGAAACAAGGACCTCGAGCATGGTATGAACGTTTAAGTAAATTTCTACTAGACAATATCTTCAAGAAAGGTATGGTAGACACAACATTGTTTATCAAAAAGGAAGGTAAGGATATTATGCTTGTACAAATATATGTAGACGACATTATTTTTGGATCCTCTAATGAACGATTGTGCAAGAACTTCTCAAAGTCTATGCAGGAGGAATTCGAAATGAGTATGATAGGAGAACTCACATTCTTTCTAGGACTTTAGGTCAATCAGTCCAAACATGGAACTTTCATTCATCAAGAAAAATATGCCAAAGACTTAATCAAGAAGTTTGGAATGGAGAATTACAAGAAGACTAAAACTCCAATATCAATCTCCATCAAATTAGATCAAGATGAAATTGGAAAGAAAGTTGACCAGAAGACATACAGAAGCATAATTGGTTCTCTTCTTTATCTTACTGCATCTAGACCAGATATTCTATACAGTGTATGTTTATGTGCTCGATTCCAAGTATACCCTAGAGAATCACATGTCACGGCAGTTAAGCACATAATAAAGTACATAGCTACTTATCCACATTTGGGTTTGTGATATCCTAAGGGAACAGACTTTACTTTTCTTAGTTACTTAGATGTTGACCTAGCAGGATGTAGAGTGGACAGGAAGAGTACATCTGGAACATGCCAACTACTAAGACAAATGCTGGTTTCATGGTTCTCTAAAAAACATAATACTGTGGCTTTATCTATAGCAGAAGCAAAATACGTTGCTCTTGGAAGTTGTTGCTCACAGATTTTATGGATGAAACAGCAACTTATGAACTATGGAAAGGAAGGAACCTGCACTGAAATACACTGTGACAATACAAGTGTTATTACCCTCACCAAGAATCCAATCCTACATTCTAGGGCAAAGCATATTGAAATCAAGCATCACTTTATTAGAGATCATGTGCAGAATTGTGATATATTTGTAGAATTTATTGATTCAAAGAATCAATTAGCAGATATCTTCACAAAGCCGCTGGACAAAAGTACATTCGATTCAATTTGCAATAGATTAAATATTATTAATCCTTTTGCATAATGTCTTTGAGGACAGGATAAAGTTTGGGAAGAAGCTATCTTCTAGATGGACCAAAAAGTCTGGATGAACTCATAAGGACTTTATGATATTTTTGGAAGTTAAATTCTAATGCGTAAGTTATTTCCTTATATGATTGAACTTGGTAAGTTTGAATTAGCAAGTAATTGGTTTGCATGATTTCAGGAACATGCATATATTATCTTGATCTAATTTTATCAAGTTTAATATTTTTGAATAACTGCCATTTTCAGTTACAATTTTCAAAAAATCGTGTCTTTTCACTTACCTCTCTTCAGAAAAGCTTTATAACCCCCCAAAAATTTGAGTCTTTCATACAAAGCCTTCTCCTGAAATCCTAAAAAATAAATTAACTTCTCCAAGTCGACCCAAAACCCTCTTTGAACATGGTTTCGAGATCCTTCATGTCCAAATCAAGGTCGGTGTCTCCATCTCCCCGAAGAAGATCAAACAGGATTGCTGGCCGAGGACCTAGAAATATAGAAAGAGGGCAGACACACTTCAATTTGACGCAGACTTTTAAAGAATCCCAAAGAGATTCTCAAAATGCATCGGGTCAAAGGAATGCAAGTGAAAATGAGGAGTCTTCGAGGCATTCCCCAACTGAATCGAGGCAGAGAAATGTCTCTAGAAGAGGTATGTCTGGTTTAACTCTGCCTAAACTTGATAACCCCCATACAGTCTTGAAAATGTATGAGCGTTTAGTGCAAAGAAATGCTACTGAGGATGTCAAACTGTATTACTTGAGACAAAAAGGATACGCAAATGAGTTGCATCTGATTCAAGCTGTTCAACTTTTAGATCAATAGCAGGCATGAAGAGAATGAGCTACTGAAGCCAGTAGAAGCAGAGAGAATATCTTGGGTGAAAAGGAAGATGATGAAAGAATTTATAGAAATTTTGATGTCAGAATGGGGATTGCAGCAGTTGCTCGGAACACAATAGGGAAATTGTTCCAATCTAAAGAGCATAAGGCATTTTTTAATAAATTGCTTGATCGAGGGGTGATGAACCACAGAATTATGGATTTTGATTTTCTGGATGCTGCTGATATAAATCTGAGGAGTTGTTTTGAAAAATTGCAGATAGATCGATTCTACACTGACTCTGCTGCTGTTTATCCATAATTAATGGCATATTTCTATTCCAATCTATCTTTCCTATCTCCAGATAAAATGCAGTTTAATGTGAATGATACTTTCTATGAGGTCAATGCAGATGTCCTAGCTAATATTATGAAAGTTGAAAGGGGTCATTTCAAACCCATTGAAGTCACCTATGAGACTATGTGTAAATATCTCACAAAGTCTGTTAGGGTTAATATCACATACCCCCTGTTAACCTCAACAAGAACAATCATGCATAAAATTATCATCAACTGCATTCCGCCCAAGGCATCATTAAAGACAGATGTGGCTAGATTTGAAGCATAACTAATGTGGGCAATTGAAAAGGGAGTTATATTCTCACTCCCTCACACTGTTCTTCTGCACATGTATAGAACAATTACAAAGGACAAAAGACAGTTGCCCTTTGGAGTTTTGGTGACTAGAATATTTGAACATCTCAAGATTGATATGCCCAAGAGATTTTGCATTACAGTTCTTCCAACAATGGCCATTGGACAGAAGATGATAGCCAAAATGAGGCTAAAGGATGTCATGGAGACATGGAGAAGAAAAGAGAAAGAACTGGCTAAGGCATCAACAGCTATAAAGAAAAAAGGAAATGAAGTAGCTGCTGCTGAGCCAAGTTCTAAAAGAAGGAGACAGCTACTGTTGCAGATGAAAGTATTTCTAAAATTCTAGCAAACTTGAGAAAAACTACACATAGAACAACAGAACCAGAAGTAGAAATACCTCCACCTAATGCACCAGAAAGGAACATTCCTAATACAGAACCTTAACCTGTAGAAAATGCTAAGTCAAAACCAGAGGAGGAGCCTGAGGATGAAGAAGACCCAGAAGAAGCAGAAGAAGAAGGAGAAGAAGAAGAAATAGAGGAAGAAGGAAACGAAACAGATGCGGATAATATTCCTGAGGCTGATAACAAGGAATAAGATAAAGATCAACAAGGGCAACAAGACCAGACTGAAGCATCAATTCAGGGGGAGCATCGGCCTCAAAATGTCGAAACACATATCCCTATAACTTCATCTGATCATGCTGAATCTCAAAAAATATTTAACATACTTATGCAAATCAGAGATCAGCAAGTTGTTATGAAAACCTCCTTGAACAAAAGGATGGAGACTCTAGAGAAGACCACTCAACAGCGTTTAGAAAGAATGGAAGACACCATTCTCACCAAGATAACAGAGTCTACCAAGGATATGGAGGATTTCACCCTTGTTCGAACCCCTAAGAAGCCATCTTCCAAATCTTCTTAAACTTTTAATCTTCTGGTCTATTTTGTTTGTCAAGTTTTTGGACTTTACTTACTGTTTTCAAAGTGTTTTTGACAGTGACAAAGAGGGAGAGAGAATGCTTGACTAGATTGTTTGACTTGTTTGAGTTTTTTTACTGTTGTTTGAACATGGATGCCTGATTGGATTATTATTTGAATGGTTTGATAATAGTTAGTGTTTTGATAGGAGCATAATTATATACTTGTTATATTTTACTAGGATTGCAAGTATGCTCTACTTGACCATGTTTTATAGGAACAACAAGCCGTCTACATAAAAAGTTTTGTCACTATCAAAAATGGGGAGATTGTTGAGAAAATTCCTAGTTTTAATGTTAACAAATCGTTTTATATATGAAAATTATACATCTTTTAGAAAGGAAAGCCACAAAGTGGCATATGCTTTTAAGTCTGCTGGTGGTAGAAGAAAAAGGCATAAGGAGTCTCTAATTTTGTCTGTACTAGACGGAAGATCTGGACAGATAGAAATTTTGAGTCTGATCGTACCAGACGGAAACCCAAGCAGACCCAGAACATTAGACTACAGGATTAAATCACCAACGGTCAAGTATTTCACTTACCTTATTTATATTGATTATGTTATATCAATCTGATTAGCGGGATCAATCAATGGACAACTTCCAAAGAAGAATGGAGAACTTATGGAAGCCTAGATTCTGATTGTATGGGCAAACAGAATCCAAGGAGATCTGATGTATCTTCAACGGTCAAAAAGACTTGCCTTATTAAATCTATCCAAGAAAGGGAAGACTAAACTCTCAAGGAAAGAGCCAACGGTCAAGTGTAACTTGGAAAGTATATAAGGATAGGATGAGACCTATAAGACTAAATAGGATAAACATATTCCAAAACTCGATTCTATTCTTCATCAGTTGTCTCAAGTGCGTAATTGAGTGATCTGAGTGTATTACCAGAAAGAGTGACCTTATGAGACATATCATCATCAAGTGCTAACACTCAAGAGTGTGTAATCACCTTTGATCACATAGTGAAATCCAGCCTATTGGCTGATCACTTGGAGAGTGGACGTAGGATTGTCTAAAGCCGAACCACTATAAACCGTGTTTGCAATCTTCTCTACTCTCTCTATTTAATTTTAGTTTATAGATTGCAAAGTATTTATTTTAACTGCGCGTAAAATTTCATTACACCTATTCACCCCCCTCTAGGTGTTATTACTAGTTGCATCAACGTGAGCTCAAAGAGATTTGTTCGTGAGTTCATTGAGTTGAGTTATTAAACACTGTGGGTATTGGGTATACACTAGGGCTGGGAAACACTTGAGTGTGTAAACATGTGTAATCTTGTAATTCTCCGATTTATAGTGGATTATATTGTTTCCTCTCCCCATGAATGTAGGTTTCAATATTTGAACTAAACCACATAAATTCTCGGTGTCCTTATTATATTTGTTCCTCGTTTTATTCTCTGTTAATTTCTACTGCTCCCGACATAATTGCAAATCAACGATCCACTTCTGCTGCACCACCATTTTTAACAATTGGTATCAGACCAAAGGCTTTGCAATTATGTCTGGAGCAAAAGTAGAAATTGAGAAATTTAATGGGATGAACAACTTTGGGTTATGGAGCATCAAAATGGAGGCGTTATTAACAACCCAAGGTTTAGCCAAGGCATTGGAGGGCAAGGCTAAGTTGCCCGAAACAATGCGCGATGCTAAAAATGACGAGCTGATAGAGAAAGCCATGAGACATAATCCTATTGAACTTATCGAATGAAGTGCTGATAGAGGTGGCCGAGGAGAATGATGCGGCGGCATTATGGAAAAACTTCAGGCCCTCTATGTAACAAAGGGTTTGAACAATCGCTTATACATGCTGAATATGATGTTTCAATTTCGATACACTGAAGGTACATCTATTAGATCCCACCTAGATGAGTTTAATAAACTCGTGATGGACTTGAAAAATGTTGGCAAGATTTTAGATGATGAAAAGCAAGGCATGATGTTGCTGGCATCTTTATCAGAGTCATGGGAGCACTTTACTGACTCCTTGTTACAAGAGCGTACAACGATTACCTCAAAAGAGGTCAAATCCACCCTGTTCTCAAAGGAGTGGCAAAGAAAGCTGTGTGATGATAGTCTCGCGCAAGACATAGCTCAGGGATTGATGATTCGAGGTAGAGACCAACATCGGAGGCCCAACAGCAGAAGTAGAAGCAAAAGCAAATTGAAGTCATGACATAAAAAATTAAAAGTTCACATCAAGTGCTTCGAATGTCACGAAGAGGGGCACATACGGAGAGATTGTCCTATGTTGAGAAATAAAGGTAGTGGGCAAAATGCCACAAGCAATGTGGCGAATGTTACCGAGGAGAGTACCAGTCATGTCGAGACCATCTTATGTGTGTCTACAAGCACGTCAGGAGACGGATGGGTGCTGGATTCCAGATGTTCCTTTCATATGACTCCTCATAGGAACCGGTTCACTACCTATTAGACAACAGATGGTGGTAGAGTTCATATGGGGAATAATGCAGCCTATAAGGTTGTGAGAATAGAGACAATTTAGTTCTGGGCGCACAATGGCATAGAGCGGACACTAATAGACATGAGGCATGTACCAGAACTCATGATGAGCCTCATTTCCCTGGGTGAACTTGATGACATCGGGTGCAAGTACACTACTAAAGGTGGAGTATTAAAGGTCTCTCGAGGTGCCATAACAGTAATGAAAAGGAAGAAGATGAATTCTCTCTATCATTTACTAGGAAAAACTATGACCGAAGTTGCTGCAATTTCATTAGGTGAGTCAAACTCAAACTTGATGGCATATGCGATTAGGGCACATGAGTGAGGCAGATTTCAAGATGATGAGTGAAAAGGGGCTGCTGAAAGGTCAGGAGACAAGGAAACTGGACTTGTGCAAGCACTACATCTTTGGGAAGCAGCGTCGTGTCATATTTGGCACAGCTATACATTCAACCAAGCAACCAATTGAATACATTCATTCAGACATCTGGGGATTGTCCTCAGTTCCATCGAAAGGAGGTGCCTGATATATGCTGACATTCATCGATGATTATTCAAGGAAGTTATACGTATATATCCTAAAGCACAAATATGAAGTATTTGATTGGTTCAAGAATTTTAAGCCATTGATTGAGAAGCAATTAGGTAAACAAATTAAGTGCTTGAGAACTGATAACGGCATGAAGTTCTGTGGTAAGGATTTTACCGAGTTTTGCCAAAAGGAAGGAATTGTGAGACACCGCATAGTTCCTGGAACACCACAACAGAATTGCGTTGTAGAACAGAAGAATAGAACTCTACTTGAGCAAGCTTGGTGCATGCTTTCACATGTAGGATTGGGCAAGGAATTTTGGACCGAATTAGTGAATATGGCCCGCTACCTAGTTAATTGATCTCCATCATCTGCTATCGAGTGAAAGACTCCTGAGGAAGTATGGTTAGAGAAACCTATTGATTACTATGAATTACGGATATTCGGATGTCTTGTGTATGCTCATGTGAGTGATGGTAAGCTTAAGCTGAGGGCCAAAAAGTGCATGTTTCTAGATTATGCACAAGGGGTGAAAAGCTATCGACTATGGTACATTGATCCCAAATCACCTGGTTTTCTAATCAACAAAGATGTAATTTTCGACGAGACTACAATGCTTCAAAGGAGGAGTCTTGAGACTCAACCAGCAGAGTAAACGGATCATGGTGTCAAAAGTGAGGTGGAGGTTCAGGTGGAGCCCTTGAAGACCTCAAAGATAACAGAGGAGGAGACTGCAGATGAGGTCACAGTTCCTAAAGACAGTGATAGAGAACAATTAACAAAGTCGCAACCCAATATTGCCACGAGTAGACAAAGAAGGCAAATTAGACCACCGATATGTTATGATTATTCCGATATTGCCTATGCGTTAACTGTAGGTGATGAGGTGGAGATAGATGAGCTTTCGTCCTACTCTGAAGTGATGGCTAGTACTAAGTCATCAAAGTGGCTAGAGGCTATGAGTGAAGAAATAGAATCACTTCACAAGAATTAGACATGGGAGCTAGTCAAAGTACCCAAAAGCTAGAAGATTGTCAGATGCAAATGGGTCTACAAATGGCAAGAGAGCATTCCCGATGTTGAGATAACTAGGTTCAAGGCAAGACTTGTTGCCAAAGGGTATGCTCAATGAGAGGGCATTGACTACAATGAGGTGTTCTCTTCTATGGTAAGATATACCTCTATTCATGTATTACTTGCCTTAGTTTGTGCACAGGATCTTGAGTTGGAGCAACTAGATGTGAAAACGGCGTTTTTTTATGGTGAGTTGGAAGAACGAATTTACATGAGGCTGCTAGAGAGATTTGCTATTCCAAATAAGGAAGACCACATTTGCCTATTAAAGAAATCTTTGTATGGGCTAAAACAATCTCCCAGACAGTGGTATAAGCATTTGATGCTTTCATGGCTAGTCAAGGCTATTTGAAAAATCAGTTTGATAGTTATGTTTATTTTAAGAGATTGGATGATGGGTCATTGATTTACTTGTTATTATATGTGGATGACATATTAATAACAGCTAAACATATATCTGATATTAATGTACTAAAGCAGCAGTTGAATGTTGAGTTTGAAATGAAAGATTTAGGTGCTACTAAGAAAATATTGGATGTAGAGATTTTGCGTGATAGGACTGCAGGAACGTTCTTGTCTCGAAAGAAATACATTGAGAAGATTATGGCACGTTTTAACATGCAGTCAGCAAAATCTGTAAGTACTCCTTTAGCTGCACATTTTAAACTTTCTGACAAGTTATCACTACAAATTGAGGAGGAGAATGAGCATATGTCCCATGTTCCTTATTCTAGTGTAGTAGGTAGTATAATGTACGCTATGGTATGCACTAGGCCTAACATTTCACAAGCTGTAAGCGTTGTCAGCCGTTACATGAGGCGCCCAAGTAAGACGCATTGGAAAGCTATGAAATGGATTCTCAGATATTTAAAGGGGACAACAGACATTGGCATTGTGTATCGGAGGAACAACAATGGCTGTGAGACCATGGGATATGTGGATTCGGATCATGCTAGCAACTTGGATGACCGCAAATCACTAGCGGGGTACGTGTTTACGCTAGCAGGTGGTGCAGTAAGTTGGAAGACATCCTTACCAGATGATGTTGCATTGTCTTCGATTGAGGCATAATATATGGCACTAACCTTTGTAGCAAAAGAGGCGATATGGCTGAGGGGTTTGCTCTCGGACCTTGGATTGGGGCAGAAAAGTGTCACTGTACATTGTGACAATCAAGGTATGATATATTTGGCACATAATCCAATATATCACGAGCGAATGAAACATATCGATATCATGTATCATTTCATCTGAGATATCATAGGGTAAAATTGTTGTGAAGAAAATAGCAACAACAGAGAACTCGGCAAACATGATGGTGAAGCCCGTTCCTTCGACAAAACTTGAGCTCTGCTTGAGCTCGATTGGCGTCTGCAAAGAATAAGCACCCATCAAGGTGTTGGGAGAGCTAGACATGAAAAGAAGGAGCACTATAGCATGGCTACAAATGTCGAGCCAAGGTGGAGAATTGTTAAAATTATGTCTCGAGTTTGAATCCATGTACGATACCTGATACACACACAATTAATATGCTGAAATGAAAAAGCACGTCATGTAGCTCTTGATTTGAGACCTCACATGTTTAGGGCCAAAAGAATTGTCTAGTCATAGAAATTCTTTTAGGGCCAAACATGAAGCATTAAAGAAAGAAGATTTGGTCTCACATGGAAGTTTTTTCTCTTTGAGCCACAAGTGGAAAATTGAAGATTGAGGCTTGCCATTTGTGTCCATTCATTAAATGCAAGTCTTGACTGGTACCTTCTTCAGCACACCTATGGACTTGGACGTCCAAACTTTCTCCCTTAAATGCATGCACATGGTGCATGCCCATGAAAAATGGAGGGTGCGGCTATGCTTCTTCAGAGCTTGTCCCGTGGGCTACTGCTGTCCTTTATTATCAAATAAAGAGGAAGTTAGGAGCTACGCCCATTGTTTCTCACGTTAGTGCATGATAGGCATGCACTTATTAATTGCACGAAGCGTGGTTTCAAAAGGTTGCAACCTTTGACGATCGAGGAGTTCACATTCATTCAATTCTCTTCCCATGCTCCTATAACATGTGGATGTCGGAGGCCAAAGAGAACAAGCCAAGCGGTGAGAGCTCCAAAAAGAGAGAGACGTGAGTTCAGAGAGATTTGTGTGTGAGTTCATTGAGTTGAGTTATTAAATATTGTGGATATTGGATATACACTAGGGTTGGGAAACACTCGAGCGTGTAAGCATGTGTAATCCTGTAATTCTCCAATTTATAGTGGATTATTTTGTTGGCTCTCCCCATGAACGTAGGATTCGATATTTGAACTAAACCATGTAAATTCTCGGTGTCCTTATTATATTTGTTCCTCGTTTTATTTCTCCGTTAATTTCTACCACTCCCGACATAATTGCAAATCAACAATCCGCTTCCGCTACACCGCCTTTTTCAACACTTCAGCTACGTCGGCAACCCTCTAGACATTAGATTGGACTACGCGCTGTTCACGGCGCCCTCGGTGGTGGTCATGGACGGGGCGCGTTGGGTTACCAGAACCTCTTCGACGCAATACTCGACACGGTGTACGCCGCACTCTAGAAGGCCAGTGGCAGCTCGCTGAAGATCGTTGTGTCGGAGACTGGATGGCCTTCAGCAGGAGGAGGGGCGGCAACGACGCTCGACGACGCGAGGACTTACAGCACCAATCTAGCCAAGCACGTCAAGGGAGGGACACCGAGGAGGCCCGGCGGCCCGATCGAGACATACGTGTTCGCCATGTTCGACGAGAACGAGAAGAGCCCCGAGTACGAGAAGTACTGGGGTCTTTTTTTTTTCCGAACAAGCAGCCTAAGTACTCGATCAATCTCAATTAGAAGAGGATCTTGTTTTGTGCTATTATGACCACGTCGGGGGTGCAATAAGAGCATGTTACTACCCCAATGAAAATAAAAAGGAGCACAAACTAGTGAATCGATTTACGTACTTCAATGAAAGTATGGTGAAGGAATTCAACCGCTGTTTCCATGATGATTACTTTCTCTATTTCGACCCTTTACTGTAGTCGGTTGTATTTGAATCAATTTCGAACATTAAACTAAGTGAACTTAACTTAGTAAACTAACTTAGTAAACGGTCAACTCCAATAATTCTGTCACATCATCAGGATGGATGTATTTCCTGTAAGAATATGGCCCGTTTGGTTCAGCTTTGGGCAAATGCCTTTAGGAAAATGCAAATATCTTTAGCTAAAAGGGTTTTCGAAATGCAAATACCATTTGGTAGAATGAAATTTTTCATTGCAGTGTGAATCAACTTTGGCCCAAATACAGTTTGGTAAATACTACACTTTGTAAAGCACATTTACTAATTTTTAGGGTTAGGACACTAGGAGTGCCATAACTTTCATACGGCGTTCACTTTTGTGCCAAAACTTTTTTTTCGCTCACTTGAGTGCCACATCGGAGTGAAATCGTTCAGTTAAGTGCCACTTCTGGCCAAAAATCGTTCAGTTAAGTGCCAAAATGCATACGTGAAATTTTTTAATGATTTTTCTTTCTTTTTTTAAATAAATTTCGACACCGACGTGGACTTTTTAGGCAAAACGACGTCGTTTTTACTCTTTTTAAATTTTTTAAATTTTTTTTGCTTTTTTTTTTTTTTTTTTTTGTTAGGGCCGGCGAGGGCCACCGGTGACCCTCACCGGCCTTAAAGAAAAAAAATCAAAAAAGAAATTAAAAAAAAATCAAAAAAATTAATAAATATATTAAAATATTGTTCACCGGCGCCAAGTCAGCTTTTTCGGCGGCCACGTTAAAATTGGCACTCAAGTGAATGTTTTTTAAAACTTGTGGCACTCAAGTGAGCGAAAAAAAAGTTTTGGCACCAAAGTGAGCGCCGTACGAAAGTTATGGCACTCCTAGTGTCCTTACCCCATAATTTTTTTATTAAAAAATTTGTAAATTTCTTTTATCTATTTCCGGTGGCCAAGCCTTGCCTGAGGCAACCTGAGGTTGAGTGACCTCAAGTGGTCGTCAAATCTAGCCGTCACTTGGGTTGCCCGGGTTCGCGCGGCCCCGACGAACGGTTGCCTGGGTCATGCAAACCCAAGCGACGGCACCTCCGTCGTGCAACCTAGGCGTTGTCACCTGGGTTCGTGACCCCACCTCCATCGCTCGGGCATGCAACCTAGGTGAACAACGCCGAGGCCGCGCGAACCCAGCGACGGTGACAACGCCCAAGTCGTGCAGGCGACCACCGCCTGGGTCGCACGACCTTAGGCGGTGGTCACACGACCCCAGTTGCTAGGGTCACCTAACCCCTCAGCAGCGTTCGTCGGTGCTTGAGGACCTCTTGGCCGGCGATCGTCGACCTTGTTGGCTCATCGGAGAAGATGAACAATACCATTCGTGGACAGTGCCATTTGCCTTTAGAAGATACAACTTTCCAAAATGGCTCCGTACCTCCCTTGGGCTAAAGGCCTTTAGAGTCCTTTGGAGATGCAATTGTATTTGACCAAAGTCCTCCACGAACCAAACGAGTTTGCATTTGGTCAAGAGGCTTTCAGGGCTGGGGCCCTGAAAGCCCCATGGCAAAACTAAACCAAACAGGGCCTATGACCTGATAGAAAGCTAGGAGGAAGACAGGGATAAAAAAAAAAAAACATATATTACTTTTGCATATTGAAACTATTTATAGTACATAATGCCTAAATAATCTTGGTACAGAGAACGATATATTTAACACTCTCTTAAGGTGGTGGATTGTACACATCAATGACATATAGCTTGCTTAATGGATAAAATTATCGCCGCTGCCACAAAGGTTTGGTGAAGATGTTTGTAAGTTGCTCTGTTGTAACTCCAATAGAGATTGGGTTATTAAGTATGTCGTAAACTTCTCTCATACTCTCCCAAATTTTCTTCGTGTCCTCTGTCGGGGCAATCCACTGGCAACCAGAGGTGAGGCAGTTGTCATGCACTTCCTCCTGTATCATGCAAGCCGCTCGTGGCATTGTTCTATTGATATCCAGTCTTTATCTTTTGTGATTAGGGCGCGCTGGACCTTTCGAGACCAAACGAAATAATTTTCTGGTCCCAAGAGTTGTTGCACAATGAGGCGTAGTTCTGGGCTGTTGTCAGCGGAGGTGTAGAGGGGATCACCTGGTTCTAGCCGGTGTGGGCCTCCTTCTGATCCATTATTCTCCACAGAGCCCAGCTGAACTGGGCTTGATGAAGTCTTGTGGCCCCAAATGGGCTGGGTTTGGTCTAGCAGGCCCTGAATGGGCTGAACTTGGACAGGGACCAATTGGACGTAAGGGCCCAGAAAAGATTGTCCTGCACGGGCCTGCGTTAGATCTAGTCGTGGGAAGAATCGCCCTGTACGGGGCTGAGCTGGGCCTGGTCGTCTAGTTTGCCCTTCCTCCGTTTGGTCTTCTTGGTGATACTAGATTGTCTAGGTGTGGATCCAAGGGAGGATCATCGGAGGGGTTTTTGGGGTTGTTTGATGAACCGAACTTCAAATTCTGATTCCTAGGCATTTTTCTTTGCGGGCTAAAGAATGGTTTGCGACTCTGGTACTATGTAAAAATATGGGTTGACGACAAGCTAGGACAGGAATAAAAAATTATATATATTGCTTTCTCATATTGGAACTATATGAGTACTTTCCTATTTATAGTACATAGAACCTAATTAATGTTAGTAAGAAATATGCTGGAAAAGGAAAAAAAATCAATTCCTAAAGAACAATATCCCAATAAATCAACTAAGGACAATCATATCAAATATATGATTTTGACCATATATTCACTATGTCAATAAAGGGGCAACACAAGAGATATGTTGGAAAAGAGAAAAATTCAATTCCTGATGAACAATATCCTAGTAAATCAACTAAGGACAATCATATCAAATATATGATTTCGACAATATTTTCACCATATCAATTAAGGGGCAATGATTTCTCCAACATATACCAATGTGGAAATGTGGAAGGGGTTGGCCAAAGGAATTTCTAGAGTTCTAGCAGCAATACTCATTTTGGTCTATTAACAGTTAAATCCTAAAATTCTAATCATGGGTCCTCAAAGCTTTCGAAATTCATTCGTCGGAGTCTCATCGTGAGATGCTCTTTGTTACGTTCCTTGATTGGTGTGGATTTTATTTTTTGGGTTTTATTTCTTTTTACATACATTAGGCCATTATGGTCATATAAAATTTATATTCAATATTAAATATATTGCGATGGGTACAGGGCTTAGATAACCTAGAAATTGGACTCCCCTTTTTGGCTTTTATAATATGTTTCTTTCTCTCTTCTTCTCCTTTCTACTTCTTCTCTCTTCCTTCTTCCCCCTTGCTATTTGGGGCAAGTTCTCTAATCAACTTTGCTACACTCCTTGTAACAACTTACCTTTTTCTGAAAAAAATTCGTGGATTGATCGAGTTCCACTTAAAATAACAAGTTATCAAACAGTATTTCTCATCATAAATTATTTCATTTAACTACATCACTTATTGACTCAATCAATATATTCCATCGTAAGTGGTATTAGCAGCAACTCGCCCTGCTAGGTAGTTTCTATGGCTCGAGCCGCAGCAGATGCAGCACTCCTATACTAATGTTCGAGGAGTTGCCGAAGATGCTCGCCCCTTCCCGGTTTTTTCTCTCTTGGAAAAAAATAGTAATTACGATTCTCAAAGGAGGTTGCAACCCTCTGTCGAGCATGCTTGTTTATGGTCCTAATCCATCTGAGTCTTGCCCTAGGCG
Organism: Corymbia maculata; assembly: GCA_014182735.1. NCBI lineage: Eukaryota > Viridiplantae > Streptophyta > Magnoliopsida > Myrtales > Myrtaceae > Corymbia > Corymbia maculata. The sequence goes on along the minus strand of CM024692.1, from coordinate 14,558,632 downwards.
AATCCAACACCAGGCTTTAGTTAGATCTCCAGGACACTGATTTCGAAAAGGCATCGGTAAATGGCTGATGCTTCTAGCCAAAGCGAATGTCGAACGCATTGCTTTCAGGGCTTGCTATGTTCACAGCTCCTTTATGCACTCGAGAAGAGGCAGAAGGTGGGTTCGCTACGAACAGTCTGTCACCACAAGTGTCCATGGCCTTTGGCTGGTGGAAGCCCGTCAATCCACATTGCAAGAACTTATAGACACGAATGCAAATGACCCTTGCAGGGCCTATAGGTAAGAACGTCTTCCATATGTTGGATGAGATTCAGAAAGAAACCGGGTACAAGAAGTTTGACAGAACTCAATTTGCGGTGTTCGTGTTGAGCAACTCCATTACTCGAGGTCCGGATGGGGTCTTCATCTTTGAGCTGCGCATAAGCCGACAGTCCACAATGACTGAAGTTTTTTTTCTTTTTTTTTCCATGTCAGGCTCTTGCCAGCTCCGATGAACATGCAGCTCCAATTTATCAAATTTGGAGCCGAAGGGATGATTATGAAAGTCGTAAAAGTTCGAAGGTTTGATTAGACAAACTAAAAGTTCAAGACTTGACCGGACTTTCGCCAATAAAAAAACAGCACCAATGTCCATTCGATCAAGAGGGAAATTTTTGTAACAGGGCAATGAAAGAAACTAAAAATTACATAACCGGTATCGTGAAAGGAAACTATCCAACACAAACCCAATCCTTGTTGCAGGGAATGCTCTTCCAAAAAAGGCAAAAGGGAGAAAAGAACAAAGTAAGGCAAAGCTCAGCCAGCTGCATTGACAACCACAAGCACCCTTTAAAAACCAGCACAAACATAAACAAAAAGCATTGGCTATTACCTACCGATGGATTATGTACTCAAAAAATATGTGGCAAGAGAAGAAACTGAGTGAATTAGTCTCGATCTTGTGTGGCCCCAGTGACAGGTCGGGTTTAGACTTTATGACGGGTCAGTATTGACGACTTGTGCCTTCTGATACTCTTCGAGAAGTCGCAATGTTCCGACTTGTGCTCCCATAGTCTCCATTATTGAAAGAGTATGAAAGAGAGAGTCCATTATTGCAGAGCAAACCGTGATCATGCATATTATCAAAGTATCCAACTCGCTGCTTCGGCGTGCTCAAGGATCTGGCTTTTGCCTTTGCAGATTCGGTGATCGCCATGTAAGTAGGAAAAACTGGCGAACTGGGAACAGTGCCATCATCCGTGATTGACGACTGTTTCACATGACCAAAGGATCTCCTTGGTAGAGAAGCAATGTTCAGCACTTCGCTTAAATCCTTGTCTCGAGCATTTCCCAGCCTCTCTCGTCTAAATTCGTGTCTTTTGCCACTATTTGCATCTGAATGCGTAATGGGCATTGAAGTCTCTGGTCTTTCATCTGTGTAAGCATCTGAGTCACGCCACTGCTCTAGGCGGCAGCTCCACCTCCCGTAGTCCTTGGTCCACTGAAATTCTTCTGGAACTTGAGGACTTCGTCCTTCCTGAGAAAATGCAAAAGCTCCAATGAGGGACATAATTAGGTCCATCCAATAAATCATTCGGGTTAATACAGATGCCTTTGTCCATAAGAATAAGAGCCGTGACTGCATGGAGATACCCGGTAGGAGTACGAAAATTTCTTCATACGCTCTCTTTTGCTTATTGCGTCTTGCTTCCTTAGCAGATTGGCTTCAAGGTCCGCCTTTGAGTATGTGCTGCAGTTCCAACTCCTGTGGTTGGGGCAATCGAGCTGCTCGACACAAGGACAATGTTTCCAGTAGTATTAGCCTTATAAAGTTAGAGGTACCATTAAATAACGGCCAGACTACAGCAGTTTACGGGACAAAATTATAAATGATTCTTCAAGTGATAAAAGGCAGCATAATTTTTAGCTGTGAGGATATTTGATGGAGAATTTCTAGCTTGAATTCATTCTAGTAGACAAAACTAAACACAATCATGACTTGCTTGTTGCTAATCGTCTTTATAATCTTTTGACAAACACGAAACTTTGCCTATCTGAGAATCATGTGCTGTGGAAAAGTAGTTTTGGATGCAACAAATCTCATCTACCTTCATTTCCATTTCCGCCTGTTCTCTTCTGGACTTGGAGAGATCTTTCTTTTCGCAAACTTCACAGCCTCCATTTCTAGATGCACTCCTTTGCAGGACAGATGGTTGCATACTCGCACTGGAGGGAGGCAAACCCTTCAATGTGGCAACTCTCTGGCGCCTGACAGCTCTGCCACGAGCAAGCGCTTGTAGCCTCACCAGTCCTTTCAGTGCACGGAATGCCTTCCTCGCCTGTTTGAATTCTCGACGAGCAAGATTGTCAGAATAAAAAAGTCATGTCCATTTTGAAAGAAATAACAAGCAATGCCACGAATTAAGCTGTCATATGTCTTATGTAACTCGTCCCAGGAAATTCCACAATGCTTCTAGATTCTCTATTTGAAACATTAGCTAATAACAGATGGCTGCCAAAATTTGGTTGAGTTCATTAGATATGGCCAAATGGTAGCAAACAAAGTTCAAAGAGTTTAAACGAATTTTCAATTGTTTCAATTTCTATTGTTGTCTCTACGCAGATTTGAGGAACAGAAGTCACGGGAACATAAAGAATCATACTAATTCTCAAGAGCATTTATGGAGTACTAAGAAAACATGTGCATGAGGTGATTACGGTGGGATAGAGAAATTGCTGAGTTATAACTTTGATCTCATCTATTCTTCCACTCTACATGCTAATGATTGTTCTACAATTGGTAAAGTAGCTCTTCCCACATGACATTCACACTCAGCAGAATTGTGACTGAAAAGTATCTCACGCCAAATGTCCCAAGTGATGTAAGGGAAACATTACTTTCATGAGTAAATTCTGAATCATATCATCTCACTAAAAAGTTGCCAGAGTAACAACAATACTCACAAGATATGCCCGGAAAACGCTTTGAATTCTGATGGCAGCCAAATGTGGATCTCCTTTGTAACTGTGATGCTGTGATTGAGAAGCGCTGGTCAACCGGACCACCTCTGCTGCGGCATGGGCGGCAGCAGCCGCCGTGGCCATGGCAACTGTCAGAGCGTGCTTCCTCTGTTCCTCCATCGCTCGACTTAATTTCGCATGTGGTGCTGCAAGTTGAGGGCATTGGTTAAGCTTAAGCCCTCCAAACAACCACTCATACTTCCTCGATTTCTGCATTCAACACCCAAAATAAATGTATTTCCTCACAAAAGCTAGAATCTATTGAGCAGGAAAAGTTAGGGGTTTTAGGACAACCTTTTCTGCTTTTCCTTTAGAGTCCGGGACAAAGAGCCTCTTTATCCAGCTGAACCAACACATCTTCTTCCCCATATAACATTCAGGAATAATCTATCTCGACTTCACAAAATGCTCTTCTCGATCAAGAAGCTTTCAAAAGAAGAAAAAGTCCATGCCTTCTCACGAAGAATGAGCACAATTCTCAGACGGAATTTGAAAGCCCTGCAAACAAAAATTTTAGGCCACAGAACAAAGGTATCTCTTCCGTTCCATCAAAGACCATCCTAGCCTACTTATAAGACATTAATAATACCAACATCACCATAAGTACGATGTCAAACAGCAGTGATTTCAGGACCCAGTTGAATTGTTCACGTATTAAGAGCTTCATCAAAGAACCGCACAAGTGGTTAACACTTTCACGGCATCTCTGCCAGAAAAAGACCAGGCAATGACATGCGTTACCGAGGAAGCTTGCCTCTATTATAGCATCAACCACATAAACCAACAGAAAAAAAAAAAAACAAAAAACAAAAAACCCAAAAACAAAGAAGAAGAGTACACAAACTTAGAAGGAACCCAACATTCCCAGATAAAGTAGTGCCCTGTTCAATGCCAGGAAGAACTCAGAGGACATCAGCACCTAACGTAGCGGCATTTCTTGAAGTAATTTGGCAAGGGCTTGCAAGCCAAACCCTGCTCAGTTTCCCATGAGCAAGCACAGAGAGAGAGAGAGAGAGAGGTGCGTACCTGTACAGTGTGTCTGCTCACAGCGTTATATACTTAGCGTTGGAAGAATTCAGAGGGATGCCAGGGAAAGAAGGTGATGACTAGAAATCAAAGTGTGGTCTCATTCAAGCTTCATCGTGGGGGACCCTCTTTTTTACTTCTTTTTCTCAATCTCTCCCCCCAAAACAGTCACTTTCACAGCTGCCACCTGACTAGTTGTTCTCAAGAGCCTCTATTCGGTATTCCTTCAATTTACCATCCTGGCCATCGAGCCGTGTCGATTTAGAACACTCATTTAATACCCAATCAATCGAACGGTATGAATCTCAAAACGTAGCTTCCTCCCATGACATGTGAAATCAGTATTTTGAAAATCAAATCATTCCAAATTAAACTTGCTTCATAAGCATACGTAGACACTAATGAGCAAGACCCTTTTATTAAATTTAGATTCGATGTTATAGTTACTTTCTTTAAGTTTGTGGATTCGTGCACCATGGCTACTTATGGCACTCCATGGATCGCTGTTGAGCACAACACTTAAATCTCATTTTACCTAATATGAGATGTGATAAAAGGTGAAACGAGCTGTTGAGGGCTACTTTTTTCTTGGAGAACACCACCCCCCCTACGAGATCGACATGGCTTGTCTTTGGAGAGGGTTTACTCCAAAAGCATTTCCACAAGATCCCTCTTCCATTAGCATTCAAACTTTGAAATCAACCCGCGAAATTGGAATTAGAACTGCCCGTATGTCCCGTCGCATTTCAAGACCACACCTACTACATCCTAAGACTCGGTCAGCTATTCATGAGGCATTTTTCCAAGTAGGCGGATTAGATTGACAAAAATGTTAGTGCCCCCGAATTTTCTTTTCTTCCGCATGGCCCATCCAAGTCCCATTCATGGAGAATATTATCGACCCTACAATCAAGGACACCATGTGAGCAAGAGCACATTTCTTGACACTAGCTTTATTTTTGGGCCATACATTTCTTGACCTTAACTAATGTATATGTACTAGACCTAACCTAGCTGACAACCTATCTCCTACGCCCTTGTTTTATCTATAGGATGAAAATTGCAACTTCGAATATGTAAATTGTAAAACAATCGAATGATGTTTCCCTCCTTTTCTATTTCGAAAGAGAAATCAAATCAATCATAAAATTTGTCATCTAGGTATCATCGCATGGACACGCCAGCTCCGATGGAAACTTGTACATAGTAAATGGGGAAGATTGACCTACCTAAGTTAGGTAATGGGAGAACGGGACTAAATGCATCTTGGTCTTTATTTTTATTTTGGAGTTGTGCAAGGAGAGAGGGCGAAACCTCTTTTGAGCTGTAAATAGTCTCCAAGATGTGCCATCAATGTTGTGGGGGACTATGCCTTTTTTCCTTTTTAAAATCATATTGTTTAGCTCAACAAAGGAGCTATAAGAATGAGTAAAATATAAGAGCAATTTCCTTTTCTAATATGCCCAAGATTTTCCGCAAATCATGAGGAAGTCCTTACTTTTTCCACCTCTACTTTCTTTCTTTTCCATAAAACGCTGAAAATAGAAAATTTCTGGCAGAAGGATGTAGCTTTGGTCATTCCTTTTTGCTAACATATCATTTGCATTCTAATTTTGGCACATGGTAAAGGAAAGGATACAGTAACTTTTTTTTTTTTGACATATTTTTGGGAGTCGCCAGAAAAGGCAAAATTTTTCTTTTGGGGGTCAGAAAAGGAGTAATTTGTTTAATTAAAGGGAAGTCGTTGCATGTTAAATGGAGAAAGCGAAAGGCTAAGCTATTATTGTGCCACATGATCCACATCAGGCATTTATTGTTTAGAATAAACTTTGTTTGACCCATGCTAGCAAGCATTATGTACACATTTTTAAATAAATCCATCGAAAAACACATTTTCTTAAGAGTTTCTGTGCGTGATGATATAAGAAATTTTGTCTCCGATAGAAGCTATCTAGCCCATATCAATTGTGATTGGTTACACTTAAAGCAAAATTACATAGCCAAATAATCACAAACGACTATAAGAAATACGAGCTATTTAGATAGAAAATAGGGTAAAAGCCACAAAAAAACTCCAAACTATACTCATTATGACACATTGATCTTAAATTATTTTTTATGACACTAAAAACCCCAAATTTATATCTATATGACCCATTTATCTCAATATTTTTTTTTGTGGCATCAAAAATCTCAAATTTTTTCTTTGATATCAAATTTCTTGGGTAAATGTGACGTACGGATACAAGTTTGGGCTATTTAATGTCATAATAAGAAGTTTGGGGTAAATGTATCACAATATACAAATTTGAGATTTTTGATTTCACAAAAAATAGTTTAAGATAAATATATAATAGTGTGGTAAAGTTTGAAGTTTTTGGTGGCTTTTATCCCAAAAAAGTAACATCCAAAATACAAAGTTCCAAAGTTTAACACCACATCATGGCTGCAATTCGCAATGAAAGTTGCTTAAGTTCAAAGCGTGGATGGCTTAATCATTGTGGCTTTAGATAAACCCACTTTTGACCAGTTCAATCACAAAAGTAGATTAGCTTCATTAAAGAATGAAAAGATGGGCAGAGATCGAAACTCGTCAAATGCTTGGCCAAGGTCTCATGAGCTGAATCGAGTGTGTATGATACACATCACCATCTCTGTCACAATAATCACACACACTTCTTCTCCCCCATTGCCGAACGACGCCTCTGACGCATGCCGAGCGAGCTGAAAAAGCAAAGTTCGCATCATTGTCGGCTTAGTTTAAGCTTCGGTTTGCAAAATGCTTTCCTCTCCATTTCTTTTGCATCAAATCCCATGTGCTGGAGAGCGGCGGATAAAGGGGCTTGACTGGTCCACAAAGTCTCACCAGCCAAAAGAAAGTGGCTTTGATCACAAAAATGGTCATATGGGTTGTGAACTGACAGTTCTATTTTCGTTGTAATGCTCCTGACTATGGGATGGGACGTGGCCTGATGTGTAAACTTCTCTCCTCCTGTGAATTTTGCTGCGTTTTGTTGAAAAACTATCCAAAAAATCTTAAATTAATTACATTTTTGACAAGTTAATATTAAATCTTTTAATTTTTTCGATTGAATCATAAATCTTTTCACGTGTTGTCAATGAATCCATCTGATATTTTTTATCGAAAATTATTGACGTAGACGCCAATTGTCTTAAATGGTACAATAACACTAATGTGAACAATTTTTTTCCTTTTTTTCATTTTTTCCCTTTTTCTTTTTTTTTCTTTTCCCCTTTTTTCCCGTTCTTGACAACCACGAGACCTTGTTAGTGGCTAGCAAAGGTCACCACCCTCAAGTGAGGTTGCCTTCACCGACCTTGGGCGAGGGACGCCTGAACCTGGGTTGGCGGAGGGCGGCCCTCGCCTAGGTGGGCAAGGGCAAGGGCAAGGGCAACCCTTGCTCACCTAAGTGGGGTGACCGTTGCTAGAGGCCAGCAAAGGCAACCCTTGCCAGCCAAGACCAGGCATCCCTCGGCCAATTTGGGGTCAATTCCAAAAAAAACTCCAAACTTTAGGTACAATCCCAAATATACCCCGAACTTCTTTTTGTCTCAAGAAAAATCCCAAACTTTAGGTTCAGTCCCAAATCTGCCCCGAACTTTTTTTTGTCTCAGAAAAAACCCAAAACTTTAGGTTTAGTCCCAAATCTGCCCCAAACTTTTCTTTTGTCTCAGAAAAAACCCCAAACTCTTAGTACATTCCCAAATATATCCCAATTTTTTTGTCAAAAAAAAAACTCATCAAATTTTACTCTAATTCTAAATTTGCCCTCGTTAGCCTATGTCCAAAAGACGTATTGGTAATCTCTAATTTTTTTTATGTCCTAAAATGGTTTTATTTTGAAAATAATTTTCTATGACATCTTGCTTATGTGTATTTATTATTTATGTGGAAATGACATGTTAAGTTGGGATTGGACCATGGGGTATATTTAAGAATAGATAAAAATTGGTGATTTTTTTAGTACAAACGGTGGGTAAAATCCCAAATTAGTATACCCATTAATTGTGATGTGTTTTTTAATTTAGCAATTTGACAATAAAATTTAACGGAAATTAAAAAATGGTAATTTGTTTCGGTGGTCAAAAAATTAATTTTGGGTAAATTTGTCATATGTGTATCAATTTGGGATTTTTCATGATATTGACTTTTTTTAGACAAAACAAAATTTGGGGTAGATTTGGGATTAAAATTAAATTTTAGGGTTTTTTCTGAGACTAAAGAAAAGTTTAGAGCAAATCTGGGACTGAACCTAAAGTTTGGGATTTTTTTTTAGACAAAAAAAAATTGGGGTATATTTGGGACTGGACCTAAAGTTTGGAGTTTTTTTTTTTTGGAATTGACCCGGCCAATCTAGCGACAATCCAACAAGGGCGGCCTTCTTCTTAGGCTAGTGCATAGATAAGGCCTAGCATAGGGAAAAAGGCAAAAAGGGGAAAAGAAAAGGAAAAGAAAAAGAAAAGAAGAGAAGAGAAAAAAAAAAAAAAAAAAAAAAAAAGAGAAGAAGGAAAAGAGAAAAAAAAAGGGATAAAAATAGTAAAATATTATTAAAAATTATTTACGTCATCATAAGTTATATTATATAGGACGATCGATGTCCATGTTAGCAATTTCTGATCAAAATTGGTCCAATTGATTCAATTGGCAAAATATAAAAATGTTCAAGACTGAATTATTAAAATTGAGATGTTTAGAAATGAATTGATAAAATTGCAATAGGTTTAGCACATTTGGACAATTATCCCTTTTGTCTTGAAGTTAATCAAACCCTAGAAAAAGAAAAAAGAAGCCCAAAGGTGATTGTCCAATGAGAATCAAAAAATTCCGCTTCTTTTAGCTTTGGAACTTTGACGTGCATTCTTATCTAGCAAAAGAGTGGGATAGTACAATCCATGTACAAAGGCATTTGAAAATGTTAGAAGTGTGTAATAGAAGTCCAATATCGTCACCTAAGAAGATCTCAAAAGGGAGCCCAAACCCAAGCCCATTAACATATTAAGTTGGACTCACATTCCCTTAAAAACTTTAGCTAATGAGTTATGGGCCAATTAGAATATATTAGTTGCTTAATTCCACATCAATTCTTCAATAAGAGACTTTTCTAACATAACTCACATATATATCCTAATAATCTCAACTTGAATCTCCAATACCCAACTTCATCCTTAGTCTCTTTTTCTAGACTAAACCATAAAGTCTACCACCGGGCCCGCCATGCTACACCATGATATCCATCTCCCCCCACCCCCAAAAAAATCGAGTTTCAATACACATTGAAAGTGAGCCACCACTTAACTATCAACTCTCATATCATTTGTTAGAAGTGCATAGCAAAAATCTGATACTTTTATCTAATGAGATCTTAAGAGAAGCTTAAGTCCGAGCCCATTAACATATCTAAATTAATTCACGTTCATTTAAAAAATTAAACCAATGAGTTATTGGCTAATTATAATATATTATCTGCTCAACACTACCAATTCTTTTATGTGGAATTTCTTTAACACAACTTGCACGTTTATTCTAATAGAGGAAGTAGATTGTAATCAAATATCAAAACAAATTCAAATGCTCATTAGGGAACCAATTTTGTATGTATAAAGGTATCAAGAAGTGTTAGTGCAAGCACAATGATGAATTAGTCTCTAGAGACTCTTGCAAACAGACGTTGATTATACAATATCGATTAAAGGGGTAGCAATCCGTGTGTCCTGCTACAAAGCATACGTCATTCATCCTCAATTCATATCTAAAAGAGTAAACTCAAACTCCGACCAACATGTCATAGATGCTATGACACATCTTCTCCGCCCAATGTAATCAAATTAGGAAAGATAATACCATGTTTTCCTCCTCCTTACCCATCTTTTAATTGATTGGTTAAGAATATAAACATTGGCAGCATTCATTTTAGGATCTCTAAATCGCGGGCGGCTTGTAGACTTGCTGCCAAAAGCTCTTTTCCTCCTCCATCGCAGGTTAAATCTAAATAGCATTGATACCGATATCGACACGCAACATGCAACATAACATGCCAAAATGTTATTTTTCAAAAAAATAGTAAATTTTAACACGTTGTGACATGTTGTATATTAAATGTATATTTTTATATATATACATGATAAATTATCATTTTTATGATTATTTCAATCAAATTAATTTGATTCAAATTTATAAATAAATATAGAATAAAAAATATCATAGAATGAATTTACACTAAAAATATTAATTTACCATTTATTAATATCATTCATTATTTCAATTTGACAAATTTAAATCAATTTCAATAATCTATAAAACTTAGAGAAAAAGAAAAAAACAAGCAATCAATGTTTTGGACTTGCGTGTTAGAGTATGTTGGAAGAGGAGAAAAAAAACAAACTTAGGAATGAATTATGGGTCAAGAGAAATGAATCAGAAGAAAAGAGAAGACTTGATTTTTTTTCTTTCCCTATTTATTATTTTTATTTTTCACATATTTACGTTTTGACCCATTATTTATTGAAAATGTTTAAAATTGATCATGTAGGTGTCGGAATATTGAACTCGTGTGTTGGAATTCTCAACTCAAGTGTCAAGATAATTGATTAAGTGTCGGATTTTTCTAGCACATGTTGACTGATTGTCAGAAAGCATCGAAGAATGTTACATATATGTTGAAGTAATCGGCACGATATGAAATTTTCTAAAGAGTATCGATACTTCCTAAGTTGGAATAAGCAGGCGGTCTACGGCGAAAGAAAAGGAGTGCTTAGGCTAGCATTCATAAGGTCATCTTGAAAAAGTCTTGGGCTTTTGGAACTTTCCGGTTTCCAACTCCCAAGTGGCATTGCTCTCTAGCCCGAAACTAGAAAGATGGGGCTCGATTCAAGAAAATCCCATCTCGTGCCACAGCCCAAAAAAGAAGAGTCTGTCTAGAACCAGATTTGGACTTTGGAATATCCGACAAAATCCAATCTGACACTCTGACCGACTCTCCTTGTGTAAGATCAGAGGCACATCCCAAGTCTTGGTTACTGCATGCTTCTCGTGTAAACATGAAGGACTTGACGTGACTCAACCGAACCGTTGTCCTTGAACAGGCTCTCCACATGGCAAGAGAATCTTTTCCTTCTTTATTCTTCTGTCCTTTTGCTTTCAAAATCATAGGGGTACTATTAAACAAAATAAGATGATACATATTTAAGCTCTTTTAATAAAAATCTCGAGGATTTATCTATCATAGTAAAATCATTTCTCATCAACCAAGAGAGTTTTTGACTTGCATAACTTCGCCATCCAATCTGAGTGAGGTTGGGTGAAATTGAACCGATTATTGTTGGGAAAAGTATCTAAAATATCTTAAATCCATTATATTTATACCTATTTAATTCGAAATATTTTGACCTAATGTCAATTTAATCCTTCAATTAATTTTAACCAAATATTGCTAACATGGACACCAGTTAGTCTACGTGGCACCATTGGTACTGACATAGACAATTTATAATGATATTTTAATATTTTTAATTTTCTTGTTATTTTTTTCTGATTTTTTTTTATTATTCTTTTGTCTTTCTTCTTCCTTTTGTTGGTGACTAGCCACCGGTCACAAGCAATGGCTAGGCAAGCTAGCCTCACTTGGGCAAGAGTTGCCATCACCGCCACAAGCCAAGCCCGGCCAAGCAAGGTTCGGCCTCACCATTGAACTTGGGCCTTGCACGGGCATAGGCAAGCCTCTGTGAGAGTTTCCCTTGCCAAATCTAACTAGGGTGCTCAAGCTTGGGCAAGGGTCGACTTTGCCAAATCGACCTAGGCAAGGCTCGCCCTTGCCCAATCGCCCGACTTGTGGTGGCGTGGGTGATGGCAAACCCGACCTAAGTGAGGCTAGTATGCTCAATCATGGTCGGTGCCTAGTCAACGATCAAAGGAAGAAGATAGGCAAAAAGAAGAAAAAGAAAAATCAGAAAAAAAAATTATTTAAAATAGTTCACGTCAATATCGCCAATGCCACGTAGATGTTGACATATGATTTTTAGTCAATACATTAATATATACAGAAAAACCGAATTAGTAGTTTCCAATCGCAACATGGCCCCTTTTTTGAACAAAAAGTGTCATTTTTCAATTTTGTTTATTGCCTTAACTTTAAAAGTAATTATTTACTCATTTCACATAAAAACATGAAAAGTCCACCTTTAGTCAAATATTGACTTTTTCCACCAAAATGTTCTTTTTGAGTCTAATTTCAATTTAGAAGTGAAAATTTTGAAAAAAATTCAAAGTTGGCCACAAAATCAAATTTTTATTGAAAAATCAACTAAGATTTGACTTGTGGTCAAACATTTGACCCAAAAAATTGAAAAATACAAAAATCACGAAGTCATTTTATTTTTAGCTTCAATTTGACTTTAGCATCAAGAATTTTGCGAAAATCAATTAAAAACATTATTTTCCAAATTTTTCGATTTTAGGTTCAGAATCGGCAAAAAATAAAATTACTTTTGTTCTAATCATAATTAGGCTTAGTTCCTTTTTACAATATTTGATCTAGAGATAATAACTCATTCACTCGTTCAATCAATTTTGCGATCAAGCAAAGTAAAATGTGAATTAACATTTTTATCCCTAATTAGGGGTCTATATCGATTCTTTATGATTTGTAAGTGAACACTTTTATTCTACTTTATTTTGTGAGTTAAGTCCAAATTCAGGGTTGATTTTACCAAGTTCACTTGCCAACTCATTGATTTAGGAGATTTAGCTTATGAGGCTCTAAGAAAATAGGGTTGTTGAGCATTGATTCAAGAAATTTGAGTTGACTCATTCATGACTAGCGTTTGATTTGATAAATTGAGGTTCGATTTGGACATTGGCCCTCAATTTAATCTTGCATGTTATCGATTAAAGATCGATTTAGATGCAATAAGTTTCCCTAGTCATGGACAATTAGACTAATAGGTGCTTAGCAATTTTAATTGAATTCAATTTCAACTAGTTTGCAAATTATGACCAACAACTAGATGGAATTGTCCAATTTAAGGCTTAGAAAATCCAATTGGTGTGCCCATAGTATGGGTCCAATAATTCCCGTGGCAACTAGGTAACCAGGTTAATAAAAAAATCATGAAATTGAATATTCATAATTTCATTAGCCTAATTTGCTGAAATTAGATTGTTTCTCTTCAAAATTGGACTGTTTTCTCTCTGATTAACCAAATTTTCTTTTCAAAGGGACTAAATTGCACAAACCAAAAAGGGAATGAGACCGAACCAGTCAAACCAATTAAACTGGCATAAGACCGGTCTAACCGGTCAAAATAGCCACCTGTGGAAGAGGCTGGTTCAACCCTCCTCTAACCTGTTTTTGGCTAGTGACCTCCACCACACGGTGGCCCCACCCAAATTCGAACCTCCTATGCCCTCACATTTCCAGAATTTGCAAATAGGCCTCTAGGTTTTGACAAAATTACAAAGTTGTCCCTAATTAGATCCTTAATCACAAAAATTTGAATCGTTAATTGTGTTAAACATTAAATCTCAGCCATTGAAATTAGCACATGTTAAATGTGTTAAACATGATTAAAAGTCTAAAGAGTTTGTTAGGTAGATGGGTTAATTCATAGCTGTCGGATTAATCTAATAGCTAGGATTTGTGATTAGGGAGGACTATATATAACATTTTCCTTCATTTTTTTCAAAGGGGAGACCATTTTTTTAGATCCAAATTCTCTCTCTATTTACCTCCATTTTCCCCTCTCTAAAAACCACCCCAACCACCTCCCTCAACCGTCACAAGTCCGGCCTCCGATGGGCTTCCTCCGACGATGTCGCGACCCCTGCTGCCTCCCCCGACCTTCCTCAGCCTCCCTTCGATGGTCTGGCGATCAGTTTCCCCTTTGATTCTCCCCCAATTGGTTCGTGTGAGTCGATATTCCCGTTGCGGTTAAAAGCCGATCCAGCCTGGACCCGTTCTGTCCAAGCCTCGATCTGGCGGTCCTCCAGTGCTAATCTCCCTTCCTTCAGCGACCTCATCTTTCTCTGACTCCCTTGCAATCAACTGGTGGTCGGTGCTTGGGTCAGTCTTGGACCGGTTCTATACAGCAGAGAGCTGGCGCCATTCCGGTGTTGGTCTTCTCTCTTCCGACGAGTAGAGGCCACTCCGGCGTCTCTCCAACGTCCTCAGGTGGCTGGTGTCCTACATTCACAAGCTTGAACTTGGTTTAGCGATTAAACATCACTAAAGGTAGGCCTCGCAATCTCGAGCTCAATGAAGCGAGTTCATAATAGACGATCTAGGCTAAAGCTCAAGTTAAGATTGATCCTATGGATGTTATAGCTTCTGTGAGGATCATGATGATTGTGAATATATTTTCTTGAATGATTATAAAGTGATTTGGCTTGATTAGGTGTTTGTGCTTAATTTGTAAAATTCGGATTCTAGAATAACAGATCTGGAAAATCTTTTCTTTTGAGCTTGAAAAATTGATCGAATGAGTTTGAAGTCTTTATGACTTTAAAATAGACTCGATAATTTTTTGATGACCTATAGAACACTTCGATCGGACTCCAATTGATATCTGAAAACTTCTGTCAAAATGACCTTTGTGTCCTGTGATTGTGTTTTGATTACTAAAGTTGTGATTAATCCGACCTTTGTTGCTTTGTGATTTTTTTTTTTTGTCAATTTTCCTGATCTGATTTTTGCATTGAGCTCTTAACGAAATTCATTTATGACATGTTAATCTAGCACATATATTTTTTTCAAAATTTTTTGAGATTAAGAACTTAGAACGATTGGCCTTCACGTCACTGTGCTAAACACATACTTTTGCATGTTCTGACTGCATATATTGGTTTCTCGAATTTTTACTGAATTTTGTATTCAAAATTTGACTTCAAGTTCTCATGAAAGTTGTGCATGAGATACTTTTTTTCTCAGAATTTTCCAATGAGTATATCTAGGCCAAATCCCCTAAAAATTGTCCTCTATGCTGTTGGTTTGCATATTTCCGAATCCGAATTTTTGACTTTGTTAATTTTATTATGATTTTTCCTGAGCTCTTTTTGAGTTGAATGTTGGTCATGCCATATATTTTGCTCAAGATTTTTGAATGTCTTAGATTAGGTGAATTTCTCTAAAAATCGTTCTGACCTCGATTTTGCCCTACATAAACAAAGTGTACATTCATGTGCAATTGTACATTAATTGTAAAAAAAAATCCATGAATGTCATTGCGTGGTATAATTTCATTCTAAGGACACTTATGCCATACTAATTGAATATCATTACATCATGCCATTGCATATATTAGTGTGATTTCATCCTGTCATTATGATCATGGTCAATATACGTCATGTCATTGTCATTTTCATATTATGCTTTGTGATTATATTAGGGCCTAGATCCCTTTATGAAAAATGTTTTTGATTTGATGCTCAACCTGTATGATTTTACTCACACTTTTGCCTTGTTATATAGAAGAATTAAACCATGCACTTTGTTCATACGATTGTTGCCCTAAATTTAATCATGTTGCACGTTCATGAAAATGTCCAAAATTGAATGAATAAATGACCTTAATTGAACATGTCACCTCTGATAAAGTCTTAGGAAATTCACCAAAATTTCTAATGACACCAAAATCAAACCATTTGCATGTCAATTGGCCCACTTTTCAGTTTTTGCAAAGTTCCCCTGTAATCTGGAAAATTGTAAAATTTGGAATACATGTATGAGCATTTTCATGTTTGCAATTTGCTATTTTTGCTCGAATTTTTCTGTTGTGATTCGATGTCCAGATCCTCATGAAGTTTGTTTGTCATCCTTAGGACTATCATGTGGCAAAATTTGAGGAATTTTTAGTATGGTTAACATTATCAAATTGCTATGAGATTGCATCAAATTATTGTTGCCCTATTCTGTCCTAATGCATTTTTCCACGTTCCTAGATTTTTATAAATTCATGCGTAGCTCATTTCAAGATGTTGTCTTTATGAAAAATGTTCTATATTGAGTGTATAACATGCTGCAATTTTTGTAAAGTTGATTGCTTAATGGGTCATGTCTCTCTGTCAAGGTATTATGGATTCCTCTGTTTTGCTTGATTGTGACATGTACATGTTTTGTGATTTTTAGAAAATGATGCATGCATAATTGATTTTTGATATCTTCACGACTTTTGATTATTATTTCTTGAACTTTAAGCAAAAAAAATTCTAGAAAATAACAAGACCATCGAATGTATGTTTGATACTTGAGATTGTGATCAATGCATATATTGGATGAGTGAAATGAACTGGTGCCGGTACATTAATTGTTTGATTGAATGTGAAATGAGGTCTTCGGACCTACTTGAGTGCTTATCTTCAAGTTTGATGCATGTGATTGGTAAACACTCGCGCAAGCCCCAATGCATGTTCGTGGGTAATCTCAGGGTTACGCATTAGAACCTATTTTAGGGGTTATGACATTACTTATCGTAAGTGAATATTTATGATGATTAATGATCATGACCTATGTCTCATAATGAATCGGGAAAATCTTCATGGCATATTATGCATGCCATTTCCAAAGGCTAATCTTGAGGCCGATTTTAATTCGTCGATTGGATGACTCTTGTTTGTTTATTTGCTATGTTTTATGTGTTTTTGTTTGAATTGCTGTTTGTTTCTATTGTAAACCGTTCATTTAGAATAAGTCGAGAATTAGGATTGGTGATGAAGGCAGCTCCGAAGATGGTGATGGTTGATGTTCCTTCGAAACTTTCCTATTTTGTACTATTCATTTGATATTTCACATATGTCTCGGGTTTTTTCCATTACGTTGTATAAAAACCCAACGAGGTATGGATTCCTTTCCTTTCTTTATTTTTCCTTAGAATTGCATGTTAGATTTATTACTTTCCTTAATTGTTTACTTTCCGCACTGCAATTGTAATTAAAATTGTTTGCCTTTCTTTTTCCACTTTTCTAGAATTAGAATGGTATGAAACTGACATCCACGCTTGAACACTTTAGGTAAAAAATGATGACTATTAGATATGGAAAGGGCACGAATAGAAACAATAGCATAACCCAAGTCCCTAAACCCTAGAGCTTTGATTGTGTAGGAATCAAGAAAATCCTTCCAACCCTCGATTGGACTTTCTAACTAGTCCCTAAAAATTGAGGCTAGTGAATTAAGATGAATCTTCCCGCTATTGCGTAGGGTATGAACTTGAGAGAGTCTGCACTCACGACTCACCCTTTTTCAAGTACCGCCTCATGAGTAAATATTCCTAAACTCCGTCCCTCTCGACAGCGACCGTTGTCAAGGGCAGGTCACGACAGTAGGCCAGCTAGTGTCCATGTTAGTAATGTCTCATCAAAATTAGCCGAAAGGAATTAATTAGCACTAAATCAAAATGTTTAGAATCAAATTGAAATTATTAAAAATTTTATGATTAAATTGGTATAAATACAATATATTTACAACTTTTTTTAACACTTTTCCCTGATGCCATTTCTCTTGGGCATAACATGGCTCGAACATGTTATGCCCAAGATATGGTTTGAATCCATGACATGGTTCGAACCCACTCTTGACAAGGCAAAAAGAAAAAAAAGAATATGGTTTGAGCCCGCCATTGGCTTCATGTGATTTTGAGAGATAACACGTCATTTTCAAGTCTGTCGTAGTTACCATATTTTTTATGAGAACTATTTAAGAGAAATTAAAATTTATGCACTTGAACTTTTAATAATTTTAATTTCCGACCTCCTCCAACTCCCTCTTTCAAATTCCAAATCCATGTCCGCCATCAACGTCTATGGGGAGGAGAGATCTATGATAATGCTTAGGGGAAAAAGATCACTGTTGGCTACCTATTTCCTTCTCGTATTCTTTTTTTAAAGGGGGGGGGGGGGGAATTGCGAGAGTGAGTGATTGTGAATACGTAAAGACCTAGAGATTATATTATGTAATATTATCCACTTTGGGCCTTTGACTTTTACGATTTTAAAACGCATTACACATATAGAAAACCCCAACCTCATCAACTTTTCCAAAACTCCCTTCTAGGCGATGTGTGACGGGATGATTTTAAAATGCGTTACATAGAATAGAAAACCCAAACCTAAAAAATATGTACTTTTTTTCTCTTTTTTTTTTTTTTTTATGGCTGGGGCTTGCTCCTTGTTTTTTCGAATTATATCAATATTTCACTCCTACAATTACTTATTCGTTGGGACACTAACCCCTGGGAAGGACGGATTTGAGTATGAAGAATTAGCATACCGATTCGCTTTCTTCCTTCCCGTTCGTAGCAAAGGAAACTCTTTTTTTTTTTTAGAGAGTGTTACAACAAACGAAGTATTCTCCAATTGAGATGAAACTTGGTCCCTGATTCTAATCACTTATCAAGTAAACCCAACTCTTATAAATTAGCTCAAAACTCCCCCTAGGTGATGTGTGACAGGAGACATATGCTTAGCCTCACCCACTTTTGAGTCATGATCGTTCGCCCAGTGCAGCCTTCCCATGTGTTTAGCCTCACGCATTTTTAAGTCACAGTCATCTGCCTGACGTAGTTTTCCCTACCATCTAGGCCACGCAACCTACTCTCAAGGTTTGGGTCATCACATTTTCCACCCCTTACGGCACAACACTCTTGTTGTAGCCCCTCATGTTGTTAGGAGTAGAGAACCTAAGCCTTATCAACTAAACCCAAGTTTCATCAATTAGGTCAAGACTCCCCCTAGGCGACGTGTAAGAGGAGACATACGCTTAGTCTCATCCACTTATGAGTCATAGTCATTCGCCTTGCACAACCTTCCCATGCACTTAGCCTCACCCACTTTTAAGTCACAGTCATCTGCTCGACACAATCTTCTTGGCTGTCTAGGCCACGCTACCCACTCTCAACATTTGGGTTGTCACATTCACCACCCTTACGTGCTCTTGCTATGGCTTTACACGTTGTTGGGAGTTGGCTCTCATACCATCTATAAGGACCTAGGGCACTGTTGTCTAATATTGATCGCTTTCGCTTCAGGCCTTTGGCCCTCACAATTTTAAAATGCATTACACAGCATAGAGAATTCAAGCCTTGTCAACTAGCTCATGACTCTCCCTTAGGTGATGTGAAACAAGAGAACATGTGTTTAGCCCTCACCTACTGGGTCACAGTTGCCCATTGACGTAGCCTCCCCTGTCATTCCGACCATAATGCCCACGCTCATGATCTAGGTTGTGACAGAATATGTTGAACATTGGGATACACAAGCATGCAAAACACCAAGTTGCATTCAATTCGCATCATTATTACTTCAATGAGACATCACCCCTTCTAGTTGATGGATTCCTGATGTTTGCATTAGAGTGGGGCTTTCCTCGTCACCTGAAGCTTACATAGTTATACCAATTGAGGATAGCTGAAAAAAGGAGCTTAGATATTTCTTGGACATAAGGCAACGTTGGAATGCATTGTGTGATCAATGCAATTAAGTCACTCGTCACTAGGGTCACTTTACAGAAAGAGGATTGACCAAAACATCCTAAATTTAATGTATTTTTGTCAATTCAATTTTAACATTGTAAATGTGTCAATTAAATCTAAACCTTTTCACTTTTGCCAACTGCGTATATTCGACCAATTTTGATCACAAAATTATTTGTGCGAACATTAACTGGCACTGACATAGAAAATTTTAATAATATCTTTTTTATGTTTTTTCAATTTTTCTTATAATTTCTTTTATTTTCCTCTATTTTCCTTCTTTAATTATTTTTTTACTACGGCCAAGGAGGGTTGTCAGTTCCTCGCTAGCTGCAAGTAAGGGTTGTAGCAGCCCTTGCCTAAATCTAGATGAGGCCATTACGGCTGTGAGTGAGCCCAGCCTTGTCTAGATCTAGGTAAGAAGGCCTTGCCTGTGATCGCGATGGTCTAGGTGAGGGTGTTACAGCCCCTAGACCATCGTGGCCAAAGTAAAAAGAAAAAAAGAAAAGAGAAGAAAAAAAAAAAGGGACTAATAAAAATTCAAAAAAAAAATAAAAATTTAAAGAAAAATTTATCTATGTCAATACCGGTCGTGTCATGTAAGACGATCAACGTTTAAGTCAGAAGTTTTCGACCAAACCTCACCCAAATTTAGGCAATGGGGCCTCACCTACAGTTGCAATGGTCTAGGTAAGGGCATCACAGCCCTCACCAATGGCCATCGAGGGCTTAGCGACCCTCATCGGCCATTGATAAAAAAAAGAAGAACAAGAAGAGCAAAATAGAAGAAAAAAAACAAGGAAAATGAAAAGAAAAGGATAAAAGAATAAATACAAAATTGAAAAAAAATATTAATTTTTTAAAAATAATTGTCCTGGCCAATGTTGGGCGTGCCGGGTGGGACAATCGTTGTCCAAGTTAGTGATTTTCAATAAAAAAAAATTAGCAAGATATACTCGATAATATGTGAAAATGTTTAGATTTATATTAAAAAAAAATTACAATGGAGTAGGTAAAAGTGTAATAAATTTATGAGTTTTTTGGATAATTGTGCCCTTTGTAGTTGGTACCAAGTACCAATTGTCAATTGTACCAAAATGCAAGTTGATGTAGGCCCCCTTGGTTCAGTTTTGAGAAGGGTTCAAAGTCCATTGGGGAAACTACAAAGCATTTGGCAAGTTTTTTTGAGACTCCCTTAGCCAAATGCTAGCATTTCGAATATTGAAAGCCTAATGTAGGTAGGGACCTACTTTGGGCTTTCAGTATTTTGGAAATGCTAAGTCCAGTGTTCATCCGTCACTATTTATCTTCTTCCCCATTCATTCTTGAACGTTCGTCTTCCTGATCCATTGCCTAAGAGTTGGGCTTCTCCGACGACCGCCACCACCACCTAGGGGTTGTGCCTCCCCGACAACCATCGCTTAGTGTAGCATGACCTACAACTTGGGCGCCGTTGCTTGGGGTTACCCACGACCTAGGCGAAGTCACCTGGGGTGGTGCTATCCACGACTTAGGCAGCACCACCTAAGTGTGCGACCTTAGGGGGCGTTGCATGAGGTCGCTTCAACTTTAGGCAAAACTATCTAGCACCAAATTTTATTTTCATATTTAAAAAAAAATAGCTAAAGTCATTTATAATTGTGGGTTTTACCAAACGGTGTTTAAACCATAGTTATTTTCCAATGCTATTTAAAGTTACAATTTATTAAACGCTATAGCATTTCAAAAATTAAAGGTATTTGCATTTTTTCAATGTCATTCCCCAAAACCAAATTAAATTGGCATATACTCAAGGAAGCATCTGAGAGCATATTCTCCGGGCATTATAGCCTGCATTTATGGGTACCCTTCCCTTCTTTCATGTGTCCTTGGTTCAAGAGAGCACTGCAGCTTTGGTCCATCAGCTAATGATATGTGCTGTAATCTCCTTCAAGATCTCCGCTAATTGCTCGAAAGACAATCTCCTTCAAGAGGCCAAACAAGTCGATCACCTTATGCTTACGAACACCGCTCGCTTAAACCGTCGAATAAAGCATATTTTATTATCGTCCCCGAGCACGAATACAGAGCCCGATTACCTGAAAATTCCTGCAACACAAGTAAACTCCTTTAACCGGTTAAGTCCAATCATTTGATATGTACATGGCTTAGATCAATTTGAACGATGTCAACGAGATTCGAACAGGTGCCTGCAGTTCTCGATATAGAAAGCCCCTGAAGTCTAGCCACCTAAGTTACTTATTCAATTGTAAAGAATCTCTAGATTAGCTTGTTAATATCTCATGTTTTGAAAATCTTTCCAACCAAATGAAATGTTCTTGTTTTAATCATGCTAACCCTTTTTCTTTCCTATAGGCGCTTATTCTATCTTTTCTATGTTTCATGAATAATTTTATTTTCATTTGTTCAGTAATTTAGCATGGGACATTAGATATTGCTACCTGATACCTACGCGACATCGATCTTCTCTTATATTGAATAATTTCTATTTATTATTCATGAATAATAGATGAACAAAATGTCACGAATCAGATTGGGTTGGGCAGATCTAACCCGAGTAAAATGCAACTCCCTTGCGCTACACCAAATCAAGACCGACTTATTCTTTTTACAGCAAAAATGCACACTTTAGATGTTTAAACTCTAGACATATGGAATAGTTTTGAAATTTGAGGATGAATAATTTTTTTGGAAGGAAATTTTGAGCTACAACCTAACTAGCTGGAGCTGTATCGAGTATATTTGGTACAAGAAAAAATTTTTGGCCTACGACTTGAATCAGCCCCGGCTGTACTAAGTATATTCACTCTTGAAATTTTTTCTTTTCTCGGTTCGAGCCAACAGACTGGGTTACAAAAAGTTAGGCCCGATCTTTTCGGGTCGGCCAAAAATTCCCTCTAGGCTTGATTTGTCCAGCTTGTTTGTAGCTTCATAGTAATTTACTGGGCAATTAGATAGAGAACTATTATAACTTTTAATTACCACCGTTCTCCTAATTTATTTAATTAAAACTTCAAAAATGAAATATTGAAAACCGAATATTTGCTTATTAAGAATGCTTAATGAGTGGTTTGTGGCATTTGTCTAGAAGACTCCTTTTATAAGCAAGGATTAGTCCCTCTAATTATTAAAAATACGACCTTAAAGTAGACAACCTAGGACACATTGCATCGATTGTCACTACACATCCTTCCAAGTGCACCGTCCACATGGGTCCCCATTCACGCGCAAAATCAAAAAGCATTTTAAAGATTGCCTCTAAGAAGTTAACTTCTGGAGTGCCGACAATAGAACAATTCTAATTTTAAATTTATTTACAATGAAAAATGTAATTTTTTTTTTCTTTTTACAATTATAGGGTCTAACTCGTTCGTGCCCGAATTGCTTTGCAAAAAGTAATAAAAAAAAAGTATATCTAAAACTAGATAAAATTACCCATTCAACTTCTCATACACCGCAATAGTTTTGAAATTTAACGACAAATTATATTCTTGAAAAAGTTGAAAAAAAAAGAATGTCTAATGCCCAAACCAATCAGACTATACCGAACATATTTGGTCCCCAACTTTTTTCTCTTTTTCAATTTGGACAAATAGACCCGGCCGAAAAAAGCCGAAAGCCCACGTCAGCCCAACCCACCTAGCCCAACTAGACCCGACTGATTTCTAGCTTTACGAACTTTTATTAAGAAATCAAATAAGGAGCTACGTTAGTTTTTACTAAATCGACGGTGCGTGTAATATTCATAATCACTGTTTTTTTTTTTTTTTTAAAAGAAAATTTCGAAAACCAAATATTTCTCGTACCAAAAAAGCGACGCGGTTGCGCAGAATTTGTCTAAAAAGATCCTCTACGGTAATGGCGAGAAGTTAAAGCAAAGGGATTAGCCACACCAATTATAAAAGAAAAAAAAATCAGGACTTTCCTTAAGGGGACAACCTAGGACTAAAGCTGTACCGCCCTGTCGCTTTAGAGATCTTTCCCAACAAGCGCACCTGCTTCACGCGGGTCGCCATCACGCACCCAATTAAAAAGAAGAAGAGAAGAAAGTCAAGATCTCGCACACCTCTCTGACCGCGTCCAGGAAGTTTACCGTGTAGAGTACCGACAATACAGCAATTATACTCCAAAATTTTCACAATAAAATAAAAAAAAAGTTTCTTTTCTTTTTATTAAGATCGGCTGACGAGACTTAAGCACGAGCACTGATTTAATATAAAACCATCATCGTGATATCCCTCGTCATTCCTTGGAAAGTACCTCGACTTTATTTATAATCTTAATTCCACTCCGAGCTTGTTTTTTTATTTGAAAAATGGAATCCCCAACTTTTATTATGGTTTCAAATATGTCCCTGCGTCCGAATAATTGCTACCATCAAGGTCAGTTAGAGATTTATTGTTTCATTGATGTTCTTATATTCGTATTGAATAATAATGACCTCTCGATATTAGGAAACTTTTTGGAAATTACCCATTTTATCTCTTTAAGAATAAATCGTCTACATTTGAATGTGATATTAAGTGTGGAAAGAACGATGATGCATGTGTATGGATTCTATAGCGATTGTGGATGAGGTATGAGTATCCAAAATGGATCGCTCAAATTGAGAACTACCTAGAGCGGATCAAACTGGCCAACTAGGTCTAGATCCTAAGAATATTGATCCAACTCTCGGTTCCTAAAAGTGGAATTAGTGTTCCGATAGTCTGGTTCTCTGTTCTAAGGGGAGTTGGATTGACTACATATAATTTTTATTTTTATTTCTTCAAAAAAAAATTAATGGGCTTAGTTTATTATCTTCAAGGAAATAGAAGCCTATAATTGGACGATAAGATATCCAAATGGAATCATAGGATGTATCTCAAGTTCAAATTTATTCTTAATGACTAGATGGAAACATGAAAAAAACAAAAAGTAACCGATTTTATTAAATCGGACTAGGTGGTTCGATCCTTGGTTTCCAAAATTGGGAACTAATCCTCTTGGTATCCCTAAAATGAGGATCAATCGAAAGGAAATTATAGTTAAAAGCTAGTAATACCAACCGTTTCTTTTCTTTTTTTCTTTTGGTCGGTAATACTGACCGTTTCGACTAGTCCACTTTTTATGGTGGGATGTTCATAGGGTAAGTAAATCTACGATTTTTCTTTTGGAGGGCAGCGTTCTTGTGAGCACGCTAATCTACATCGATTCAGTAGATCTAAATACTATTCATGGAGTGCTCCCAACAAGCAATAATTTGCAAACTTGACTGTAGATATCTTCTATATCTACATATTAACCCATGAAATCATTTTTGTCTCACCTCACTCTCTCTCTCATTTAGTCCTTATAAAACCTTTTTTTTTTCCCTGATTGCAAAGCGGAGAGGACAAAATATATAATTGACCAAAGAAAAGTACAAAAACAAAAGAAATCGGCGGGCCCACCTACTATTGAGAAAGTGGACTTGGTAAAATTACTTAATTGTCTTTTATTGAATAATCAACTTCACCTTTGCGCGTCTCTCTCGTCTTCCTCCAGATCTTTAAATATTTTTCTAGCATAAACATTGAGCTTCAGTTATTCCAAAAAGTAGAAAAAATGTTTGTTTAGTATATTTTCTTTCGAAAGAATAACCTGTGCAATGGTGAAACAAAAAAGACAATAATTTATATTGTCAATTCTTGTAATATTGTACAAGGAATGCAAACTATCTAATCGCCATGAAAATTAGTACTTTATATAACGGAATCGATTAGAAACTATCATTTCGGAGAAAATAATGTTGTTGTTGTTGTTGTTCTTTTTCGTACGAATTTTTCTTTCCCTGAAGAGAGAGAAACCGCCAGTAGAAGGGGGCCCTGCATAAATAAACGCCCGGTGAAACCCTCCTTATTTACTGTGTGCTTTTCTTTAAACTTCACCTCGAGTTTCATAACTTCCGAAGCACCCTTTAGACGTTGCTTCCAAAGCCTAAAACCTCTGCATCTCTCTCTTCTCTCTCTTCTCTCTCTCTCTCTCTCTCCTCGTCGTGATCGCAATTCGGCGGCCGATCGCTCCGTTCTTGGACGACCCTCGTTTCCTTTGCCGCCGACGAGGCCGGGGATCGTTCGCTCGAGAAGTTCCTCTTCGACGGGGGTGGCCCTTTTTTTCTTGTTCTTGCTCTGCAACTGCAGGGATTTTTTCTGGGGTTTTTATACAACCGGTTTCTTTCTTTCGGAGGAGTCCTGTCGGCCTGAGGATGGGCAGTTCGAGGGGACAAAGGGGTAATCCTCGTCATCAAGGCGGTCAGGGGACCAGATCGCTGGCAAGAAAGCCGCCGCTCGGTAGTATTTTATTTCTCTGTTGCTTTTTCTTTTTTTTCCCTTCTTTTCCCGTGAATCTGTGATTGATTGTCCCTGTCTGTGTTGAGTGGTTCGTTCGTTATCGTTTTCTTTTTTTCTTTTCTTTTTTCGATTCTTTGTCTGCAGTAATGTTTGCTTCCCCTGTTAATGTCGGGTTCGTACTTGAAAAGTTTGTTTTTTTTTTTTTTCTTTTTTTTCCCCCTGTATTAATCTTGATCGTCCTTTAGAGGTACACAGTCTGGTGGCAGTTGAAATGACTTCTGTTTGCCAAGGGGATCGTGTTTTTACGGTGGTTGGGAGTCTCTTTTTGGTGAATGAGACATTAATTTCAGTGTGTTGGTGTTTGAAGTTGAGAGCAGTATGACTAAGCTGATTGCGGACTGGATGTCATGAGTGGCACGAGAATGATCGTTGGTTAGTTTGATTGTCTGGAGTTTGGCATTGGGTGTAGTCTGATTGTTATACTGCCTTGCAGCCTCATCTTAAGTGGGATGATTCGGGCTGTTTGTTACGAATTCAGCATTGTTATATAGGGAAAGAGGTGAATTGGCACTGAGTTTTTATCATCTGATGGTGTAGTGTGTCGATTCTTGTTAATTGGTTTTCATTACTAGAGTGCCTAACTTTTCCAGTGTGGATGATTTTTATCTTGCTAGATTGGGTCATTGTTTGTACCAGATTTGCATAAATCAGTCACTCTCTCTTTTTTTCCCCTGACTTCTGTTTGGAAGTTGCGTCTTGAATTGATGAACTATGATGGCGGTTTTCTTCATTTACAGGCAGTTGGCAGCCAGCCGTGCCAACATGGGAGAAGGAATTCTGCAAATCGGTTGGCTCAGTTCCCTGGCCCAGGCTCTTGGATGCAAAGAAGTACTTGCACATACATGACAAAGTAGTTAAATGGAATGATTCAGCAGTTGAGGAGGCATTTCACAACGCAAAGGAACGGTATTGGGCAGAGATCAATGGACTTCCATGCTGTATCTCTATACCTGGTCCAGATATCCATATAGACAAAGTAGATTGGGAATCCAAAATGGACCCTGAACTGCTTTTGGACTTGGAGCGAGGACCTGAGGCTTTCTATGGCAGTGATAGTGGTCAAACGGTCATCTTTGGCAATGTCTTAGCTAATCCATCCTTTGCATGTGACGGATGGGGAGATGTAGAAGAGGAGTGGCCAAAGGATGAGACATTTTGGAAGGTTGTTGATGATCATGCAGGTGGCAAAAATGTTTATGGAGCTGATCCTGTGGGGAAAGTCACAGTTGATGCTGATGCTGATGCTCTTCAGGGGTCAAAGCAGGGCCACTTTCAGGGCTGGAATCAGTGTGCTGGTACACAAGAGGATTTCAACGTGAAAGACTATGGTAGATTAGAGAATGACAAAGACAGGACCGTTGACAATTGGGACACCTGGGATTGGGATAAGATGAATAGAGAACTCGAACCTGCTGGGTGCGAAAATACACATGGAATTGATTCTGCAGATCAAGTTGCAGCTAATTGTGACCCTTTTCAGGGTTCAAAGCAGGACTATTCTCAGGGGTGGACTCAGGAGGTCAGTGCTCAACAGGAATCTGATGTAAATGATTATCGAAAGTTGGAGAACGGCCATGATGGAACTAGCAACAACACATGGGATTGGGACAACATGAATAGAGAACCAAAACATGTTGGGGGTGGAAAAACGTATGGATCTGATCCTGTGGAGCAAATCGCAGATGATGGTGACCCTATTTTGGTTTCAAAGGAGACCCCATCTCAGCAGTGCAATCAGTGGGTTAGTACTATAAAGAACAGGCAATCCATAGCCAGTGACAATTGGGATACATGGGATTGGGATAAGATGAAGAGAGAACTCAAACCTGAGAGGCAACATATCCCGAGACACAAGCATGCAGGATTTGGCCGGAATGACAAGCAAATGAGGTATGGATGGAACCATGGTAAAGGGATGAAGCAGAATAATTTTGTGTATTGATATTCATGCTGCAGTCTGCATCTTATAGTCTTTTATTTTTTGAGATCCATTACCCCTTCGTATCATGGATAGACAGGAGTAAGGTGACCGTTTTTGTCTGCGATAATTAGCATTATTTTGTTGGGCTGTACATGCCATTCTGTGTATTTCGCATCAATGTTGTTAGGGCAGAGCGGAGTGTGTTTGGTGGTAGCTAAGTAATTCGTGTTGTGTCCGCAATTTTGTCCCCGACTAGTCTGGAAGATTGGTCAAGTTTAAGCGTTGATTACTTCCGGTTGCCCCTTGTAGTATCTTTGCTGTAATTGTCAGTTGTGAAGTATAAGCAAGTGCAGTTATTACAGATTGTGTCCTGAAAAAGGATTGCCATTCAATCCATTGGATCTCCAGTTCCTTTTTCTTTGGTAATCTTCACTGTCTGCTACTTTTGTAGTCTCTATTCATTGAAGCATAAGGTATAAGCAAGTCGTCAGGCTGCTTCTGTCTTTTGAAGGCGATCCTCGTCGCTGCTTTGGAACCGGCCAAACATGTTTCCTCATCGAAACCTAAATGAAGGACACCACTGCGGCATAAACAAAAGGAGCTTCGCATCTAGTGGATTCCGAGGCAAAACCGAGAGATGATGTAAAATATATCGAATGAATTGAGGTGGTGGTTCCTCATTTCGAAAGATTTGTATATAATTGCACCTTCAAAATATGTTTACTTGTTCAAAGACATTCAAATCTGCGATTGCAAAAAGAACACATTTACCGTACACACACACGTGTGTGTGTGTGATTTTGCTACAAATTCTAATCTCAATACGAATTTTTAATATTATATGAACATAATAAGGGATCAAGTGCGTACTAAGTACGCTTGTAGCATCGACAACTAAGTGATTCTATGAATAATAACTACCTTCATTGAAAGAAACATTGATGATATGAGATGGGCTAAATCCTTAAAAAAGGATAATCTTGTAGCTGCTTGGACAAATATATTCTCATTTTTTTTAAATGGCATAAAAAATGAAGAAGAAGATTTGCATGGACTTTTACTCGACGGACAAAAATAACTAACATCGAGTTTTTCATTCATGCAAATGGACGAGTTCACTCGAGATTGTCGATTTGGAATGCTGTTTATTAGTAAAATTTATAATTTTATAGGAGGCATAAAAGGCGGTATATGCTGTGTTCCTAAACAGGTGAAAATAAGTAGAAATGGTGATTTCTTTTTAGCGTACAATCATGAAAGCTATACTTGAAATAAGGTCATTCAAAAATATATATCTTCTATGTTTTAAAAAGCTATAATTAGAGAGACAAAAATAAATTATAACTTATTTGATGTACTAAATCGAACTATTTGCATAAAGTAAATTATGATCTAAGTTAAGAATAATTTTTTTTTTATCAAGATCACATGTCTTTAGTTTGTTAGCTTGTCCTACCCTTGTTTAGTCTCTCATTAAGTGATTTTCTTTAAATTATATTTTTATTTTCGATCTTCTTGATTAAAGAGATTTAGTTAACTTAAAAACATGCATCGTCTAAATAAAAATTATGAAATTCGAAAAATATTAAAGGAACTATAGTCAAACTAAGCCATACGAGTCAAAAGTAATATTGGATTCACTCACTTTAATTTATTCATTGTTTTCAAATTTACACTTGACAAGAGATAAATATATACTCTCTTCCTCTTAAAATTTAAATCCACTAAAAGTCAAAAGTTTAGGTATAACAACCAAATAAACTGAAAGTTAGTTATTAGAACGGAAGCTATATGATGAAGTTATATCATATGTGATGTTAGGTGGCTATCATAAAGACAAAATAAACTGTTATATAATTATAATGGAGACAAATCAAAGTGCCATATGGTGAATATTGAAATAATTATTTTTCCCGACTCCAATGTCAACTATATACAATAGATTTTTCACAAAAGGTGCTTCCTTTTTTTTTTTTTAACCTCGGCAGTGTAGTTTAACTTCTGCTTAATTGAGAAAAAACAGAGAATTGCTTGAAACTTGCCCTCGCGCACAAGCAACTCCTGCATTCGCTCGACGTACATGATTTCACATCGTACGAGCGATGTCTTTATTGCGCACTGTTCTTCCTCTTCCTCCTCTGCCTCCGGCCTACCGACACTACTAACCATTTATTGTGATGCATGATTAAGTTAAATACGAAAAAGGGCTTTTAGCTTTTGACACCGCGAAGCCTTCGACGCTCTCTGAGAGAGAGTGAGAGAGAGAGAGAGAGAGAGAGAAGAGGCTTAGCTTACCTCAAATTCAAGAACCCTTTATGGATTTCGCAGCTTCAATGGCTCCGAGCCTTTCTTGTCTTCTCGCTGTTTCACAATTTGGGGTGTCGTCTTTTTGGCATTTACCATTTCTTGATCGATGTTTACAGTGGGTAAGAGGGTGAGAAGAGACGATCGTCGCATCGCCGACCCTTCTCCTCCTTTTTCGCCTGGTAAGGTCTTTCTATTGTTCTTTCTTTAAAAGATATTTTGCCTGCATCTCGATGATTCCTCGAAAATGTGGGCGTGAGTGGAAATGAAGAAAGATCGGTTTCTGAAGCTTTGATAGGTGGGGTTTTGGGGAGGAGGGAGGAAAAATAGAACCCGAGCGGTTGAATTGAAAGTTTAGCTTTTAATGGAGAAAAAAAGACTCAACTGATCATAATCGTTGAAGAATAATTGACCAAAGAGTAAAACGTTGAGGACTGCTGCCGCAATTAGCCCAAAAATAGATATATCAGGAATGTTAACATGGAGAAGGGTTCTGTGGAGATGGAGTAATTTAATGGGACCAGGCCAGAGTTGGGTTCTCTTCAAATTTTGCTCTAAGCAGAGTAGATCCGAGCTAGGATTCGTTCTTCTTTTCATCTGGCTTGCCTCCTCTCTTTGTTTTCAATTGATTTGGATGCTCACTCTCTGATGGATGCGATTGCAATTCCCTGTGTTGCTTGTTCTTTGGCCTGAGCAAGGTTCAAATTGTTGAAAATCAGTGACTGGGCCTTGAATTTTTGGTTCTTTGGGGATAATTTTTTTTTTTTTTTGGTCTTTTTTTTTGGGGGAGGGGGTGGAGGGAGGTGCAAGTGGAAATTTTGCTGATTCATGGTGCTGAAACTACTGCCCTTTTGTCGGCTAGGAGAGTTTATTAATGGTTAGATCATAGGAATTAGGAGTCTGTGGATGAACCCAAGAGGCTGTTTAGATGCGCTGCGAGTTGATCATTCAAATTGAGCTGACATGGAGAATGTTTGTGGAGAAGGCTGTGGTATATTCAATACTCAAAAGTCAGGATATGCAAGACGACTTTGAAAGATGGACATGTTGACTAGCCAACTTAATTAGTCACGCTTCGGAAGTTCTGAGTACGAGACAGGAAACATGCATTCAGAGGATCCACAGAGTGAATTGGTTGGCAATGTTGGGAAGCTCATCGTTTTCTGATGTTCTTCCTAATTAAATAAACATGTTTATTTCATTAGTCAGCTAAATGATCTTCTCTTTCATTTTTTGCTTTATGTGATGTTCAAGGGTTCTTTTCATCTTGAGCTGCATAACATGCTTGACATCCAACGTCTGCTGTTGAAGGGTGATCCACATCCCTTTGTTTGGTGTTAATCTCTGCTTTCAGGTCTTGGCTTGCTTTATCTCATCCACCTAGCGCCAATTCTGAATATTTTCACGTACCAAGGGTGTCATGGAATGGGTTCAATCTCTGTTGATGCTTGAGTCACCCAATTTCTTCCTTCACATTCAGGGGTACAGGCTGTGCAGTTTCTGAGTTGCTTTATTTCTTATATTCTAGCTCTCTCTTCAAGACTTCTGGCAATGCATATTCTCGTGAGCTCTTGTGGTTCACCTCGGGGAGGGCTCACCTTGAAGCACTCGCCCCATCCTAGGACACATGCTCCACAGGTTGATGATCACGCTTCCCAACCTAAAGACAGGCATACTTCAGATTCGAGTATTCTTCTTGTTTGTTGGTCGATTCGCATTATCTTTGCACAGGGGTATTCATTCCCATTTTTCCTGGTCCTCAAGTGAGACGAGCATATTCCTCATGCTTCTTATTCTTCTCTTTTGGGAAGTTAAGGACACGATTGGACCATTCTGTCGCAGGTCGAATCTGTGGTCAAGCGGTTGACTTTTAAAAACAATGGGCAACGGAGTAATCTATTTCTCTTCATAGATCACCAGTTAGTTCTTTACTAAAATATGCGACTTCCCATTAAGCTTCGTTGATATGTGTCTTTACCATCTTTACCCCGATTTAGACGGATTTGTCTTCTTTTTTTGTCAATTAAATTAATGCAGCAAGGAGGCATGACTGCTCATAGTGTCATGCTAGGTTCAAAAGAGTAATCTAATTTTGATTCGGCCATTATCATAACTAATATATCCATGTTGAGAATTGGATATAAGTGCTATTTTCAGTTAGGGGGTGCGATCCAGTTGAGTTGAGTCGACGTAATGCTAGGCTCGAGTTCAACTCAACTCATAAATTAGAAGCTCGAAACTTGACTTGATATAAAATTCAAACGTACTTGATTTTAATTATGTAAAACTCAACTTACTTGATATTTTCCAACTAGAGCAAACTTTACTCGGCTCAAAATGCTTGCGCTCAAGCCCTTTGTTTTTGTTTAACATTTTATTAAGGGGCGACATTGTAATTACACATTAAAAAATAATACATTTTTAACATCATTTGTTACAATAAATAAAAAATGAAAATGAGATACTTGATTAGGTAAACAAGCCAATCGAGTCAAGTATGTGATTAGTCAAGGAAGAGGACCTCATGAGTAACATGACTTGCTTGCAACCCAATTTCGTGTCTAACATTTGGACCTCGCTTTTTGCGCTATTTACAAAAGTTATTTATTTATTTATTTATTTATTTCATTTCCTTAATTTACTAACTAAAATGAAAAAGAAAATATCGATTGTAATTGGTAAAAAAGACAAGACTAATATAGAGAAAAATAATGTAAAGATGGAAAGACTAATATATAGAAAATATAATGACCTAAACATTTTTAGTAAGGGGTAGCGAGGAACAAAAAGTGAAGGCTGTTGTTCAATATGTTATGCCTACAATCAATAAAGGAAGGATTCAAAATTGGCACCATTTTTACTAGAACATTATCAACATTTCAATGGTTCCTCCACCAACTACAAATTCTATCAATGAGGTGTTTTGTTTTGGTGGCAATTACTCACACTAGAATCAATGCCTATCAAACGTTAAAATACTGTGGTAATTGTTTCTTTTATTTCCGTCTGGAACTATGGATATCATTATCGAGCATGCGCATAGCGCGTGACAACTAGCACCGGAGAAGGTACTTCCATATCCTACGGATTGCTAAATTGATTCTTTTGTTTTTTTGGTCGTAACTAAATTGACTTGAAAAGAAAAATATTTGAGATTATATCCCTCCAACCCTTTCCACGAATCCTTAGATAATTGCAATAACATCACCGAATTGCCAAAACAGAAAAACGTATTTAGAGATCTTAGGGGAAAACATTTAAAGTAATTATTAATTA
This sequence comes from Corymbia maculata, assembly GCA_014182735.1. Classification (NCBI taxonomy): domain Eukaryota; kingdom Viridiplantae; phylum Streptophyta; class Magnoliopsida; order Myrtales; family Myrtaceae; genus Corymbia; species Corymbia maculata. The sequence continues at coordinate 14,525,254 of CM024692.1, read as the reverse complement.
GAAACAAAACAAGTCTATAAGCGATTAGATTTCGATCGTTCAAAAGTGGAGTAGAAATGAAAATCGTAAGAAAATAAATAGGATGGTGTAAAAACAAAACTCAAAGAAATATGGAGATCTTGGATATTGGAGGAGAAGCGAAGCATAGTTGAGCGAAATCGATCAAATCATCCATCATCTTTTGTCTTTCCTTGTTCACAACCCAATTTTTTTTTTATTTTTTATAATTGATAAGTCGTAGACTTAATCAGCAATAATAGAGTTTGATAAACAACAAAAGTCATGGACATCAGCATCACGTGTGAGTAGCAATATTTTCAGCCTCTTTTAGATTAGTGTTGCTAGATGTCCGTCATCAGTTATCTAGGATGAAGTCATTGACATTGATAACAATGTTGAGTAATTGATGAGTAGCAATATTTTCAGGCTTTTTTAGGTAGGTGTTGCTTGATATCAGTTATTTGGGAATGAAGTCATTGATATCGATATCGGGATGTAACAATGAGTGATATTTTCAAGCTCTTTTTTGGATAAGTGTTGCTAGATAATAGGAGATTGAGAAGTTATTTATTTATTTGAATTGTGTAATCTCCGTTTATAAATATCGATCGTAGGCTTTAAAGAGCCACATCGTTCTCTTTGTAAACCCTAGATCAATTACTGACCAAAAAAAAACCCTAGATCAATAAAAAAAAACCTATTATCTTTTATGATTGCTATCTTTCAATTCCCATAATTTAGTTATTATTTCAGATATCTTGTTGAGTGTGATATTTTCAAGCTCTCTTAGATAAGTATTGCTGATAATAGGAGACTTAGAAGTTATTTATTTATTTGAATCGTGTAAACTTCGTTTGTAACTGTTGATTGTAGGCTTTAAAGAGCCCCCTTGTTCTCTTTGTAAGCCCTTGATCAATCAACAAAAAACCTATTGTCTTTTATCAATACTATCTTTCAATTCACGTAATTAGTCGTAATTTTAGATATCTCGTCAAGGGTGATGTTTTTGGGGTCTTTTAGATAAGTTTTACTAGATAATAGGAGACTGAGAAGTTATTTATTAATTTGAATTGTGCAACCTCCACTTATAATTGTTGATTGTAGGCTTTAAAGAGCCACGTTGTTCTCTTTGTAAACCCTAGATCAATCAACGAAAAATCGATTATCTTTTATCAACATTATCTTTCAATTACCATAATTTAGTTGTAATTTCAAATATCTCGCCGTCAATTAAATTCCTGCATGTAATTTAATTTTAGTTTTAAACAGCTAATTCCAAAAAAAGCACAAATTTTAGGTCAAATGACAAATCTGACCCAAACTTTTTTTTGTCTTGTAAGAAAATACAAATTTTAAGTTAAGTGACAAATTTGGTCCCAAAATTTTTTTGTCTCGTAAAAAATTACAAACTTTTACCTTTATCCCAAATATGGCCCCCTATTGTTAACTCTCTATTTGAAGTCACCATTGTTTTAGGAAAAAAAAGGTTCTAGTCATCAATTTGGCGGATCTTGTCCATGGTGTCTTTTGATGGACGATGGTCTATAGCTTCATATCATGACCAAACGGCGAAGTTTGGCTAGAAAAATTTAATCTAGAGACCTTTTTGATTTGTTAGTGAAGTGTAGAAGATGATGAACTACTTCATTGTTATTCTCTAAGTTGTGGCCCCAACAAGAATACAATGAATAGTGCTTTAAATCTAGCTAACAAGTGCACATGGAATTATTATTGAGGACAATCAATGGATCTAAGGTAAGGGAGGCTGGATTTGTGATTTAAGTGAAAGTTGGTGATTTTTTCTAGACAAAAAAAGTTGAGGTTAGAATTTTTACTTGACCTAAAGTTAATGCTTTTTGATGAGATAAAAAAAATTTGGGCTAGATTTGTTACTTAAACTAAAGTTGGTGCTTTTTTTTGGATTTAGTTCGATCTTTATTGTCAATTAAATTCTGGCGTTGTATCTACCATCTCACTTTGCCATTGAATTAAATTTTTGTGAAGTGTTTTGTACTATGTCGATATTAATTCCTAATGAAGCATACATGTTCATTGTGATTTAATGAGACTCTTATTTGTTTGGCGAAATATCTTTTTGGTACGCTTGGTGGGACAACTCATGATTCGATTTGAGGATATTTAATGCCAGGAACAAGAAATTATGTCTCGAGTAACAATCCTAATGGCAGTGATAGAGCTGGGCACTTCGAGTCTTCAATCGTTAACCGAACAGCAGAAAAAAGCCAATGCGAAAGGGCGACATTCCCTGATGCATTAATAAAGGTAATAAAGAGAAGTTGCACCAAATCCCTATATGTTGCGCTTCATGAAGAGATTATTTGTAGAGTAGTGGAACAATAAAGCCAATGACATTGAGAGTCATGTGTCAGACGTGCTACGCTAATCGTCATCAATTCCATCAATGATGTTTTTGCGAGGCCTGGATTGTCCTATCAACCACCACTATCTAATCCAATGGTAGAGGGGTACAGTCCCTCTTCATTTATTGATGGTAATAACATTGGTCAAAGTAGTCTACTAGGAATTATGCAAATGCCTAAGTATTCTAATCAAGGTCATAGTGATGAGAATAATTGGGCTGATATTGGTCAAAATAACCAAATTGATGACAATAATTTGACAAATCAAACTAGTCAACAAGCTGATCAATTGCCAAATGTTGAAGATGTAAGGCTAGTTCCACTAAATGTGAATATTTTTACTAGGCCTAACATGCCGATTAATGATGATAATCTGGCAAGATCAACATTATTGCCTAGGGGGCAAAATAGCAAATTTGACCATTTTTAAGATTTGATTGCACTTTTTGAAATTTTTATAATTTAGCAATACTTTTATGATAAGTTTTAGGATTTAATTGTACTTTTTGAAAGTTCTAGGACCGAATTGCATTATCTTAACAAACTTTAGGACTTCTAGTGCAATTATCTCTTAATTTAATAGACCGGTTTTAACGTACTTACAATTACATTTAAAGAAATAAAGGTAATTTGATACATGTAGTGTAGCAGCCAAGTCCAATAGAGTATCCTAATTGTTATTTTGCCAATATCCCCATATAATCCCTCGTTGGAATTGTTTACTATTTGCCATTTTCATTTTCAAATTTCGAAAGAGGCAATATTGCCGAAACTGCTTATCTATAGGCCGGTTGACATAAGCGAGTAATACTATGAGCATTGGCAAACTTGAGGGGTTAGTAATGGTGGCGGCATTTGTTATCTTGAGCTGTTATACCTAGATTCTGCGTCCGCCATTGACCAAGAGTAAGATTATTCATGGTTCACACGAACATTTTGCATGGTTCTTTGTTTGGCTATTAGTAATTTATTATCTAGAAAAACCACAAAGACAATGAAATGTAAATGAGGCTAATATTTCAACCATTATCATAGTCAGTGAGGGTGCGAATAATAACCATTATATTTCAGATATCAATTTTTAGCAAGAAACATATATATTTATTTTCTCTGGACTAGTTTTTGAGCAAATATACGCATTTGATAATGATATAAAATTTTTATTTCCAGAGAAAAAAATTCATTTGATAATGACACAAAATGTCTTCTTTTAGGAGAGTGACGGGCGACAAGAGACGGTGGCCAATGGATGGCGGGTAGGGAGGCGGCTAGTAGTGAGGGCAAGCGATACGAAGAGTTTTTATTCCTCATTTTCATTCCAGAATTAGAAAAGTAAAAAAAAATTATTTCTCATTTTTGTTCCAAACCAATTTATAAACTAAAAATTTATTTAAAAATGAAATTGCGTTACCAAACGATTTATATTTCAAACCTATTTTTGGGAATAAAAAAATAGAAAAATATGGAAACATGATAGTTATCATGCGTGCCCATACCATTCATCCTTTAAATTATACCCCAACATTTTCTCCTGCTGTGTACATAAATCGGAGGGTTGTCCAAAAAGTCACTCATCCATCGATTTACTAGATTAAAATGTTAGACTTAGTTACATGCGTGAACTATGCGGGTGTACATCTACCCATTCGCTAGAAATTCGTCATCATCCATGTCCAATATGAAATTTAGATTTTTCTCTTCTTTTTTTTCTTTTTCTAAGTTGGAAAGACGACCGAATCCAAAATTGCATTTACCAAGATGAATCGGATTAAATTGGCTGATTCACGTTGCTTTTTATGTGCGACTCAAATAATGAGCATTCCTCACAAGACTCGCTGTCCTACATGGTTTTCCTATTACGAGTGTCAAACCCGGAGAACATTTTGCGATGGTCTCGTCCTCGTCACATGGATTGACCTTCCAAAGAAGGGTAAGCGTTATGCTTTTTCTTTTTTCTTTAACAGCAGATCCGAGCGTTGGATTTGGATTCTGAAATTTGTTTACTTTTCTTGGCAACGCTCGATGAAGAGTCGCGACCATATGGCAGGACATCTATGGAATTGACTTGAAATTTGAAGGCTCGAATGGAAACAAATCTGTAATTTAAAGGATTAAGAAAGTTCATTTTCATTTGTGTTTTGGTTGAGTAACTCGACGGTGATTGTCCTTTTTAGCTAGTTGACAAAAACAGTAAACGTTCAGCATAAAAAGAAGGTGCAGAATCATGTTGGAAAAACAATAATTCCGGTGCATGAATTCGATTCACCGGGCGGTGGATGATGGCCAACAGAAAAGGAAACTGTAATCCGAATCAGAAGTTAAGGAGCTATATAAACGCCAGACCACCGTTCGAAGTACAGTGTGCTTCTTATGATTTCGCCTCGTGTTTAGTCATTTTCAACCCCCCTTTAGACGTTGCCTCCAAGCCTAAAACCTCTGCGACTCTCTCCCTCTCTCTTGCCGTGTGATCGCAATTCTGCGACTTACCAGTCACGTTTTTGGACTACCTCATTTTCTTTCCCGGCCAAAACCTCAAATTGTCATTTGAAAATTTCTCTGACAAGCGCCCTCTTGTTCTCCCTCTTGTTCTTGCTCTGCAACCGCAAGATTCTTTTGAAACATTTTCTGTCAATTTTGAGGAGTGTTGACGAGTTAATATGGACAGTAGGAGGAGACAAAAAGGTTACAACCGTCATCAAGGCTCTCAAGGGAGCAGATCGTTTGGAAGAAAGCTGCCTATGGGTAATATTGATACGTCTCTGCACTCTTTTTTCTATGATTGTCTGTCTGATTACCTGACAGTTGGTTAACTTCTTTTAAAAGTTCTTTGTCTGCAATAATGTTTTCTTTCTGTTTTGTTTTCTTTTTCTTTTCCACGATTGTTATGAGGGGGGTTGTTTTTTATGGTAGTAGGCAGTCTCTTTTTGTTGAATTATGGAATTACCTCCTCTAATGGATAGTCAATGTAATGTGATATTGGAGTTTAAAGTTGAAAGTAGAATGACCTGCTTGTTCGTAGAATAGGACATTATTTGAAGTTGTCTTGAGTTGGGGAATTGATGACGGTTTTGTTTGCTTTAGCAGGCGAGTGGCGGCCAGCCGTTCCATCCTGGGAGAAGGAATTCTGCAGATCTGTAGGGTCAATTCCCTGGAAAAAGCTCCTGGAAGCAAAGCGGTACATGTGCATATATGATAAAGTGCTTAAGTGGAATGACTCAGCAGTCCAGGAGGCGTTTCACAACGCAAAGGAACGGTTCTGGGCAAAGATCAATGGAATCCCATGCAACATTGCTTTGCCTGACCCAAATCTCTACATTGATGAGGTGGATTGGGCAGCCGAAGTAGACCCCAAATTACTTAGTGACTTGGAGCGAGGGCTTGAGGCCCTTGATGGTGGCAGTCATAATGGCAATTATAGCGGGACAATTATCTTTGGTGATGTCCTAGCAGATCAGTGGGCAAATCCTCATAAGGATTCCAATAAAAAAGACAGCAATAAGTTCAAGAGCAATCTAGATATAGTTTGTGACAATTGGGATACCTGGGATTGGGGTGACCCAAATAGGGAACTCGAACCGGCTAGGCCCTATGTTGACAAGCACAAGTCCTCTCGATTCCACAGAGATGACCATCGAATGGGTTACAAATGGAACCGCAGGAAGGAGTTGAAGTAGAACTAAGAATGGTTGTTCCCTTCTTAGTTTCTTTGTTGTAAACTTATTGAATTTGTAAAGGATAAGTGACTGCATTTATACTAAAATGTACCCGGAAAAGAGAAATGACACTAAAGTCAATGAATTTCATATAATGTAAGTGGTATGTTTTTGAAGCACAGATAATAACTTCAAAAGAAAAATATTTGAGATTATATCCCTCCAATTCATTCCACGAATCCTTAGATAATTGCAATAAAATCACCGAATTGCCAAAACAGAAAAACGTATTTAGAGATCCTAGGGGAAACCATTTAAAGTAATCATTAATAAGAAACAAAACAAGTCTATAAGTGATTATATTTCGATAGTTCAAAAGTAGAGTAGAAATGAAAATCATAAGAAAATATAAAGGATAATGCAAAATGTGAGATTTGATAGAGATCCGATTATTCTAAAAACTTAAATTGGTAGATGGAGGAGTGGTTTATTCTTTAAATTTTTCAATAGGTAGAGAATTCAAGACCTCTAGCTCTAATACCATGTGAGATTTGGTGGAGCTACTGTCAATTGTTCTAAAAGTTTAAGTTGTTAGACGAATGTATGATTTAATATTTAATTATATTATAACACGTAATTTAATTTTTAATTATATTTTAACACTTCCCCTTACACTTAGTTTGGTCTTTTGCCTAGTACTAAGTATGGAAATTTAATTTGAGAGGCAAAATAGAGGTCTAGAAGATTGGAACTTAAGACTTTCTACTCTAATACTATGTGAGATTTGATAGAGACCATTGCCGACTGTTCTAAAAGTTTAAGTTGATAGATGAATGTATGGTTTATTATTTATATATTCTAACATAAAAACAAAACTGAAAGGAATATGGAGATCTTGGACACTAGAGGCAAAGTGAAGCATAGTTGAGTGAAATCGATCAAATCATCCACCATCTTTTGTCTTTCCTTCCTTGTTCACACCCAAAATTTTTTATTTTATTTTTATCATTGATAAGTGACAATAATAGATTTTGACAAACAGCAAAAGTCATGGACATCAACATCACCTGTAACTAGTGGGTAGCAATATTTTCGGCCTCTTTTACGCTAGTGTTGCTAGATGTCAGTTATCAGTTATCAGTTATCTAGGATGAAGTCATTGACATTGATAGCAATTGTTGAGTAATTGATGAGTATCAATATTTTTGGGCTTTTTTAGGTAAGTGTTGATTGATATAAGTTATTTGGGGATAAAGTCATTGATATTGATATTGGCAAATAACGATGAGTGTGATATTATCAGGCTCTTTTGGATAAGTGTTGCTAGATAAAAGGAGATTGAGAATTTATTTATTTATTTATTTGAATTGTGCAATCTCCATTTGTAACTATCAATTGTAGGCTTTGAAGAGCCACATCTTTCTCTTTGTAAACCCTAGATCAATTACCAACCAAAAAAAAAAAAAAAAAAACCTAGATCAATCAACAAAAAACCTATTATCTTTTATCATTGCTATCTTTCAATTCCCATAATTTAGTTATAATTTTAGATATCTTGTCGAGTGTGATATTTTCGGGCTCTCTTAGATAAGCTTTGTTAGATAACATGAGACTTCGAAGTTAATTATTTATTTTAATTATGTAACCTCCATTTGTAACCGTTCTTTATAGAGCCACATCATTCTCTTTGTAAGCCATTGATCAACCAACAAAAAACCTATTATCTTTTATCAGTGCTATCTTTCAATTTCCGTAATTTAGTCGTAATTTGAATATCTTGTCAAGTGTGATATTTTTGGGGTCTTTTAGATAAGTTTTGCTAGATAATAGGAGATTTAGAAGTTATTTATGAATTTGAACTGTGTAACCTTCATTTGTAACTATCAATTGTAGGCTTTAAAGAGTCACATTGTTCTCTTTGTAAACCCTAGATCAATCAACAAAAAACTAGTTATCTTTTATCAGCGTTATCTTTCAATTACCATAATTTGGTCGTAATTTCAAATTTCTCTCGTCATCAATTAAATTTGTGCATGTAATTTTATTTTATTTTTGGATAGCTAATTCCAAAAAAAGGCACAAATTTTAGGTTAAGTGACAAATTTGACCCAAATTTTTTTTTTTGTCTCAAAAAAATCACAAATTTTCACCATCATCCCAAATATAGCCCCTACTATTAACTCTTTATTTTAAGTTATCATTGTTTTAGGAAAAAAAAAGGTTCTAGTCATGAACTTGGCAAATCTCATCGATGGTGTCTTTCGATGGACGATGGTCTATAATCTAGAGATCTTTTTGATTTGCCACTAAAGTGTAGAAGATGATGAACAACTTCACTATTATTCTTCAAGCTGTGGCTCATACAAGAAAATAATGAATAGCATTTTAAATATAGCTAACAAGTGCACATGGAATTATTACGGAGGACAATCAATGAATCTAAGTTAAGAGAGGCTGGCTTTGTGATTTAAGTGAAAATTAGTGATCTTTTTTTAGACATAAGAAAAAGTTAGGGCCAGAATTTTTACGCGACCTAAAGTCAATGCTTTTTTATGAGATAAAAAAAAAGTTTGGGCTAGATTTGTCACTTGACCTAAAGTTTTTTTTTTTTTTTTTTTTTTAATTAGTTGGATCTTCATTGTCGGTTTAATTCCAACATTGTATCTATCATCTCACTTTGCCATTGAATTAAATTTTCGTAAAGTGTTTTGTATTATGTTGTCGATTAATTCCCGATGAAGCATACATGTTCCTTGTGATTGGCTAAGGCTCTTATTCATTTGGCGAAATATTTTTTTGGCATGCTTGGTGAGACATCTCATGATTCAATTTGAGGATATTTAATGTCAAGAACAAGGAATCATGTCTCGAGTAACAATCTTAATGGCAATGACAAGGTTGGGCACTTTGAGTCTTCAGCTATTAACTAAATGCAGTGAATGGTAGAAGAAAGTGCGACAGGGCAACCTTCCCTGATGCATTACAAAAGGCAATAAAGAGAAGTTGCACCAAATCCCCATATGTTGCCCCCTATGAAGAGATTATTTGTAGAGTAGCAAAACAATATAGCCAATTACATTGAGAGTCACATGTTAGACATGTTATGCTAATCATCGTCAATTCCATCAATGATGTTTTTGCAAGGCATGGGCTTGAATTGTCCTATCAACCACCACTATCTAATCTAGTGGTAGAGGTGTACAATCCCTCTTCATTTATTGATGCCAATAACATATATTAGAGTAGTCTACTAGGAATTATGCAAATGCCTGAATATTCTAATCAAGGTCGTAATGATGAGAATAATCAGGTTAATAGTGGTCAAAACAACCAAATTAATGACAATAATTTGACAGATCAATTTGTTCAACAGGCCGGTCAATTGACAAACGTTGGAGATTTAAGGTTAGTTCCACCAAATGTGAATATTCTTACTATGCCTAACATGCTGATTAGTGATGATAATTTGACAAGATAACATTACTACGTGGGGGCAAAATGACAAATCTAACAAGTTTTAAAATTCGATTGTACTTTTTCAAAGTTTTTTATGACTTAATTGCACTTTTTGAAAGTTTTAGGACCTAGTTGCATTATCTTGACAAATATTAGGACTTCTAGTGCAATTATATGTTAATTTAATAAATTAGTTTTAACGTACTTACAATTACATTTAAAGAAATGAAGGTAATTTGATACATATAGTGTAGCAGCCAGGTCCAGTAGAGTATCCTAATTGTTATTTTTGTCAATTTCCCCACACAATTCCCCATCAGAATTGTTTACTATTTGCCATTTTCATTTTCAAATTTCGAAAGAGACAATATTGCTGAAATTGCTTATCTATAGGCTGATCGATATAAGCGAGTCATACTATGAGCATTGCCAAACTCGAGGGGGTAGAAATGGTGGCGGCATTTGTTATCTTGACTGTTATACCTAGATTTTGCATCCGCCATTGACCAAGTGTAAGAGTATACATGGTTCATATGAGCATTGTGCATGGTTCTTTGTTTGGCTATCAGTAATTTATTAACTACAAACAACACAAAAACAATGAAATGTAAATGACATTATCACAGTCAATAGATATGAATGATAACCATTATCTTTCAAAAATCAATTTCTAGTTAGAAATATTTTTTTTTTACTTTCCCTGAATAAGTTTCTGAGCAAACATACGCGTTTGATAATGATAAAAAATTTCTGTTTTTGAAACAAAATTCATTTAATAATGGTACAAAATATCTTCCTCTAGGGCATTGGCAAGTGGCAAGAGGCGGCGGCCAATGGACGACAGGCGAGTGGGTGGGCGGGTGGCTAGTAGTGAGGGCAAGCAATGCGTAGTTTTTATCTATCATTTTTGTTCCAAAAATAGAAAAGTAAAAAAAAAATATTTCTCATTTCTGTTCCAAACCAATATTTGAAGTAAAAATTTATTCCAAAATGTAATTGCATTAACAAATAAATTTATATTCCAAACCTATTTTCCAGAATAAAAAATAAAAAAATATGAAAATAGAATAGTTATTATGTACATCCATACCACTCATCCTTTAAATTATACCCCAACATTTTTTCCTGTGTACATAAATTGGAGGGTTATCCAAAAGTCTCTCATCCATCGATTTACTAGATTAAAATGTTAGACTTAGTTACGTCTGTGAGCTATGCGGGTGTACATCTACCCATTCACTAGAAATTCGCCATCCTCCATGTCCAATATGAAATTTCAATTTTTCTCCTTTTTTTTTTACTAATTTGGAAAGACGACCGATTCCAAAATTGCAGTTACCAAGATGAATCGGATGAAATTGGCTGATTTACGTTGCTTTTTATGTGCGACTCAAATAATGAGCATTCCTCACAAGACTCGCTGTCCTACATGGCTTTCCTATTACGAGGGTCAAACCCGGAAAACATTTTGCGATGGTCTCGTCCTCGTCACATGGATTGACCTTCCAAAGAAGGGTAAGCGTTATGCTTTTTCTTTTTTCTTTACCAGCAGATCCGAGCGTTGGATTTGGATTCTGAAATTTGTTTACTTTTCTTGGCAACGCTCGATGAAGAGTCGCGACCATATGGCAAGACATCTATGGAATTGACTTGAAATTTGAAGGCTCGAATGGAAACAAATATCCGCAATTTAAAGGATTAAGAAAATTCATTTTCATTTGTGTTTTGGTTGAGTAACTCGACGGTGATTGTCCTTTTTAGCTAGTTGACAAAAACAGTAAACGTTCAGCATAAAAAGAAGGTGCAGAATCATGTTGGAAAAACAATAATTCCGGTGCATGAATTCGATTCACCGGGCGGTGGATGATGGCCAACAGAAAAGGAAACTGTAATCCGAATCAGAAGTTAAGGAGCTATATAAACACCAGACCAACGTTCGGAGTACAGTGTGCTTCTTATGATTTTGCCTTGTGTTTAGTCATTTTCAACTCCCCCTTTAGACGTTGCCTACAAGCCCAAAACCTCTGCGACTCTCTCCCTCTCTCTTGTCGTGTGATCGCAATTCTGCGACTTACCAGTCACGTTTTTGAACTACCTCATTTTCTTTCCCGGCCAAAACCTCAAATTGCCATTTGAAAATATCTCTGACAAGCGCCCTCTTGTTCTCCCTCTTGTTCTTGCTCTGCCACTGCGAGATTCTTTTGAAAAAGTCGATTTTGAGGAGTGTTATCGAGTAGATATGGACAGTAGGAGGAGACAAAAAGGCTACAACCGTCATCAAGGCAGTCAAGGGAGCAGATCGTTTGGAAGAAAGCTGCCTATAGGTAATATTGATATCTCTGCACTCTTTTTTCTCTGATTGTCTGTCTGATTACCTGACAGTTGGTTAACTTCTTTTAAAAGTTCCTTGTCTGCAATAATGTTTTCTTTCTGTTTTGTTTTCTTTTTCTTTTCCACGATTGTCATGAGAGGGATCGTTGTTTTTTGTGGTAGTTGGCGGTCTCTTTTTGTTGAATTATGGAATAATCTCCTGTAATGGATGGTCATTATAATGTGATATTGGAGTTTAAAATTGAAAGTAGAATGACCTGCCTGTGCGTAGAATAGGACATTATTTGAAGTTGTCTTGAGTTGGGGAATTGATGACGGTTTCGTTTGCTTTAGCATGCGAGTGGCGGCCAGCCGTTCCATCCTGGGAGAAGGAGTTTTGCAGATCTGTAGGGTCAGTTCCCTGGAAAAAGCTCCTGGAAGCAAAGCGGTACATGTACATATATGATAAAGTGCTTAAGTGGAATGACTTGGCAGTCAAGGAGGCATTCGACAATGCAAAGGAACGGTTTTGGGCAAAGATCAATGGAATCCCATGCTACATTGCTTTGCCTGACCCAAATCTCTACATTGATGAAGTGGATTGGGCAGCCGAAGTAGACCATGAACTGCTTTGCGACTTGGAGCGAGGGATTGAGGCCCTTGACAATATAGTGGCAATCATAGTGGCAATAATAGCGGGACGATTATCTTCGGTGATGTGCTAGTAGCTCAGTGGACGAGTACTCACCAAGTTCCCGATCAAAAAGATGGTCATATATTCAAGAGTGGCCTGGATATAGTTCATGACAATTGGGATACGTGGGACTGGGGTACCTAATTAGGGAACTCGACCTGTTGGGCCCTATGTCAGCATTCATGAGTCCTAAAGATTCCGCGACCATCAAACGGGTTATGGATGGAAAATTGGTTGTTGTATTGTTAGTTTTTTGTTGTAAAATTGATGAATTTGTAAAGGATAAGCGACTGCATATATACCAAGATGTACCCTGAAAAGGAGAAACGACTCTTAAGTTAACGAATGTCATATTGTGGCATGCTTTTGAAGCACAGATACCATCTTCAATTTCTGATTTCCATGCAATGAAGCATGATGTTTGGTCGCTTAAATTTTGACGGCGGCACTCTTTCTTGCCAGTGCTTGTCTGATGGAACGGACTAGTCAGGCTGCTTCAATGTTTCATTAAGATGCAAATGAAAGAAGACGGGAGATAAAACAAAAAGAAAGTTGTAGAATAGTAAAAGCTCATTAATTCTTTTTAAAAATGTTCCAATCTCAAGTTAAGTTCACATATCCAAGTCGGGCAGTAAAATAAAATTACGACAAAAGCTGTTCCAACTTATCTTGTCCATCCACAGCTCCTCGCATTTGAAAGATTAACCCAACATCAATCTGAAATTTGTCGAGGCAGGGAGTGCCATAATTTGGCACGAAGGTATATTTAAATATCAAAATTTACAAACGGTACACTTAAGTGTCAAAATCAGAGCAAAATGGATCACTCAAGTGCCAATGACGAGACAACACAATGAGTATATTGATGACAAATGAGTAACTTTATTATTATTATTATTATTATTATTATTTACTTTTGGCCCTACTTTTTATTAAGGATGAGCAATTCTAAATTTCATACGGATTCCGCTTAGAACCTAAAACCTATCCGTTGGAATATATTTCTCATTTTTTTGGAAGCTGAAACCTACCTTGTATGCTTAAAATTTTGAATCTACCTTATTACGGGTTTTAAGGTTGGTTTCATGGTCTACTTAGATTCCACTTTTATAATTGGTTAAATGATTGCTGTAAATTATCGCCTTTAATAAATCACCACTTGCTATTATAACTTACTAACTATAACTTATATTTAGACACACGAAAAATATGAAATATTAATAAAGTAAAAGTTTTAGTCATAAAATGGAAATCCGAATCAGCAATTTAGAATTATAGGCTCATAATCAAACATTATGGAATACCACAAGATTGCATGAAAACGTAAACAAAAAAAAAAACACAAAAAACTTATTGTAGATTATAGATTATAGATTATATGTTCTAGGTTCTAGGTTCTATCAACCTAATATTTAGAACATACTCGTGGGAATAAGTTTTTCAATTTTTGAAACTTGAAACCTATCTTGCATACCTTGTACATGGAATTGGACAAGCCCATTGTGCTGGTTCTTAGATTCCGGTTGTTACCTTGGAAATATGCTAATCCCCTTTTTTTTTTCTGTCGTTTCTTGCCCCTACTTTTTGTTGGTACAAAAGTGGATCAAGGAAGAGATCCGTAAAGGAAACACGCTTAAAGCAAAGGTGATTTTTTGGGGGCCGCGGGGGGAGGGGGAGATCCGATCTTTTTAAGAGTAATTTGATTCATGTGTTTAATTGATTATGTACAGACACATACAAGGGATGAAAATAATACCATATAATCGATAAGTTAAAGGAGTAATTGTCACCATTTGGTTCTTTACCAAAAAAGTGGGCCATTATGCTTCCTTTATGTTAGTCTTATCATCTTTAACAATTACCATGAATGAAAGACAGATATATTTCTTTATTAAGCAAAAGAGTATCCGATTTTGATTTTGCTATTGGCATAAAAGGAAGTTCATATAAACATCCTCATCTAATATATTTATGTTGAGAATCTGATCTAAGTGCATTTTTAATCTTTAAATTATGAACTTAATGCATTGCACGACCTGTAATCATATTTGCCACCTTATTTTATACTTTAATTATCCAAAAGAAGAAGGAGAAGAAACCTATCTAATTAATGGTAACTATAAAAGATAGTAATACAAACATGAAGAAAGGACGACCACTCGAATGCTGTTACAAAAGAACTAAATGATAAAGAGTCAGGTTTTATTTAGCAGATATATGGTGTGTACAACAAAAGGAAACGATTCATAATTGGTGTCATAACACGCCACGTCATTTATTATTAGACCCATTTTAAAAGAATGATTTATAATTGGTGTCGTATCATGCCAAGTCTCTTAGTGTTAGATTGTTCTCTTATATATCCTACATTACGTTTAATCAAATAAGGAGGCAAACATGATTGCATTGTACAGGTGCAATGCAACAGTAAACAGAGTATCCTAATTATGATTTTGTCACTATCTCCAGATAATTATTCGTGTTTAGAGATAAAATTTACCATTTTCTTGGTCAGACATTTCAAGGAGATAATACTGCCATAAATGCTTAATTATATCATTTTGATTATCTTAGAATGCATATAAGTCAGCCGAACTTGGAGCATGGGATGCTCAAGGGTTGGTGGTGGCCCGCCACCCTCCCCGTGCGTCCATTGTCCTTCTAATTTTTCGACTCCCTCTGCCAAATCAACTCCAAGCATATCTTCCCGGCCACTGAAATCAGAAATGATCTTCCAAGATTTATCATCCCCTGGTTCGTCCGCATCTGCCTCCCACCATCCATTCCCCGGAATTGATGGATTCACTAGGACATTGCCTAAGATCTGTTCTACTTATTTTAACGTCATCATGTGAATCATGCCCTTGCTCCCAACGTCTAGAAGCAATTCAGGATCCACTTTGGATGTTTAATCTACTTCGTTAATGTGGTTAGATCAGGCAAAGAGATGTCACATGGAAGGCCGTTGATTTTAGCTTGGAATTGTCCCTTCGCATTGCCAAATGCCCCCTCAATTGCTGAATCGTTCTGCTTAACCACTTCAGTCACACAAGTGCTAGTACCTCCTGGACTGCTGAGTTGTTCCTATTCTGTTTTCGGAAGAAACTGGATCGCCAATTAACAAACAGAGAGTACAGAACGGGCAGTTGCAGAAAGGCAATACGTTTCTCTTTTTCCTACTTTTCAAAAAAGAAACCGTGTCTTGGAATAATGAACTAATGATAGTTTCGTTTTCTTTTGCAGGCAGTTGCAGCCAAATCGTGCCATCGTGGGAGAAGGTCAACAGCTCAGTTGGCTCGATTCTCAGGTGAAAACTCACGGAAGCGAGGTTCTTGCACTTACATGACAGTGATCTAGTGGAACGATTCAGTAGTTGAGGCCTTTCGAGACAAAGGACCGATAAAGGGGCTTCCATACGACGTCCCTTTGTCTGATCTAAATATTTATACCTACGAAGTAGATTGTAAATCCAAAATGGAGCGCGGACTGCTTTTGTACTTGGAGCAGTAACTGAGGGTCTTGATGGCGGTAAGAGAAGAGAAGTGGAACCTCAATCTTTGGGAATGCCCTCGCGAATCCGTCATTCCCAGGCAATGGATAGGGAGACATAGAAAGGAGCGATCAAAAGATCAGAACAGCTGGAAGATCGTTTCCAATTTTGATGGTGGAGAATATACAAATCGAGTTGGCTGGTGGAGCGAGTGAGTTGTAGCTGAGGCTAACCCTTTGAGGGGCCAAAGCTGCGCGATACTCAGGAGCTGAATCGGAAGGTAAGCGAAATCAGCAGGCTAGGTCTTAACGGGATTTTCACCGCAAAATAATATCCTAAGTTGGAGAACGACCAAGACAAAACTCTTAGTATATTGCAGCTGATAGTCACTGATTTTGCGGGTCGAATTGGGTAACCTGCTTGTTTATATACTGTGACTCATCAGTAGTTGAGAATAAGTCATGTGTAGCAAAATGTACCCTGACAAATTGAAAATGAAATAATCATTGAATCTCCTATCTTTTCGGGTATTCTGCTTTGCAACTTCTGCTATTTTTATATTATGCATTTAAACATATTATGGATTAGCATATTACTGCCCGTGTCCAATTAGGATTCCTTAGGCCATGCAACTGAAAATAATTGCCTCGTTCCTAAATTTTGACCAAATGTGTAATTGTCATACACTCCTTTTTTTGGGTCTCATGCCTCAAATCAGGTGGATCTAGCAAGCCCGATGGGCGGCCTATGATCCAATCTAGTGCTTATAATACATGCATGAGAGTTGATTTCTGCATGAAAACTCAGCAAAGTATGTTGTAAAATTAGATAGAAGCAATCGTGACGGCTAGACATGCTAAGGTACCTAATTTGAACATGGATTACAACGGCTAGGCATGCTATCCAAAAATAGAGAGAATTCAACTAAAAAATTGCCAAAAAGAGAGAATTTTCTCAGAACAGCACCTAAAGGAGAGAAGTGACAAGTAGAGATGTGCGAAGGAAACATGAACCATTTAGAACCAACCCAGAATAGACGATTCTCGTGGGACCGGTTCGGTCAATTTACGAAAACTGTTGAGTGCTGATTGGATTTCTAGATCCAGTGGAAATCGCCTATCTAGACCGAACTGATATAATATATCTTTTTAAATTGCAGCTCACTTTCAGTGAAAGTGAAAGTATTTCATGCCTTTTGCAATTTACCCACGGTCCTCAAAAAAGAAAGAGAAAAAAGACCCAACCTCATTTCATTCTCAAGCCTTCAACCCTGTCTCTGATTCGCAGTCGCCTCATTTGTCGCAGACTCACGGTTGCGCCTCGTCTGCAGCCCCCACAGTCAACCTTGCCTCCCTCTTGCAGTCTCCCTCTGATTCACAAGTGTCACGCCTCTCTCTCGCAGCTCTCTCTCGCAGTCGCAGCTATTAACCAGGTAACACCAATCGCTTTGCTCTGTTTTATTCTGTTAACTGAGTGAAATTTTCTGCTTAAGGGTACTCATTCTTTTTGCTGCTGTTGGCGAATTCGATTTCTGACCTGGGGTGCTGCAAATTATGTTGAAGTAGTTTAGTTCGGGATTTGTCGGTTTTTGGCTTGTCGTTGCCTTTTGCTCTTGCTCTACCTGTGACTCTAGGTGAGCCTGCGCTTACTTGAGCCTCCATAAGCATGAATTTTGGGTCTGCAGATAATTTCAAGGTATATACTTGGTCATGCTTGTAGTCTGGTGGTGAATCTTAGTTTGCAATATTTGTGATGGTATTAGTTATTTGACTTTCTTTGTCTAGCCGAATGTGATGAGTGGCATTAAATCTTTGCTAGTACTCTTACTATGTGTTCTATTAATTGATAAATGCAATTCTGTAGTGATTGTGGACCGGTTGCGTGGACTCTTTTTCATTGCTGCATAATTACCCATTAAAAGTTGGCCTTCCTCGTCCTCCCCCACCTCTTCAAGCTTCATCTATGTCGTCTTCTCGCGAGCCCACTGTGTTTGGGCCTAGGAGCGGGTTCCTGCGCCTCTGCCTCCTCTTTGCCGCCGTTGACAGCCTCTTCCTCTCCATCGCCTACAACTTTGAGAGCATCTATGGGGGTGACAAGGAGGGCATCGTAGCTGCCGCTCCTCACTTGTTTCTCCTTGCAAACCAGGTCCTGGTGGGCATGGCGGTTCCTGGGGCCGTTCTCGTCACCAATCTTGAGGAGCCAAATACAGTTGCGCAAGAACCCTTCTCGCTGTCTGGCTACCTCCACCTTGTATAGCTGCAACAATCGGTTGGGACAGCAAAGAGAAGACAAACCCAGATATGCTCTCAGCAAGTGCTTGCAAAAAACCCAAGCGCCTACTTCCTCAATTTTCTGTTTTTTTTTTTTTTAAATCTTGTGATGCCTTTGAGCTTTTGCTTTTGAATCATATTCTACTTTTTGTGTTATTGAAGTTCTAGGTGATACTAGGTGCTTAGTATTGCTTCGTGTGCTTGCAGAAGCACGGCTCTAGATCTGGAAATGGGTGAGCCCGGCCGCGGGCTGGGTGTGCCTGTGGGTGGCACGATTGCGAGCTGCCGTGGTGATGGAGGGAGTGGCTTGGTCATGGATGCGCAACAGTAGTCGACTAGGACGCAGAGCCAGCGGCTCAGGCAGTGGCTATGGACGGATGGAGGAGGAAGAAGAGGGAATAAGAGAGGCATGTTATTGAGTTTTTTATAATTTTTCCACGTCCTCAACATGTGTCATGTCTTGATTGGTCTTCAGTAAAATATACATGCCATGTCACGTTATACTATCTGACCACTAAATTCTTTCTCATACAAGAGGGAATGCACATGATGGATGGACCAGGTTTGTCATGGGCCATGTTGAGCTAGAGAAGCCTTTTTCATCGTCGAGTGAACTCAGATGCTTAGTGATTTTAGACCACCTCTTATGTGAATCCAAGGTTTCATTCATTTTTTTTCCCGTCGAAAAGACTTTCCTTTATATTGTTAGCACTAGTTAACTTAGCTCCAAATCCTAAAATAATACTTTCCTTTCTAATATTTCATTTCAGTTGTACAGTCCTGTACATAACCCAACTCTTAAACTTCCTTACTAACTTGACGAGTCAGTCCATGGAGCCATCAATTCTTAAAAGGCAACAATATAAGGATGAAAAAAAATGCTAAAAATTAATCTCAAGACAGGTTTGGTATGGGTCAAAAATTTGCATTTTAAATAAATAGGTTAAAACAGGTTAAATGGGTTAATTTGAGTTGAATTATTTATGACTCGCCCTATCTGTTTGACGGGTTTACCAGTTACGTCTCCTCTTGCTCCTTCTCATGGGCCTTGACAAATGTCCTTACCTTGTGGTGGGCCATCACGAGCTTTGTGCAGCCCGTCACACAAGAAACACTAAAAGCGCTCCTTGTTTTCTCCAATGCTCAACTCCGGCTTTGCCTTTGTAGGGATGACTAGCGGTGCCTCCACTTGGGTAGAGGAACTTGTTGCGATCTCCTTCACTTGCGCCTTTGTGTTTCCCCTTGTATTCCATGATTGTCTCGGCCATGGACATGGCTATCAAGAGGTCCTTTGCATTTTGCCACTTCAACTCAAGCTTCACCCATGGTTTGAGACCACCCATAAATTGAAAATAGGCTTCCATCTCATTCATGGAAGGGATTTGTTTGAGAATATCTTCATGAGCTCTTGGACTCCACCTCTTTGTTCTAGGCAATGGAGTTCGTTGCAAGCTTCTTCCTCCACATATATAGGGTAGTATTGTCATCAAAACTATTCGAGAAAAATCTCCCAAATTGTGATGGGTTCACCAATCCTATCATCAGACCTACGGTCAAATACATGGCCGAAGTACTTACTCGAACCACATTAGTATAGGAATTTGTCCATATCCTTAGCTACCCTTGAGCTCTTGAACTCTTTTGGCTTAGGAGTGTTTGTTGGTGGACCACCTTGCACGGTGATTACCCTGCTCACACATGCAACTTCCACCTCGGTGAGTTTCTCCTTGAGTTGAATCATCTCCATGCACATGGCCTCCACCAAGGCTTCCAAGGCATCATCTAACTATTGAAGTTTTTTGGTCGTAGTGTTCAAGGTGCCAACATCTCTCCTCGAAGCTCACCCATTCCGAATTCGAGCCCTTGCACCTCTGTTTGGAGCTCTACCTTTTCATATTTAAGCCGTTCGATGCTCTTGGACATTTCCTTGATTGCTCCTTGGACATCCCCCATGGCAATTTCCATCTTCGCCATGCGGACCTCCAACTCATGTAACGCATCCCTTGAACCCCTGCAGCCCTTCTTCGCCTTGGCACCTTGTTGCTCAGTGTTTCTCCCTCTTCAATGCTCGACCACCTTCCTACCTTTTGGACGGATGTTATGACTGAATGTGGATCCATTGCGCCTTGGATTGACTCACCCTGAAATACTTGTCATGGGCCAGTTGTTCCAACATTCCCTTACCCGTATGACTTTAGAAATTTCTTCTCAAGTCAATTTTATTCACCTCTCTCACAAGGATTTTAGAGAGAGAGACTTGTAGAAAGAGGAGCTTTGGATTTCTATTATTTATTAGATGATACAAATGAGAGGGAGATTGCAAACCGTAGCAATTTAATGATAGTTATTTTATTTGCCCATCTACCAACTACCCCTCATTAATTATAACAACACTCTAGAATAGTATAATTTTCCCATATTGCCCCCAGGAATATCCTAAAGTACACAAGAAACTTTAGGACTTTGGAAGTTTTAAGGCTCACCTAGTCTTCTTGAATCATCCTTGATTCATCATGCATCGTAGAGCTTGAAACATGACATATGAGTGTGCACATCTACCCATTCATTGGAAATTTGTCATTATATATATATAAGAAATTTTGGTTTCTTTTCTTTTTCTAAGTTAGAAAGATTATGGAATCCAAATTTGCAGTTAGCAACATGAATTGGATGAAATTGCTGATTTGCATTGCTTTTTATGTGTGATTCAAATAAAGAGCATTCCCCACAAGACTTACGACGTTACCATCTCACACCACTATCTGCAGCAAGATGCACGACAAGGATTGCCAATTAGTCAGTTACATGACTTCCCTATTTCGAGATTCTCTACTTCGAAAACATTTTGCGCCAATCTTCTCCTGTCACGTTGATTGACCTTCCAAAGAATGGTAAAGAATTATGTAATCCTCAATTAAATATGTCCCTCTCTACATTCTCTTTTTGCTTTTCAACGGACATGAAGTGTTGGATTTGGTTTCCGAAACTATTCACTTTTATTGGAAACACTCAATGAAGAGTCGCAACAATATGCAAATACAACTATGGAATTGGCTTTGAAATATGAATGCTCAAATGGAAACAAATATCAGTAAATCAAATGACCATAAAAGTTCGTTTTCATTTAATTTTTGTTCGAGTAACTCAATGGTGATTTTCCTTTTCTGCTAGTCGCCAATAAAAGTAAAAATTCAGAAAAAAAGAAGAAGATGTAGAATTATAATGGATAACCAATAACGCCTGTGCATGAATTCGATTCACCGGGGGATGGATGAGGACCAACGATAAAGGAAACTGTAATCCGAATCAGAATTTGGGGAGCTATATAAACACCAAACTGCCCCCAGAAAACGGTGTGCTTCTTACGATTTCGCCTTGAGATTAATGATTTCCAACCACCCTTTAGACGTTGCGCACTGACCTAGAGCCTCCGTGACTCTCTTCCTCTCTCTTTTCGTGATCACGATCCTGCAAAACTCCTGAGATTGCCAATGGAAAGTTTCTCATAGCCCTCCTGTTCTTGCTCTGCAGCTGTAAGATCTTCTGAAAATTTTCCTGTTAGTTTTAAGGAGTGTTGTTGGGTTGATTATGGACAGTTGGAGGGGACAAAAGGGTTACTATCGCTATCAAGGCACTCCAGGGGAACAGATCGTTCGGAAGAAAGCCGCCTATTGGTAATAGTCATGTCTCTACAATTCTTTGTTCATTTTTTTTTTTTTTTTTTTTTTTTGGTAAGGTAAGATTGTATTAAAACGACCAGAGAAACTGTACAGTAGGGGGTAAAGCCCGGGACCTACACATACTCCACAGGACTACATGTCACTGGAGTAAGAAGGTACCGCGCTCACCAAAATGTGAAAAACAACAAAGAGATCGGGTTATAAATAACCCATTACATCCATAACTAAGCCAAGAGCGGCTCATCACCAAAAATACGGGGGTCTATTCCCAGCTACGTTGCATCCTTCTATTCCTGGGGTTGTCCTCTACCAACTTGTAAGTGATACCTTTGTCCTTCACCACCTTAAGAAGGTAAAACTTCATGGAAGGAGCATAGAGATTGTGTCCACGGAAAAGAGTATCATTTCTGGTCTTCCAAATGATATAGCATAACGCTCCGAAGGAGAAACGAGCTATCTCTCGGTAGAATCCCTTACCAGATATAGAGTTAATGGCCCAAAGGAGATTGTTCAACCAAGAGGAGTTGCTCCATGGAAGGTTACATTTTGCAGCCCAGAATTTTGCCATAGCATTAGGGAGATGGCACTCAAAAACAGATGATTAAGCGAGTCGTCCGGACTTACAAAAGACACATACGAGAATTAGGAATCCCGCCAAAAGTCATGAGGTACTCTGCGAGGGGAGACGATTCTTGGTTATAAGCCGAGAAGAAACCGATGTCTAGGAGCCAATGCCTTGTCCCAAACAAAAGAGGACCGGTGAACGGGTTATGAACCCGTCGGATCATGGCCGTGCCGAAGCATTTGAGAATTTCCCAGAGAATCCCGAACCCAAGTAAATGAGTCTTGACCAACCGAGAGGTGGGGAATTGGTACTTGCCACAATGACAGGTTCTTGCCGTATTCGAGAACCATCGAGGAGTATAGATCCTTTGCCTTTGCATTTCGAGGAGGTCCGATTGGTATATGTAATTGTTTGAGAAGATAGAATCAAGAGAACCAATAGCAAGCCATGGATCAAACCAAAGCGATATTGATTCCCCATCTCCTAGCTTCCATCTGAAATGAGGTTTAAAGACATCCCTTAGAGCCAGGATCTTTCGCCAAGCCCATGAGCAGAGAGTAGGAGTTGATGCAATCCAAAAATTTTTCCTCTTGAGGTAAGTAGCATGTATCCATTGGCACCATAGTGATTCTTTATCGGTGAAAAGCCACCAGATGTGTTTAGCCATAGCTGCCATGTTGCTATCCCTGATTTTCCTTATCCCAAGTCCTCCTTCTGAGTGGGGCAGGCAGACATCATCCCAAGCCACCTTGGCACCTCCCGAGCCCATGGTAGGGCCTTTCCAGAGAAATTGCCTACAAATTTGTTCAATCTTGTCCACCACCGATGAAGGGAGCCAAAATATGGAGGCCCAATAAGCTTGGATGGCATGTAGCACCGACTTAATAAGTTGAAGTCGGCCTGCAAAGGAAAGGAATCGGTGAGTCCAAGATTGAACTCTTATAGTGAGACGGCTTACTAGGGCGTTGCAGTCCGTTTTGCTTAGTCGCGATGTTATAATGGGCACACCCAAGTAACGCACAGGAAGGGACCCGAGATTAAAGCCAAGTTGTTGTATGATCTGATGATTAGTGGTCTCAGAACCTCCCGAGATAAAAACTTCACTTTTACTGGCATTGGGGACTAGCCCACTCCAAGAAGAGAATAGCATGAGCCCTCCTTGGATGCAGGAAATGGATGCGAGGTTTGCTTCACTAAAGATAATTACGTCATCCGCAAAAAATAGATGGGATAGCCGTGTAGCCTTGCACCGCCAGTGATACCGGAAGTTCGGGTTGCGAGTGTGAGAATTGAGTATCCCAGAGAAAACCTCCATGATCAAGGTAAAGAGATATGGTGACATTGGGTCACCTTGTCTTATACCCCTACCACTTGCAAAGAAACCATGCAATTCACCATTTATGGATAATGAGAATCTTGGGGTACGAATGCACACCATAATAAGCCTTGTAAGATGGTTAGGAAAACCAAATGCTTGAAGAGTTGACTCTAGAAAGTCCCAATCTAGAGTATCGTATGCCTTCCTGAAGTCCACCTTAATGGCACAATTTGGAACCTTAGACTTGTTGTGGAATCCACTAAAAAGCTCCTGAGCAAGCAAGATGTTGTCACTGATTCTTTTTCCTTTGATAAAAGCCGTTTGGGCCGGACTTATCAGCCATGGGAGGACCGCAACAATTCTTGATGAGAAAATCTTGGTGATACACTTGTAAATAGTATTACAACAGGAAATGGGATGAAAATCAGACACCGATATCGCATTGGAGATTTTTGGCACCAGGGCGATTATAGTATTGTTGACTTCCTTAAGTAAACACCTGAATTCAAGAAAATCTGCAATTGCTTCAATGACTATAGGGCCAACCTTATCCTAGTTCTTCTTAAAAAAATCGGCATTATAACCATCTGGACTTGGGGCTTTATTCCCTGGCAAGGAGAACATGGCCTCCTAAATCTCTGCAGGTAAGAAAGGTTGGGAAAGAGCGTTGATCTGATCCTCATTGAGGGGGAGTGGATAACGTCCCCGATCTCCCGAATAGTGGGCCTTACAATCCTGTCATCTGGAGTAAGAAGGTCCTGAAAGTAAGTAACAAAGACCTTCGGTACATTATTCAAATCAGTAACCATTTGGCCAGAGTTGTCCATCACCGAGATGATGCGGTTACGAAGGTGCCTATGGTTGACCGAGTGGTGAAAGAACTTGGTATTAAGATCCCCTTCTTTGAGCCAGCGAATTCTAGATTTTTGCCTGAAGAAAGCCTCCTCAAACGTCCGTAGCTCATAGTAGTCTTTGAGCTGGGTTTGTTCTTCCACCGCCAACGAGCTACTCATCGGGTCTAGGTGAAGTGCCTCTTGAGTAGATAGAAGGACTCTTTTGCTGCAGCCACCCTCATGGAAATATCTCGAATAAGCATCTCTATTTAGATTTTTAAGCCGACCCTTTAGCAATTTGAGTCTAGCATAAAGCTTGTACATAGAAGAACCTGAGACTTGGGCCTCCCAAGACTGGTTGACAAGTGTGGAGAAGTCAGGGTGACTCATCCACATATTAAAAAATTTGAAAGGAGTACGCCGGGACCCAGGAGCAAGTATTCTCACAATCATAGGGGTGTGGTCCGAGAGACCGGGGCTAGAAACGATGCTTCGAGTAGGAGAAAGCAAAGTGCACCAGCCGTTGTTAACCGAGGACCCGATCAATTTTCCTTTGCTTCCTTCGAGAACCGGAGGAGGTGGACCAAGTGAATCGAATCCCACATATCGAAGGTCAAAAAGTTCAGCTTGATCCAAGCATTCCTTAAAATCATCAAATGCTGGAAGCCAAATATCCGGCCTCCCCATACGGTCAGAAGAATCCCTGATGGCATTAAAGTCACCAGCAACCATCCAAGGCCGATCCTTGAGAGGAGAGCTCAGACTAATAAGTTCATTCCATAAAGATCTCCGAGCCACAAAGGAATGTTCTCCATAAACCACAGAGAGAGATAAAGACAACCCCGAGTTCAAAAAAATTATATCTCCATGAATAATCTGGTCAGTGCTATTCCGAGTGCTAAAGCTAACCAAAAGCGGGTTCCATCCAACCCAAATACGTCCTCGAGGAGAATGCTCATAATTTGAAACCCATATCCAGCCAGAAAGAAGACCAGAAGAGAGATTAGGAAAATTATTAACCGGCACTTTAGTTTCCAAAGACCCCACATGCAGATGTTATTCTGACGTATAAACTGTCTAACTTCTGCTTGCTTTATGGGATTCATCAGCCCCCTAACATTCCAAAAGCCAAAAGACATACGCTACTATTAAGAAAGAATAGAAAATCTATTTTCTTTTTGGGCGTCCCCGGTGGGCAAGCTGGTTTTGCCATACCCGAAGCTGTCCCGTGTGACGGTCCAGATTATTTTGCCTTGAATAGAAGTTTTGCCTTTGGCAAGAGAGGTACTAGGTGGTAGTCTTAGTCTATTAGCCTGCTCAACCTTTACCTCGGTAAGTTGAAGTTCGGGTGTGCTAGTCTCCAAGTGACCTTGCTGAAGTCTCATCTTCTGTTCTGCACAAGCTATGATATCAGGTACTGATCTGTTAGGAGAGGGGAGGCCAACTTCAGCAAGTTCAGTGCAATCAGCTTCCAGCGGCACAGCAGCAAATGTCTGGCAACCAGTAGCAGCGCCTGATTTTTCAGCAGACAGCAGCAAAGGGCCACTTCCAGCAGGATCTCTAGGCGTGTCAAGCATGGGAGAAGACAACCCAGCAGTAACAACAGGAATCTGTGATGCAACCCCTCCTGCAGCTTGACTTAAGATTAAGTCAGAGTGGTTAATATCAGTGCCCTGCAAGGAGGAGTCAACGTCACAAGCCTGAAGAGACCTATCTTCCACCACAAAACCAGCTCCACGATCAGCCATATTTGGAGCAGCGGCGCCACTATCTGACACTGGAATGACAGCAGCAAGTGCCGAGTTCTGCACTGTCCATCCGGCAACATCTTCCCTCGTCTTTACAACATCAACATCAGCAGGAGTGTTCTGATCACAGCAAATACCAATAGCAGGGTCCTCATCCAGATCATCAACAGAGTTAAAGGAGGGTGGGGAAGCAGGAGCTGTCTGCTTGTTTTTCCCAGAAGAGCGTTTGTGCTTGTTGTTGACTTGTATCCACTCCCCCACAGAAGGAGGTCTCGAAGAAGTAGCAGTGACATGGGCTCCTTGGAGGGTGGAGCCTTGGCCTTCTCTACCAGCAGGAACCTCAGCAGGTTGCACATTAGCCATGCTCACTGGTTCATCCTCTGGAGGGCTCTGGACTTCGGGACATCTATGTCCAAAGATACCACATCTATAACAAGTAACCGGCTTCCACTCATATTCCACATCAACTATGCGGGTTTGCCCATTTAGGTGGACTGTGATAGTATCACAACAGGTTTTTGTGGCTGAAAGTTCAACACATACTCGAGCAAAGGAAATCATCTTTAAATGTTCTGTTCTTTGGTCTACATACAACGGTCTTCCCACCACACTAGCAACTTTGCTAATGCCTGTAGCGGACCACAACCCATAGGGGAGGTTTTTTAGTCTGATCCACACTGGTATGGAGGAGTGATCTCCTTTTTTCAACTCAAGCATGGGATGCCATTGTTGAAGTATTAATGGCACTCGGGCCACTGTCAACGGACCCCCTTCAATCACCTTACGTCTAAATTCATGGTCCGGAATATGGAAAAAGAAGAAACCTTGGTCATTAGCCTTGACCTCTGATAGACGTTGACCCCATGTATGTTTGAGGGCCGACTCGACGAGCTTAAAAGGGAGTTTCTTCCCCACGAAGTATCCGACTAAGCATTCTTGCCGATTGGGTCAGAAAGCAACAAGGTCCTCCTCAGAACAATATACTTCATTAACCCCATCGGGAAAAGGCTCAATAAAGGATAACGAGTATCCTTTCATAGCCGTTTTTGCTACATTGGCCCAGGAACGTGCTGCTGGGGCCAAAGTTCCATCTCGCAAGGGCCGACCCATTTGGATTTTTCCCAACCGCAGAATTGTATTGGTTTTGGCTAGACCCTACTTCACGGTTCAAGCTAGACCCGGCATTATTTAAACCAGAGGTGGGGAAACCCGTTCTAAGACCCCTACACGTTCCCCGCAGCGAAATTGAGCCGAGCCCTTCTCCTTTAGCAGCAAATTATCCATCGCACATCTCGCAGGAGCCCTACTCCGACTACGTTGACGGCCACCCCTACCCGGACGGAACTCCGGGCCATCGACCTCCTTTCCATCATATAATCGAAGCCACGTATCTATCCCTCAAAGAAAACCTCCATCTCGGGATTGAGTTGCCGAGAAAGTGATCTTACCGGATACCACTCGCTCCAGTTCGGCTTCTCCACCGGATTTGCGATTCCAACGGAGCCAACAGAGAGGAGCAGGTCTGAACGAAGAGCACGAGCAGAAGCGGAGACAGAAGCCTCCGGGCCAGACCTCCTCTGTTCCAAGTTGCAGAAATGGGATTTCAGCTCAGAGAGAAATTTTCTTTGTTCATTTTATTGTCTCTCTTTTTGTTGAATTTGATATTGGAGTTTTAAGTTGAAAGTATGACTGAGCTGATTGAGGACATGACATTATTTGAAGTTGTTTCCTGAGTTGATGAACGAACTAACGACGTTTTGTTCACTTTAGCAGGCAATTGGCGGCCAGCTGTGCCATCTTGGGAGAAGGAGTTCTGCAGATTGGTAGGGTCTTTTCCCTTGGAAAAAGCTCGGGGAGGCAGAGTGGTACATCCACTTATATGACAAAGTGCTTAAGTGGAATGACTCGGCAGCTGAGGAAGCGTTTCACAATGCAAAGAAATGATTTTGGGCGAAAATCAATGGAATTCCATGCAGCATTGCTTTGCCTGATCCAAATTTTAGATTAAGTAGATTGGGCATCCAAAGTAGAGCCTGAACTGCTTTGTGACTTGGCTCAAGGACCTGAAGTCCTTGATGGCAGCAACAATAACAAGACTATAATCTTTGGTGATGCTCTTGGGAATCGGTTGGCTAGTACTCCTGAGGATCATGATAGCAAAGATGGCATTAAGTTCAAGAGTAGCCTAGAAATAGTCTATGATAATTGGGATATATGGGATTGGGGTGATCCAAGTAGGGAACCTGAGTCAAGCTAAACCTTATGTCGTGAGACACAAATCCTTTGGATTTCACCAAAATAATTGTGAATGTGTTACTGATGGAACCGTGGGAAGGTGCACTGTATTAATAGCAAGATGCACAAAAGAATTGACATTTAATTTTGTTAGAGAAATTAAAATATTTTTTCTTTATATCATTCATGATTGCACATATATTTAGGAGATCCTCCATGTCTTCCTTTCACATGCATGTCTCTATTTGATCCTAAAGCCTATAAAAAGACTAATGTGGTCTTCAATTTTGAGATGCACGTGAATTGCACAATTTTCTTTTTTGCATATTCTTCTCTAAGTTAATGAATCTCATATTATTTAAGGGGTGTATTATTGAAGCACCGATACTATCTTCAATTTCTAATTTCTATGCAATATGGCGTATTTTATAAGCAGTGAGGTGACTACATTTGTGATGTCAATCTTTCGCTCCCCAAATTTTTACAAATGTTTTGATATCAAATTAAGTACACATATCCAAGCCGGGAATAAATTTACAAGCAAAGCTACCCCAAGGTATCTGGTCCATCCACAGCTCCTCGAAAGTAAGGCCTCCAACAGATCCCCGGTAGAAAGATCAACATGCCACCGCTCTCAAATTCGTCTAAAATGAAAAATATTCCATAGATAAGGAGTAACCAACTACTAGCTTAGTCGATGAATCCTCAAGATTTTAAGTGGGTGATCATTATACCATCAACCCTTCGATATGTGAAAGTCTATTTACAAATTTAAGAAAACTTGCAATTAATAAGATTTGGATCATGCTCTTGAACACTAGAAAACAGCCATTTAACCTCCAAATGAAAACTTTGAAGAGTTTTTAAACTCGAAGGACACAACTGACGTTATACCACTAGAAGAAAGTATTAGTTTATCCACATAAAAAGAACTAAAGAATCGGGCACTGGCCCATTTGATTTTTAGTATGAATTCGTCGGAATCAAAGGTCATCTGTTCGATCTGATCAATTTGGTTATTGACACTAATTTTGTAATAGTTGGCTTTTCCTTTTGACAAAGCCAAAAGGAAGTGGTGGGACTCACTTGGGTTTTTTTCAAATAGAAAAGAAAAGAAAAGAAAAGGAGAGTTGAAAAGTCAAAAAGGAGAAGGAGAGAGAGTTTAGGGTTCACTCCCACTTACTGAAGCGAAACCAGTCGGGAGAAAAAAAAGAAAAAGAGAGAAAAGGGGAGAGAGGGAAAGAAAAAGAAAGGGAAAGAAGAAGTGGGGTTTCGCACATGCGTGCTATAGGAGCCTCACATAGCCGACTCAATAACTTCACGCAATGCCCAATAAATACACGTGCTCCTTGTTCCTCCAATCGAAGCATTTTTATGGTTTAGGACTCAAATTCAGAATATTGGAAATATTGAGTGGCGAAGTCCAATTTTTGAGTTATTGAGCCGTGAAAATTTATAAGAATTATAGTTTAAGACATCATGGACCTGTAGGATTTTACGAAATTAGATTTGAGCTTGTGGTTTGTCTGAAACGAAATTTCGAACTTTCCTACGCATGGTGAACAGTATGCGCACGGTCACTTTGAGGTCTGATTTTGGCTCAAAATTGGGTTGTTCCAACTTATAGATCTTCTAGTGCTTGGAATTATCTTCATTTTGATTGTAAGATTGCTTGGATCAGAGTTCGGATGATAAAGTTTTGGTGTAATAAAGTTTCACACTCAGGTCTCGCTTTATAAACGACTTTGATTAATCTCTTTTAATTGGCGATTTGTTAGCTCATAGGGGTTATTTTATTAGTGTTCAGCCATAATTTAGTTGTCTCATAATTGAGGTAGAGTTTTATCGGATTTAACTTATTCCTCAATTATTTGTTAGGACCGCGAGTTTGATGATACAAGTACCGTTTTATTGGGTTATAGGCAATGATGTGAGTGGTATTATATCTTCTTTGAATTTGTAAAATTCATGTTAAGAAAATTCTATAGATTATATGGTATGGGATTATTAAATGACATTATTATTGCATAAAAGTCGGATCGGGCATGGACTACTTTTTGATTGTTTATAAATGTTTGGAAAGAATATAATGCAAAGTATTGGAAGGAAAAATATATTTGTAATTACTTTGCAAATGCTTTATGGAAAAGTATGGGCATAAGTACCTTAGGAGTGCCAAAATTTGGCACCAAGGGACACTTAAGTGCCAAAAGTTACAAAAGGTACACTTAAGTGCCAAAATCGAAGTAAAAAATATCAGTTAAGTACTAACGGCGAAAAATTCCAGCCAAATTGCCACATGTCCATTTTTCGACGAGTTTATTTCCGACGAAGCATTTTTTTCAAAATAAAAATACATGTGTTAATTTTAATAAAAAAAATTGCCATGTTAGATTAACAAAAAATTTAAAATCGATTTTATTATAAAAAAAAGGGGAAAGGGGGAATTGGCGAGGGCTATGCAGCCCTTGTCGCTGCCATCGTCGCCACCCCACCATCGTCAAGAAGTGCCGGTGATGGTAAGCAAGGGTCGACAGACCCCCAGATCCAGCGAGGGTTGCCAGGCCCTCAGATTCGGTGAGGGTCGCCAGCCCTCGCCGTAGGTCGACCGGGGTCGCCAGCCACTAGTTGGGGCTCGGTGACCCCGGCCGACCCTCGCCCACCGTTGCCGGCCCTTCCCAGTTATGGTGGGGCGGCGAGGGCTACACAGCCCTCGCTGGTTCCCCTTCCATTTTTTTTTTTTTAATTAACAAATTTTATAATAATATATTTTAATTATTTAATATTATTTAATTAATAATTTCTAAATCCACATCAACGCAAAATGACATCGTTTTGGCTGACTTTTCACTGACTTAGTTTTCGGCGAGTCACGTAGGCAAGAAAATTAATAAAAATTACCATGTAGGATTTTCGGTAGGGTTCCGACAACTTGGCACTGAAGTGATCAATTTATTTTCTTTTGTAATTTTTGACACTTAAATGTCCCTCAGTGGTAAGTTTTGGCACTCCTAGAGTAGTTATGCCGAAAAGTATGTGAATGACTTGAGAAATGAATGAGAAATGGTGGATAACAATGTTGCAAAAAGGTATTTACTTGGTTTATGATATTGATTTCTGAATTTGATTTTTGGTATTGGAGAATGGTTATTTTGCTCATTATTGCTGTGAGCCTATTGAGGGGCATATTGGTATGCATATCGAGTTTAGGATATCCTTTTGGGCCGAGCTACCGGCATTATAGGTGGAGACCTTGCTAAGGGGGAATCTTGATCGCATTGTCACAAGGCGTTGTGTCGTAACCATGGTAAGAGATTGAGCAATAGATTAGTCAATGGATAAACCATTGACGTGTGATTTTTGAATAGAGATTATCTAATGGACTCAACCATTGATTCTTGTATTGTGATGGTGGTTTAAAAGTAACTCTTATATGATTTATTATGTATTTTATATATTGGATTGAATTATAAAGTTTTGGTATTGTTTTGAATTCATGTATAGTGCTTACTCGATTTGCTTAGAAGATATGTATTATTCACTGAGCTCGTGGTTGCTCACCCCTCTTTCCCAATCCTTTTAGGTTCTTTGGTTAGTAACTAGTAGAGTGAGAGTGTTTTTGTGGGGACTTTTGGGAGTTGGACCTTTTTTGATTAGAGACTGCGTCTTTTAAGTGAAAAGGGTAGCCGTGTCACCTCCATCCTTGCAGGATTCGGGGTGTGATAAATTTTTTTGAATCTAGCTCTATTGATTAGTTTCTCGATTTTCGATGGGGAACTGATCCCCGTAAATGATCGCCCGTATTTCTAACAATGCCGTGATGGCCAAAAGTCTGCTTGTGTTGGAAAAGAAATCCACATACTTTGAGAAACACTCAAATGCAATCACCATCCTCTAGTTCTTAAAACTCCATCTTCCTCCACAGACGCCATCCTTGTTCAATTCGATGGCCCGTTCGGTGGGATTTTTCTATGAGGAGAGTGTCAGGCCATTGTGCTTCCTCTATGTTAGTCTTAATTACCACCATACAATCAATTTTCTGTTGATTAAAATATAATTCCACACCCAATATGACTAAAACATGTCCTCTATTAATAAAAAGAAAAAAAATCTAAATGTCGCCAGTGAAAATAGGCAACTAAGTAGGCTTAAAGAGGCAAGTAATTTGAATCTAAAATTCATCATCTTCCTGATGAAAAAAAAAAAAATACATACGCACACACACACACAAAGCACAACTCTATCTTCTTGCAAATGAAGTTTGAATCGGTTTGAATTTTATATTAAATGTTGAATTTTATATTAAATTGGATGGTTTGATTATTAACAGATTGAAAGTATTTTGAATGATTATTTGATGAAAAAAGTCTTCCCAGTGAATTGTAGTCACTTATTAGCCAAAAAGGTTTTCCATCTGTATTTTGGACCTAAAGTAAGGAGGGTTCATTAAGATGACGTGCGATTAAGTTGTTGAAGCTATTTCTAATATTTTGCACGAGAAATTCCAACGTGAGAGTAAAAACTACAATGGCGTGAGGTAAAGCGGTTTCTGGAAATATATGAACTTATGAAACATCACTTGGTACTATTTTCATGACAAGTGGGTAACTCTTTTTAGATTCAGCCCTACTCTTCATATAGTTGCACAATGGATCAATGAAGAGATCGGTAAAGGAAATACTGTTTAAGCAAAGGTGATTTCATATTGCGTCCCCGTTTTTTCTCCATCACAATAGGATTTTCTTCGCTAATTGGGGGGAAGAGAGAAAGAGAGAGCGAGAGAGAGAGAGAGAGAGAGAGAGAGAGAGAGAGAGGGAGAGTTGAGGGTGTGAATCCAATTTTTGTTAGGGTAATTTGATTCATATGCTGATTTGGTTGTGCATAGAGCCATATGGGGAATGTAATTAGTACCATTTTAACCAGTAAACAAAGGACCAGGTATCGCCATTTAGTTTTTTACTAAAAGAGGTGCAGGCCATAGGGTGCATTTGGTTTAGCATTTGTAAGGGGTTTTGAGTCCAATGCAAATGCTGAAAGCCCAAAACTACGTGGGGAAATGCAATTGTGTTTGGTAAAAAATTTTTGCAAATGGATTTTGAATTGAGCATGCGTTTGGTATAAAAAAAACTTTCACAATGGGCTTTAAGGGGTATTATAGGTATACATATTTTTTATTTTTTTTGGAAAATTGGACTAAGCCCTTCGTTGGTCCGGCAAAGGGCTACGACCGCCGGCGAGCCAAATCTAGCCTCGACAGCCGTCGTCTGAGGTCGGGTGACCTTTGACGAGGGTTGCGCAAGCCCAGCCGAGGGCCCCTAGAGATCCCCTGAGGTCGGGCGACCCTTGGCTAGGGTTGCGCAAGCCCAGCCGAGGGCCCTTGGAGATCCCCTGAGGTCGGGCGACCCTTGGCTAGGGTTGCGCAAGCCCAGCCGAGGGCCCCTGGAGATCCCCCGAGGTCGGGCGACCCTTGGCTAGGGTTGCGCGGCCCTAGCTGAGGGCCGCTGGAGGTCGCCCGACCTCGAGTGACCCTCCTCAAGGGTTGTGCAGCCCCAGCGGAGGGCCACTTGACCCTCGCCTAGGTCGTGACGAGCCTATGTTGAGCAACCGTCGACGGCCCTCGGCTGGGGCCGCGTGACCCTCGGCGGAGGTCGCCCGAACTCGAGCGACGGCCACTGGCACCAGATCTGGCTTGTCGGTGGCCGTAGCCCTTCGCCGGTCCAGCGAAGGGCTACCCCTTTCTTAATTAAAAAAAACAAAATCAAGGGCAAAATCGAAAATATGAAAAACTAGTGATGGTAGTTTTGGAAGAGAAAAAATAGTTTCAGCATTTTAAAAGCCACTTGAAAGCTGAAAGCCACTTTAAAAATTGAACCAAACGGTTCAGCATTTCCCCAAGGGGCTTTTAGGCCTGAAAGTCCTTTCGAAATGTTGAACCAAATGCACCCATAGTGCTTCCTCTATATCATTCTTACCATTTTAAACAATTTTTATCAATGAAATGCACATATCTTTTTCTTAATTTGTTGAGTTTATTTAACAAAGGAGGAGGCAAACATTGATCGCCTATCATGCAAAAAAGGTATTTGTTAATTTTTCCATTGGCATAAAAAAAAAGTTCATAATAAGCACCCCATCTAATATATCCATGTGAGAATTGGATAGAAGTGTTCCATTTTTAAATTACGAACCTAACGCATTACGCTATGAGTAATCATATTTACCTCCTTAATTTTTTTAATTCAATCATCAAAAACACGAAAAGAAACCCATTTAATTGATGGTAATTGACTCAAACGTTGTTGGGAAGAACAGAAATAGTGGGTAGTCATTTTTTGTTTAGTAGATAACTGACGTGTACAACTAAGACAGGATTGAATCACAATTGGGTCTCATATTCTGCAATGTCTCTTACTCTTAGTATTAAATCAATCTTAATATATCTTACGTTACCCTTAAACAAATAAAGAGGCGAATACAGTTACATAGTACTGATGTAACGGACTGGTTCAAGCAAAGTATTCTAATAACGGTTTTGATGATATCCCCAGATAATTATCCATGTTCAGAGATAAAACTGCCATTTTTAATTCATATTTTTTAAGTAGATAATATTTGCCATAAATGTTTAATTATCTCATTTGAAGGCTGAAAATGCATATAAGGGAGACGTACTTGGAGCATCGGGGAGATTCATGGCTTGGCGGTGGCCCGCCATCACCCGTGTGTCCACTGTCCTCCTTATTCGCAACTCACTCTGCGAAATCAACTCGCTGCATGTTTCCGTCACCATCGAAGTCGAAAGCGATCTTCCGAGAGTCATCATCCTCTTGCCACTCCTCTTCTGCTTCTCCCCATCCAAGGCCTGGAATTGACTGATACGCTAGGACATCGCCAAAGTTGACTATTCCACTTACCATTATCGTCATCGAGAGCCTCAGGCTCTTGCTCCCAGTCCAGGATCAGGTCGCGGTCCAATCTACATTCCCAATCTGCTTCATCAGTATGGAGATTATGGGTTAGGTTGAATGTCACACTATGAGCGATTAACCTCAGTCCTGAGTCGTTCCTTTGCATTGTGAAACGCCTCCTCGACTGCTGAGTTGTTCCACTTAACCACTTTGTCATGTAAATGCAAGTACCTCCTTGCTTCCGCAAGCTTTTCCTGGGAATTGAGCCAACCAATCTGCAGATGCTCTCACAACTGTCTACCAACTGCATGCAGAAAGAGGGATGCAAAATACAGGCTTCCATTTTAAGAGAGTCAATAGTAGGACAACATTTTTGCTCTGATGCCATCCTCTTCTCACAGATTGACCTTTTGAAGAATGGTAAGAATAATTGAATCCCAACTATACATCACACTCTACATTCTTTTTTCACTTTCCACTGTGATGAGAGTAGGATTCTGGTGACTAAAATGTCCTCAATGTTCGTGGAAACGCTTCAATGAAAAGTTACTATAGTAGGCTCCTTGCATTGCTTTCGTTAAGAACTCAAAACTTATTGTCCTATCCTCTTATCTGTAGAAATTGTAATCACTAATTGATAAGCAAAGAGAGCAAAACGAGCACGAGTGATCGGTGAAAAGTTTGACCTTTTTCTCTGGCTTTTGTTTGATATTGTGTCTCGAATTAATGAACTAATGATGGTTTCGATTGCTTTTGCAGGCAGTTGCAGCCAAACTGCGCCACCGTGGGAGAAGAAGTTTTGCAGCTTGGTTGGCTCAATCCCCAAGTGACAATCTTGAGCAAGGAGGTTCTTATACTTCCATGACAATGGTTTAGTGGAATAGTTGAGCAGTCGAGGAGGCATTTCACAATCTAAAGGAACGTGGCCAGGAATAACAGGCTTCCATGCGACATCCCTTTGCCCAATCCAAAATCAACATCCCACATTGACGAAGTAGATTTGGAAGCCAAAATGGACCAGGAACTGCTTTTGGATAGGGAGCAGAGTAGCTGAGGGTCTTGGTGGCGGTAATAGAAGTGGAACATTCATCTTTGGGGATGCCCTCGTAAATCAGTCACTTGCATGCGATGGATGGGGAGATGTAGAAAAGGATTTGTCCAAAAAAATGAGAACAGTCGAAAGATCGTTTCTGATTTCAATGCTGGAGAAAATACAAATGAATTTGGTTCGGTGGAGTGAGTTGCAGCGGAGGCTTGAGGCTGACCCTTTTGGGGAGTCAAAGTATGTCAAATTCTAATGCGGGATCAGAAGGTTAGCTGAATTAGTAGGTTAGTCCTCAACAGGAGCATCACCAAAACAGTGTCCTAAGCTGGAGGACAGCCAAGACAGAACTCTAGATGTCCAGGACATATGGGATTGGGGTGACATAAGTAGAGAAATCGAACCTACCAGGTTAGAAAAAAAAAACATACGGCGTGCATTCTATGCAGCAGACAATAGCTGATAGTCATTGTTTTAGGGGATCGAATTAGGACTAGTGAGCGCATCAGTTGTGTTCATTTCTAGTTTCTTGACTGTTATTCATCAGTTGTGGAGAATTAGTGCATTTGTAGCAAAATGTGTCCTGAAAATGAAATGCCATAATCGTTGAATCCATTTTTCTTCTTTCATTTCCTTTTGGTTATTCTGTTTTGCAATTTCTGCTATCTTTGTAATCATTATGCACTTTAAGCATATTACCGATTAGCATATTACTGCCCTGGAACCCACCCACGGATAGCTGCGCTGGTTGAGGATTGGCCTCCTGATCCCAAAGTCAGGGGTTCGACTCGCGTCTGCCACAACTCCTAGAGCAGTCCGTGATTTAAGTGGGGGGCTCCGGTGGTGGGTTCCTAGACTAGTCTCCCCCGAGGTTTACGTCTAAATAGTGGCTTGCGACAACGTCCGACGGTGTCACCGGCATCGGAGGGCGGTGTGACCCCGATTAGCGTTAGCGAAAGGAAGTGTCTCCGGCGGTTCCTTGGTTACCAAAAAAAAAAAAAAATATATATATATATATATATATATATATATATATATATATATATATATATATATATATTACTGCCCTGGTTAAACAGATTCCTGAGGCGAAGAGACCGAAAGTAATTGCTTCGTCCCTATGACCAAATGGATAATATCATCCTTGGCCTTATAATTCATTTAATGTTACTTCTGAACTATTCTCAAATATTTAATATAGTCTCTAAATTTTCAATTTGTTTAATATAAGCCTTCGACTTTTCATAACAATTGCAAACTAATCTTTCGGTACTACTCATAGGTGTTCATATTTATATTGCTTCATTCAATCCCTTTCCTATATCCGTACCTTTTTTGTTTTTACTTTTTTGGTCTTTATAAATATTATAATAGTCCCATTCACTTAAATTTCAACTTATGGTATCTACATTATTGGGGCAATATTCTTAAAGTGGTTCAAAATATTTTTTCCAAACACCCCAGCTTTCACTCAAGGGAACTAACCCTTGAACCATAGTCCATTGGACAGAATTTTGAGTTTAGGAATTTGCATATTAATGATGATATCTTTATCTGGTAAAATAAAGTCAATAATTTTGGTAGTGACTCCATATTGGGGAAAGAACTAGTGATGAATTTGCTTCGAGCTCTCGTTTATCGCACCAATAGGCTTCTAAACTTCCTTAGGGCATTTGGTAAATTTCTTTTGGACCCTTTTGGAGAAATATCAGCATTGGCAAAACTAAAAACACAGGACACGTGTAAATTTGTCTTGGACTTTCGGTATTTTAAGGATGTTATTGTTGTGCCTATGAAAATGAATTTTTGAATGATTGATATTTGTCAAGATATTGAAAGGGTTTTAGGATTTTCAAATGTACCGCATGAGCACTCTATAAATTTTCGACACGAGAACGACCGAGGTATACTTATTGTAGTTGGACAGCGACCACTCACATGAATGACGATTTTAACCAGAGTAAAGAGTTGGAACGAGCGACGACGGAGAATTGATCACAAATTCAAATCCTAATGAAATGATAAAAATGAGTGGCAAAAAAAGATGGAAAAGTTATCCTTATAAGAGATCCAATACACTAAATAATTTGATCTATGGATAGTATCGTTGTAGTAAAGGTCATAATGCCAGAAGAATCATTTACCCATTCAAAGCAATTTACGCAAAGGACTATCTTTAACAAAATATATCATTTCTTGCTACAGAACCTGCGGAGGCTTGGTTCGATCAAGCCGCTGAATATTGGAAACAAACTATAG
Source organism: Corymbia maculata (assembly GCA_014182735.1). Lineage (NCBI taxonomy): Eukaryota > Viridiplantae > Streptophyta > Magnoliopsida > Myrtales > Myrtaceae > Corymbia > Corymbia maculata. The sequence goes on along the minus strand of CM024692.1, from coordinate 14,486,412 downwards.
TGCTCACTCTCAAATTGTTTCTTCTTAAGAACCAAAAATATTTGTGCCAACATGAGTTCACATCGTACGAGCGATGTCTTTATTGCGCACTGTTCTTCCTCTTCCTCTTCCTCTTCTGCCTCCAGCCTACCGACACTACTAGCCATTTATTGTGATGCATGACTAAGTTAAATACGGAAAATGGCTTTTAGCTTTTGACACCGCGAAGCCTTCGACGCTCTCTCTGAGAGAGAGAGAGAGAGAGAGAGAGAGAGAGAGAGGCTTAGCTTACCTCAAATTCAAGTACCCTTTATGGATTTCGCAGCTTCAATGGCTCCGAGCCTTACTTTTCTTCTCGCTGTTTCACAATTTGGAGTGTTGTCTTTTCGGCATTTACCATTTATTGATCGATGTTTACAATGGGTAAGAGGGTGAGAAAAGACGATCATTGGTAAAATAAAGTTTGGGCTAGATTTGTCACTTGACCTAAAATTTGTGCTTTTTTTTCAATTAGTTGGATCTTCATCATTGATTAAATTCTTGCATTGTATCTATCATCTCACTTTGCCATTAAATTAAATTTTCGTAAAGTGTTTTGTACCATGTTGTTGATTAATTCTTGACGAAGCATACATGTTCCTTGTGATATGCTGAGACTCTTATTCATTTGGCGAAATATCTTCTTGGCATGCTTAGTGGGACAACTCATGATTCGATTTGAGGATATTTAATACCAAGAACAAGGAATCATGTCTTGAGTAACAATCTTAATGGTAATGACAGGGCTAGGCACTTTGAGTCTTTAGCTTAATTGAACGGTAGAAGAAAGCGCGAAAGGGTGACCTTCCCCGATGCATTACTAAAGGCAATAAAGAGAAGTTGCACCAAATCCCCATATGTTACCCCCTATGAAGAGATTATTCGTAGAGTAGCATAACAATATAGCCAATTACATTGAGAGTCACATGTTAAGACATGTTATGCTAATCGTCATCAATTCCATCAATGATGTTTTTGCAAGGCTTGGGTTTGAATTGTCCTATCAACCACCACTATCTAATCCAATGGTAGAGGGGTACATTCCCTCTTCATTTATTGATGCCAATAACATTGGTCAGAGTAGTCTACTGGGAATTATGCAAATGCCTGAATATTCTAATCAAAATCACAGTGATGAGAATAATCGGGCTAATAGTGGTCAAAATAACCAAATTGATGACAATAATTTGATAGATCAAACTGGTCAACAAGTCGATCAATTGCCAAATGTTGAAGATTTAAGATTAGTTCCACCCAATGTGAATATTCTTACTACGCCTAACATGCCAATTAATGGTGATAATCTGGCAAGATTGGCATTATTGTCTAGGGGGCAAAATGACAAATTTGACAAGTTTTAAGATTTGATTATACTTTTTGAAAATTTATAAATTAATTGCACTTTTGTGATAAGTTTTAGGATTTAATTGTTCTTTTAAAAAGTTGTAGGACCTAATTGCATTATCTTGACAAATATTAGGACTTCTAGTGCAATTATATGTTAATTTAATAGATTAGTTTTAACGTACTTACAATTACATTAAAAGAAATAAAGGAAATTTAATACATATAGTGTAGCAGCCAGGTCCAATAGAGTATGCTAATTGTTATTTTGCCAATATCCCCACATAATCCCCCATTATAATTGTTTACTATTTGCCATTTTTATTTTCAAATTTCGAAAGAGACAATATTGCGGAAACTGCTTATCTATAGGCCGATCATATAAGCGAGTCATACTATGAACATTGGCAAACTCGAGGGGTTAGTAATGGTGGCGGCATTTGTTATCTTGAGCTGTTATACCTAGATTCTGCATCCGCCATTGACCAAGTATAAGAGTATACATGGTTCACATGAACATTGTGCAAGGTTCTTTGTTTGGCTATTAGTAATTTATTATTTACAAAAAACACAAAGACAATGAAATGTAAATGAGGCTAATATTTCAACCATTGTCATAGTCAGTAAGGGTACAAATGATAACCATTATATTTCAAAAATCAATTTCTAGCTAGATATATATATATATATATATATATATATATTACTTTCCCTAAATGAGTTTTTGAGCAAATATACGCATTTGATAATGATACAAAATTTCTTTTCATGGAACAAAATTCATTTGATTATGACATAAGATATCTTCCTCTAGGGCAGTGGCAAGAGGTGGCGGCCAATGGATGGCGGGCGGGCGGGTAGTAGTGAGGGCAAGCAATGCTGAGTTTTCATTTATCATTTTTGTTCCAAAAATAGAAAAGTAAAAAGAAATTATTTCTCATTTATGTTCCAAACCAATTTTTGAAGTAAAAAATTATTCCAAAATGAAATTGTATCACCAAATAAATTTCTATTCAGAACTTGTTTTCAGGAATAAAAAAATAGAAAAATATGAAAATAGAATAATTATCATGTGCATCCATACCACTCATCCTTTAAATTATACCCCAACATTTTCTCCCGTTGTGTACATAAATCGGAGGGTTGTCCAAAAAGTATCTCATCCATTGATTTACTAGATTAAAATGTTAGACTTAGTTACATGTGTGAGCTATGCAGGTGTACATCTACCCATTCGCTAGAAATTCGTCATCATCCATGTCCAATATGAAATTTCGATTTTTCTCTTCTTTTCTTTTTCTTTTTCTAAGTTGGAAAGACGACTGAATCCAAAATTGCATTTACCAAGATGAATCGGATTAAATTGGCTGATTTACGTTGCTTTTTATGTTCGACTCAAATAATGAGCATTCCTCACAAGACTCGCTGTCCTACATGGCTTTCCTATTACGAGGGTCAAACCCGGAAAACATTTTGCGATGGTCTCGTCCTCGTCACATGGATTGACCTTCCAAAGAAGGGTAAGCGTTATGCTTTTTCTTTTTTCTTTACCAGCAGATCCGAGCGTTGGATTTGGATTCTGAAATTTGTTTACTTTTCTTGGCAACGCTCGCTGAAGAGTCGCGACCATATGGCAAGACATCTACGGAATTGACTTGAAATTTGAAGGCTCGAATGGAAACAAATATCCGCAATTTAAAGGATTAAGAAAATTCATTTTCATTTGTGTTTTGGTTGAGTAACTCGACGGTGATTGTCCTTTTTAGCTAGTTGACAAAAACAGTAAAGTTCAGCATAAAAAGAAGGTGCAGAATCATGTTGGAAAAACAATAATTCCTGTGCATGAATTCGATTCATCGGGGTGGATGAGGACCAACAGAAAAGGAAACTGTAATCCGAATCAGAAGTTAAGGAGCTATATAAACACCAGACCACCGTTCGGAGTACAGTGTGCTTCTTATTATTTTGCCTTGTGTTTAGTCATTTTCAACCCCCCTTTAGACGTTGCCTACAAGCCCAAAACCTCTTCCACTCTCTCCCTCTCTCTTGTCGTGTGATCGCAATTCTGCGACTTACCAGTCACGTTTTTGAACTACCTCATTTTCTTTCCCGGCCAAAACCTCAAATTGCCATTTGAAAATATCTCTGACAAGCGCCCTCTTGTTCTCCCTCTTGTTCTTGCTCTGCCACTGCGAGATTCTTTTGAAAAAGTCGATTTTGAGGAGTGTTATCGAGTAGATATGGACAGTAGGAGGAGACAAAAAGGCTACAACCGTCATCAAGGCAGTCAAGGGAGCAGATCGTTTGGAAGAAAGCTGCCTATAGGTAATGTTGATACGTCTCTGCACTCTTTTTTCTCTGATTGTCTGTCTGATTACCTGACTGTTGGTTAACTTCTTTTAAAAGTTCCTTGTCTGCAATAATGTTTTCTTTCTGTTTTGTTTTCTTTTTCTTTTCCACGATTGTCATGAGAGGGGTAGTTGTTTATTGTGGTAGTTGGCGGTCTCTTTTTGTTGAATTATGGAATAATCTCCTGTAATGGATGGTCATTCTAATGTGACATTGGAGTTTAAAGTTGAAAGTAGAATGACCTGCCTGTTCGTAGAATAGGACATTATTTGAAGTTGTCTTGAGTTGGGGAATTGATGACGGTTTCGTTTGCTTTAGCAGGGGAGTGGCGGCCAGCCGTTCCATCCTGGGAGAAGGAGTTCTGCAAGTCTGTAGGGTCAGTTCCCTGGAAAAAGCTCCTAGAAGCAAAGCGATACATGTGCATATATGATAAAGTGCTTAAATGGAACGACTCAGCAGTCGAGGAGGCGTTTCACAACGCAAAAGAACAATTCTGGGCAGGGATCAATGGAATCCCATGCAACATCGCTTTGCCCGATCCAAATCTCTATATCGATGAAGTAGATTGGACATCCAGTGTAGACCCTGAACTACTTCACGACTTGGAGCAAGGGCCTCTGGCCCTCAATGATGGTGATACTAGGGGCAATAATAGTGGGATAATTATCTTCGGTGATGTCCTCACAAATCAATGGGTGAATACTCACGAAGATCCCGATCGAAAAGATGGTAATAACTTCAAGAGCGACCAAGATATAGTCTGTGATAATTGGGATACGTGGGATTGGGGTGACCCAAATAGGGAACTCGAACTTACTAGGCCCTATGTCAGCAGGCACAAGTCCTCAGGATTGCGCAGGGATGACCATCGAATGGGTTACAGATGGAACCGTGGGTAGGGGCTGGAGCAGAACTAGGAATGGCTGTTGCCTTCTTAGTTTGTTGTATTCATGAATTTGTAAAGGATAAGCGACTGTATATATATCAAGATGTACCTGAAAAGGAGAAACGACACTTGTTAACGAATATCATATTGTGGCGTGCTTTTGAAGCACAGATACCATCTTAAATTTCTGATTTCCATGCAATGAAGCATGATGTTTGGTCGCTTATATTTTGACGGCGGCAGTCTTTCTCGCCTGTGCTTGTCTGATGGAATGGACTAGTCAGGCTGCTTCAATGTTTCATTGAGATGCAAATGAAAGAAGACGGGAGATAAAACAAAAAGAAAGTTGTAGAATAGTAAAAAAGAGAGAGTAAAAGCTCATTAATTCTTTTTAAAAATGTTCCAATCTCAAATTAAGTACACATATCCAAGTCGGGCAGTCAAATAAAATTATGACAAAAGCTGTTCCAACTTGTCTTGTCCATCCACAGTCCTCCCATTTGAAAGATTAACCCACCACCACTCTGAAATTTGTCTAACCTGAAAAATGTGATAGATAAAGAGTGAGCAACTTTAGTCTATGAAATGATTAGGGTTTGTTCCGGTGGCTTTCTTTTTTATATGGGAAGGTAGAGATAGGGAGTTTGATTCCTCACATTCTCAAATAAGACTGAGATGAAGGCGTTTAGTTTTAAATTTGGAGTTTAATTTTCAGTGCTCTGCAAAGAGTTATAGCAAAACTTTGAGAATAAATTAAGAATTGGAGTATGGCATATATAAAAAAATTTAGTGTACTTCGATATTTGAATATCTATATACAAATTTAAGATATGTATTTATTTTCAAAAAAAGAAACACTTGCATTTAAAGAGATTCAAACCATGATCTTCGATACAAAAAACACAACCGTATAACTTCTAAACATAAATGTGGAGGAGTACATAAATTTAAAGATCAAAATTTACGTCACTCGGCTACAAAAAAAAGTATTAAGTTATGCAAACAAAAATAACTCAGTTAGTTCTGGGTAAAATTTAATTGACCAATTTGATTTTCAGTTCAAATTCCAAGGATTCAAAGCCCATTCGTTCGATCTGATGATTTGGGTTATTGGTTTTGATTTTTTCATAATCGGAAACAACTAGTTAGTGTCTCAAATCTAGGTGGGGAGCCGACCCACTGATGAAATGATCATCCATTTTCCAACAACGTCAAAATGGCCTTACAACTGCTCGTGTTGGAAAAGAAATATACAAAATCTAAGAGACCTCCAATCCAATCTCCATTTTCCATTTCTAAAAACTTCATCTTTCTTTAGAGACACCGTTAGGGTTAAATTCGATGACCCATTTGGTGGGATTTTCTATGAGAACAATGTTGCAGGCCATTGCTTAGGATAACTCTTTTTCCACACCCAATATGGCTTAAACATATCTTCTATTAATTAGAAAGTCTAAAATGCCCACAATGAAAATAGGCAACTAACTTGGGCAAAAGAAGACAGGAAAATTGGGATCTAAACACCATCTTCTTCCCAATGACAAAATACAAAAAATAGAAATCATACACACACACACACACAACCCAACTCCATCTTCTTGCTGGTTTGTTGGCTTTCAATCTTTTTTAAATTTAGTTTCATCTTTATTGGACATTTTGATTATTGACAGATTAAAAGTATTTTAGATTGCTTATTTCACTAAAGAAAATCTCCCCAATTGATTTTAGTTACTCGTTAGCCTAAAAATTCCCATATCTATATTTTGAACCTAAAGTGTCACGCCCCGAACCCCGAGCACGCGACAACCCCTTCTCTTGGTCGATTGAAAGCGACGTCCCAGGACTCGTCGACGACCATTCGTTTTAATCTTTCGTTATGCGCAAGCGGAAGACGAACCATCCCCAGTCCAACAAACAATCATGCAATCAATCAGGGATAGAGGGATGAACAGTAGAAACCTTGACTACTCATTTATACAATTTACTGGATTAACTAACGGAGGATCGTCTTTTGAATTACAAGCCCGACAAAAGGGGCCGATCCATCCTCTAAGCCAAGCCAAAAAGAAACTAAGCTAATCCAGCTATACAGAATGAACCTTCGGGTTCAACACCACGGTCACTCAGACCCATCGGACTCGACTCCGTTAGGTCGATCACTGGAGAAGCGGGGGTAGGATTCTCCACTACGGGTGCGCCATTCTAGGGACCTGAAAAATGTTAACCACGACGGGTTGAGATAAAATCTCAGCGAGTTATTCCCCCTAAGCCCCGGTTAGTACACCAACTCAACCTCGGGTATCTCTCCAGAACCACCCCTCACTCAACCCAACAACAAACAACCAACAACCCGCAAGCAACCAACAGACAAAGGCAACCAATAAACAATTAATCGGTTCGCATGCAACCTTACCCGGCATGCCATACCCTGCACGTAAAACCTCATACAGCACAAGCAATGCAACCAACAATCAAAAGTCGGTTCGCATGCAACCTTACCCGGTATGCCATACCTTGCACGTTAAACCTCACTCAATGCAAGCAATGCAACCAACAATCACATAGTCGGTTCGCATGCAACCTTACCCGGTATACCATACCCTGCACGTTATAAGTCGGTACAATACACGCAATGCACATGGCCGTTAGATGATGCAGTTCATCAATCACATGCGAGTCGCACCACAAGCGATCTCACCTAGCCATTGCCACACCCTGCACGTTATAAAATCATGCGTGCGTGCCATAAATCATGATGTGATCACCTCATGCATAATCGGAACCAATGATACCATATTTCTCATGCACTCTTGCATCCACACGTGTTCCGATTATTACTGCCCCTCGGGCTACAACCGAACTCCCGCCGGTGTCTACCGGCATAGCCAGGCATCGCCCTCCCCCATGAGGCGCGGCTACGTCAAGGGACCCCCGCCCAAGACGGCATTCCCGAAGGAGCATGGGCCCGGCCTCTACCGCGACTCCGCATCCGGCTCACAACTGAGGCGCCACGGCGCTACGGCGCCCTTCCTCCGCAGAGACGCAACCGTGCCCTTCCGTGCCCTCGCCGGGTTTCCGATAAATCGGACTATCACCCCCCGAACTTCGGCCGGGGCGGCGGGTTCAACTTAGTGATCACGCAAGCATACCATCACAACCGATTTATTATCTTTGAGCATTAGCCAATGCACACATGCTTGCATATAAAACCCCAAATCCTTTCTCATAAAAGCAATCAATTTTCAGTGTCCCTCGGACAAACCATTTTTCCCACCTTTCTCATAAAAGCGGTCCATTTCCAATGTCCCTCGGACAAATCACTTTCTTTCTCATAAAGGCGGTCCATTTCCAGTGTCCCTCGGACAAATCATTTTCTTTCTTTTTGTGAAAATCACACGATTCAAGCGAATGCTTATGAAATGCTATATCCAATTCACTTCATATGATCAAGGCACATGAAATTATGCACAATTTCACTTCCGGATGAACAGTGCCGTGAACAGTGCATGTGAACAGTAATCATGAACAAGAATCCGTGAATAGTAATCAATGAACAAGTAATCCGTGAATAGTAATTTCCGAAATTCAATTAATAATAAATTAAATTCAGAAATTAAACAAAACATTGATTAAACACAATTAATCAATCAATTAAGCTAAACATGCTTAATTAACACATAAACCATACATAATCAACATTTAAGCATAATCAAGCATAATTAAGCAAGATTAAGCTAAGCTAATCTTAATCAACTATCTAACCACCTATCTTAGGGCTAATACACTTAATTAACCCTCCTAAACCAGCATTAACACTAATTAACCAAACCCTAAGCAAGTTTAGGCACTAAATAGGGATTAGGAGCTAAACTCACCCGTTAAGCGGGCCGGCGACACGGGGGCGGCGGCGGCAACGAACCCAACACCCGGGGACCTCACTCACGACGATCCAAGGCAGTCCCGGGCTCAACACAGCAGCAACAAATTCGGATTCCCCACTGAACTTCACAAAACCGCACTGCAGGAGGATGAGGTTGCTGGTCGGAGCAAAAACAAGCTGGCCGGAGCTCCGGCGAGCTGGTTTCCGATGGCTGGGGGCTCCTGGGGGTCGAGGGGGAGTTGTGTGTGGTTGGTGTGGGCAGTGGGTAGGCCAAAAATGGAGAGAAACGGAAGGAAAACCGAAGCTGCACAGGAGGCGCTGCACAGTGACGGTCGGAGGACCGCCGACTTCAGGCGGCCGTACGGGACGGACGGCAGCTCCGTTCGGCGATCGGCCACCATGAAAAGTACGGAATTTCTGTGCTGAATATTTTGATAGGTGGCACGGCCCGAGATTCCACCGGGAAGGCAACGAACAACTCAAAATTCGGTGAGAGGTCAGAAACTGAAACTGCAGGAAGGCAAGGGAAGAAGGGGAGAGAAGTGGTGCGGTTTTGGAGAAGATGAAGAGTAGAGAGAGAGTGAAGTGAGGCTGAAGATAAGCCTCAATTAATGGCATTAATTGCTTGGCTCAAGTCCCAAAAACATGACATCATCTTCTCTCTCTTCCTTTTTGACTTTTCTTCAAAATATCCAAGGGCATTTTGGTCATTTCCACCTTGCACATTTCCCAATCTGTCCTTGGGCTGAAAATGGAGGACAGGCCTAGGAAAAGGCCGGAAAATGAATAGGAACAGGCTCGGGAATTTATTGGGCTCGAATTGGCTCGGGTTTAGACAATGGGCTAGGAAGGGTAAATGGTCGGTTTGGCCCAACGGGCTCACTTGCTTGCCTCGGGCCTTCCATGGTGGCTGTCCCACCTTGGGCGTGAGGCCCACACTGTTCTTGCCCGGCCCACATCCTCATAGGCTCTGTTTCTCGGTCCAAAATCCCTTTCTCAAAACTTGGCTCGACCGACTCCGTCGACTGTCAAGGAAGCATCATCCAAAAGTCCGCCCCGGACGTTCCCGAAAATTCGAAGTCCAATCTTGGATTCTCATGCCTTGTCAATTTCGCCCAAATGTCATTTTGGTATAATTCAGACTGACAGGCGGCTTCGAGGATTCACACGTAACCGACTCGTGCCAAACCACGTTCAAGACTTCTCGACACATGGACGTCCTGACTACATGAAATTGCGAAGGATCGATTCTTATTTCAAAGTACACGATTATCAAGGATCGACATAGGGTCGTTCACGGGTTCGATAATGATGAGACGGAATCACCCGTCATCCCATTATTTCTGTCCGCGAATCGACTTCTAGTCGTCCCTGAAATCGGCTTGCCTAACTACAGGATCGTCCTTACGCAAGTCTCACGGTCGAGTCGTTTTCCCAGGTCAAGTTCTTTAGTCGCACGAGTTCTCGTCCTCATTAGCCTTTCCCCTCAAGGTCAGTATCTCAGGAGTGATCAGTTCCGAGTGAGATCAACCAACAATGCACTGGCGAAATTAACGTTTAGTCCTCCCTCAGAGGGCTCGAATTTCAGGACGTCACATAAAGTAAGGGTGGGAGATTAAGATAACGTATGATCAAGTTATTGAGGCTATTTCTCGTTTTTTGCTCAAGATATTCCAGCGTGAGAGTAAAATCTATATGGCATGACGCAAGAGGCATAGCGGTTACCGGAGGAAAACGTGAACTTGTGAAACAACACAAGGAGTATATTCATGACAAATGAGTAACTTTATTATTATTATTTACTTTTAGCCCTATTTTTTATTAGGGGTGAGCAATTCTAAATTTCATACGGATTCCACTTAAAACCTGAAACCTATCCATTGGAATATATTTCTCATTTTTTGAAAGCTGAAACCTACCTTGTATACTAAAATTTGGAATCTACCTATTACGGGTTTTAAGGTTGGTTTCATGGTCTACTTAGATTCCATTTTTATAATTGGTTAAATGATTGCCGTAAATTATTGCCTTTAATAAATCACCACTTGCTGCTATAACTTATATTTAGACACACGAAAAATATGAAATATTAATAAAGTAAAATTTTTAGTCATAAAATGGAAATCCGAATCAGTAATTTAGAATTATATGCTCATAATCAAACATTATGGAATACCACAAGATCGCATGAAAACGTAAAAAAAAAAAAACACAAAAAACTTATTGTAGATTATAGATTATATGTTCTAGGTTCTAGGTTCTATCAACCTAAAACTTAAAACATACTCGTGAGAATAAGTGCTTCAATTTTTTAAACTTGAAACCTATCCTGCATATCTTGTATATGAAATTGGACAAGTTCCCATCGCGCTAGTTCTTAGATTCCAGTTGTTACTTTGGAACTGTGCTAATCCCTTTTTTTTTTGTCGTTTCTTGCCCCTACTTTTTGTAGGTACAAAAGTGGATCAAGGAAGAGATCCGTAAAGGACATACGCTTAAAGCAAAGGTGATTTTTTGGGGGCCGCAGGGGGAGGGGGAGATCCGATCTTTTTTAAGAGTAATTTGAGTAATTTGATTCATGTGTTTAATTGATTATGTATAGACACATACAAGGGATGAAAATAATACCATATAATTGATAAGTTAAAGGAGTAATTGTCACCATTTGGTTCTTTACTAAAAAAGTGGGCCATTATGCTTCCTTTATGTTAGTCTTATCATCTTTAACAATTACCATGAATGAAAGACAGATATATTTCTTTATTAAGCAAAAGAGTATCTGATTTAGATTTTGCTATTGGCATAAAAGGAAGTTCATACAAACGTCCTCATCTAATATATTTATGTTGAGAATCTGATCTAAGTGCATTTTTAATCTTTAAATTATGAACTTAATGCATTGCACGACCTGTAATCATATTTGCCACCTTATTTTTACTTTAATTATCCAAAAGAAGAAGAAGAAGAAGAAACCTATCTAATTAATGGTAACTATAAAAGATAGTAAGACAAACATGAAGAAAGGACGACGATTCAAATGCTGTTAGAAAAGAACTAAATGGTAAAGAGTTGGGTTTTATTTAGTAGATATATGATGTGTACAACAAAAGGGAATGATTCATAATTGGTGTCATAACACGCCACGACATTTATTATTAGACCCATTTTAAAAGAATGATTTATAATTGGTGTTGTATCATGCCAAGTCTCTTAGTATTAGATCGTTCTTTTATATATCCTACATTACGCTTAAACAAATAAGGAGGCGAACATGATTGCAATGTACAGGTGCAATGCAACAGTAAACAGAGTATCCTAATTATGATTTTATCACTATCTCCAGATAATTATTCGTGTTTAGAGATAAAATTTACCATTTTCTTGGTCAGACATTTCAAGGAGATAATACTGCCATAAATGCTTAATTATGTCATTTTGATTATCTTAGAATGCATATAAGTGAGCCGTACTTGGAGCATGGGCTGCTCAAGGGTTGGTGGTGGCCCGCCACCCTTCCCGTGCGTCCATTGTCCTTCTAATTTTTCAACTCCCTCTGCCAAATCAACACCAAGCATATCTTCTCGGCCACTGAAATCAGAAATGATCATCCAAGATTTATCATCCTCTGGTTAGTCTGCATCTGCTTCCCACCATCCATTCCCCAGAATTGACGGATTCACTAGGACATTGCCTAAGATCTGTTCTACTTATTCTAACGTCATCAAGTGAATCATGCCTTTGCTCCCAACGTCTAGAAGCAGTTCAGGATCCACTTTGGATGTTTAATCTACTTCGTTAATGTGGTTAGATCAGGCAAAGAGATGTCACATGGAAGGCCGCTGATTTCAGCTTGGAGTTGTCCCTTCGCATTACCAAATGCCCCATCAATTGCTGAGTCGTTCTGCTTAACCACTTCAGTCATACAAGTGCTAGTACCTCCTGGGCTGCTGAGTCGTTCCTATTCTGTTTTCAGAAAAAACTGGATCGCCAATTAACAAACAGAAAGAGTACCGAACGGGCAGTTGCAGAAAGGCATTAAGTTTTTCTCTTTTTCCCACTTTTCAAAAATCGTGTCTTGGAATAATGAGCTAATGATAGTTTAGTTTTCTTTTGCAGGCAGTTGCAGCCAAATCGTGCCAACGTGGGAGAAGGTCAACAGCTCGGTTGGCTCGATTCCCAGGTGAAAACTCATGGAAGCGAGGTTCTTGCACTTACAGGACAGTGGTCTAGTGGAACGATTCAGTAGTTGAGGCCTTCCGAGACAAAGGAACGATAAAGGGGCTTCCATACGACGTCCCTTTGTCCGATCTAAATATTTATACCTACGAAGTAGATTGTAAATCCAAAATGGAGTGCGGACTGCTTTTGTACTTGGAGCAGTAACTGAGGGTCTTGATGGGGGTAAGAGAAGAGAAGTGGAACCTCAATCTTTGGGAATGCCCTCACGAATCCGCCATTCCCAGGCAATGGATAGGAAGATATAGAAAGGAGCGATCAAAAGATCAGAACAGCTGGAAGATCGTTTCCAATTTTGATGGTGGAGAATATACAAATCGAGTTGGTTGGTGGAGCGAGTTGTAGCTGAGGCTAACCCTTTTGAGGGGCCAAAGCTGCGCGATACTCAGGAGCTGAATCGGAAGGTAAGCGAAATCAGCAGGCTAGGTCTTAACGGGATTTTCACCACAAACTAACATCCTAAGTTGGAGAACGACCAAGACAAACTCTTAGTAGATTGCAGCCGGTAGTCACTGATTTTGCGGGTCGAATTGGGTAACCTGCCCGTTTATATATTGTGACTCATCAGTAGTTGAGAATAAGTCTTGTGTAGCAAAATGTACTCTGACAAATTGAAAATGAAATGCCATTCAATCATTGAATCTCCTATCCTTTCGGGTATTCTGCTTTGCAACTTCTGCTATTTTTATATTATGCATTTAAACATATTATGGATTAGCATATTACTGTCGGTGTCCGATTAGGATTCCTTAGGTCATGCAATTGAAAATAATTGCCTCGTTCCTAAATTTTGACCAAATGTGTAATGTCATACACTCCTTTTTTTGGGCCTCATGCCTCAGATCAGGTGGATCTATCAAGCCCAACGAGCAGCCTACGATCCAATCTAGTGCTTATAATACATGCATGAGAGTTGATTTCTGCATGAAAACTCAGCATAGTATGTTTTAAAATTAGATAGAAGCAATCGTGATGGCTAGACATGCTAAGGTACCTTATTTGAACATGCATTACAACAGCTAGGCATGCTATCCAAAGATAGAGAGAATTCAACTAAAAAATTGCCAAAAAGAGAGAATTTTCTCGGAACGGCACCTAAAGGAGAGATGTGACAAGTAGAGATGTGCGAAGGAAACATGAACCATTTAGAACCAATCCAGAATTGACGGTTCTCGTGGGACCGGTTCGGTCAATTTATGAAAACTGTTGAGTGCTGATCCAATTTCTAGATCCAATGGAAATCGCCTATCTAGACCGAATTGATATAATATATGTTTTTAAATTGCAGCTCACTTTCAGTGAAAGTGAAAGTATTTCATGCCTTTTGCAATTTACCCACGGTCCTCAAAAAAGAAAGAAAGAAAAGACCCAACCTCATTTCATTCTCATGCCTTCAACTCTGTCTCTGACTCGCAGTCGCCTCATTTGTCGCAGACTCACGGTTGCGCCTCATCTCCAGCCCTCCCTCACAGTCAACCTTGCCTCCCTCTTGTAGTGTCCCTCTGATTCACAAGTGTCACGCCTCTCTCTCGCAGCTCACTCTCGCAGTCGCAGCTATTAACCAGGTAACACCAATCGCTTTGCTCTGTTTTATTCTGTTAACTGAGTGAAATTTTCTGCTTAAGGGTACTCATTCTTTTTGCTGCTGTTGGCGAATTCGATTTCTGACCTGGGGTGCTGCAAATTATGTTGAAGTAGTTTAGTTCGGGATTTGTCGGTTTTTGGCTTGTCGTTGCCTTTTGCTCTTGCTCTACCTGTGACTCTAGGTGAGTCTGCGCTTACTTGAGCCTCTGTTAGCATGAATTTTGGGTCTGCAGATAATTTCAAGGTATATACTTGGTCATGCTTGTAGTCTGGTTGTGAATCTTAGTTTGCAGTGTTTGTGATGGTATTAGTTGTTTGACTTTCTTTGTCTAGCCGAATGTGATGAGTGGCATTAAATCTTTGCTAGTACTCTTACTATGTGTTCTATTAATTGATGAATGCAATTCTGTAGTGATCGTGGACCGGTTGCATGGACTCATTTTCATTGCTGCATAATTACCCATTAAAAGTTGGCCTTCCTCGTCCTCCCTCTCCTCGACAAGCTTTATCTATGTCGTCTTCTCGAGAGCCCATTGTGTTCGGGCCTAGGAGCGGGTTCCTGCGCCTCTGCCTCCTCTTTGCAGCCGCTGACAGTCTCTTCCTCTCCATCGCGTACAACTTTGAGAGCATCTATGGGGGCGACAAGGAGGGCATCGTAGCCGCCGCTCCTCACTTGTTTCTCCTTGCAAACCAGGTCCTGGTGGGCATGGCGTTCTTGGGGCCGTTCTCGTCACCAATCTTGAGGAGCCAAATACGGTTGCGCAAGAACCCTTCTCGCTGTCCGGCTACCTCCACCTTGTATAGCTGCAACAATCGGCTGGGACAGCAAAGAGAAGACAAACCCAGATATGCTCTCAGCAAGTGCTTGCAAAAAACCCAAGCGCCTTTTCTGTTTTTTTTTTATCCTGTGATGCCTTTGAGCTTTTGCTTTTGAATCATATTCTACTTTTTGGGTTATTGAAGTTCTAGGTGATACTAGTGCTTAGTATTGCTTCGTGTGCTTGCAGAAGCACGGCTCTAGATCTGGGAATGGGTGAGCCTGGCCGCGGGCGGGGTGTGCTTGTGGGTGGCACAATTGCGAGCTGCCGCGGTGATGGAGGGAGTGGCTTGGTCATGGATGCGCAACAGTGGTCGGCTAGGACGCAGAGCCAGCGGCTCAGGCAGTGGCTATGGACGGATGGAGGAGGAAGAAGAGAGAATAAGAGAGGCATGTTATTGAGTTTTTTATAATTTTTCCACGTCATCAACATGTGTCGTGTCTTGATTGGTCTTCAGTAAAATATACATGCCATGTCACGTTATACTATCTGACCACTAAATTCTTTCTCATACAAGAGGGAATGCACATGATGGATGGACCAGGTTTGTCATGGGCCATGTTGAGTTAGAAAAGCCTTTTTCATCGTCGAGTGAACTCGGATGCTTAGTGATTTTAGACCACCTCTTATGTGAATCCAAGGTTTCATTCATTTTTTTTCCCGTCGAAAAGACTTTCCTTTATATTGTTAGCACTCGTTAACTTAGCTACAAATCCTAAAATAATACTTTCCTTTCTAATATTTCGTTTCAGTTGTACAGCCCTGTCTATAACCCAACTCTTAAACTTCCTTACTAACTTGATGAGTCATTCCATAGAGCCATCAATTCTTAAAAGGCAACAATATAAGGATGAAAAAAAAATGCTAAAAATGAATCTCGAGACGGGTCTGTATGGGTCGAAAATTTGCATTTTAAATAAATAGCTTAAAACAAGTTAAATGGGTTAATTTGAGTTGAACCATTTATGACTCGCCCTATCTGTTTGACAGGTCTACCAATTGTGTCTCCTCTTGCTCCTCCTCATGGGCCTTGACAAATGTCCTAAGTTTACCTTGTGGTGGGCCATCACGAGCTTTGTGCGCCCCATCACACAAGAAACACTAAAAGCGCTCCTTGTTTTCTTCAATGCTCAACTCCGGCTTTGCCTTTGAAGGGATGACTAGAGGTGCCTCCACTTGGGTAGAGGAACTTGTTGCGATCTCCTTCACTTGCGCCTTTGTGTTTCCCCTTGTATTCCATGATTGTCTCGGCCCTGGACATGGCTATCAAGAGGTCCTTTGCATTTTGCCACTTCAACTCAAGCTTCACCCATGGTTTGAGACCACCCATAAATTGAAAATAGGCTTCCATCTCATTCATGGAAGGGATATGTTTGAGAATATCTTCATGAGCTCTTGGACTCCACCTCTTTGTTCTAGGCAATGGAGTTCATTGCGAGCTTCTTCCTCCACATATGTAGGGTAGTATTGTCATCAAAACTATTTGACAAAAATCTCCCAAATTGTGATGGGTTCACCAATCCTATCATCAGACCTACGGTGCAATCACAATGGGGTGTTGTCAGTCAAATACATGGCCAAAGTACTTACTCGAACCACATCATTGGTAATCCTACTATTTGGAAGTATTGCTCCATGTAGTATAAGAATTTGTCCATATCCTTAGCTACCCTCGAGCTCTTGAACTCTTTTGGCTTAGGAGTGTTTGTTGGTGGACCACCTTGCACGGTGATTACCTTGCTCACACATGCAACTTCCACCTCGGTGAGTTTCTCCTTGAGTTGAATCATCTCCATGCACATGGCCTCCACCAAGGCTTTCAAGGCATCATCTAACTATTGAAGTTCTTTGGTCGTAGTGTTCAAGGTGCCAACATCTCTCCTCGAAGCTCACCCGTTCCGAATTCGAGCCCTTGCACCTCTGTTTGGAGCTCTACCTTTTCATATTTAAGCCGTTCAATGCTCTTGGACATTTCCTTGATTGCTCCTTGGACATCCCCCATGGCAATTTCCATCTTCGCCATGCGGACCTCCAACTCATGTAACGCATCCCTTGAACCCCTGCAGCCCTTCTTCGCCTTGGCACCTTGTTGCTCAGTGTTTCTCCCTCTTCAATGCTCGACCACCGTCCCACCTTTTGGACGGATGTTATGACTGAATGTGGATCCATTGCACCTTGGATTGACTCACTCTGAAATACTTGTCATGGGCCAGTTGTTCTAACATTGCCTTACCCGTATGGCTTTAGAAATTTCTTCTCAAGTCAAACTTATTCACCTCTCTCACAAGGATTCTAGAGAGAGAGACTTGTAGAAAGAGGAGCTTTGGATTTCTATTATTTATTAGATGATACAAATGAGAGGGAGATTGCAAACCGTAGCAATTTAACAATAGTTATTTTATTTTCCCATCTACCAACTACCCCTCGTTAATTATAACAACACTCTAGAATAGTATAATTTTCCCATATTGCCCCCAGGAATATCCTAAAGTACACAAGAAACTTTAGGACTTTGGAAGTTTTAAGGCTCACCTAGTCTTCTTGAATCATCCTTGATTCATCATGCATCGTAAAGCTTGAAACATGACATATGAGTGTGCACATCTACCCATTCATTGGAAATTTGTCATTATATATATATAAGAAATTTTGTTTTTTTTTTTTTTTTTTTTTCTAAGTTAGAAAGATTATGGAATCCAAATTTGCAGTTAGCAACATGAATTGGATGAAATTGCTGATTTGCATTGCTTTTTATGTGTGATTCAAATAAAGAGCATTCCCCACAAGACTTACGACGTTACCATCTCACACCACTATCTGCAGCAAGATGCACGACAAGGATTGCCAATTAGTCAGTTACATGACTTCCCTATTTCGAGATTCTCTACTTCGAAAACATTTTGCGCCAATCTTCTCCTGTCACGTTGATTGACCTTCCAAAGAATGGTAAAGAATTATGTAATCCTCAATTAAATATGTCCCTCTCTACATTCTCTTTTTGCTTTTCAACGGACATGAAGTGTTGGATTTGGTTTCCGAAACTATTCACTTTTATTGGAAACACTCAATGAAGAGTCGCAACAATATGCAAATACAACTATGGAATTGGCTTTGAAATATGAATGCTCAAATGGAAACAAATATCAGTAAATCAAATGACCATAAAAGTTCGTTTTCATTTAATTTTTGTTCGAGTAACTCAATGGTGATTTTCCTTTTCTGCTAGTCGCCAATAAAAGTAAACATTCAGAAAAAAAGAAGAAGATGTAGAATTATAATGGATAACCAATAACGCCTGTGCATGAATTCGATTCACCGGGGGATGGATGAGGACCAACGATAAAGGAAACTGTAATCCGAATCAGAATTTGGGGAGCTATATAAACACCAAACTGCCCCCAGAAAACGGTGTGCTTCTTACGATTTCGCCTTGAGATTAATGATTTCCAACCACCCTTTAGACGTTGCGCACTGACCTAGAGCCTCCGTGACTCTCTTCCTCTCTCTTTTCGTGATCACGATCCTGCAAAACTCCTGAGATTGCCAATGGAAAGTTTCTCATAGCCCTCCTGTTCTTGCTCTGCAGCTGTAAGATCTTCTGAAAATTTTCCTGTTAGTTTTAAGGAGTGTTGTTGGGTTGATTATGGACAGTTGGAGGGGACAAAAGGGTTACTATCGCTATCAAGGCACTCAGGGGAACAGATCGTTCGGAAGAAAGCCGCCTATTGGTAATAGTCATGTCTCTACAATTCTTTGTCCATTTTATTGTCTCTCTTTTTGTTGAATTATGATATTGGAGTTTTAAGTTGAAAGTATGACTGAGCTGATTGAGGACATGACATTATTTGAAGTTATTTCCTGAATTGATGAACGAACTAACGACGTTTTGTTCACTTTAGCAGGCAATTGGCGGCCAGCTGTGCCATCTTGGGAGAAGGAGTTCTGCAGATTGGTAGGGTCTTTTCCCTTGGAAAAAGCTCGGGGAGGCAAAGTGGACATCCACTTATACGACAAAGTGCTTAAGTGGAATGACTCGACAGCTGAGGAAGCGTTTCACAATGCAAAGAAACGATTTTGGGCGAAAATCAATGGAATTCCATGCAGCATTGCTTTGCCTGATCCAAATTTTAGATGAAGTAGATTGGGCATCCAAAGTAGAGCCTGAACTGCTTTGCGACTTGGATCAAGGACCTGAAGTCCTTGATGGCAGCAACAATAACAAGACTATAATCTTCGGTGATGCTCTTGGGAATCGGTTGGCTAGTACTCCTGAGGATCATGATAGCAAAGATGGCTTTAAGTTCAAGAGTAGCCTAGAAATAGTCTATGATAATTGGGATATATGGGATTGGGGTGATCCAAGTAGGGAACCTGAGTCAAGCTAAACCTTATGTCGTGAGACACAAATCCTCTGGATTTCACCAAAATAATTGTGAATGTGTTACTGATGGAACCGTGGGAAGGTGCACTGTATTAATAGCAAGATGCACAAAAGAATTGACATTTAATTTTGTTAGAGAAATTAAAATATTTTTTCTTTATATCATTCATGATTGCACATATATTTAGGAGATCCTCCATGTCTTCCTTTCACATGCATGTCTCTATTTGATCCTAAAGCCTATAAAAAGACTAATGTGGTCTTCAATTTTGAGATGCACGTGAATTGCACAATTTTCTTTTTTGCATATTCTTCTCTAAGTTAATGAATCTCATATTATTTAAGGGGTGTATTATTGAAGCACCGATACTATCTTCAATTTCTAATTTCTATGCAATATGGCGTATTTTATAAGCAGTTAGGTGACTACATTTGTGATGTCAATCTTTCGCTCCCCAAATTTTTACAAATGTTTTGATATCAAATTAAGTACACATATCCAAGCCGGGAAATAAAATTACAAGCAAAGCTACCCCAAGGTATCTGGTCCATCCGCAGCTCCTCGAAAGTAAGGCCTCCAACAGATCCCCGGTTGAAAGATCAACACGCCCCCGCTCTCAAATTCGTCTAAAGTGAAAAATATACCATAGATAAGGATTAACCAACTACTAGCTTAGTCGATGAATCCCCAAGATTTTAAGTGGGTGATCATTATACCATCAACCCTTCGATATGTGAAAGTCTATTTACAAATTTAAGAAAACTTGCAATTAATAAGATTTGGATCATGCTCTTGAACACTAGAAAACAGCCATTTAACCTCCAAATGAAAACTTTGAAGAGTTTTTAAACTCGAAGGACACAACTTACGTTATACCACTAGAAGAAAGTATTAGTTTATCCACATAAAAAGAACTAAAGAATCGGGCACTGGCCCATTTGATTTTTAGTATGAATTCGTGGAATCAAAGGTCATCTGTTCGATCTGATCAATTTGGTTATTGACACTAATTTTGTAATAGTTGGCTTTTCCTTTTGACAAAGCCAAAAGGAAGTGGTGGGACTCACTTGGGTTTTTTTCAAATAGAAAAGAAAAGAAAAGAAAAAGAGAGTTGAAAAGTCAAAAAGGAGAAGGAGAGAGAATTTAGGGTTCACTCCCACTTACTGAAGCGAAACCAGTCAGGAGAAAAAAAGAAAAAGAGAGAAAAGGGAAGAGAGGGAAAGAAAAAGGAAGGGAAAGAAGAAGTGGGGTTTCGCACATGCGTGCTATAGGAGCCTCACGTAGCCGACTCAATAACTTCACGCAATGCCCAATAAATAAACGTGCTCCTTGTTCCTCCAATTGAAGCATTTTTATGGTTTAGGACTCAAATTCAGAATATTGGAAATATTGAGTGGCGAAGTCCAATTTTTGAGTTATTGAGCCGTGAAAATTTATAAGAATTATAGTTTAAGACGTCATGGACCTGTAGGATTTTACGGAATTAGATTTGAGCTTGTGATTTGTCCGAAATGAAATTTCGAACTTTCCTACGCATGGTGAACAGTATGCGCACGATCACTTTGAGGTCTGATTTTGTCGATTTTGGCTCAAAATTGGGTTGTTCCAACTTATAGATCTTCTAGTGCTTGGAATTATCTTCATTTTGATTGCAAGATTGCTTGGATTGGAGTTCGGATGATAAAGTTTTGGTGTAATAAAGTTTCACACTCAAGTCTCGCTTTATAAACGACTTTGATTAATCACTTTTAATTGGCGATTTGTTAGCTCATAGGAGTTATTTTATTAGTGTTCAGCCATAATTTAGTTGTCTCATAATTGAGGTAGAGTTTTATCGGATTTAACTTATTCCTCAATTATTTGTTAGGACCGCGAGTTTGATGATACAAGTACCGTTTTATTGGGTTATAGGCAATGATGTGAGTGGTATTATATCTTCTTTGAATTTGTAAAATTCATGTTAAGAAAATTCTATAGATTATATGGTATGGGATTATTAAATGACATTATTATTGCATCAAAGTCGGATCGGGCATGGACTATTTTTTGATTGTTTATAAAGGTTTGGAAAGAATATAATGCAAAGTATTGGAAGGAAAAATATATTTGTAATTACTTTGCAAATGCTTTATGGAAAAGTATGGGCATAAGTACCTTAGGAGTGCCAAAATTTGGCACCAAGGGACACTTAAGTGCCAAAAGTTACAAAATGTACACTTAAGTGCCAAAATCAAAGTAAAAAATATCAGTTAAGTACTAACGGCGAAAAATTCCAACCAAATTGCCATATGTCCATTTTCTGATGAGTTTATTTGCTGACGGAGCATTTTTTTCAAAATAAAAAATACATGTGTTAATTTTTTAATAAAAAAATTGCCACGTTAGATTAACAAAAAATTTAAAATTGATTTTATTATAAAAAAAAAAGGAGGAAGGGGGAATTGGCGAGGGCTATGCAGCCTTTGTCACCGCCGCCGTCGCCACCCCACCATGTCAAGAAGTGCCGGTGATGGTAAGCAAGGGTCGACTAGGGTCGCCAAACTCCCAGATCCGGCGAGGGTTGCCAGGCCCCCAGATCCGGCGAGGGTCGCCGGCCCTCGCCGTAGGTCGACCGGGGTCGCCAGCCACTAGCTAGGGCTCGGTGACCCCGGCCGACCCTCGCCCTCCGTCCCCGGCCCTTCCCGGTTATGGTGGGGCGGCGAGGGCTACACAGCCCTCGCTGGTTCCCCTTCCATTTTTTTTTTTTTTAATTAACCAATTTTATAATAATATATTTTAATTATTTAATATTATTTAATTAATAATTTCTAAATCCACATCAGCGCAAAATGATATCGTTTTGGCTGACTTTTCACTAACTTAGTTTCCGGCGAGCCACGTAGGCAAGAAAATTAATAAAAATTACCATGTAAGATTTTCGGTAGGGTTCCGACGACTTGGCATTGAAGTGATCCATTTATTTTCTTTTGTAATTTTTGACACTTAAATGTCCCTCAATGATAAGTTTTGGCACTCCTAGAGTAGTTATGCCGAAAAGTATGTGAATGACTTGAGAAATGAATGAGAAATGGTGGATAACAATGTTGCAAAAAGATATTTACTTGGTTTATGATATTGATTTCTGAATTTGATTTTTGGTATTGGAGAATTTGACTTTTGCTCATTATTGCTGTGAGCCTATTGAGGGGCATATTGGTATGCATATCGAGTTTAGGATATCCTTTTAGGCCGAGCTACCGGCATTATAGGTGGAGACCTTGCCAAGGGGGAATCTTGGTTGCATTGTCACAAGACGTTGTGTCGTAACCATGGTAAGAGATTGAGCAATAGATTAGTCAATGAATAAATCATTGACGTGTGATTTTTGAATAGAGATTATCCAATGGACTCGACCATTGATTTTTGTATTGTGATGGTGGTTTAAAAGTAACTCTTATATGATTTATTATGTATTTTATATATTGGATTGAATTATAAAGTTTTGGTATTGTTTTGAATTCATGCATAGTATTTACTCGATCTGCTTAGAAGATATGTATTATTCACTGAGCTTGTGGTTGCTCACCCCTCTTTCCCAATCCTTTCAGGTTCTTTGGTTAGTAACTAGTAGAGTGAGAGTGTTTTTGTGGGGACTTTTGGGAGTTGGATGTTTTATGGTTAGAGACTGCGTTTTTTGAGTGAAAAGGGTAGCCGTGTCACCTCCATCCCTGCAGGATTCGGGGTGTGACAAATTTTTTTTGAATCTAGCTCTATTGATTAGTTTCTCGATTTTCGATGGGGAACTGATCCCCGTAAATGATCGCCCGTATTTCTAACAATGCCGTGATGGCCAAAAGTCTACTTGTGTTGGAAAAGAAATCCACATACTTTGAGAAACACTCAAATGCAATCACCATCCTCTAGTTCTTAAAACTCCATCTTCCTCCACAGACGCCATCCTTGCTCAGTTCGATGGCCCGTTCGGTGGGATTTTTCTATGAGGAGAGTGTCAGGCCATTGTGCTTCCTCTATGTTAGTCTTAATTACCACCATACCATCAATTTTCTGTTGATTAAAATATAATTCCACACCCAATATGACTAAAACATGTCCTCTATTAATAAAAAGAAAAAAAATCTAAATGTCGTCAGTGAAAATAGGCAACTAAGTAGGCTTAAAGAGGCAAGTAATTTGAATCTAAAATTCATCTTCTTCCTGAAGAAAAATAAATAAATAAATAAATACATACACACACACAAAGCACAACTCTATCTTCTTGCAAATGAAGTTTGAATCGGTTTGAATTTTATATTAAATTGGATGGTTTGATTATTAACAGATTGAAAGTATTTTGAATGATTATTTGATGAAAAAAGTCTTCCCAGTGAATTGTAGTCACTTATTAGCCAAAAAGGTTTTCCATCTGTATTTTGGACCTAAAGTAAGGAGGGTTCATTAAGATGACGTGCGATTAAGTTGTTGAAGCTATTTCTAATATTTTGCACGAGAAATTCCAACGTGAGAGTAAAAACTACAATGGCGTGAGGTAAAGCGGTTTCTGGAAATATATGAACTTATGAAACATCACTTGGTACTATTTTCATGACAAGTGGGTAACTCTTTTTAGATTCAGCCCTACTCTTCATATAGTTGCACAATGGATCAATGAAGAGATCGGTAAAGGAAATACTGTTTAAGCAAAGGTGATTTCATATTGCGTCCCCGTTTTTTCTCAATCACAATAGGATTTTCTTCGCTAATTGGGGGGAAGAGAGAGAGAGAGAGAGAGAGAGAGAGAGAGAGAGGGGGAGAGTTGAGGGTGTGAATCCAATCTTTGTTAGGGTAATATGATTCATATGCTGATTTGGTTGTGCATAGAGCCATATGGGGAATGTAATTAGTACCATTTTAACCAGTAAACAAAGGACCAGGTGTCACCATTTAGTGTTTTACTAAAGGAGGTGCAGGCCATAGGGTGCATTTGGTTTAGCATTTGTAAGAGGTTTTGAGTCCAATGCAAATGCTGAAAGCTCAAAACTACGTGGGGAAATGCAATTGTGTTTGGTAAAATTTTTTTGCAAATGGATTTTGAGTTGAACGTGCGTTTGGTATAAAAAAACTTTCACAATCGGCTTTAAGGGGTATTATAGGTATACATATTTTTTTATTTTTTTTGGAAAATTGGACTAAGCCCTTCGCTGGTCCGGCAAAGGGCTACGACCACCGGCGAGCCAAATCTAGCCTCGACGGCTGTCGCCTGAGGTCGGGCGACCTTTGACGAGGGTTGCGCAAGCCCAGCTGAGGGCCCCTAGAGATCCCCCGAGGTCGGGCGACCCTTAGCTAGGGTTGCGCGGCCCTAGCTGAGGGCCGCTGGAGGTCGCCCGACCTCAAGTGACCCTCGTCGAGGGTTGTGCGGCCCCAGTGGAGGGCCGCTCGACCCTCGCCTAGGTCGTGACGAGCCTATGATGAGCGACCTCCAACGGCCCTCGGATGGGGCCGCGTGACCCTCGGCGGAGGTTGCCCGAACTCGAGCGACGGCCACTGGCACTAGATCTGGCTTGTCGGTGGCCGTAGCCCTTCGCCGGTCCAGCGAAGGGCTACCCCTTTCTTAATTAAAAAAAAAAAAAATCAAGGGCAAAATCGAAAATATGAAAAACTAATGATGGTAGTTTTGGAAGAGAAAAAATAGTTTCAGCATTTTGAAGGCCACTTGAAAGCTAAAAGCCACTTTAAAAATTGAACCAAACGGTTCAGCATTTCCCCAAGGGGCTTTTAGGCCTGAAAGTCCTTTCGAAATGTTGAACCAAACGCACCCATAATGCTTCATCTATATCATTGTTACCATTTTAAACAATTTTTATCAATGGAATGCACATATCTTTTTCTTAATTTGTTGAGTTTATTTAACAAAGGAGGAGGCAAACATTGATTGCCTATCATGCAAAAAAAGTATTTGTTAATTTTGCCATTGGCATAAAAAAAAAAGTTCATAATAAGCAGCCCATCTAATATATCCATGTGAGAATTGGATAGAAGTGTTCCATTTTTAAATTACGAACCTAACGCATTACGCTATGAGTAATCATATTTACCTCCTTAATTTTTTTTAATTCAATCATCAAAAACACGAAAAGAAACCCATTTAATTGATGGTAATTGACTCAAACGTTGTTGGGAAGAACAGAAATAGTGGGTAGTCATTTTTTGTTTAGTAGATAACTGACGTGTACAACTAAGACAGGATTGAATCACAATTGGGTCTCATATTCTGCAATGTCTCTTACTCTTAGTATTAAATCAATCTTACTATATCTTACGTTACCCTTAAACAAATAAAGAGGCGAATACAGTTACATAGTACAGATGTAACGGACTGGTTCAAGCAAAGTATTCTAATAACAGTTTTGATGATATCCCCAGATAATTATCCATGTTCAGAGATAAAACTGCCATTTTTAATTCATATTTTTTAAGTAGACAATATTTGCCATAAATGTTTAATTATCTCATTTGAAGGCTGAAAATGCATATAAGGGAGACGTACATGGAGCATCGGGGAGATTCATGGCTTGGCGGTGGCCCGCCATCACCCGTGTGTCCACTGTCCTCCTTATTCGCAACTCACTCTGCGAAATCAACTCGCTGCATGTTTCCGTCACCATCGAAGTCGAAAGCGATCTTCCGAGAGTCATCATCCTCTTGCCACTCCTCTTCTGCTTCTCCCCATCCAAGGCCTGGAATTGACTGATACGCTAGGACATCGCCAAAGTTGACTATTCCACTTACCATTATCGTCATCGAGAGCCTCAGGCTCTTGCTCCCAGTCCAGGATCAGGTCGCGGTCCAATCTACATTCCCAATCTGCTTCATCAGTATGGAGATTATGGGTTAGGTTGAATGTCACACTATGAGCGATTAACCTCAGTCCTGAGTCGTTCCTTTGCATTGTGAAACGCCTCCTCGACTGCTGAGTTGTTCCACTTAACCACTTTGTCATGTAAATGCAAGTACCTCCTTGCTTCCGCAAGCTTTTCCTGGGAATTGAGCCAACCAATCTGCAGATGCTCTCACAACTGTCTACCAACTGCATGCAGAAAGAGGGATGCAAAATACAGGCTTCCATTTTAAGAGAGTCAATAGTAGGACAACATTTTTGCTCTGATGCCATCCTCTTCTCACAGATTGACCTTTCGAAGAATGGTAAGAATAATTGAACCCAACTATACATCACACTCTACATTCTTTTTTCACTTTCCACTGTGATGAGAGTAGGATTCTGGTGACTAAAATGTCCTCAATGTTCGTGGAAACGCTTCAATGAAAAGTTACTATAGTAGGCTCCTTGCATTGCTTTCGTTAAGAACTCAAAACTTATTGTCCTATCCTCTTATCTGTAGAAATTGTAATCACTAATTGATAAGCAAAGAGAGCAAAACGAGCACGAGTGATCGGTGAAAAGTTTGACCTTTTTATCTGGCTTTTGTTTGATATTGTGTCTCGAATTAATGAACTAATGATGGTTTCGATTGCTTTTGCAGGCAGTTGCAGCCAAACTGCGCCACCGTGGGAGAAGAAGTTTTGCAGCTTGGTTGGCTCAATCCCCAAGTGACAATCTTGAGCAAGGAGGTTCTTATACTTCCATGACAATGGTTTAGTGGAATAGTTGAGCAGTCGAGGAGGCATTTCACAATCTAAAGGAACGTGGCCAGGAATAACAGGCTTCCATGCGACATCCCTTTGCCCAATCCAAAATCAACATCCCACATTGACGAAGTAGATTTGGAAGCCAAAATGGACCAGGAACTGCTTTTGGATAGGGAGCAGAGTAGCTGAGGGTCTTGGTGGCGGTAATAGAAGTGGAACATTCATCTTTGGGGATGCCCTCGTAAATCAGTCACTTGCATGCGATGGATGGGGAGATGTAGAAAAGGATTTGTCCAAAAAAATGAGAACAGTCGAAAGATCGTTTCTGATTTCAATGCTGGAGAAAATACAAATGAATTTGGTTCGGTGGAGTGAGTTGCAGCGGAGGCTTGAGGCTGACCCTTTGGGGGAGTCAAAGTATGTCAAATTCTAATGCGGGATCAGAAGGTTAGCTGAATCAGTAGGTTAGTCCTCAACAGGAGCATCACCAAAACAGTGTCCTAAGCTGGAGGACAGCCAAGACAGAACTCTAGATGTCCAGGACATATGGGATTGGGGTGACATAAGTAGAGAAATCGAACCTACCAGGTTAGAAAAAAAAAACATACGGAGTGCATTCTATGCAGCAGACAATAGCTGATAGTCATTGTTTTAGGGGATCGAATTAGGACTAGTGAGCGCATCAGTTGTGTTCATTTCTAGTTTCTTTACTGTTATTCATCAGTTGTGGAGAATTAGTGCATTTGTAGCAAAATGTCTCCTGAAAATGAAATGCCATAATCGTTGAATCCATTATTCTTCTTTCATTTCCTTTTGGTTATTCTGTTTTGCAATTTCTGCTATCTTTGTAATCATTATGCACTTTAAGCATATTACCGATCAGCATATTACTGCCCTGGTTAAACAGATTCCTGAGGCGCAAAGAGACTGAAAGTAATTGCTTCGTCCCTATGACCAAATGGATAATATCATCCTTGACCTTATAATTCATTTAATGTTACTTCTGAACTATTCTCAAATGTTTAATATAGTCCCTAAATTTTCAATTTGTTTAATATAAGCCTTCGACTTTTCATAACAATTGCAAACTAATCTTTCGGTACTACTCATAGGTGTTCATATTTATATTGCTTCATTCAATCCCTTTCCTATATCCGTACCTTTTTTGTTTTTACTTTTTTGGTCTTTATAAATATTATAATAGTCCCATTCACTTAAATTTCAACTTATGGTATCTACATTATTGGGGCAATATTCTTAAAGTGGTTCAAAATATTTTTACCGAACACCCCAGCTTTCACTCAAGGGAACTAACCCTTGAACCGTAGTCCATTGGACAGAATTTTGAATTTAGGAATTTGCATATCAATGATGATATCTTTATCTGGTAAAATAGAGTCAATAATTTTGGTAGTGACTCCATATTGGGGAAAGAACTAGTGATGAATTTGCTTCGAGCTCTCGTTTATCGCACCAATAGGCTTCTAAACTTCCTTAGGGCATTTGGTAAATTTCTTTTGGACCCTTTTGGAGAAATATCAGCATTGGCAAAACTAAAAACACAGGACACGTGTAAATTTGTCTTGGACTTTCGGTATTTTAAGGATGTTATTGTTGTGCCTATGAAAATGAATTTTTGAATGATTGATATTTGTCAAGATATTGAAAGGGTTTTAGGATTTTCAAATGTACCGCATGAGCACCCTATAAATTTTCGACACGAGAACGACCGAGGTATACTTATTGTAGTTGGACAGCGACCACTCACATGAATGACGATTTTAACCAGAGTAAAGAGTTGGAACAAGCGATGACGGAGAATTGTTCACAAATTCAAATCCTAATGAAATGATAAAAATGAGTGGCAAAACAAGATAGAAAAGTTATCCTTATAAGAGATCCAATACACTAAATAATTTGATTTATGGATAGTATCATTGTAGTAAAGGTCATAATGCCAGAAGAATCATTTACCCATTCAAAGCAATTTACGCAAAGGACTATCTTTAACAAAATATATCATTTCTTGCTACGGAGCCTGCGGAGGCTTGGTTCGATCAAGCCGCTGAGTATTGGAAACAAGCTATAGTGCTCACTCTCAAACTGTTTCTTCTTAAGAACCAAAAATATTTGTGCCAACATGAGTTCACATCGTACGAGTGATGTCTTTATTGCACACTGTTCTTCCTCTTCCTCTTCTGCCTCCAGCCTACCGACACTACTAGCCATTTATTGTGATGCATGACTAAGTTAAATACGGAAAACGGCTTTTAGCTTTTGACACCGTGAAGCCTTCGACGCTCTCAGAGAGAGAGAGAGAGAGAGAGAGAGAGAGGCTTAGCTTACCTCAAATTCAAGTACCCTTTATGGATTTCGCAGCTTCAATGGCTCCGAGCCTTACTTTTCTTCTCGCTGTTTCACAATTTGGAGTGTCGTCTTTTCGGCATTTACCATTTATTGATCGATGTTTACAATGGGTAAGAGGGTGAGAAAAGACAATCATTGCATCGCCGACCCTTCTCCTCCTCTTTGGCCTGATAAGGTCTTTCTGTTGGTAAAAAAAAGTTTGGGTTAGATTTGTCACTTGACTTAAAATTTGTGCTTTTTTTTTCAATTAGTTGGATCTTCATCATCGATTAAATTCTTGCATTGTATCTATCATCTCACTTTGCCATTAAATTAAATTTTCGTAAAGTGTTTTGTACTATGTGTCGATTAATTCTTGACAAAGCATACATGTTCCTTGTGATATGCTGAGACTCTTATTCATTTGGCAAAATATCTTCTTGGCATGCTTAGTGGGACAACTCATGATTCGATTTGAGGATATTTAATACCAAGAACAATGAATCATGTCTTGAGTAACAATCTTAATGGTAATGACAAGGCTAGGCACTTTGAGTCTTTAGCTTAACTGAACGGTAGAAGAAAGCGCGAAAGGGTGACCTTCCCTGATGCATTACTAAAGGCAATAAAGAGAAGTTGCACCAAATCCCCATATGTTGCCCCCTATGAAGAGATTATTTGTAGAGTAGCAGAACAATATAGCCAATTACATTGAGAGTCACATGTTAAGACATGTTATGCTAATCGTCGTCAATTCCATCAATGATGTTTTTGCAAGGCCTGGGTCTGAATTGTCCTATCAACCACCACTATCTAATCCAATGGTAGAGGGGTACATTCCCTCTTCATTTATTGATGCCAATAACATTGGCTAGAGTAGTCTACTAGGAATTATGCAAATGCCTGAATATTCTAATCAAAATCACAGTGATGAGAATAATCGGGCTAATAGTGGTCAAAATAACCAAATTGATGACAATAATTTGATAGATCAAACTGGTCAACAAGCCGATCAATTGCCAAATGTTGAAGATTTAAGGTTAGTTCCACCCAATGTGAATATTCTTACTACGCCTAACATGCCAATTAATGATGATAATCTGGCAAGATTGGCATTATTGTCTAGGGGGCAAAATGACAAATTTGACAAGTTTTAAGATTTGATTGCACTTTTTGAAAATTTAAGAATTAATTGTACTTTTGTGATAAGTTTTAGGATTTAATTGTACTTTTTAAAAGTTTTATGACCTAATTGCATTATCTTGACAAGTATTAGGACTTCTAGTGCAATTATATGTTAATTTAATAGATTAGTTTTAAC
Source organism: Corymbia maculata (assembly GCA_014182735.1). Classification (NCBI taxonomy): domain Eukaryota; kingdom Viridiplantae; phylum Streptophyta; class Magnoliopsida; order Myrtales; family Myrtaceae; genus Corymbia; species Corymbia maculata. The sequence goes on along the minus strand of CM024692.1, from coordinate 14,455,625 downwards.
GTACTTACAATTACATTGAAAGAAATAAAGGAAATTTAATACATATAGTGTAGCAGCCAGGTCTAATAGAGTATCCTAATTGTTATTTTGCCAATATCCCCACATAATCCCCCATTATAATTGTTTACTATTTGCCATTTTTATTTTCAAATTTCGAAAGAGACAATATTGCGGAAACTGCTTATCTATAGGCCGATCATATAAGCGAGTCATACTATGAACATTGGCAAACTCGAGGGGTTAGTAATGGTGGCGGCATTTGTTATCTTGAGCTGTTATACCTAGATTCTGCATCCGCCATTGACCAAGTATAAGAGTATACATGGTTCACATGAGCATTGTGCAAGGTTCTTTGTTTGGCTAACAGTAATTTATTATTTACAAAAAACACAAAGACAATGAAATGTAAATGAGGCTAATATTTCAACCATTATCATAGTCAGTAAGGGTACAAATGATAATCATTATATTTCAAAAATCAATTTCTAGCTAGATATATATATTTTTTACTTTCCCTAAATGAGTTTTTGAGCAAATATACGCGTTTGATAATGATAAAAAATTTCTATTCATGGAACAAAATTCATTTGATTATGAGATAAGATATCTTCCTCTAGGGCGGTGGCAAAGGCGGCGGCCAATGGATGGCGGGTGGGTGGGCGGGTAGTAGTGAGGGCAAGCAATGCTGAGTTTTTATTTATCAATTTTGTTCCAAAAATAGAAAAGTAAAAAGAAATTATTTCTCATTTATGTTCCAAACCAATTTTTGAAGTAAAAAATTATTCCAAAATGAAATTGTATTACCAAATAAATTTCTATTCAGAACTTGTTTTCAAGAATAAAAAAATAGAAAAATATGAAAATAGAATAGTTATCATGTGCATCCATACCACTCATCCTTTAAATTATACCCCAACATTTTCTCCGGTTGTGTACATAAATCGGAGGGTTGTCCAAAAAGTCTCTCATCCATCGATTTACTAGATTAAAATGTTAGACTTAGTTACATGTGTGAGCTATGCAGGTGTACATCTACCCATTTGCTAGAAATTTGTCATCATCCATGTCCAATATGAAATTTCGATTTTTCTCTTTTTTCTCTTTTTCTTTTTCTAAGTTGGAAAGACGACCGAATCCAAAATTGCAGTTACCAAGATGAATCGGATTAAATTGGCTGATTTACGTTGCTTTTTATGTTCGACTCAAATAATGAGCATTCCTCACCAGACTCGCCGTCCTACATGGCCTATTACGAGGGTCAAACCCGGAAAACATTTTGCGATGGTCTCGTCCTCGTCACATGGATTGACCTTCCAAAGAAGGGTAAGCGTTATGCTTTTTCTTTTTTCTTTACCAGCAGATCCGAGCGTTGGATTTGGATTCTGAAATTTGTTTACTTTTCTTGGCAACGCTCGATGAAGAGTCGCGACCATATGGCAAGACATCTATGGAATTGACTTGAAATTTGAAGGCTCAAATGGAAACAAATATCTGTAATTTAAATGATTAAGAATGTCCATTTTCATTTGTGTTTTGGTTGAGTAACTCGACGGTGATTGTCCTTTTTAGCTAGTTGACAAAAAAAGTAAACGTTCAGCATAAAAAGAAGGTGCAGAATCATGTTGGAAAAACAATAATTCCTGTGCATAAATTCGATTCACCGGGCGGTGGATGAGGGTCAACAGAAAAGGAAACTGTAATCCGAATCAGAAGTTAAGGAGCTATATAAACACCAGACCACCGTTCGGAGTACAGTGTGCTTCTTATGATTTCGCCTTGTGTTTAGTCATTTTCAACCCCCCCTTAGACCTTGCCTACAAGCCTTAAACCTCTTCGACTCTCTCCCCTCTCTTGTCGTGTGATCGCAATTCTGCAACTTACCGGTCACGTTTTTGAACTACCTCATTTTCTTTCCCGGCCAAAACCACAAATTGCCATTTGAAAATTTCTCTTGACAAGCGCCCTCTTGTTCTCCCTCTTGTTCTTGCTCTGCAACCGCAAGATTCTTTTGAAAAATTTTCTGTCAATTTTGAGCAGTGTTGTCAAGTTGATATGGACAGTAGGAGGAGACAAAAAGGTTACAACCGTCATCAAGGCACTCAAAGGGGCAGATCCTTTGGAAGAAAGTTGCCTATAGGTAATGTTGATACGTCTCTGCACTCTTTTTTCTATGATTGTCTGTCTGATTACCTGACAGTAGGTTAACTTCTTTTAAAAGTTCTTTGTCTGCAATAATGTTTTCTTTCTGTTTTGTTTTCTTTTTCTTTTTCCACGATTGTTATGAGAGGGGTTGTTGTTTTTTTGGGTAGTAGGCAGTCTCTTTTTGTTGAATTATGGAATAATTTCCTGTAATGGATGATCAATAATGTGATATTGGAGTTTAAAGTTGAAAGTAGTGTGACCTGCTTGTCCGTGGACTAGGATATTTGAAGTTGTCCTGAGTTAGGGAATTGATGATGGTTTCGTTTGCTTTAGCACGCGAGTGGCGGCCAGCCGTTCCATCCTGGGAGAAGGAGTTCTGCAGATCTGTAGGGTCAGTTCCCTGGAAAAAGCTCGTGGAAGCAAAGCAGTACATGTTCATATACAATAAAGTGCTTAAGTGGGACGACTCAGCAGTTGAAGAGGCGTTTCACAACGCAAAGGAACGATTTTGGGCAGGGATCAACGGAATCCCATGTAGCATCGCTTTGCCAGACCCAAATCTCTACATTGATGAAGTAGATTGGGCATCCAAAGTAGACCCTAAACTACTTCGTGAATTGGAGCAAGGGCCAGAGGCCCTCGATGGCGGCGATAATAGAGGTAATAATAGCGGGACAATCATCTTTGGTGATGTCTTAGCAAATCAGTGGGCAAGTATTTATGAAGATCCCGAAAAAAAAGACAGCCACAACTTCAAGAGCAGCCCAGACATTGTCTATGACAATTGGGATACGTGGGACTGGGGTGACCCAAATAGGGAACCGGAACCCACTAGGCCCTATGTCAGCGGGCAGAAGTCCTCAGGATTCCGCAGGGCTGACCATCAAATGGGCTATAGATGGAACCGTAGGAAGGGGTTGGAGCATAATTAAGAATGGTCGTTGCTTTCTAAGTTTCTTTGGTGTAAAATTCATGAATTTGTAAAGGATATTTGACTGCATCTATAGTAAGATGTACCCTGAAAAAGAAGAAACGACACTTAATGAATATCATATTATTTAAGTGGCATGCTTTTGAAGCGCGGATACTATCTTCAATTTCTGATTTCCATGCAATAAAGCATGATGTTCGGTCGCTAATATTTGGATGACGGCTGTCTTTCTCGCCTATGCTTGTCCAAGGATGGAACGGACTAGTCAAGCTGCTTCATGTTTCACTGAGATGCAATTGAAAGAAGACGTGAGATACAAAACAAAAAGAAAGTTGTAGAATAGTTAAAAAAACATAAGTAAAAGATCATACCTTTTGTTTTTAAATGTTTAAATCTCAAATTAAGTACACACATCCAAGTCGGGCAGCCAAATAAAATTACAACAAAAGCTATCCCAACTTGCCTTGTCCATCCACAGCTCCTCCCACTTGAATGATCAATCCACCACCACTCTGAAATTCGTCCGACCAGAAAAATATGACAGGTAAAGAGGGAGCAACTTCAGTCTATGAATTCTCAAGATTTGAAGTGAGTGATATTGCCTTATCAGGGACTTCGATGTTTGAACATGTCTATTTACAAATGCAATAAATGTATTTATTTTCAAAATAGGAAACACTTGCATATAACTAGATTCAAATCATCACCTTCGTTACAAAAAACAGAACTATTTAACTTCTAAACATAGACGTCGAAGAGTTCGTACATTTAGGCTCCATTCGTTTCATGGAAAATAACTTCTAAGAAAACATTTTCCGGATTTTCCAACGTTCGTTTCATGGAAAATAAATTCTTTGAGAAAAACATTTTCCATGAAGGAAAAAAAAGCCTTCTAAAGTGAGGGAAAATATTTTCTACTTTTCAAGTTGGGGAAAATATTTTTTATACACACTCTCTCTTATCTCACGCCTCTTATTAGTCCTCACTTTTTTTCTTTCTATTTTTTTTTTTTATATTTTATTTTTTTTCATAAATTCGAATTTTTTTTTAATAACATCAATTTTTTATTTTTTTATTTTGTCTTCATTTTTTATGTCTTTCTTTTTGCTATTTTTCTTTTTCAGCCGATCGCCGGCCATGGCAATGACCAATGATCGGCGATAGGCAAGCCGAGCTCATCGATTTGGCGTCACTAGACAATGGCAAGGCTCAAGCCTCGCTAAATCAACGACACTCGAGCGTCGCCAGACTACGGCAAGGCTCAAGCGTCACCAATCTGCAAGGCCCGAGCCTCACTACCTCGAGCTCACCTCACCAGTGAGCTGATCGGGCGAGCTCGAGGTGAGGCCGATCGCCGACCAATGACTGGCCAATGAAGGAGAGAACACAGAAAAAAAAAATTAATAATCAATTTTTTAAAATAATAAATAACGATTTTTTAAAAATAAAATAATAATAAATATTGAAAAGAGTTTATAAAAAAAAATTTTTCAAGTGAGTAGTAGAAAACATTTTCCACTTCAAAATCAAGTTTTATTCGAACACCGGAAAATAATTACATTTTCCTGGAAAATATTTTCCAAAAAAATAATATTTTTCATGAAACGAATGGAGTAAAGAAGAAAATTTACATTACACAACTACAAAAAAATTATTAAGTTATGCAAGCAAAGATAACGCAGATAGCTTTGGGTAGAAATGAATTGACCGATTTGATTTTCAGTTCAAATTCTATGGATTCAAAGTGAGTAATCTTGTCTTATTAGGTACTTCGATATTTGAATGTGTCTATTTACAAATGCAAGACATTTGTTGATTCTCATAATAGGAAATATTTGCATTTAACGAGAATCAAACCATCATCTTCGATACAAAAAAACAAAACCATATAACTTCTAAACATAGATGTTGAAGAGTTCATAAATTTTAAAGAACATAATTTACATTACAAAACTACAAAAAAGTATTAAATTATGCAAACAAAGATAACTCAGCTAGCTCTGGGTAAAATTGAATTGACCGATTTGATTTTCAGTTCAAATTCTATGGATTCAAAGTGAGTGATCTTGTCTTATGAAGTACTTCGATATTTGAATGTGTCTATTTACGAATGCAAGACATGTATTTATTTTCAAAATAGGAAACACTCGCATTTAACAAGATTCAAACCATCATCTTCAATACAAAAAACACAACCATATAACTTCTAAACATAATGTCAAGGGTTTATAAATTTTAAAGAACAAAATTTACGTTACACAATTACAGAAAAAGTATTAAGTTATGCAAACAAAGATAACTCAGCTAGCTTTGGGTAAAATTGAATTGACAGATTTGATTTTCAGTTCAAATTCTATGGATTCCAAGTGAGTGATCTTTGTCTTATGAGGTACTTCGATATTTGAATGAGTCTATTTACAAATGCAAGACGTGTATTCAACTTCAAAATAGGAAGCACTTGCATTTAACGAGATTCAAACCATCACCTTTGATACAACAAAAAACACAACCATATGACTTGTAAACATAGACGTTGAAGAGTTAATAAATTTTGTATTAAGTTATGCAAACAAAGATAACTCAACTAGTTATGGGTAGAATTGAATTGACTGATTTGATTTTTAGTTGAAATTCTATGGATTCAAAGTGAGTGATCTTGTTTTATCGAGTACTTCAATATTTGAATGTGTCTAACAAATGTAAGACTTGTATTTATATTCAAAAAAGGAAACACTTGCATTTAACGAGATTCAAACCATCATCTTCGATACAAAAAACACAACTATATAACTTCTACACATAGACGTTGAAGAGTTCATAAATTTAAAAAAAAACAAAATTTACATTACACAGCTACAAAAAAAGTATTGAGTTATGCAAACAAAGATAACTTAGCTAGTTCTAGATAGAATTGAATTAATTGATTTGATTTTCAGTTTAAACTCTATCGATTCAAAGATCATTTGTTTGATCTGAATGTTTTGGTTATTGGTTTTGATTTCTTCGGGATCAGAAACACTAGTTAGGGTTTCGATTCTAGGTGGAGAGCCGACCCACTAGTGAAATGATCACCCATTTTTCAACAATGTCAAAATGACCCTACGACTGCTCGTGTTGGAAAAGAAATCTACACAATCTAAGAGACCTCCAATGCAATCTCTATCCTCCATTTCTAAAAACTTCATCTTTCTTTAGAGATGCGTTTGGGGTTAAGTTCAATGACCTATTTGGTGGGATTTTCTATGAGACCAATGGTTTAGGCCATTGTTTAGGATGACTCTTTTTCCACACCCAATATGGCTATGTCTTCCATTAATTAGAAAGTCTAAAATGCCCACAATGGAAATAGGAAACTAACTTGGGTAAAAAGAGACAAGAAAATTGGGATCTAAACACCATCTTCTTCCTAAATACAAAAAACGAAAAATAGAAATCATGCACACACACACAACACAACATAACTCCATCTTCTTGCTAGTTTGTTGGCTTTCAATTTTTTTTTTAAGTTCAATTATATCTTGATTGGACATTTTGATTATCTGACAGATTAAGAGTATTTTAGATTGCTTATTTGACTAAAGAAAATCTCCCCAAATGATTTTAGTTACTCGTTAGCTTAAAAAATTCCCATCTATATTTTGAACCTATAGTAAGGATGGGAGATTAATATAACGTGCGATTAAGTTATTGAAGCTATTTCTCATTTTTTTTCTCAAGAAATCCCACGTGGGAGCAAAACTTATATGACATGACGCATGAGGTAGAGCTCGGTTACTGGGGAAAACATGAACTTGCGAAACGACAGAAGGAGTATTTTCATGACAAATGAGTAACATTTTTTTAGTTTCAGCCCTACTTTTTATAGGTGCACAAGCGGATCAGGGAAGAGATCCGTAAAGGAAATACGCTTAAAGCAAAGGTGATTTTGGCGGGAGAGAGAGAGAGAGAGCGAGCGAGCGGATCCAATCTTTTTAAGGGTAATTTGATTTATGTGTTGAATTGATTATATATAGACACACATAGGGGATGAAATAATACCATATAACTAATAAAATAAAGGAGTAATTGTCACTATTTGGTTCTTAACTTAAAAAAGTGGGCCATTATGATTCCTTTATATTAGTCTTACCATCTTTAACAATAACCATGAACGAAAGATATTTTTCTTTATGATTTTGATTTTGCCATTGGGATAAAGGGAAGTTCATATAAACATTCTTCATCTAATATATTTATGTTGAGAATCTTATACAAGTGCATTTTTCATCTTTAAATTATGAACCTAATGCGTTACTCGACCTTTAATCATATTTGCCTTCTTATTTCACTTTAATAATCAAAAACACAAAAAGAAACTTATCTAATTGATGGTCACTATAAAAGATGGGAAGAGAAACATGAAGAAAGGACAATGACTAGAACACTGTTAGAAAAGAACTAAATGGTGATGAGTCATGTTTTATTTAGCAGATATATGATGTGTACTACTAATGGAAATCATTCATAATTGGTGTCACAATATGCCATGCCTTTTAGTGTTAGACCTATCTTAAAAGAATGATTTAGAATTAATATCGTGTCATGTCACACCTCTTAATATTAGACTGTTCTTTTATATATCTTACATTACACTTAAACAAGTAAGGAAACAAACATGATTACATGGTACATGTGCAAGGCACCAGTAGAAACAGAGCATCCTAATTATGATTTTGTCACTATCCCCATATAGTTGTCCGTGTTTAGAGATAAAATTTACCATTTTCTCGGTCAGACATTTGGCAGTATTATCTCATTTCGATTGTCTTAGAATGCATATAAGTGAGACGTAATTGGAGCATGGGGACACTCAAGGGGCCCCGCCACCTCCCGTGTGTGTCCATTGCCCTCCTTAATTTCAACTCACACTGCCAAATCAACTCCAGGCATTTATTCCCGGCCACTGAAATCAGAAATTATCTTCCAAGATTTATCATCCTTTGGTTAGTCCGCATCTGCTTCCCAACATCCATTCTCTGGAATTGACAGATTCGCTAGGACATTGCCTAAGATCTGTTTTACTTATTTTAACTTCACCAAGTGATCGGCAATAAGTTTTTTTTCTCTTTTTCCCACTTTTCAAAAAAGAAATCGTGTCTTGGAATAATGAACTAATGATGGTTTCGTTTTCTTTTGCAGGCAGTTGCAGCCAAATCGTGCCATCGTGGGAGAAGTTCTACAGCTCGGTTGGCTCGATTCCCAGGTGAAAACTCATAAAAGCGAGGTTCTTGCGCTTACATGATAGTGGCCCAGTGGAACGATTCAGTAGTTGAGGCCTTTCGAGGCAAGGGAACGATAAACGGGCTTCCATACGACATCCTTTTGTCCTACGAAGTAGATTGTAAATCCAAAATGGACTGGGGACTGCTTTTGGACTTGAGCAGTAACTGAGGGTCTTGATGGCGGTAAGAGAAGAGAAGTGGAACCTCGATCTTTGGGAATGCCCTCACGAATCCGTCATTCCCAGGCAATGGATAGGGAGATTTAGAAAGGAGCGATCAAACGATCAGAACAACCGGAAGATCGTTTCCAATTTCGATGGTGGAGAAAATACAAATCGAGTTGGTTGGTGGAGCGAGTTGCAGCTTAGGCTAACCCTTCTGAGAGGCCAAAGCTGCGCAATACTCGGGAGTTGAATCGGTAGGTATGCGAAATCAGCAGGTTAGGTCTTAACGGGATTTTCACCACAAAATAATATCCTAAGTTGGAGAACGACCAAGACAAACTCTTAGGTTGCGTTTGGTTTAAAATTTGCAAGGGGCTTTGAGTTCAATGTAAATGTTAAAAACCCAAAACTACTTGGGGAAATGCAATTGTGTTTGGTAAAATTTATTTGCAAATGGACTTTGAGTTGAATTTGTGTTTGGTAAAAAAAAAATTTCGCAATGGGCTTTGATAGGTATTATATGTGTGTATAAATAAATAAATATTTTTTTTTCTTTTGAAAATTGGATTAAACCCTTTGTCGGTATGGCGAAGGGCCACGACTGCCGACAAGCCAGATCTAGCGCCGGCAGAGGTCACTTGAGGTCTAGCAACCTCCGACAAGGGTTGCGTGACCCAACTGAGGGTCGTGCGACCCCAGCCGAGGGCTACTGGAGGTCACCCTCGGCGAGGGTCACGCAACGACCATCGCCCGAGGTCAAGTGACCTCCAACAGCCCTGGCGAGGGCCGCGCGACCCTCGCTAAGGGTCACCGAAGGTCGCCCGACCTCGAGCGACCTTAGCCAACGGCCATCGACGCCAAATCTAACTCGCCAATGGTTGTAGCCTTTTGGCGAAAGGCTGCCTCCTTTTTCAATGAAAAAAAAAATCAAGGGCAAAATCGAAAATATGAAGAATCAATGAGGGTAGTTTTGGAAGGAAAAAATAATTTCAACATTTTAAGGTCAGTTTTCAACTGAAAGCTAGCTTCAAAGCTAAACCAAACGATCCAGCATTTCCCTAAGAGACTTTCAAGATTGAACCAAACGCACCCTAAGTATATGTTGGGAAACCCGGTTTTAATTTCTCCAATAGCTAAATTTAATTCAGGATCAATTTCTCCCCGAAAAACTAGACGGACCAAAACCAACTTAGCATCAACAACAACCAGCAACAACAACCAGCTAATATATTTTCACGATATGCAAATATAATGCAGAGATAATAAGAAAACAAGGCCAACAAGAACACCAAAGATTTAACGTGGAAAACTCAACCGGGAAAAACCACGGACCACCCAAAAAATCTTCCACTAATCACAAAGAATAGCAAGATACACCAATTATACTTCTCTAGTCACACACTAGAGGATCAACGTCAATATTACAACAATAGTTTCTCATCACAAAGATGAATCAACAAATTCGGAGCCCGAAAAATCTAACCGCAGTCGGAGAATTTGGAGGCGATTCTTGACAAACGAAGACCATCAACTCGTAGACATCGGTCTTGTGAACAACATACTCGAATTTGAGCAAATTCCATCAACGTCTTGCCTTTTTTATCACAAAGATCTCTCCTTTTGCTTTTCTTTCTTCTTCGTGCTCTCTTCTGGTGGCTGTTTTTCTTTCACTTTCTCCACTGTGCACGTACGTGGAGACCCACGAAAAACTGCACAAAGCAGTTTCTTCTTCTTTACTTTTTCTTTCTTTGTTTTTTTTTTTTGTTCTGGCTGGGCCCCACAAGAGGTGGACCCAGTCAACAGTATATTGCAGCTAATAGTCACTATTTTTGCGGGTCGAATTGGGTAACCTACTCTTCATTTACTATGACTCATTAGTAGTGGAGAATAAGTCGTGTAGCAAAATGTAACCTAACAAATTGAAAATGAAATGCCATTCAATCATTAAATCTCCTATCCCTTTGGGTAATTCTGCTTTGCAATTTTTGCAATTTTTATATTATGCTTTTAAACGTATTATGGATTAACATATTAATGCTTGTGGTTCGATTAGGATTCCTTAAGCCACACAATTGAAAATGATTGTCTCGCTTCTAAACTTTGACTAAATGTGTAATGTCATATATTTCTATTTTTGTGCTTCATACCTCAAATCAGGGTGATCTGACAAGCCCAATGGGCAGCCTATGATCCAATCTAGTTCTTGTAATACATGCATAAGAGTTTATTTCAGCATTAAAGCTCAGCGTAGTATGTTCTAAAATTAAGCAAAAGCAATCGTGACGGCTAGACATGCCAAGGTTCCTAATTTGAACGTGCATTACAATGGCTAGGCATGCTATCCAAAGACAGAGAGAATTCAACTAAAAAATCACTAAAAGGAGAGAATTTTCTGAGAGCAGCACCAAAAGGAGAGACATGACAAAGAGAAATGTGTGAAGGAAACATGAACCATTTAGAACCGACCTAGGATGGATGGTTCTCATGGAGACTGGTTCGGTTTCCAATTCTAATTTACTAGAATCTTTGAGTGCTGGTTCAATTTCTAGATCCAAGTAAAAACCGCCCACCCAGATTGAATTGATATAACATATGTTTTTAAATTTCAGCTCACTTTCAGTGAAAGTGAAAGTATTTCATGCCTTTTGCAATTTACCCTCAGTCCTCAAAAAAGAAAGAAAAGGAACAAAACCAACCTTATTTCACTCTCATGCCTTCAACTCTGTCTCTGACTCGCAGTCGCCTCATTTGTCGCACACTTACGGTTGCGCCTCGCCTCCAGCCCTCCCTCACAGTCAACCTTGCCTCCCCTTTGCAGTCTCCCTCTGATTCACAAGTTTTACGCCTCTCTGTCGCAGCTTACTCTCGCAGTCGCAGCTATTAACCAGGTAACACCAATCGCTTTGCTCTGTTTTGCTCTGTTTTATTCTGTTAACTGAGTGAAATTTTCTGCTTAAGCGTACTCATTCTTTGCGCTGCTGTTGGCGAATTCGATTTCTGACCTGGTGTGCTGCAAATTATGTTGAACTAGTTTAGTTCGGGATTTGTCAGTTTTTGGCTTGTCGTTGCCTTTTGCTCTTGCTCTACCTGTGACTCTAGGTGATTCTGCGCTTAACTGAGCCTCTGTTAGCTTGAATTTTGGGCCTGCAGATAATTTCAAGGTATATAATTGGTCACCATGCTTGTAGTCTGGCTGTGAATCTTAGTTTGTAATGTTTGTGATGGTATTAGTTGTTCGACTTTCTTTGTCTAGCCGAATGTGATGAGTGGCATTAAATCTTTGCTAGTACTCTTACTATGTGTTCTATTAATTGATGAATGCAATTCTGTAGTGATTGTGGACCGGTTGCATGGACTCATTTTCATTGCTGCATAATTACCCATTAAAAGTTGGCCTTCCTCGTCTTCCCCCTCCCCTACAAGCTTCATCTATGTCGTCTTCTCGAGAGCCCATTGCGTTCGGGCCTAGGAGCGGGTTCCTGCGCCTCTGCCTCCTCTTTGCTGCCGCTCACAGCCTCTTCCTCTCCATCGCCTACAACTTTGAGAGCATCTATGGGGGCAACAAGGAGGGCATCGTAGCCGCCGCTCCTCACTTGTTTCTCCTTGCAAACCAGGTCCTGGTGGGTATGGCGTTCTTGGGGCCGTTCTCATCACCAATCTTGAGGAGTCAAATACGGTTGCGCAAGAACCCTTCTCGCTGTCCAGCTACCTCCACCTTGTATTGCTGCAACAATCGGCTGGGACAGCAAAGAGAAGACAAACCCAGATATGCTCTCAGCAAGTGCTTGCAAAAAACCCAATCGCCCACTTCCTCAATTTTCTGTTTTTTTATCTTGTGATGCCTTTGCTTTTGAATCATATTCTACTTTTTTGGTTTTTGAAGTTCTAGTTGATATTAGTGCTTTTGCAGAAACAGCAGTATTGCTTCGTATGCTTGCAGAAACACGGCTCTAGATCTGGGAATGGGTGAGCCTGGCCGCCGGGGGGGGCTGTTGTGCTTGTGGGTGGCACGATTGCGAGCTGCTGCGGTGATGGAGGGAGTGGGTTGGTCATGGATGCGCAGCGGTGGTCGGCTAGGACGCAGAGCCAGCGGCCCCGGCAGTGGCTATGGACAGATGGAGGAGGAAGAAGAGAGAATAAGCGAGGCGTATTATTGCGTTTTTTATAATTTTTCCACGTCATCAACATGTCTCATGTCGTGATTGGTCCAGTAAGATATACATGCCACGTCACGTTGTACTATCTGACCACCAGACACTTTCTCATACAAGGGGAAATGCATATTATGGATGGACCAGGTTTGTCATGGGCCAAGTTGAGCTAGAAAAGCCTTTTTCATGGTTGAGTAAACTCGGATACTTAGTGATTCAAACCACCTCTTATTTGAATCTAAAGTTTCATTTATTATTTTTTTTCCCGTCGAAAGACTTTCCTTTATATTGTTAGAACTAGTTAACTTAGCTACAAATCCTGAAATAATATTTCCTTTCTAATATTTTTTTAGTTGCATGTCACTATTCATAACCCAACTCCTAAGCTTCCTTAGTAACTCAATGAGTCTATCTATGGAGCTATCAATTCTTCAAAGGCAACAATATAAAGAGGAAAAAAATGCTAAAAATGAATCTCGAGAAGAATTGAGTATGAGTCGAGAAATTTGCATTGTAAATAAATGAGTTAAAATGGGTTAAATTAGTTAATTTGAGTCAAACTATTTATGACTCAACCTATCCATTTGATGGGCTTACTAGTCACGTCTCCTCTTGCTCCTCCTCATGGGCCACATGTTGCGAGTTTACCTCATGGTGAGCAATCACGAGCTTTGTGTGCCTCGTCACTCAAGAAACACTTGAAGTGCTCCTTCTTGTTTTCTCCAATGCTTGAGTCTGCCTTTGCCTTTGCAGGGATCACTAGTGGTTTGCCTCCACTTGGGCAGGGGAGCTTGTTGCGATCTCCCCCATTTGCGCCTTTGTGTTTAGGTCGGGATTTTGACTTATCTCCAAAGTTCCCCTTGTATTCCATGAGTGTCACGGCCACGGACAAGGCTGTCAAGAGGTCCTTTGCATTTTGCCGCTTCAACTCAAACTTCACCCATGGTTTGAGACCACCCATGAAATGAAAATAGGCATCTATCTCATTAATGGAAGGGATTTGTAGTAATAACTCTGAAAATTTCTTCACATACTCTTGGACTCCACCTCTTTGTTATAGGCAACGGAGTTCATTGTGAGCTTTGTCCTCCACATATGTTGGGGTAGTATTGTCATCAAAACTACTCGACAAAAATCTCCCAACTTGTGATGACTTCACCAATCCTGTCATCATACTTGCAGCGCAACCACAATAGGGTGTTGTTAGTCAAATACATGGCCATACTACTTACTCGAACCACATCATTGGTAACTCCTGTTACTTGGAAGTAATGTGCCATAAGGAGTTGTTTATATCCTAGGCTACCCTTGAGCCATTGAACTCTTTCGGCCTAAGGGCATCTGCTAGTGAACCAACTTGCATGGTGATTACTCTTCTCACATATGCAACTTTCACCTCGGTGAGTTTCACCTTGAGTTGAATCATCTCTGTGCACATGGCCTCCACCAAGGCTTCCAAGGCATCATCCCCCCATCAAAGTTCTTTGGTTGTAGTGTTCAAGGTGCCGAACATCTCTCCTTGGAGCTCACCCATGCCGAATTCAAGCCCTTGCACCTCTATTCGCAGCTCTCCCTTCCGTATTCAAGCCCTTCAATGCTCTTGGACATTTCCTTGACCACTCCTTAGACATCCCCTGTGGCAATTTCCATCTTTGCCATGCGGGCTCCAACTCATGCAGCACATCCCTTAAACCCTAGTAGCCCTTCTTCACCTTGGTGCCTTGTTGCTCAATGTTCCTCCCTCTTCGATCCTCAATGACCTTACCACCTTGTTCATTCTCACCCGGGATGGATGTTATGATGGAATGTGGATCCATTGCACCTTGGATTGACCGACTCTGAAATACTTGTCACAGGCTGATTGTTCTAACGTTCCCTTACTCGCATAGCTTTAGGAATTTCTTCTCAAGTCAGTCTTATTCACCTCTCCCACAAGGATTTTAGACAAAGAAACTCATAGAAAGAGGAGCTTTGCATTTTTATTATTTATGAATAAAACAAATGAGAGGGAGATTGCCTCAATATATATAGGTACTCATCTAATTATAATTGTAGCTTAATTTAACGGTAGTTATTTTATCTTCCTATCTATCAACTACCCTTATTAATTACAAGGACACTCTAGAATAGTATAATTTTCTCATATTGCCCCTAAGAATATCTTAAGAGTACACAAGAAACTTTAGGACTCTAGAAATTTCAAGTCTCGCCCAGTCTTCTAGGAAAACTTGGAATGTGACATATAGGTGTGCACATCTACCCATTCACTGGAAATTTGTCATCATATATATTATCCAATAAGAAATTTTGGTTTCCTTTTTTTTCCTTTTTCTAAGTTAGAGAGATGATGGAATCCAAATTGGCAGTTAGCAACATGAATTGGATTGAAATTGCTGATTTATGTTGCTTTTTATATGTGATTCAAATAAAGAGCATTCCCCACAAGATTAACTACGTTACCATCTCACGTCACTACATATCTGCAGAAAGGTGCACAAGGAACGCCAATTAGTCAATTACATGACTTCCCTATAACAAGATCCACCGCTTCGAAAACATTTCGTGCTGATCTTGTCCTTGTCACATTGATTGACGTTCCAGAGAATGGTAAAGAATTATGTAATCCCAAATTGAATATGTCCCTCTCTACATTCTCTTTTTGCTTTCCAACGGACATGAAGTGTTGGATTTGGTTTCCGAAACTGTTCACTTGATTGGAAACACTCAATGAAGAGTTGCAACAATATGCGAATACATCTATGGAATTGGCTTTGAAATATGAACGCTCAAATGGAAACAAATATATGTAAATCAAATGACCATAAAAGTTCGTTGTCATTTAATTTTTGGTCGATTAACTCAATGATGATTGTCCTTTTCTGCTAGTTGACAAAAAAGTAGACATTCAGCAAAAGAAGAAGATGTGGAATCGACATAAAAAAAAATAAAATAGGGGATGGTGAATCGACATCACTTTGGTTTGATCCTTGGTTAGACCTCGGCCCTCTCAATTTGGTGTTTTCAAACAACTACATCTCCCAGTCAGACCTACATACACAAGCAAAAGTGAAGGATTTGTACTCCCCAGACGGGCTCCAACTCCTCCAAGAACTGGCATTGTGGCATATATCGACTCCTCAGCTTTCCTCTAGCCAAGACACTCTTACCTGGATCGATGACCCCTCGGGCAAATTCTCCATGGCTTCGGCTTGGAATGTTATTCGGCGTAAGCACAACCCGGTAATTTGGTCTTCCTTTGTTTGGGACAAGGCCTTTGCTCCTAGACATCAATTCCTTCTATGGCTCATGATTAAGAATCGTCTACCAACTCAAGTACTCCTCATGACGTATGGCAGAATTTCGAGCTCGGCGTGTCCCCTCTGCAATTCTAGACCTGATTCAATTAATCACCTATTTTTTGACTGCTCGGTCTCCAAATCTCTGGCTGCCTTTTGGGCAGCCAAATGTAACTTGCCTTGGCGCAACTCCACCTGGACCGACAATCTTCTATGGGCTATTAAATTTTTGTCTGGAAAAGGGTTTTACCAGGAAATAGCTCATTTCTCCTTCGGCTCATTGTGCCAACTAATCTGGAAGACTAGGAATGAGATCCTATTCCAAGGCCACAACCTCTTTGTTCATGCCTTGAAGCTACATCTATTCAAGGCAGTAAAAGATAAAGCTCTTTCCTTCTCATTGGTTAAGGATACTCCTAGAAATAGAAGACTGCAGCGCAGTTGGGGGATAGACCCTCGCATTTTCACCTTCGAGCCGCCTATGGCTTAGGGCAATATTTGTAATCTTTTGGCTCCATTGGAGCGCTAGTCTATTTGGTTTTAATTTGACGGGCACGGTACCCGTCCACCCCAGTGACATGTTGTCCAGTGGTGTGGCTGATGGTACCATGTCCCCCTTTGATGTACAAGCTTTGGTTGTCTATATATATACTTACCTTACAAAAAAAAAAAAAAAAGATGTGGAATCATGTTGAATAACAAATAACGCCTGTGCATGAATTCGATTCACGGGGCGATGGATGAGGACCACGAGAAAGGAAATTGTAATCCGAATCAGAATTTGGGGAGCTATATAACGCCAAACCAGCACCCAGAATACAGTGTGCTTCTTATGATTTCACCTCGAGATTAAAGATTTTCAACCACATTTTAGTCGTTGCGCACTAACCTAAAGCCTCCGTGACTCTCCCTTTCTCTTGTCGTGATCACTATCCTGCAAAAAAACCCAAGGTTGCCATTGGAAAGTTTCTCTGATGAGTGCCCTACTGTTCTTGCTCTGCAGCTGCAAGATCTTCTATAAATTTTCCTATTAGTTTTAAGGAGTGCTGTCGGGTTGATTATGGACAGTTGGAGGGGACAAAAGGGTTGCAATCGTTATCAAGGCGCTCAGGGGAACAGATCGTTCGGAAGAAAGCCACCTATCGGTAATAGTCATGTCTCTGCACTAATTTTTTTCATTTTCTTGTCCGTCTCTTTTTGTTGAATTATGTAATTATCTCGTTTACTAGACGATCAACGTAATATGATATTGGAGTTTTAAGTTGAAAGTATGACTGAGCTGATTGAGGACATGACATTATTTGAAGTTGTTTCCTGAGTTGATGAACCAACGACCTTTTTTAACTTTAGCAGGCAATTGGCAGCCAGCCGTGCCATCCTGGGAGAAGGAGTTCTGCAGATTGGTAGGATCAGTTCCCTGGAAAAAGCTCGTGGAAGCAAAGCGGTACATCCACTTATATGACAAAGTGCTTAAGTGGAATGACTCAGCAGCTGAGGAGGCGTTTCATAATGCAAAGAAACGGTTCTGGGCAGAGATCAATGGTATTGCCAATAGTATTGCTTTGCCAGACCCAAATCTCTATATTGATGAAGTAGATTGGGTCTCTGAAGTGGATCCAGAACTGCTTCACGACTTGGAGCAAGGGCTTGAGGCTATTGATGGCAGCACTAGATGCGGGATGATTATCTTTGATGATGTCCTAGCGAATCAATCGGTGAATCATCAAAAGGATTCTAATAGCAAAGAAGACCATAAATTCAAGAGCAACCCTGAAATAGTCTGTGACAATTGGGATACATGGGATTGGGGTGACCTAAATGGGGAGCCAGAACGTTGCTAGACCCTATATCAAGAGACATAAGCCCACTCTAGATTCCGCCTGGATGATAGTGAATGGGTGATAAACGGAACCATAGGAAAGGGATGAGGCGAAACTAAGAATAGTGGTTGCCTTCCTAGTTTCTTTGTTGTAATCCATGAATATGTAAAGTATAAGCTATAGCATTAATAGCTAGATGCACAAGAGTAATGACTTTTAATATGGTTAGAAAAAATTAAAATATTTTTCCTAGGTGATAGTTTTCAACTTATTGTAATAATAATAGTATTTTATAGATGGCAAGAAAAAATTAAATAATGATAATTATAAATTATTATAGGGTCTAGTACTTTAAAAATTGTGACATACAATAAACTGCTATTCTCATAACAACTCAAAAACTTTTATGCTAGCTAAGTTTCTTCCCAAATTTTCCATATCACTCATGATTGTGCATATATCTAGAAGATCCTCCATGCCTTCCTTAAATTATGCATGTCCTCGTTTGATCCTAAAGCCTATAAAAAGGCTCATGTATTCTTCATTTTGAGATTACGTGAATTACATAATATTATTTAAGGGGTATATTATTGAAGCATGGGTAATATCTTCAATTTCTTATTTCTATGCAATATAGCATACCATATAAGAAGTTAGGTGACCACATTTTGTGATGGCAATCTTTCGCTCCCCAAATTTTTACAAATGTTTCAATTTCAAATTAAGTATAAATATCCAAGTCCGGGAAATAAAATTACAAGCAAAGATACCCCAAGGTATTCGGTGCATCCGCAGCTCCTCAAAAATAAGTCCTCCAACAGATCCCCGGTAGAAAGATCGACGCACCATTTCTCTGAAATTCATCTAAACTGGAAAATATACTATAGATAAGGACAGACTACCCACTAGCTTGAATCAAGATTTTGAGTGGGTGATCATTATACTACCAACCACTTCGATATTTGAAAGTCTATTTACAAATTCAAGAAAACATGCAATTAATAAGATTTGGATCATGCTCTTGAACACAAGAAACACAGCCATATAACCTCCAAATGAAGACCATGAACAGTTATTAAACTTGAAGGACACAATTTACGTTTTACAGCTAGAAGAAAGCATTAGTTTATCCACATAAAAAAAAACTGTAGAATTGGGCACTGGCCCATTTGATTTTCAGTTCAAATTCTTTGGAATTGAAGGTCATCCATTCAATCTGATCAATTTGGTTATTGACAGTAATTTTTCTGAATCGATTAGTTTCTCGATTTTAGATGGGGAACTGATCCCCGCAAATGATCACCCGTCTTTCTAACAATGCCGTGATGGCTAAAAGTCTGCTTGTATTGGAAAAGAAATCCACATACTTTGAGAAACCCTCAAATGCTATCTCCATCCTCCATTTCTGAAAACCCCATCGTCCTTCACAGACGCCATCCTTGTTTAGCTCGATGGCCCGCCCAGTGGGATTTTCTTTGAGGAGAGTGTCAAGGCCATTGTGCTCCCTCTATGTTAGTCTTAATTACCACCATACCATCAACTAAAGAATTTTTTTCTTGCATTTCTGTTAATAAAAATATAATTCCACGTCCAATATGGCTAAAACATGTCCTCTATTAAAAAAAAAAATCTAAATGCCCTCAGTGAAAATAGGCTACTAAGTTGGCTCAAAGAAGCAAGTAATTTGGGATCAAAATTCATCTTCTTCCTGAAAAAAAATGAAAAATAATATAAAAAAAGACATAGACACACAAGGCACAACTCTATCTTCTTGCAATAGAAGTTTGAATCGGTTTGTTGGCTTTCAATATATCCTTTAATTTTAAATTCATATTAAAATGGATGGTTTGATTACTCATGGTACAAGTACATTAAAAGTCCTAAAACTTATCAAGAAAGTGCAATTGAGTTCTAAAACTCTCAAAAACATGCAATTAAATTCTAAAACTTGTCATGAAAATGCAATCGAGTTCAAAGAATTTGTCAGAAGAACATTAGGAGTGCCACAACTTTCATATAGTGCTCACTTGATGCCACTTTTTTTTTTTTTGCTCACTTAAGTGCCACAAGTTTGAAAAAATGTTCACTTGAGTATCACTTCCAATTTGTTTATTGAAAAAACTAACATGGTTATTGAAAAGCTGATATGTGGTCGTTGGTGAACAATATTTTAATATTTTTTATTAATTTTTTTTATATTTATTTTGCTTTTTTCTAGGGCGGCGAGGGCCACTATTGACCCTCGCCACTCACCGAACCCTCACCGTTGGCCATGAAGGCCTTGGGTGAGGTCGTCACGGCCTTCCCCATGACTGGCGAGGGCCATCGCGGCCTTCCCTGCGATTGGCGAGGGTCATCACAACCTTGCCTAGGGCCATTGTGGCAAAATATGAGCGAGGGCCGCTTGACCCTCATCGTAGCTGCCATAGGTGAGGCCGTTAGGTTCTCCCGACCGTTGGTGAGGCTGCGATAGCCCTTGCCAATTCTAGGCAATGGGTCATGAGGGTTGTTGCAACCTTGCCAGCAATTAGCGAGCACCCGATGGCCTCACCCATAGCTGCTATGGTGAGGGCCAAGCGACCCTCATGCAAATTTGGCCCTAAAAGGCCTTGGGCAAGGTTGCGACAACCCTCACCAACTGCAAGGGAGGTTCGTAATGGCCTCGCCCAAGGCCTTTATAGTTAGTGGTGAGAATCAACGGTGGCCCTCGCTGACCCTAAAAAAAAGTAAAATAAATTTTAAAAATAAAATTTTAAAAATATTTAAAAATATTAAAATATTGTTCACTTGCGGCCACGTCAACTTTTCGGTGGGCAAATTAAAAGTATCACTTAATTAAACGTTTTTTCAAACTTATTACATTTAAGTGAGTGAAAAAAAAGTTTTGGCACCAAAGTGAATGTCATACAAAAGTTATAGCACTCATAGTGTTCTCTAGACTAAAAATTTTAAAAAGCACAATTAAGTCTTGAAACTTATTATGAAAGTGCAATTAATCTTAAAACTTTCAAAAAGTGCTATCAAATGATGGACTTGATATGATCGATTTGACAAGTTTTATGCCTAAATTGCATTTTTGAAAGTTTAGGACTTGATTGCATTTTTCATGATAAATTTTAGGACTTAATCATTTCTTTGAAGATTTTAGAACTAAACTGAATTTTTTTGACAAATGTTAGGACTTTCGATGCAATTGTCCCATTATTCATATTGAAAGTATTTTGAATGCTTTTTGACAAAAAAAAAAATCTTCCCAGTGAATTGTAGTCACTCACTAGCCTAAAAGATTTTCCATCTGTATTTTGGACCTAAAATAAGGAGGGTTGATCAAGAAGACGTGCAATTAAGTTGTTGAAGCTATTTATAACATTTTAATCAAGATATTCCATCGCGAGAGTAAAAACTACAATGACATGAGGTAGAGCGGTTAACGGAAATATATGAACTCATGAAACAACATTCGATGCTATTTTCATGAGTAGTGGGTAGACCCATCAAATGGGTAGGTCGGGTCGGGTTTGGGTCGGGTCGAAAATGGTCTTACATATATTGACCCATTTAACCCATTTTGACCAAAATTCATGTAATGTAAATCTAGTGACCCATACCCGACCCGACCCACACCCAACCTATATCCGACTCGACCTGTATTGTTAAAAGCCATTATTATTGTAGAGAAACTCAAACTCACTCTAAGCTCTATGTTAAATGACCCACTTAATCCATATTTGACACATATTTAACTTTTATTTGACCCATATTTGATCAATATTTGACTTTCACTTGACCCATATTTGATCCATATTTAACTTTCACTTGATTCATTTTTTACTCATATTTAACTTTCACTTGACCCATATTTGACCCATTTAACTAAAAGTGGGTTATAATATAGGTTTGTAATCCATTTTGACACCTCTAGTAATGGGTGACTTTTTAGATTCAGCCCTAATTTTCATAGGCGCACAATGGATCAAGGAAGAGATCAGTAAAGGAAACACTGTTTAAGCAAAGGTGATTTCATATTGTGTCCATGTTTTTTCTCAATCAAATGCCTCTGGTTAGGGTAATTTGATTCATATGCTGATTTGGTTGTGAATACAGCCATATAGGGAATGTAATTAGTACCATTATAACTAGTAAAAAAAGGACTAGATGTCACCATTTAGTTCTTTACTAAAAGAGGTGCAGGCCATATTGCTTCCTGTATATCAGTTTTACCATCTTTAACAATTACTATCATTGGAAAACACATATTTTTTTCTTAATTTGTTGAGTTAATTTAAGAAAGGAGGAGGCAAACATTAATTGCCTACAATGCAAAAAGAGTATTTGTTGATTTTGCCATCGGCATAAAAGGAAGTTCATTATAAACACCCCATCTAATATATCCATGTGAAAATTGGATAGAAGTGTTCCATTTTTAAATTACGAACCTAACGCGTTACACTATGAGTAATCATATTTACCTTCTTCTTTTTAATTCAATCATCAAAAACAAGAAAAGAAGCCCATTTAATTGATGGTAATTGACTCAAATATTGTTGGCAAGGACATATATAGTGGGGAGTCATTTTTTGTTTAGTGGACAAATGATGTGTACAACTAAGACAGGTCCGAATCACAATTGGTCTCGTATTCTGCAATGTCTCCTACTCTTAGTATTAAATCAATCTTAATATATCTTACGTTACCTTCAACAAATTAGGGGATGAATACGGCTACATGGTACAGATGTAATGGACCGGTTCAAGCAGAGTGTTCTAATAACAATTTTGTCGATATCCCCAGATAATTATCCATCTTTAGAGATAAAATTGCCATTTTTAATTCATATTTTTTAAGTAGATAATATTTGCCATAAATGTTTAATTATCTCATTTGAAGTCTGAAAATGCATATAAGTGAGACGTATTTGGAGCATGGGGGAGACTCATGGCTTGGCGGGGAGCCGGCACCTCCCGGGTGTCCACTATCCTCCTTATTCGCAACTCACTCTGCGAAATCAACTCACCGCACGTCTCCGTCGCCATTGAAGTCGAAAATTATCCTCCGAGAGTCATCATCCTCTTGCCACTCCTCTTCCGCGTGCCCCATCCATGGCCTGGAACTGACTGATTTGCTAGGACATTGCCAAAGATAACTATTCCGCTTCCATTACCTTCATCGAGAGCCTCAGGCCCTTGCTCCAAGTTTAGAATCAGCTCAAGGTCCAGTCTGCATTCCCAATCTACTTCGTTGGTATGGAGATTATGGATTAGGTCGAATGTCACACGGAAGGCGGTTGATCTCAGTCCTTAATCGTTCCTTTGCATTGTGAAATGCCTCCTCAACTGCTGAGTTGTTCCACTTAACCACTTTGTCATGTAAATGCAAGTACCTCCTTGCTTCCACGGGAATTGAGCCGACCAATCTGCATATGCTCACACAGCTGGCTGCCAACTGCCTGCAGAAGGAGGGTTGCAAAATACAAGGCTACCATTTTAAGAGAGTCAATAGTAGGACAACATTTTTGCTCTGATGCCATCTGCTTCTCACAGATTGACCTTCCGAAGAATGGTAAGAATAATTGAATCCCAACTATACATCACACTCTAATTCTTTTTTCGCTTTCCACTGTGATGAGAGTAGGATTCTGGTCACTGAAATGTCTTCAATATTCGTGGAAACGCTTTAACGAAAAGTTACAACAGTAGGCTCATTGTCATTACTTTCGTTAATAAACAGCTTATTTTCCTATCCTTTTATCGGTAGAAATTGTAATCACTAATTGATGAGCAAAGAGAGTAACAAAACGGGCAGTTGATTGGTGAAAAGTTTGACCTTTTTCTCCAACTTTTCTTCGAAATTGTGTCTCGAATTAATGAACTAATGATGGTTTCGGTTACTTTTGCAGGCAGTTGCAGCCAAACCGTGCCATCGAGGGAGAAGAAGTTTTGCAGCTCGGTCGGCTCAATCCCCTAGTGACAAGCTTGTGGAAGAAAGGAGGTTCTTATACTTTCATAACAATGGTTTAGTGGAATAGCTGAGCAGTTGAGGAGGCATTTCGCAACCCAAAGGAACGCGGGCAGGATTAGCAGGCTTTCATGCGACATCCCTTTGCCCGATCCAAAAATCAACATCCCACACGGACAAAGTATATTTGGAAGCCAAAATAGACCGGGAACTGCTTTTGGATTGGGAGCAGAGTAGCTGAGGGTCTTGGTGGCAGTAATAGAAGTGGAACATTCATCTTTGGGGATGCCCTCGTGAATCAGTAACTTGCAAGCGATGGATGGGGAGATGTAGAAAAGGATTGGTCAAAAGATGGGAACAGTCTGAAGATCGTTTCTGATTTCGATGTTCGAGAAAATACAGATGGTTTTGGTTCGGTGGAGAGAGTTGCAGCTGAGGCTTGACCCTTTCAGGGCATAAAATCTCTTAGCGTGGGATCAAAAGGTTAGCTGAATCAGTAGATTGGTTCTCAACAGGACCATCACCAAAACAGAATGCCCTAGGTTGGAGGACCGTCAAGGCAGAACTCTTGATGTCTGGGACATATGGGATTGGGGCGACATATGTAGAGAAATCGAACCTAATGGGTTGGAAAAATAACATATGGAGTGTACTTTAAGGAGCAGAATACAGCTGATGGTCATTCTTTTTGGGGGTCGAATTGGGATTAGTGAGTGCATCCGTTGGGTTGATTTCTAGTTTCTCTACCGTCATTCATCAGTTGTGGAGAATTTGTGCATTTGTAGCAAAATGTTCCCTGAAAATGAAATGCCGTTCAATTTCAATCAATGAATCTCCTATTCTTCTTGCATTTCCTTTTGGATATTCTGTTTTGCAATTTCTGCTATCTTTGTAATCACATGCGGACCTCTAGAGTGCCAAAAGTTGGCACAAAGGGACACTTAAATGCCAAAAGTTACAAAATGTACACTTAAGTGCCAAAATCGGAACAAAAGGGATCACTTAAGTGCCAACGGCAAAAAATTTCGGCCAAATTGCCACGTGTCCATTTTTCGGCGACTTCATTTGTCGACGAAGCATTTTTTTCAAAATAAAAAATCCACGTGGCATTTTTTCAAAATAAAAAAATCCACGTAGCAATTTTTTTTTTTTTTTTTTAAATTGTCCACGTCAGATTTTTGAAAAATTAAAATCAATTTTATTTAAAATAAAAAATAAAATCTCTTTTTTTTTTTTAATAAAATCGATTTTATAATAATATATTTTTAATTATTTAATATTATTTAATTAATAATTTTTAAATCCATGTCGGCTAAAACGACGTCGTTTTAGCTGATTTTGGCCAATTCAGTTTTCGGCGAGCCACGTAGGATTTCCGGTAGGGTTCCGGCGATTTGGCACTTAAGTGATCCATTTTTTTTTTAAAGTGGCACTTAAGTGTACCTTTTGTAACTTTTGGCACTTAAGTGTCCTTTTGTGCACTTTCCCCCTTTGTAATCACTGTGCATTTTAAGCACATTACGGATTAGTGTATTGCTGCTAGTGGTCTGGTTAAACAAATTCTTGCTTTGTCCCTATACTTGGACCAAATGGACAACATCATTCTTGGCCTTATAATTCATTTAGTTATCTTTGAACTATTCCTAAATATTCAATATACTACCTAAATTTTCAATTTGCTTAATCTAAGCCCTTGACTTTTCATAACAATTTCAAACGAATCTTATGATACTATTCACAAGTTTTCATAATATTCCATTAAATCCTTTTCCTAAATCAACAAAAAATACATTGTCTTCTTTTTATTATACTTTTTTGATCTTTATAAATATTATAATAGTTCCTTTAAGTAGATATCAACTTATGGTCTCTACATTAAAAAAATTGGAAACTCATTCAGAGTTGTATGGGTTTATATTTCTATAATTTTAAGTCTAAGTGATTTAAATTAAATTATCTAGATGAGATTTTATCTAATAATAAACGACATTTTATTCTTTTCTTAGATGTTGATATGAATATCGTATAATGTATTTTAAATCATAACATTCCAGAATATATTTAGGAGACTAAATTAGTGCAGTTTCTTTGATTTATTCATTGTTTTGAACTTCAAAATTTATAAGAGGTAAAATCTCAATATATTCTTTTCATCTGTGTTTTAAACTTTAAATTCGATTAAAATTAGAAGTTTAGATGTGATAGATGAATAGACTAAGAGCTTGTTTGTAGAATTTGAGCCATCTCTCAAAAGTCATGTGTGATTACCACAAAAGATAAAATGAATTGTCATGTCATTATTATAGAGAAAGTGTCGTGTCTTGTGGCAAAATACATTAATAAACAATTTTCTAGCCGCGTGGCTTCCATAAAGACAAAGCAAAAAGCAATGTGATTATCATAAAGATAAAGTGGAGTGTCATGTGGTTAATACCAAAATGGGCATTTTGGGAGTCTTAATCATATGATTTTGAATTAACTTTTACTTTATCAAGAACAACCAAAGTATTTACTTTTCACTTGCATAGGCACACGAGCAAGTTTTGCATGCATCAAGTGTATGGATCTCAAATGAGGCCCACACAAGCAAGTTCTTGAATTGTTTTTTAACTAGTCAAGGTTGGGTGGGATGATTTAATTTTAGTTATTGATTTTGACTTTCATAAAATGTCAAGAGAGTGAAAGTAAGAAAAAAAAAAAAAAAGCTTGCATTTTCTTAAAATAGTTCAAATTTTTTTTACAAACACCCTAACTTTCAGTCAAGGAACTGACCCTATTGAATTGCAGTCCATTTCATGGAATTTTGAGTTTAGGAATTTGCCTAAGATAAACTAGCTAATGATGATATGTTTATCTAGAGAACTAGAACAAGATATTTTGGTAGTGGTTGGATACTGGGGAAAGAATTGGGCTTGCTTCAAACTCACCAACACAAAAAGCCTTTAAACTTTGAAAAATGTTAGGGCTTTCGGTGAAATTTTATTTTGGACTGCTCCGGAGAAACGTCGGTATTAACAAAGGCCAAAATATAAGGTGAAAATATAAGGCATGTGCAGGTCTCCCTTGGGCTTTCGGCATTTCAAGAAATACAATTGTTGGGTTTATGAAAAATGAATCTTTCGACCATTAAAATATGTCGAGATATCGAAGGAAATTCACATGTACCGCCCAAGCACCTCCGAGGCATACTTTCTTCCGTAATCGGACGGTGACCCCTTTACATGAATGGCGATTTCGACCAGCATAAAGAGAAGGAACGAGCGACGTGGGACGATCAGTTGATTCGTGCAGTCCGGCGGTTGCCACCCCCCTCCCGCACGACCTCCACGCTTTTGGCGGTTCTTCCCTTGCGGGTTCCGTAAGGTATCGGGTATGCCCTCGTGCTGCGTCTCTTCTTCCTCCTCAGCAACAACGTAGTATCTCTCTCTCTGTGAGTGTCTGTCTCTCAGTGCATTCTTTCATCCATGAGGCAAGCATTTCGACTAGGGTTGAGGGGTTTCGCCGCCCCTTCTTTGAGGTTCGTCTTGGGTCTCTCCCGACCCCTCATCTTTTGCGTGAACCCAGCGTGAATTTTTCAGCCTTTCTTTCCATATGACTTCCCTTTTCCTTTCGATCGTTCGCTCGGCGGAAAGCGACTGCTGAAAGACGATGCGACGGCAATTTCGAATCTTGGGTTTCGCTCTGTGGTAGGAACATTGCTTTGGTTCCTTAAAAAGTTCCTGACTTTTTCGCACGCTGTAGTTTCGCAGCGGCTCCGAGATTCTGGGTTGGTCGAACTATCGTCTCGCTCGGAGCGAGCGAAATGGGGTCCAAAAGGGGCATGTCTAATTCGTCAAGGCCTGAGCCGGCGACTTCAGAGGACAAGAAAGGGAAGAAATCGAAAGGATTGGTGGCTTCAGTTCCTAGTTCTAGCACAAGTCATGTCAAGGTATTGTCTTTTAATTGAACCTATCGTTTGGCCTCCGTTTTGGCGACTTGACTGCTTAGCGTTCATTTTTCGTGTAGGAAAATTCTAGTGAAGGTATCTGTGACGTTGAATGCATTAAAAATGACGTGGCTAGGATTGACGTGATGACATTTCAGGAATTGAGAACTACATTGAGGTAGGGATGATTTGTTTTAGTTAGATTTTGCAAGCATGTGATCGTCATTATGGTGCTTCCCACGTAACCTTTACAGTAAGCAGAAATCAAGTTTTTCTATTTGATGCTTGCAAGGGAGATTGTTGAGCAGGGAAGTGAATATTACTGATAGAAAACCATGAGGTCTTGAGAATTCGCCTTCAACAAAGAGCAATGTGTCAATGAAAATAAAATTTTTGCATCCTTTTCTCAATATGATAATGAAACCTGTAAGTCATTTTTTGCGTTTCTGTGGTCATTTGAGAGGCTTGTAAATTGTTATTGCAAAGCATGCAGGAAGAGTACATGGAATGACTGGGCTGAAGGACTGGCTCCCTAACTGCTGTTGCAGTTTAGAGGCAAAAACTGCTGCACCTTTTCAGTTGCCCTGCCAGTTGGACTTACAGTCTAGCACCCTCTCGGAATTTTATGTGAACTACCTTTGTAGAATCCGAAGTTTTGTTAACGTTAAATTGATGACTAATTGATGGGATGTTTAATGGACAAAGTAGATGCTCTCATGACAATATTTGAAATATCATCTGTTTAGAGATGCATAAATAAAAGTGTATGCCACTTGAAAGAGTTTTGTTTTTCTTTGTTTTTTTTTGAAACACTTGAAGAGTTGGAGAAATAATTTCTATTGCATGATTGGTTCCCCCTGACAGTGTACCATCCTTTTTATTATCTTAAAAGCTGTTGTTTTTGTTTGAGAAACCTTCAAATTATTTTTTAATTGCATTGCTTGTTGTCTTTAATATTCTTATGACCCCAGGAGAGTTGGAATCCCTGCCAAAGGTCGTAAACAGGATCTAATAGCTGCCTTGAAGTGTTATTTCAATCAAGAAACAAATGGTACCATCTTTATAATCAATTTACATTTTATTGATAGTTCATTTGATACCTGGCAGGTGGAGCAAGATTAGAATTTTTCTCACCTACTGTACATATTCGAAAGATTTTCAATTTCAGCAGAAGCTTTTCTAGCAGTTTGCAATCTTCTTTAAGCACTTTTAGTTCATGGGAATGCATTTTAATGCTTGCTATTCTAATTCTGTTTCCTATGCTCTTTTTGGACCCGTTGGAGTGCAAAGATGAGATTCTCACTGTTGTGGTTGACAACCATGGTGGTGGTCCTGTATTGGCTTTTGTAGGTGATAATACTGAGGCAGTGGAGTATCAAGCATCTTCTGGGTTCTCTGAATATATTTCAGTTTCAAAGAGGGAAGAGAACTCTAATGAGAATAATTGTGTTGAAGCAATTAGCTCCACGTCGAAAAACTCTAGAATGCAAAGAAGTAAGAGGGTAAAACAGTCTACCAAGGAAAAAATGATGAAAGTTGATGGCACAGTGGGCAGATCAAAGCAGATGCAGTCAAGTGAAACTGATGAAATTGCTGGTAGGTGAAATATCTACTGTTTTACTAATTATAGTAAAATGTGCTCATGCTAATTTGCATAATTAACTTAATTTTAAATTATCAGGTGAAATGATGAAAGGGAAAATATTATCCATTTCAAAGAAAAAAGTTACAGAAGTTTGTATTGAAGGAGCGGGAGCTGAAGTTAATGGAACGATAGAACCATGGACAATTCTTGCCCACAAGAAGCCACAGAAGCACTGGGCTGCTTACAATCCTAGAACCATGAGGCCTCCACCTCTTTCACAGAATGTGAATTCTGTGAAGTTGATGTCCTGGAATGTCAATGGTTTGAGAGCATTGTTAAAGATGAAGGGGTTTTCTGCTCTTCAGCTTGCTGAAAGGGAAAAGTTTGATGTATTGTGCTTGCAGGAGACCAAACTCCAGGCAAGTGTACTTGTTTTTCTTCTGAGTTTGTTGGGAACATGTCATCCTACAGGAACATTCAAAGCCTACTTAGTCCATGCAGACATCAAAATCATCATATCATGAACCACTTTATGGATCTGGGTTTACCAGAATTCACTTAAACAGCAAAGATCCATGAATTGTCATGTAGGTTGCAATTCATGGTTCACTAGAGACTTGGTACTCTGAGCATTCCGGGCAGAATAAAGGAAAATAAGGGTGAAATTATTTATTGATACATACAATATCTATCTGCTCTAAACATATACTATATATGATTTGACTAAAAAAGGAAGATATCAATTCATTAAATGTGCTTTAAACATAACATATATCTTAAATGACTAAAACTTAATCTCTGAAACGTTCTGCGATGCATTGTTTAAATTTGAGTCAGAAAAAGCGTTCCAAAGAAACCTATCCCCTTCGTACTGAATCCTAATACATAACTTCCCCCATTCTCCTTTTCTTTCCCGTACCAAATCGAACTGCAAACCATGTAAGTATTTCAACTTGAGGGAAAATATTCATATATCCCTCAGAGCATCAATGATCTGACTCCTGGCTTCATGTTTGTTTGAGGTTGTTAATGATTAAAATTTGCCTATATGCAGGAGAAGGATGTAGAAGCAATCAAAGATCGGCTTATAGAAGGTTATGAAAACAGTTACTGGACATGCAGTGTTTCCAAACTTGGTTATTCTGGTACATCAATCATCTCACGGGTATGCTTTATTTTTCTTTTCACAAGAGCACTCTTTCCTGCCTTGGGAAATGTGATAAAATTTTCTCTATAGGTCTTATGAATATTGTTTGATGTCTACCTTAGAGGGAGTGCTGTATGGCTTTTATAAGAAAGGTTTGATTTTTGTAATGAGAGTGAGATTGCTGATATATGGCTTATATGTCTTATATGTCTTAAGAATATTGTTTGATGTCCACCTTAGTTGGAGTGCTGTATGGCTTTTTTAGGAAAGGTATGATTTTTGTAATGAGAGATTATCTATGGCTTTATAACTTACACATTCTGTTTCAATCTGCTGCTTTGACACTCTGGATATAGTCAGCGGAAAATAAGGAAGAACTTAGTTACTTCTTGAGTAGACGAAACAAAACAGATTGATGGAAGCAACTGATTGTTGGCAAATATGAAAGAAGAGTGAATAAAGCCTGGAAGCATCAGTATGTCCTCAAAGAAGTGGGGAAATGAGATGGCATGTGATCTCATGGTCAAATTGTCTTAAGCTCAAAAAGGGCAGAAATAGACTTTATGTGATTCGCTATGTTTTGAATGAGCTACTTAAACTAGATATCTTGGGGAAAAATTTCATCATCCCAGTTTTCTTCATTTCTCGTTATTTGAACCCATTCAGCCATGGTGCCTTCATGGTTCTTTTGGCGCCTCATAGAATCCAATAAACATCTTAAAGAAAAAGTTTTTAAGAATGGAGAAATTCCAAATAGCCCCATTGATTTGTTACAGCAAGTGCATTTGACCCCAATGAAATTCTCATATTCAAACCGTGAATGTAGGAGTCTGTATTGATATTCTGATGTTTTAATCTAGTTAATTGAGATAATAATATGCTTGTAGCAGGGTTAGACCATTTGCTTGTGTTTATTTGAATGAAATGCTTCTCATCTGAAATAAAGATCACAGCCAATGATCAGCTGGTTAAGGTGCTTACGACATGGAATTAGCATCTCAATTGATGTTGGATGAACAATAAAATTGATATAAGTTGCAATTTGTATGCTAGAAATGCAAAGGTACTACATATTCTCTATATTAATTCATGTAAAAGGTTGATACCGTGCCTTTGGGCTTTCTCCTACATTTTTCTTTTTTGGATTATTATTTTTGAAGTTATTGCTAGTATTTTTTTCACATGCAGATAAAGCCCCTTTCAGTTACATATGGCTTGGGCATATCAGATCATGATTCTGAGGGACGGCTTGTTACTGCAGAATTTGATTCGTTTTATCTTGTGAACGGTTATGTTCCTAATTCTGGTGATGGCCTGAGAAGACTGGTATCAATCTATTTCATCAGTTTATGCTGTTACACTTGCAAGTATGATTCTCTAATTCTATTGCTTATTTTGTTTATGTCAGACGTATAGGATTTCACAGTGGGATCCTTCTCTTGGTAACTACATAAAAGTATGTTCAGCTCTATGCACCCCTTTTGTTTTTGATTAAGCTATTTAGCCTTTTGTTCTGGAGTCATTATTCACTGTATCATGGACCAATTCTACGATATGCTTTTCCTAGTAGCTATAAAGGTTTTCCGATAGGCTACTATATTCTGTTGCAATATTGTTTCATTTCTTAATCAAATTAGTGCTTGCTGTTGGCAATACAGGAACTTGAAAAGTCAAAGCCTGTCATTTTGACTGGCGATCTGAATTGTGCCCATGAGGAAATAGACATTTACGACCCTGCGGTAAGGGAAATAGTCGATGTGCCTTTTCTGCCTTTGATTGAGTAGGTGCACTACGAATTTACGTAAGCTTTTTAAGTTAACTGTCACAGTACAACATCCTTACCACACCATATGTCGCCCATCCCACTTAAAAAGAGGGGAAAAAACCCAAAATCAGGCTTTTCCTCCATAGAGCTGAATTTTTGGTTTGGGGGGGAAGGGGCGGGGTTAATAAAAATCACAATTTAGTCTGTTTGGCATTCCAAAACAGAAGTTCTTAATATGTCTAATATTTCTTATTTCTGTCATGAATCTGATTGTACTCCAGGGAAATAAAAGAAGCGCTGGATTTACAATTGAAGAAAGGGAATCTTTTGAGACCAACTTCCTGTCAAGGGGCTTTGTTGATACCTTTAGAAGACAGCATCCTCATGCTGTCGGTTATACTTATTGGGGTTATCGGCATGGTGGGAGGAAGACAAATAAAGGTATACATAGATCTGCTTGATGGAACATTATATATCTATTGTTACACTTCTCTCCTGTAATGGTGATAATATGAGCAACGATGACCTTTTGCTTTTTATTGGGTCATTGTGTATATCTTCGTCTTATCAGATGAAGTATATGGAAATAGGTATTCTCACATGTTAACTATCCTCTTGTAATCTACAGGGTGGCGGCTTGATTATTTTCTTGTTTCAGAATCTATGGCAGACAAAGTTCATGACTCGTACATCCTTCCTGATGTCACTGGTAGTGATCATGGTCCTATTGGCCTTATTCTCAAGCTTTAGTTCTGTTATCTCTTTTGGGATTTTGGTGAATGGGATTCTGTGAAGGTAGGCTGTCAGCATCATCTTAGATGCTGGTTGGTGAAAAGTATAGAGCTTTTCTTGTCATGGTCATTCATGTTGAAGCCAATAGCAAGGGAAATTTTTTTGATGAAATTTGCTTAGCAGAGGGGGCAAAGAAAAGGATGACGGGATGACAGGGCAGACTGTATTTGCTTTGTCTGGGCCCTGTGGAGTGATCTGGGTTTTTCTAGATTATTCTACAAGGCATCTTTTGGAGGAAGAGTTATGATGGAATTGAAATCACTTTTGAAGAAATGTGAGCAAGTTTTTGAACATACATTCTGATGCTGAAGCCATTAGGGGAATAATGCTGAAATGCTGAGTGCAAGTTGTAGGTACAACCTTTCTAGTTCGCAATTCAATTTGATCATCTGGTGGATTTTCTTTGTAATTGAAAAGGAAGCCTGGAAAGACAGTCATTTACAACCATCTGCTGCTTGGTCTTTTAAGGAGTAAGGTAAGGCATACAATGACTTATCATGGATCTTTGCTTGCGTCTTCTTGTTAGAGAAGCTCAAAGGAGCATGTATGAGCAGTTTGTCATTTCTGGCTCTTGAATTTTGTAAATAAACATGGTAGACCTGAAGATGATGATGATGTTCCCATAGTTAGGCGTGAAAATATTGGCAGTGTTCAAGACAGATGATATTAGCAAGTTTCATTTATTTAGGAATCCTGTTGCTCAAGTCTATTACAGTTTGCTGTATCCCCCGACGAATATGAAGGCTCCTAGAATTTGTCTTTGCATGGGAAGGAAAATTTGCTTGGAATTGTTACCAGGAAGTCCCAACAAACTTCAAAATGGCCAGGATAAAGCCTGAACTGCTGATTGTCATTGTTGTCCATTCACATGCTTTTGCCCTCTTTAGAATTTTTTCTATATCAAGGAACTGCAATTTTGCTTCTTCATAAAGCCTGAACTGCTTACCATTGCTGCTTTTTGAGTTATCCACATTTACTCAAAACCCAGTTCGAACATGACATCTGCACCATGTTGTGCGTGAGACGATCTACAAGGTCAAACCCAAATGAATAGCTTTCTTATAATCCAAGCATAAAGCTCTTGAACCTCTTAATCACTAGTGTATTGGCATGTTTCTTTTTTTATCCTTCTGGCTAGAAAGCTGACCTTATTTACATGAGTTTCAAATCCATGAAAATACCCACTGACTTCATAAACAAAGTGAGAGGACAGGCCGACGCTTGATGCGAATGGTAATATCGAGAGCCGAGTATACATCGTGCGTTTAATTCGCACACCAGTTCCTCACACCAAATCAAAAATTGGGGTGTCAACATATAAACTTAATTACATCATTCCAAATTTTGCGAATGCACATCCTATGCATACCCATCGAATTTGGACTGATGTTTGGTGGAATTAGAATTACTTAGTGCCAACAGTCAGAATTAGTAAAGATCATGAACCAGCAAAGAGGCTGGACTACCTGGAGATCAAAACAAACCAGTAAGTTCATACACTGATTCCATGCAGATAGTCTTGATCTAGAGTAGTTTACACGCAGGCGATGGAAATTTGATTGGAAAACCTCTTAATTCTTGAGCTAAAATCTCCCAAGTGCCCCCAACAGCTATGCCAATCCAAGGGTTTCTTTTTTTCTTTTTTTTCAACTTATGTTTTTGTCAACAACATAAATTTCAGGCGTAGATATGCGTACGACAAAGGAACAATCGTCTATTTTTAACATGAAAATGAAAAGCAGCTTCAAGGGCCAAAACTTTGAAGGGAAGAACCAACGCAGAGAAATAAATGGATAGAGTGAAAATGTGTAAAACTGCTTCACTACCGAGCCATGTCATTTGTGTGTCTCATATGGATATGAGCTCTAATT
This sequence comes from Corymbia maculata, assembly GCA_014182735.1. NCBI lineage: Eukaryota > Viridiplantae > Streptophyta > Magnoliopsida > Myrtales > Myrtaceae > Corymbia > Corymbia maculata. The sequence continues at coordinate 14,420,820 of CM024692.1, read as the reverse complement.
AGAGGTTCTATATTACCGTCCAAAACAGAATACAGATCAGGCATTTCGACACCACTTCTTACATCTTTCACATGCTTGCGAGGGTAAAGAATGTATCTTCGGGCCTCGTCTCGCCATACGTCAAACATGTCTTCTTTCTTGATGCCATTTATGCCTGGAACTCCTATATCGCTGGCTGTGACAAGAAGTCTAGCCTTCAACCGGTTGAGGGCCTTAATCTTATTTGCAAAAATGCTCCTCTCGCCTGTGGGATAAAAAATTTTGAGATCTTATTTCTTGATCAAAAAATGTTGTACTAGACAGGAATCATGAATGTGTGTTCACACAGAGGTCGAAAGATTTCATAGAAGTATTATCATCAACAACAATTGGAAATGATCTGAATAATTTGACATCTATTGAGGAGAGGCATTTGCTTCTTTATAGAGTCAAAACTGGATTGCGGAAACCATTGATAAAAGAATTTGAGTCAGAATGTCAACTCTAACAAATAAACGGATAGACAACTCATTACCTGAAGATTGGACAACAAAACCAGTAGGGACGTGCTGAATAACAACTTCAGACCGGCCTTCACTGACTTCTACTTCAGGTGATGACGATGGACACAAGGTTAGCAAATCCTCCTCATTAATTTGTAGGTCAGGGGCCGAACCATGGAACAGAGGAATTATATCGACAGCTGCTAGGCTAACCTGCAATTTTGAGTACTAAAATGAGGAACTGGCAAGAATTTAAGGGCCAATGATGTAGCAGAACAGAAACACATGTCACAGAAGAGGCTCATCTCAACCTCCAATTCACTATTATATAAGAAGCAGACTATAAAAAGAAATGACTAGAATGATAGGATCCCATAAAATGCAACAATTCCCTTGGCTATGTTTTTGAGTGAACTATATCAACCTTAAGCTCATGTGGAAATTAATCCACACGCCATTTGAAGTTGCATATCTTATATTTTTGAACCGATGTTAAGACTATGGTACATGTATAGATCTAGGTGCCACAAACATCTAAAGTGTGCAATTAAGGTAAGATCAAGAAAGAATTTACCCAAATATATACAATAAGGTGCCACGAGTATGAGTTCATATTTAGCTGCTTTGATTCAAGAAAGAGCCACAGAAACAATCAATCTTCCAATTTCAACACGTTTTTCCTCGTGCACAGTCATTTACATGGTAGTCACATCTTTAATACACTTTAAATTAGTTCTTGATGTTAATGTTGCACTAACAAGATGCCACTTTTGCTGTCTGAAATCTCCAGAAAGAGAAAAAAGAAATCATTCAGAGCCCATTATTAAAAAGAAGTCACAAACCAATGGCACCACGTAAAAGTCAATGTTTCATCAAAAACAAAAATGATAAATGTAACCCTACCTCATCAATTGTTGATCCATTTTCTGAACCTCTTATCATTCGATGAACACCCCTCTCCCCTTGAAGATAACCATATGCATAATCAAATTCAAATTCAACTGTTGCAGAAGTGATTCCACCATTCTTTGCCAGACGCTTCTCTACAATCCTTCCTTTATAACCTTGCTTCTCAGCCCATTTTTGGTACATTCCCAGTAGTTTTTCAGCCCATAACTGGATTAGCAAATACATGAGAAACAGAGAGATTGTAACCAGCAGAGGCATAAGCCCAAAATATTTCTTCTTTTATTGGTCAACAAAAACAAAGGAATTTCATTAAATTAGGTAATGGAAGAGGAATATATTCGCATTATAGATGAATATTACACTCCACTATTTTTCAGGATTGCATCTGTTGTATGCAAATGGATTGGCAACTTATCATCCCTTCCCCTAGTTCATACTGATGTCAAAATGAAGTATCCTCATGGTGGAAGTATCCTCGTAGTAGAGAAGATATCGGACCACTATCCATACTGATCAAATTCTAACTTTCTTTTTTCTAATTATCCTTTTGATAGCCATCACATTCTCACTCAATGTTTACTCCCAAGCACATAGAAGAGCTAAAGGCAAACTGAAATTCAGGAGAGGGAGATGTGGAATGCCTCCCACAGGAAGAAGGATACTAGACAATATATTAAAATCTGCTAAATCCTGGAGAAATCCCACGATAGATTTTCAAGACGTCAGCATCATCAAGCAAAGAGATTTGTGGATGAGAAGTGACTGAGATGGTGATGCACATAAGCACATATATACTAACAAAATTCCCCTATTAACGCGCCACCCTACATGTACGCAGTTTTTTCATTCTCAAGTTCTTTGAAACTCCTATATTTTGGTGTAACTATTATAAAGCAGGAGGAACCAGAGACTTCGCATCCATTCTATTTCAATGCCCATTACAATGGAAGAGCATGAATAAAACATCATCTCTTTGCACATGCATAATTATCCTAGAAACAAAGTTAAATTATCAAACCTCATGGTAATTGCCATTGGATTCAGCTTTGATGACCATCGATGCTCCTTCCACATCATATGTTCCCTTAAGAACCTTTAACATCTCATACCGGTCCAGGAACTTACTCATATCCAAAGATGAAGTGTATGCCTGCTCAAAAAGAGCATAATTAATAGCATCCATCTCCACCAGTTGAGTTATCAGCTTTGCTTCTTCCGCCTGCAAATTTCAGCGGACAAAAGTCAACTAAAGCCCAGCAACTGCACTTCCTTTAATCAATACACTTAAACTAGACATAACAGTCATTGACACATTGAGAATCAAGTTATACTCAGAAGAAGAGTTGAGACAAGTATGTGCACATGCTTTCAGGCTTCGGCACAGATTATGCACAAACCAATGACCCAACAATTGCCCAACTTAATCCACACCTACTGGACAGAAAAGCTTATTCTACGAGATAGATATGGCATTCCACATCACCTTGAAAGTTAAATCCCTCAGGGCATCGACTGCTCTGGCAATGTCTGCCAACTTCACTAGAACATCATTGGATTTAGCAGGGTCATCCCAGAGGTTGTAATCTCGAATTAGTCCATCAAGCTTAATCCATTTAGCTTCTTCGATTTGTAGTGCAGTGGGAGCCATCATCTCAGTGCGTTGAACTGCATCTTCGATCTTCTTTTTTAGCGAAAACAACCCTGGAGAAAAGGAATACCAATTTCACATCAAAGCCTAACTGTGATAATTTTTTACACCAGCAACATCCCAGAAAACCTTTGCTTAACGTTTCACAGAACTCCTGTTAGATAAGACAAGAAAATTAAACTTGACTTCAAGTTCTCTAACAGGAGTCACATTTTGCAAAACCCATCTTTGTAAACATGTTTGACATAATTTCCTCACAACAGCTACAACACAACCACAGATATCAAATGAATCCCTGGTTTCCGAAGGGCGAACTCTGAAACCAAAGATATTTGGAACGCCGAGGAAAAGGAAAGGAAGAATCTTTTCTCTAGGGAGTTCTCTTGCTGAGTTCGCGCGAATTGAATAAGATAAGCAAAAGGCCTAAAAACATATGTATTGACTTCAAATTTTACACGAAAGATATGATTTTCCAACCAATGGACTCCGGAAAGTTCATTCTTTCCTCTTTCTTTATCATTTTACCACGAAGCGGCCTGGATTTCTTCACAAGCAGTCTAAACAACATTTCACAGAACTTCTCAAAAAACAAGAACCATCTATCACATTTGCAAATGAACCGAGCACTCTATCTTAATCTGAACAAAAGAAGAACTACCCACATGAAAGCATTCGAGGAAGACCAACATAATGGAATTAAAGAGAGAGACGGACCGAGTTCTCTGTAGACCTTGCTTCTGCCGTCGACGGAGCTACAAGCCTGGACCACACAACAGCGCGAGACCTCCAACTTGTTCGGCTGCGGACTCCGGCATGTTGAGCCGAACGAAGCAGAGCTTATGCTACTTCGAAAAAGAACGGCTTCTGCCGCCATTTTCGGATGGGGAAAGGAGGAAAGAATTTGAAGGGAACAGGTCGCACCGTCTCCTTAAGACTATGAGAGAGAGAGAGAGAGAGAGAGAGAGAATGGATACGCAGACAAGAGAATGCGTCCATTACATTACATCTTGTCGTATGTACGGTGGTGGCGTAGCGTTGGGAGGTGCGACCCTGCCGATACCACGTATGTGCCAATTGGCCTGGTCTGCCCTCTTTTCCTTTCTAGCTTCTCCTTATCCTCGCTCTTTTTTCATTTTTTCATTTTTTTTGAAATTCGAGAAAATATTTAAATTCTTGATAAAATAATTTCAAGATTACAAATTTTGAAATAATAAGTAGCAATTGCATCCTTATATTTCCGAAAAGGGTTGGAAACATCCCAAACAAGGAGGTAACTAAACATATTCAAATGGGCCTATTTCCGGATAAGTTAAGTTTGAAGACATTCTAGAGGGTTGGAATTCTTGTCATTGCCGGCCCAATCAACATCCCGTCGCTCTTGTACCCTACCTTGGTTTGTCCAGCTGCATGACCCACCATTGTGTTGGCCACTGCCACCTTCTCTCTTTAGGGAAAGTGCACACGTTTGACAATGCCATAAAATACATTTTGAACTATGGTTCATTTGTCCTAGAATTGTTGTTGATCTTCCGTTGAGATGTAATATATAATTATTGGAAGGAGTTTTTTTTTTTTTTTTGATAACCCAAGGAACCCTGCACCCCGCCGACAGCCGGGGGAGAAACCCAGCCACACGCGCGTCACCACACACGTGAAACCAGGTTAAGTCACTCAATGACGAAGCTGGGATTTGAACTCTCGACATTTTGCGAGAGAAAGAGAGCGCGAACCAGCAGCGTCACCCAAGTGGGTGGTTTGGAAGGAGTCGTTGTTGGTGTAGGACAAGAATTTCCCGATCACCTCATTAACGGTCCTTTATTTAACTTAGTTATTTAACATTGTCTAGGATTTGGAATCTATAATTTAATCATTGGAATCACCATTCCTATATGGAAATGGGGAAATAGGAAGTTTGAATTGCCATCTTCTCAGGAAATGAGGGTGTGGATGATTTGGTTTCAGTTGTGGGTTTTGATTTTCATGCTCTGCAAAAAGACATGATAAAAACCCAAGAGTTAGAGTAGGAATAGAATAGGATTGACAAAAAAAAAAATATATGTAATTTTATTTAATTTTCTCATAGAGAGTATTCTTCTAGTAGGAGTCTTGCTAAGGTTTGCTAATTAATATAGGCCAAGACAACGAATTTGTAAGTTTTGATTATTTGATTATTGAATATGGGCATTGCAGTTTTAACTTATTATGAAACCTTTTAAATTGATTTTGTATGGTCAAATTTTTTTTTTTTGAGTGAAAATCCAATCAAATTCTCTCAATCAAATCTAGCATAAATTGTTGACCTTGAGAAAATGTCGTTTTCCTTAATTCTCTGATTTTTATTTCTTTTATTTCCTTTTCTTTCCTTCTGGTTACATTCCATCTTTATCTCCTTTCATCTTTATTATCTCCTTTCTCTGATAATCCTTAATTCTCTGATTTTTATTTCTTTTATTTCCTTTTCTTTCCTTCTGGTTACATTCCATCTTCATCTGCTTTCTCTGATAATACTGCAAATCAGTTTTATCTTCTTTCTCTGATTATACTACAAATCAACCTCAATCTGTGGGGCTTCCTTTGTGTAATTTGTAGCCATCAAAATGAATCTCCATTTCTTAACTCATATGAATATTAATAAATCATAACTTAGTTATATTAAGTAAATGAGACCGTACATGAATTTAAACATAATCATAAATTAATTTATAATTTACTTAGATCAAATCTACTTTTATGACTCTTCATTCATTTTTTTTACACTTGCTTATTTTAAGCCCTCACCTTATTTTTAAATTACCCTTAATTTAGATATAAATTATCACCTTAAATGAAAGTATTTTAGATATAAATTACACCTTAATTTAGATAGATTGTATTAAATATGAAAGTATTTTAACAATATGAATTGGATCGATTATGAATTGGGTATACATCGAATCAGATACGTGTCAATAGAGTCAGGTCTATTTAAATCAGATTATTTTTACCCAATCCAACCCTAATTGAACCACGATTTGACAGTTGTAATTGAACCACGGGCTCCTGAGCCTCCGATTCCCTCGGAACCACTCACTCTTGAGCCTCGAATAGCCGGTGTCTGGGGCTCGGCTACTCTTGCCATTGAGGTCATTTCAACGGCATGGCAGTGTCGGAGGAAGCGGATGGGAGCGATCACAGCAAGTTCTCGCTCCTGAACATCGAGCAAGGCTTGTAGTCACGAGACGGTCGCCGTGACCGTCGAGACCCCTGACCCAAGTCGTCCTCCACCGCGGCTTGACCTTGTCCTCGAATTGTGGGAATATAAGATCGAGGAGGAGGAGAACGCCAAGATTTTTGGCGAAAAATGCTTCAGATGATCTCCTAGGGAGGAGTAAGATTGAAGCCGTCGCCTGTGGGGATTCTGACGGTTATCTCATCCTTGCTGACCTTCCGGTGGCAAAGGGCGAACGTCGGCCGGCAAAGGGCCTCAGCTCCAACGCTTCATTGGCGTGAGGAGAAGGAAATATATAGAGAAAAGGAGGGGACAAAAATTCAAAAAGAACTCAAAAAATTAAACCAAAGGATGTGTTTCGAGTAAATCGGTCCATGTCAGATTAGGCCGTGTTAGTGCCTGCCGCTCAGAATAACCGGCGAATATTAAACAGAAATTTTGATATAACCGTCAGAAATTTTGATATAACAATTAATCGATTAGATCACTTGAAAGTTGATGGACGTATATAACTCATATCATATGACTCGAATATATTTTGTCTGAGAATATATAATTTTTTTCAACTTTTGCTCGGAACAAAAACAACAGAGGATCCTCCCTGTCCATATTATCAACCGACATGTAATTTCTCCTACATCAAGCTAGAAAATTCTGCAAGTACCTCAAGCCATCATCCATACTCGCATACCTCCAACTCGTCACACTCAGAATCCCCACGCTCACGCTCTCGACCTTGATTCTCTCCCCAGTCACCCCCCTGCTAGAAAACCCTAACTTCAGGTCCGCCACGAGCCCGCTGGCGGTGGCGCTCGAGCAGCACCCCAGCGACGGCAGCTCCTGGGACAACCACTCCTCGGCACCGGGAATGAAGCTCGCCTTCCCGTCGCACTCCATCATGGTGAACACCGCCTTCCACCCTCTCAACGCCACGATCCACGTGATCCTTATGTGGTCCATGATCTCCATTGCCGACGAGCACTCCTCGTTGGCGCCGAGATCGAACCGGAACAGCCCGTTCGGGTCGGGCGCGACCTCGTCTCCCGGCTTCGACACGGTGGTGATGCGGAGGTCCTCGGACCGTACGTCGACGACGAACACGAGGTCGTCGAGGGACAGGCGGGGCTTCGCAGGGGCACGAGCGCGGCACCTGGCGGCGGCGAGGCTGAGGGCATAGATGCGGCGGTAGGGGAGGGCGGGCTCGGTGGACTGGAGGAAGGAGAGAGAAGGGAAGAGGGAGGCGCAGGCGGGTTTCCAGAGGCTGTCCGAGGACATGGAGGCGAGCCACGACCTGCAGACGCAGGAGGCGACGGCCAGGGTCTTGGGGTCGAGGCGGTGAGAGACGAGGAGGACGACCTCCCACGGCGGTGGACGGCGGTTCCGCGGAGAAGGAGCGGCCGACATGGCTCCGGCTTCACGGGTTCTTCTTTTGTTTTTTTGAGGGGTTTGTCTGATGGAGAGGAGGAGGGAAGTTATATGGGGTGGTGGTGTTCTTCATGTGGAGATTGGGAGGGGGAGGTTCTTTGGAGGCGTTGGCACGTGGAAAACGGTGGGGCCTTGCATGGCGGGGAAGAGCCACGTGGATTTTTGCATTGATCGCGTGTGTCGTGCGCACTTACTGCCAGCACGTCAAATTGGGGAAAATTGATTGCAGCGAGCACAATCGGATTTCAGCGCCGTTGGATCCCACACGAGTCAAACAGCATTCCACTTCGTATGCTTTTAAGCTCATGGACACATTAACCAAGCAAATAGCCGGGTTGGGGGCGGTTCGAAGATGGAGCGGCTTAAATTGACTAATTTATACGTGATACAAATTAGAGGGGATCAGTTTCAGATTTGCTAGATTCCAGAGCTCTTGGCATCTACCCTGTTATAATCGGATCTTAATTTTTAGATCTTGAAATCTATCTTATTTGCTTGTAATGGTTTCTAGAACCTACTCTATTTTATTTTATTTTGGTCTAGTTCTAGAGTCTGCTTGAAAACCTATTTATTCTTATCCTTTTTTTTTATTCATTTTCTACAGCAAAATCAAATGAGGTTATGACGTTTCTAAATAAAAGGTGAATAATAGAAACCTCTATTCGTTAAAAACAATAATTCATAAAATGAACACTTGGTCATGTATAATTATAAATATTAAAAAGTTCACAAACATAACATAAAACATAAATTATAAAACTCTATTCCCTATTCACCATAAAAATTTAGGGGATGAGGAAAGGTTGGCAAAAAGTTTCAAGAAAAGACAAAGGATGAAGTAATGTTGAGGTTAGAATTTAGAGATAAAGGAAATAAGGTTTTTGGTTTTTTTAGCTTATAAAATTAGTTCCGAAATAGGGCGATATGGTCTGGTTTCCGGGTGGATATTCACTTGAAACCTATTTTCGGACTGGTTTCAACTAGTTCCAAAAATTTGGAACTTGTTCCCAGATAGGTTTCAGTTAGAACCAGTTCTTAGACCTAATTTTTGGTGGTCTAGTCTAGTTCCCTTGTAGAACTAGTCCGATTCCATACCCTTAATATAAATTTAGTGACTCATATCACTCTAACATACATTTGACTAGACTCATATTATTAAAATACATTCATATTAAATCATCTTATGATATCTTGTATCATACTTATTTAATGCATACTTCTCGGATTTGCTGTGAACATTCTTATTATTTGATCAAATTAACTGTTGTGGGCTGAGAAATTGCATAATTCCTTCGAACTTAGTGGCCTTCATCCTATTTGCGTAACAATGGTTTCTTTGTAAACATATTTTTTCAAGACACGAAATGAAAGGAGTTAAAGAACGGGAGCTATAGGGAACCATAAACACCATGAAATGCGGAGAGGCCAAATTGAGGAAAGCTGTGTGAAATCGACAGTAATTGAGTCACAGCAGGTGCGCAAGGTCAGATCAACCAGAAACCAAGGAGGCCTATGATGCTGGAGACGTATGAGTTCAGCTCCTTGGAAGGCCACTGGAAATAGGCGGTGGCGAAGTTGGAGGTAGGGGGTGGCGGTAATGCGACATTGATCAGTTGGGATCAAAGAGGAGGGCGAGGCTTCATGAGTGACGGTTGTTGCAATCGAAGAAGGAGAGAGGAGATTTGACATCCTCAATTCGGACATCTATATCGGACACGAGGAATGACTTAAAACATTGATGCACCGATAATGGGAATAGACCATGAATCAATTCGAGGATCTTTCATGAGTCAACTATCCAATTGGAAAAGGTGATTAAGGATTGAGATACACTCAACGAAAGAATTCAACCATGGAAAGGTAAGTCGATCATGAGAATTAATGTGGGATGACCTTACGCCATCACGAGTCAATTAGCGAACGATTGTAGATCAATTTGGCATAAGTATATGTAGTCAAATTGCAGGTAATTATGCATGGTCATTATACCAATTGTGAACGATCTTAAGCCGATTTGGTATGACTGTGTACTCGGGGTAAGCAAATTGATCTTGCATGATTATATGACAACCGAAGGTCATCCATGAATTGAATAGGCTTAAATGTGGATTGATTTTGAATCAACCATAGGTGCACATGCGAAGCCCTCAAAGCCACCCTTTTGTGTAGGCCGCGTCAAAGCCACTTCTAATTGATTTTAGCCACAAAGCTCGATCCGGTTATGGATGTCGATTTTTGGATAATTAATGGATAAACAATGCTTAATTAAGCCACGTAATTATCATTAGTCTCCTAATCTTTGGACAAGTGGAAGTGAGCAAATCTTTAGAGGCCCAAAAGGAACCACATGCCCAAGAGATGAAGGAAGCCCGTGAACAAATTGTCTTGCCTAGTTCAAGCCCATTGATGATATTTGGAAGCTAGCACATTAATGCTATGTGCTAAAATAGTGCCCTAAGCTCCTTAGACCTAAAGTAAGGTTTACCTATCAAGTTTTGCCTCTTTAATGCATTCTTGGAAAACAAATTGGGAAGGAACAAGCTTGGTCTTGCAAGAAGGAGGGAGGAGCACATCACTTTTGGAGGGAAAGGAAGGAACCACCTAGTTAGTCTTCTTAGTTAGTTTCCAATCAAAGCCTATGTGCCTAAATTACAGGGGATGATGACCTAAAGTGAGACTTGAATGATGAAATCTTGCAAATCCTAAGCAATCTTAGTCTAGGCTAGGGCACTCAAGTGCTCTTAAATTATTGAACTCTCTCTTGCAAGGAGGAAGGAAACTTTCCTTATTTCCCATCTCATTCCCCAATTCTCTCTCTCTCTCTCTCTCTCCGCCGCCACCACCACTCATCCTTGTCACCAACACCACCGCTCACCGCTCACCGCTTGCCATTGCCATCCATCTTTGTCATTGATATTGCCTGTCCGCTTGTTGTTGTGTGCCATTCGTTTGCTGTTCATTTGCCGTTCATTGTCATCCATAGATTTCACCCAATTTTGTAAGTATACCCTTTAACCCTTGGATAGAGCATTGTGTTGTGTAGTTTGGACATAGGGTTAGTTTCAGTTATGTGATTTTCAAGGTTGATCTTGCTTGTTTTAGGAAGAGGAAGTTTGTGTACTAATTGTGTATGGTTTGCTCATGATTTGCTCGGGTTTTGAAGTTTTGGGATTTAGTATATTGTGTCACATGTCTATTTAGTTGCAAGAAAAGGCTAATATTGCCACGTGATTGTTGGATTAAGAGAAACCATTGTTATTTGATTATGTTTTATTATGTGCATGTCTATCTTTGCAAGAAACCATCATAGATGAGTTATGTGTTAGCAGAAGGTTCCTTGGAACCATTGACAAATGATTTTAGTGCTTGACTTGTGAATATTTTGCGAATATTGATTTATAGGAGGCATTATTGATTATATATTATTGTCAATGCTTGAAATCATGCTCCGAGTTTTTGATGAGAGACTTGCGTAGTCTTGGACGTGCGTGGAAACATGCAGGGCCAGGTCTTTCTGTAGTATAATGATATTGAGGTGTATCGTTCCAAACTGAGATAGGCTTGGGCTGATGTTCGAACGTACTGGGTCAAGTTAACGGGTTCTCGTGTCGAGCTAGGCATTTTTCCATTGACTTGGTTTCAATAAGTCATGATATACACTTGTTGCATGCCTTGGATGCTCTTACATTGGCTTAAAGCGGAAGATAAGAACCAATATGGGTGAATGGTTGTACGTGTGATTATATTAAAGAATCCGTCGCTGAAGGATTTTGAGATGATGCCCAATGAATTTTGGATGTAGTTTGCAGATGATTTTGGAATGAAGCCCAATGTATTGGATGTTGTTTTTGAGGGAGATCAAGACATTGCCTTTTCTGACAAGGCGAGACTATACCTAATTATGCCAGAAGCACCGATGGAGATTCCATTGTGCTGATTGTGGTCGTAATAATTGGAAAATGTATGAGATGTTGTGAATGCAATTATGCGTGAGTTATGCAATATGATTTAGACTCTTGATTTATATGTGCATTGTAGGTACTTGAGGTTCCTTTCGTTTTCATAAATAAGGCAAAGCCAAGGCTTTGCTATTGATTTGTCATCGACATTTTGAGCTCCAATGTTTTGCATGTTTCCTATACGATGTATTCTTTAATACGAGGATTAGGCGATTTACTTATTGAGTTTTACTCATTTATTGTTGTTCACCTCTTTTTAGGCTCTTAGGTATAGATACCACCATGTCTACTTCACAAGTGGAAGTGACCTCAGTTGAGATTGCAAGAAGCGATACTACCTACCAAAAGTATACCACGATAGTGTGGGTTGACAAGGGACTAGGACATTTGGTTCCTCATCACTTCGTGGCTTGGTTCGCATGGTTCAACGGAGATCTCTTCGGTCATCTTCATGGGTATGATAGACCTCCCAGTGGCCTTGATGGTACCCCACTGGATCCCATGGTGGCCAACCCTCTTAATAGCACCATGAGTGATCTTGAGTCTAACTTCAACTATGATCATGACCTCGGATCATAGTGAACCAATCACCTTGCGTGGGGAGACTGCTTTTTGGAAGTCGCCCTCATAGATCGAGGAGCTAGAACTAACCTTGATCCCTTTTAATGAAATCGGAAAAGGCCTGTATTAGTGGGCTTGTAATTATCTAATCTTTCGATGTCAATGATGCATATATATGGAGTGTGTTTCACCTACGTGTTTTCCTTGTTATTCGTTTGTTGTTGTTGATTGGAAAATGTTAAAGTACGCATCCACATGTGCTTAATTGAAAAATGAAAGAAATGGATTGGTGATGCGTTTTGGAATGCCACAACTCAATGACCTCGTGGGACATCGCACACTCATGACTTAGGGATTAAGGGTCTAGGGCGTGATTGGAGTCTAGAAAAGAAGGAAGAACAAAGATGGACTACCCATTTTCTTTTAACTTTACTCTATTGATTATATGAGTGAAAGTGGATTTCATAAAGAACCCATTTAGGCTACATTCAGTTTAGTTTTTCCGACACATTTTGATAAAATGCAAAGGACTTTGAGTCGAAAGGGGTTTGCCAAAATGCTATTGACATTTGATAGTTGTAACTTAAAAATCATTTGTAAAGCAACTTTGGGTTAAATAGTGTTTGCAAAAACTCTTTTGAACTTTGGATTTTTTTTCCTATTTTTTTTAAAAAAAAATATTCACTAGTGAGTTAGATTTGGCATTGGTAGCCGTCATTTGAGATTACACAACCTTAGGCGGCCCCTCATGACCCTTGATGAGGATTGCTTGAGGTTGTGTGACCTAGATTGCCCTCATTGGGTTGTGTGACCTCAAGTGGCTCTTGTTTGGGGTTGCTCAGTTTGTCGACCCCAAGTGACCATTGCATGGGTTGGCAACTTCTCTAGCTCCTTGCTAGTTCTTAGTAGCCAAATCTGGCCTCGCCAACTGATCTTACGTAGAGAAGATGAACAATAACAACAAAGACAAAACCGAGAAATGAAAAAGAAAATTGTGATGGTAGTTTTGAAAAGAAAAAAATTTACTTAGCCATAGAAAAAAAATTGTTGTTGGTCAGAATTTATGGGCTACTATGTGAGGAAAAAATCCCACACGTCCCTATTCGAATTAAATACACTTTTTTTTAAGGCCACATTCACATGAAAGATTCAAAGTTATTCTTATAATCTCTTACAACCGGTTTAGTAATCGGCCAATTTTTGGTTATTTCTATGCTTTTGTCCTCTGAAATAAAAAATATATATATAAAAAAAAATCCATTTAGTAACATTGGCTAATTTTTACATTCCTGTAAGCTATTCCCGAAAATAGATTTGGAATATAATCAAGAAGCAGAAAAATTACTTTTTTTTTATTCCTGAGAACAATTTTTGAATCAAGCTATTTTCTTTTCTTTTTTCTTTCTTCTTTATTCTTTCTCCTCTAGTTGGTCACGGGTTTCAACAATGGTTGGGCGAGATTGGCCTTGTCGAGGGCTATTGAGGCTCCCTGAGGCTAGCAAGGTTGCTGTCTCTAGCTAATAGTTGGCCATCACTAAGACCCGATGACCAATTAGAGGTGGAAGAAGAAGATAAGGAAAAAAGAAAAGAAGAAAAAGAAAAATCTCATACAGTCATTTGAAAATTTAAAAGAAATTCTACATTACAAAAAAAAATTGAGGGTCGTACCAAACGTATTCCTATTATTTTTTTATTTATTCCCAAAATAGAAAATTTATGTAATTACTAAACACGTTCGAATGCTTGAAACTTGTCTAAGGAATGGAATTAGAAAAAACTATTTTTAGGTAGAAATTGTTATCGAGAAATAATGGTTTATAAAAAGCCCTTAATGACTCTTTTTGGATGTAGAATAAGAAGAGATCTCAATTCCAGCCGTAGGAAAGAGCTCTAAAAAATAAAACAACATGTGGAGTTGCTTGATTTCAATTGCATATATGGGTCTATTTATTTCACGAAAAATGAATAATTCAAAAAATATATTTCTAAAAATAATTGTTTATATTGCTTACAAAACAAATGAACGAAAAATATTTTTGTCATTCGCAAAAATGTTTAAACATCAATTTTTGTTGAAAATATATCATTTTTTCATTGACTAATTATTTCAATGAAATAAGCGACTATTTTTAGGAAATCACTTTTTAAATTACTCATTTTTCATGAAATAAACAATCTAAGAGTCCTCTTATTAGCTATGTAGAGAGCTCTAAACACAAGCAGATTTGTTCTGGGAGTTATATTTTAAAATGATGTTATTTTTTTGGTGAAATGCGATTGTTTTAAAGTCGTGAGGTGATTCTTTATAAGGCTAAACACCATATTCTTGGATGTTATATAGGGTTGGGAAGTATTTGAGCCCATGAGTGAACGTAACTCTATAATTCTCCAATTATTTAGTAGATCATGTGTTACTAGCTCTTCTTGTGGAGTAGATATTGATATTTAAACCAAATCACATACATCTTGTGTTCTTTCTTATTGCTTGTAAAAAAACGGTGATTTCATTTTCTCACGTTAATTTATTTGTAAGATCCGATGCTTCTACATTAATTTACAACAGCGTGTATATCAGTCCAGATTTACATCCGCTTTGTAATTTCCGGACCTACATACATCCAATCCCACATAGTCCTCTAGCATAGAAGAATTACTCTAATATTGGACTTGGAATATTCCCTCTTGTGTTACAAAGACATGTTGGTCGGGATATGTTCTTCGATAGACATGACAAACATTTGTTTACCGTAAGATGTGTAAATTCTTCCACGGACACGATTTACCTCGTTTAGAAACATTGCTTGCATATTTGTTGAGAAAAGTGTAAAAAAAAATCCTAAACCTTTTGCATTTATGCCAATTTAGTCTTAAACCTTTTATAGGTGCTAATTTATTCATAAACATTTTGACTTGGTGTCAATTTAATCCTAAACATTTTATTAGTGTCAATTTAGTCCTAAACTCTTTGATTTGATGTCAATTTAGTCTTAAAATTTTTAACTTGGTGCCAATTCGGTTCTTCCAAACTAATTTTGGTCGGATTTTGCTGATGTGGATGTCGGACAATGATGTGGTACAATCGGCGGCAAACATGAACAACTTTTAATAATATTTTGATATTTTTTGAATTATTTATTCATTTTTTATTTTCTTTCATTTTTTTCCTTTATTTTTCTTTTTTTTTTTTAGTTGTACTCCTCTATCCTCCAGCCGATCGACAACTGGTTGGATGGCCAGAGGCGAGGGCTAGTGAGGTCGAGGTCGACCTCATTGGCCTTCGGCATGCCTTGCTAATTGCCGCAAGGGTTGGCAAGGCTCGACCCTCACTAGATCTGCCAACCATGGGTAAGGTCGAGCCTCACCCAACCCTTAGCGAGGGCTCGAGCTGTTGTTAGAGGCTGTAAGGTCACACCTGCGACAACTCAAGCCCCCACAAGGGGTTTGGCAAGGCTCGACCTCGCCAAATCTGGCGAGGCTGGGCCTCTCCCATGGCCAGCAAGGCTTGACCCTTGCTAGATCTAGTGAGGGCGAGCCTCCGCCCACCCAACACAAGGTTGCCCTAGGTGCGTTGGTGGCCCACAAGGTCGACCTCGACCTCGCTGGCCCTCGCCTTTGGCTGGTCGCCCAGCCGGTGACCGGTTGGAGGAAGGAGGAGAGTAGGGGGGGAAAAAGAAAAGAAAAAAGGAAAAAAGGAAAGAAAATAAATAAATAAATCGAAAAATATTAAAATATTATTAAAAGTTATCCCGCCAACCGTGCCATGTCATCGACCAGCGCATCCATGTTAGTAAAATCCGGCCAAAATTAGCCGGGAGGACCGAATTAGCATTAAGTTAAAAGTTTTAGCACTAAATTGGTACCAAGTTAGAAAATTCATGACTAAATTGGCACTAATGAAAGGTTTATGACTAAATTAGCACTAAGTCAAAAGGTATATAACTAAATTGGCACCAATAAAAGGTTAGGATTATATTGGCATAAATGCAAAAGATTTAGGACTTTTTTGACACTTTTCCCCATATTTGGTCATAGGTCAAATAGTTTGGAAATTATTTTGTGGTCTGCAAATTATGTGGACTAATATAATCTATATTGTTACTTTTGTAAATCCTACCATGGAGCCCACATGATCAACGGTTAAGATGGATTTGATATATATAATCTAAAGATCATATGGTAATCTTTCAAATTGGTCTCATATAGACCTTATAGTTTTTTCTCTATGTTTTGTTTCCAGGTATGTGACATAGAACTGTAGATCGCAGGAATTGAACTCTTACAACTATAGAAGGAGAACAGGCGACCGTAAAACCCCTCCCTAAAGGGCCAAAAGCCGGATTCCGGAGGTCAATGGCGATGGCCTGATGACTATCGATCGTCATAGGCTACATGCTTTCTGCCAAAGATAGCAGGCGACTGTTTTCCGAGGACCGCTGCTAAGGTTAGCATTAACGGTTAACAGTCGTCCCGAATGAATGAATTGTCACATTAAGTTAATTTCATCGGTACATACTTGAATATTGTCTAATATTGTCTGTAAAGTCAATGGGTTTTTTATTTGCATAGAAGGTTTGATCTATAAGGTTTGCATATGAATTTCCTGACAATAAACAAACATCTAGAGGGACATTCATGTGATTGATTATAGTCATAAATCAATCACTCTCGTCGGAGGAATCCTTGAAGCTTTACAGGAAAAGAATGAAAGACAATAGTTTCAAAGAGGCCACAAAAAATAGCCTCTCATCTGCTAACAACTTCAAACACGTTCAAGAAAAGTAGGCGCAAACAATATATGCGGAAGTCTCTGCGAGCAAATCACAAAACGAACTTCCGAACAAAACTCAAAAGCGAAATCAATCAGAATGTACTACGAAAGAAGCGCTTATTTATAAAGCCTCTTCCGGGTAATCACAGTTCACATAATTGCGTCAGGCTTGCTTCGGAGTGTCCGAGACGATGATAGGCCGTCCACGACGGAGCTCTCTCTCGATGGTTGACCGAGAGAGCGCCAGCGATGTTGGCTGTTGAGGAGAAATCTTCCGACCGATGACACCGTCTCCACCGTCCGACCCTTTCAGGGCCTGCATGGGAAGAACAGCCGTGGCAGTGCCGCCATTGGCAGGGGAAGGCGACGGGGCACGAGGATAGAAGTAGTCGGTGGGGAAGAAGTAGTACTGGAGACCGGCCATGTAGAATGGATTCTCGACCGGACGCTGAGCCGTAATATAAGAGCACTTGCTTTGGAGTTCGCGAACCGTAGTAGGTATCGGACCTTGTTGTCGTTGGTGGTGGTGGTCGCTGCGGTGCTTGCTTTGATAGACTCGAGTTAGGGTGATAGTGACTTTGACAGAGGAGCCGGGTACCGAGACATAGTCATCAGGGACCCAATCATGAACATAAGGTCTTGAGCTTGGCCTCAAGTAGACTTGGGGCCTAGCTTCAATGGACTTGGGCAGAAGTGTCGAATTGGGTTCTCAAACTCGAATATTGAACGAGATCTCGATACAGGGTGCTAGTGACCTGGGTGCTAGAGCCAAGTATGAGGGCATAGCCATTGGGGCCCCAAACATGGGCATTGAGATCTAAAGCTTGGCCATTATAGAATTGGGCTCGAGGAGCCATCACTTAGGCACTAGAGCCCATTATAGAATTGGGCTCGGGGAGCCATCACTTAGGCACTAGAGCTAGGTCATTGAAAACCTGCGCACATGAATTGAAATTTTGAGTTCAACCTTTGTGGACTTCGGTTCGAGCATTGGTGACATGGGCATTGAAGTTAGGTACCTACGCATGGTCGTTGAGGACCCGAGCACAAGTACTAGGGTCTCGAGCCTAGCCTTTGTGGACCTAGGCTTGACCTCAATGGTCCCAACCAAGTGCTATTAACTTGGGTGTCAAGTTCGAGTATGTAGGTATGGCCACCAAGGACCCAGGCACAAACATTGAGGTCACAGGCAAAGTGCTCAAGGGACCCCATCCCAGCCTTTTTGGACTCAAGCTTGGCATCATTGGCATAGGCACTTGGGTATCAAGCCCAGTCTTAATAGACTCGGACCCAACCTTTGTGGTTCTAGACCTAGGCATTGGTGATAGTGTAAGAGTTGGGTGGGCACGCTCGCTAAGGAACCGAGCATGGGCATCAGAACCTTAGGCTTGGCTTTTGTGGACTTGGGCCCAACTGTTGAGTAACTAACCTAGCCTAGATGGACTTGAGCCCGAGCATTAATTATGTGAGCACGACCTTCTTGCAATTAAGGTAACGAATTTGAGCATGGCCAGCTCCCATAGTGTGATGGACGGTGTGTACAAGGCCGTGGGTACCTAGGCATGGCTATTGAGGTCTTGGACATGAGCACTAGTTTCTAGGATTGGACTCGAGAGACCTGAACCCGACTTCTATGGACTTGAGCATTGCAAAGGAGACTTGTATATGGAAGGGTGTTGCAATTTCCATGCCTAAGCGCCATGGTCTCTGATTCATTAATGAGAAATTTTTTTTGTTAGCTTTTTTCTAAGAGATTCAAATATTGGAAATGAGCAAATGTTTTCCGATAAGATATTTTCAATATAACAAGCCTTAGTGTTATTGAAGGTGAAAACTTCAAATTAAAAGGCATGACCAAAGAGGAAGGGATGAGAGGTGGACACCGCCCCCAAGGGACGAACAATGGTTTCAATGATGGTGAAAGGGATGGTGGTGGTTCCGCGTTTCTATTGCTGCTCTTGTAATATATAAATAATTTCAAAGCGTACAAAGGTAAGTAAAACATAGTCTTTCTGACCAAAGAAAAAAGAAAAAGATAGTCTAGGTTTTAATTGGTTTAAGAAATTGATTGAAATGAAACAATATTTCAAGTTTGAGTATTTTTGTAATTTTAAGAACTTTCAAATAATGTAGAAGATTGATATCACGTACTTTTGAAAAGTTAAGGAACTACGGCATGCTTGAACCATGGCATTGCTAAAGTAATAGAACAAATGAAAGTTTTGAGATTAGAATGTACAGGCTTCAATAATCAAGTGATTAGTGGTAACTTTAGCTCTTTTTATTTTACCAAGAATTGCTTCACGTGACCAAATTTTTATTGAATCAGGTTCCATGGCAATTCGGACAAGAAGTAGAATGCTTAATACAGAACTAGAACTAATTGCCCTAGATGTAGGAACTAGAAATATGACTTTATAAATTAAGAGATACATAGTTTAGTTGATGATTGTGAATCACTTCTACAACAATTCAAAATGGCTTGCATAGTCAATAATAAAAAAATAACAGGTCCTAGGCGACTAATATTCAAATTAAAGGTTACAATCACATCTCCACAATTATAGGCTCCATAATTACATTCTTTGATTGCACATAATTTTATCTATAAGCGGATATGACTTTTCAGTTTGTCACTGAATTTAATTACATTCCCATAATTTTAGGCATTATGATCACTCTTTATGATTGCATGTTGACCTAAGCATTTGTATCTCTTCCCAATTGTCAATTGATATCTTAATAATCTTCCATTCATGTATTTATCTTAAGTCTTAATCGTCAACCGGTTGTCATCACATATCGATAATTCTATTATGGTCACTGATTATCTTGGTTATCAACAAGTAGCTCTACTATCAATGACTCATCAATAAGATAATTACTTAACATCAATATTTGGATTGATGTCACTTTGATTTAAAAGATTTCATCATTTTTAAGTATCAACATATGCCCAATTTTAAAAGAATTGAACAACTTAACTATTTTTATACCTTCAGAAAGGTAAGAATGATCGCCTTTCAAAAGTATGACTTGGTGCGTATTAGCATTATGATATTTCGTACTCTATGGTCTAATAGTTACTTTTTACTTGCCTTGTGAAATCTGGACACGTCATCGTAATCGACTCCTTCCACAAATAATTACCATTACGAACCATCAAAATTTCAATCAACACTCGTGAACCCTTACCTCTTTTGGCATCACATATATACTTGGCAAGATCTTATTTTTATTTTTATTTTTACTTTGACTTTCCTTTAGTCTTCAATCTTAAGCCAAATCCTTCTTCTCTTTTCTTGCTTGGACTCATTTTTGTTCATTAAGAACTTCCATGGCTCCCAAAAACCCCCAAAAAAATCTCATCTTCGACGTATTTATCTTGTTTCGGCAAGCTCAAGGAGGAATATCGTGACAAATATCTTCTAGATGGAGAAATACAACGCAAGTACCAAAACTTGGCACAAGAGAATATTAAGTACTAAAAATTACGAAATGTACAGTAAGTGTCATTTTTTAAAAAAATTGGGACATTTCATACCCACTCTGGTGAAGGGTCTCAAAACTCTCACATGGCATTTTTTTAATAATTTAACTTGCCTACATGGCTTGCCAAAGAGTTGAGTCAACTTAGACTCATCCAAAACAACACTATTTCCATAGTTAGCCAAAATAAAAGCCCTAAATTGGGCAAAACAACGCCATCTCCCCAATTGCCCCAAACCTAAAACCCTAAATTAGCCAAAATCTGTATTGAAGCACCCAAACCCTAGTCATGAACCATAAATTTGATTTGCCCCTAGTTCCACTGCTAAATATTAGAAATAGAGAGCAAGATTTTCAATAACAGCTCAAATTCACTCACCGAAGTGAAGGAGAAGGCAAGCGTTTCTGTTTTTGTGGATTACCGAGTCTAAGAAGAACATCATTGACTCTAATGAATCCCAAGAGAAAATTCTATGGATACACCAGATATAGAAAAGAGTCGAAGTGCAAATACTTTCATTAGGGTGATCAACTCCAAGGTAGGTAGGTTTTAGAGCTGGAACTGAAACCTTACCTTGCTATAATCGGTTCCTAGTTTTTGAACACTGGAACCAGTTCTAGAACCTTCCATGTTTTTCTAGTCTAGTTCTAAGGTCTACTTGAGAACCTATTTTATTTTTTGTTCCTTTTTTGCTTTATTTTGTATAGCAAAATCACATGAGGCTATGAGTAGTGAAATGATTCAAAGTAAAAGATAAACAACAGAAATCCTAATATGCCAAAAACAACAATCCATAATATGAATACATAATCAAGTATAATTATAAATGATAAAAAGTTCAAACATGTAACATAAAACATAAATTATAAACTCAATTCCTCATCCATCCAAAAAAATTTAGGAAAAGAGGAATGATTGGTAAGGAATTCCAAGTAAGGACACTAAGGTTATAATTTAGGAGAAAAGGAAATTAGGGTTTTGGCTTTTTAGCTTATAAAATCAATTAGAAAACCAATTCCTAAATAGGGTAGTTCAATATGGTTCTCGAGTGGGTATTCACTTAGAACCCGTTCCCAAACCAGTTACAAATGGCTTCAAAAATTTGAAGCTTGTTCATAGACCACTTCTCAAACCTATTTTTGGACGGTCCAATCTGATTTTCAGATAGAACTGGTTTCCTACTTATATTGTCAAATCACAGGACATCAACTATCAACACCATAAAAGGAAATCTACCAGTCATATCCTTCTTAATCAAGTAGATCAGAGGGTATAAGGAAAATCATTCTATCAGAGACGAAGAAGCCCACAGTTCCTCCTGCGGCTAGTGTCACCGATAAAATTCCTATGGAAATAGTGAAAGCCAAATGGAAGGAATTCCTTAATCTCATCCAGGGTGTCACAAGATCTCCAAGGAACGATTAATACAAATCTGATTTGGGTCAACACCAATCGGTGAAAGCCCAATGCCTTGCCGAAAAGACCAAATTAGATAAGAATTTTAGCTTCCCTTATGATCACTGTGGAAAAGTTTTTAAAGAATCCGTAAGCATATAATTTGACAGTATCAATGAACAAAATTTTCGCTCATTACTTTTCGAAGTATTCACCTCTACGGCTACCTCTATGTTGTCTTTCACACGATAGACAACCACACCGGTAGTAGTACACCATCCGAAAGCTTTTGCATTTAGAAAGAGGCATGTTTACTTTTACAATGGTTGACCACGAGAAATAGCGTCTCATCTACAAACAACTTCAAACACGTTCAAGAAAAGTAGGCGCAACGCGATAATCGGGGAAGTCTCTGTGAGCATAGCACAAACGAACTTCTAACAAGAATTCAAAAGCGAAATCAATCAGAATATAATACAAAAGAAGCGCTTATTTATAAAGCCTCTTCTGGGTAATCAAGTCACCATCGACGGCGTCAGCCTTGCTTCGGAGTGTCCGAGACAATGATGGGCCGTCCACGACGGAGCTCTCTCTCAATGGTTGACCTGGAGAGCGCCAGCGGAGATGAGGCGGTGGAAGCAGAAGCAGAAGCGGAGGAGGGCTGAGGAGGAGGACTCTTCTGACCAACAAAGTCGTCTCCGCCGTCTAACCCTTTCAGACCCTTCACGGGAAGAACATCCTTGGCAGCAACACCGTCGGCGGGGGTTGGTGGCGGGGCACGAGGGTAGAAGAAGTCGGTGGGGAAGAAGTAGTACTGGAGACCGGCCATGTAGAAATCAGAGGATTAATCGGACACTGAACCCGAATATATGAACGCGTGCTTTGGAGTTCTCGAAACGTCGAATGTTGTTGGTGGTGGTGGTCGCTGCGGTTATATGGAGGGGGTTTGTTGCGCGCGTGGTGCCGTACGTGTTCCCCTTGTCATGCCACTTTGTTAGCCATTGCTACCCGGTAGAGGAATATTCTCTATTGGGTGGGAGGAGGATCCTGTCTTCTCTGGAAACTTTTATGGTCAAATAAATTTTGCGTTTACGGCAGGCTAGTGAAGGTCTACAATTCTACATGGAGAATAGGACGTTTGAGTACATTGTCCAATTTTGAAAACTTGTGAATAACATGAAGGGTTTATGTAACCCAGTTTCGAAAAGTTGAGGAGCTAGGGCAAGCTTGAATGGTAGCGTGGCCAAAATGATAGAACAATATGAAAGTTTTCGCATTAGATTGTATACGTTCTAATAACTTAGGAACTAGTGGTGACTTTATCTCTTTTCCGATTACTGCCTTTTCTTTTACAAATAGATTGGGGTATGGTTAGTTATATAGACTTCTGATCACATGTAATGTACTTTGTGCAGGAATCTACCCAATATGCGCGTGCGCAATAGCTTTTGCACAAATTTAAAAAAATGATTGCACTAGCGAAAATAGATACCTTCATATTTATTTGACACAAGAAAGTGTTAGAGATCTAGACACTTGCCAGATTCTCCCAATTTTTTAATCATTCGATACAAAAGATGAAGAAGAAAGCAACTTTAATGATGCAATTGAGTAAGAATGAAGTTATTTTAAGAGAGAGAAATGTGGGATTGAATATTGAAAATGAGAGATTCAAGTTATATATAGTAGAAATTGTGTAGGTTTAAAAAAAAAAAAAAAAAAAATCCTTTGACAAGAAAAGTGAGATGAAACCCGATTTAGCCGTAAATATATAGATAAAGACTGAGATAATAGATTAGCTTTAACAAAAGTCATGTTTTGTTGTGATTTCAACTATCACAAATTAAAGTTTGGAACAATTTTGCTTATCCAGGTACAAGTTACGTCAAGATTTTTCACTTATAGTTATAAATCAGGAAATTTTAAAAGAAAATTGTTGTTTTCTTTGGTTCGCTTAAAGTCAATCGAAGCATGCGCTTATGCGCTTGAACAAATACGAAACTCGCATGCTTCGCTTGATGGGAATAAAGAAATTTGTCGAAGATTAATTATATTAAGCGGAAGCCTACACGAATTGAATCTGAGACTGAGACAGCATTGCTTTCTTAAAAAAGCTAGAAAGCTTCAGTTTGCTTTCAGAACCTGAATAGCTCCTTACAAATGTTTATAATATATATTGTGTTTGACGACTGGGGGACGTGGGATCAAAGTTGCTCACCTATGGCAAGAGAATCATGTGGCCTTTTCTTTTCTTTTGTTTCTTTTTTGGTTGGCTCAAAGTTGCTCCGATGACTTTGTCGAATTTGTTAATCTATTGGCTCATGAATTTTAACAATATTTAAAACTTGTGTGGTCAACAAGCGCCATGCTTCTCCGCAGCCGTCACATGGGTGATAAATAATACCAATGAAAGCTGCGTAATTGAAAGCATTCACCCAATTTATGTTATATAATATTTACTAGGGCGAGTACTGGGTTGGAATCAATTTGGGAATTAGATTGAACCAGCCTGAGAACAATAGTAGTATGGGTTCGGCTCCCAGTCTAGGTTCGATTCCTAAGTCAAAACCGTCGGTTCTACTCCAATATCGGTGGTTGATACAATTCTGAAGCCTCTTTAAAAAAAAAAAAAAAAAACTTTTGTACTCATCGAGAATCGAAAATTTGTCTTTAACATTAACAAACAACATAATCACTTGACTAGCATGTCTCTAGTGACATAGCGCAACATTTATTTTCTGAAAATTTAATCTTTTACTCAAAACATAAAAGGACAATTCCTGATTTCGAAATAGATCTGTTTTGGTTACCAATTTCAATCTATTAGAATCGGGATCATACAATCGATTAGGTACCAACTCACTTTGGAACTCATCACTCCTAGTATTTCCACTATCTTCCTTATGAAGAGGTTGGAATTTTATTATTCGACTTTAGAACTAAGATAAACCAACAATTATATCCAAATGGTTGTGGATTTCATTTAAATTTGGAAACAGTTTATAAACGATTGTATCTAAGTGCTTATGGACAAAATAAAAGATTTTATGTACCGCTAGGTACCGTATCTTGTAGTTAAAGATTAGATTGTCGTTAGGAAAGTTTCCTAACTTGGGGTAATATTTAAAATTTTTGTGGATATCTCACGCTCACCCAAAGATAGCAAAAATCAATAAAACTGGTAACTAAATTTAAGATCAAATAGGAAAATAATCTTACCTAATTTGCGGATAACCTTTCCAAATTCAAAATAACAACGGATCATGGCTCGGAATCATGGGACTCAATGGATGGTTGGATGGAGGGGTCGACGACAGCCGTGATTAGCCGGCGGGTGAAACAGCCGCAGCAAGCTCAGTCACACGGGTCAACGGCAGCAAAAGGGACGACGAGTCGTCTCATGGTCGATCATTAGCAGCTCCTCTCGGCGTCAAGCTCGTGATGGATCACGAGCAGCTCAACGGAGTCATGACTCGGGCAGGAGGCTCACTGGAGCTTCGCAGATGGCTCAACACGGCTGGAGGTGGCACGCAGTGGGGTATGGCACGAGTCACGGGTGGCGCAAGACTCAGCTCACGTTGGGGTTCCGCGGCTCAGGCAGCAAGGACGTCGTAGCAAGCTCGATTATGTCAGGCTATGTTGGATGTTACAAACAAAGTATGATTTTCCTTGTCTCACATAGAAAAGTTGGGAGGAGATGGACCAATTTATAAGTGTGAGCCTTTACTAGTGTGTTTAAAGAAAAAAGTTGGGGTGAGCTAGACTCCATTATATCCACGTGCATGAATAAGTGCACAATATAATCGCACTAGCACTTTGCATGCTTGTGCGACCGGTTCAATTAGCTCTAATCCATTTATTTTTTTTTATTAATTTGTACGGTTATCTTATTGATCTTTATTAGTTGAAAGGTTTTTTGGTTTATTAAGTAATTTTTTTGAAAATTATGAAAATTCGAAATTTTATATTTTATTTATTTTTTTATTATTCCAAAATTTTATGTGTTTTTTCAAGACAAATTTTGGAAATTATATTTGTTCAGTTTGCAAAATTTTATGAAGGGCTACATTTATTCTTTTTGCAACTTCTTCCAAAGGGTATATTTGTTAACTTTGTAACATTTCATGAAGAGTTGCTTATATTCTTTAACACTAATATTTATATACATATGTTAGTTTTGGTAAAAATGAGCATAAAATCATTTATGAGTCTTCTTTCCAAAACTGCAGCTATCTTTTCAATTGTTTCTTAAAGAGATCTTGGAAAAATACTAGAAATACTAGAATTACTATCTATTATTCTCATTGAAACTTTGTTGTATCTTGAAGAATATTTGCCGGTAACCATTAGCGATATTGTGGGGGCAAATGAATCCTTATAAAAATGGAAATCACATCTCAAAATCCAACCTTTTCCAATAGGCTAAAATTTAGCATCTAGGATCAACGCAATAGGGACACCGAGTAGCAGTGCAATGATGACTCGTCACGGCGGTGCTGGACTCTCCGTGGACTATTGGACAACGGCGAGTCGTTGCAAATTACAGGCTGCGTAGGGATCGACTCACGAGGGGCACAATAGTTGGCTGTCGGGTCGGAGGTGCAAGGGCGGATTGGGGGTAGCAGCATCATGGTCGATCAGGCAAGCAACAGCTCGTTGGAGAATATCAGTAGCAGACTGAGGTCACAATCGCAAAAGGGCTTCCAAGCTGTGGTCGGCGGCAGCAGGGAGTGCTCACTTCTCGGCTAAGGGCTAGCCGAGCACCCTCTCTCCTTCTCTATACTCTCTATTCTTCATATGTATCTCTGTATTTGCTCTGAGAATTGTGAATTGCTGACCTTGAATTATGAGGTATAATCTTGTATTTATAATGCTTTGCTACGTTTAAACTTAACTTCATGGGCTTATTCTAGGCCTTAGTCAAGTCGGAGGTGCAGGTGCAGACTGGAAGTAGCGACGTTGAGCTCAGTGAACCAAGCAACAGCTCATCAAAGTAATCAAAGCAGTAGACCAAGGTCACGATCACGAAAGGGCTTCCAGGCTGGTCGGTGGCAGTACGGAGTGCTCACCCGCCACCGACGGTTCTCGGCTAAGGGCTGGCCGACCACCTTCTCTCCCTCTCTATTGTCTCTATTTTTCACATGTATCTCTCTATGTGCTCCAAGAGTTGTGATTGCCGACCTTGAATTATGAGGTATAATATCGTATTTATAATGCTTTCCTGGGTTTAACCTCAACTTCATGGGCTTATTCTAGGCCTTATCATTAATTAAATTTCATGGGCTGAAATTAGACTGAATTGAGCTCAACTTGGCCTGTCCCCACATGTGATTTTTGGCCACAGCACCGCCCGTGTTGTCCGAAATTTGGCCCCTTTTCTGGGCTTAATTTGTTCGATTTCAAATTTAAAATTATCGACCATTAGTCCAATGCTAATACAATTAATGGAATAAGCTATACGATAAATGTTCATAAAACTATATGTTATGCAATTTAATTAATATTTTTGTTTAGAGTGTTGGATTTAATTCCTGGGTTTTTGGTAATAAATGATTAAATGGGTAGTTAAAATTTTAGAGTCAACAACTATAATCGTGCATCATCAATGAAATGTTGCAATCAATGCAATGGGCTTCCCAGGCAAGAGTCTAGACCCCGAGAGAGAGAGAGAGAGAGAGAGAGAATCTGAAGGAGTCCAGTCCCTCGAGCTGAATATCCCCCAGCAATTCCATGAAAATGCTAAAGAGAAGGAGAAATTCTGGGCTGACATTCGAAAGGGTCCATGTATTACGACGAGGCATAAATGGGATCCATAGCCAGGGGAGATGTTTAAGCTCAATGCAATGGTTTGTCCAATTGCATCAATTAATAATTAGGGGTGATCGTTTTTTGATCCACTTGCACCATGAGTAAAGAAATCAGCCAAAATCCACCAAACAAACTTGCAGGGGTTGGGGTTGAGATTGATCGATGAGGAGTTGAGAGGCTCGGAAGATCCTGCCAATGTAAAGACATCAACAAATTGGCCGGAAAGGAAATTGCATGGCATGAAGCTGCGTTTTGTTGCTTAGAAGCAAACACAAACACTCAGCAAAAATGGGTGCAATTGATCCTCGTCCTTGTTATTTATTTCAGTTTCAGGCGGAGATGTGAAGCAAATCTATTTCCCAAGCACAGCCATTTGCTATAGTAAATCTGACCAGGTAAGCTTTGGAGCATCCAGAGGCCAAAACATTAGAGAAATTATCCTGCTTTGTTTTTCTTTCCATGTATATATTCTTTGGTTTATCATATTCGGAAGAGCTGTCGGTTCCTGTTAAACGTTTCATATTAAACCAAAGAATCTTAGAGGTGTTCCGAAAGTGGGGCCTGCATTGTTCATGTGCCTGCCTGCGCTTGCACAATCGTTTAGCCACATATAACATTCAGAGGCTTTATAAGCTGTTCAAAAAACTGGGATAAGCTGGCAGTACATGGGAAACGACAACTCGTCATTGTTCGCAAGTCAATGTAGAATGGCATTATGTGTGCGGAAAAAGTGAGAGAGAGAGGGAGAGACGGTGAAACCTGGGCCGTTGGAATGACATATTTGGGTCATTATGTGCTCATCATGGCTCATTGTGGAGAGAATGTCCACATTCAATCCACTCACCGTTCATGCATTGTTTCAAGTAGGACCAGGCTGAAAGGATAAAATAATAGGAAAATCGTCTGTCGCAGTGGACACTTTTCTTCGAGTGATTATTGGGCTTTAGCCTTTGAGTGTACTATTTATCGTTCATTGTTTGGCGACCTTGGCCCTGATATTCTCCACTTGAAGTTCATAGCAGGTCTCAATGTTCTTGTTGATCTATAAAGGCATTGTATCATGACCCATAATATCCAACAATTATAACTCTGTAGAGTCCCGCAAACCATACTTTTCGCAGCATATGGTGATGAAGATGGCAACCTCTGGCAGCAACAGCTCTAATATGAGCACCGCAAAAAGTAACGATCAAGTACAGAGCCCCTGTACATCCTCTGAGCTTTGCATTCATCGGTTTCAGTGTGATCAACTGCCAGTGTCACAATTAGAATGCAGCCAAAGCTGTTTTTCGTCAAATCTGGGCAGAAGTGGATTCTATACAATGGACAACAAGTCAAGCAATAACACATCTTCTGTTCCTACTTCAGCTACATGTT
This sequence comes from Corymbia maculata, assembly GCA_014182735.1. Lineage (NCBI taxonomy): Eukaryota > Viridiplantae > Streptophyta > Magnoliopsida > Myrtales > Myrtaceae > Corymbia > Corymbia maculata. The sequence continues at coordinate 14,391,790 of CM024692.1, read as the reverse complement.
CTGTCGGCCATCTGCAAGTTGATTTTGATGCTTGTAACCTATTTTCATGTAATTTCCAGCAGTCAAGATCAGGAAATTGCGAATCATTGATTTATGATCATACAGAAGACCAGCAGTGCCTTGCTCTTCAGTCCCATGATGATCTTCAATATCTAGTGAACTTCCACATTTGCAACAAACGGAATGACCAAAGTTGTCAATTGCCACAGCCACAGAACTGCACTAAACCTGCCGTTTTAAGCAACAGACGAAAGCATCAGGAATATCTTAATACCACGGTATGTAACATAATACGAACATCTTAGATGTATGTACAATGACAATTTTCAAAAGGGGGGTCTATCACCTTCATGCAAATTTATGTGTCTCAGTTAGAGAAGGGATCTCCAGTTTCTAGAAATGAAGCTGAATCTGATGCCGATCCTCGTGGAAACTCAAATTTAGTAGCAGAAGCTATTTCTAGTAAAAGACGAATTAGATGGACTCAACATCTTCACAACCAATTTCTTGAATGCGTCAATCGTCTGGGAGGAGCTGAAAGTAAGTAATGGATAAAAAAAGTCATTTTCAAGTCAATATTTTTATTAACTTCAACTGACGTCCAAGTCATGATCTATTGGATGGCCACAGGAGCGAAACCAAAGTTAATACTGAAGCTAATGGATGTCAAAGGATTGACAATTTTCATATTAAGAGTCACTTGCAGGTACTGCAACATAATCACTTTCCATCTATTAGCCAAAAATCAATGCCCATCCCTAACATTTTGTTCAAAATTTCACGCCATTTGTTTATTACATTACAGAAATGTCGCATGGCCAAGTGCACTGCAGAATCTAAAGAAGGTAATTCTCTGCATTCACTACAATGAGCACTAATGAACATCCCTTGCAAGAGACAGAAACTCTATAATTATTGAAGACATATCCATGCACAACTAATCTTTGCTTGGCGGCATAATAACTTATTTTATGTGCATAAATAATTTTGTACATGCAGGAAAATCAGAGACGAACAATTTTGACACAACGTCAGTGCATGACCTCAAAACGTAAGCTTTGACTTGTTTCGTGTTTATTAGCTCTGGTATCCAAACTTAAGAAGAGCACATAACAAGCCCCAGTTATGAGAGTGCAAAAGTTTCAAGTGTTAAATGTCTGTCTTGAAGTAGGAAGTCCTATATGAGTAAAATAAACGTATTGAATATTTGTTGGCAACAGAGGCAATTTGTTTGCAGAAGCTTACTGCAGAACCTTGCAGATGCAGCTGAATGTACAAAAGCAACTACTTCAACAGTTGGAGGTAGCTATACTGAAAATTTTACATTCTGTCACATTCACACATCCACGCACATGTAAACTTTCAGAGGTCTACACAGAATGGTGATATGAAAGTAAGTTTTCATTTCATCCTCCTTGAATTAAACATACAGATGCAAAGAAATTTACAGATGAAGATTGGAGAACTGGGAAGGCAGCTAAAACGCAAATCCGAGCAGCATCTTCACAACAAATATTCAGCACCCCACTCAGTTCCACCTACAATCTAGAACTTCTAACGTCATATTTGAAGTCACCTTAGTGCTCTTAGAGTCAGATATGTACCATTGTATGCACAATAGGAGGATACATTCAACTCCAGAACATCTGGCCTTTGTCTTACACTGTCGTGCTTTAAAGTAATCAGACTTGAAATTCCTTCTAGTCTTGACTATAGAGATTGAGTTCTATGGTCAAAACTTGCAGCTGTAACATTCTATCAACTACTGATTAAGTTTGGAAATCAGATGGTACGTTCACTCAATCTTACTGAAATAAATTTGTTGACGGGTGAAACTTTTATATTAATGCATTGATCATGCTATGGAGAAGGTATTTGGTTCATTGATTGAATCATGTGGCAGTGGTAAATGGAGCACCAAACTAATGGATGACAAGATTTGCCAAAATTTGTACATAAAGGTCGTTGAGATTCAGACTACATGAGTATCATGATTCGCTCATCACACCATGTCAACCAGGCATTTGAGAAGTAAAATAGTTTCTAAAGCACTGTGACTATCCACCGTCTGAGTAAAATGCTGGTTTAGAATAAAATCAAGAAATGACTTGGATCAGTTTAATCTGCTGTTATTACAACTTACATACTAATAGTTCTCCTATGGAGTAAACGAAATGTAAAAAAAGGTGGAACAACGTGAATTCATATTCATGACACACGATACAAGAAGAAGATGACATGAATGAATGCATCAGTTCAACATCTACAGCTTAAGGGTATCGATAAAAGGAACCGCATCATCAAGCTTGCGGTTGTAGAAGCGCTGCAAGTATTGAGAGTGCGAAAGGGTTTGGTAGAGCGGGGCGAGTCCAGTGGCAGTAAGGAGCTGTGGAGAAGGTCCAACTGGAAGAGACGGGCTGGGATAGCAGAAGGTCACTATGGACACCCTCTCCTTCTCTTTGTTCACCACCGCTCTATGATCTGGTGCTCTGTATGTGCCGTTGCTGTAAACCTCCATGATTTGACCTAAGTTCACGACAATGCTGCCAGGAATGGGTGGAACTGTGACCCAGCGACCGTCCATGCTGAGGACCTGAAGGCCAGGCATGTCGCCACACTCCATCAACATGGTGATCCCTGAGTTGTCGGAATGTGGGGATAGGCCCATTGCTCTCTCAGGTTCTGGGCATTGTGGGTAGTAATTCATCCTGACCTCATACCGCCCTTCTCTGAAACTATTCATCAACAACTCCAGTTCACCTTCATGAATCCCCAATGCCATTCCAATATACTTCACTACTGCCACCGCCACTTTCCTCAAATCTTCACTGTAGTTCTCTAGTGCTATCCTGATAGATTAGGTTTTCATAGTCAACATCATTTGCTTAATTTAGCTAATTAGAAATGCACAAGCATGACAGAAACCAAAAGATGAAAACAAATTGCCTGAATTCTGGGGGATTTTGTGGCCACAGATTGAGATTTCTTGCATGAGAAGGAAGGCATTTGAGGAAGATCATGTCATTCCAATCCAGCTTCTGCTCGTGAGAGGTGACGAAAGCCTGCCCGTAACCTTCGAGACTTCCTGGTCTCTGTGCTGACTTCTGCTTCTCATGGTAAGGCAGTTCGAAGAACCCGCGCACCTTTTCCTGCATCACCCCCATCCCTTCATCTGACACTTGATGGTTCACTAACTGCACATTGATGGCAACTTCACAAACTTCTGCTCTTCCAAATTCAACCCCATTCCCATGAAGATACGGTAATGATTCTTTTATTTCAGGAGACAACGGTTCATATCATATACCAAGATAATGCTGATCAATGAAATGATGCTAATCATGTTTCCGAGAGATCATTTCAATGGATTCAGACTTGCTAACCATTTCATCAACATGAAATGACTCACAAACTTGACCGACCCATTTAGATGGAAAATAGAAAACACAGGTGGCAATCCAAGCGCAAGATTAGATACAATAATCAATCACAGATGAGATTACCCCGGAAAGCTTTTGTATAGTGTAGTTAACCCCGTTTTGTATCAGCATGTAAATTGAACAGTGAAGAGGAACGACAGTAAGCTAATGATCAAGTAGAAACCGACCAGGAAGAGACCCCATTGGTGGCAAGCCGAGTGAAGGTTGCGAAGCTCAGTGGATCGAGAAGAAGGGTCCATCAGTTTCCCCAGGTCGATGCAAGGCAAGCCCTGTGATTACTCTGGTGGATGATCAGCGGGCGCCACATCATCGCGGACGTACCTGGGGGGCAAAGCATCTGGCTGTCGCTCCCTCACCAGCTCTTGCACGCTCGGCACCGGCAGTGACCCTTCCAAGTTCACCCCCTCCTCCTCCATTTTTGCCCCCTCTGATCTCCCAACCCTTTTTTCTGCATTGCTGGCTCATATATGCGTTGACTTTTTCATGCATGCCCTCTCGGGCGACAACGACCAGTCAGCGGTCAAAATTTGGATAAATTGGACCATCTCCAAATCCAGACAGCTTCAAATGAAACGGGGAAAGTACGGTGAGAGAGCGACCTCTAGATACTACACCAAATTCATTTAAGATTTTTTCCTCATAATAGTCTTCAAATCTTATTGCTTTCCAAATTACTTGCTAAGAACTCAAGAATCATCTCGAGAAAAATCTCTTTATGAATCAAATTTTAGTACGTTTTTTTGAAGTGCACTTTGGTGTTAGGTATTGACCATATTGGCCAATTTCCATATATATGTGATCAATTTCATAAATATGTAATTTAACGATAAACAAGTATTGAGATTTTTATATGCCATCGTGGATAAAATATGTATAATGAGAAAGGAATCATTTTTTGGAAAAAAAAATTACATTTATGTTGCTCAATGGATTTAATGACCCTAGGTAGTTAATAAATACATGTGAAGAAAGATTACAATGGTTAATTTTAATTAATTTTAATATGAATCGAATTAACAGCGATAAATCCAAAAAAAGTGAGATAATGGTGGTTTTGGCCAAAGAAACGCATCTGGTCGCATCTGGTTACAAAGTGGAATTGAAACATCTGGTCCGGTCCGATTCGTTCCATCTCCATCCGCCCTGTGGTTGATTTAATTTGGGTGTGAAATGTGAGAAACGATTTACTAAACTTGCGCATTAACTCCCTCTGAATTCTCTGCAAAAGAAGTGAGGAGAAAATTTTGCACACCAGATGAGTGCAAGAAAGTTATGGTCTTTGATTGGAAGTAATCGAAATCGATGAATGAATGTCTCCGAAGAAGAGGAAGGAGAAGAGAACGCGAATGAAGTGCATCTGGGACTAGGGTGGATCAGGACCTCGTTAGATTAAACCCGAGTTTGACTATGCAGGGCAAACTCCTTGGCGGGTCTCTGGCACTTCCTTCTCTTCAAATTTTGCAACTCCCTCCGCTTGGTTTCAGAACTCGCTATACAGGTAGACATACAAGAGACTACCGCCTTTCTCATTAACAAACTCCCTTCGCCGGTCATTGGAAAATCAGTTCGTGGCTTTATTCCGGACACCTTTCAGACATTTTTTACTTATGCATCTTTGGGTGTGCAGTATTCCTCTATTTGCGACCTTATGCTTCTCACAAGCTGGCCCCACGATCAAGGACATGTATTTTCCTTGGCTACCCTCCAGGCTATCGGGGGGTATCGCTCTTATTGTCATCCACTTACTCGCAAGTTCTGCATTGATGCTGATACTATTTTTGATGAAACAAGCTTGCCATTCAACATGTCTTCTACAGCACTGCCATCTACCATTCCGGACAGTGTTGCCACTACCTCCATCTCCTGTCCCAACTTTGAACACTACTCCACAAGCCGTACCTCCACCACCTCCACCTCCTTCTTAAACACCTCTGCCTGAATCCTTGACACAACCGCCTGCCTCAATACTGCCAGCAACCTATCCTACTGCAACTACTCATCCCATGGTTACCCATCTCAAAGATGGTACTATTTCGTGTAGGGCTCTCAGCCACCAGCTGACAGCCATGGCTCACCCTTACACTGAACCAACATCCTTTTGCTCAAGCATGTCATGATTCTCAATGGTGTGCAACCATGGCAGCAAAGCATACTACCCTAATTCAAAATGGAACTTGGGAACGTGTTCCTCCTCTGGCTCATGCTCGTCCCATTAAATGTAGATGGATCTTCAAAGTCAAACTTTAAGCAAATGGTTCTCTTCAATTGAGCATTCATGACCAAAGGAAGAATGACCAAAACACCCCTGAGAGGATCCAAGTGCTTTTGGAACATTCTCAGGAATGGACGATCTCGTAATTGTGCCGTGGTCTAGAATTTTCTCGACATAAATGCTTGTAGATGGTAGGTGAGGCAGTATGATCTTGTTTGTCAAATCAAAACTCGATTAATGGTTGTAATCCGAGGGCCTCAAGTATAAGAAAGAATGCCCTCCCCCTCATTTATATCCATCCAATCATTTAGCAATCTAAATTCCATTCTCTTGTTCAAAGCTTCTCTCTTTAGATTTTCTCTCTCTACAATTTGAGTGAGTTAAGTGATCGATCGATGTGAAGAAGGTTTGGCTTAGGCATCCAACGATCCCAAGCGATCCAAAATTGCCTAAGTCATTGCACAATCACGATCCTAAACGATCAACTTGTGACAAGCGGTATTAAAGCAAAGAAAAGAGATTTGAGGCGCATCAACTATTCAAGAGAATGTTGAGCCAAGAAGTTGTTGTGGATGGAGAGGTCACTCAAGTCAGAGAGACTCATGGCCGAAGTAAGAAAAAGAGGAACCTCGTCGAAAGCCGTTGTCGTGCTCAATGAGAAGTTCGCGAGGATGTGAAGCGCCGTGGCCAAACTCATAGACGGACTCGATGATGTTCGAAACCGGATCTTGGAGGTTGAAGGCACTATTTGCAAAGATTTTCACGAATGCCATCATTGATGCGACGGTCCCTCTCCAAGCCAAGGATGATGCCCTCGAAACATCAATCGAAGACTTGAGGGAACGAGTCCAAGCAATGGAAGAGGAGAACCCCCAATGGGATGAGGTCAAAGCCATGAAGGTGGAGATCTAAGAGCTCAAGATGGAACTCACCCTATGCAAGCTAAGCATCGCGAATGAAGCAATGCCTACTCAAGCGGTGCCCAAGATATTGGTGCCAAAGCCCATCTCAAGGGAGATCGATCCACCAAAAAGGTGGACAACTTCGTATGAAGCATGGAATAGTACTTCGGAGCCGCGAACATCTAACACGAGGGTGTCAAGGTATGAACTGCTGCTATATTCCTTACTGATACCACAATACTTTGGTGGCGTAATAGGTGTGATGAGACCAAGCACGGTGCCCATCCCGTGGAGATGTGGGATGACTTCGCAAAGGAGTTTCGGGAGTATTTCTTACCATGAGTTTGCTCAACAAGAAACCCATAACAAGCTCTATCGCCTTGAGCAACGAGATACGATCTGAGAGTACATGAAGGAATTCACTGAACTCAAGCTTCAAATCAACAATCTTGGAGAAGAGGAAGCTTTCCTAGCATTCTTAGATGGACTCAAGCTGTGAGCAAGACAAAAGCTCATGCATTGGGACAAGAGAAGTCTCTCGAGGGCTTTATCCGTGGCCGAATCACTCATCTACCTCACCAAGTTCGATCCAACGAAGCATCAATCAAGGGATTGGGGTCGGATTGGTCCTTCGAGGATGAAGGTGGAGACAACTCCCATGGCCCCACGGATGAAGGCGGCCAAATGAAGACTTGGGGAGAAGGCTCGTCCAAGCAACCCGTCCAAGGAAATTGACCACAAGTAAGCTACACAAGTAAGTATGATCAACCTCCACCCGCTCCTTGCTTCATTTGCAAAGTAAATCATTGGACGAAAAAGTGTCCGCAAAAGCATTGAGTCAATGCCATCCTCTCTGTAACATCCTGAAAATCGACCCCATTTTAGGATTTTATAAAAGGGCAATATTAGTCGAAGGCCCGGTCAATGCAAATTTTCCGAAGCGTGTGTTCGTGGGATAATGGATTACGAGAGAGGCGTCGATAGGAAATGATTCGCGTACGACTCGCAATTTCGATCGGGAACGAATCCTTCGACCATGAGGACTCCGAGCGGGAACGATATCCTCTAAGTACTAGACTATTAAGGAAACGGAAATAAATCGATTCGGCGGAAGTACGAAGTCGATCTCGCGGGTGATTTCCGCACAACCCCGATACGAACGACGGTAAACCGAATCCTTTTCATTTGGTACTCGGGATTATCAATTGAGCCCCCGGGATCACACGACAATCGAGGGACGTCCCTGACTCGAGAATTGGCATAAACGTGGTTCAAAGAATGGTTGACCATGGGTCAAATGTGAGGAAAGTCCAAAAAGGGCGCCCGATAATCCAAATTGTACTACGGTTGCAATCGATTCAATTTGGCCTCGATTTTTAATCCGATTTTGGGAATTGACTTCTCAGTGATGTCAGGACTATATATTTAGACGTCGCCTCATTTATTTTGGAATTTTTCGTTGGACACGGAAGTGTCGGAAAAAGGAAAAATTGGACCGAGTTTCGGGCCCGCGGGTGGGCTGGCCCAAGACTGGCGGCACAATGGGCCTTGCACCCATTCAGCCCAGCCCAAGAGGGGCCCAAGCTGGCCCATTCTCCTCTCCCTCCTCAGCCCATGGGCTTCTCTCTTTTGGCCTTTTGCTTTTGTGCCCAAGTGGGCTTAGTTTATGCTTTGTTTTGATTGGCCCTTCAAGCAAGTGGCTTGCCCACTTGCCTTGGCCTTATCCAAGCCTTCAGCAGCCTCTTCTCTCTCCTCTTTCTCCCCCAAAATTCGTGCACCAGCCCGCCTTCCTCTCTCTCCCTTTTTCTCTTCATTTTCTCTTCCATTTCTGGTGTTCCTTGCTGTCTTCACTGTTTTCCAGCCGGAAAACAGCCTTGCCGCCATCACCAGAGCCGCCACCACCACCCAAAGTGTAGTCCTGGAAGTTAGGAAGCTAGCCGCGCACCCTGGTCACCGCTGGAAGAGGAGGAACAACCCATGGAGGAGAAGCGCCAAGTCGACATGGTGGGATGATGCTCAACTCCGCGCAAACCCAACCATCACCCAAGAAGAAGGAACAAACGGACATATACTTCTCGAGATTGAGGCATGTGATATTACTCTTTATGCCTTGGTTGATACGGGTGCTTCCAATGTATTCATGGCGATGGAGGTAGCAAAGAAGCTAGGTTTGGACATGATATCAAATGGGAGGCAATTCAAAATTGTCAACTCAAAAGACCTTGCAAGCGGAGGAACAACCGTGGAGGTGGAAGTCCAAATTGGTGGATTAAAAGACAAGCTTCCATTCGAAATAATCCTGCTCGTCGACTACGACCTCATCTTGGGAATACAATTCTTCAATCGAGCGAGAGCTATGATTGACATGGGGTCCAAGTGCATCATGGTACTCGATCCAAAGTGTCCGTCTATGGTGCCAATGCTCAAAGGGGTGATGAACACCAAAACCATTGCTACAATTCATCTCCTCAACAAGAGTTTGAAGGCGGCCAAGCGCATGGCCAATCAATAATCGAAGACCCAACCATTGGAGAAGTTGAAGGTAGAGTTAAGACCTCCTACTCCAACTCGCAATATGCTGATCGAAGCCCTCTTCCCCGAAGTGGAGTACGTGCCGCTTGCCATGCTCGAGTTGAAGAAAGGATCATGTGTCCAACTAATCATGGAGCCCCCAATTGATTGTTCGAGAAGCCATTTGAGGTACCGTTCAAGTCAGTGAGGGCCAAGCGGAATAGGAAAAGCGGGAAAGAGCTCGTGCCAAGAATAACTCTCTCCATGCTATGAGCGTTGAGGATGTCGCTCGAATGAGTGGGGAAGAATATAATAAATCCGAGGTTTTTGTGATCAATTGAGCGTTCATGATCGAGGAAGAATGACCAAAACGCCCCTCGGAGGATCCAAGTACTTTCGGAACATTCTTAGGGACGGATGATTCCATAATTGTATGGTCTAGAATTTTCTCGGCATAAATGCTAGTAGATGGTAGGTGGGGCGGTACAATCTCGTCCACCAAATTGAAACTCAATCAATAGTTGTAATCCGAGGGCCTCAAGTATAAAAATGGGTGCCCTCCCTCTCATTTGTATCCATCCAACCATTTAGCAATCTAAGTTCCATTCTCTCATTCAAAGCTTCTCTCTCTAAATTTTCTCTCTTTATGATCCGGGTGAGTTGAATGATCGATTAATTCAAAGAATGCTTAGCTTAGGTGCCTAATGATCCCAAGCGATCCAAAATTGCCTAAGTTGCCACATGGTTACAATCCCAAATGATTGGCCTATGACACATGGCTCACCTTTACATTGAACCAACATCCTTTTGCTCAAGCATGTCATGATTCTCAATGGCGTGTAGCCACGGCAGTAGAGCATACTACCCTAATTCAAAACAGAACTTGGGAACTTGTTCCTCCTCCGGCTCATGCTCGTCCCATTAAATGTAGATGGATCTTCAAAGTCAAACTTTAAGCAAATGGTTCTCTTGAATACTATAAGGCCCATCTTGTAGCTAAGGGATTTCATCAACAAGCAGGATTGGAGTACAAATAAACCTTTGACCCTGTTGCAAAACGTATCACAGTTTGCACAATCATTGCTCTTGCTTATTCTTGGGGGTGGAACTTCCAATCAACTCGATGTCTCCAATGCTTCCCTCCATGGATGTCCCCATGAAGAAGTATATATGGTTCAACCCCGAGGATTTGCAAATACAACAAGGCCACACCGTACCTCAAGCACACTCCTCGAGTATGGTACCAACAGCTCAGCTCTTATTTAGTTGCTCTTGGATTTTGAATGTCGGCAGACTCTTCATTATTTGTTCTACATACACAACACTATAATATGATGTTCCTCATATTTGTGACGACAGTATCCTCATAGGTTCTCCTCAGGCTCCATTTGCAAACCTCCTTACTACTCTCCAAGCCAAATTTGCCATCAAAGATTTGGGTCGCATTCATTACTTCCCTGGTGTTGAAGTACAATCCACTTCTGACGCCATTGTCCTTCGTTGGGCCAAATTTGCTCATGACATTCTGGCTCACTTCAAAATGATCGAGCTCGGGCCATTTCTGCACCATGTACCATTGATGAGCCCCTATCTCCAGCAAGGAGACCCTCTACTTCATTGAAGTATTGTTAGAGATCTACAATATCTACAATATTTGACACTCATGCCAGCTCCTCCACGCTCCTTTCACAGCCCACTGGCAATCGGTGAAGCGCATCCTGAGCTATCTTGTAGGCATTCTTCAACTTGGTATTTTGTTTAGATGCAAGCTGGGCTGGTAATCGTGATGATTGGCGCTCTGTTGGAGGTTATTGCATTTTCCTTGGTCAAAATCTTATTTCTAGGAGCTTTCGCAAGCAATGAACTATAGAACATTCCAGTATAGAAGCTGAATACAAGTGTTTAGTTGAAACTACTGCAGAACTTATGTGGACTGAATATCTCTCAAATGATCTAAATGCTCTTCCACCACATCCGCCAACTCTTCGGTGTGATAATTTATCAACACGATACCTGACTCCAACCCTCGTCTTTCGCGCTTGCACAAAGCACGCCCAGATTAATTATCATTTTATTCGTGAAGGACTAGCTCTTGGGCAGCTCTATCTCCACTTCATTTCCTACGGACGTCAACCTATTGACATTATCAATAAAGGACTCTTCTCTGCACGTTTCGACTTCTACAATCCAAGCTGACAACTCGTGCCGCCCCATCAGCTTGCAGGAGGTTAGGCCAAAGTCGTCCACATCAGCTTCCAACCTAGATTGAGTTACCAAGTCACCCTAGAATTTTGGATCTTCCTACTCTCCTGAGTAAAGTCCACATTTATAACTCATTCAAACTAATGACCGAGGTTTAATCTAGTGACCACCCTTCCCATGTGGAAAAGGAAAAGTAAGAATTCAAATCCCCTTCTTTACAAGAGGGGTTGGAGTGGAGATGATTAACATCAAGTGTGAGTTTCGACTCAAATCGAATTGTTTCATATAGATTCTTTGCAAGTATATATAAATCCATCACCTCTTTGTAAATCATTAAAGGGTGAAATCAATCAACAACATTATTTGAAATCTCTGTTTCCATTCCCTACATAATTTCTCTCTTTTATTGTTCCTTGTTTCTAGTTCTCATTTAAGCGATAAGAATTATCATGTAACTTAAATTCAGAAAAAGAAAAAGAAAAAAAGAGATATTTGAGCAGAAAATGTAATTTTATCTGTCATCATCAATCAAAATTTATATATACAAGATTATTTTAAATTTCTATCACCAAAATATTCATAACTCTATTATTTCTTGTACATTATTGTTAAGGATTTTATTGCCAAAATATGCATCAATCTATTGTTTCTTGTGCATTGATTAGAGATTTATTAACAGAATATGCATAAAAAAAAAAGTAAATATATGCTAGGACTGGAGTTTTTCTAAAGTGATCGTGAAAAATTAAATTATTAGGTGAAACTCGCAAGTGGAAAGATCATCACACAGACAAAGTTAATGGGCTTGGCTAATAATGGGCTTACGCAGCCCATTAATTCTAGCTCAGAGATGTTGTAACGGGCAGGAGCAGGAGGTACCATCCGAAAGCATTTCCATTTAGAAAGAGGCATGTCAACTTTTACAACGCTTGGCCACGAGAAATAGCCTCTCGTCTGCTAACAACGTCAAACGCGTTCAAGAAAAGTAGGCGCAATACGATATATGCGGAAGTAGTCTCTGTGAGCACAGCACAAACTATCTTCCCACAAAAATTCAGAAGCGAAATCGATCGGAATATACTACAAAAGAAGCGCTTATTTGTAAAGCCTCTTCTGGGTAATCACATTCACACCGACTGCATCAGGGTTGCTTCGGAGTGTCCGAGATGATGATGGGCCGTCCACGACGGAGCTCTCTCTCGATGGTTGACTGGGTGAGCGCCAGTGGCGATGACGCGGCGGAAGCGGAAGCAGAAGCAGAAGCAGAGGAGGACTTGGGAGGACTCTTCTGACCAATGAAATCGTCTCCGGTCTCCAACCCTTTCAGAGCCTGCACGGGAAGAACGGCCTTGGCGGCGCTACCGTCGGCAGGGGACGGGGACGGGGCACGAGGGTAGAAGAAGTCGGTGGGGAAGAAGTAGTACTGGAGACCGGCCATGTAAAGATCAGAGGATGGAATGGATTAAGCGATCGGACACTGAACCTGAATGTAAGGGAGCCAGCTCGGGAGTTCTCGAAATGTCGTCTTTCGCCATTGGAGAGGAGGCGTGCCGGTTTTATAGAGGCGGAAACAATGGCGGATGACTGGAAGGGCTACGTCAGGCTTTGTGTCGCGCGTGGTCTCATACGTGTCCACCTTGTCATGCCCACTTTCTGCCGACTTTCTTGGCCATTTGATAGCTCCACGGGTTAATAATATTCCCTATTGGGTGGTGGGAGAATGATCGGTCTTTCGTGGAAACTTTCATGGCCAATTTGATTTTGCGTTTCGGGCAGGCTACTGAAGAAGGTCTACGATTCAACATGTAGAATAGTAAGTTCGAGTACTTGTGGAACTTTGAAAACTTGTGAACAATATGAAGGGTTTTAGAGAAATCGGGTTAGAGATCTTGACATCCGCCGAATTCTCTCAATTATTTCTTCTTTTTATTTTTATTAGGATATACATGTGAGTCTCACATCGGAGCATTTGTGTGGTGTTAAGTCTTTTATATATCCTAGTTAGCTTATAATACATTGACTTAAGATTTTTAGAAAAGTGAGTTTCACTATATATGTTGACGGATCCGAATTTGGACTCCCTCTTGATGATCTTCACATTGGATCTTTACTACACGCTCCCAACAATTTTGATACAAAACAGATAAGTGATGGAAAAGTGAAACTAGTATTTCATCTACATAGTTTAATAAGTCGTGGTCTTTTAGTTTAATTTCAAAAGGTTTAGATATCAATTATGTCAACAAAATGAAATATTTCCATTTTCATTTTCCTCATAAATTTTTATGATACAAACAGATAAGTAATGGAAAAGTGAGATAGGATTTCCTTTAGATGGTTTAATAAGACGTGGACCTCTAGTTTAATTTCAAAAGGTTTAAATAAAAAACTTTGTCAATAAAATGAAATATTTTCAGTTTCATTTTCCTCAGAAATTTACTGACATGTTTTGAATCTTCCATACAAAAGATGAAGAAGAAAGCGACTTCAATGAGGTAATCGAGTAATTATGAAGTTATTTTAAGTGAGGGAAATGTAAAATTGAAAATGAGAGGAAGAGGTTGTGAGCGATCATTCAAGGCAAGGGTGAGCGTGGTCCAGTATCTAACTCAGGGACGAACTCGCACAGTTTTAGTCTCTAATTTTTGGGACTAAGAATCGACCCCGTTGAGTCTAAGACTGAGGATTGGATCAACTTTATGGGTTTAGTCCAATTCCAAATTCAACCCGGACGCAACCAATTATTTTTTGTTCCATTCATTGTATTGGTTAAAAGAACAAACATAAAGCAATAAACCATAACAATGAACATGTGAGACTAGGAAACAAAGTTAAGTGAAGAGATGTGAGTGAGGCCGAGGCAAGTGAAGAGGTTTTTTTTTTTTTTTTGGGTTGAATTAAGGTTGAATTTCTTTCTACTTTCTAATTTACACGACAAACTCAAAGAGAATAGAGGAGGAGGTGCTGAAATTTAGATTATACTAAAGCATATAATATATAATATGTTTGATATATAATATATATTACGTAAAGAGTGGGTCTAGGTTAAACCTCAAAGATCAACCCACACAGTGTATAGTCTAGGGGTCCTAGGATCAAGGACCGACTCAATCTCCTTGGAAACCAAAGGCAAGACTAGCCAAGTTGGGTCGGTGTAGAGTCCAAAAAAAAAACCCTGGACTGATGCTCTCCCTTAATTCAAGGTAAATAGTAGAAATTGTGTAGGTTTGAAGATCCACTATAATAGGGTTAAATTTGAATTAAAAGAACGGTGAGATGAAGCGCAATTTTGGATTAAATATATAGATAAAGACTTAGGTAATAGATTAGCTTTAAAGAGCTAGTGTTCTGTTGTAATTTTGACTTCCATAAGTTAAGGGTTGGATAATCCTAAGAACAAGTTACCTCAGGATTTTTCATTTTTAAATTAGGAAATTCAAATTTTGTTTTCTTTGGTTCGCTTAAATTTCAATCGAAGCATCCACTTGGACGAACATGAAACATGACAAAAAGGAAGAAATTTGTCGAAGATTAATTACTATTAAGGGGAAGTCTACACGAATTGAATCTGAGACTAAGACGGCATGCTTTTTAAAAAAATAGGAAGCTTAAGTTTGTTTTAGGAACTTAAATGACTCCTTATAACTATTTGTTAGATAGGTGTGGGATCAAAGTTGCTCCCCTGTGGCAAGAGAATCGTCTGGTTTTTGGTTTATTTGGTTGGCTTAGAGTTGCCCAGATGACTTCGTCGAATTTGTTAATTTATTGGCTCATGAATTTTAACAATATTTTAAAAGTGCGTGGTCAACAAGCGCCATGTTTCACTGTAGCCTTAGAATGGGGAATAAATGATGCTAATGAAAACTGTGTAAATTGAAAGAATTCGTCCAAGTTATAATGCCATATTTGAAATTGGAATATATAATAGTTGTTAGGGATGAGCACTGGGTTCTATTCAACTTGGAAACTAAAGAACGATAAGTTCAATGTCGGTTCTAGGGAGAACTGGTTTGGTCTAATCTAGGTCCAGTTCTAAGGTTGGAACCACTAGTTTTACCTGAGAACCGATTCAACCAATTTGCACCACATTGGCCCGTTTCTAAACTGGCTTTCAAGCCTCCTTTAAAAAAACAATGATACTTTTGTAGCTATTGGGAATTGAATAATAATTTTTTAAACATAAACACCAATGATTTAACCATTTGACCAGTAGATATTTTAGCGAAAGGGAACAACTTTTATTTTTTATTATAATAACCTGATTTTTTACCCAAAACGTAAAATGAGCTGATTATTAGTTTCAAAACAAATCAGTTTGGTTCTTGGTTTCAATCTTTTGAAACTGAGGGTGATCAGGTCGGCTAGGTATTAATCCATTATGGAACTGATCACTTCTAGTACTAACACCATCTTTCTTATGAAATTGTTGAAATAATTGAATCTATAGATTTATGCATACATAATGAAGACAAGAAATCACGTCACTGCATTCAAATTAGCTCCATACTATCTGTAAGTTTCAAGTTTTTGCTGGTTGATTATATGAATGAAAAACACCTAGTCTTCTACATTGCAACCTAATTTAGACTAAGAGTTGACAAAAAAGGATGAAAAACATATTCTTTGATCAAGGATACAAGTAAGTATGATTTTACTAACATGCATTTCGAATTCTAAAATTTACACTTTGAACTTACAATTTGACTAGATGTAGATACTTTGTATTGGAGATTAGCCACCATATTTATTAACAAGGTAATCACTTATGAAAAAATCACCACATATGTTGAAAGGTCCAAAAACTACGTTTACCATACCAATTAGAAATCATTTGGTTTAAATAAGATAAGTCTTGCAATAAAAATTACTCAATTAGTTCTAAATTAATTATACTGATACTAATTTAATTATTTAGTCTACAAACATTGCATGAAAATTCAATGTAGTCATTTTAGTTAATTTTTATCGAAAATTATTGACATCGTAGTCTAGTCATCGCCGATTATCCTACATTGGGCACATCGCCATGTTAGTAATTTCCAACGAAAAATTGACCAAAATGACTATATTAGAATCTAGTACAACATTTTAAGACTATAAAGACATATTTGAAAATTTTAAGACTGAATTGACATCCACACAATAAGTTTAGAATTGATTGGACAAATTCCCCATTGTTTTTCTCCCTTTTAACTATATGCAAGAAAACCACTGAGGGCCATCCTTCTCACGTGAGAAGAGGGAGATGGAGAGTTCGAATCCTCATATTTTTAGGAGGAGTTAGGATGGGGACGATTTAACTTTAAGTGTGAATTTCAACTCACATGCTTATAAGAAGGTAAAGCAAAAATATGATAGTAAAAGTTAAAGTAGAAGTAAAATAAAACAAATTTAAAATAAAAAAAAAAAAACGTATGCAAGATAAATGAGTAACTTCACTCTCTCACTACTTAATAATACTATGGAATCTAAAATTTGGCGAGGTGTAAAGAAAAAAAAAAGTTATCATTGTGGAAAGCCATGGACAACCTTATGAAAAGCAATGGTCGGCATTGGCCCGTGAAAGAAGGCCAGAGACGGGTCGAGGATCTTTCCTTTAATTAATCAACAAGAAGCCCGAACGAAACTTCCGGACGAATATAATACGTGAACACCTAATTATCAAATGGGGGGGACATCATCGAGTGGCCACATATTACCTGAATTTATTTGGAGATTACAATAGATTAAAAAAAAAAAAAAAAAACCCTGACTTTATTGTAGGGCCGAATCGGCAATTTTGAACCCGAATTGACATGTTTATACGTGATCATGCAGCAGACCCAAATACGACCTGGCTTGAAATATACATAAGTTTATAGTATTATCAGTAGAAGGGCGACTTGACGTGGTTATAAAACCTGATTATGATGAGCACGCACGAGCAACCAATGATCGTTAGAGGCAATGTGGCATGATATGATACGAAAGGGAATGATATCTTTTTCGTAAGATGACCATTTATATAAAAAGAGGCGTGATGCATTCCTGAATGAGAGGTCAGCATGCACAAGCATTTTCTTCAATACGTTGCTTAGAAACATAATGACGACTTTGCCTTTCCAAATAAACATCAATTAACAAACGAATTTTCTAATCTTACAAGTTCCTGACAAGGTAGATTTCACGTTTTAAATAAGATAAGATGCTTGACTTTCTATTCAAATGTAGAATTGTTACCTTATTTTTGGTTATTTGATATATTCTCATATCAAAATTTCATTTGAATTTAAGTTTGTGCGTGAATTTACTTTTACCTTTTACTTAATCAAATCTTGTCCATTTAAGCTTTTGTTGATATGTGAATTACCATACTATTCTTTGATACCATTTTAAAGTTCAGTGAATATTTCTTGTTTTGATGCAAAAAAAAAAAAAAAAAAAATTTATTAATGTCAATAAACAGCCTATTTGTTTATCATTTTGCCAATTTGTTTCATCAATGCTTCTAATAAAGTAAATATAAGTCTCTGAGACTATTATTGGATGATTGATATTCTAAAGTAGGAACAATGAATTTTGACGTTTGGCCAGACAAATTGTATGTGTCCTAGCTTGTATTTGACGGATCTTGTTGATGACCGTCTCTCTCTCTCTTCTTTTCGTGCAGAATGTCACAGGGTTTGAACAATTCTTCGTTTCTCTGCGCTTGAACGCTCATTTGACTGCTGGCAACTCGGGTTGAGCTTCATATGAGGAATGAGAAGAAACCGAACAGTTACTACGTAATATTTTGTGACCTTCAGGAGCTTATAAATGGGTTCTGGTAGTTTTGGCTCAAATGAGACATTGTAGCTGCAGGAAACACTTTCAGGGGCAATATTCTACGCCTTGAACGATGGCTCGTTTACGTAACTATTAATTCAAGAAGCAACGTGGACGGATGTAGGACGAAGTGGTGTTGAAAGTTAAGGAACTTCCGATGGTCTTTCTTGGTTTCTCCATTCAAAAGTCCTCATGCCCATGCCGGCCTAAGTGTTCGATGACATTTTAATGCCAGTTTGCTGTCAACTCTTTTGCTCTTTTGAAAGTTTCCTAGGTTCAGTACAGTGTTGTAGTCGCAGGAATTACTTTTCTCTAAATTTGAGATATTATGTCCTCCCATAACCTGACATGGCAACAAAAAAGATAACCACATTGAGGTCTCTCCGGGGGCTTTGTTTCCCCGGCTTTCTGATTCTGGAGATGTGTTGAAACATTGAACAAGAGCAAGAGCAACAACCCTCACTGACAAGATTGCATTTCTTCAAGTAAACTAATTTCCAGAGGGAGTGATAAGCTGCCAAGGAAGGTATAAGTTATGCAGGTAATCATCTGAAAAATGCCATGCCCTCTACGCACTCCAGAAAAGATTGCCTCATTCACAAGTATGTAACGAATGGTCAAGAATGAGAAATTCTTTTTCATAGTCACACTTTATCATATCTCTAGCCGGAGAAAGAAACTCGATAACTACAAGTTTATCTGTACATTGACTTGTAAATCGACTCCTTATGATATCAAGATAGGAATGATATATCAATCTACGCAAATAAAATCTCTATCTGAGGTGATCTGAGGTGAGAGGAGCTAAGAGCTCCCACTTACATGTTATGACACAATGATTGAAGGAAACTAACGAACCAAGTATCTCCTTGGATTGCCCAAACGTTCCAATTTTATGAATCCAGTGGAACTCTGAAGTCATGACCATGGATTCTCTTCACTGAAGAGACTTCTCTTATTCATCTGTGTGCAAAAATTTAGAAATGAAGAATTAAGACCTGTTCTGCTAAAATAATTGCAATAAGTAGGAAGTACATCTTGATTTATTATGGACAGAAATTGGTTGTGCTAATCGCAGGTAGGTGGCATTTGGTTCAGATGAATCGTTCAAACATTCCTTACCTCAATAACAAATGAGGAATAAAGGGATTTGCATGACTCAACGCTGTTCCTTGTGCCTGAAGCATGATCACTTCCCAACTGGAGGACTAACCGTTTCAAAAGCTTCTACGAGTAAGTGAACTTTTCTTCTCCTTGTTGGAGTTAATCTGGAGACAACTTGCTGAAGGGCATAATCCAACATCCATCCATCGGTATTTTTCCTTCCATCCATGTCTGATGCCTCAAATTGACTTTTTCTGGCTCATCATATGTTGGAGTGGGAAGATACTGTGGCTTTTGTAGGTTGAGGTTCCTCACTTTCTCTAATGCCTTGATGAATCTCTTAAGGAGAATTACCTTCTTCAGATTGCTCCAATTTTTCACTGCTCCTTGGCTAAATTTCCTTGCCACCTTGGGCTCCATTCTATCTTCTTCTTGGGAAGCACCGCTAGCGGTGATAAATTGGAGCTGTGTCTCTTGATCTGAAGCTCTGGGTTTTTCTGTCCTTTCAGGTTCCACCCTTCCATCATCAGCTGAATTATACGATGCTGAAATGAGAGTCTCTGCACATTCTGTCTTCTCAAATTGAATGTTTTTACTAGAAAATTGACCATCTGGTGAACTTTCCTCTGCTTCCGGAAGAAGGATATTGTCAATTGCTTCTTGTACCAGTTTAATGGCCTCAATCTTTCTGAGTTCCATCTTTTCACGATCAGCCCTCTGACCTAGAGGTGTTTGCTGATCTTTGGCTTCTGGTGAATCTTGATGAGGACAAGAACCTAACCTTTTGTCCAACTTGTTCTCCACTTCTTCATCTTCCATGCTGGTTCCATCGGGAGGTGACCTGCTTCCATCTTCTGTATTAAGCCCTGATACCATGTGCTTGTGTATCAAGTACCAGAGATTTGAATACTTCTTTTCTCCAACTGTACTTCCTGTTCTGCATTATTGACATGTATAGGCATGGAATCCTCAAGTGGAGATGAATCAGATGGGAACTCATCTTTGGGATTTGCTCCATGTTTACCTTCTTGACTAGTTGTCACGGGCTCCTCCAATGTGTCATTAACAGATGCTGAAGGGGACAAACCTTTGATGTGTGTTGACTCTGCGTTATCATCTTCTGGCAAGTCACCTTTACAATTTTTGAATACTGTAACTGTTTCGCCCAAAGAACCATTGGTCTCGGAGCTTTGGCTGTTTGATCCAGCCTCAGCACCCTCAGGTGGTGAATATAAACTTGGAGTTTTCCTTGCAAGCTCCTGTACATTTTCCCCCTTTTCTGCCTTAAAGCACCAATCAGATAGATCACCTGTAATGACGGACTTGGTCAAAACCTCTTTAGGACTAGACAAACTAAGTTTCCTAAAGTTTTTATCATAGAATCCCCTGCTTAATTCTCTACTGATTGTACAAGAGTCCTGACCTGTTCCTTTGGCCTCAGAAAATGCCAATGGATTCTGTTGTTCTTTAGTTGGAGAATTGCTGCTTTGGGCAACTGGACAAGTGCTTGATGACTTCCCGGTCAAAATCTTGGAAAAATATCCTTCCGCACTGGCTATTGGTTTGTCATCCTGGACTGAGCAATTCATGTTGGTTTTAGCACGGTGAACAGGATATGAAAATGATATATTTGGACTTATGGGAGATTTACCTCCTTGTGTTGGGACGACAGTTTCAAATGCTTCTACAAGGAGAGCTACTTTTCTTTTCTGTGCAGGATCCAGGTTGGAAATGACCTTTCGGAGTGCGTAATCAAGCATCCATTCCTCTGAGTTCTTCCGCTCTTCTATAGATTGCTGTCTCAAGCTAACCTTCTCTGATTCTGTGTAAAGTTCTGATGATGGGCTTCTTGGCATTCTTGGCTTGAATTTCCTAGTTTTCTCCAATGCCTTGACAAATTTCTTGAGAAGGATGAACTTTTTCACACTGCTCCATCTCTTAAGTGTAGGCTGGTTTGGCTTGTGCCAAATCCTAGTTTCTGTTTGTTCCTTCACGGTATGCAGATTTTCAGTTCTGACCTGCTCTTCTTTTGAATCTGATGCTGTACCATTCTGAGGTTCAAGGGAAGTAGAGATGCCTGATGATTCAGTTTCACCTCTGCTTCCATCCTTCTCATCAGAGTGACGCCGCTCCTCCAACTTTGTGTCACTAGCTGTTGAGAGGCCATCAAATTTCTGATTTATACTTTGGGAAAGAATAATTTTGTTAATTGCTTCTTGTAACAGTTTGATGGCATCACTCTGGCATAGTTCCATCTGCTGTCGATCTTCATCATTGGCTGCTGCCTCAATGTCCTGACCCCCTTCAGAAACCTCTTGATGATGGTACGCTCCATCCATGCTAGGCAGTGTGCTTCCATCTTTCACATGTTCTTTCTCATTTTGTAGATTGAACGTCTGCAATCCTCCACTGTCAGCTATGTCTGAGACCATGTGCTGATATATTAGGTGCCACAGCCCATTATACTTCTTTCCTCCAACAGGAGATGGATCATCTGACTCTGATTCTTCTTTATCTTGAGGCAAATCACCTTTAGAAGCATTGAATATTGTCACTGTTTCACCCATTAAACCTTTGGTCTCAGAGCCTTTTCTGTTTGATCCAGCATCAGCACCCTCAGGTGTTAAATTGGAACTTGGAGTTTTCCTTGCACGCTCCTCCTGAATGTTTCCATTGCCTGATAGTTCAATGTCAATTTCATTTTCAATGTTTTCTGCCTTCAAGCACTGATCAGATAGATCACTTGCAATGGTGGACTTAGTCATTACCACATCAGGACTTGAAAAACTAATTTTCATAGGGTTTTCGTCGAAGTTCACCATGCTCAATTCCCTATTTATTGTACGAAAGTCCTGACCTGTTATATTGGCCTCAGAAAATGCCACTGGATTCTCTAGTTCTTCAGTTGTGGAATTGCCACTTTGAGCAGCTGGATAAGAGCTTGATGACTTCCCAGTCAAAGTCCCAGAAGAGTACCCATCCTCAGAGCCTTTTGGTTGGTCATCCAGGACTGAGCAATTTGTGTCGGCTTTAGCACGGCAAACAGGAGATGAAAATGATGAATGTGGATTTATGGGAGATTCACCTCCTTGTGCTGGAACGACAGTTTCAAAGGCTTCTACAAGGAGAGCGACTTTTCTTTTCTGTGCAGAATCCAGGTTGGAAATGACCTTCCGGAGGGCGTAATCAAGCATCCAGTCCTCAGATTTCTTCCTCTCTTCTGTCGATTGCCTTCTCAAGCTAACCTTCTCTGCTTCTGGGTAAAGGTCTGAGGATGGGATTCTGGGTATTCTTGGCTTGAAGTTCCTAGTTTTCTCCAATGCCTTGACGAATCTCTTGAGAAGGAGTAACTTTCTCACATTGCTCCATCTCTTAAGCGCAGGCTGGTTAGGCTTGTTCCAAATCTTAGTTTCTGTCTGTTCCTTCTTGGTATGAAGATTTTCAGATCTGACCTGCTCTTCTTTGGATTCTGAGGCCGCACCATTTTGAAGTTTGGGTGAAGTAGGGACTCTCAAAGATTCGATTGCACCTTGGCTGCCATCCTTCTCATCAGAGTGACACTGCTCCTCCATATCTGTATCATTACCTGTTAACTGGCTATCAAACTTCTGAACTGGGCCATGGGAAAGAAGAATTTTGTTGATTGCTTCTTGTAACAGTTTAATGGCATCACTCTGGCCCAGTTCCATTGGCTGCCAATCTTCCTCATTGGTTGGCGTCCCAATATTTTGACCACGTTCAGAAACCTCTTGAAAGCAGTCGGTTCCCTCCACTCCAGGAAGTGTACTGCCATTTTTCACACATTCTTTCTCATTTTCTAGATTGCACGGCTGCGACCCTCCGCTTTCAGCTATATCTGAGACCATGTGCTGATATATTAGGTGCCACAGCCCGTTATATTTCTTTGTTCCCCGAGGAGTCTCAAATGGATCATCCGGCTCAGAGTCTCCAAATTGAGCTGCTGCTTTTTCCCCCTCCACTTCACTTGCCAAAGATAATTCATCCTTCGATGCTTTAGCAGATTCTGTACTGCTAATACATACATCTGATGTGCATGCTAGCTCATCAGCCATGATATCTGATACGGTGGTGTTTTCACCATTCATTGCTGGTTCAGTCAGGTGAAGTTCTGACTCCAAACATGAGGGCTCTTCTCCATCAACTTCTCCGACAATGTTGACATCCTGTGGGTCTTCTGAATGACAGGTTTCTGTCATATCAGTTGACTTGGAGGACAGGTCATGGGACAAACCACCACCATCTTCAGTTTTCAGTTGGCAGACCGCCGTGGATGCAGCTTGATCTTCGTCAAGAGCAACATTCCCCCCTCCAGTATCGCAACTAATTGATGAACTTTCCGCTTCCGTCTTATGTGTATTACAAGAGTCAGTAATACCCATTTCAAATTCACTTCCACTTGGACGAAGCTCCATAGGTGTCTCCTCGTTGAGGGCCAGAAGAGGCACCCCTACATGCTGTTCCTCACTGTAAAGACATGCTTGCTGTATACTTTCTCCAGAACTTTCATGAGGGCACATAATTTCAACAGACTGTATATCAACTAGACCAAGAGAATCAGAGTTAACTTCGCCTCCATCTTGAGCTGCAACTCCATTTGGATCTGCTTTTGGTCCAGTGTAGATTTCTACAGGAACTTCCCTCTTGAGTTTCTGAACAGTAGGAGTGACATTGCCTGTACTGTTTACTCTTCGTGAGGGCTGCCCCTCCAGTTTCTTGCTTCGCTGTGCATTCACACGCTTTCTTGCCGATTTCAAACGCTTCAATGTAGGAGCTTCCCCATGCCGGTGATGACCATGAAGAGAACAGTAGCTATACCGACAAAATTTCTTTGCCAATATCCTTTCAGACGAATTACCCCCTTGCAGAATCTCTGGCTGCTCAGGAATCTTTGACCCCCTGATAGACGAAGAACAGGTAGGTCTATGAATGTTCGAGTCCAAGGACTGAGAAACTTGCGGCTGTTTCCGTACAGAAGGCCTCTTTGGTTTCAAACTGGCCATTTTACTCAGAATCCTCACAGGTCTGAGGGTTGCAGTTCTCGTAAAGCCCTTAACAGATTTATTACTGGAAGGGCTCTGCTTTGGCTTAGAGCTACTCAAGAATTTTCCATTCTGATCGTTGCTGCTGACAGAAAACTCGGAATCACGAGGACTCAATTGAGAACTCACCTTCTTCACATCGGAACATCTCGTTGACTTCAAATAATTTGGCAATGCATCCGTGTCACTTGAGGAACTCAAAGGCTGGTCACATAGCAAACTCGGGTTTCTTCTAGATGGCCTTGCAGTCTGAAAACCCTGCAAGCCTGATGGACCGCAGCTTCTTCAATTTCTTCCTCTGAAGATCTGCTACACCAGAGACCTTTTTCGAGGAAGACCTTCTGAGTTTTGAACTGGACATTCTTGTCAATCCCTTAGCCAACCTTAAACTAGATCTCCTAGTTAATGACCTCAATGGATTCTGTTCAAAGAAGGCAATACATATCTGTAAGCTATTAAGTTACTGCCATATTCATCTTACCACCCAGATATCATACCTTTTCCCACCCTTCACCATTGGTCTGGTAATTATTGCTAAAAGAAGAGGATTTGGTGGAATTACCTGCAAATTATATTCCTTCACACCGGAACCGGCCGGTGCCTCCGTGTGATCCGGCGACGCATCCGACATCTCAATGGAAGTAGACCATTCCGAGGCTGCTCCATCACTGGAACAGTCGAGCAGCTTGTCGTCACCGGATTGAGACTCTCCCGATCTTCTCGAGGACTCCATGCTCAGCTGGCTCGAGAGCAAATCCATCTCCATCTATTCACACCCTTATCTCAGTTTTCCCTCCCCTGTTTCAGCGGCCGTCAACTTTCTGGTTCAGGTACCGGACCAGATCAAATTTCCAGAACCCGTGAGCAGCGCCAGAATTGCTTCAATCATGGAGGGATGATGTGGAGTTTCCTCGTCGGCAAGGTAAGAGGAAAAAAGCACTCGAGTTTCCTTATGGGCGAGGAAGAAAATCTTGACTGGGCAAGATTTCTTGGCGAACGAGAGGAACAGGGATCAAAAAGTAGGCTGCTGGCTGTAGTGGTTGGTCCTATGCTCGCCAGCTTGACATTTATTTTTCCTACGACATAACTGCGCAGACCAGACCACAGTGGAATCCGGGTTGGCGAGAGATCAGAAGATGGGCGAAAGCCTCAATGGATGCCCTGGTTTTGGACGACAATAAAGGCTGTTTGACTTGGCCTTCCTGTGCTCAACTGACCTGTATTTTGGATTCTTGCAGATGGGGAAGAAGCTGGAGAGGCCCCATGTTCTAATTGGGTGGTGGTGATGATCACTGCACTTTCTCGTTAAACACACGTCATTTCATCAAATATAATATGGGGTTGAAGTCACTGTTCGAAATATTACTAACTTTACAAATATCATCTTTTTTATGACAGATGCTTTATAAAATGTATTTTTTATTTTGACATGTTAATGTTAGTATACTCTGCATATTTTTAGTCGGTATAATATCTTTTATCAAGTCCTATACTCGACTTTACCCTGACCTCAGACGAAGCCGTTCAATGTCTGGCTTAGGATTTAGAAGATTGGCTATGTCACGGACACTCTCTTTTATGGCAGATGGTTGAAAGTTCTGCAGGTTGCAGGGAAGTCGCAAATGCAGGTGGACCCATGAATGAGAGAGATGGCTTCCCACTAGATATAACCTCATTTGGGCTAAAGAAGATCCCAGTTAGAGAGATGTATCATAGGTTCTTATGCAGCCTACAACAACCACCACGCCAGTTGAAACGTCCACTTCAGACAAGACCCAATTCATATTTTTATACCGTTTACTTTCAATCCGTGATGTCCACATGGTACCGTCAGCTCTACGGTCCAATTGGAGATCAACCCACTAGCGATATCTCTTAGGTCCTCTCGAAACACCCGAAAGACTGAACCAATCAGTAACTAACAGAGGCCGGCAAAGCCTTCTGCAGATTTCACTCGAGTAAAGCAATTTCCTTCTTTCGCTCTAGATCCATCGGACCGTGAAAAGCTGAAGAAGGGACTTCGTGATTTCTAGGAATTTTTGTGCTCGCGAACGCGTGGGAAGACTTGCGGGAGAGTCAGAATTGGAGGGAGAGAGGGAGAGAGAGGGAGAGAGAAGGGACGCCGATCTTGCATCGAATTTGTAATGGCGATGACGGAGCGTGTGGGGTCGGGCATTAGCGTGAAGGCCGGGAGGGAGATCGGATCGCACCACCGTCCAGGAATCAGATCCACACACTATGAATTCGTTGCCATGATTTTGTCTGAAGTGGGACCCGCAAGGAAGGAGAGGCTAGGATGGGTAATTCTCGATTCGCTTTGTTTCGCGCGACGCTGCACGACACCTGGATGTCAAAGGTGTTGACACTAATTATGGCGTATAAACGTAGTCAAACATGCCGGTCTTATACATGATCCGTTACGATACGAGAATTGTTTACTTTAGATGGGTGTACTCTTGTTTTGGAGTATTTTTTTCTATTTCAAGTCCCTAACGTGAGATTTTTTTCTAAAAATTTAAACTTTTTTCTTCTCACACTTAATTTTGCATTTTATATTTTAAATATTTTAACACTCTCCATCACGTTTAGTTTGTATTTTACGTGATTTATTATTTAAATATTATAACACTTTCCTCACGCTTAATTTAGTATTTTGTCTAATATTAAGGTATGAAAATTTAATTAAAGAGACAAATGAAATCTAGAAAGATTCGAACCACGTTATATTTTTCAACTATTTTGAAAGTTAAAACTATTAGATAAAAGCGTTGTTTATTATTTAAATATTTTAACACTTACGAAGAATCCCTTGTGCATGTAGATAAGGCATGTGTGAATCACGACCCACGAAAAAAGCCCTGCTACACATCTCTTCCTGCTTCTCCCAGTTTTTCCAACCGCAGAGAATTACCGAAGAAGGGAAGAAGAAGAAGAAGAAATGGAAATTTGATGTTCCAGATCGGCTGAACGCGGCGGCGACGGAGGCGGCGGCAACTTTGAATTTGACTTCAACGTGCGACGCGGTCGTGTTCGCTGGCGAGCCGTTCGTTTGCTTGCACTGTACGTTCTTCCAGGCGTTGATTCAAGACGTTGAAGTCGCCAAAGAGCAGTCCGCATTCCAAAGGGGGACATAGGGCATATTATTAAATACGTTGAATTTTTTTAATTCCCTGCGATAGAGAAGGCAAGGGGTGAGCGAGTGATGGTGGAATGTACAATATATCACCAAAGACTTTGAATTTCATAAGTCCACTCGGATTTCGATGCTTCAGCCGGTAGAAGTGCTGATTGTTTTTCACGTGTTTTTAAGTATTGAGGTGTGTGATTTATACTTCCCATCAACAGACAAATACGCGATTCCACTCTCTGATGAGCAGGTGAGGGTCCAAGGACCTACCTTGATGAGGGTTGTGTTGTTTTCAGCCTCAACTTGCCAAAGTGGTTTTATAATTTAAGTTTATATTTTATTGATAATATGGACTTGAGCCCATAAATATTTACTAGGGATATCTAATCTCTTTTTCTTTTCTTTTTTTGTAATTGAAAAACGTAATAGAGAAATACGATATGCTAATTATAGTAGAATTTAGTTTAAAGGTGAACCGATATAAAACCTTATATCTTATATTCTCTTTCTCATTTTTATTCTTTATTTTCTTATGATTATGCTCTAAATATTAACATTGATGAGGTTCCTGTCTCGTTGTTGCCTTCTGCCCCGTCCTTCGTTCTTTTCGCAGGAGCATTCCACCCCATCCAATTGACGCGGGTGCCACGTTTGTATTAATATTCACGTATTTTGAATAGAAAGGCCTAATCAAACAAAAAAGTATTTAAATTAGAGACTAGACAAAAAAAAAATTAGAGACCAAATTGAACAAATTTAAAAAGATTATAAATTACAATTCCTTTATAATATAAGAAAATTGTAAAAGTGACGGACTAAGAAAGTAAAGGCTTTATTTAGTTCAATGTGGGATCAGATTCCTCCAAGAATGAGATTTTCTTTATCGAATAGTCGTCGCCGCATCATTTGCCATAGTCGTGGCAGTAAGTCTCTGGACCTCAATAGTCGTCCCCGGCCTTCAATTGCCGATCGCGGTTGCCACTTGCAAATCACCAGTCACTACTGCCCCTTTGGAAGTATTTTAATCTAAAACTCTATTCGTTTCACAAATAATAATTTTCAGGAAATTATTTTCTGAATTTTCGAAAGAAGGAGATGAAAGAAGTTTAAAAAATGATTTTTAGAAAAAATATATATAATTAAAAATCGATTTAAAAATTAAAAAAATAAAAAATTTATTAAAAATGAATGTAAGAAGGAAAATATTTTCTTTACCGAACAGTGTTGATGTAGAATCATGCATGTATTATTCAATATTGAATTTCTCCAATTTCTATAAAGTTTCTTTCTCTCCATTTTTTCCACAATTTAATTCGATGCGAAATTGAAAAATCTCCTTTTCAATTAGCAATTCATGAAAGAATGAATCAAGGAATAACATATGAATGTAACAACTACAAGAAAAGACCTCCCCCGCTAACCCGAGTGAGCATTCAAATATCTATCCTACATTCATTTGTGAGGGTACTCCTAATGGATTGAAGACCATATTAACAAGTATTCCATCTTGCAAATAAGGCATATCTTGTCTAAGTAAAATTTTGGAAATGATACCTTTATTTTCATACCTTCTAGCTACTTTATCACCCACTTTGATTTCACATTTCTGTAAAATATAGACACAAATAGTTTTTAGATTATACCCACCGATGGGCAACTGAGTTGGTTCAATTTTGGGCACATCATCACAAAAGGTTCTAAAGTTGAAACTCCACAACTACTAATACGTCTTAAATGGGGGCCCTGGTGGTGGGTTCCTAGGCTAGCTCGCCTCTAGGTATAGTCGATGGTTGTCGTATGGGCTTGTCGGGCCCACGGTAGCTATGCACTCCCGTAAAGTTGAGTTAAGTCGAATTCTGGATATCAAATTATATATATAATTTATGGATTATAATTCGAACCCCTTTTTTTTTTTTTTTTTTTTCTGGATCCATCTCACATCAATAACTCTACCTCCACCACCTATAGGTAGTTTTAGACAAGTTTCCTTTGAAATGGATACCTGAATGCCAAGTATGATTCGTAATAATCTATCTTCTAGAGCATATAATGATTCTTTCACCGTATGGGGAGTTAATTTACCTACTAAAATATCACCCGCCTCTACCCAAGATCCACTTCATTTTCAGGTTTTAGCTAAACACTGAAAAATAGTTATATTTTTCAAAAACACTACATTTTCCGTGAAACGAACGAAGCCTAAAAGGCCAAAATATTGTCATTCAAGGGATATTATTTCAAGAAATGATATCAACAACACCAAGGGAATTAGGGAGCCAAACAATAGAAGATTGAAAAATGATCAATTTATACAATCCTACATACAAATACAAGTGGAGGCGTGCAAAATGGACCACTCAAACTGAGAACATCAGGATCGAATTGAACCGAATCGTGAGAGTGTCAATTCAAGTAATTTCATTGGGTTTTTGCACAATTCCAGGCAGTTCACCATTGTGTCCATGAACATCCTGAAAAATGAAATTGGTGTCTAGAAGGAATTAGACCTTGAATTGATTTTGACTCTTGTTAGAATATTTTCTTTTCGACTACATATACATTTTTTAATTATTTCCCCAAAACATTTTATAAGATGTGAACTAAACACTATCTCGTTTAATGGTACTACAAGTTATGGTACAATAACTCTTCATTCATCATCATTTTTACAAATATATAAAGATATGTCACTCTATTTCATTGTGAATGGCCACTCCTTAGTGGGAAAAAATAGTGGTCGATTCCATTAGACTGAACTGAACCATCGGTCCTCCCGATCCAGTTTGCGATTCTACTGTGGAACCGAATTGGATCGAGAACCAATCACCCATGGATACAAATATAGTTGTTTGGAAAAATTTCAAGTAAGGCTCTAAAGTACGATCGTTTTCTCAAAAGAGCACATTGAATAGCTCTTATCTTAAATAATGGGTGAAGTGGCTGATTTAAATTCAAATAAGAGCCCAAGAAATTTCAAGTGCAGCTCACATGCTTCATCCGATGGCAACAGTAGGGGCAAATTTGTCAAGAAGGTTCTAGTTTTCTCCCATTTGAAGATGCCCCCAAATTGAAGCAATTTCACTAAACCCAAGTCCACTAAAATCGTTAAAACTCACTGGGTGAGTAGAACAAATCGGACCTTAGTCGGATCAAGGAACCAGAAATGACAGATCAGGATTGAGACATAGAAATTACTTCACTGATACTAGGATGAAAAATGCTCTCAAAGAACCCTTGCTTCAATTTGGGTCAAATCAGCACATTGCGAACATGATAGCCCCAGTGCAAGCCGGCTGGCGAAAGGTGCATTTGGAGAGTTTTGAAAGATGCAAAGTCATTTCTCCGAAGACCTTTGACTCGCAGGTGCATTTGTTCAAAGCAAATACCATTCGCTAAGTGATTCTTTGTAATGTTTTTACAAAGTTATTTTGAAATTAGAAAAGAAAATGAAAACAGAAGGCATGGCTACTGTTCAGAATCTCCATTGTGGAAGCAAATCAGGCTAAGCAAACAATCATAGGCAAGGAACAAACCATCAAAGAGGCCAGGTGAGGCGACTTTTAGATCAAGAAATCTCTCGACAGAGACTTCCACTTCAAAAATCTCTCACCTCCGCACGAGCACATTCCAACACTCAAAATGGAAAACCTCAACTATCACAGGAAAGGAAAAATGATCAAAAATTTCATAAATCTATTACAAAATATATCAATTCAATCCATTCAACCAAATTTGGCTAGCCGTTGTTGACATGGCAGCCAACCAATACCGATTGACTTTTTTTTTATTAATATTTTTATTTTTTTGAATTTGTGAATTTTTTTTCCTTTTTTTTTATTCTTCCTCCCTTCTTCCCTTGCTCCAGCAATCGGCCAAAGGGGAGAGCTGACTAGTCGTCGGCCTGAGGTGGCTAGTTGAGCTCACCGTTGCTAGGTGAAGGTGAGCTCGCCTAGCTGCTAGCAAGGGCTCTCCATGCCATTGCCTCACTAGTGGTTAAGTGAGCTCGCCTGGTCCCCTCAGTTCGACGACCGACCAACCCTCCCCTTTGGCTGGTCTCCGAAGCAAAGGAAAAAGGAGGGAGGAGGGGGGAGGAGGGAAAAAAAAAGAAAAAGAAAAAATTATTATTTTTTTTAAAATTAATAAAATAATTTCAAAAAATAAAATATTAATAAAAAAAATAGGCAGCATTGGCTAGAAGCCACATTAGCATTGATCAGCCAAATTTGGCCGAATAGATTAAACTAGCACAATTGCAAAAGATTTATGACTCAATTTCTCAAAAAAAAAAAAAAAAAAAAAAAATATTAAGACTCAATTGACACAATTACAAAAGGTTTAAGACTTTTTTAGTAATTTCCCCCAAAGAAAAAATGCCCTAATTGAACCAACAAAATCAAGAACTCAATCATTACCAATAGAATCACTCTTCCCCGCCACCGGTTAATGCACATAATTCACACCACCACGTTCCTGTATTACCAAATTGTCCAAACCCAACTCGTTAAACCCATCCAATTTTAATGAAAATCAACGAAAACCAGATAAAAACTGGACATTTCCATGTTGCAACGAACCAAAATTAATGACCAGAGAAAGTTTTTATCTGGGAGATGTGAAGCCTCAGCTCATCTCGCTTGTAAGTAGAAGGCCCGTTTGGTTTCACTTTAATGCCTACTCAATCAATGGAAAACATATACAAACTAAACTTTTCTCTAGTCGAGCATACATAAGGAAGCAAAATGCATGTTGGAGAAGTTTTCTGAGCGCACCGGTCGGTGGGGGTGTCAGACTAACGTCTAGATCTGGGTTTAGTAAGGGGAGAAGATGAGCCCAATTCCTTGGGTCGATTCCTTAGGCCCATTGGGCTCGAATATCTCTCTCTCTCTCTCTCTCTTTCATCTATGTCGTTTATTCTTCGGACCTCCTCCTCCTCCTCCTCCTCCGCTGCCTCCCTCCTCCCTCCCGTCTCCTCCTCCGCCACCATCCACGCGTCGACACCAGTCTCTTTCGTCTTCCTTCCAAGCAACAAAAGACACTCCCGGTTGCGTATGCACAATGCACAAGTTAAAAGCAAGAAACACGAGTTTGAAAACTCCCCCGTCTCCTCAGTGCCCACGTCTTCCACAATGCCGAATTCCCGATCTCTCTGGGAAAATAATAATGATGAATAACGACTGACCCATCTTCTGTGTCCTTCCATTCCATCTTCCCGCTAGCTGCCATAAATTTCCAAGAAAGCTTCCTCCGTCCCGTAGCGACACTCGCCATCTGCCTCCCTCCCTTATCCTATCTATCTTTAATGCGATCCGTCGCCGTCGCCGCTGATTCGGCTCTGCATCATCTGCCCCCGTGTCAAGTAAATCCCCCTATCTCTTCCCGGATTCGCCAGCGTTCTTGGGTCTGTTTTAAATTCTTCGCTTCTCGGGTGGTCTCGCCTCTCTCGCCTCTCTCGCCTCTTCGACTCCGACCCACCTCTTGGAATTTGATTTTGCGCCCTTCTTGAGTCTCTGTATTGGATGTGTTTGAGTTAGTGTGGGTCTCTCGGAGCTTGTCAAGTTGTAGCTGAGGATCGCAGTGAGGATCCTTTTTGCTTGAGAAGACCCTGCCTTTTTGCGATTCGTAGGATCTTTGGCACCTTGACTCTGCTGATTGCGAGCTTTCTTGGTTGTTGGTTTTTCCTGATAACTCGATAAATTTCACGAATTGCAGGTCAGCGACTATAATTTGAGCGTCTCTCTTGCTGGATAATTAGAAGATTGATCTGTCTTAGAAATCCCATTCTGCTAATTTGCTTAAAATAGCGACTTTTTTCTGGTCTTCTGTGAAATTGATTTTTTCACTTTCAGTCGCTATTCCGTTATCCCCTCAGGACCCTCTTTGCGCCTTGTGCTCATTGAGGTTTTCCCCTACCTTTTTTTGCTGTGGGTAGTCGAAGTCTGCAATTTATTCTTTCGTTCCTTAGGAACCCATTTGATAATTTAACATACCAAAGCATCTAGAGATCAAGGGTGGTTGTTACTCAAGACATGGATATAAGTAATGAGGCGAACATTAATCCGTTCCCCATCGGACCTTCGACCATTATTGGTCGCGCCATTGCTTTCAGAATCCTGTGTTCTCGGTCAATGTCACATCTGTCGCAGCAGCTCTTTCATGTGGTGTTGAGTTATGCATTTAGGATTGGAGACTCTTTTGCCACCGTGATATCATGGTTTCATCCTAGGAATCCACAAGGGATATTGGCAATGGTCACTGTTATAGCATTCTTGTTAAGACGGTGCACCAATGTGAAGGTGAGGGCCGAAATGGCTTATCGGAGGAAATTTTGGCGGAACATGATGAGAGCTGCATTGACTTATGAGGAATGGGCTCATGCTGCTAAGATGCTTGATAGAGAGACGCTGAAGATGAATGAATCAGATCTTTATGATGAGGAACTGGTTAGAAACAAGATCCAAGAGCTCCGCCACCGTCGTGAGGAGGGGTCTCTTAGAGATATTATCTTTTGCATGCGAGCTGATTTAGTCAGGAATCTCGGCAATATGTGTAACCCTCAGCTTCACAAGGGTAGACTTCAGGTGCCCAAGCTCATTAAGGAGTACATTGATGAGGTCTCAACTCAGTTAAGAATGGTCTGCAACTCTGATTCTGATGAGCTCTCTTTGGAGGAGAAGCTCTCTTTCATGCATGAGACTAGGCATGCCTTTGGTAGGACTGCTTTGCTTTTGAGTGGGGGAGCTTCTCTGGGAGCCTTTCATGTTGGTGTGGTTAAAACACTGGTTGAACATAAGCTTTTGCCCAGGATAATTGCTGGCTCCAGTGTGGGATCCATAATGTGCTCTATCGTTGCCACCAGGTCTTGGCCTGAGCTTCAAAGCTTCTTCGAAGATTCTTGGCACTCATTGCAGTTTTTTGATCAGCTGGGAGGAATTTTTGCAGTTGTCAGGAGGGTCATGAGGCAAGGAGCTGTGCATGAGATCAGACAATTGCAGTGGATGTTGAGGCACCTTACCAGTAATCTTACATTTCAAGAAGCTTATGACATGACGGGACGAATTCTTGGGATAACAGTGTGCTCTCCGCGGAAGCATGAGCCACCTAGGTGCCTCAACTACTTAACCTCGCCTCATGTTGTCATTTGGAGTGCGGTGACTGCTTCTTGTGCCTTTCCTGGCCTTTTTGAAGCCCAGGAACTAATGGCCAAGGATAGAAGTGGAGAGATTGTTCCCTATCATCCACCATTCAATTTGGACCCTGAGGAGAACTCTGGGGCACCTGGCCGCCGATGGAGAGATGGTAGCTTGGAAATTGATTTACCCATGATGCAGCTAAAGGAGCTATTTAACGTGAATCACTTTATAGTGAGTCAAGCAAATCCTCATATTGCACCACTATTGAGAATGAAGGACTTTGTGAGAGCTTATGGTGGGAGTTTTGCTGCCAAGGTATCATCTCTAAGTTCTACTTACAGTTTGCTTTAATGCTGTCTAATCTCTATCTCTTTCTCCTAAATGGTTTGCCCCTAAAGAGGCCCTACCTGTTATCTAGTGGTTGTTGATCCAGCTTTTTCTGAGCAAATGGTTTACATTGTTTAAGGCAATAAGTGTAGCAGGTTCAATACAATATATCGTCTTAGCAGGTTCGGTACAGTATATCATCCCTCTTGTATTGCTGTATGTTAATATCTGAGAGAGAGAGAGAAAAGGGGGGGGGGTGAGAGAGTGGGAGAGAGGAGCAGGAGTTCTACACTGAGTGTCAATACAAATTAAAGTTCCCAGTATACGAGATAGGCCCTGCAATGGTTAACAGGAAGATGTTTTTGCACCTGTTGTACTTCAAATATATTTACTTCGACATCATGAACTCTCTCTAGTCCAAGAAAGCCCTGTGTACTATTTAAAATGAAGAATGCTCCCTCTACCAATCAGCTGTTCAGTTGATCCCCTGTCTTGGGGTATAGCATTAGATAATATTGATTGCTTCCCAGAGATTGTAGGTTGACATCTTTATTTTCAAAAGTTTTCTAAGTAACCTATGAACCATTTCTAAATGGTACAATAGGGGTTCCCTCACAAAAGAAAGAAACAAATAAAGGAAAGTTTCAAGGGTTCTGATTATGAATGATCCAAACTAAAGAGTGTTCTTCTTATTGGTATGTCAACCTTGGAACAATTCTTTTTGTGTTTTGATTGTTACTCTTTCCAAGACTCGCTTTAATCTTTTGTTGGTTCATGAAAGGAAGGGATAGAAACTCAGTGATCCTGATGGTGGGTAGCTGGATATCTTGTTCTATATGATGTGGTCTTCTTCTCTGTATATGAAGGAACAAGAATGATGTGTTTATTATTTATTTCTTGTGGAACTTTGTAGCTTGCTCAATTAATTGAGCTGGAGGTGAAACATAGATGCAACCAAGTACTGGAGCTTGGTTTTCCTCTTGGGGGCATTGCTCAGCTCTTTGTGCAAGAGTGGGAGGGTGATGTCACTGTTGTTATGCCGGCCACACTTGCTCAGGTATGTGCGATACTATGGCCCTAGACCTCCTTGTGAAAAACTTATGAAGCACTTTCGGTTGGAACTCATAAACTATGGATTTTCTTCTTGCCTAAGCTCCTGGATTGATTGGCCCATTTGCACTTTTGCTCGCCCATGAATTGCCAACCTCTTTTTTTTTTTTTTTTTTTTTTTTTTTCTAATCTATGTTGCAACTGATTTAAGCATTTGTTGATTGGTGTTTGTATTACAGTACTCAAAGATCATCCAAAACCCGTCCCACATGGAACTTCAAAAAGCTGCCAATCAGGGGAGAAGGTGCACATGGGAGAAGTTCTCCGCCATTAAAGCAAACTGTGGCATTGAGCTTGCACTTGATGAATGTGTTACGATCCTCAACCATATGCGCAGACTCAAGAGGAGTGCAAAGAGAGCTGCAGCTGCTTCTCTTGGCCTTGCTGCCACTGCCAAGTTCAGCGGGTCCAGAAGGATCCCTTCATGGAACTGCCTTGCTAGAGAGAACTCAGCTGGGTCCCTTGATGAAGATCTCCTGACAGACACCACTTCCTCGTTACATCAAGGAGTTGGGGGATCCTTAGGTAAGAATTCCCGGCCCTATCGTGGTGGGCACGATGGAAGTGACAGTGAATCATCTGATGGTGTAGATCATTCTTGGACAAGATCCGGTGGGCCCTTGATGAGGAGTAGCTCCGCTAACAAGTTCATTGACTACATCCAAAGCTTGGACTTACAACTTGACCTAAGCAAGATCACTAATTTAAACTCGAATGTTGTCCAAATGGGAGGAGAAACACACTCTCAGAGCTCGAGGGTGACAACACCTGATAGAACTTCAGAGAATGCGGAGTTCGATCTGCGGGACTCGAGCAATAGAAGCAGCTCAAGCATCACTGTGAGCGAAGGAGATCTCTTGCATGCTGAGAAGGTTCAGGAGGGGATCATGTTTAATGTCGTCAAGAGAGAGAATCTCAGTCTTCCAAACAGGAGTCATGATACTGAGAGTCACAACTATGAAGTTGCCGAATGTTTGCACCTCAATTGTCCAGAAAAGGAGATGGATGGTGGCTCGGATTCGGAATGCGGGGATGGTGGAGATCATGTGGAAGCAGCTTAAGCCAATAAAATGACAGGATATAGTGCTCAGGTTCAAATTGGTTCTGGTGTAGATAGCGGAAAAGGACCAGAGAATCACCTGACGGTTGGTTTATACTCGCAAGGCCTTTGTTATTCAGCATTCACAATAGCAAATGGTTCCCCAATGCTTCTCTTACCTCTTGAAAGAAGGACAGGGAGCTTAACTACATCAGACCATTGCATAGCATGTAATTAGCTGTGGCTGAGTTTCTATACCAGGATACGGCTCGGTTCTCTGGGAAAGCCCCGGCTTGTAAATCTGTTAACATGTTCAATATGTAATCTTGCTTTCACTGTGCAGCCAATGAGCTCTCTCTCTCTCTGGTATTATTAGTGAGTTTGCGTTACACAGTCGGTCCATGAAGTCGATAGTCAAAATAGACCTCGGCATGCGACTGATTATGCAATTTCAATGAGTTCGGTACATGGTCGGTCCAGGAAGTCGAAATAGACCTCAGCATGCGACTGATGATGCAATTTCAAAACATGAGTTAACATTATCGGGCCAGGAAGTTGAAATAGACCTCGGCATGTGACTGATGATGCAATTTCAATATGAGTTAAGTACATGGTCGGTTCAGGAACTCGAAATAGACCTCGGCATGCGACTGATGATGCAATTTCAATATCTTGCATTACCGAACATATGCATG
Organism: Corymbia maculata; assembly: GCA_014182735.1. Taxonomy (NCBI): domain Eukaryota; kingdom Viridiplantae; phylum Streptophyta; class Magnoliopsida; order Myrtales; family Myrtaceae; genus Corymbia; species Corymbia maculata. The sequence continues at coordinate 14,354,127 of CM024692.1, read as the reverse complement.
CTCCATAGCGACAAAAACAACAATTAACTTATCAACTGTCTTAACCAATCGCCGATGCTTCTCTAGAATTCGTTCCTAGTTCGTTACTTCCGAAAAAAAAAAAAAAAGCATTAACTAATGGACCCAGGGAAAAGTCAGAATCGAAATGGGAACAGCCATTTGTTTCACCTTCGTATGAACTTCGGCATGCTTTGCGAGCCCGCCAAGGTGGGAATTTAGAGGCAGCAATTCCACTCATCGGCATGAACGAGGAACTTTAACGGAGCATAATGTTGATCCGGACCAGAAGAAAACTGGCAGTCCTTTCGTCTTTTTCCCCCGTCAGAAAACACATGTTGGTGGTCCAATCTTTGGTGCTTTTAGTCTGGTCCTCAGCCAAACTTTTCAAAGCAAAAATGGATCAACTTCTCTTAACTTCGATTTCTCTAGGGGCTGCCCAGCTGTTCAACGACGAACTCTTGGCTTTATCCAACTTGGGGGGACCTACTAATTATAGAAATAATTCATCTGAGTCTCAACTTTCTTAAAAAATATAAAAATAAAAGAAGAAGACAAGCTAGAAAATCGATATTAGTATGTCGGCATGTAATAGCTGTTCTTATTTTTATTATCTTTCTATCTTGACAGATGCTGAGGTACAATCTCGCCGCTGGTGCCTTAAACCGAGCATTCCAATGGTAGGTGAGGTAGGTATGGACCCCACCTAAACCCTTTTTCTTGTGAGTAAAAAAGAAAACTTGGTCACTTGCCAAAATAAGGTGATATAGTTTAACGTTAATATCGGTCATACTATTCAGAACGGCGAACATCTATTTTAGCGATTTTTAATTAAAATATTAGCTAAAAGTATTATCAAAATGTTTAAAATTAAATTGACTACTTTGATTCTCTATTTGATTCTCTATTTTCTTTTTCTTGTTTTCCTCTTGTTTTGGGAGCTTTTCTCTTTTGATATAGTGTAGATTTGAATCTCTCTCTATTTAAGGTTTTTTTGCATGTATGATTTCTAGGATTTGCTTCCCTCGGGTTTCGTTGGTGTACAGGTGAAAGAATTGTACTCGTTCAACATTTTTATTTTGAATAGCAATGGCGTTGAGAGCGTCGTATCAAAGTGCATTGAAAGGTAAAATTATTGTAATAGATAAAAATCTCGGTGTGTGCTCATTGTCAAAGACAGATTCAGAAACCGACCGCTGATTGTGCTTTGAAAATGTCGCAGATATGCTCGTTGAGTAAGCGAAAAGAGACCTCATATTTGCTGGAAGGGGGCTATGAATGGAATTCAATGGGGCCATGAATGTGGACCTACTTGCAGACTAAGACCGGCAATGGGCGAGCAGATAAAAAGGAGTGGATGCGAATTGGTCAGACGTCGTGTCCCTTTCGTTGTAATGAACGGTGTCCATATGTAACTGGCACATCAATAATGACGCTACAAAAGAGCAGACTCTCTTCAACTTGAATGGGTCTGGGGACCCTTTTCTTTTCCCACATTTACAAGGATTTTCACGTGAGAGCAACCTTCCCTTCGTGCCCCTCTAAAACTTCCGAATATAGACCCCAGTGTTCGGATAAAAAGCCTAGTTTGTACGTTTAGATCGCATAATGTACCGTTCCGATACCGAGCAAAAATACTAAAGTGTTTCATTTGGATATAGTGTGTGATTTTGTTAGACCTAATTCTCATAAAAAGCGTCAAATTTTAACTCAAGTCTCAATTCCTATCCAAACTTTTTTTTTAAAGTACCAACTTAAGGCTAAGCCTCAATTTTGGCCCATATTATTTTTTGTCTTGTAAAAGAACATCAATTTTTAGGTGAAGTCTAAGTTATGGCCCAAACTTTTTGCTGTCTCATAAAAAAGTGCAAAATTTAAGTCGGCATCCAAATTTGTCTGCCCATTTAGTTTCGGTTTGATCACATCATTAAGGATTTGACATATGTTATTTCATGCGTAGTTGGCGAAAACTTAATGGGGCCAGATTTGGGTAAGAACTAAAAATTGATATTTTTCTGTGAGATAAAAAAAGTTCAAGCCACGTCGGGACAAAAGAAAAGTTCATGCTATAATTGAGACATAACTTAAATTTAGATTTTTTTTTGAGACAAAATAAAATTAGGGATAAGAGACTAAAGTTAAAGTATGTGCTTTTAAAGGGAACTGGACTGTTTTTACTGTCATTCCATGGGTGCCGAGCATGAACAGTTGGTTGCTTTAGCGCTAAAGCAAATTACAATCATTACTTTAGAAGAAACTTGATGAATTTTGAATTTTGTAAAACCACTTTGGAACCACTGTCTATTTAAAAGGCCGTAATTCTGCAATTTGCAAAGTGTTTGAACTACCACCCCACTTTAAAGAGAGGATCTTGACTTGATCAAAGGCAAATTGAGCTGAGTCGACAAGCCGAGCAACAGGGAGATACCGAGTACCGGATTGTTTACGCTTCTTTTTGTTTACATATGAAAGTATAGGCTAGGCTTTTAAGCAATCGATGTTTACTTATAGATTAGACGTACGATACAGATCCGATTAGCAGCGTAGTCATAGGGGAGACAGTAGGAAAGCTAGCGGGTAGTTTACTGCCGAAATTCCTGAAGCGTGGGACCTGCAGTTGCGCCTTTCTTGTTTTGGCTAGAGGGGCGTTGCACTTTTTCAAAGGTGTGCTTAGGGAAGAAAATTAGCTTGCCCTTTGCGTCACGAGTGTTTCTGTGGATTTCTAGAGAACGAAATGGTGGAATTAAGGTAAGAAAAAAGGAGGCCCTTTGATCTAAAAGTCTTTCAAGATTTGGAAAGTCGGGGATACGGAGTTACGAAAGGATGCTAGGAGTTAGGATCCGTCGTGGTCCTAGAATACATCCCTAATGGACCATGAAACCGCGAATCGCGAGAGATAATTCACGAGGTGCAGTGGACTGGAAACTAGGAGTCAATTGATCCTGACATGAAAGATGCCAAATAGGTTGTTGTGTGCTGTCAAAGTCAACTTAGCCCCATAGAATGGGACTGAAACGGCTTGATCTTTTGTCTTGGAACAATTCTTTTGCCTATAACTTGGGGCGTTGAACGGGTATTATGGGGCAAGCTTGATGATTTGTTGGATCCACGTAAAGAGGCAATCGGCATCACGGGGAGAGAGAGACTGAATTTGAGTCTAACTATCAAATTTCTCCCTCCCATTTTCTTCCATCTATCAATTTAAGTGTCGAAAGTTGAGAGCAATATTGGGGTGTGATTCATTCTCTCTATGAACACAATAATACGGGAGTCTCACTCACTCCCTAATGGAGGTTGCAGGGATAGAAACTATAAATAACTACTAGACATATATAATCTATTTTTCTTATAATTGAGGGGTGTATAGAAAGGTATAATGTGCTAATGGAATCCTCTATTGGATGTAGCGTTATTTTAAGATAAATTAAGATAAAATCTTATGTCTTAAATTCTTTCTTTTGTTTTTTATTCTCTATTTTCTTGTGATCATATGCTGAATTCCTAACAAGTGAGAGACAAAGAGAAGGATAAATTTGAGTCTAGCTATCAACTTTATTCCTCTCGTTCTCTTTCGTCTACCGACTTAAGATTAGAGTTTCACGTTGGGTCACAAATCTGGATGCCTTATCTATCTATGCAAGTCGAATCTCGACTGAACATCCAGTTAACTCCAGAGCATAAGATAATGCACCGTCATTGATCAATTAGATGTGTAGGGCATGTTCAATCTCATGCGGGCACTACCGATCTCTTAACGTGCCTCCCATAATCAAAAGTGGGGAAAATGACGATGTTCCGATTCGCAACTGGTCGATGTTGGGAATCTCCCGAGCAACAATATGTTCCACTAGTTGCCGCTACATTATTCTTTCCAAAATGTGGGACAAATTAAACTAAGATGCGACATTGGTCATAAGCAGTTCTATTCTTGGGTCAGATTTTTCAATTCATATGTGTTCAAAACCCCCCATGTGATGTGCTGATCCCTCACTTGTCTTGCTACGAGTAGGTCCAATGTCATGCCCGCTAGAATATGGAACTGACAAATAATTAATAAATCTTAAGACTAATTAAAATTATATAGTTAAAATCTGATTGGAATATTATGATTTATATATTGAGTACCTAGAAGAACTCACTTAAATTATATCTTTGACCCATCAAAACTGTATAGTTAAAACACACATCGATCGAAGTTCGATTTTCTTGTTTTAAATGTATGAATTAATGATTACTATGATCAATTTGCGAGTAATTAAAGTTAATCTGCTAAGAAGCCCATCCACCCAATCATTTTTTCCAATTTTGAGATTATACATCGACAAAATATTAAAGTAGTCAAGAAATTATTAACAATCCAACAAATATTCTTCTTCCAATGATTGTCACCATCCCCCATGTGCCCATAAGATATGCCAAATCTGCTCCATGATATAAAATTAAAGAAAAGATTTGGAATATGAAATTCATATCGGATTTCTAATTAGTATTTGGAGGTGACAATGCAACAAAAAAAAAAAACTAATAAAAATATTTAATTACGCTTGATGGCAGTATCGCGAATCTATTATTTTTTAAGGGATTTATCCTTGAGAATAGAATAGATTAGATTATACGTGCTTGGTAGAGGGGGAAGAAGTTGATGGCATGTATTTGGTCTTTATTGACGAAGGGCATGAATCAAATCGTTTTGTGAATCTTTTGATCTTCTTGTTGATTAGGTGATCACATTGAGTAATTAATTGTGATGGCAATTGGTTTTTTTTTTTTTTTTCAATGATGTCACAATTTTGGGTTTCACATTAGGTTGAATCAGCTCCTCGATCCATTAGAGGCAAGCTATCCCCATCTAGAATGTGAAAAATCATTTTGATGCTCTTGGAACACAACATAATGTATACTAAAGATTGAGTATGTTGTGCTAATTGCACAATTACAACCTTAAGATTCTGTTAATAAACACCGTTAACAATTTGCCTATATGAATAACAGCATTGATATGGTATTCATGTGACTTTCGTGAAATAAAATTATGTTCTTTTGGCTGAAAAATTATATGATAGAATATTGACGGAGGGTAAATATATTATATAAGTATAACTTTGGGAGTTTTTTATGTCATAAGAAAAATATTATGGTAAATGTGTCAAAGTGGATATGCTTTAAGATTATTGATATCACAAAATAAAGTAGACATAATTTGATATTTTTAATATCACAAAAAAATTTAAAATAAATATGTCACAGTAAACATAATTTAAGAGTTTTTAATAACTTTTCCCCTTACTTCTTTTTATAATCCTTTGATTGCTCTGATCACGAGCTAATGCCGTGCTCCTAGATGCATCCTAGTGTAATTGTCATCCCAAGAGAATCACTTCCTTCCCTCTAGAATGACCAGAAAATGGTGCATCGACCTTGAAACAAAACCCTAAATTCCCTTCTAAGGCGTTTAAGTTAAATTCGCAAGTTCAGTCAACCCGTCGATACTCCACATCAGTATTGTTATCTCCCTTGCTATCATCATCGTTACTTCCAATCCGGACCCCTAAGTCTTTCCCGACCAAGTTAAAGTCAAAAAAGAAAGCGACCGGATGGCCCTTTCCAACTGGGAAGGAAACTGCGCGGAAACATCATGAATCGTCTCTCTCTCTCTCGACAAAAGAACCCGTCAATCTTTTAACGCATGCCGACCTCCTGGTTTCTTCTGGCAAAAGGCGTCGTTAACTCCTTGGGGGCCAACTAAGATGCGAATAATCCCCCAAAAGGTCCTCCGAAAGGTGAGTTTCTTCCCAATTTACCCCCTGTCAAATCATATCTTGACAAACTAGGCCGGACCTAGTTCCCCCTAGGCCAATCTCCGAGAAACAATGGCGACGACCAAGACAAACCCCATTAAGGACCACCTTGGCTCGCGCCGTTGAAGCTGCATAGCATGCGAACAAAAGAAAAATATCTAACTAAGTCATAAAACTATTTCGTTTGAACTTGTAAACATAAAATATGGGGTACTTCTACCGTATTGAAGAAGAAAAATATGCAATTTGAAATAAAAAATGTGAGACGTGTGGATATCGAAACGTTAAAATAAGAAACATGACTAGGTTGGATGTTTTTACTAAAGGAACTATCGCTTGCGGCTCTTATACATGAAAATACCTATCATTGAAGTTGCACAACATATGAACAAAAGAAAATATGATTAATGCCAATATATTCATGGCAAATTTACTCCATTTACCTTCTGTTAATTTTGCCGTCAAATTAATAAATTGGATAATATGTGATAGTTAATGGGTATACTAATTTAGGGTTTTATCATTTATTTGTCATAATGACCGACTTGAGGATTGTGATAGTTAGTAAATTGATCATAAATGTACCAATAATTTAAGGCAAATCTGTTATCAATGTACCGATTTAGAATTTTTGTATTACTGTAAGGGTAAATTAGTCATATATGACCACCCACCTGGGTGGCATTGCTGGTTCGTGCTCTCTTCCTCTCGGAAAAGGTCGATAGTTCGAATCCCAGTTTCGTCATAGGGTGACTTTCTGGTTGCATGTGTGTGGTTTATTCTTTTAGTTGTCGGCGGGGTGCGGGATTCTTTAGGTCATAAAAAAAAAAAATTAGTCATATATGTATCAATTTTGAATCTTTTGGTGGTATTAATTAAATATAATATTATATTGTGGAGAGAGAGTGTTAACAAAGAAAAAAATTGCCAACTTTTTTCATGTTGTGTCTATTGAATATTTCAGTAGACAAAAAGGTCACCCGTTTCCTGGTTGTTCTCAGGAGGAAGCTTCGCGGAAGCTGCAATGGCGGTACTCCCCCCACCTCCGTCTCCTCCATTTAACCACCACCTCGCTCCCTTCCTCCTTGCCTCAAGCCCATTCCTAACCTTCTCTCTCCTCCCTCTCCCTCTCTCTCCCTCTCTACACATTCCGGGTCCGGCGTCTTCCCTCGTCGCCCGCCATGAAGCTCATAAAGATCAACCGGCTCAGCCCCAAACGCCTCTTCGGGTCCAAGAAGGACCGGTCGGACGTAACGAGGCCGGAACTGTCGTTCGGGTCCGGCACGACCACCTCGTCGTCGTCCTCCGCCTGCTCCTCGGCCGCGTCGTCCGTGCACAAGCGCGGCAGCGGCAGCGGCGGCGAGGCGCGGACGCCCACCAGCGTGCTACCCCCGCAGCTCTCCGGCGAGTGGTCCGACGCGGCGTCGTCGTCTGACATGAACTACGAGCTCGCCCGGGCCTTCACCTACATCGACGTCGACAACGACGGCGTCCTCTCGCGGGACGACCTCGAGGCCCTGCTTAGCCGGCTCGGGGCCGAGCCGCTGAGCGCGGACGAGAAGGCGCTGATGCTGCGGGAGGTCGGGTGCGCCGACGACGGCGGCGGCGGAGCCGGCGGCGTGAGGATCGAGGAACTGCTGAACCGGGTCGGCTCGGCGGGCGGGGAACCGGACTGCGACGTCGAGATGCGGCGGACGTTCGAGTTCTTCGACCGGGACGGCAACGGGAAGATCACGGCGGAGGAGCTGCTGGAGGCGTTCGACGCGATGGGGGACGGGCGGTGCACGCTGGAGGAGTGCCGGCGCATGATAGCGGAGGTGGACAGGAACGGAGACGGGTTCGTGTGCTTCAATGACTTCAACCGTATGATGGGGCTGCAGATCTGATCGTTGTAGTCATTGATAAAAAAAGAAAAAGAACAAGAAAAAAGATGTGATTATGAGATTGGATCATAGTGCCTCTGATGCTTAAATTCCAAGTTTATTATTTTTTTAAAGATTTTTTTTGTTTATCTTGGTGGAACTCAGATCTTGAGGGGAATTGATCAAATCCGTCTGATTTATCGGACGGCTGAGATTAATTGGTCCTAAAAAACGAAGGTGCATTTCGATTATTTTTTTCCGTACAGATAAATCAAGAATTGATTTTCGGCTCTTCAAAGTATGCTTTGGGCATGTTAGAATGGTTTTTCGACTGAAATGCTGCTAATCCAAATATGAGGTGATAAATCACAGTACAAATGTAAATCTGATGGAATTTACCGACGAAGAAGTGGAGCAAATGCAATTCTTTTTTCGATTTTCAATATTAGAAAATAATATTAAGAGTTAATATCACGAAAATTTTAAAATTGATAAATTCGTGATAAATTTATTCTAAATTAAATGATATATCTGTAATAAATTTAGCTTTTGTTAATTTTTCTTTTCCCTTAAATTTTATCATTAAGTTGTTGAATTGGTTAACACACAGCAATTAGATAAGTGTATTGGTTTTGGGTTTTACCATCCGTTTTGTTTTAGGTATATCATTTTGTGATTTTTGTGATATTAATTAGGGCAAACAAATCGAATCCAGTACTGGTTTAGTTGTCAATTGCTAAAGTGGAACCAATGTCCAAGCAATTCAATTTCTAATTCCAAGGGGGAGCTGGACTGTCTATGGTGATTTTTATTTATTTACTTTTTAAACGTTTCATCTGTGACTTGTCTCCTATTTCAGTCTTTTCTCTTTGCACCACAACGCTCAAGTCTGCTGTTCTCTTTCGGTTTTTCCCTTTCTCTGGGTCTTTTGAGAAAATACTCAACTGATTCTATTAGACTGCTTGAGAATCGGACCAAACTAGATGATCTAGTTGTCGGTTCCGAAAATTGGGTATTGGTCCCTAGGTCTAGTTCCCGATTTTGGAGTGGAACTAAACCAAACTAAAAATCGATCACTCTTAGTATTAATATAATATAATGAAAGTTGACAGATCTTAAATTTGTCACAAAATGTATCAGTTTAAGGTTTTTTATAATCAAAAAGTTAGTTCAGACAAATTTGTTAACGATCAGTTTAGAGTTTCTTATGGTCAAAAAATTATTTGAGATGAAATTGTCACAAGTGTACTAATTTATATTTTTCGTGGTGTTAACCATGATATTCAATAAATTTTGCTTTCATAGTCGTTGTGATAAAACGTCTAACAAGAAATGAATAGGCCAAAAATTAAGTTGGGCAATGTTAGATAATTAGTTCTCTTCCAAATTGGATCTGGATCCTTTATAAGCATCATCCTTTGACATTTTGGAAACTCGGCGGGAACACTGAACTCGGGCAATACTCTTGCAGGTCGTTGACTTACACCACAATAATCGGGTCGAGGCCTTCGAGTTTTGTATTCAAATCGACCCTTTGATGCTTAAATTAGTATATGTATGTGTTGAGAGGAAATTGAGGAGATGAAAATAGCCGGTCCAATGCCTGGGTGCTTGACTTACTACTTATAGTTTTCCATTTTGGTGGGCTGTTAGGTAAAACTTCATAAGTGGCGGTGACCGGATTGACTGGTAAATAAGGTGGCTCAACAAGTGGCATTCCTATCGATCTTAAGAACCAATGCAGATTTAGCCCTGCAGATAGTGGTTGCACTGTCTTCTTCCCGAATGAGGTAATCCTCACGTAGTGTCTTATCGAGTGCTATTTCTCGTGCAACATCGGGCCCAGAAATGAGTCATAAAAAAGCATCGAGGAAACCGAGATGTAACAATTTGGACGGTCAGATTTAGATCAACTTTTGTTCCCCGAGATCGTCTTTTTCTCTTGGAATTCAGACGGGAGTTTGGAATCGATTCCACGCACCTGGCTTGCGTGAACGTTCCACATTCTTGTTCCCTCGAAATTTCCATGCAACTTCTTCACCTTCGTGGCATGTGCTCCATCATGGGATTAGGTATGACGAGAAATGATTGCGTCATGAAGTGGCATTTTATCAGGTGCTTTTGAGGTTATTTTCCTGTTTGGAGTACATTGGTGTTTCAACGGATAAAGTTGCTATACTTTAGACCAGTTGAAAACCACAGCATCGCGAGTACACATAAAGATAGCCTCATATAATGCGAATACTTTATTAAGTGCCTGAACAGTTGCCCATTGTTCCAAAATCATGTACCACAACGTGTTTGTCATTGAAAACCTCTAGAGAAACATGGTGCATCATATAGTAATTTCGGGAATTATATAAATGCTTTGAACACTTTTCTTCCGGGTAAAAACGTGCGAGCTTTGTCATCATGGGAAAGCCAAGATCATCTTGCTGGACAATCCCGTGTGTTATAAGGTCATTTCATATAATTTTGTGTTGAAGTTTTGGAAGATGAGATAAACTACAGATCAACAAACATGCATATATAGGTAACTTGGTAGGTCTAGTCTCAAGATTATATGCATAAAAAGCCACAACAAAAGGGAAAGACGGAAGGGAAAAGAGGGATTTGATCCATTTCGTCTCCGAGAATGATTTGATATGTGAGTGATTTGAGAAGAAAGTAGATGGTGAGTTTCTTCGAAACTCACCAAGCTACGTACAAACATGTTTGGTCATGCTGCAAGATTGTCCATACAAGTTTTTCAACTCAAATTATAAAAGTCAATTCATCTCGGAGGTGGCGTTGAAGATGAAATCTAGCAAATAGTAATCAGCACATGAAGTGAAGGATACATGTCAAAATAAGATATTATGGAGAAAGTGCAAGTGGCTATAAATTCCATGATTCGGGTGTAAAGAAAAGATAGAAGTTGAAGATGATGTCACAATATGGGCTAATGGAAAGCTAAGTGGAGGAGGACAGGAGTAGAAAATGTGTATTGAAAATGTATGCATACAACTCTATATATAGTACATAGAGTCTAATTAATCTAGGCAAGAAATATACAAAAAAGGGAAAAACAATGATTCCGTAATATACGATATCAATCAAAGGGAATCATGTCAAATATACGGTATCAATTAGAGCCAAAGGTATCTTCATTATATCAACTAGGGGCAATGACATCTCTAACCCTACCTCTCAAGCTAATGGTTTATACACATCAAGGACTTTTGACTTGTTTAGTAAATACACATGTTGCTTTTGACACAAAGGTTTGGTGAAGATGTTTGTAGATTGCTCTGTTGTCCTCATTCCCTTTGTTTTGATCACTCAATCTTGGATTTTGTTTATGATGAAATGACAATCAATTTATATGTTTTGTTCTTTCATGAAAAATTAGGTTTATTGCAAATTTAAGCATAGCATCGTTGTCATAAAACAGGATTGTTGGTTCCTTTACCCATACACTGAGATCATGAAGCAATCCTCTTATTTAGATAATTTCACAGTCGGTTTTTACCATTGCTCAATATTCTGCCTTAGTAAATGATAATGAAATAGTCAATTGTTTCTTCATTTTCCATGAGAGTAGTGAGTTTCCCAACTTGACAAAGAATCTTGTAGAGGATTTTCTACTCATAGGGCAAGTGGCATAATCTGTGTCACAATATGCTATCATTTCCATTATCGTTATCTTGAGATAGTAGTATTCCCAATCTTGGACATCCTTCAAAGTATTTCACTGCTTTCAACGTAGCATTCATGCGGTACTGTTTTAGGTCGTGCATGAACTAACAGGGAATTTGTATTAACCGCATATATTGGGTTTGGTCATTGTGAGATAGATAAGTTTCCCAACAAGTCTTTAATGTGCAAAGATTCATCATTCTCCATATTGAGTATATCATCAACATATATCGGTAAGTAAATGGATGATGTACCTCAATTCCATGTAAATAAGACATATTCATGTCTTGAATGCTTGAATTCTACGGTTGTGAGTGTAGTGGCAAATTTAACATACCATTGATGGGAAGCCTTTTGTAGTCTATTGAGGGATTTGTAGAGATGATATACTCGATTGTCCTCTTGTTTGCGTAAACCTAGTGGAAAATTATATAGATTTCCTTTTTATAAATCCCTATGAACAAAAGCATCGTGGACATCCATCTAATGTGAAGACCAATCACGGAGCGCAACAATAAAGAGGTAGGAATGAACAATGACTTCCTTTACTACCGAAGAAAATGTTTCTTAATAATGAAAACCTTCTTGTTGTGTGAAACTTTTGTTACTAGTTTGCCTTATAACGCTTAATGGAACCATTTGCCCGTAGCTACCGGTCTTGATTTTATATACACACTTACATCCAATGGATCACCTATGAGATGGTAAAGGAATGAAATCCCATGTCTCATTATCTAGTAGAGCTCGTAATTCATTGGCCATGGCTTGTTGCCAATGGGGATCTTTGATAGCATAGTTGTATGAAGATAGACCCTACTAGATATTCTATTAATGTAGCACATATGTTCTTGTGACAGATAAGCAAAGCTATCATATGAGGAGATGGGATAGCGTGTACCAAGTGAGTTCAAGGCAAAGCAAATATAGTCTTTTGTCCATGTGGTCGGTTGTGTTACGTGCCCTGAACATCAAGGAGGGGCCGGATAAGACTAACTAGTATTGAGTGGCTTATGAGAAGTATGATCCGAAGGAGTAGAAGAAGGAGCCATAGTATCCTCTGATAATAATATTGGTGCCTTTTTGTTCATTTTTGGTGATGAATGAAGATTAATTTCATATGCAAGAGGTACCATATGAGGAACAATAATCAACTTTGAAGGCGATAAGTCTTCCTCACTCAAGAATGGATGGTGATTGGTGATGTCTTCTACTCATTCCTCTAAAGATGATTCCTTTTGGAAAGGGAGAATATCTTCATGAAAAATAACATCCTTGCTAACAAAAAATCATCCACGTGATGGATCTAGAATCAAATATCTCTTCTTAGGATGCCTCAACTGCATACATCATTGCATTTCCACTTGACATCTCTCGTAATAATGAATAGCTCATCTCGTCGTGACCTTCTCTTGAATTCTCAAAATTTCTGTCACTCCATTCCCACAGGGGCAGAGAATCTGTCGCTGTCTCGACTATGCTACTGGAGGCTCTGAGGAAGTCAGAATAGGAGAGCACTCATCTTAGGGTGGGCTTACTACTTAGATGCTTTCAGCAATTATCCGCTCTGCAAAGGTTTAGGTAATCCATAAATAAGCACTTAAGTGCATGGGGATCCAATTTGTCTCGAGGGCCCATAGTTAATATGTTACATAAGCATCCAAAGACACGAAGGTGATAGATATCGGGTCTTATGCCAAATAGTAGCTCAAAAGGAGATCATCCATTTAGGATTTTAGTCGGCATTTGATTGATTAAGTAGGTTGTTGTGACCAAACACTCATCTTAGAACGTTTCAAGAATGGAAGCTTGATATTTGAGGGCATGAGCAACCTCTAAGAGATGATGATATTTTCTTTCAACAATCCCATTTTGTTGAGGAGTGTAGACACAAGAACTTTTTTGAAGTATGCCATTTCAAGTGAAGAATGAGGAATATTTATGATAAAAAAACTCATGAGCATTATCAGTGTGAACTCGTGTGATGGATTTATGAAACTAATTTTTTATGAGGGTAATAAAAATCTTAAGATGGGAAATGTCTTGGGCTTTAGATTGCATGAGAAAAACACAAGTTGCACATGTATAATCATCCACGATTGTGAGAAAAAAATGAGATCCATTACAATTTGGAGTGTAATATGTTCCCCAAATGCCCATATGTTAAAGGGCAAAAGCATCATTAGCATGTGATGTGCTTTGAGGGAAGGGTAGCCATGATTGTTTCGAATAGAGCACTTAGGATGAGGAAAACTGACAGTGTGACCTAAACATTGATGAGATAATAAAACATTATTATTGATATTAGCATTACACAAGGTGCCCTTTTCCAAGGGAAAGTTAGAAAAGTCAAGATTTTTGGGTAGTGTGGCCCAAAATTGAAGTCCATCATGAGTTTTACCCAAGCCCATCTATTTTTCAATTGAAATGGCTTGCGATAAACATCCATGAGAATAAAAAATGATAGGACAAGATATGTATTTACAAAGTTTGGAGATGGAAATGAAGATGAATTAAAATTTGTGAATGAGAAGGACATTTTTCAATGAGATGGAAGGATTGAGACATACATTTTCCAATCTTGGTGACGAAAGTGTCGCATGGAAGCAAATTGGAGTATTATGAAAGGATATATGATCATGGTTAAGGAAATGTTCATCATAAATTATGTAATCACTAGTACTTGAATTAATAATTTATATTTTGGTTAAAATAAAGTTCCATAGGCAATAGGATATACCTGCATAATTGATCATTTGGTTTTGATTTCTCAACTGGCTTAGAACTTTCATGATTTACTGGAATTGATCATGATTGATGGACTGGTTAACATTAGCATGTGCTTTGACCGAAATATTCTTTTTTTTTACTTTCCTTGTTTGCCAGCTTCCTATGCAATTTCCATCAATTTCCAGGTCAGAGCTCTCGTGATGCCCTGGAAAAAATTGCCTTGGGGGCTGAACCTGGTCTGGCCGTATTTGTTGCCCTTCCTCCGTCTAGTTTTCTTCTGTCGTACAGTATGTATCTAGGCGTGGATTCCAAGGTGGGTCGTTGGAGGGGTTGTCGGGGTTATGCGACTTTGAATTCTAATTGCTAGGCATCTTTTCCTTGCCGGCTGAAGAACGGTGTGCGGAAATTAGTTTAGAGAAATTGTTCCGGTATCATGTCATAATATGAGTTAAGAGAAAGTTAAATGGATGAGAATATGAGTAGAAAATGTTTATTGCACAACCCTATTTAAAGTATATAGAGTCTAATTAATCTAGGCGAAAAACATACAGGAAAGGAAAAATAATGATTCCCTAATATATAATATCAGTTAAAAGGGAATCATATCAAATATACGATATCATATTAATATCAAAGGTATCTTCATCATATTAGGGGCAAATTTATCTCCAACAATGATGTTGGATTTTACGAACATCAATCAAGATGTGGTATATTTGGGTGCCATTCATGGTGCGACTTCAGATGAAGGAGACGGAGGGAACGAGTAATAAGGTGTTGAATCATGTTCGCATAGGCTCCAACTGCTCCTACTGCTAGGATCTTGCCTGAGCAATTGGCTTTCAAGCATTCTAATTACTTGAGACATCTCGGGGCGGACCGATGGATTGTCGTGCGTGCACAACAATGCCAACCGGACTAGTCCCTCTGCTTCCTCTTCCGGGTAGTTCCCCTGCAATTCGGGATCGATCAACATTTTCAACTCGTTCATAATAATACCTCCGTCCGTCAGTTCTTCCAAAACGATATGTTTGTCAAACGCCAGCGGAAAAAGGTTCCAAGTCGCCTGTCCGGAGACGAGCCGGAGAAGCGTTCTCCCGTAGGCGAAAACGTCGTTCTTCAGCGTGCACTTTCCTGTGTAACTGTACTCAGGGGCAACGAACCCAAGCACGCCATGGATGACGTTGTCAGCATAAACATCGTCATAGCCATGATAGGTTTGAGAACCGGAGTCGGATGCAACTGAATCTTCTACCCGGGACTTCATAATCCCCTCCTGTACATTTCTCTCCTGCATGATCACCGCAGCGCTGAAACCTGCTATCACTGCCTCAAATTGCGTGTTCAGCATTATACTATGCGGGCATATGTGGCGGTGCATGATCCTGCCATTACCTTGATTGTGCAGGTGCGCTAGACCTCTGGCTGCTCCCAAGGCTATTCGCTTGCGAGTTGTCCAATCGAGAGGTCCGGTCGACTGGTCCCGTCGTTCCCCAAGATTAGAAGCGAGGCTGTTGTGGATCATCAAGGGATAGACCAGTAAAAGCTCTCTCTTTGCCCTGCAAAAGCCCCTCAGGCTAAGCACGTTTGGGTGTGTCGAAATCGAGCTTGCCACTTGCTTTTCCCTTTCAAAGATCTCTTCCCTTTCTTGATCTATAGTGACTGCTCTTTTCACAGCCACTAGAGAACCATCGGCCAAGCGTCCCCGATAAACTAAGCCGAAATCACCTCCACCCACGATGTTGCGATGGCCAAACTGGTTTGTCGCGTCTCGTAGCTCCTTTAGAGAGAAGCTTTTAGGAGGTGTTGGATCATCTTCATCGGCACTGGAGAAACTGAGGGATCGGAGATTGAACACCATGCTCAAATGCCCGTGCTCTTCGTCAACGCAAAGGGATGGAATTCCTTTTATGCATTCCAATAACAAGACAAGACGCGGTATTAGGTTTCTAGGAAATTGTATTTTGGGCCAGATTTGAAATGGTCCGCCGAAGATAGAGAACAAGTCCAAACATAAAAAGACTTTTGAAATGATCCCTCAACCATTGATTTTATATACAATGCCATCTGTGAATTTTTAATTTATTCAATTTAGCTCTTTTTGAATTTTAAACAGTTTCATATAACTTAGGGACTTCATTAAACATTGAATATTTATCATAATTTAAGGATGGCATTAAATAAATTAAAAATTTATTGATGATATTGTACAAAAAAAAAAAGTTTAAGAACATTATTGCACTTAAACAAAATTCAGTGATCATTTTTGCCATTATCCCATTCAGAGATGAACTTACATTGAATAGATGCATAGATTCAGTTGACCGCGTAAGGTCCAGAGACAAAAATTTCATCCATAAAGGGCCACTACAGAGTTCCTATGCCAGAGTAATTGCAAAGCCTCGTAAGGTGAAAGATCCAAGCTCTCGGTCTTGTTATCCTCCCTCGTTGTCAATCACTACGGCTTCGCAAAAGTCATCTTGGCGGAAAACTTGCGTTGCTGGAAGTAAATGGAGAATAATTCAATCATCGTCCATGGAATAAAACAGAAGAATTAGTCGTCCAGGAGTACAGAGCACCAGGATCAAGTCAATTTATCCCCAACTTCACAAAAAAGTAGTTGGTTTCGCTTAGATCCCTGAAAACCATATGACATCGAGTAAAAGTTTTACTTGACATATTGATAAACTAGTTGAGGACACTGCGCTTTGCAGAATTTGAGAATTGACTTACTGATATTTGGTGATAACTACAAGCTTAATTTCTATGAGTAGCTCAAATTTGGCTTAGAAGATGGCAATCCTTACATGTGTAACATAAAACTTGTCCCAAAAGATTAGTGGAGACAGTGGAAGCAGGAGATGATGTCGAATATGAAAGAAGGTTGATCAAGATGTAGCATTGCCGTGCCTGTCACAGAGCAATTTTGGACGCAGGAGAAGGAGGGAAAGAGTAGTAAGTGGTGGAATCACTGCTTTGACTGCAACCGTGCCGACTGCTAGGATCCTGCTCCTGCCCAAGTAATTGGTTTCCGAGCATTCTAACCACTTGAGACATCTTGGGTAGGATTGATGGATTAGCATCTGCACACAACAATGCCAATCGGACTAGTTGCTTTGCTTCTTCTTCCACATAGTTCCCCCACAAATTGGGATCAATCACTCTTTCCAACTTGTTCTCATTCATCATCTGACCAATATATTTTTCCAAACTGAGATTTTCATCTGCTAGCACACCAAACTCCATACTCTTCTGTCCACAGATAAGGTGGAGAAGAGTTTTCCCAAAGGCGAAAACGTCGTTCTTCAGTGTGTGCCACTCAATAGTTCCCTTCTCTGAATTCCTCTCATCCGTGCTGTCCAAGCTGTCCAAGTCTCCTGTCTCAGCCTTAGATCCAAAGCCTAAAAATATACTTTGCAGGCAAAAGCAGCGATGCGTGATGCTAACATTACTTTGATCGTGCAGCTGGTGCGCAAGACCTCTTGCTGCTCCCAAGGCTATACGCTTCCGAGTCATCCAATCGAGAGTTTGGTTCGACCAATCCGGTCTTGCTCTACGACAATAAGCACTGCTAAAATGCATCATCAAGGGATAGACCAGGAAAAGCTCCTTTTTGGTCCTGCAAAAGCCCCGTAGCATGTTTGGGTGTGTTGGAACCGAGCTTGCGTCTTGCACTTCTCTTTTGAAAGCCTCTTCCCTCTCTGGATCAATGGTGATTGCTCTTTTCACTGCCACCAGAGAACCGTCCGCTAAGCGTCCCCAATAAACCATGCCGAATCCAACTCCTGCGAAGAAGTTGTTGCGGCTAAAGTTCTGGGTCACGGCTCGGAGCTCCTTTAGGGAGAAGCTTCTAGGATGCGCTCGATCATCTCAATGGATTCGCTGAAACTGAAGGTTCGTAGATTGAACACCATGTTCAGAAACTTCGATTCTTCTTCAACCCAAATGACTGGTATGAGCTTGATAATTTCTGCAGGTGCTGATTGATGCCGGAGACGCTTTCTCCAAACCAACATAGAAAGACAGTCTTACAATACTTCAAAAAATAATTTTTTTTTTTTGGGGTCCAAATTGTCAACATGGAGAAAGGTCTTAAAATCGTTAGACGAGAGAAGGAATGCTGGAGTAAATGCATTAGACCTGGTCTCTAAGTCAGACCACGCGAAGGGAAAGCCCTCGTTGAACTTTGACTATCGAATTTAGACTTTGTGTGGATGTCGGAAGATCGTGCAAAACATTTGAACAAACTTGATTCCTAGTTGGGGTTGAACACTTTAATGTTTTTTCTGCAGAGGTGTGTGCGCTGCGCCTTCTAGCTTGTGGCAGGCGACATTCGCAAATTACCACCTGAAGAAATTAATTATGAGTTCTTTGAAGCAAATAAATCTTATGGATGAAAAGCTACTAATCTTCCCTAAAAAAAGTCATGCCCCTTCTTGTGATTAATGCACATCAAAAGTCATAAACAATTTATTCCTGCCACATTACATTTTTAATTAAGAGTTTCACAAATTCCAACATATAGGATTTGAGAATTTCTATATTAGATTGAGAGATTGTTTTTGCGAGAAATTACGATGACTAAAAACTATGCGAGTTATTCGGTACGATGAGGGGTTAGGAAACAACAAAAATGTTTGAGTAACTCTAGTGATTTTAAAATTTCTATTGTATTGCTCAATCCATAATGGAATTTGTGCTGCTTTCTATGTGGGGTATGTCACATCGATTAAATCATGTAAATATAGTGTTTGAATTATTTCCTCATTTTGTTTATTTTATTATTGCAAAGTTATAAGAGAGATCTTACAACAACGAAAAAAAGTAAAGTCCATAGGGTTTTCTTAAATGAGGTATCAATAGGAGGAGAAAGCCATTAGTTGGCCGAAAAAAGTGTAAAAAAAAAAGAAAAGTCTCCATAACATTAAAAATTCCAAGCTGGTATCTCATGACATGTTAACTAAAAATTAATTTTTCTCATTAAAAATTCCATTTGCATAAGAAAAGGGAGAAAGTCCTTCTGTTAATTGGAGACTATATTCTGAGTCTCTGGTGCTGACCTTGAATAAGTAAGGAAAGAAAGACATCCATTTTATCTAATGTGAAGTGGAGGTATCCAAGTCAGAAGTATGCTCCTCAAAAAATGGAAAGCATCACATCACGCTCTTACAGTGGAGTTGTTGGGCTAAAGGCAATGTATATTATAGTTGCATGGACTTGAAAATTGACATATTCTTTGGTAATGGAGTGTTCACACATTGCAAGTTGTCGAAAACTTACAAATGCCAATATATAATAATAAAATCATCAGACATAAAAGCAAGTTGTATTGATCTATCAAACCATGTATTGTTTAATGTTTTTGTTATATAGTTGAAATAATTGCACAAATAGCAATATTCCGACATGAAATCCTTGCATTTTGTTCCAATAATATGTAGCTAATTGTCTGGTATTAATAAAATATATTTCTTGCTTTGATGCGATAACAATATTTCCTAGGCTTTTGGTCGATAAGGATTTCTAAGTAATTCTTTTGTGTGGGAAAGATAATGGAGATGTAATTATTTCGCGATAGAAAAATTTCTGTGTGACAACATAAATACATAACTGTATTAGTTACACACTTTAGCTACGAATTTTGTTATTTTTGCTATTCTTATTAATCATATGGATAAAGAAGCATGACTTTATTCAATTATTTGAAAATATACAATTTCTTTGAGGTAAAATCATGCTTGTGCGAGTATACCTTAATAGATTAATTCATGAATTGAAGAGGTAGATGTGATCCTACGCAATTTATACAACTCTGATTTCATCACTGGTAGAAATACTAATACATATCACTAGTTCATAAGTAGGTGTTACGATTTGTGACTTCTTTTAGTTTCTTGCGCAACATGATTAATTAATGACAAAATTCCCAACATTGATTGGCTAGAGATATAAAAAATTGGACATTATTATTATTATTATTACCATTATCATGCACACTTTTCTAAAGCAAGCATTAAATGAACAATTTTCTTGTCTTTGCATGCCAGAAAAAGAATAAGAAGACATATCCAAAATTGAGAAAGAAAATAAAAATTGAATTTTAAATTTCCTCGCTTATAGATATAATGCAAGGGTGAACTTGGATGTTGCACTGTTAATGCAATCAAGGAATTTTATCAAATGCAGTTTCTTTTGTATTCTTTTCCCTTGGCCAATGTCATCATTTTTTTTTTTCCTTTTCAAAGCTAACCCGCAATAAAATATTAAGTAATTTATATGTATAAGAAGGTTAAGTGGAAAATATAAAAGTGAAACAAATTAGTGTTATGCCTTATCAGAAATTTCCATCAGTTTCTAGGTCAGAGCTCTCATGCTGCCCCTGGAAAAAAATTGCCTTGGGGGCTGAACCTGGTCTGGCCGTACGTGTTGCCCTTCCTCCGTCTGGTTTTCTTCTGTCGTACAGGATGTATCTAGGCATGGACTGTCAAGCCCGCTTTCTCTGATGAAGGTCCGTAGTCGCCAAAGCACAACAAGTGAATCCATCATCAAAGCAAGCCCAAGTCCAACCAAGATGGCCTGCTGGATCTGTCGAAATTTAAAGCCTGCAAAAGGTGGCGGCTCTCAAGACCATCGCATTCATCACACTTCCAATGTAACCAGCATAATGCATATCTTCCGATAAGTCATTGTTGACACCTAAATTTTGATAAATCATTCATAATTTAATATTGTATAGCATATAGTTTTAGGAGCATAATTTTTCAATAATTTGCGGTGGTCGATTTTGAAAAGACAAGAGATGTGGATGGTTCAAAAGTAAAATATATCTACAAGGATGTGGCCAGTTCAAAAGTCAAGCATATCTGCAGGGATGTGGTCGGTTCAAAAATAAAGTATATCCGCATGGTCAAGAAAAAGGAATGGATATGGTTGGTTCAAAGGTAAAGTATATCTGCATGGTTAAAGATAGGAAAAAAGCAAAAAAGGATATATTCGCAATAAGAAAGTCGATCATCGTGTCATTATCTTGTTTTTTTTGAGGGCACCATGTTGTCTTGCCTATAAAAGGGGGGCAGACACACATCGAGAGGGGGGCTGAAAAGTGAGAGCGAAATTGTGAGTGAGAGAAACACGAGAGACGAGAGAAAAGAGAGAGCTCGAAGAGAGTTCAGCCGCGTCTTTTGCTGTGGACTGAGTTGCCGCACCATCACAATCAGTCCCAACCGCTCGAACACATCCCTGCTGTCCTGCTTCACCATAGCACCTGACGAAGCCGGTTCGCTGTCCATCAAATTGACTCAGGTTTGTTGCTGCTAGAGTCGACCACGACGAGGAGTTATCCCCCCATCCGTCCCTCACGCTGCCGAGCCCAACGTGGGTGACAACGAGTGCCTGCCGCAAGCCTAGTCACTGCACTAACGCGACGCTACTTTGCTCTGGCCTCCTTTTGTCGTCGCTGCTGCTTCCTGACCCGTGATCCTTGCTGAGCCATCAAGTGACACCTACCAACACGTGTCTCCGAGAGCATCAGTTGCCTCCAACGGCCATAAGGCAAGAGGACAGGAAGACTGAAGGCAACACAATTATAGAGAGCCGAGTAGTGGACGTGTGGTGAGGAAAAAGAGCGACTTTGACCACCGATTGAAAGACTTCTTTGCGTAGCAGACAGGTGGATTTGAGGAAGAGAAAGCATCCCAGTTCCCTCACCGAGGAGCCCCCATCGTGAATACTACCTCACGGACGTATAATCGAGAGCACCCAACGTGATTCGCCACGAGCAGCTCAGCCACGCCTGTAGACCAGCCGCCCCTTCGCCAAGAGCCACACTCGGATTAGGTAAAATCTCGTCTGATTTTATTTTCGAATACTTAGTTTTCTTACTTGAAATATTGCGGTTATACTTGATTGAACTTCATACCTAGTATCCCAAATTTCAAGTAACCTTTTAAATTAGAGATTATTCTCTAATTTCTTAACGTGCTATAATCGTCAATCCAATCTCAAGTCTGAGATACGATTCGCGATTGCACGGAAAATCGACCAATTCGATCTCATGCTCGAGATACAATTTGTCGATTTTATTTGTTTCTTGGGTGATTGATTTTATTCATAGAATATGTTTTAATTGACGTAGATTGCATGTTAGGATAGGGTTCATCTAGTTAGAGATAACATAAACTAGGATTCGGTCTAGATTAATCCCTTAGATTGAATTGGATAATTTCTAGAACTAGGAAATTTATTTGTTTATTTCATGAAAAAAAAACAAAAAAAAACATATCACTTGCATGTCATGTAGTCTAGGTCACATCATATTATCTATGCATCGCATAGAATTATATCATCTATTGCATGTCATCTAGCACATCATCCATTGTCTGTCATCTACCAATTACATGTTTAAGGTCATTCGAATGCGTGACATACTAGGATAGTTGCATTAAATATTTTCTAGCATTAGATCAAGTTAAATAACGTCGCATGACATATAGTTTGCATATTAGGTTGCACATTGCATGCCATTATAGTTAGACACTTCCGTATGTCATTACATGCATTGCACGTTAGTTTTAGGCCTCATTAAATAAGAGAAAATCCAAAATTTGAGTGATCGCATATTAATTAGAAATCACTTTTAGGTCGATGTGATTTTCTAACTAATATTGCAGATGCTTTAGTAGCTTCAAGGTAAGTAATTTCCTCCCTTTCCTTGCAATTTATTTAATGCTTTGATAATTGAGTGCTAAATAATGATTGCGCATTTGCATGATCACATTGAATGTTAGGGAGTAAATTAAAATCAATGCAAACTGCCTGCCAATCATTTTTTTTAAATAAAAGAGAAAAGGTACCGAAAGGGCGTTAGAGAAATCTAACGTAATCAAGTCCCCGATCCCATAGTCTCTGGTTCGTAGGAGTAAAGTAATCCTCCCGTTACTTTACTTGGGTTTCTAATCGACCCACCAAAAAAATAGATTAGTGGCGACTCCAAGTAAAAATCATTTGCATGCTAAAAACTTAAACCCTAAGTCGTGAATTGGTATGGGCTTGGGAGAGCCCGAGCTAAGTTTAGGCTTAGTAATCCATTAGCCAAACCCTAGGTGGTGCACCCGAGGTGAGGTCGCGACAGTCATACATTATGCACCATATCATAAACGACATATATAGCATAGCCAACAAATGTCAAAGTCATTTGATCTCTAATGTCAAGAAAACCTTTTGCTCATGCTTTGTCACATCCCGAGTCTCGAGCATGCGACACTCTTTCACTTTGGTCTAATGAATGTGATGTCCTATGACATATCTCCAACCATTCTTTGTATATTTCCATTTGCGTAAGCAGAAAACAATTTATCACCTAGTCAAACAAATAACAATAGAGATAGCAGGATGATCAATCATTATAGCAGCAAACCAACTCATTTATTTATCTACAAGATTAATCCCTAAAGGAACACTTTTAATTACAAACTCATTAATAGACAAGTTCATTTCCGAGCCTACAAAAAAATGTTAGGGTTAGGTTAATCTACTCCATCAAAAACTTGGGCGTAGTATGTCCTTCAAGGACTACCAAAATATAGAGACTCCTCAAAGTTGGGTTTCATCAGGTCATAGTCAGAGGGGTACGGGTTAGTTGTTGGTGGGGTAGCATCGAGATTCACCACTGTCCCATCAGGAGGGTCTACCTCTATTAGATTCCATTCCACATCCTCAAGGTCCGTACCATGTGGGCCATCAAAACCACGCAGAGCGTTGAGTAGAATCTTGCTCTTTATGATAAACCATGCCAACAACTTATGGGGAACCCACATCCCAAATCCCTCATCCATCTAAACGGTGGACACATACTTTTTGTACAAGTGCACTCACCTAGGAAATTGAAGGGTCATGACAATGGTGTCCTAATCCTTGGAGACCCCAAATGGCACCAAGTGATGTGCCATCCTAGGAACCTGAAATTATTTAACAACGACAAATGAGATATAATCTCAATAAGTTATTGCCCTAAGCTCCAGTTAGGACATCAGTTCGCCTTGAGGTATCTATCACACAATCAATTCACTCAAGCAAATCAACAGCAAAACCACTCTCGTTTGCTTTAGCCAACAACTCGATCTATCCAGTAACCCCATAATAATAACTGATAAGCAATTGACTTGCAAGCAACTTTACCCGATTATGCCATACCCTGCATGATAAGTACATATGCATATCAAAATTAATGCGCCTCGCACTCTCAGTGCTATATTAATCAATCACAATCGATCTTATTTGGCCATTGCCACACTTTGCACGTTACCAACTTAGGCATGTCATAATCAGTGCAACAAACATGAGCATAATTAGAACTAGTGACAACACGTTTCCCATGCACTTTGCATTTATAAATGCCCTCGAGGGGCCACAATTGAACTCCCATTGGTGTGTACAATCGAACTTTTGTTAGTGTCTTCTAGTTTAGTCAGGTATCATCCTACCCCATTAGGAATGGCTATGTCTAGAACTTCTGCCTAGATGGCATTCCTAAAGGAGCATAGGTCCAGCCTCTTCTGTGACTTGCATCCGGACTCTTCCATGACTCCCATCCAAACTCCCGTTGGGATTTTCAACAAGTCAGATTTCCTCTCTTGAACTCCCGTTGGCTGGGGTGACGGGTTATTTATATGACCACACGAGTATACCACAATAACACAATTCTATGCATTATGCCTGACGTCCTAAAAATTCGAGGGAAAAACACCATCGACCGTATAGTGTCTTCAACCTCAGTTTGCATGCAGATCTAAATGCCACTCAATTGTACATGATGAATAAACATGGTAAGGAAACAGTTTGTTGAAGTCTGATTCCACAAATAGAACCATGCGACGCACGGGCAGGACTGCGAAAAATGATAAAATAAGTGGAGATTGCAGATGGCTCTGCACGACCAATATAATTTGTTTACATTCTACCTTGCTTTCAAATTTAGTAGTATGGTTTGTATTGGGTGCATATGCATCGAGATGCCTCAGCTTTAGAATTTGAGACCTAATCAGTGGTTAAAATGCATACGCAACTGAGTTGTGGGAAAGTCCTTCCTTCTTCCAAATACTCTGTTATTTTGATGATGGCATCCAATTGCTCTAGGAATATAGGATTTATATCAAATAGGCATTCCTTCACAAGTTTCTTTTTCCTTTTTCACAATGACTCTGATAGATTAGAAGGCGACACATTGCATAACTCTTTCAATTGCTTTCAATTCCTTGAAATGTTAGAAGTGGCTGGTCATTACTAATGGTTTAGGGACTCTATACCGCCATTCCAATGTTCTTGAACAACTTAGAGCCAAGACTTTATTTCGCACTATTACATGTATGAAAATCATGGAAGGTAAAGCACATCCTCTATGTCGCGGAGCAAAGATCATACAAACAAAATGGCAATCGTATAGGGAAAGGAAAACCCAAAAGCTGAGCTTGTAGCAGAGTCCAATGAGAGAGAAGGTGATCAAGATTTAACGGATCTCCAATGATAGAGAAGGAGAAGGAGGGAAGGAGTAGTAAAGAGTTGAATCATACTCGCTTCCACTCCAATTGCTCCTGCTGCTGGGATTCTGCCCAAGCATTTGGTTTTCGATCATTATAACCACTTCTGACATCTTGGGTCGGACAGATGGATTGTCACCGGCGCACAACAATGCCAGTCGGACTAGCTGATCTGCTTCTTCTTCCACATAGTTCCCATGCAAATTGGGATCGATCCCCCTTCCCAACTCGTTCTTGCTCATTAATCCACCAATCCATTCCTCCCAGTTGAGATTTTCATCAGACGCCAACACTTGAAGTTCCTCAATTAGTCGTCCCGAGATGAGCATTAAAAGCAATCTCCCATATGCGAAGACATCATTCTTGGGTGTGCCCTTTTCTGAATAGAAGCACTCAGGGGCAATAAATCCCCAGGTGCCACGGAGAGTAATGCCGTCAACATAAACATCTTCATAGAGATGATAGGTTGGAGAATAGGAATCAGAGTCAGCTAAATCTTCTCCTCGGGAAGAGGATGAGAATCTATCGGAGGGCGCGAGTCTGCACCATTGAATAGTCCCTTCCTCTGCATTTCCATCGTGCATGATAGTGGCGCATTCAAAACCTCCTATCGTGGCCTCAAATTGCATATTCAGCAATATATTTGACGGGGAAATGTTATGGTGAATGACCTTAACGTTGCCTTGATCATGTAGGTGTGCAAGACCTCTTGCCGCTCCCAAGGCTATACGCTTGCGAGTTGGCCAATCTAGAGGTCGTGTGCAACGATCCGGTCTCTCTCTAAGATGATAATATAGGTTCTTGTTGATCATCAAGGGATACGCCAATAAAAGCTCTTTCTTGGTCCTGCAAAAGCCCGTCAGGCATAGCACGTTTGGGTGCGTCGAAACCGTGCGTCCCACTTGCAGTGCTGCATCGAACTCCTCTTCCCTACAGGAGTTGTCAAAGTTTGCTCTCTTTATTGCCACGAGCGAACCATCGGCCAAACGCCCCTGGTAAACATCACCGAATACATCTTCGCCAAGGAAGTTTTTGCTGCTAAAGTTGTTTGTCGCACGTCGGAGCTCCTTTAGAGAGAAGCTTTTAGGAGGTGTGGGATCACCTTCGACGGACTCGGTAAAACTGAAGGTTCGGAGATTGAACACCATCTTCAAGCAGGAAAAAGGTGGATTCTTTTCAAGTACAAATGGATCGTATCAGCTCGATGGTTTCCCTCAATCGGTAGTGATTGGTTTGGGAATACCTTCTGCATACACAAAAAGACTTGCTTGGACACCGTTTTTATAACTCCAGTTGGGATTGTGCGTGTCTCACCCACGACTGCTTTTAGTCGGTGTGAATGAATGAAATGCAAGGAAAAGTCGTCGGATTGCAGGCTGATGTCAAGCGTGGAGCCATCTCGCTCCAAAGACTTCGATAAAATATTGGGAGCAGCTTCGTGGAAAGAGGGAGAGAGAGAGAGGCTTCATTGACTGGAAGCTTCCTAGATTTTGAATAATTCTCCTGGTATTCTTGAATTCCTAGGCATTGAAAAATCCAAATGTGGAGCACGTCTTTTTTCTCTACCACATAGGCTGTGCATTACATGGAAAATTTATTAACTTTTGTGAATCCTCCAGGATCCATATTTCTACTAACTCGTATTTGGAACAAGTGCGTTGTATGTGGGTTGATCACATCGCAATTTCAATGCAAAATTTTATATACCCGTGGAAATACTAGTATTAGCTTTAGTCATTATTCTGTTTTTCTATGTTCCCTTTTTAATAGATAATCCTTGAGAATGAGAAACAAATGCATTCACAAAACAAAAAAAATATTATTATAATATATTATAGACATAAAGCATATAGTCAATCGATATTGCAAAAATTAAAAATCAGGATTTATTTCTATCAGATCTTCCTGGAGTTATTGTTGACCAAATATATTACAAACATAAAACAAATGAGTTCATCTTCCTTGTAAACTCCGTGCACAACTACTCTTGACGTATTGCGATTGTCATAATTGATTTTATCAAATCTTGTGACTTAAAAACTAATAATGTCCTTGTACATCCTTTAAAAAAATATTTTGTGAAGAAGCTTAGAAAGCTCATATCACTAATTTATAATGTACTTGTCCACTATCTCGTGCTATGCATGGAATCCACACGGATTTCATTAATTTTTCTTTAAATAGAGAATAAAATATTCAAAGCTAAAATTGTTATGATAGTAAGGTACCAAAAGAATAGTTTGTAAAAAGGAATTTAAAATAGCTATCATCGCTTTATTTAAGGGAGGTTTGTCAAAAATTTCTTTTGTACGCTAAATTTTTGGTATGGGCATAATTCCCCCATCTTCATTTGACAAAAGTGTCTCAAATCCATCTCCCTCGTTGTCAGTGTGGAATTTGCAACATAAGTTGTCCATGGCTAAAAACTGGCTTGGGTAGAAATAAGCCAACACTGCTTCAAGTTTGGCCAATGAGAAAAGGGCAAAGGGTTTCTTTTATGAATAAATGGTAGTGGGCGACGTAATTATGCGAGAAATGAGCACTTTGAGTACTAAATTTGTAATATTTGGAATTTTTACCAGGCCAAAAAATAGGAGCAGTGAAAAGAAAAAGGCTTTCTCTGAGTCGACAACCAAAACGGTGGACGTTTTTCATTAAAAGGGCCGAGAGCTTTCGAGGAGCAGAAAAGGAAAGGGGTAAAAAGAAAAGAAAGAAGGAAGAGAGAGGGAAAAGGGAAGAAGGAAACTCGCGCGTACGTGCCACCCAAACCTTGCCTGGCCGGATCATCTTCGATTTGCAAGCTAATCCGATTTGTCCGAACGTCCAAAGCGTGTACGCGCGAATTCATCTTCCTCTTCTTTCTTTCGTTTTTGTTTTCTGAAGGAGCTTCCTGTCTCCTCTCTTTTCTTCTTATCTCCTGGTAGTGTCTCCATCCGTCTTTCTTTTTTTCTTCTTTCTTCACAGCTCCTGCAGTGACGATCTCTGGTGTCGTTGCATAAAACCAAAGTCGGATTAATGTTTCACAGTCACATAACAAGCATTGCTGCTTTGAGCCACGTCTCTCCACGTAGAAGGAGACCATCATGTGTGGATTAGTTTAATCCACTGTCTTACTCCTTGGAGTAAGAATATCTCTTTCCTTTAAGTAGTAAGAATCCGAAAACTTCCTTCAAGATCGGGGCATGTAGATCCAGCTATTGCTTCAGGACGTTACGCACGAAAGTCAAGTTTATTTCATTCCCTTTCTTCTACTGTCGTCTACCATGTGCACTGCATTCAAAGTCCTGGTCAACTTTTGAGTGCTCTCTCCAGAACATTTTTTCAGGTAGTCGGCAAGTGAGAAGACAGGCTGGAGCGAATCTCTGGTTCGAGCCCTTGCTCAAAGCCGATTAAGACAAGCTGCATACTCAGATAACAACATGCTTTCTTACTTTTAGTTTCTCTCTTTGGTCATCTTATTTTATTTATTGAATTGCAAGATCCATTAAATTCCGTGTTAATTCCTAACAAATTGTATCGTTATACAAGAATATGGATTAATAATCCCACAAATATCATTAACTCAATAGGGTCTAGACACAAAAATTTCATACATAGAGGGCCACAACAGTAGTCTTCTGCCAATATTACGGAAACCTCCTATGAACCAAGGAATTGAGGAATACAATTCAATGGTTTTGTAGTCTGCAACCAACAATTTTGTTAACATTCTACTCTAGTCCATGACGAATCATCATTGGGCATTATAGGGTGAATGTTCATTAGTGCACTACATGATTTTTTATTGAATTATTTAATTTTAGGGATTAATACCATTAAAAATTCTAAATTTATACCCATGATACATATGTACACTTGCCAAAATGGATTTATAACTCATTTATGACCCATTTAAATGGGTCAATTTTTATTTCCCATATCACCCATATGGATTTAAAAAATAAAGAGACTATAATATATAGGTCTTAAATGGATTTAATTTAAACTTAATTACAATCAATTTTACAACCCATTCTCTCTTTCCCTCTTTACTAAAGAGTCTTTAGCCTTATAAAAATAAAATTTTTATTTAATTTTATATTTCCTTTTTCTTTTCCTTTTTTTACTCCATCTTCCTCAATTGCCAACCGTCACGATTGACAACCGGCCAGGTGGCGTCGAGCAAGCTCGAGCTCACTAAATCTGGCGAGGCTCAAGCCTTGCTGATAACTAGCAAGGCTTAAGCCTCTTCGATCTAGCGAGACTCAAGCTTGCCACATTGGGCAAGCTCGTGTTGACTGATTTGGTGAGGTTGAGGCCTCGCCGAGGTTTGGTGAGGCTCGAGCTCGCCTGTGGCTAATCGTTGACTATTGTCATGGTTGACGACCAGTTGGAGAAGAAACATAATGAAAAAGAAAAGAGAAATAATTAAAATTATACTTAAAAAATAAAAGAAAAATAATAAAAAATTGGAATTTTAGAAAATAAAAAAATATTTATAAATTTGATATTTAAAAAAGAAAAATAAAAAATATTAAAGGGTGTCACAAAGGAAAATTTATTCATACTTTTCATACCAAATGTCAGAAAATATTTTTTTCATTTATTTTTAGATTTTAGGCAAAAAAATTATTGTAATTTTCTTGAGAAAATACTTTTTGAAAAATATTTTCCAAGAAACAAAAGAAGGCTTTTTTTATAAAAAAATTACAAAAATTGTCCATTAGATTTGTATTGCATGAAGGTTATTTTGGCAATACCATTTAAAAAAAAAAAATCATAAGAATAAGCTTTCTTAGATTTAGTTAAATAGGTTGGATATGAGTTGGAAATGGATTGGGTCGAATATGGGTCAAGAATTTTGTACTATAACGAATGGGTCATAAATGGGTTGATTTGAGTTAGACCATTTATGATCTGACCTAAACATGACCCGACTGATTTGTTCGATAGGTCTATATATATACCACAAGCTAATTGTCGTCTCACAAAATTCTCAAACTAATAATCTGATCTTTTAAAACTAGTGGCGATGAGCCAAAGGGATGATTTCCACCAACGAACTGCTAGAACTTCAATCAGGTTGAGACAAATTTGAGATTGTTTAATCTTTAAAGTCATTGAAATCTTATAGGAAGCCCTGCCTGGGCGTTTCTTTATAGACATAAAGGAAATGCACAAGTGCACAATTAAGTGTCATTAAAACCTCTCACGAGTGCACCATCTGTTTGCGCAACACAACATTCAGCATGAGTCTCCTCAATCCCCGACTCGCTAACATTTAGAGAGAGCTTGAGAGAACTCTAGATGTGAGGAATCCAACCATGCACCTCTTGATTGTTTGAATGAGGTTAAGGCTAATAATGTTATTGCCCTTGTCACTGCCTCCCCGCAGATCGGAGATAATCGAGCGTATCAAGACGAAAAGGAGATTTCTCGGGTTGAAACATTGCCCAGAAGTAGCTGAAATGGCCCAGGTATGGGAATTATGGAAAGTGGATATCCGATTTTAAAAGTCCCAACTCGAGCCTACAAGTTGTTTTGTATTGTTGACTCCCATCACCGAGAAACTTCTTGAAAGCTTCATATGAGTTTACCTCGCAGTGAAGAAAGTCAAAGCCAACTAGTCCAACCATATCCTCCTCTGAAACCAGAGAAACAAATTTGAAAGAAGCAGGCCGAGAATCAAAGTGCCCACAATTTGGATTTTCTCGCATATACAAGGATGGATGTGCACGAAGACACCTGTGCGACTGATCTCATCAATGTCTTCTAAGGACGACTTTTATGGCGGCCTTTAATTTTCGTTAGAACAATACAGCTTTCTTTTAATAAACTTAAACATTCATTCACCATTAATTCGATAGATAAAGTGGTGACTGTCTGAATTTTTTATCTCAGTTTCTCGTTTTCAATTCTATGACAAATTTAGAAGATGGCAGTCTCTCAAAACAATCGAAGAAAAGTATTACAGAAAAAATCTACGAATGTAAGCGGAGGAACATATAGAGTTTAAGAAGAGAAACATAGGAGCTAAACTTCTTGTTGAGGGTAAAAGGCAGTGGTGATGATGTAGCGTTGACATGCCAGTCATGGAGCAATTTCCAATGGAGAAGGAGAAGGAGGGAAGGAGTAGCACGGAGTTGAGTCGCCCTCACTATGACTCCAACTACTCCTTGTACTAGGGTCCCGTTGAAGAAACTGACTTTTCGAGCATTCAAACGCTTCAGACATCTCTGGTCAATCTGATGGATCCTAGTGTGAGCACAACAATGCCAATCGGACGAGTCGCTCTGCTTCTTCTTCCACATAGTTCCCCTGCAAATTGGGATCGATTACCCTTTCCAAATCGTTCTTGTTCATTAGATCATCAATTTATTTATCCAAACTGAGATTTTTATTAACTGCCAACCGAGAAAGGTCATAAATTAACTGTCCTGAGATGAGCTCAGAAGCATTATCTCGTATGCAAAGACTTCATTCTTCAGTGTGCACTTTGCTATGAAGAAGTACTCTGGGGAAATAAACCAAAGTTTGCCACGGTAGGTGGTGGTTTTGACATAAACATCTTCATAGCAATGATAGGATCGATAATTGGAGCCAGGATTAGCTGACCATGTGGATAACTCAATAATCCCTTCCTCTACATTATTATCATGCACGAAATGGCAAGCAAAAATCCTCCTATCACGGCCTCAAAATGCACATTCAGCAGTATATTGGACGTGCAGATTTGGCGATGCATGATCTTGATGTTGCCTTGATTGTGAAGGTGTGCAAGCCCCCACTCGCTGCTCTCAAGGCTATCTGCTTGCGCGTAGTCCAATCGAGAGGTCGGGCAAACCAATCTAGTCTCTGTGCAAGATTGTAAGATAGGCTATTGTTGATCATCAAGGGATACACCAACAAAAGCTCTTTCTTGGTCTTGCAAAAGCCCATCAAGCGTAACACATTTGGGTGTGTCGAAACCATGCTCCCCACTTGAACTTCTGCTTTGAAGTCCTCCTCGCTTGACAAATCGACATGGCTTGCTCTCTTTACTGCCATTAGTAAACCATCGGCCAAGCGCCCCCTTTAAATTTTGCTGTTTGAAAATTTCGCACGATGTTTTTGCTGCTGAAGTTGTGGGTTGCAACTTGGGGCTCCATTATATTAAGGCTAGTTTGATGACCTAGAGGGGTAAATAGGTGATATTGTGGAATATAGAAAAGTTTAAAAACCAATATTGCAACAGAGCAATTTTTGATAAGTCGTGCTTAGATCTTACAAGTGTACAAGTGTTTTATCTAATAAATTAAAGGGAGTAGGGATAGAAAATTGCATACAAATGTTCATAGTAGTTTGGCTTAAATAAGCCAATGTCCACTCTCCTGCATTAAAAGGCCTTTTGGCTATTCTACTATTTGAACCAATTAGAGATAACAAAATCTGAAGAATAAAACTTAAAACTTGAGTTTGTAAGATCAACTCTTCATGCACTCTCAACCTCTAAGTAGTTACACACTATAGTAAATTGAGACGAAAGTATTTGATCAAAAGTACTTTTTTAAACTTTGGAATTATAAGCTTTTGTTCCTGTTGCGTTTGCTTTCTCATTCGCTTGCAAGCTTATGCTCCAAGACCTCCTTATATACTCCTTGCCTATCTAAGCTGATCGTTGGGCATAATCTCTAGAGGATTATTCAGCCAATCTACTAGTTGTCCTGAATCTCCAAAAAGATTTGATTGCTTCTGAGTTGCCAAGAATAAAGTTTCCCTTGAATACTATCGCCATACACTAGTTTGGGTTTCCATAAGTCAAGTACTTTGATTTGGAATAAATCGCCTCTAATTTAACGTCCTATATCCTCAAAATATCTCAAGAGATTTTCATGAAAAGCTTCCCTTTTTGGAAAAAGTCTTATATATAAGGTAAGAAATTCAGTCGATATTTACCAGCTTTGTATGGGATTAACCAATCCTTCCTAGCCATTACTCAAAACAAATATAGAAGGAAATGATTATGCCTGACCAAAGTTCTGATTGATAAGATTTGATGACACTTCATCAGACTTTCCACCTAAAAATCACTAATCATCATAAACCAAGTTTAATTCAACGGATAAGTTTTATCAGTCCTCAAAACTTGTTTAAAGAATGTTTTCTCAACACTTTAGAGAGAAGCTTTTCGGAAGTGTTGGATCACTTTTATTAGACTTAGAAAAATTGAAGGTTCGGAGATTGAAACCATCTTTAAGCAGGGGAAAAGTAGATTCTTCTCAAGTGCAAATGGATGGTATAAATTTGATGGTTCTTCTCGATTGGTAATGATTGGTTTGGGAATGCCTTCTGCATAGGGGTGATCATGGTCTGGATTGGGCCGGGTCACCTCCTAACCCTAGGACCAACCTGCATAGTGTTGGTCTCAAATTTTAGGACCAAGGACCGACCCTATTGAGCCTGGGACCAAGGACCGGACTGACCCAATGGGTTCGGTCCGATTCCAAGGTCAACCTAGGACCAACTAATAATTTTTTTTTGTTTCATTTTTTGCATTCTTCTCTATTTTTTTCCCTACGTCAAGCCAAAGGAGGCCTCACTTTTCCTCTCTATGTTTTTCCGAGAAAACCCCTGCAAAACTCTCCCCCTCAAGCTCCTCTTCCTCTTCTGTTTTTCTTTCCCCTTTTGTTCCCCCTCTCTCCTTTGCTTTGCTAACCTAACCCCCTTGATTTTTTGCCACCTCTAATCCCTCTACCTTTGACCTACACCTCAGTTTTTTAGTCTTCTTCTACAGGTGATGTTCTGTGCGGGCATAAAGAAGGGAGGAAGAAGAAAATGGAAAAGAAGAAGGGGCCAACCCAATGCTGTGAGTCTTGTGGTCAACACTATCGAACCCATCTGATTTTTATTTTCTCTTTTGATTAAAAAAATTATAAATAATATATATATATATTCAGGGTTGGTCCAGGTTGGACCGACCCTAAACTCCTAGGACCGAGAACCAACCCACATAGTGCTGGTCCCGGAATTTCAGGACCAAGGACCAACCCAATCCCCCTAAGAACCAGACCGAGACCAGCAGGGTTGGGCCGGTCTAGGGTCGGTCCAGGGTTCACCCTAGACCAATGCTCACCCCTACTTCTGCATAATCCGAAGAGACTTGCTTGTACACACCGTTTTTACAACTCCAGTTGGGATTGTGCCTGTCTCGCCCGCCAATGCTTTTGGTCGGTGCGAATGAATGAAATCGTAGAAAAAGTCGTCGGCCTGTGCAGGCTGATGTCAACCGTGGGGCCATCGTGGGGGAGATAGAGATGTTTCGTTGCCTCGCACCATCTTGGATTCCTACGCATTGAAAAATCCAAATGAGAAGAGCCCTAGTCTTTTATCTTTTCTACATGGACTGTACATTATATGGGAAAGTCATTAACTTTAGCATATCATTGAAGATCCATACTTCTAATCACTCATATTTGAAATTTGTGCATTATATGTCAATTGATCATATTGCAATTTCAATGGAAAATTTCCTATATCCATGGAAATATTAGTATAAATTTGAGATCATTATCTTGCTTTTCTATGTTCCATTTTTAATAAATAATCCTTGGAAACAAGAAACAACTGCATTAACAATAACAATAATTCTTTACTATGATATATTATAGACAAAACATATAGTCAGTCGAAACTGTAAAAAAAAAAAATCAAGATCTATTTCGATTAGATCTTCTTGGAGTTAGTGTTGACCGAATATTGGAAGAGACAAAAGTATTTTATGAGTTCATCTTCCTGTGAACTCCCTGCACAACTGCTCTTGACATATTGCGATTATCATAATTGATTTTGTCAAATCTTGTGACTTAAAAACTAATAACGTCCATGTACATCCTTTAAAAAATATTTTGTGAAGGAGATTAGAAAGTTCGTGTCACTAATTTATACATGTACTAGTCCAGTATCCCACACGCTATGCATGGGATCCACACGGATTTCATTATTTTTTTAAAATAGAGAACAAAATATCTAGAGTCAAATATGTTTCAATGGTAAGGTGTCAAAAGAATAGTTTGTAAAAAAGCATTTAAAATAGCTATCATCGCTTTATTTAAGGGAAGTTTGTCAAAAATTTCTTTGTTCGCTAATTTTTGGTATGGGCATAATTCCCCCATCTTCATTTAACAAAAGTATCTCAAATCCATCTCCCTCGTTGTTAGTGTGGAAATCGCAACACAAAGTTGTCCATGGCTAAAACCTGGCTTGGGGAGAAATAAGTCAACACAGCTTCAAGTTTGGCCAATGAGAAAAGGGGAAAGGCTTTCTTTTATGGATAAATGGCCAATGAGACTTAGTGGGGGACGCAATTATGCGAGGAATGAGCACTTTGGGTACTAAATTGTAATATTTGGATTTTTTGACCAGGTCATAATAAAGGGGTACTGAAATTTTTTTTTTTTTTTTATTTTTTAAAAAGGTGTTCTCTCAGTCGACAAGCAGAACAGTGGACGTTTAACGATAAAGGGAGCCGAGAGCTTTCGAAAAACAGAAAGGGAAAGGGGGGAAAAAGAAAAGGAAGAGAAAGGAAGAGAGAGGGAAAAGGGAAGGAGGGAACTCCCGCGTATGCACCGTGGAAACCTTACCAAACCGAATTTACTCCGATTTGACAGGACGTCCAAACCGCGTCCGCGCGAATACCTTCCTCTTCATTCTTTCGTTTTTGTTTTCTGAAGGAGCTTTCCGTCTCCTCTCTTTTCTTCTTATCTCCCGGTTTTTCTCTCCTCTTCTTCTTTCTTCACAGCTCCTGCAGAATTTGAGAGCTCAAAGTGATCGACCTTGTCGTTTTCTTCCACAACAATGCTGTTTGCAAATCTACTTGGCTGATTAAAACGAGCTGCATACTCTATAATAATAGGCTCTCCTATTTTTAGTTTCCCTCTTTGGGCATCTTATTTTATATATTGAGTTGCAAGATCCATTAAATTCCCTGTTTATTCACAACAAATTGTGTCGCTATACCAGCATATGGATTCATAATCTTACAAATATAATTGACTTGAGAGGGTCTAGACACGATAATTTCATCCATGAAGAGCCACGATAGGAGTCTTCTGCCAACATTGAGGACAAACAACAAAAGGGAAGACCGAGGAAGAAGATGGATTTGAAGGAGCCAATCACCAAGGAGAATTTCACATTCCACATGTAGTGACTTAAGAAGAAGCAGATGATGCACAGTTTCTTTGAAATTTACCTTCAGTGAAAAAGAAAAAAAGTCAATTTAATAGGAAGAACAATACCCTGCCTGGGTGGTTTTTCTTTAAGATATGAAGGAAATGCACAACTGCACAATTGAGTAATTAAAACCTCTCACAAGTGCATGGTCCATTTGCACAACACAGCATCAGCACTAGTCTCTTGATTCCCCAACTCGCTGACATTTAGTGAGAGCTCGAGAGGGGTATAGATGTGAGGAATCTAACTATGCACTGCTTGATTGTTCAAATGAGATTAAGGCTAATAATGTCATCGCCTCCCTGCAAATAGGAGATAATGAACTAAGTTAAGATTAAATGAAGATTCCATAGATTGAAAATTGCCCAGAAGTAGCTGAAATGGCCCAGGTAGGTGTTAATTGTGGGAGTTTATACCCGATTTGAAAAGTTTCAACTTGAGCCTAAAAGTTGTTTCATATTGATGACTCCCATCGCCGAGAAACTTCCTGCAAGCTTCATATGAGCTTACCTCGCAGAGAAGAAAGTCAAACCAACTAGTCCAACCATATCCTTTTCTGAAACCAAAGAAACAAGTTTGAAAGATGCAGGCAGAGTATGGAAGTACCAACAACTCGGATGTTCCTTAATAGCCAAGGATTGATCTGCATGAAGTCGGACAGGTGACTAGACTTAACTTATCAATGTCTTTGAAAGACTACTTTCATTGTGGCGTTCAATGTTTGCAAGACCAGCAATACTTTCTTAACAAAACATTTATTCACAATAATTCAGTAGCTCAAAAGGTGACACTACGAATTTGTATCTCAGTTTCTAGTTTTAATTCGATGACAAGTGTAGAAGATAGCAGCCACTGCATGAAGGACGTGCTATATGTCCAAATATTGGAGAGTAGTCTTACAGAAAAGATCATACGAATGAAACTGGTGGAACATACAGACTTTAGGAAGCAATAAACATAGAAGCTGAACTTGCTGTTGAAGGTAAAAAAAGGCAATGGTGATGTTCTAGAATAGACATGCCCGTCATGGACCAATCCCCAAAGGAGGAGAAGGAGAAGGAGGGAAAGAGTAGTATGGAGTCGATTCACACTCACTTGGACTCCAACTACTCCTTGTACTAGAATCCGCTGAAGAAACTGGCTTTCCAGCATTTGGACCACTTCAGACATCTCTGGTCGAACAGACGGATCCTCGTGTGCACACAACAGTGCCAATCGGACTAGTTGCTTTGCTTCTTCATCCACATAGTTCCCCTGCAAATTGGGATCAATCACCCTTCCAAGTTGGTCTTCATTCATGTGTTTTCTAACCCAATCCTCTAACCATAAAGCTTCGCCATTGTGTACCTCAGGGAAAAAGTCGAAAATTGGCTGTCCTGAGATGAGTTCGAGAAGCATTTTCCCGTATGCGAAGACATCATTCTTCAGCGTGCATTTTCCTGTGTAGGAGTACTCAGGGGCAGTAAACCCAATTATGCCGCAGGCGAGGGTATTGACATAAACATCTTCATAGCAATGATAGATTTGGGAATCGAAGCCAGAGTCAGCTGAATTTTCTTCGAAAGGGGAGGAGAATGAGACTCCTGTGCCACGCCTTGGCGTGCGTGTGCGCCACTCAATAGTCCCTTCCTCGACATTTCTCTCGTGCATGATCATGGCGATGCAGAAACTTCCAATCACAGCCTCGAATTGCACATTCAGCAGTATACTTGCCGCACAAATGTACCGATGCATGATCTTGATGGTACCTTGATCGTGAAGGTGTGCAAGCCCCCTTGCTGCTCCCAATGCTATTCGCTTGCGAGTGGTCCAATCGAGCGGTTGGGCACACCGATCTGGTCTCTCTCTAAGATTGTAAGATAGGCTATTGTTGATTATCAAGGGATAGACCAATAAAAGCTCTTTCTTGGTCCTGCAAAAGCCTCTCAGGCGTAGCACATTTGGGTGCATTGAAACTGAGCGTCCCACTAGAACTTCTGTTTCAAACTGCTCTTTGCTACATTGATCGGCTGTACGTGCTCTTTTTACTGCCACTAGAGAACCATCGGCCAAGTGCCCCCGGTAAACCTTGCCAAATCCACCTTCGGCCAAGAAGTTGTCTCGGCTAAAGTTGTGTGTGGCGACTCGGTTCCTTTAGAGAAAAGCTTTTAGGAGGTGGTGGGGGATCATCTTCAATGGAATCAGCAAAACTGAAGGATCGGAGATTGAACACCATCTTTAAGAAATCCCAATTCCTCTTCAACACTAATTGGAGGGTACCGATTGATTCCCGAAGCCGCTCAAAGGAAGACTTTGGAATGTAAAGATAGCTCCGTGATCGAATGGCATATTGTCCACCATCTTAGGCTTTTATTCACACGCCGGAAGCGATCACCGCGTGAGGTAGAGACGAAGTCAATTGGAGATAGGGCGGCAGACCAAAAGAAAGACTTGGCCAAACCAAAGGAAGATTTCTTTTCTTCTGATTTTTCCCTTTTTGGTAGGCGTGCGCAAGCGAAGTCAATATGTCCATAGTCAGTGTTGAAATCTGAGGCCTCCGAATAGCTCTTCTTTATCCCCTCCTCCGTCAGTATTGAAGCCTCGGCCAAGTGTTTTAGCTTGTCCCTCCTTTGGTTCTTTCGATGGAGTAGATCTATGGAAAATCGAAACTTTTGCTCACGGATCTATTCAGATTCTAGATTTCCCTGATGATAGGGGCCGATTGGGACCCTGGTAGACCGGTACTTTATCAGCAGGTTCAACACAGACTGACTTCAAGGCCCTCAAAAGATGCAAAAACTACTCCCATCCGCTGATCCTAGGCTACCATCGATCAAACAGAATGCGAGCTAATTACGGTGCCTACTCTAATTTGCCTACGTTTCTTCAATTCAGTCTCTATTTGCTGTTCCTAGAGTTTCACAGAAGAAATTGATTCCAACTATGTTTTATTTGGGAAAGAACAGCGCAAATGCCAAAACTTGGCATGGGGAACTTTTAAGTGTCAAAAGTTAACACTTAAGTGTTATCTCCAGCGAAAGCCGTTGAGAGTCCGATGTGATTTATTTTAATAATATAAATCACTTATGTGGATCACCAAAAACTGAGTAAGCAAAAAATTCAGCCAAAATAATGCCGTTTTAGTTTTGACGTGGCATTTCAAAAATATATTAATTAAATAATATTTAAAAAAATTTTAAAAATATTATTATAAAATTAATAATTAAAAAAAAAAAAAGGGAAGGGGAGAGATCAAGTGAGGGTTGTGCAGATCTCGCCGCCACCCCACCATCGCTAAGAAGGGCTAGTGACAATGGGGTGAGGGTCGGTCGGGGTTGCCGAGCCTTGGCCAGTGGCCAGCGACCCTAGCCAATCTATAGTGAGGGCCTGCGGGCCCTTGCCCAGATCTAGGGTGAGGGTCGCAATCTTCCCCCAAATTTGGCGAGGGTTGCCAGCCCTTGCCTAGCCAGGCCTAAGAACTCCAGCAACTACCTGTGGTCGAGCAACATCGGTCGATGGCTAGTGGCCCTTGGCCCGGCTAGACAAGGGCCCGGATCTGGGGTGAGGGTCGCAATCTTCCCCTAGATTTGTCGAGGGTTGCCAGCCCTTGCCTAGCTAGGCCTAAGAACTCCAGCAACTACCTGTGGTCGAGCAACATTGGTCGATGGCTAGTGGCCCTTGGCCCGGCTAGACAAGGGCCGACGACCCTCACCGAATCTGGGGGAGGGCCCATAGGCCTTCGCCACAGGTCGGCCAGGGTTGTCAGCCATTGGCTAGGGCCCGACGACCCTAGCTAACCCTCACTCGACCGTTGCTAGCCATTTTTGACAATGGTAAGGCAGCGGTAGCAAGGGCAAGGGTTCACCCGATCCTCCTTCACCCAATCCTCCTTTTTATTAATAATATCAAATTTTGAATTTTTTTTTAAATGACTTTTTTTCCATGCAGACAATTTCTTTTTCTTAAATTGTCATGTGGATATTTGTTTTGAAAAAAATTGCCTTGTCAACAAATAAAGTTGCTAGAAAATGACATGTGTGTATTTTGGCTGGATTTTTTCGCTGTTAACACTTAACTGATTGTTTTTCTTTGATTTGGGCACTTAAGTGTACATTTCGAAATTTTTGGCACTTAAGTGTCCCCCTTATCAAGTTTTGACACTCTAGGGTCCGCACATCTGTTTTTTTATTAGGCAAATGTTGGATCAACTGCAGTGTGACTTTCCATTTCAATTTTCTGTAATCAAGAGGTTGTGGACTCGTAAGGTTGACAAAATTAAATATCAACTTTACTTTTTAAAAAGTATGAAATGCTTATCTACTTGTTAAGAAAAACAATCCCATAAGTGAACGACCACAAAAATTTGTTCACGCTTTACTCCACTTTCGAATGTAGTAGTACATGTTGTAATGGATGCTTATGCATTGAGATGTCTCACCTCTAGAATTTGAGACCTAATTCAAGCTTTGAGATGCATACGCAACTGAGGAATGTGAAAATGCTTCTTCCAAATGATTTATTTCTTTGATATTAAATGAGATAAAATATTGAATGAAAGCAGTAAAGATGAATAGTAAATAACACCAAAATTTTAACATGAAAAACCCTTCAAGGCAAAGGGAAAAACCACAAGACTGCAGTCCACTTCAAACTTCCACTATGATAAATAATGGGATACAAATTCATCCTAAGATGGATCTCTCACTGTCTTCAATTTGTAGTTCTAAACCTCTCATAAACTGGATCACTCAAATATAACTCTCTTGAAAGAAGGACCGTTTCTTCCGCTACACTGCTTTGATCTTCTTGCTTTTTTGTATATTCATCTCCACTGAGGAGGACTCCTGTTTATAGGAGCAAATGCCATCCCAATTGGAATTGTACGATGTGAAAATCACGTTGATTTATTTCTTAATCTATTGTGATTTTCTGAATGTGGGAATATCACTTTGATTTGTTTCTCGATTTCTCATGATTTTCTAGATATAGAAGATCATGTTGATTTATCTCCCTATCTTTCTTGATTTTCTTTCCTTCTCTCCTTTTTTTATCTCTTTTACACACTCACTACTACACATATTTTCTACAGATATACACAATTGCATTGCCTCTCCAATTGAGAGTGACCTACTCAACA
Organism: Corymbia maculata; assembly: GCA_014182735.1. Classification (NCBI taxonomy): domain Eukaryota; kingdom Viridiplantae; phylum Streptophyta; class Magnoliopsida; order Myrtales; family Myrtaceae; genus Corymbia; species Corymbia maculata. The sequence continues at coordinate 14,312,225 of CM024692.1, read as the reverse complement.
AATCTCCCCTCACGACCAATTTGGAGAGGGCGTCAAACCTGCAAAAGTTCAACAAGCTTGCATCTTCACAATAGATAGAGATTTTGTTATCATATTTGAGCCATTATTGTTAGTGTGTATTTTCTTTAGCTGTAAGGCCTTTTTTTCCAACACATCACGTATCCAATGATATCTGATGTCAATATATTTGGACCTAGAGTGGAAAGTTGCATTTTTGCTGAGGTGTATTGCACTTTGACTGTCCGAGTACAATAAATACTTCTCTTGGTTGTGGCCTACTTCTTGTAGGAACTTCTTCATCCACAAGAGTTCTTTACACGCTTCTGTTATTGTAATATATTCTACTTTGGCAGTAGATAGGGCAACACATTTTTGTTGTCGAGATTGCCATGAAACTACTCCCCTTGCAAAATTCATTAGGTACCCCGATGTAGACTTTCTCGAGTCCACATCCCCTGCCATGTCTGCATCCAAAAAACCTTCTAACATGGTTTTATCATTTACCATAACAAATATGATTATTAGAAGTACCTCGGAGATACTTGAATAGCCATTTGACTATTGCCCAATGTTCCTTACCAAGATTGGATAGGAACCTACTTACCACACCAACTGCATATGCGATATCAGGCTTTGTGCATACCATTGCGTACATTAGACTGCCAACCACTAATGCATAAGGAACCTTTTCCATTTCCTTCTTTTCTATCTCACTTTTTAGGCATTGCTTCAAATTGAGCTTGAAGTGATTTGCAAGTGGAGAACAAACTGCTTTGGATTTATTCATGTTAAATCTTTCAAGAACTTTATTAACATACCGTTCTCGAGATAACTAGAGTTTACGGTTTTGCCTATCTCGAAAGATTTCCATCCTAAACATTTGTTTTGCAGGTCCCAAATCCTTCATAAAAAAGGACTTGCTCAATTCTTTCTTTAAGTTATTGATCTTGCTTGTATCCTAGCCAACAATTAGCATGTCATGAACGTAAAGCAAAAGAATGAGGAAATTACCATCATGAAATTTCTTGACGAACACATAGTTATCAGCAATGGTTTTGTTGAACCCATTTGCTTCCATGAACAAATCGAATTTTTATACCACGATCTTGGAGCCTGCTTGAGCCCATAAAGACTTTTCCTTAGTCTACACACAAGATTTTCTTTCCCTTTAATTTTGAAACCTTCCGGATGATCCATGTAGATCTCCTCGTTTAGATCTCCATGTAAAAACGCAGTCTTCACGTCAAGTTGCTCAACCTCTAAGTTTAAGCTTACTGCCAAGCTAAGAACAACTCTAATAGAGGACATTTTAACCACAGGTGAAAATATCTCGTCTAAGTCAATATCTTTTTTTTGAGCAAATCCCTTCACAACTAACCTTGCCTTATATCGTGATTGTGAGTTACCTTCTTCAGTCTTTAGTCTAAACACCCACTTGTTTTTTAGAGCTTTTCTTCCTTGTGGCGATTTGACTAAATCATAAGTATGATTTTCGTCTAAGGATTTCATCTCCCCTTGCATGGCTTTAAACCACTCCTCTTTGTGCTCATGGAACATAGCTTCTTGGTAGTTCTCTAGTTCTCCCCCATCAGTGAGCACCGCATATTCATTAGGAGAATATCTATGACTAGGTTGTCGTTCATAGGTTGATCTCCTCAATTGAGGTTCTAATGAGACCTGTTCAACAATTGGTTCAAGTTTGGTTGAAGTAGTCTTATCTTCAATGCTAGATTCAACTTGATTATTATTAGAATAAGTGGGAGGAGCAATTGGGCCAAGATCAACAGGATATTCGTCTGTTGATTGAGATTTCTCATGCTTCTCAAAGTCCTTGATTGTTTGATCTTCAAGAAATATCACATCCCTGCTTCTAACTATTTTTCAGTTAACGGGATCCCAAAGTCTGTAGCCAAATTCATCATGAGCGTAACCCAAATAAATACATTGCTTTGATTTACCATCAAGCTTTGATCTCCCATCCTTGGGAATGTGAACAAATGCTTTGCAGCCAAAAACATTCAAGTGGCCATAAGAAGCATCTTTACTGGTCCAGACACTTTGTGGTATATCACTGTCAAGTGGAGCTGAATGTGATAGGTTGATTAAATCAATTGCCGTTGTCATTGCCTCGCCCCAAAAGTGGTTTGGCTACTTTGCATTGGAGAGCATGCATCTAATTTTTTCATAGATGGTTTTGTTTATCTACTCCGCAACACCGTTGTGTTGGGGTGTTTTTGGTACAGATCTTTCTAGTTTGATCCCGAAAATTTTGCAACAATCCTCGAAAGGTCCTTGGTATTCGCCACCATTGTTTGAGCGTACACACTTCAATCGCCTACCTGTTTCTCTTTCAACTTTCAAATGAAATTGCTTGAAGATTTCTTGCACTTGATCTTTAGTTTTCAAGGCAAATGCCCACACTTTTCTAAAGTGGTCATCAATAAATGTTACAAAATAAAGCGCACCTCAAGTGTTCTAGTTTGCATTGTGCACACATCAGTATGTATCAAATCTAAATTTTTTCCTTTTCTAGATGGTGGAGAATTACGAAATACTACTCTATGTTGTTTTCCCATAATGCAATCGACACAAGTATTTACCGATGTATGAGTAGGAGTTGCTTTCTAGTGAGAATCTTGAGTCCTTTCTCACTAATGTGTCCGAGTCGTTTATGCCACAACTCAGTGGTGACTCATTTTCTTGTTACATTTACCTCTCCTCTACATAGTTTGGATTGTGTGATGTAGAGAGAGCTAGCATTTTCTTCTTTGGCTACCACCAAATTACCTTTAGTGAGCTTCCATTTCTCATCAGTAAAGAAATTGCTATAGCCTTCATCCTCGAGCTTGCCAACGGATATAAGATTGAGACGTATGTCCGGAACATGCCTCACATCTTTGAGTAATAGCCTACATCCAACATTAGTCTCCAAATAAATATTACCCATACCAATAGTTTTGGACATACCATTGTTTTCCATTTTTACAAAGCCAAAGTTGCCGGTGGTGTAAGATGTGAAAAATCTTGATGGGCCGTAGCATGGTAGGATGCACTAGTGTCAACTACCCATGTCAAATCTTTGGATGCAAGATTAATGGAATCATTACTTTGAATAATGATTACCTCATCTACAATATTAATAGTATCATTCGTATGGTTCTCATCAACTTTGGTGATGTTATGACTCTTTGCTTTTTCTGCCTTTAGCTTTCTATATTCTCGGATGAAGTGTCCAAATTTACCACAATAATGGCACTTCTTGTCTCGTCTAAAGTTGGATTGGGACCTTCCTTGTTGCTGATTTTGAAAGTTTTGACTTTTGCTTCTCCCCCTCCATTCTTGATTTTCTTGTTGGTTAATGACAAGAGCCTCGGACTCAAGGTTGACTTTGCTCTCTTTTTGCCGAGATTCTTCATTCAACATTTTGTATTTTACCATATCCATGGTAAGCTTGCCGTTGGGAGCCAAGTTGCTGATCGATACAACAAGTGTGTCCCAACTATTTGGCAAAGAGCTAAGTAGTAGCAATGCTGCAATTCATCATCTAATGTCATTTTCATAGAGTTGAGTTGGTCTACAATACCTTGGAACTCACTCATGTGTTCCGATACACTGCTCCCGTCTTTGTATTTCAAATTCACAAGCCACTGCATGTAATTTTCTTTATTTTGCGCCATTGTTCTTGCATACATTTTCTCTAGTTTTTGCCAAAGAACACTAGCATCATGTTCATTAGCAAAATTTTGAAAAATGCTCTTGTCGATCCATTGCCGAATTTGAGTAGCACACTTTAGATTAAGCACCATCCATTCGCTTTTGGACATGGCCGTTGGTTTGCCACCAGAAGATGATGCTAATTTGCCTTCCGCCAATTTGCCTTCTACTATGGGATCTGACGCCTTGGACGTAGGTGCTGGTACCTCCATCAGTATCACGATTGGCGTCCAAAGGTCTTTAATGTATAGAAGATCCTCCATCTTTGGTTTCCAAATCACATAATTGAATGCGGTCAATTTTATCATGTTGCCATAATTCTCCTCCATGTAATTCTGCATAGAAAAATAATATATAGAACAACCTAGCTCTAATACAACTTGTTGGGAAAAAAAATGATGTTTGGCGAAAAGGCCCAAATAATTTTCCCACTACTATTTCTGTGAAAATTAAATGGGATTAAATATTGGATGAAAGTAGTGAAGATGAATAGTAAATAACACCAAAATTTTAATGTGGAAAACCCTTTAAGGGGAAGGGAAGGCCGTAGTCCACTTTAAACTTCCACTATGATAAATAATGGGATACTACTTCACCCTAAGGTGGATCTCTCACTATCTTCAATTTGTAGTTCTAAACCTCTCACAAACAGGATCACTTAAATCACTTAAATCTCTTGGAAGAAGGATTGTTTCTTCCACTACACTGCTATGATCTTCTTGCTTTTTTGTATATTCATCTCCACTGAGGAGGACTCCTATTTATAGGAGCAAATGCAATCCCAATTGGAATTGTACAATATGAAAATCATGTTGATTTATCTCTTAATCTATCATGATTTTCTAGACGTGGGGAGATCACTTTGATTTGTTTCTTGATCTCTCTTGATTTTCTGGATGTGGAAGATCATGTTGATTTATCTCCCTATCTCTCTTGATTTTCTTTCCTTCTCTCCTTTTTTTTTTCCTCTTTTACAAACTCATTCTCTACAGATATACACAATTGCATTGGACTCTCCAATTGGGAGTGACCTACTCAACAATATAGTATTTTTCTAGATAGTAAATAAAAGTTATATTTTTCCAAATATTAATCGTGTTTATCTAGTAACCATATTGGACTTTTCAAAGACTTCGAATTACCACCAATATTTATTTAAACAGACCAGATCAATTATAGACTTTTTGGATGTCTAGAAAACCATTTTCCAAAATTTTCACAAGTTTGTAACTCTTGGAAAATAACAAAAGATTCAAATGCTTTCGAAAATTACAAAAAAATCACAGATCGTAAAACTTTTGTGCTGGTTCCAATGGTGAAAATGACATCACGATTCGATGTTGGGGTGGATCACACAAGCCATCGGAAGCGGCTGCGAGCATTGACGACTACTCTGCGATGATAAAGAGATGGAAATATTACGTCTCTCGAAATGATTAATTTCCTTGAGGACAAGAAGGCTATATATCAAATTCAAGGGGGTAGGCTTTCGATTCAGACATGGAATTGGTTCTGCAGTAGGAGGAGATCCTTCGGCTTGAGCCTTTGCGCACTCAGGAATGCGAGGAGGAAGGTGCTTCCCTATCCCTTGTGTTCTCTAGCTTTACTAGTTCCAACCACTAGCCATCCCATCGCTGAGGAATTTCCTGGAAGCTTCATATGAGATTCCTCGAAGCGAAGAAAGTGAAAACCAACTAGTCCGACCATATCCCACACTGAAAGAAGACACAGATTTGGAAATGCAGGCAGAGGATGAGAGTGACAACGACTTGGGATTCCATTAATTAAGAAGTAAAGCATGATTACATGATGCTGCCTTAGTTGATGCCTGACATCCTGAAAATTAGAGGGAAAAACACCGTCTACCGCAAAGTGTCTACAACCTCAGTGTGCATGCACGTCTAAATGTTACTCGATTATATACCATGGATAAACATTGAGAGGAAACAGTTCGTTGAAATGTGATTCCATAAACACAACCATGCAACCCACGGGCAGCAAACTAGTAAATAAAGGAACTGTGAAAGATGATTCAGTAAGTGGAGATTGCAGATGGCTCTGCACGACCGATATAATTTGTTCACACTCCTACCTGCTTTCAGATTTAGTAGTATGGTTTGTATTGGGTGCATATGCATTGAGATCCCTCAGCTCTAGAATTTGAGACCTAATCAGTGGTTAGATGCAGACGCAACTGAGGTGTGTGAAAGTCCTTCCTTCCAAATGCTTTGTTACTTCGATGATGACATCCAATTTCACTAGGAATATACGATTTATATCAAATAGGCATTCCTTCACAAGTTTCTTTTTCCTTTCCACAATACGCACGACAGATTAGAAGGCGACACATTGCATAACTCTTTCAGTTGCTTTCAATTCCTTGAAAATGTTAGAAGCGGTTGGTCATTACTAATGGTTTAGGGAACTCAATACCGCTATTCCAGCTTTCTTGAACTTAGAGCCAAGACTTCATTTCGCACTATTACATGTGTGAAAATCATGGAAGTTAAAGCACATCCTCTATGTCGCAGAGCAAAGATCATACAAACAAAATGACAATCTTATAGGGAAAGGAAAACCCAAAAGCTGAGCTTGAAGCAGACAATGGTGATCAAGATTTAACGAATCTCCATTGAGAGAGAAGGAGAAGGAGGGAAGGAGTAGTAAGGAGTTGAATCATACTCGCTTCCACTCCAATTGCTCCTGCGGCTGGGATCCTGCCCAAGCATTGGGTTTTCGATCATTTTAACCACTTCTGACATCTTGGGTCGGACAGATGGATTGTCATCTGCGCACAACAATGCCAGTCGGACTAGCTGCCGTGCTTCTTCTTCCACATAGTTCCCCTGCAAATTGGGATCGATCACCCTCCCCAACTCGTTCTTGCTAATTAAATTATCAATCCTTTCCTTCAAACTGAGATTTTTATCAGACGCCAACATATTAAGTTCAAAAAATGGCTGTCCCAAGATGAGCACGAGAAGCAATCTTCCGTATGCGAAGACATCATTCTTCAGTGTGCGCTTTACTGAATAATAGCACTCAGGGGCAATAAACCCAAGTGTGCCACAGATAGAGATGCCGTCAACATAAACGTCTTCATGGAGATGATAGGTTGGAGAATAGGAACCAGAGTCAGCTAAATCTTCTCCTCGGGAAGAGGATGAAAATCTCTCGGGGGGCGTGAGTCTGCGCCATTGAATAGTCCCTTCCTTTGCATTTCCATCGTGCATGATAGTGGCAAATTCAAAACCTCCTATCACGGCCTCAAATTGGGTATTCAGCGATATATTTAACGGGCAAACGTTATGGTGAATGATCTTAACGTTACCTTGATCATGTAGGTGCGCAAGACCTCTTGCCACTCCCAAGGCTATACGCTTGCGAGTCACCCAATCTAGAGGTCTTGTGGAACGGTCTGGTCTCTTTCTAAGATGATAAGATAGGTTCTTGTTGATCATCAAGGGATACACCAATAAAAACTCTTTCTCGGTCCTGCAAAAGCCCCTAAGGCATGACACGTTTGGATGCGCTGAAACTGTGCTTCCCACTTGTATTTCTGCTTTGAACTGCTTTCTCCTCCATCGGTTGGCAAAGCTTCCTCTCTTCACTGCCACGAGTGAACCATCAGCCAAGCACCCCCGGTAAACCTCGCCGAATTCACCTTTGCCCCAGAAGTTCTTGCTGCTGAAGTTGTGTGTTGCGATTTGGATCTCCTGTAGGGAGAAGCTTTTAGGTGGTGTTAGATCGTCTTGGTAAACCTTGCCGAATTCTTCTTTGCCCAAGGCGTTCTTGCTGCTGAAGTTGTGTGTTGCGATTTGGATCTCCTTTAGGGAGAAGCTTTCGGGAGGTGTTGGATCGTCTTCGTCGGACTCGGTAAAACTGGAGGTTCGGAGATTGAACACCATTTTTAAGCAGGAAAAAGGCGGATTCTTCTCAATCAGTAGTGATTGGTTTGGGAATATCTTCTGCACATCCAAAGCGACTTGCTTGTACACCGTTTTTATAACTCCAGTTGGGATTGTGCGCGTCTCACCCACGACTGAATCTCACCCACGACTGCTTAGGGTCGGTACGAACGAATGAAATGGCAAGGAAAGTCGTTGGATTGTAGGCCGACCTCAAAGTGTGACGTCATCTCACTCCAAAGCCTGCCTGTGAGCAGCGCTATATGTCGATTGATCTTTTTGTAATTTCAGTGGAAAATTATCTATTGGTGGAAATACTAGTATTAAGTTAAGATAATTATTATTTTATCTATGTTCCATGTTTAATAAATAATCCTTGGAAATAGGAAACAAATGCATTAACAATAACAAGAAATCTTTATTATTATATATTTACAAACATAAAACATATAGTAAGTCGATACTGCAAAAAAAAAAATCGGTATTTATTTCCATTGGATCTTCTTTGAGTTAGCGTGGACCAAATATTGGAAGAGACAAAAGTACTTTATACGAGTTCGTATTCTCTGGGAAATTCCCTGCAGAATTATTCTTGGCATATTGCAATTTGTTATAATTGATTTCGTCAAATCTTGTGACTTATAAACTAATAATGTTCTAGTACAGTCTTTAAAGAATATTTTGTGAAGGAGCTTAGGTGTCACTAATTTATGCATATACTACATTTGGATTTCATTCATTGTTCTTTAAATAGAGAATAAAATATTCAAAGCCAAAAATGTTTCCATAATAAGGTACCGAAAGAATAATTTGTAAAAAAAAAAATTAAAAATAGCTATCATCGCTTTATCCAAGGGATGTTTGTCAAAATTGTTGGTATTTGCATCATTCCCCCATCCTATTTTAACAAAAGTATCTCAAATCCATCTCCCTCGTTAGCAGTGTGGAAATTGCAACATGAAGTTGTCCATAGCTAAAAACTGGCTGGGGGAGAAATAAGCCGACACAGCTTATAGTTTGGCCAATGAGAAAAGGGGAAAAGCGTACGAGAAACAAAAGGGAAAAGGGAGGAAAAAGAAAAGAAAGAGAAAAAAACAAAAAAATAGGAAGAGAGGTGGAAAGGTAAAGAGGGCAACTCACGCGCATGCACCGCGGAAAGCTTGCCTGTCCAAATTTACTCCGATTCGCAAGTTGATCCGATTTGGCAGGATGTCGGAAGCGTGTACGCGCTAATCCACCTTCCTCTTATATGCTTCGTTTTTGTTTTCTGAAGAAGCTTTCTGTCTCCTCTCTTGTCTTCTTATGTCCCGGTTGTGTCTCCGTCGGTTGTTCTTTTTCTTGTCCTTTTTCTTCACAGCTCCTGCAGAATTTGAGAGCTCATTAGGTGGGCTGAGTTTGGGCCCATGGGCTTTGTCCCAATTATTACAGTGACAATCTCTAGTGTTGTTGCAGCACAAAACCAAAGTTGGATTAACGTTTCAGTCCCATAACAAGGATTATGTATGGATTTATTTCATCCACTGTCTTGTTCCTTGGAGTAATAATATCTCTTTCCTTCCAAGTAGTTAGAATCCATAAACTTTCCTTTCAAGATCGGGGTATGTAGATCTGGCTATTTCATCCACATAAAGGGCCACGTCAGCGGTCTTCTTCTAATATTAAAGACTAATGACAAAAGGGCAGATAGAGGATATATGGATTTGAAGGAGTCCCATCACCAAGTAGAATTCCACATGGAGTGAATGAAGAAGAAGCAGATGATGGAGAGTTTCTTTTAAACTTACCTCCGTAGAAAATGGTGCATAGTGTGAGGATACTGCAAAATCTACCACGTACTAACTTATCAATAGAGAATCGAAAGAGTGAACTCATCCTAAAATTAACTTTGTTGACTCATGAAAGACAAATATGTATCTAGAATGACAAAAGGAGCACCAATTTCTTTCTCCATCTAGAAAAGGAAAGCTCCTACTTGTTTATGGACCAAGGAATTGAGGGAAAAAAATCCAGCGATTTTCTATTCTACGACCTACAAATTTGTTAACATTCTATTCTTCTCCATGTTCCATATGAATCATCATCGGGCTTTATTGAGTGGATGGGCATTAGTGCACTTGAACCAATAGTTAGATGGATCTCGTCCGAAAAGAGTATTGATTTGATTAATTCTAAGAATTTTTTTTTTTGGTAAAGGATTAATTCTAGGATTGATACCATTGAAAATTCAAAATCAGTACTATTGATACATATATCACAAACTTATTATCATCTTACAAAAATCTCAGACTAGTGATGTCCATGATCTTTTAAAACTGGTTGCAATGAGCCAAAGGGATGATTTCCACCAGGGAAATGGTAGAACATCAATTAGGTTGAAACAAATTAGAGATTGGTTAATTCATTGAAAACAATCAATCTAATAGAAAGCACAATAACCTGCCTCGGCAGTTTTTTTTTTTTTTTTTTTTAAGACACAAAGGAAATGCACAACCGTACAATTAATCAGGTCATTAAAACCTCTAGTGAGTGCACGATCCGTTTGTGCAACATGACATTCAGCATGAGTGTCCTCACTCCCCAGCTCGCTGATATTTAGAGAGAGCTCGAGAGAGCTCAAGAGAGCTGTGGATGTAAGTAATCAAACTATGCACCTCTTGATTGTTCGAATGGGGTTAAGCTAATAGTGTCATTGCTTGTCATTGCCTCCCCGCGAATAGGAGATAATAAGCTAAATTAAGACGAAATGGAGATCTACCCAGAAGTAGCTGAAACGGCCCAGGTAGGTGTGAATTGTGGAGTGTATGACCCAATTGCATAATTCCCAACTTGAGCCTCCAAGAAGTTGATGTGCAATGTTGTTTCATATTGATGACTCCTATCACCGAAACTTCTTGCATGCTCCTTATGACTTTACCGCACGGAGAAGAAAGTCAAAACCAACGAGTCCAATCATATCCTCCTCTAAAAGCAGAGAATCAGATTTGAAAGATGCAGGCAGAGAATCAAAGTGCCCACAACTTGGATTCTCTTGCACATACAAGGATTGACGTGCACGAGGACGCATGTGCGACTGATCTTATCAATGTCTTCTAAGGAAGACTTTTATGGCGGCCTTTAATTTTTGTTAGAACAGTAGAACTTTCTTAATAAACTTATACATTCATTCACCATTAATTCGATATATTAGGAGGTGGCGATTCTAATTTTTTTATTTCAGTTAGCAGTTTTCAATTCGATGACAAAAGTAGAAGATAGCAGTTATTGCATGAAGGACGAGCTATATATCTCAAAAAAATCGAAGGAAAGTATTACAGAAAGATCATACGAATGAAAGTGAAGAGGAACATATAGAGTTTAGGAAGAGAAAAGGTAAAAAGGCAATGTAGATGATGTAGCGTTGACATGCCGGTCATGGAGCAATCCCCAGAGGAGGAGAAGGAGAAGGAGGGAAAGAGTAGTACGGAGTTGAGTCACACTCACTTTGACTCCAACTACTCCTTACACTAGGGCCCTGCTGAAGAAACTGGCTTTCGAGCATTCGAACCACTTTAGACATCTCTGGTCGAACAGATGGATCCCCGTGGGTGCACAAAAATGCCAATCGAACTAGTCGCTCTGCTTCTTCGTCCACGGAGTTCGCTTGTGAATTGGGATCGATCACCCTTCTCAACCTGTTCTTGTTCACAACGTCACCAATCCATTCCAGCAACCTGAAGGAGAAGGAGGGAAAGAGTAGTACGGAGTTGAGTCACACTCACTTTGACTCCAACTACTCCTTACACTAGGGCCCTGCTGAAGAAACTGGCTTTCGAGCATTCGAACCACTTTAGACATCTCTGGTCGAACAGATGGATCCCCGTGGGTGCACAAAAATGCCAATCGAACTAGTCGCTCTGCTTCTTCATCCACGTAGTTCGCTTGCGAATTGGGATCGATCACCCTTCTCAACCTGTTCTTGTTCACAACGTCACCAATCCATTCCAGCAACCTGAGGTTTTCATTAATTGGCCACTCAGGGAATTTTACAATTGGCTGTCCGGAGATGAGCTCGAGAAGCATCCTCCCGTATAAGAAGACATCATTCTTCAGTGTCCACTTATCTGTGCGTATGTACTCAGGGGCAACAACGTCAAGTCTGCTGCAGTCTGGGGTGTTGACATAAACATCTTCATAGCGACCATAGGATTCAGAGTCGGAGCCAGAATCAGCTGAATCTTCTCCTGCCGTTGATGAGAATGAGACTGGGGGCCACTCAATAGTCCCTTCCTCCACATTTCTCTCATTCATGATCATTGCAACTGAAAATCCTCCTATCTGTTATAGCTGAAATAAACAATTTACAGCAGAAAAACTTCTCTGTTTTGCTGAGAGAGAAGGAGAAAACAGAGCATTGAACTTCATTCAGCAATAAAAAACTATCTTTTACAAACTAAATAAGAACCACTTTGGAATTGCACACAAACATGCAAAACAAAACCGCACACAAACGTGCGAAACAAACTTGTTTTGCTTCCTAGAAAATAGCTAACAAACCAATTGCCTAACAAATAAACTTGATTGAGTCAAAGAAAAACTAAAATGACAGCACATCAATAGCAGCATTGAGACACAGCTCCAACAAACTCCTCCTTGGATTAGTTGCTTCTACAAATTCCTATTTTCTCTCTTAACAGTTCAAATCTTCCAACTTGCAGTGGCTTTGTGAACATGTCTGCAAGCTGATCTTCAGATCTACAATAGACCAACTTAACTTCACCACTTTGTTGCACTTCACGTGAAGAATTTTACTTTAAAATGCTTGGTTTTGCCATAGAAAATTGGATTATGTAATATTGCTAATGCAGCCTAATTGTCTACATTAACTTCAATGCAATCACCAGAATTCAACCACAGATCCTTCATTATCTTCTTCAGCCACAAAGCCTGATTTGCAGTGGCAGTAGCTGCTATAAACTCAGCCTCTGCAGTGGACTGAGCTACAATCTCCTGCTTTTTGGAACACCAAGAGAAACAGGTAGAACCAAGAGTGAAGCAGTACTCAGATGTACTTTTCATGTCATCCATTAATCCAGCCCAGTCACTATCAAAAAAGCCCTGCAACTTAAACTTTTGACCTTTCCTAAACTTCACACCAAAGAACAATGTTCCTTTGAGATATGTCAAGACCTTTTTTGCAGCAACCAAATGTAACTGACTAGGACTACTCATGAACCTGGATAGAACACTCACAGCAAATAGAATACCTGGTCTAGTTGCTATAAGATACATGAGACATCCAATCAAGCTTCTATACATAGAAACATCTATTGCATTCGTTCCACCATTCTTTTGTAGCTTCTCCTTAGCAGTCATAAGAGTGCTTACACTTCTATAATCTTCCATCTGAAACTTCTTCAAAATTTCCTTCATGTATTTTTTTTTATAGATAAAGATCTCATGTGAAGCTTGTTTGACATCCAGACCCAAGAAATAAGCCATCTTTCCCAAGTCTGACATCTCAAAAACTACAAACAGACCTTGCTTCACCCTCTATCAATTCTACATCATTCCATGTCACCAATAAATCATCTACATAGAGTGACAGAATTACAACATTGTGATTCACCCTCTTGACATAAAGAGTGAACTCACTCAAGCTTCTTATAAAGCCAAAATCTCGCAAATATCGGTCTATCTTCCCATACCAAGCTCTTGGAGCCTGCTTCAATCCATATAGAGTTTTCCTCAATCTGTATACCTTCTCTTCTTGCCTTTTGATACCGAAGCCTTCAGGTCGTTCAACAAAAAACTCCTCCCCGAGTTCTCCATTCAAAAATGCATACTTGACATCTAGTTGAAATATATGCCACCCCATCTCTGTTGCAATAGCTAATAGTAGCTTGATTGTATCAAGCCTTGTAATAGGAGCAAATGTTTCAGAATAGTCTACTCCCTATATTTGAGCATAGCCTTTCATAACTAGTTTAGCTTTGTGTTTATTGACAGAACCATCAGGATTAAGTTTTGTTCAGAATACCCACTTAATCCCAATAACATTCTTATTAAATGGTCTATTAACAAGCTCCCATGTGTGGTTTTTCTGAATCATTGCAAACTCCTCATGCATTGCTGCAATCCACCTTTGATCCTCCTTAGCTTCCACAAAGTTAGATGGTTCAAGCACCGCCATATTGCTTCTTTCATAGATTTCAACAAGTGACCTTATGTCTCTTACTGGCAGATTATCCATACTATCTTCCAATCCATCTATAACTTCATCAATCTCTACAATTGTTGGAGGTTGTTGTTTTGCAGATTACTGTTGTCCAGCATTCTTTTCTTCCTTCCAATTCCACTCATCTTCCTTTAGAAAAACATCTCTGCTCACAATCACCTTCCCAGTCATAGGCTGAAAAATCCTATAAGCTTTTGATTGGAGACTATACCCAATGAAGACACCAAGTTCGGCTTTTTTATCCAACTTGTCCCTCTTGACCCAAGGAACATGAATATAACACAAACACCCAAAAACCTTCAAATTCTTCACAGAAGGTTTAACACCATACTAGACTTCAAAAGGTGTTGATCTCTCTAAGGCCTTTGTGGGCAATCTGTTAAATAGAAACACTGCAATATTAGCTGGCTTAGCCCAGAACTTTTTAAATATCATCTTCTCCTGCATCATACATTTGGCCATCTCCATAATGTTTCTGTTTTTTCTCTCACTGACCCCATTCTGATGAGGTGAATAGGGAGTGGTGAATTGCTGTACAATGCTTGCTTGCTCATAGTTTAACTTAAACTTGTGAGCAGTATACTCAGAACCATTATCAAACCTAAGCATTTTAATTTTCTTCCCACTCTGATTCTCAACTAAGGCTTTAAATTTTACAAACACATCAGCAACTTCAGATTTGACTCGCAAAAATAAATCCAACTCATCATAATCATGTCATTTGTGAAAGTAATGAACTACCTGCTACCATTAAGAAATGACTCAGACATAGGTCCACATAAGTCTGTGTGGATTAATTGCAGCTTCTCACATGCTCTCCAGCTTCCTCCTTTGAAAGGAAATCTAGCTTGTTTGCCAAGAAGACAAGTTCTGCATTGTGGAAATTCCTCCTCCAAACTTGGCAAATCATCTGCCAAGCTATTCCTCTGCATAAACAACATGTTCTTCCTGTGAACATGCTCAAGTATTTTATGCCATAGCTCTGCATTTTCTTCTTTGCACTTTAAAGCCATTTGTTGCATCTCTTGTGGCTTGAACATGAAGCTCTTGTCCTTCATTGGCATTCTCAACACTTCTTTGCTATCTGCATTATCAATAAGGCATTCCTTCCCTTCAAATTTCACTTTATAGCCCTTCTCAACTAATTGACCAATACTTAACAGATTCTGATAAACTTTTGGCACAAAGAGAACATCACTGATCAGCTTCACCTCCTGATTTCCTTCAATAGTCACTGTACCCTTCCCTTGCACTTCGATATACTATTCATTGCCAATTTTGACTCTAGACTTGACTAACTTGTCTAGACTCCTAAATAGCTTCAAATTGCTAGTCATATGATTGGTACAGCCACTAACCACTAGCCATGCATCATTCTCAGTAGAGGAGCCAAAAAAGGAAGCTACAAACAAGTGTTCTTCCTCAATTTCATTCACTGCTATTTATGCTTCTCCCGCTTGCTGTTAATTGTTCTCTTTGCAGATCGCTTCCATGTGACCAACCTTGTGACATCTTCTGCACTTAGCATCAAGCTTTCTCCAACATCTAAAAGACTGATGATTAGTTCTACCACAGTGTTGATAAGGCTTCTTGTTCTTCTTCCATTTGCTAGACCCACTAGAACTCCCTTCTTTTGCTATAAACTTGGAGTCACCCGCATTTCCTTTGGACTGATTCCATTTCTTCCCTTTGCCTCCATCATTGGACTTCACTTTAGCTTGCAGTGCACCCTCTACAGGCTCTTCTCTTCTTATTGCACCCTCGGGGCATTTAACAATTTTGCAAGCTCTTCTCTTCTTATTAGTCTTCTATACTCCTATCCTTCAAGTTAGTTCCTAAGGCATTTAACAATATTCCTTCACTAACTCAAGCTTTATGTTAGCCAAGTCTCTTGTATTTTCCAGAGAAGCTATAGTGGCTTCAAACTTCTCTAGAAGAGACACTAGGATCTTCCGAATCTCCTTAAGGCAATTAGTTTTTTCTTTCATCCTTCAAGTAAGTTCCTAAGATTCTGATTTTTTCGACTATCTCAATCTATTTATAGAGCCTATCGAAGAGAATATTCCTTCACCGACTCTTAATCCTTCATTTGATTCATGAATTGTCTCTCAAACTCCCTCAAGAGATTCAGCACCTTCATGCTCCTTATCTTCTCATCTCCCTCGTATTTATCCTTCAAGAAATCCCATATTGCCTTTGCAGAATCACATCTCATGATCCTTGTGAAGATAGGGGGTGAGACAGCAGCATATAGGCAAGACTTTGCCTTAGCTTTCCTTGTGATTATCTCTTTATGGTGCTTTATCTGATTCAAGGTCGGATTGTTTGGAAGTGGAGCAACCTCATAATCATTCTCCACAGCCTCCCATAGATCATGACCCTCCAAGAATGTTGTCATCTTGATAGCCCAAGCTTGATAATTTTCCCCAGTAAAGACTGGAGTAGCCATTGCAGAGAGAATCCACTCGATCCTACCTCCATCAGCTTTTTTTTTTCTTTGCAAATTGGAAGCAATCTTGACTCACTTACCCTCACTTCACAGTCCCTTAAGATCCCACAGAGGCTCTGATACCACTGTTATAGCTGAAATAAACAATTTACAGTAAAAACTTCTTTGTTTTGCTAAGAGAGAAGGAGAAAATAGAGCATTGAACTTCATTCGGCAATAAAAAACTGCCTTGTACAAACTAAATAAGAACCACTTTGGAATTGCACACAAACGTGCAAAACAAACTTGTTCCACTTCCTAGAAAATAGCTAACAAACCATTCGCCTAACAAATAAACTTGACTCATAAAAACTAAAATGACAGCACATCAACAACAGCATTGAGACACAGCTCCAACACTATCGCGGCCTCAAAATGCATGTTCAGCAGTATATTTTTCACACAGATGTCACGATGCATGATCTTGATGTTACCTTGACTGTGAAGGTGTGCAACCCCCCTCGCTGCTTCCAAGGCTATCTTCTTGCGAGTAGTCCAATCAAGAGGTCGGGCAAACCGATCCGGGCTCTTTGTAAGATTGTAAGATAGGCTATTGTCGATCATCAAGGGATAAACCAGTATGAGCTCTGTCTTGGTCCTGCAAAAGCCCCTCAGGTATAGCACGTTCGGATGCGTCGAAACTGTGCTTCCCACTTGTATTTCTGCCTCGAACTGCTCTTCCCTCCATCAATCGACATGGCCCGCTCTCTTTACTGCCACTAGCAAACCATCGGCCAAGCACCCCTTGTAAACCTTTCCAAATCTACCTTTGCCCAAGAAATTGTCTTCACTAAAGTTACAGGTCGCGACTTGGAGCTTCTTTAGAGAGAAGCTTTGAGGAGGTGTTGGATCATCTTCAATGGACGAGGTAAAACTGAAGGGTCGGAGATTGAACACCATCTTCAAGGGGGAAAAAGTAGGTTCTTGTCAAGTACAAATAGATCATATAAGCTTGATGATTTTTCTCGATTGGTAGTGATTGGTTTGGGAATACCTTCCGCATGTTAAAGGAGACTTGCTTGTACTCACAGTTTTTATGGCTCCAGTTACGATTGTACCTGTCTCACCCCCGACTGCTTTTGGTCGGCGTGAACGAAAGAAATGGGAAGGAAAAGTCGTCGGATTGTGGGCTGATGTCAAGAGTGGAGCCATCTCACTCCATAGACTACGAGAAAATATTGGGAGCAGCTTTTGGGAAGAGAGCGAGAGAGAGGTTTCATTGACTGGAAGCTTCCTAGATTTTGCGCAATTCTCTTGGTAGTCTTGAATTCCTACGCATTGAGAAATCCAAATACGAAGAGCATTAGTCTTTTTTCTTGACTACATTGGCTGTGCATTACTTGGAAAAGTTATTAAATTTGTGAATCCTCCAAGATCAATACTTCTAATTACTCGTATTTGGAACACATGCATTATATGTGGATCGATCATATTGCAATTTTAATGGATAATTTTCTATATTCGTGAAAAATATTAGTATTAATTTAAGATCATTATTCTGTTTCTTTATGTTCCATTTTTAATATATAATCCTTGGAAACAAGAAACAAATGCGTTAATAATAACAAGAAATCATTATTATAATATATTACAAACATAAAACATATAGTCAGTCAAAAAAATAAAAATCAGAAATTATTTCAGTTGGATCTTCCTAGAGTCATTGTTGACCAAATATATTACATACATAAAACAAATGAGTTCATCTTCCTTGTAAACTCCGTGCACAACTACCTTTGACATCTTGCGATTGTCATAATTTATTTCATCAAATCTTGTGACGTAAAACTAATCATGTTCTTGTACATCCTTTAAAAAAATATTTTTTGAAGGAGTTTAGAATGTTCATGTCACTAGTCCAGTATCCCGTGCTATGCAGGGGATCCACGCGGATTCATCATTGTTCTTTAAATAGAGTATAAAATATTTAGAGCCAAAAATGTTTCAATAGTAAGGTACCAAAAGAATAGTTTGTAAAAAAAGAATTTAAAATAGCTATCATCGTTTCATTTAAGGGAAGTTTGTCAAAAATTTCTTTGTACGCCAAATTATCGGTATGAGCATCATTCCCCATCTTCAT
The DNA here is from genome assembly GCA_014182735.1 of Corymbia maculata. NCBI lineage: Eukaryota > Viridiplantae > Streptophyta > Magnoliopsida > Myrtales > Myrtaceae > Corymbia > Corymbia maculata. The sequence continues at coordinate 14,293,821 of CM024692.1, read as the reverse complement.
TCAACAGAAGTATCTCAAATCCATCTCCCTCGTTGTTAGTGTGGAAATTGCAACAAAATGTCATCCGTGGCTAAAAACCGGATTAGGGAGAAATAAGCCAACACAGTTTGGCCAACGAGAAAGGGGAAATGCTTTCTCTTAAGAGTAAATGGCCAATGAAAATCAGTGGGTGACATAACTATGGGACGAATGAGCATTTGGAGTACAGAATTTGTAATATTTGGATCTTTGACCAGGTAAAAAAAAAAAAAAGTGGTCAGCCGAAAAGAAAGAAAGAATAAGAGAGAGGGAAAAGGGAAGAAGGAAACTCACACATACATGTCACCGGGGATCTTATCAACCTGGATTTATTCTGATTTGCAAGTTAATCCGATTTGTTGGAATGTCCAAAGCGTGTACACGCGAATTCCCCTTTCTCTTCTTTCTTTCGTTTTTGTTTTCTGAAGGAGCTTTCTGTCTCATCTCTTTTCTTCTTGCCTCCCGGTTGTCTAGTTGGTGTCAACATAGACATCTTCAGAGCACGGATAGGTTTGAGAATCGGAATTGGAATCAGAATCAGAATCAACTGAATCTTCTCCTTGGGATGAGGATGAGGATGAGGATGAGGTCATCCCAGGGGGCTTGAGTCTGGACCACTGAAGAGTCCCTTCCTTTCCACCGTGCATGATAATGGCCAAGAAAAAGCCTCCTCTCACGGCCAAGTCAGCGGACCCAAGGGGGCTAGTTGTTGGCCCAGGTAACCTTGGCCCATAGTTCCATCTTTAAGGGACAACAATTTTCAAGATCAAAATTACATTATCTACATTATTAAGGGAAGATATGAATTTGTCTCACTTCAGGTTTTTCGATGAGTACTCTCACATTAGTATGGTAAGACAAAAACGATTGTACTTTAGGAGAATTAATATGTATAAAATAATTTGTGATAGTTATCATGATTTCAAGAATCTGCTCTACACAAACTAGAGCGGTAATTATGCTTCATCATCACCGTTATCCAAATGACACTTTGGTTGTTAAGCCGGTGTTTCTTTTACTGTTGTGCACTCTTTGCCCGGCACCCAAGGTCCTGGTCAACTTTGGTTGCCCTCTCTTGAGCATTGTAATAGATTGTTAGCAAAGGTGGCAAAATGGGCAAAGAACCCATATTTTGACTCATATTTGATGAATTAGGTAGAATATTAAAATTCTAATAAGAGTTTGGAATGGATTTATCACGTTAAAGCCCAGCTAAAAATGGGCTTTGTTGGGTCTATGATAGAACCATTTTTAACCCACTAATAACTCATGACACCCAAAAACTTGCAGATTGAAAGCGGGCTCGCACCAGTAAAGCCAGCGAGCCAGACAGGCATCGCCACTCGCTTTGAAGAGCCAGGGATTTTGTGAAACATTTAACGTCAAGTGTGGTAAATCTATGGGAATAATCAATCTCATCAGTCCAATCCAGGTCAGCTCCTCGCTCGAAACTTGGTTGGGGGTGGGTGCACACAACCATTGTTCTATGGGGCCACATACTTGCGCACCACATTCCCTTAGGCTCTTACCCAAATTTGCATCTTGTATATATCAACAATCTGGAAAGTCTTGCAACTCATATTTGCATTAATTTATTTTGATTTCTACCATTGGAAATGCATAAGGGGTCACCTGTTTAATGAAATTCTTTTCTTTTCAGTGAGATCACGCAATAAATGTAAGTATTTTACACTGCCTTCTATTTTTCTTTTTCTTTTTGAATTTTTTCCTCTTCTTACTTGGATCAAGTGGGCATTTAAAATTTGAGAATGGTAAATAGTACTTGTATACCATGAGCGGATGTAACTTCGTCATGATTAATGAAGCTTAATTACTGGAGGAACGATTAGGATTTGCCAGATCTTTTTTGTCCCTAATTTTGTCCTGATGGTTGCATGGTCCTCTGTGCACATACTCAAGCTTTCTGATTTATTTATTTTTCCTTTGAAAGAGAAAGAGGGCTTGTTTTGTTCTTGTGATCTCTCTTTGCTTTTAGAAGTGTTGCATTTGTTGGGAAATGTGTAATTGTTGTAATATATATACACTAATCGCTAGAACAAAAGCATATTACTTCCATTTGACATATTTTGAAGTGATAAATTGGGTTTGGCAGTAAAAAAGTTATATTGACTTGGACCAATGAAGCATGCATGAGTGTATGTGTCGGCATAACACATGCACAGTTTTTAAAGTTCTTTATAAGTATTTCAATCTTTAGTTTTTTATATTTTTATTTTATTTACTAACATCTTTTCATATTGTTAATTTACCTTTTCAGTTTAATATAAAATTTTAGCTAAGTAACATATTAACATAAAGAGATTAAATTTGTGCATATGAATTTTAATAAGTTCGATCAAATATGGATGTGTTTTAGTAATATGAAATGGTTGGATATGTGTTAAGGTCGGGTTAAGTTTGAATTGCTAGAATTTTATTGCATAAAAATGGGTTAATCTAGATTGGATTATTTTCAAGACTCAACCCTCCTTGATGGGTCTTGCAGTCAGCAAGTGAGGAAAGGCTCGAGAGAATCTCTAGTTTGAGCCCTTGCTCAAAGTGATCAGCTTTGTCTTTTTATTCTGCAAAAATGTTCTTTGAAAATTTGCTTAGCCGATTAAAACAAACCGCATACTCGATAACAACAGGCTGTCCTCCTTTTAGTACTGCTCTTTGGGCATCTTATTTTGCATATTGAATTGCAAGATAAAAAGATTCTGTGTTAATTCCCAACAAATTGCATCACGATAGAAGCATATGGATTAATAATCCTAAATATTTAGTTGACTGGATAGGGTCTAGACACAAAAATTTCATACGTTAAGGGCCACGACAGGAGTATTCTGCCAACATTAAGGACACGTAATAAAAGGAAAGACCAAGGAAGAAGATGGATTTGAACGAGTCCATCACCAAGAATTATTCAACATCAAGTTTTTTAAGAAGCAGCAGATGATGGACATTTCTTTGAAACTCAACTCCACAGAAAATGTCTTGACCGAAATTTTTTTTTTTTTTTAAAAACTCCACAGAAAATGGTGCGTCCTTTTGGAAATTGCAAAGTCTACCGCGTACTAACTTTTCAAGGCAGAATCAAAAAGTCAACATCGATATGGAAATTGATGTTGTTGACTCCCGAATGGTAAATATGTCCCTGAACCAAGGAAGAAAAGATTCAATGGACAAGAGGAGGGTTGGGCCTCCTACTTGTTTATGAACCGATCGCGCGCCACCGAGTAGCAGCCGGCCGGTGGAGTCGCGGCAGATCCACGCCGCCGATCCGACCGCTTCGCCTATGAGGTATGCTCCATCGGTGTTGATCTTGTAAGCGTGAGTGGGCGGGGGTTTCCAGCGAAGGGCTTGATTTGGGCGAGATTTGGAATTACAGGTATGCTCTGTCCAGGCGTTGAAGCTGCGGAGCAAGGAGACAGCCGCCTCGAGGACCCCCTCCGTAGATGGGGGCTTGCGCTGGAAAACGGCCGCGTTCCTCGCCTTCCAAAGCTCCCACAGGACCGCCGCGGCTTGCGCAGCAGCTGGTAAGCCCCCTCTCCTTGCTGTTACCATAAACCAGTCTCCGAAGTTGAGATTGCCGGGGTTTGGAAGCTGAGTTCTGTGATTCTGCTGACCCCATATCTCTGCTGTCCAGGGACACTGAAAACACAGGTGAATGACAGATTCGGGGCAATTTCGGCATAGCGGGCACAGCGAGTCAGGTACAATTCTACGCTGAAAAAGATTTTCGTTTGTTGCTAGGGCATTCTGGGCAAGCATCTATAGGAAGAGATATTTTTCCATAATCCGCTAGGATGATTGAAAGCTTTGAACTTTAGCTTTCTCCTCAGGGTAGTGATTGCTGTTAACAAGGTTTTGTAGCTCCTGTTTTAGCTGGGAGATTCTTCGCTGCCCATTTGGGAAAGATTTCTTGCTCCAAGTCAGCAAATCCTGCTTCACCGCGTGTAATTTGAGGGGGAGAGTGCGATCTTGTGCTGGAATTGACTCCCAGGCAGTCTTAATAACCTCCAAACACTCGGCCTTTTCCAGCCAGAATGATTCAAATTTAAAGTTTCTTTTCCTTCTCACCCTGTCATCTTGTAGGGTCAATAGTAGTGGGCTGTGATCCGATCCTAGGGCAGGTAGGGCGATAGCTTCAGCCTCCGGGTACATGACCCGCCAATCCACAGTACATAAGGCCCTGTCCAGCCGTTCTCTTATGTTTGCTAGGCCCCTCTCTGTTGTTAGACCATGTGAAGGCGCATCCCTTGCTTTCCATGTCCATTAGGGAACAATCATAGAGTAAATCCCTAAAGGCTGTCATACGAGCTCTATCAGCAAAACGAGCCCCCTGTTTTTCCCAGTGGAATAGAATTTCATTGAAATCCCCCAAACAAACCCATGGAAGCCGTGATGAGGAGCTGATGTGCCGAAGTTCTTCCCAAAATACGAGTCTCTGACTCAGGTTGTAGGGTGCATGAAGGAAAGTTATTCGCATGGTTTTGCCATCTTCCCGGTTCTTGCACGTGAAGTGCATGTGATGCTCCGAGTGTGATTTATGTACAAGCTCCACTCGGTCATCCCAAAAAATGGCCAAGCTTCCAGCCGTTCCCCTTGGGTTGACAACTTCACAGTAGGGGAAGTTCAGTTTTCTTTTAAGTCTTTGAAGAACCGGCTCTTGGTTCTTGGTCTCCATCAAAAAAGTCATAGCGAGGCCGATGCAAAGCCACAAGGGCCTGCAGTTCTTGGACTGTCAGGGTTGTACCCACACCCCCGACGGTTCCGGCATAAAAGCTTCATCGGTCCCGGGGTGGCATTTTAGGGCCAGCCACCATATTGAGGAAAACGATTCAATGGTTTTCTATTCCACGACCTACAAATTCGTCAATATTCTATTCTGCTCCATGTTCCAAAGAAATCATCATGGGGCTTTATTGGGTGCATGTGCATTGGTGTACCTTAAACTTTAGTTAGATGGATCTAGCATGAAATAGTATTGAATTGATTAATGTTAGAGATCGGTACCATTAAAAATTCTATATTAGGACCCATGATATGTATACCAGAAACTAATTATCATCTCCCCAAAATATCAAACTGGTAAAGTCCCTCATCTTTTAAAACTAGTGGGAATGAGCCAAAGGGATGCTTTTTGCCAAAAAAAATTGCTCGGATATCAATCTGCTGAAAAAAATTCAAGATCGGTTAATCTTCAAATTCAATGAAAAAGTATTGATCTAATAAGAAGCACAATACCCTGCCTTATTTTATTTTATTTTTAAATGAAGGAAATGCAGAACCGCACAATTAAGCAGGTCACAAAAACCTCTCACAAGTGCACAATTTGTTTGCACAACATGACGTTCAGCACGAGTCTCCTCATTCCCTAACTTGCTGATAATTAGTAAGAGCTTGAGAGAGGTGAAGATGTGAAAATCGAACTGTGCACCTCTTGTTTGTTTGAGGTTCAAAAAGTAATGTCATTGCTCTGGTCATTGCGGAAATGGCCCAGGTAGGTGTAAATCGTGAAAGGTGTAGACCCGATTTTAAAAGTCCCAACTTGAACCTACAAGAAGTACATTTGCATTCTTGTTTCGTATTAATGACTCCCATCACCGAGAAACTTCTTGACTAGAAGAAAGTCAAAACCAACTAGTCCAACCATATCCTCCTTTGAAGCCAGATAAGCAAATTTGAAAGATGCAGGCAGAGAATCAAAGTGCCAATAACTTGGACTTTCTTGCATATACAAGGATTGATGAGCACAAAGACGCATGCGTGACTGATCTTATCAATGTCTTCTAAGGACAACGACTATGGTGGCCTTTAATTTTTGTTAGAACCATAGAACTTTCTCATTAAACTTAAAGCATTCATTCATAACTAATTCAATAGATTAAGACGTGACATTTTGAATTTTTATTTCAGTTTCTAGTTTTCAATTCAATGACAAATGTAGAAGATAGCAGTCATTACATGAAGGACGTGCTATACGTCTCAAAAAAAAAAAAAAAAAATTTGGTGGAAAGTATTGCAGAAAGATCATACAGATGAAATTGGAGAGGAAAATAGAGTTTTTTTTTTTTGTCGAAAGAGTCATATTTCATTCGTAAAGCACTACTGGAAAAACATAGGGGCTAGAGAGGCTTAGAAAGCCAATTCGGAGGAAGGGATCCTTGGCGATGGGCCGTTGCAATCTAGTCCGCAACTTGGTTTCACGGGAGCAAAAGGCTACTGAAACTTCTTTTAGCTGGACGAACATATAGCATTTAGCAATAGCGATGATGTAGCATCGACATGCCAGTCATGGAGCAATTCCCAGAGGAGAAGGAGAAGGAGGGAAAGAGTAGTACGGAGTTGAGTCACACTCGCTTTGACTCCAACTACTCCATGTATTAGGTTCCTGCTGAAGAAACTGGCTTTCAAGCATTTGAACCACTTCAGACATCTCTGGTCGAACAGATGGATCCTCGTGTGAGCACAATAATGCCAATCGGAGCAGTTGCTCTGCTTCTTCTCCCACGTAATTCGCCTGCAAATTGGGATCGATCACCCTTCTCAACTGGTCCCTTCCCAACTGGTCTTCATTCATATGGTTTCTAATCCAATCCTCCAAGCAGAAAATTTCGCCATATTTAGGGTAAATCGGCTGTCCCCAGATGAGCTCGAGAAGCATTTTCCCGTATGCAAAGACATCATTCTTCAGTGTGCACTTATCTGTGTAGATGTACTCCGGGGCAACAAATCCAAGTGTTCCACAGATGGGGGTGTTGACATAAACATCTTCATAGCGTTGATAGGATTGAGAATCGGAGTCAGAATCAGCTGAATTTTCTCCTACCGGTAATGAGAATGAGGCTCTCGTCCCCCACCTTGGAATGTATGTGGGCCACTCAATAATCCCTACCTCTACATTTCTCTCATGCATGATCATGGCAAACGAAAATCCTCCTATCACGGCCTCAAAATGAGCATTCAGCAGTATATTTGACGCACAGATGCCGCGATGCATAATCTTGATCTTACCTTGGTTGTGGAGGTGGGCAAGCCCCCTCGCTGCTCCCAAGGCTATTCGCTTGCGAGTATTCCAATCGAGAGGTTGGACAAACCGATCCGGTCTCTTTGTAAGATTGTACGATAGGCTATTGTTGATCATCAAGGGATACACCAGTAAGAGCTCTTTTTTTGTCCTGCAAAAGCCCCTCAGGCGTAGCACGTTTGGGTGCGCCGAAACTGTGCTTCCCACTTGTATTTCCGCTTCGAACTCTTCCCTCCATTGATCGACACAGCGCACTCTCTTTACTGCCACTAGCAAACCATCAGCCAAGCGCCCCTGATATGCTTTGCAGAATCCACCTTCCCCCAAGAAGTTGTCACGGCTAAAGTTGTCTGTTGCGGCTCGGAGCTCCTTTAGAGAGAAGCTTTTAGGAGGTGTTGGATCGTCTTCATCGGACTCGGTAAAGCTGAAGGTTCGGAGATTGAAAACCATCTTTACGTGGAAAAGGTGGATTCTTGTCAAGTGCAGATGCAATGTAGAAGCTTGATGGTTTTTCTCCATTGGTGGTGATTGGTTTGGAATTGTGCATGTCTAATATACGACTGCTTTTGGTCGGTGTGAATGAATGAAATGGTAAGAGAAGTCAATTGGATTGTAAGGCCGATGTCGAAGAGTGGGGCCATCTCACTCCAAAGCCTTCCTGTGAGCAGCTTCGAAGAAAAAGAGGGCGAGAGAGGTTTCATTATTTTGCATAATCTTCCTTGTGTTCTTGGAATTCTACGCATTGAAAATTTCAAATGAGAAGAGCACTGGTCCTTTCTTCTTTACCACATTGGCTGTACATTATATGGAAAAACTATTTGACTTTTGCGAGTCCTCGAAGATCCGCACTTCTAATTATTCATATTTGGAAATCGTGCATTATAGGTTGATTGATCATATTGCAATTTCAATGGAAAATTTTCTATATCAGTGGAATACTAATATTAATTTTAGATCATTATTCTTATCTCTATGTTCCATTATTTTTAGACAATTCTTGAGAACAAAAAACAAATGCATTAACAATAATTAGAAATCTTTACTATGATATAGTACGTACATAAAACATATAGTCAGCTGGGCAAATAAAAAAAAATTGGGATATATTTCTATTAGATCTTCTGGAGTTGGTGTTGACCAAATATTTGAAGAGACAAAAATACTTAATATGAGTTCATCTTCCTTGTAAACTTCCTCCATAACTACTCTTGGCATATTGCAATTGTCATAATTGATTTCGTCAAATCTTGTGACTCAAAAACTAATAATGTTCTTGTACATCCTTTAAAAAATATTTTGTGAAGAAACTTAGAAAGTTCATGTCATTAATTTATAAATTTACCATGCATAGGATCCACGTGGATTCCATTCATTGTTCTTTAAATATAGTAGAAAATATTCACAGCCAAAAATGTTTAGATAGTAAGGTACCAAAAGAATATATTGTAAAAAAATATTTAAAATAGCTATCATCGCTTTATCAAAGGGATGTACACAAAATTTTTGGTATGTGCATCATTCCCCCATCTTCATTTAACAAAAGTATCTCAAACCAATCTCCCTCGTTGTTAGTTTTGAAATCGCAATATAAAGTTGTCCATGGCTAAAAACTGGCTTAGGAAATAGGCCAACACAGCTTCAAGTTTGGCCAATGAGAAAGGGGAAATGCTTTCCTCTAAGAATAAATGGCCAATGAGACTCAGTGGGTGACGTAACCACGCGAGAAATGAGCTTTCAGTACTAAATTTGTAATATTTAAAATTAAGAAAAAAGGGGGCAGTGAAAAAGAAGAAGAAAAATAGTGTTCACTCGGTCAACAAGCAGAATAGTGGATGTTCTGCATGAAAAGGGACCGAGAGCGCACGAGAAACAGTAAGGGAAGGGGCGAAAAAGGGAAAAAAGAAAAGAAAGAAAGAAGGAAGATAGAGGGAAGAGGGAAGAAGATAAACTCACGCGTACACGCCACGGGAACCTTTGCCTAGCTGGATAAACTCTTTTCTTTCTTTTTTTTTTTTTTTTTGGGAAGAGCCTTCTGTCTTCTCTCTTTTCTTCTCATCTCTCGGTTGTCTGTCTTTTTTCTTTTTTTTTCTTCTTCTTTCTTCACAGCTCCTGCAGAATTTGAAAGCTCATTAGGTGGGCTGAGGTTGGGCCTGTGGGCTTCGACGCAATTATTGTTGGATATTTCAGTAGTTATGGAAAATTCAAAACTATTAATTTTCGTAATGATTTTTTACCATTATTAATTTAGAACGATTTTTGTCTATCATTAACATAAAATGATTTTGTAACGTTTTATAAAGGTTATTTAAAACAACTGTATAACGACTTTCTCACGGTCATATAACGGCTATACAACGGTCATTTTCTTCTTTTATTACAAGTATATCTATAATTGTTTCTTAATTGCTCTCAAAATTAGAATATTTCTTATTTTCTTTTTATCTATGTATCTTTCTTTTATTTTGTTATACACATAATACTAATAATAGTGCTTGCGCCTTTGAGGGGTGGAATTATCTTTAAGTATAGTGCTTGCGCCTCAGACAATTCATTCTATTTTCCAATCTATTTCAATATATTTCCAATAATCATTATTATTTTTCATTGTATCTAACGTTTTTCCAACAATTATTACAGTGACAATGTCTAGGTTGCATAAACCCAAAGTCAGATTAATGTTTCATAGTCACATAACAAGCATTGCTACTTTGAGCCACGTCTTCACTAAAAGGAGATCCATCATGTATGGATTTATTTCATCCACTGTCTTATTCCCTAGAGTAAGAATATCTCTTTCCTTCCAGGTGATTAGAATCCAAAAACTTCCTTTCAAGATCGAGGTATGTAGATCTGGCTATTGCTTCAAGAGGATTGCCGTCCGTGAAAGAGGTATTTTTTATTTTATTTTTGGTCAGAATGTGAAAGAGCTAGATTATTTCATCCACTTTCTTCTACTTTTGCCTCCTACGTGCACTGCACTCACGGTCTTGGTCAACTTTGAATGCTCTCTCCAGAACATTTTTGCAGGCAATCAGCGAGTGAGAAGAAAAGCTCGAGCGAATCTCCTGTTGGAGCCTCCGCTCAAAGTGATCGAACTAGTCTTTTTCTTCCACAACAATGTTATTTACAGATCTGCTTAGCTGAATAGTCTAATAACATATCATTCTAAAGTCAAGCAACTTCCCAGTATCAAGCAACTTAATCTCAAAATTTTGAATTCAAAATTCTTTCCTCAATTTGAGGATTCTTTCTTCGATTTACAGAATTGATTTTGATCTCATCATGTAATTGTATATCTATTTAAACCCATTTTGCAGATCAATATAAGCTTCAAGGAAAATTAAAATTCAAAACTACAATCTTTATGGTATTAGAGTGCCCTAAGTAATTACTTGTGATCTTGCTTCTTTTTCCTAATGGCTCCCTCCTCCGATTCCAAAGTTACTAGTGCCGTCAATACCCCCAGTTCAATCCCCACCTATTGTGATTCCGAACATTTCCAACCTCATCCCAATCAAACTAAATACCTCCAACTATCTCCTTTGGAAATTCTTGTTCACGCCTATTTTGCGTGGTCATTGCTTGATGCATCATGTTAATAACTCTATTCCTCGCCGTCCGTCACTGCCTCCCCACTAGCGATGGGGTGGTGGCCATAGGTGGGGCCGCTGCTACTTCTTTTTTAATATTATTTAATTAACATTTATATTAAAAAAATAAACTTTGGCCAAAACGGCGTCATTTTGCGCTGGTCTAGCCACATTAGCACTCAAAACGACATCGTTTTGGGCTTATTCGGCCATGTCAGTACTCAAAACGACGCCATTTCGACCTCAAGTCGCCGAAAAATTGTCACGTCAGCATTTTGGCCGGATTTTCTTACCATTAGCTCTTAATTTTTTGTTCCGATCTTAGCATTTAAGTGTACTCTTCATAATTTTTGGCACTTTGGTTGTACTTTTGCCATCTCAAAAGATCAGAGGAAAGTATTACAGAAAGATCATACGAATGTAAGTGAGGAGGAACATATAGACTTTAGGAAGAGAAACATTAGAAGCTAAACTTGTTATTGAAGGCAAAAGGCAGAGGTGAGGATGTAGCAGTGACGTGACAGTCATGGAGCAATGCCCAGAGGAGGAGGAGGGAAAGAGTAGCACGGAGTTGAGTCACACTCACTTCGATTCCAACTGCTCTTGGTACTAGGGTCCCGCTGAAGAAACTGGCTCTCGAGTATTCGAACCACCTCAGACATCTCTGGTCGAACAGATGGATCCTCGTGTGTGCATAACAATGCCAATCGGACTAGTTGCTCTGCTTCGTCTTCCAAGTAATTCCCTTGCAACTTGGGATCGATCACCCTTCCCAACTGCTTTTCAATTATAAGATTTCTAACCCAATCATCTGGCCAGAAAGCTTTGCCATTGTGTAGCTCAGCGAGAAATTTGTAAATCTGCTGTCCCAAGATGAGCTCGAGAAGCATATTCCCGTACGCAAAGACATCGTTCTTCAGTGTGCACTTTCCTGTGCGGAGGTACTCGGGGGCAATAAACCCAACTCTGCCACGGATGGGGGCGTAGACGTAAACATCTTTATAATGATGAAAGGATTGAGAACCAGATCCAGAATCAGCTGTATTTTTTCCTGCCGGCGATGAGAATGAGACTCCTTTGCCCCCCCTTGGCATGCGCGTGCGCCACTCAATAGTCCCTTCCTCTGCATTTCGCTCATGCATGATCGTGGCAAACGAAAATCCTCCTACCACGGCCTCAAAATGTACATTCAGCAGTATATTTGATGCACAGATGCCACGATGCATGATCTTCACGTTACCATGATTGTGAAGATGTGCAAGCCCCCTCGCTGCTCCCAATGCTATTTGCTTGCGAGTAGTCCAATCGAGAGGTTTGGCTAACCTATCCGGTCTCTCTCTAAGATTGTAAGATAGGCTATTGTTGATCATCAAGGGATACACCAGTAAGAGCTCTCTCTTGGTCCTGCAATAGCCCCTCAGGCGTAGCACGTTTGGGTGCATCGAAACCGTGCTTCCCACTTGTATTTCTGCTTTGAACTGCTCTTCCCTCCATCGATCTACACAGCACACTCTCTTTACTGCCACCAGCGAACTATCGGCCAAGCGCCCTCGGTAAACTTTGCAGATTTCACCTTCCACCAAGAAGTTGTCTTTGTTGAAGTTGTGTGTTGCAACTCGGAGCTCCTTTAAAGAGAAGTTTTTAGGACGTGTTGGATCACCTTCATCGGACTCGGTAAAACTGAAGGTTCGGAGATTGAACACCATCTTCAAGCCGGGAAAAATTACTCTTCTGAAGTACAAATGGATCGTATATGTCACAACCCAAATCCTACAAAAATAGGGATAATGACATAGCTGTCCTTTTATTCAAGGATATAGCCTCAAATCACCAAAAAAAAAAAGTCAACTTCCAAAAGTCTGCATCAATAGTGCTCTTGTACCGTCACTACTAATCAAAGAACCTAAAAGACACGAAAGAGTGAGTAATACATATCTTATGAGAAGATCAAGCCTTCACAATACACATTTAGAACTCAAAAACAAGACTCATTTATGTCAATTAAACATATAACAACTTGTAAGAATAAAATGAGTTATATATTACTTCAACTTAGCTATATTAATAATAGAATTTTCCATTCACCCAGAATATCAAAACGAGTATCATTAATTCAGTTCAATAATTACACTCGTCATATCTTATGTTAATAGCTCATTCCATTAATCGAACTCTTATCACACATCAATAGTATATTTCATTGATTAATCTCATGGCACATCATATCTCAAGGTCCTGGTGGTGGCTCCCATGAAACCACGTCATTGTGTTGTATTTAGCCTTTGAGTAGTATCAGGCCCTAAAGGTGGCTCCTACAAAGTTACGTTATCGTATAGCACTTAATCCTTGACCAACATATATTAATAATACAAGGCCCTAGAAGTAGCTCCCACAAAATCACGTAATCGTGTTGCACTTAAACCTTGACTAAAAGGTTCTAGAGGTGGCTCTCACGAAGTTATATAATCGTATATCAATTAGTCATTTTCCAACATGTATCAATGGTACAATGTTCTAGAGGGGATTCCCACGAAATTACGTTATTGTGTATCACTTAGTCTTTTACCAATCCATATCACAATTGGCTTTACAAACCCAAAACTTAACTTTTCCCAAATCAATTCTCTTCACAAAACCAATTTAGAATCCGTATCATAAATTGATTTCCCAAATCATCAAAAGCTCATTCCACAAATCAATTATCATCATTATACACATATTTAAACTTTCACAATACCTTCCATATCATATTTCTTAAACCATTCTCAAAAGAATGGAAAGTAATAAATGCCCAAACCCCTCATTGGGTTTACAGTCATATCGAGTACAACCAATGATCCTCCAATACTAGAAATCCAATCTAGAAATCAATCTTGCAAACATAATCCTCCAATAGCTTTTCGCAACATAATCATCCGTCATTTCTCATCTATTTCTCAAATCATTTGTAAAAATTTTCATAAACAATACATATATGTAAATGGTCACGACACATTTTATTATATGTTTCTCAAATCATTCTCGAACAATTGAAAGGTAGCGAATGCTTGATCCCGTTTTATGTAACAAAAATACTCTTTTCATTCTAATAAGTATATATATTTACATATTTCATGACATGGTTTTATAACTAAAGAAAATAGAATACCACTCACCTGATAATGCTCACGATCAAATAACAAATGTTATTTGAATTTCGAACTCGCAATCCAGCCTTACGAATCGAAATCGAATCAGTTTGACAAGGTCCTCTGTGGCGTGTACCTGTGAAAACCCTTTCCTCGTGTACCTGTGAAAACCCTTTCCTTTCTTCCCCTTTTCTTTCTCTCTTCTTCTTTCCCCTTTTCTTCTTTCTCTTCTCCTGCGCGCGAGCTCTTGGTGCGCTTTATAAACTGAGCACCCACTTTTTTGATTTATTGACTAGTCAACATTTATTTTCTTTTTCTTTTCCTTTCTTTTCCTTTTTTTTCCTGACTTCTCAAACACTTCTTTTACAGTAGAAGCTTGATGGGTTTTTCTCGATTGTTAGTGATTGATTTGGGAGTACTTTCTGCATATCCGAAGGGTCTTGCTTGAAGACAGAGTTCATGTATCTCCAGCTGGGATTGTGCGTGTCTCACCCGCGACTGCTTTTGGTCGGAAATGAAATGGTAGGAAAAGTCGTTCGACTGTAGGGTGATGTCAAAGCATGGGCCCATCTCACTTGAGTGCTTTCCCGTGAGCAGCTTCCTGGAAAGAGATAGCAGGAGAGGTTTCATTGCCTCGAAGCTTTCAAATTTGACAAAATTGGCAACTCAACAAGGCAAAGTTTGTAAGATTTAAATAGGTTTATTAAACTATTTCATCTAAACTCTTAAATGTAAAATATAGGACAAAGAAAAATATATAATTTAAAATAAAGCATGTGAAGCATGTGGGTACCACAACGTTAAAATAAATTTGAGACCATCTTACTTTAATGCTTTCCTATGAGTAGCTTCATGGAAAGAGATAGCGAGAGAGGTTTTGCTGCCTTGAAGCTTCTAAATTTGACAAAATTGGCAACTCTTATAAAGCAAAGTTTGCCAGGCCTAAATAAGACTTAAACTATTTTGTCTTAACTCCAAGACATAAAACACGGAGATATTTTTACCTTGTTGAATTAAAACTATATAACTTGGAACAAGAAATGCGAGGCATATGGACATAGACATTATGCTCTCCTATGAGTAGCTTCGTAGAAAGAGATAGCGAGAGAGGTTTCATTGCCTCGAAGCTTCCAAATTTGACAAAATTGCCAACTCATATAAAGCAAAGTCTGCAAAATTCTCCTGGTATTCTTGAATTCCTGTGCATCAAAAATCCAAATGTGAGGACTTCTAGCTCACAATCCAACTCCTACAAGAATAGGGGAAATAATATGATTGTCCTCCTATCTCAAGGATGCAGTCTCAGATATTACCAACATTAACTACTATAAAACATATATCTCCATCTATATATCTGGTAAATAGTTATTTGGTTACTAGAACAAAATTCTAAAATTATCATAAGAATATATATTTTCCCAAACTAACAAACTAAAATTTCATAAAAGTATCATTCCAGAGATATATCCATTTATCTCAACTCCTACCCAAGATTCAACAATAAAAACTCAAGTAAATAATCAACTCAAACTAAGGCCCGACTAGACAACGCTATTTCGGAGTCAAAATGTTCACCGCGGGTCAACAAAGACACCAAGAACAGCCAATCACAGATTCACAATGCATAACCACTATAGCAACCCTCGCCAGTAGCTGGCCCTCACTGTGCGAATTACCATTTCTTATTAACTTAACTAATCAACTTCCTATCGAATAATATTTTGGATTTGATAATATTCATATATTTCACTTTTATTATTATGAGAATCAATTCTATTGCCTCTAGTCCTAGAAATTCCACAGTCGAAAAAAAAAAAAACCCTAGGACATATCGATCAAATCATTGGTTTAAAGAACAACCACTTGTGTGACAAATTGTCTCATTCCATCTCTCTACCAAGCTTGGAAAAAACAACAACACAAGTATCATAACTTTCATACAGTGTTTACTTAAGTACTCTAACTTTTTTTTTACTTACTTAAGTGTTATGTCGAAGTAAAATCAATCACTTGAATGCCATTTTTAGTAAATCATCCTGTTTTTTTAATTTGTAATTTTAATTTTGTTTTTATCTCCCCTTTTTTTAGGGCCAATGAGGGTTGTGAGGGTCACTAGCGACTCTTGTCAATTGTGAAACCCTTGCCTAGATTGGGCGTGATTGCCTCGTCCTCAATCATGAAGGCCCTAGGTGAGGCCATTGCGGCCTCATCCGCTACAGGCAAGGCCATTTAGGCTACTCACCCTCAGCTGCAAAGGCCTTGGGTGAGGGCATTGCTACCACGCCGGCCATGAGCAAGATTGCGAAGGCCCTCCCCAGCTTTGGGCAGCTGTAGGCAAGGCCACCCCACCCAAATCTTGTAAGGGCCTTTTTGGCTGAGGACGAGAGTCGTTGGTGACCCTCACCGGCCCTAATAAGAAAAGGGAAAAAATAATTAAAAATTCAAAAATAATTAAAAATAAATATATTACAAAAATTGTTCTCATCGGCATTAGCGAAACCATGTAAGATAACTGATGTCCACGTCAGATTTTCCGGTGAGATGAATCGTCTATGGCACTTAAGTGATCGATTTTTCAAATGTATAACATTCAAGTGAGCAAAAAAAAAGTTATGACAATTAAGTGAGTATTATACGAAAGTTATGGTACTCTTGTTATTTGCACCCCACTAAACTCGAATTCAAATGAGTTTATTATTAAAAACAAAAGTCACTTTTGAATTACTAAAAAATCTTAAACTTTACCAACTCAAAAGATGATCGAAGACGAGCAAAAGCCATAGCAGAAAAGCAGAAATTTGGAACTTGGCAGTAACTAGCATGAAACTTTAAATATTTATTGCGATCAAAACTTAATTTAGAATTGAATTCTGTAAAATCCCATAACTCCACTACACCTTAAACTATTGTCTCCACTTAATTTCATAGCATAACAACCCCTGAATTGGATCTAGAAACTTAGAATTCACATGGATCCACTTAATTTCATAGCATAACAACCCCTGAATTGGATCTAGAAACTTAGAATTCACATGGATCTGAATTTATCATTTAATTCCGAAAAATCGTCCGACTAGTTGAGCATGGGGCTGGAATCCTTACCGGGTGACTACGGAACGGAGTTAATCCGATTTGTCAGAATGTCCAGGGCGTGTACATGCGATTTCTCCTTTCTCTTCTTTCTTTCGTTTTTGTTTCCTGAAGGAGCTTACTGTCTCCTCTCTTTTTTTTCTTATCTCTTGGTTGTATCTCTCTCCCTTTTCCTTTTTCTTTTCCTTCGTCTCTTCTTCTTTATTCACAACTCCGGCAGTACTTGAGAGCTCATTAGGTGGGCGAAGCTTGGGGCTGTAGGCTTTGGCCCAATTATCACAGTGAAAATGTCTAGCGTTGTTGCATAAACCCAAATTCGGATTATGGTTTCATGGTCACCTCACAATCATTCCTACTTTCAGCCGCAACTTGCCATCTGGAGATCCTGGATATTGTAGTGAATTAAAGCCTCCACGGGATATATAGTATATCTTCACCGTGAACACTGGAAGAGGCCTTAAAAATGGGATCTGAGCATAACATAACACATCTTCATCCACTTTCTTCTACTGTTGTCTACTCCGTGCACCGCACTTAAGGTCCGGGTCAACTTTGGGTTCTCTCTCCAGAAAATTTTTGCAGGTAGTCAGCAAGTGAGAAAAAGGGCCTGAGCGAATCACTGGTTGGAGCCCTTCTCAAAGTGATCGACCTTGTCTTGTTCTTCCACAACGATGCTGTTTGCGACTCTGCTTGGCTGATTATAAGGAATCGCATACTCGATGACAATAGGCTCTGTTACTTTCAATTTCTCGACTTTCAGCCTCCTACTCCTTTATGAACAAACAAATTGAGGACAACAATCCAATGGTCTTTTCTAGACGAATCAAATTGGGGCTTTCATGTGCGCCTGAACCTATAATTAGATGAATGCCACATGAAAAGAATATTGAATTGATTAATTTCATCGATCGTATTAAGAGTTGATAAAGAAGTTGATAAAGAAATTAGATTATTGTGTAGCCAAATTAAAATGACTAACATCAATCTTCCTAATCATGAAAATACCCTTTTTTAGATTTTGTGTAGGTCCTAATGAGATATAATATCGCCTTTTCCTAAAATAGATGGACTGAAAAAATTACTCCAAGAATATTCAGTATTTGCTCAACGGAGATATATTAGAGAAAGATCTAATAAATAAAATGGGAAATGAACATATAGGAACTTAGGTAAAACGGTAACAGGTAGAAGATGAAATCATGTTGAAGGGGAATGAACAGACGTTGATCAAGTTGTAATATCGTGCATACCAGTCATAGAGCCATTTCCAACGAGGGAGAAGGAGGGAAGGAGTAGTAGGGAGTCGAATCACACTCGCTTTGGCTCCAACTACTCCTACTGCCGGGATCTGGTCCGTACAATCGGTTTTCGAGCATCATAACCACTTCAGACATCTTGGGTCGGACAGATGGATCATCATCTGCACATGACCATGCCAATCGGATGAGCCGTTCTGCTTCTTCTGCCGGGTAGTTTCCCTGCAAAGTAGGATCAACCATGCTCTCCAACGCGTTCTCCTTCTTACATCTCCTAATCCGGTCATTCTGTAGCCGAAAGAAGTAGGAAAATGGCCATCCTGAGATGAGCTCGAGAAGCATGGTCCCATATAGATAGACGTCTGCCTTCAGTGTGCACTTGCCCGTGCTCATGTACTCGGGAGCGAGGTACCCTAGATGTCCACGCACGACGGTGTCAACATAAGTATCTTGGTAACACTGTGGGGATATGGGCAACAACGGCGGATATTTACCTACATCAGCTGCAGAAACTAAGCCTGAGCCGATGGATCCTTCGGCGTTCCCCACCACAATGTCACTCTCATGCATGATCCTGGCCAAGCCAAAGTCCCCCAATACTGGCTTGAATTCCTCATTCAACAATATGTTTGAACTACTCACATCGCGGTGTATGATGCTTGGATGGCATTGATCGTGCATGTGAACCATCCCCCTTGCGACTCCCAAGGCTATCCGCATCCGGATTGGCCAATCGAGTGGTCGGATGGCTTTCTGTCTCAAGAGGAAGTCGAGACTGCGGTTGACCATGAAGGGGTAGACTAACAACCACGCTTGCTCCATGTCGCAATATCCAATCAGGCTTAACAAGTTGGGGTGGTGAACAATGCCCGCCACTTCCACTTCTGTCTGAAACTGTTTTTCCGAATCTTCGGAAAGCTTTTGCAGTCGTTTTACAGCGACGATAGAACCATCGGCTAAGCGTCCTTTGTAGACCTGTCCAAATGCTCCTTTTCCCAACTTGTTTTTGGGGTCGAAGTTTCTTGTCGCAGCCTGAAGCTCTTTGAAAGAGAAGCTTCTGACTTTATTACCGGTATTCTCAACTGTCCTTCCAACTTCTCGACCAGGACTGGAGAAACTCAAGGTGCGAAAATTGAACACCATAGCTACGCAGTCCTGTTGATTCCCCCCCAGCAAATGGAGCAGATCTTTTTTGGTCTTGTGCCAGTACAAAAGAACAGACTGCAGCTTTGCGTCACTCCAAAGATCGAAATATTCCGTCTTTTGAAATGATCGAATTCCTCGAGGACAAGAAGACTACATACCAATTCGAGGAGCTGCCCTTTGATTCACACAAGGAATTGGCCCTGCAAGAGAAGAGTCTCCGGCCTGAGCCATTGCGCACAAGAAATGGATCTGGCTCAAGAATGCGAGGAGGAAGGTGCTTCCATTGTATTCCCTTATTTGACTAGTCCAAACTTTTGACCATCCCATCGCGGAGAAATTACTTCGAAGCTTCATATGAGTTTCCTCGCAGCAAAGAAAGTCAAAACCAACTAGTCCAACAATATCCTCCGCAGCCAGATTTGAAAATGCAGGCAGAGGATGGGAGCGACAACAACTTGGTTTGATTAGTTAATAAGCAAAGCATGATCACCCAATGGTACCTTAGTTGATGGATCGACATCCTGTAGAGTAGAGGGAAAACCATTGTCTACAACAGAATGTCTACAACCTCAGCGTGCATGGACATGTAAATGCTATTCAATTATCTATAGTCGAATGGATAAAACAAGTTGATACTCGCGTAGGATGATGACATCGAGATGGAAATACAAATTTGTTCCTTTTACTCTCTTTTATTTTTCAAAATGGTCCCTTTGCTTTTTAAAGGTGTTCATTCCAAGACGTGCTTTGGTGTCCAACTTGACATTTTGGCCGATGAAATTGATAGGAGGACTAACGGTAGACATTTTTAAAAAGTATAGAAATCATTCTCAACCAGAAAAAAGTAGGGGGATAATTTTGAATTTCGCATAAGAGTATATGGATCACTGCTAAAATTATTGCTATGCATCTACTATGTAGTACACAATCACTACATTTGCGATCGAAAGTGTCATTCACAAAGAGATAGCCAGATTGATGCATACATGGGGAAATGCGGCTCGTAACTGGCCACAAACAACAAAAAGGAGGTAAGAGGGAATGGATGGACTCCTATCCGACCTTGATCGAGATGAATTTCGCATAGAGTGGTTCCCATAAAGTTGTAACAAAGATTATGAGCAAAACAGATCTCTAGAGTCGCGAGAAGACCGGGAAACGATATCCTCTTTCGATTACGCTTTGATTCAGGACTAAGTAATCCGAGGAAGACAGTTCGTATATTCACATTCTGCTCCCCGTCCGAACAGATCATTACGGGGTTTATTTCGAGATTCAATACACCACTAATCCCTGGTGCTTATTTGTAAATTCCACCTGTTTATGTTTACTTTGTTGGTCGCATTTTAAGCAAATTAGACTTAAAACTGCGAAAGGAAAACGGAGAAGCCGAACTGTGAAAATATAGCGTCTCGTGAGCCTAAAATCTTATAAAATTTCGTGTCGGAACATTTTTTAAGTTGGTGATTGTTTTTTTAAAACCTTTGAAAAGAGAATTTGTTACCCTTTAATAAGTTATTAACGCTGTGAAGAATTTATCAACATCGGAATAAATTTGATAAGTTGCAAACCCTCTGAAATAGCACAAGTATCGCTACTTACCGATTAATTCTGCCTTAGAGGGAAGCAACCGCAAGAGCAGGGTGGATTTGCAGTCCCCTGGCTCACCGCTCGGCCATGCCGCCATAAATAAGCAGCTTATTGATTTCCTAAAAACTTATACAAGTGTGGTCAATAAACATAATCCTCGCAGAAATTACGAAACAACCCAATAGTAAGTTACCATCTTC
Source organism: Corymbia maculata (assembly GCA_014182735.1). Classification (NCBI taxonomy): domain Eukaryota; kingdom Viridiplantae; phylum Streptophyta; class Magnoliopsida; order Myrtales; family Myrtaceae; genus Corymbia; species Corymbia maculata. The sequence continues at coordinate 14,272,773 of CM024692.1, read as the reverse complement.
TTTCAAAATTTCAAGAGGCCACTATAAGGAATTTGTCAATGTCCCATTAAATTAGCGGATTACAGTCTTATTCGAAAAAAAATTCAGGTATAATGAGTAGATTACCAATGTTGCAACGAATTCAAAAATTAAAAATTAACCATTTGTTTTACAGACAAATTTTAAAGTATATTCCAAATTCCAAAAAGAGTTGCTGAAAATTATGAATTCATGTGTCAATAGTTAGTTTCAGGTGTTACAGAAAAAGATCAAAATGTGTTTGCCACAAGATTCAAATTTTGAATTAGGACAAGAAGGCTATAAATCAAATTCAATGAGTCGACTTTTTGATTCAGACATGAAATTGGCTATGCAAGACGAGATCCTTCGGCTCGACCCATTGTGCACCAGAAATGGATCTGGCTCGGGAATGCAAGGAGGAAGGTGCTTCCCATGTATTCGCCAATTTGATGAGTCCCAACTTTTAAATCTTTGGAAGCTTCATATGAGTTTCCTCGTAGCGAAAAAAGTCAAAACCAACTAGTCCAACCATATCCTCCTCTAAAAGAAGAGACAGATTTGAAAATGCAGGCAGAGGATGAGAGTGACAACAGCATGGAATTTTTCTAATTAATAAGTAAAGCATAATTACATGATGCTACCTTAGTTTATGCCTAACATCCTGAAAAATAGAGGGGAAAACACTGTCTACCACAACACTTTTACAACCCCGGTCTGCATGCACATTTAAATGCTATTCAATTATCCAGGATGAATAAACGTTGTAAGGAAACAGTTTGTTTAGATGTACTTTCTTAAACAAAACTACATAACGATGGACTAGTGAATTAAGGAACTGTGAAAAACATTCGTATAAGTTGAGATTGCATATGGCTCTGTATGACCAAAAAATTAGTTCACACTCTACTCCACCTTCAGATGTAGTAGTATGGGTTGGATTGGGTGCATATACATTTGAGATGTCTTAGCTCTAGAATTGAGACTTAATTCGAGGGTTGAGATGCATATGCAAGTGAGGCATGTGAAAGTCAAACCTTCCAAATGCTTTGCTCCTTTGATGGTGGCATCTAGTCTAAGAAAATAGGCATTCCTTCACAAGTTTCTTTCACCTTTTCACAGTACTTGTGATAGATTAATAGGTAAAGATTTGAATAAGTCTTTCTGTTCTTTTCAATTCCTTTAAAATGTTAGCAGACCGTGGTCAGTACTGACTAATTCAGGGATGGAAACTCAATGTCGCCACTCGAGTGTTCTTGAACAACTTAGAGACGAGACTTTGTTTCATACTATTACTAATACAAGAATGATGAAAGGTAAAGCATATAATATATGTCGCAAACAAAGATCATACAAAGAAAAGTGGAAATGATATAGTGGAAGGGAAACCCAAAAGCTGAGCTTAAGACAATGGTGATCAAAATTTAGCATATCTCCATTGGGAGAGAAGGAGAAGGAGGGAAGGAATAGTAAGGAGTTGAATCATGCTCGCTTCCACTCCAATTGCGCCTCCTGTTAGGATCCTGCCCAAGCATTTGGCTTTCGATCATCGAAACCACTTCTGACATTTTGGGTCGGACAGATGGATCGCCATCTGAGCACAACATTGCTAGTCGGACCAGCTGCTCTGCTTCTTCCATGTACTTCCCCTGCAAATTGAGATCAATCACCCTTCCCACCTCATTCTTGCTCATAAATCCACCAATCCATTCCTCCAAACTGAGATTTTCATCATGCTCCAACATATCAAGTGTAAAAGGTGACTGTCCGGAGATAAGTTCAAGAGGCATTTTCCCATAGGCGTACCCATCAGGAAAGTGTGCACTTTCCTGTGTGCCAATACTCTGGAGCAATCGACACATTTGCGCCGCAGATATGGGGGCTGTCAACATAAACGTCTTCATGGGAATGATAGGTTTGAGAATAGAAATCAAAATCAGCTGAATCTTCTTCTTGGGATGACGATGTGGCTCTCACGGAGTACTTGAGTCTTCCATTAAATAGTCCCTTCCTTGAAATTTCCGTCGTGCATGACAATGGCAAATCAAAAGCCTTCCTATCACGGCCTCAAATTTTGCATTCAGCAATATGGTTGACGTGCAAATGTCGCGGTGCATGATCTTAACGCTACCTTGATCATGCAGGTGCGCAAGACCTCTTGCTGCTCCCAAGGCAATAAACTTGCGAGTCGTCCAGTCAAGAGGTCGGGTAGACCGATCTGGTCTACCTCTAAGATAATAAGCTGGGCTGCATTCACATATCAAGGGATAGACCATTAAAAGCTTTTTCTTTGTCCTGCAAAAGCCCCTTAGGCGTAGCACGTTAGGGTGCATAGAAACCATGCGTCCCACTTGCATTTCTGCTTCGAATATCTCTTTTGTCCAGTCATCGACAAATCTCGCTCTCTTTACTGCCCCTAGCAATCCATCAGCCAAGCGCCCCCAGCAAACCTTGTCAAATGTACCTTCCTCGATGAAGTTGTCATGACTAAAGTTGTGTGTTGCGACTCTGATCTCCATTAGAGAGAAGTTTTTAGGAGGTGTAGGATCATCTTCAACGGACTCAGCAAAACTGAAGGTTCGGAGATTGAGCACCATCTTTAAGCGGGAAAAAAGAGGTTCTTCTCTAATACATATGGATAGTAGGAGTTTGATGGTTTCTCTCGATAAGCAGAGATCGGTAGGGGAATAGCTTTCAATGAATGAAAGGTCATTGAATTAAAGGCTGATGTCGAGTGGGGTGCTGTCTCGCTAAGAAGTCTTCCTGGGAGCAACTTCGTGGAGAGAGAGAGAGAGGATTCATTGCCTCGAAGCTTCCAAATATTTTGTAGAAAAGGCAATTTGACAAAACGTGCAACGGTTGTAAATTATATTCTGCATAATGGTTCTCGCAGTATTGGAGGACTTCTATGCATTGAAAAATCCAAATATGAGGAGCACTTGTCTTTTTTATTTACTTCATTGGCTGTTTATTACCTGGAAGAGCTTGATTTTTGCGTATCCTAGAAGATGCATGCTTCTAATTATTAATATTTGGAACACGTGCATTGTCACACTCACAACTCTATAAGTATAAGGTCAATGAAATGGTCATCCTTACTCACTCAATTGCCATTAACCTATTATCGAATTAGACCTATCAAAATGGATCTGAAGTCCATAAATAACTCATTTAAAACATAAATGGTTCACTTAAATCTTGAACGGCCAACTTAAATGGATTTAAGAACTGAAAGCCTAAAATAAATGGGTCTAAATGGGTTGGATTTAGAATCCATTTCCAACCCAAGGTTCTCACACTTCTTTCTCTTTTTAGCCTTATAAAAAAAATTATAAATTGAAATTATAATTATTTTTTATATTTCCCTATTCTTTTATTTTTTATTTTTTCTTTCCTCTTCCATCTTCCTCAACCGGTGGCTAGCACAACAACAATTGGAGACTAGCCAGGCAAGGATGAGTTTGCCAGCCTTGGGTGAGCTCAACTTCACCGAATCTAGTGAGGCTTGGCTCGCCAAAAACGGGCAAGCTCAAGCTCACTTGAGGCTGGTTGCCAACTATCTGATCGGTCGAAGAAGAAGGAAAAAGAAAAGAGAAAAGAAAAAAAAAAATTAAAAATTCTATTTAAAAAAGAAAATATAAAAATAATTAAAAATTCAATGTTTTTAAAAATAAAAATAATTATAAATTCGTTTTTTTAAATATAAAAAATATTAAAAGGAGCGAATGGAGGAAAATTAAATTTAATCTTTCATACCAATCAACGGAAAAAAATGTACTTTTAGAGTTCAGTCAAAAACTATAAAATATTGTAATTTTCTTGAAAAATACTTCTTGAAAAATATTTGCAATGAAAAAAATGGAAGCTTATTTTTTATAAAAATTATTCATTAGATTTGTATTGCATGAAAGTGTTTTAACAATATCATTTTTAAAAAAATAAGAAATAAAATTTCATAAATTTAATTAAATGGGTTAGGTGTGGGTTGAGAATAGAAGATCAAGAATTTGGCATTATGATAAATAGATTAAATGAGTCATTTTGGATCGGACCATTTATAACTCAATTCAAACCCATCTCAACCCATCCATTTGATAGACTTAATCGAAATATATACATCCATATATGTTTAGTAAAAGAGTCATTTGGTTCCAATTAAGACTTTCTTTAATCAATATAAAAAAAAATAATATATATATACACATCTCCATCTCACAACTAAACTCATAAGTTCATCTCAAACATAAACAATGGATATCCAAAAAATTCCACTATCAAAATGTCTTACAAATAACCTAATTGAGACTTGTTGAAGAACATAAAAAGCAAATAAGATGAATGTAATAAGCAACCATAGCCCAACGAGTATTATATATCTTCTAAGTAGATGAAACATTCACTATTCACCTTTATAAAACAATATCATAACTCATCAATTCCAAATCCAATACACAATATACATAAAACATCAAAAGTAAATGATTTTTTTTTCCAATAAAACTTTTACATATAAGTCAATCAATAATATCAACTTAGAATAACAAATCAACCATCAATCATATATGAAACATTCACTATGCACCTTTATAAAACAATATCATAACTCAACAGTTCCAAATCCAATACACAATATACATAAAACATCAAAAAGTAAATGATTTTTTTTCCAATAAAACTTTTACATGTAAGATCAATCAATAATATCAACTTAGAATAACAAATCAACCACCAATCATCTATTCTATTGATCAATATCAATCAAATCAAACATTAATGATTTATTCCATTAACTAATCTAATACTCAATATCTAATTATGATCATACTTAATACCCGTGACAATGATGACCAACTTCTCCTCCCTTTGCTAGGTTTCAACCTACATTAGTTGGTGATTCAGCCCAAAAAAACATCATGATACTTGTATGCATACTTAGCCCATCAGTTCTAATTATAGTGGCATGAGCATAATCCATCAACCTCAATCTCCAATAATCTACAACGAAAACTAGAAACTATCTAAAAATTCAAGTTTACTAACTAAATCATATAACCTTTCACGATCATTCACATGAGAAAGCTAAAAACCAACCTACAAAGGTTACTCAAGTGAGTGCACTAGTTTTCCTAATTGAAAAATAGTATCAAAATCCAAGTAATGCAACACCTCGCTGGCCATGGCTATCGCCCCCTTAGTGATGGGGTAGCCACCACAGGTGAGAAGGGCTCCAACCCTCATGTATATTATTTATTTATTTATTATTTTGTTTTTTATCTAAATTTGAACTTTTTTTTCTTTTTTGAGTTTGTTCTTTTATGGAAAAAAAAAACAGAAAAGGAAAAAGAAAGAAAGAAAAAAGGAAAGAAAAATAAGAAAAAGATAAATGATGGAAATGCTCTTGATTAATTGGTGAGATCAGGCCCTTTTTTTAAACTAACATGCACTTTAGGTCTTTATTTGAGAAAACGATGATAATTCATGCTCTTTTTGAAACAAGATTTACTTTAAACTCTCATTAAAGAAAACAAAGCACTTCAAGCTCTTACTTATAATTTTCTCTTATTTTCACAAGTTCCATACCTTCTAGAAAAATAAAATAATATTCAAATGTTTCTAAAAGTTATGAAAGATTCATAGGTTGTGTTATCTTGTGTGCTGGTTCCAATAAGATGACATTGCAATTCGATGCCTGGGTGGATTGTACAAGTCGTCGAAAGAGGTTGTACATGCAAACTACAACTCTAATTCACTAGAGAGATCAAAATATCATGTCTTTTGAAATGATTAACTCCTTGAGGGCAAGAAGGGTATATCTTCAATTCGGGGAGAAGACTTTCGATTCAGACACGGAATTGGCTTTGCAAGAGGAGTTCGGATTGAGCCATAGCGCACCAGAAATGGATCTAGCACAGGAATGCACGGAGGAAGGTGCCTCCCTTGTATTCCCTGATTATACTAGTCCCGACTTTTGGCCATCCATCCCATCGCTAAGAATTTCTTTGAAACTTCATATGAGTTTCCTCGTAGCGAAGAAAGTCAACCAACTAGGCCGACCATATCCTCCTCTAAAGCAGAGACAAATTTGAAAATGCAGGCAGATGAGAGTGACAACAACATGGAATTTCCTTAATTTAGTGAGTAAAGCATGACTAGGTAATGCTGCCTTAGTTTCTGCCAGACATCCTGAAAATTTAGAGGAAAAAATAGTGTACCACAAAAAGTCTACAACCTCGGTGTGCATGCGCATCTAAATGCTGCTCAATTATACAGGATGAATAAGCATAGTAAGGAAACGGGTTCTTGAAATGTACTTCCTTAAACAAAACCATAAATCGCACAGCCAGCGGATTAAGGAACTGCAAAAAGCAATTGAACAAATGAAGATTGCAGGTGGCTCTGTACGACCAAAAAATCCATTCTCACTCCACTCCACTTTCAGATGTCGTAGTATGGGTTCTATTGGGTGCATATGCATCTAGTAGTCTAAGCTCTAAAATTTGAGCCTAATTTGAGGGTTGAGGTGCATTTTCAACTGAATTATGTGAAAGTCCAACCTTCCGAATGCTTTGTAACTTTGATGTTGAAATCTAATCCAAGAAAACAGGATTCATAACGCGTAGACATTCCATCACAAGTTTCTTTTACCTTTCAAGTGCGTGTGATAGATTAAACGGCGACAATTTGAATAACTCTTTCTGTTGCTTTCGATTCCTTTAAAATGTCAGAAAGTGGTCGTTGCAGACTAATGCTGGACAAAGGGTTTAGAAACTCAACGTCGCCATACAGTGTTCTTGAACAACGTGAAGCCGAGACTTCATTTCATATTTATACAAAAATGATGAAAGGTAAATCATGTAACATATGTTACAAAACAAAGTGGAAATAATATAGGAGAAGGAAAACCCAAAAGCTGAGCTCGTAGAAGACAACAGTGATCAAGATTTAGCATATCTCCATTGAGAGAGAAGGAGAAGGAGAAGGAGGGAAGGAACAGTAAGGAGTCGAATCATACTCGCTTCCACTCCAACTGCTCCTGCTGCTAGGATCCTGCCCAAGCATTTGGCTTTCGATCGTCATAACCACTTCTGACATCTTAGGTCGGACAGATGGATCACCATCAGCACACAATAACGCTAGTCGAACTAGCTGCTTTGCTTCTTCTTCCACATACTTCCCGTGCAAATTGGGATCGATCACTCTTCCCAACTCATTCTTGCTCATAAATCGACCAATCCATTGCTCCAAACTGAGATTTTTATTGTACGCGGACACATCAAGTTTTAAATATGGCTGTCCAGAGAGGAGCTCAAGAAGCATTTTCCCATAGGCGTGAACATCCTTCTTCAGTACGTGCCAGCTCTCCTGGTCAATTAACTCAACGCTGCTGGAGGCATAGGTGGTGTCAACAGAAGTGTCTTTATAGAAATGATGAGTTTGAGGGGAGGAATCAGAATCATGCGAATCTATTCCTTGGGATGAGGATGAGATTCTCATGGGGGGGTTGAGAATAGGAATAGTCCTTCCCTTAAAACAGAAACCTCCTATCACGGCCTCGAATTGGGTATTCAGATATATAGTCGATGTGGAAATGTCATGGTACGTGATCTTAATGCCTTGATGATGTAGGTGCGCAAGACCTCTTGCCGCTCCCAAGGCTATATGCTTGCGAGTCATCCAATTGAGGGGTCGGATGGACCGATCCCGCTTATGTCTGAGATGATAAGCTAGGCTGCAGTTGATCATCGAGGGATAGACCAGTAGAAGCTCTTTCTTGGTCCTGCAAAAGCCGATTGTGCAAAGCACATTTGGGTGCGTCAAGCTTCCCAGCTGCACTTCTGCTTCGAACTGCTCTTCCCTCCATTGATCGACAGCAGTCGCTCTCTTTACTGCCACTAGCGAACCATCAGCCAAGCGCCCCCGGTAAAGCTTCCCAAATCTAGCTTCTGCCAAGAAGTTGTCGCAGCTAAAATTGTCTGTGGCGACTCGGAGCTCCTTTAGGGAAAAGCTTTTAGGAGGTGTTGGGTCACCTTCAATGGACTCGGTAAAACTGAAGGTTCGGAGATTGAACACCATCTTCAAGGGAGTAGATTCTTCTCAAATTCGTATAAGCCAGATGGTCTCTCTCAATAGATATTATATGGTTCGAGAGAAAACCTTTTTCGTACGCGAAGGGACTTGCTTGTACACAAAGTTTTCATAACTCCAGTTCAGATTATGGCCGTCTCCCCCACGACTGCTTTTGGTTGGTGTGAATGAAATGGAAGGAAAAGACTGAGAATTGAAGGCCAATGTCAAATGTGGGGCTGTCTCACTCCCGCGCCTTCCTGGGAGCAGCTGCTTCGTGGAGAGAGAGAGGGAGAGAGAGAGAGGCTTCATTGCCTCGAAGCTTCCAAATTTGACAAAGCGGGCAACTCATATAAAGCCAATTTTGCATAATTCTCCTAGTATCCTTGGATTCCTGCTCGTTGAAAATCCAAATATGAAGAGCACTAGTCCTTTTTCTTTACTACATTGGCTGTATATTACGAGGTAAAAGCTCCAAAAACTCTGCGTACCCCTGATGACCAATACTTCTAAGTACTAGTATTTGGAACCCATGCTTTATACATGGATTGATCATTGCGATTTCAGTGGAAAAATTTCTATGTCAGTGGAAATACCAGTATTAATTTTAGATTATTATTCCGTTTCTCCATGATCCATTTTGAATAGATAAACGCATTAACAAGAAGTAGAAATTTTCACTATGATATATTAAAGATATAAAATTTATAGTTAGTCGACACAATAAATAAATGCAATAGGGATTTTTTTTGCGTTAGATCTACCTGAAGTTAGGGTTGACCAAATATTGGAAGAGATAAAAGTACTAGATATGAGTTCATATTCCTTGTACTCTTGGCTAGATTTCATAACAGTTTTTTTCAAATCTTGTGACTTAGAGATTAATAATTTCTTCTTGGAAAGTTCGTGTCACTAATTATTCAATATACTAGCCAAGCAACCTGTGCTATGCATGGGATAATGCACGGGATATACATAGATTCCATTCATTGTTCTTTTAATGGAGTACAAAATATTCAGAACCAAGAATACCAATGAGTATGACCTAGGAAAAAAAACTAGAGGCTATGAGTGCTTGGTGTGACGTCCCGAATTTCAACCTATTTCAAGATATATGATCAATGCGTTGTTAGTTATATTTGCTCTGAACTAACCACTCATGAGTTAACTAACTATTCGGAAAGGCAATTAAGGATCGATATGTGTACAACTAGTAAATTCAATCAAGACTAGGCCACTCGACCGTAAGAATCAAAGATGAATGATATCACATTATTGTAGGCCAATTAGCAAACAAAAATAAATCGATTCGGTAGAGATATGAGGTCGAATTGTAGATGATTCCGCACGACTTTGATATTAACTATAAACGATGTTAAACCGATTTCTTCTTAACCCTATCCTTATAGTGAGTAATCAACCTCTTATGATTACCTAACAATCAATAATCACTCTAATTTAAAGAGGCAGAATCATGGGTTGAAAAGCTATCAACCACGGGTCAAACATATAGAAACTCCTAAATGCCGCCCAATAGTTGGAGTCACGATTGATCGATTTTAACTACAAATTTCAATCCAATTTTGGGTATCAAAATTTCAAAGACGTCAAGACTAAAATGTTGGACAACACCTCATTAATTTTTAAATTTATCGGTAAATCCGACAATTGCTGGAAATGGACTAATAGACTGAGATTTTGAGCTAAATATTTGGAAATTCGTGTTTCCATGGTAAAATGACCACATGTTGTAAGAGTTAGATAAGAAAAAGTTTGACTCGGTCAAAGTCGGTGGCTCTCTCCTAATAAAACACAGAGAGAAACTGCCTCATGGGCAGGAGAGCGACAGACAGAGAGACAGAGAGAAAGTCGGTGATGCAAGACAAGTACTTTTTTTAATGTTGTCGACGCAAAACGAGTACTTAAGTGGTGATATTTTGTATTAAGATTTGTGATTTAAAGATAAAGTTATTCGTTTGAATGTCTATTATCCTGGAGAAAACTAAATTAATTGCCTTGGAAGATGGTTGAGATTGAAATGTGAAGAAGTGTACCTTTATCTTAGTGTTCCAATTAGGAGTACACAGTCAATTAATTATGATAGTGAAATTATTAATTTTGTCTTGGGTTGCCCATGTGTGTGTTAGGTTAAATTTTTGAACTCTGTTTAGATAGATGGTATCCTTTAAGATGGACTGGAATTTTCAATTGATTTTGGTGAAATGAAGATGATTTGGTGACGAGGAACAGTGCATTCGAATCGAAGTATAGGGATTAGCAGCACCCAAAAAGGCTGTTTATATATATCATATTGATTAACTAAGATAGAATAAGGGGGTCAATCTATTTGGGTATGGAAGAAATGCATATATTTTCGAGAGCATTAAGGGAAAAAAAAGTTATTACTATGATAGAGTCGATGGAGATTGTCTTTGCATTTTATTCAAGTCAGATAGAATTAGCAAAATTGTCAATAGAGAAATTATGATTGCACATTTTCTGTTGTTATAGCTCGTGCTTGATTTTGAAATAAGGTTATCAATGATCTCTACTAAAGGTGTTAGTAAGAACATGAAATATTTTTGAAGATTTAGACTCTATTTGTTTCATGGAAAACAATTTTTAGAAAAAATATTTTTCTAAATTTTTCAGCGTTCGTTTCATGAAAAATAAACCGATGAGGGAAAACAGTTTCCATTATTGGAAAAAATGTTTTCTGAATTAGGGAAAATTATGTTTCACTTTTCAAGTAGGAAAAAATATTTTCCTCACTCGCTTTCTTTTATCTCACACCCCTACCAACCCGCATTTCTTTTTTTTTGTTTTTCCTTTCTATTTTAAAAAATTTTGAATTTTTTATATTTTTCCCTTCTTTCTTAGCTAGTCACCAGCTACAAGCAAGCTCGAGCTCGATGCGGTGTCAACCTCGAGGCTCGCTCGATAAGCAAGTGCCAGCCTATGATTTGTCGATCTAGCAAGCAGCTAGCTTGAGCTTGCCAGGTGACCAACCAAAGAAGAAGAAGGAGGAAAAGGAAAAATAAGAATAAATAAAAAATGAAAATTGGATTTTTTTAAAAACAAAAAAATAAAATAAAAATTTATTAAAAGGAGAACAAGGAGGAAAATCAAATCAAAATTTCTATATTGAATAAAGAAAAATATTATTATTTTCCTGGAAAATGGCATTTTAGAAAATATTTTTCAAAAATGCTAAATTTTCCGCAAAACAAAAAGAGGTTTAGGTACAATTAATAAGAGTTTATTTATATAAGTATTTAAGTGGATGATGTCATATGATTAGGCGATGTATGTAATTGAAATGATGGGAATGCCGAAAGGAGAATTGATGTTTGGTGACATATTGAGGTTGTGATGATTATAAAATGATACAAATATCTTAGTTTTATAGATATCTTGTGGATTAGATTTCAAGTATCAACGAGTGATAATGAATTTTATGGTATTGGAAAGATTGTTGCAATTTATAATATTAGCTGATGACCCTAGCGAGTCTATTTAAAAATGACTATTTTTATGGAATTTGAAAGAGAAAGGGAAAAAGATTGCTTGAATGCTAGACTGCTAATGTGAATTTTTAGGTATGGCAGATTCTAAACAATAAATCTTGGTGGATTTCTTCAAGGATAATAATGCAGAATTGGAAAACTAAGTAATAGATTCGAAATTAGAAAGCAATTAAGTGAATGGACAGAAAAAAAAAAAAAAGGAATTTTAAAATTCTAGTGATGCAAAATGATAAAGTTGTGGCCTATACCTCTAAACAGTTGAAATATGTGAAGAGTTAACTCCATTCATGATCTAGAGTTAGGAGCAATTGAGTTTGCTTTGAAAATATGGTGGAAGTACTTGTATGATGAAAAATGTGAAGTCTGTGAATTCTAAGAATCTAATTTTTTTTTACTTTAGAAATAATTGAACATGAGACAAAGGAGACAAAGGAGATAGTCAGGTCTCTTGAAAGCTATATATTGTCTATCAGTTACCATAAAATTAAGAGAAATGTAGTACCAAATGCTTTAGGCAATAGGTCTTTTGTAACATGGCAACTTTACACACTACTCAAAATCTAGAGGTATTTGTTTATTAGTTTGGTGCTCATTTAGCTAATCTCTTAGTACAACCAACCTTAATTGATAAAATCAACTCTAGACAGGATGAAATTATCCATTGAGGTATATCCAAATTTTAAGATCGAAATAAGGATAGAATATAATAGTTGGATATGAAAAAAGTTTGACTTGGTTAGACTTGGTGGCTTTATAACACAGAGAGAAACTATGGGGAGGGGGAAGAAAGGGAAAAGAAAAAGAGGGAAACTCGCGAGAGCTCACTTCAAATGTCGTGACAAGCTAAATTAACTTCATTTCGCATTGCCTCATAAGGATTCAAGCCATTTGTTCATCTAATTTGTGCAAATTTGACCATGGCGCAAAGAATTTGACTAATGGGCGGTGGATGCACATTAGCGAAGGGGATAACACTAGTTTTGATACCATATTAAAAAATTTCAATCCAAAAACTTAACTTTTTAGAAGAGTTGGTAGTAGTTATACAAAATTTCACATGATATAAGATTTTGAGTTCAATTTTTTTCATCCCATTTGCCATTCCAATTAATTATGTCCACGTTTAATACTAAGAAAAAAGACCTCGATCAATGGCACAGTAATTCATCCACAATCTTATTCTTTTATTCACCTCCGAAAGTGATCACCTTTTGAGAAAGAGACGATTTCAATTGGAGAGAGTGCCAAACCAAAAGAAGATTTGATAAAATCGAAACACCTTTTATGATGGGTCTTTCTATGTTCTTTTGATTCCTCTGACGATAAGCATGACAATAATGCCCTATCTGTGCACTGAAATTTCATCGAAGAGCCCAAACTAGTCTTTTCTCATCCTAGTTGGTGTGAACGAATGAAGGTGGAAGGAAAATTCATTGAAGTTTATTTGGAGGCTGATGTCAAAGTGTGGGGTTACCTCACTCCAAGGCCTTCCCGTGAGCAAGCTTCCTGAAGAGAGAGAGGTTTCATTGCCTCGAAGCGTCCGAATGTTTTGTTAAAAGGCAATTCGACAAAACGCGCAACTGACATAAAGCAAATTTTGCAACTGATCCTTCCTTTCGAAGACAAAAAATGGTCTTGTACATCCATCAAAAGTTATTCTGGAAGGAACTTAGAAAGTCTGTCATTAATTTGTCACTGTACTAGCCAAGCAGCCTGTGTTATGCCCGCAAGGCGGGGAGACACATGGATTCCATTCATTGTTTTTAAAATAAAGTACAAAATATTCCAAGCCATTTGTCAAAAACTTCTTTGTACACAGTATGTTTAATATGTCACAAGTCCATCTCTCGTTGTTACTCTGGAACTTGCAACCTAAAGCTGTCCACGGCTATAAAAACCGGCTAAGGGAGAAATAAACCAATACGGCTTAAAGTTTGGCCTTGACTTTTGTTTATTGTCACAGAAAAAGGGGAACTGCTTTCTCTTGAGGATAAATGGACCGTGAGACTCGGTGGGTGACATAATTATGCAAGGAATCAGCACTTTTGAGTACTATATTAGAAACTGTAATGATTTTACCTAAACCCAAAATCGGATTAATGATCCATAGTAACATAACAGGCATTCCTATTTTAAGCGGCAACTTGTGATTGCAGCTCCCGCAAATTTTGGTGAATATAGAAACTCCACAGGATATCGTATATGAACACTGGAATAGGCCTTTCAAATGGAATCTGAGCTTAAATATAGCACATCTTTGCTTTTTCGATGAAGCCACAAAAGAATATAAGCATGTTGAAGGCCTAGAGGAAAAATAATTGCCTTTAACCACTCTCCAAAATGCTTATTAATCATAAGATCCTTAATGAGGCAATCTAATTTAATTTCGATGATTCTCGACCCTATCATATCTGCTCTGTCTTGAAGGATTTGTTGGGAATCTCTTCATTTCATGAAAAAGCTCTTTTGTGCATCCAATTTCCAACGCTCTGTTTGTTTTGGAAATTTTGTTTGTTGAAAAACAGTTTTTTCATCTTCCAGCATTTGGATCACTAGGAAAACGAGTCGATGGAAAATTATTTTGTTAATAAACTGAAAACCTTTGCTTAAATTCAAGAAATAATTTCCTTTATCAAAAATCAGAAATCATTTTTTTAAAATATAACTAAACATCAACATTTGAACCAGAGACTTTGCGCTTAGGCTTGGGCATGGAATCCGGGATGCCCGTTTTGAGTCCTTAGCAGTGTCCCTGGGTGTAGAGACCGGCCAAGGCCATGTCCAAAGACCGGATTGATGCCTGGACCATGGCCTCATTTGTTTCTCTTTGCTTCTCTCTCTAGTCTCTAACGTGCGTGTTGGGGGAGTGGTGGCGGATGCGATAGGCCCCCAGAGATGTTCACCTGACCATTGCCGGTGGCTGGGCGCCCAGCCACCATCTCCCGCCTCTGTCCCTTCCCACGTGCACACCCTCTCTCATTTCTTGTTTCTGATTTTATTTTTCTTTGAGAAAATTTCAAAAAACGACTTGAAATATAGTTAGTTTCTCAGAAAAGGATTCAAAGTGAATATTATTTGGAATAAGGGCTTGAAGTAATTAAAATGTCTCAAATAAGAGCTTTAAGTGATAATATGGTCTCAATTAAGAGTCCAGCGAAACATGTGCATCTCACATGCCAACATGACGGGGCTACTTTCATCACATGTTTTTTTTTCCCTATTCATTTTCTTCCTTCTTCATCTCTTCAGTTCATCTTCTTCCTGCTTTTACCTGGTGTTGAAAAAGAAAGAAAACTGAAAAATCACACCGAGTATCTTTGCGAGAGAGTACAATCATGTACGAAACTTCCCCCAATCTATCGGGAACAGACCCCTCCCCAGTGGAACCGGAGGCCCCTATTTGCTAGTGAAACCCCATGAGTCGTCCCCATCGGTAACGTTTCCGTGGAGAATGTACCGGAGCGGCGGTGAGCTGTCGATGCTTTGGGCGGTGAGAGACCAGGAAGGCGTCAAGAAGGACTCGACCGTGAGCGCGCACGTGAGCAAGAGCGATCCTTGTCAAGAGGAGGCCACAAACATCTTTTTACAAAATTTTCCCACCAACCACAAACATCCCATCCTAAATTCTCCTCCACATCTTTAATTTTCAGTGAATTTCAGGTCATACAGTTTTTAATGTATTTATTTTTTGTAAGCTTTGTCTCCATTCCAAGCCACCTGTCACATTCGTTCTTTGTTTTTTATTTATTTATCTGTAACCCATCTTTCACTTGAAATAGAATTTCAATTTTTTCTTTTGCTTGCTCAAATCGATCTTTGGATGTATGCACAAACAGACATAATCACCTTTGACTTATTGCTAATATTTGCTTCTGCTAGTTCAGATGGATTGTTCAGTCGAGACTCTTTTTACCAGTTGATCTAAACTAGCCCAAATGTTGCTTTTGCTTTGTACTTTTGTTCGAAGTGAAGGGTTTTCGTTCAACATGCTAAGGAAGAAGAAAAGGAGAGGAAAGGAAGAAGATGAACTGAAGAGTCAACTGTAAAAAAAGAAAGAAGAACAACAGAGAAAGAAGAAAGAAAAAGCGATAATAGAAATAAAACATAACTTTGGACAAAAATGCCCTCAAGCATAAATTGAAAAGTTCATGTGAGATACACGTGTTCATTAAAGCCCTTATTTGAAACTACATTGATTAGACTTGTATTTGAAATAATGTTTACTTTGGACCTCTTTTTTAGAAACGGCCACACTTCAAGTCTTTATTTTCATATTCATTTTTATTTTCCTGCTCTATTTAATTATCTCAAATGTACAATGAGTCGAAGGAACATTGTGTATATGAAATAAATAAGGTGAACAAAAAAGATATAGTCTAAGGATTTAATTGACTAAAAAAGTTTAGGAATTAGGCTGAATATATTGCAAAGTTCAACAACTATTGATGTCTTCATCCTTTTTTGGTAGGTAAAAGGTTCTCAACAATGTTCATGAAAATAAAAAAGAATCTATATATATGGCTGACAAAAATTTCTTCTTGACCCCATGATTGGAATAACTACACTGAAGGTCAAGCGCTAACCTTTGGTGCATTTTGCAATTAAATGAATGAAATTATGTGATATATGTTTTAAGTAGAATTGTACGTCTATATCTATACTGAATGTCTCAGTGAACTCCTCTTTTACCTCTGTTGCCTTGTCACTTTTAGACTTCTTTCTGCCTTAAAAAATGAAAGGGCTTTAGATCCACTAAATTCAAATCTTATATCTTGATGACTTAAGAATAACACGATGCTTATCATTTGATTAACAAAGGATTAAAGATAGCTAATGCAGAGTTTTCCCATGTATATACCAATAGTGACTACCCAAATTATGCTATTCATTCCAAAAATTCCATGCTTACTTTGCTTGGCAATGTAACGAAAGTTAATGAGCTGCAACTCATTCTAGTCTTATGAACTCAAAAATGAGGCGGTATATCATTCATGGGAAATCATAATTCAGTCTCACCTTTAATCATCATGTTCCAAATGAATACATTGGACTGACATTGCTAATGATATTGAAATCATGAAGAAAGTCAGAAACATGCCCTAATGATCTATAACAATGAGCAGCAGATGCAGATCATAAATCAAACGTCACTAAGAACGAGGTCGGTAATAAGAAATCACAGCATATGAAGACTGAATTGCTGACAGACCCAGAAGTATGAATGCTACTATAGCTGATATGAGATACCAGCGCGTTTTGAAGTAGGTGTTCTTGAAGCTAGCCCAATACACGCGCAAGTCCTTCTCGCAATACGTGTTCACATCCTGGAACACATGGCGTAAATAGGTCTCACGGATGTTGAACACGACATCTTTCCCGATGTTGCTGAAGAAATGGGCAATTTTCTCATCTGTCCCAAAATATCTCTCAATGATTTTGCGGTTACACAGAAACTCGGCATCTGCAGGTGTGTTAAGGAGGCAAGCCATGAAAGTAGCATAGTCTGTGACGTGCTTGGAAGAGCCCCTGTGGCATTGCTCAAATGCAATGAAATTGAGGAACAGAGAACTCAAGAAGTCATCAAATTTCAGTACTGGAATTTCTAGGACACCATTGCTGAATTTGATGTCCATGAAGCTTTCACAATGGGTGGGCCTGAACTTAATACCCGCCTGGTGTAGCTTATTTGCAGGCTGGATCAGGCGAAGGAAATTCTTTGATTTTCTCTTTGTTTCTTGAGAATCTGGGATGTATGTCAAACGGAGGAAATTAAGCAAATGTTCTCCTTCCCGATCGAAGTACTTCTTCAAGACATCATTTTCTCTATGAACTATCTGATTGAAGAATTTCAAGGCTAGTTCGGATAGAGAAGGAGGGCTCTCATTCCAGGACTTCAGTGTGAGATCAAACAGACATTTAAGAACAAACCATGGAATCTGGTTCTCGAGTTTGCAAGATCCTGCATAAGGAAAGGCAACCTCCATAGCTCAGTCAGTAAGGGATCATGCCCTGGATGGGTGTGGCCTTGCGACTTACGGTAGTAGTACTTGTAGAACAGCTCAATGATGAAACAGCCATCAACTACCATCATCCCAATGAGCTCATCACTCTTGAAACCTATGTCCTCAGAGTAACACCTTCTTATCTCCTCCTCCATTGGTCTCAAAGACTCGGCTAGCTTGTCTGTCGTTTGGTTTGTCCGATTGAGCAGATCAGTGGAGAATCGTCGCTTGTGCTTTTCCATCTTTTGAAACTCTAGCTTTCCGTGGTGGAAGGGGCCGATCGGGACAATGTTAGGCTGGTAAGCCTTCAAATTGATCTCGGACAGACTTTGAGGCGCTTTAAAGATGCAGAAACCTATCCCCTCTTCTGATCCTGGGCCCCTAACATTTGTCATTTCGACATTGATCACATGATCAGAAGAACTACCGCTGCCAGCAGTTTTACTGTGGTGAGAATCCGACTCTCTGGGCATTGGTGTTCTTTTTATCGGCTCTCTGTGTAATTTGCTGAAGATTTTTGTGTGTTTGGTACCTCACAGATGGTTTGATTGTTTATAGTACTCTCCGTAGCTGTAAGGAATGAAGAGAGGTGATGCCGGAAATTACCAGGAAATTGGCATCTCTCTTCGTTGTTTCTGCCAAACGACTTGCTGCCTTGACTTGACTCTGCTAATAATTGATGGCTGGGGTCGTCTTGCTTTTAGTTTTACTGAGATAAATGAAAAAAGCCAAAAGAGAGGGCTGTGAAGATGACCGGATAAATAAGTATTGGCTAGGCCAGTGCCACTTGAGTTTATTTATTGAATTAAATGAACTTCACGGAAGTAGCATTGGCTTATTTGCAAAATTTTCTTCAAGGTAAAGAGTCTTTTTCCGTTGGGTGCACCATGGTTGTGTAAAGAGTCTTACAGTAGTTTGGATGTCGAACATGCTTTTTTATCAGAAAGCGAAGGATCCTCTGTCTCTCTGTCTCTCTCTCTCTCTAGAGTAATGAGGCCCGTGAACGCGCCAGTCATGGGATAAAATGTAATTGTCTTTTTTACCTTTTTTGGTCGGTGATAAATTGTAATTGTCCACTTTCTCAAGAATTTGCCAATTTGCCATTGACACCTCCTACAAACCTAACACAATGGTCCAATTGGGCATGCCAAAAAGATATTTGCCGGGCGATCAACTCTCTCGACAAATATCTTTCACCAAAGATTGGGTTTCGGATTTATTATTTGATATGGATTCTATATCGTTTCGGAAAAGAAACGACTTATTTCTAAACTACAAGTAAACAAAACTACAATGGAATTAGGAGATGAACTGAATTGGATAAAGTAAACTTCCAATTGAAAAGTAAAAGTGTGATAACAAGATAAAATGAAATGTTATCGATTGTCGATTTGGCAAAAGGTCCTTCTAATCTACCCCTACTTGGCTATTTATAGAAGAATCTCTTGAATAATCGTTATTGAACAATTGCTGATTTGAATTTCAAATAAGTCTAGAAACTCTAGCATCACAATATTAACCACTTCATCCCATCCTGAATTCATGGCAATACCGATACTTCGGAATTGCTTTCATTCTTATCACATTTTACTAAACAGTTTGTCGATGTTGATCTTTTTGACATTTCTTTAGCGTGTTAATTTACGGCCCATGCTTTACCACCCCTTGTTGATTGGGCTTTATCATCTTCATTCCTCCCTAGGACCCAGCACTCTTTTCTTGGTGCCAACAACTCCAAAGTCAGATTGAACAGACATTTAAGAACAAATTATGGAATCTAGTTCTCAAGTTTGGCAAGATCCTGCATAAAGAAAGGCAAAATCGGGGGCTTGGTCAATAAGAGGTCATGCCTTATATCGCTATGGCCTTTCAATTTATGGCAGTACTTGCTGAATAGCTCAACGATGAAGCAAACATCAAGTGCTGTCATCTGGACAAGCTTATCGTTGTTGAAAGCTAAGGTCTAAGGATAACACTTTCTTATCTCCTCCTCCATTGGTTTAAAAGCCTCAACGAAGTGCTTTAGCTTCTCTATACTCTCGTGACTTCGATTGAGTAGATCCATAGAGAATGCGGCTTGTGCTCTTGAACCTGTGGATTTTTGTGGTCGTAGGGGCCAATTGGAACCATGTTAGGCAAATACGCCATCTGATTGATATTGGACAAATTTCGAGGCACTCTGAAAATGCAAAAACCCGGCCCGGCTACTGATCCTGGGATCCTACCATTGGTCGATTCAATTTTGACCACGTGATGAGAAGAACTACCGCTCTTGACAGTTTGGTCACCGCGAGAATCCGACTCCCTAGGCATTGGTCTCTGCCGAAGATTTTTCTGTGATTGGCAACTCGCAGATGGTCTGATTTTTTTTATGGTACTCTTCGTAACTGTAAATAATGAAGACAGGCGATGCCGGAAAGTACCGGGAAATTGGCATCCCTCTTCTTGGTTTCTGCCAAACGACTTGATGCCTTGACTTGACAATGTTAATAATTGATGGTGGGTCATCTTGCTTTTAGTTTTGCTGGAAAAATAAAATGAGAAAAGCCAAAAGAGCGGGCAGAGAGGATGGCGGGAATATAATTATTGGCAAGGGCAGTGCCACTTGAGTTTATTTACCGACTTATGAATTTCACAGAAGTAGCATCGGTTTATTTGACAAATCTTCTACGAGGTCGAGAGATTTTTTTCTTTTTCTTTTTGCGTCCCCCATGGTTGTTGTGTTGCACTTTCCTCCTTTCAATTCCGTGAAAAGTTTAGAAGGGAGGGACGTTTCATTGCATCTAAAAGCGTCCAAATGTTTTGTTGTAAGGCAAATATGACAAAACGTACAACTGATATAAAGCAAATTTTCCAACTGAGTCCATTCTTCCTTTTGAACACAAATAATGCTCTTGTACATCTTTCAAAAAGTATCCTACCAAGGATCTCAAAAAGTTTGTCACTAATTTAACACTTTACTAGCCAAGAACTCAAAAAGGGGAACTGCTTTCTTTTAAGCAAAAAATGGCCAACGACACTCAGTGGATGACACAATCATGCGAAGAACGAGCACTTTTGAGTCTTACATTAGAACCTGTAATGATCATGCCCTAAGCCCGAAGTCGGCCTAATGGCATAGTGACATAACAAGCATTCCTACAATGAGCCGCAACTTTTGATCTGGGGTTCCTGGAAATTTTAGTGAATTTAGAAACTCCACGTACTATTGTGGGTGAACACTGGAAGATACCTTGGAATGGAATATGAGCTCAACTATTAGCACATCTTGGCCTTTTTTTATGGAGCCACAAAAGAATGTGAGTATGTTGAAGGCCCCAATTTCGAAGTGTAATGGTATAAACCGCTGGTAGTGGCAACGCTTGTTAATGAGGTGATTAAGTATACAAAATTATACTCTACAGGAAAAATAATTACTTGCGACCACTTTTCCATACTGCTTATTAATCATTACATCCTTAATGAGGCGATCTAATTCAATTTTGTTAACTCTCGAACCCGTCATATCTGTTCTATCTTGAAGTATTCATGGGGGAATCTCTCCATTTCATGAAAAAGCTCTCTCTTTTGCGCATCCTTCAAGATTCACTCTCCTATACTCTGTTTGCTTGGAGGAAAAAATTCATTTTTCGTGAAAATCTTTTTTCTCATTTTCTAGCATTTGGATTAATTAGGAAAATGAGTTAACATCGTTGAATGGAAAACATTTGCTTAAATTTAGGAAAATAATTTCCTCTTTCAAAAATCATAAATCATTTTTCAAAATATTACTAAATATTGACATTTATATTCGAGACCTTACACTTGGGCATGGGAACCCGCACACCAATTCTCGAGTCCTTGGTAGCGGCCCTAGTGTTGTGGCTAAGGCTGAGCCTAGGTCTGAAGAGAACGGACCAATGACCTCAATGCCCAGGCTTAATACCCCAACCTCGAGCTTGGGATCCAAATAACTATGCCCAGGGCCTAAGTCCAATTCTATTGAGACCGGGACCCAATGCCCATGCTTAGATCCCTGACGCCAAGGTATGGGAACCCAACGCTCATGTTCAACTTTACGATTTTCCATGCCAAGTCACTAGCACCCAAATAGTACATGCCTATTTAGAAATGTTTTCTAATTTATTTTCACAATTCAATCCAAAATTGAAAAATATTGTCATTTTCCAGAAAATGACTTATTAGAAAATATTTTTCAAAAATGTCCAATATTTTGCAAAATAAATGAAGCCCTAATTACAAATATTTACGACATTTGCATAAATGTGGGTCAATCATATTGCAATTTCAATGTAAAAATCTTTATATGAATGGAAATACTAGTAATAATTCTTATATCATTAATTTATTTTTCTACGTTCCATTTTTAATAGACAATTCTTGGGAACAAGAATCAAATGCGACGATAAGTAGGCATCTTTACCATGATGTAGTAAAGACACACAACATAGAGTCAGTCGATACAAAAGATGATAAACATTGGGAATATTTTCATTGTATCTGGAGTTAGCGTTGACCAAATATTGGAAGAAACAAAAGAACTTCGCATTAGTTCAATTTCCTGAAAACTCCCTCCACAGCTACTCTTGGCGAGAAAGTTCTGTCACTAATTTATCATTGCACTAGCCTAGTAGCCCGTGCTATCCACGTGGATTCCATTGTTCTTAAATAGAGTATAAATTATTCCAAGCCAAAAATGGCACCACAAAAACATTTTTCTGAAAATATATGTCTAATTAGCTATCATGGCTTTACCTAAGGGAAGTTTATCACCACAGCATATGGTATATTAACACTGGAAGAGGCCTTGCAAATGGATCTGAGCTTAAATATAGCACATCTTCGCCTTTTTTATGAAGCCACAGAAGAATATGAGCATGTGGAAGGCCCCTTTTTTGAAGTTCAATGTTTTGAACCGCTGTAAATGGCATGAGTTAAGCTTGTTAATGAGGAGATTCCATTGGCACCAAAACCGCTTATCAGGCCATAAAAGAATCAAGGCCAATCCTCAAGAAGACGATCGATGGTGGACTAGGGCAGAGCCAAATGCCGGAGGTGCCTAAGGCTCAGTAGCAGGCAATTGCTTGAAAGGAACATGATAAGCACAAGGGCAGTTTCGAAGAGTCAGTGTCCATGACATCATGGATAAGACGATATAGTTATTAGCACAATGCTGAAATTTCTAGAGCAATTTGAAATTGAAATAATAACCACTGAGCAGTTATTTGTAAAAATTTACTATAAATAATCAAAGAGGCACACTTGTGAGAAATCTTTTGGACAAATCAATAATCATGAAAGCCCTCGTCATTTGGCTATCCTTTATCGAATCTATACATTTTTATTGCAAATTTATCTTTTCTCTTGTTTATCCTTTATTTTAGTGTAGAATTAGTCACTTCTTTTTGGAAACGACACGGAATCCAATTTAAACAACAAAGTTGAAGATTTGCGATTTCGGTGAAAGATATTTGTCAAAGGAAGCTTTTCCAGCAAACACTCCTGAAATGCTTATTAATCATAGGATCCTTAATAACTCTCGGACCAATTTATGTTCTGTCTTGAAGGATTTGTTGGGGGAATCTCTTCATTTCTTACGATCCTGCCCAATTTGACCTGCATCGAGAAAACACCGCAAGCGAGCTAGGCAAGTGGGACGACGCACTCGAGCCTCGGAGCATGTGTGCCCGCGGGGCAAGCGAGCCAGGCAAGGTGGAGCCCCTGTCCGAAATCGCCACTTCGACGATGAAGGTCAGCCCCGGCCGTAGACCTTGGGCGAGGCCATGGCCTCGTTTGTTTCTCTTTGCTTCTCCCTCTAGTCTCTAAGTGTGTGTTGGGGTCATAGTGGCAGTGGCGGTAGGCCCCCAGAGACGTTCACCGGACCATTGCCGGTGGCGGGGCGCCCAGCCACCATCTCCCGCCTCAGTCCCTTCCCGTGTGCACACCTTCTCTCATTTCTTGTTTCTAATTTTCTTTTTTCTTTTTTTGCTCCATTTATTTATCTCAAATGTACAATGAGTTGAGGGACCATTGTATATATGAAATAAATACGGCGAACGAAAAATTATAGTCTAAGGATTTAATGTGGTAAAGAAAAAGTTAAGGAATTAGGCTGAATATGTCGTGAAATTTAACAGCCATTGGTGTCTTCGTCCCTTTTTGGTAAGGTAAAAAGTTCTCAACCAAGTTCATAAAAATAGAAAAGAATTTATATACATTGTTGACAAAAATTTCTTCCTAACCCTATGAATGGATTAACTTAACTAGAAGTTGAGTGCTAAACTGTGGTGCATTTTGCAATTAAATGAATGAAATTACGTCGTTTATGTTTTAATTAGAATTGTGCATTTATATCTATACTGGATATTTCAATGAACTCCTCTTTTACCTCGGTCATCTTGCCACTTTTAGATTTCCTTTTGCCTCAAAAAATGAAAGGACTTTAGGTCCACTAAGTTTGAATCTTATATCTTGATGACTTAAAGATCAACACGATGTTTGTCGTTTGATTAACAAAGGATTATAGAAAGCTAACGTTAGTTTTCCCATGTTTATTATGCTGTTCATTCCAGAAACTCCATGCTTACTTTGCTTGGCAAAATGAAGTTAATAAGCCGCAAGTCATTCTAGTCCTATGAACTAAAAAATCAGAGGTGGTATATCATTCATTGGAAGTCATAATTTAGTCTCACCCCTAATTATAATGTTCCAAATGAAAATATTGCATTGACTATTGAAATCATGAAGGAAGTAATAAAGATGCACTAATGACATACAACAATGAGCAGCAGAGGTAGATCATACATTAAACGTCACTATAGATCATCCATTAAACGTCACTGATGAGGAGGTCGGTAGTAAGCAATTACAGCATATGAAGACTGTATTGCTGACAGAACCAAAAGTATGATTGCTGCTATAGCTGATATGACATACCAACGTGATTTGAAGTAGGTGTTCTTGAAGCTGGCCCAATGCACTCGCAAGTCCTTCTCGCAATACGTGTTCACATCTTGGAACACCTGGCATAAATGGTTCTTGCGGATGTCGAACACGACATCTTTCCCAATGTTGCTGAAGAAATCAGCAATTTTCTCATCCGTCCCAAAATATCTCTCAATGATCTTGCGGTTGCATAGGAACTCAGCATCTGTTGGTGTGTTAAGTAGGCAAGCCATGAAAGTGGCATAAGTTGAGACATGCTTGGAGGAGTCCCTATGACACTGTTCAAATGCAATGAAATTGAGGAGTAGAGAACTCAAGAAGTCATCGAATTTTAGTAACGGAATTTCCAAGACACCGTTTCTGAATTTGACGTCCATGAAGTTTTCACAATGGGAGGGCTTGAACTTAATGCCTGCTTGGTGGAGCTTATTCGCTGGCTGGATTAGGCGAAGGAATTTGTTTTGTTTTTGCTTTATTTCTGGAGAATCTTGGATGTAAGTCAAACGGAGAAAACTAAGCAGATGTTCTCCTTCCCAATTTGAGTACTTGGCCAAAACATCCTCTGGTCTTTGAAGCATGCGGTTGAAGAAACTCAAGGCGAGATTGGATAGAGAGAGATCGTTCTCTTTTGAGGATCCCATCGTCAGATCAAATAGACGTTGAAGAACGAACCATGGAATCTGGTTCTCGAGTTTGACGAGATCCCTCATAAGGAAAGGCAACACCCAGGGCTCGGTCAATAAGGGGTCATGCCTTACATCGGCATGGCTTTTCAATTTACGAGAGTACTTGCAGAACAGCTCAATAATGAAACAAGCATCACATACCATCATCTGGACGAGCTCATCACTGTTGAAAGCTAAGGCCTCCGAGTAACACTTTCTTATCTTCTCCTCCATTGACTTTAAATCCTCAGCGAAGTGCTGTAGCTTCTCCATACTCTGTTGCCTCCGATTGAGCAGATCGCTGGAGAATCGCCGCTTGTGCTCTTGAATCTTTTCAAACTGTGGGTTTTTGTGGTGGTAGGGGCCGATTGGGACTATGTTAGGCCGGTACGCCATCTGATTGATATCAGACAGACTTTGAGGCACTCTAAAGATGCAAAAACCTATCTCTGTTGATCCTGTGCTCCTACCATCGGTCGATTCAACGTCGACCACATGATGAGAAGAACTACCGCTCCAGGCGATTTGGTTGCGGTGAGAATCTGACTCTCTGGGCATTGGTGTTTGCTGAAGATTTTTCTGCGATTGGCACCTCGCAGATGGTCTGATTTCTTATAGGACTCTTCGTAATTGCAAACGATGAAGACTGGTGACGCCGGAAATTACCAGGAAACTGGCGTCAGTCCTTGTTTTTTTCTGCCAAACGATTTGCTGTATTGACTTGACTTTATTAATAATTGATGGTGGGGTCGTCTTGCTTTTAATTTTAATGAAAAAGAAAAGGGAAATGACCGCGTCAGTGATGATGACCGGGATATATATAAATATTGGCTAGCTCGGTCCCACTTGAATTTATATATTGGCTTATAATGAATTTCACAGAAGTAGCATTGGCTTATTTTATCAAATCTTCTACGGGTCGAGAGACTTCCCTTTTTTTCCCCCCTTTTGGGTCCCCCATGGCTGTTGCGTTGCACTCTCCTTTCGATTCCACGAAAAGTTCAGAAGCTAGCAGCTGGCATCATTATCCAAAATTTCAATCCGCGGCTTTTCAATTTATCTAATATGCTTTTAAATCGATTTTTCAATATTATTAATTTGATTAATTTAGGATGTAAAGTTCTAACGTGCAATTTCAATCAATGCTAATCATTCTATATGGCATAATGACATAATATGTACTATTCTATTCAAAATGATGTCATTTTTGATAATTTTTTTATTTTTCCTTTACTGTTCATCTTCTTCCTCGGTTTGCCAGGTACTGTTCATTCACCATTATGGCCTTCTCCACCGCTGCTGCTACGCCCTGTGTCTCCCCACCGCTCGACTTCAAACCCTACCACGGCCAACAATGAGCCCCTCAATCTGTGTAGGTCCTGGGCAGATTATCCTCCGATCCGAAGTCCGCAAACAGATCCGGCCCTACTTCCGAAGTCCTCGAAGCTTCCGGCCTATTCTCAGAGTTTTACCGACATTGATCGTACAAGATATCGATCATTGTGTCGCGCTGAAGTTTTGGCAGAGGGAAACTTTGGGGGAGTGTTGGATCGTATCAGAGTCGATTCCTCTATGATGTAGTAGTCGGATAAAAACACAGAAGGGCGGAAGCGGCCGTCGACCGGTCAGAAGCTGGGCAACAGAAGAAAAGAAACCGAGTGAACTTTAAAGAAAATAAGGAAACCGAAAATTCTGAGGTGGCTTTGATTAATATTTTCTCTCTCCGTAATTACATGGCTGAAAAACCAAACATCATTCTGATCTAAATATAATTTTTATTTAAATTAAATTAAAAACAGCTAAAATTGAAAAAAAAAAAAAAAAAAAGAGAAAGACAAACCTAGTGATGAGGGAGCCCTTAGGGGGAATAATTGGCAAGGGTCGCCAAGCCTTAATTAGAGGCTAACAACCCTCGCTGACGATAGCTACTGGCATGTAGGCACTCACCCAGATTTGAGTGGGGCTCCCACCTCTCCTCCAAATCAACCGAGGGCCGCCACCCGACAACCCTCGCCCAATCTTTGTTGAGGATTGCCATTGGTCGAGTGGCAGCCCTTCCCCAAATCGAATGATGGCTGGCAAGCCTTGCCTGTGGTCGGTGATGGTGGAGCAATCTTCTTCATTTTCCTTTTTTTTTTTTTTTTTTTTAAATTTTAGCTTATCTTTTGTTTAATTTAAATAAAATTATATTAAAAATCATATTTGGACCAAAGTACCGTCATTTTAACCACATAGGAAAAAGAAAATATATAAAAAAAAAAAACCATATAAGCATTTTTTATTAGCTAAGTTAGAGAGGGTCAATAGAAGGATTTGATTGCACTAATTTGATAGATTTTAACACAATTGCCCTAGACTTCTAGTTAACAAATTCCAATGTGTTATGAAATGATAATTTTTGTTGCATAAAATTTGGATTGCATATTACTTGTCTTTGGTAATTTTTGAATGGTTTGATAAATGTGTTATGATAGATAGAGTAAGGTTATATGTATTACTTTGTAAATTTTGTTTGTAAAATGAATTCTTAAATGATTTAAGAAACGTTTACAAAAGGTATTATGACTAATGAGCTAAGTTGTGAAAAGATTTATGTTTTGGTTCATAAGATGAGTTATGAATATAATTTCTCATATTGAAGGATGATGTTTTGATGCTCATTATCATTATGAACCCAATTAGGACAAAAATTGTATATTGGTTTTGTGATATCATTTTGGGCCGAGTCATCAAAAAATAATAGGTGAAAATTTTGCCAATGAGGAATTTTGATCATTTTGTTACTAGGCATTATGTTGTGACTGTGGTTAGATATTGAGCAATAATTTGTTGATGGAATAGACTATAGGTGTGCAATTTGATAGAAAATTATTAATGGAAGTGATCATTGATGTAATATTTGTGGTCGTAAATTAAACAAATATTTCTGATATGTATAAAATTTTTATTGGAATAAACTAAGTCATATTTGATTTGATATGTATATTGCATCTTGGATTTAGATTATGAGTTTATGGTATTACTTTATATATGTTTTTAAAGAATGCTCCATCTAGTAAGAACATATTTATATTACTCACTAGGCAATTGTTACTCATGCCTATTTTTTAGGTTATTCAATTAGCGGCAATTAAGGTGAGAGCGCTATTAGTGACAAATTTTTTATAGTGAGATTTTTTTGTTTAAGTTGTGTATGACCAAGATGAGTTTGCTAAATAGTTGTGAGCTTGGTGATGTGCATAATCTTATTGATTGATTATAGCAACTCTTATTTTAACCAATTTGTTAATTTATTAAATGTATTACATTCAAAGGTTGTTGATTGGTATTTGAGGTTGCGTTTTTAAAGTTGAAGGATGGCCATGTCATCTAAAATTCTTTGTTGGTGTAGGGGTGACATATAAGATAATGGACCACGCAAGATTGATGATTTTTTTCTTAGTACTAATTGATTCCAAGGTAAAACATTTCATTACCTAAAGAGCTAGGCCTTGGTTCTGCAACCACAGATACTCTCTATCTATTAGAGTCATGGTAAGTTCAGGTGAAATGGCCTCTTTCTCACAACTAGGCTCAAAATTTGGCTCATGTCAATGAATTGAGAAAAAAATGAGTGAATTATGGGCAATTATGTCAAATGGTGGGTTTATCACCGCATTTCAATCATTTAGCAGCTTCCCACATAGAGAGAGATTCCATTTGCCTTGAAGTTTTGATATCTTAAAGTATTCTCCCTCAAGTATAGTATTAGAGAACACAGATTATTTCATGACATTGATTTAGAAAGTGACTTTAAATTTCGATTGAGTGTTTGCATATTTTCTACTTTTAGATTGTCACATAACTTTGTGTATCAATTATATTATACTATAGTGTAAAGCTGCTCAATCTTTCAACTCCAACTAACCATTATAAACTATTAGCATTACTACTGATGTAGTCACTAGATCAAGACATTACGATATTTATCCTCATGTGAAGTTCACCTTCTTAATTAATGAGAATTTGAAGTTTCAATGTCATTCACCTATTATTGTTTGGTCGGGGCCTCATTCAGTCTTGGCAACCATTTTTGTTACACCCCAAAACCAAGAAGGATGAGGAATGACACAACCATTCTTTCACTCGAAAGATGTAGTCTCAAACAAAAACCAACAACCTGTTATTAAAATATATATCTTCATCTAGTATACACACACAATACATAAATAAGGATAAACCGGCAAGTTGGGTATAACATCAAAGAATATATAATTCATCAAAAAGAATATGACATTTCCAACTAACAACTAAATCCAACAAATTCATCACAACCATATACAACTCATAAATATACAATTAACCAAGTTCGTACACAAAAATCTCCACTAAGAATGCCCGACAATAACATCATCACTCTTGTTCTATTTGTCACTAATTGAGGAACCTGAAAAATACTTAAGATGCACGGCATGAGCAATCACAGCTCACTAAGTAATACAAATTTCTTCCAAATAGATCAAACATCCACTATGCACATTTAAGACACGACAATGTAATTCATTTACCAATCCAAAATATAACAAACTTATAAGATCAAAATGAGTTATATATCACTTCAACATAATTATATCTATTAATAATATTAAAACAAATATCAATGATTTAATCCACTAATTAATCTCATCATATCACACATCAATGGTCTATTCCAATGATCAATCTTGTGCTCAAATGTCTAACTTTGATCACGCACAATGCCTTATTATAAAAGCAATCAAGATTTCTCCTCTACTTAATTCTCCACCTATATTGTCGATGATCAGCCCATAAGGATATCCTAAAACTAGTTTATATACGCACAAATACCTCAATGAGTTCATCGAGACATTAGGCATCAACACCACAACGGCATCCTCCAAAATCCACGAAGTAAATCCACAATCTATATCACAAATCAGTTTCATAAACCAAAACATATAATTTTTCGCAACTCAATTCATCGGCCAAAATCCCCTTTCGTAAAGTATTTTTCAAATCTTTTCGGACGTTTTCTCATAAATTGAATTCACAAATTGGTACATAACCTTCCAATAAAGATTTATCAAAACATTCCACATTAAGCAAAAAGTAATTAACACTCGATTAAGCATTATCCAATACATATGCTCTTTTTAGCACCACTTTTTCTAAAAATGCCCCAAATCAAATAACGTAGCTATTCGAGCCAACAACCTCGTAATCATATCAATCAAACGAGATTGATGTCAAAATCAAGTAACACACTACTTAAGCTAACAACTTGACTAAACTGCTCTTATTTGTTGACCAATCGACTCCCACGCAACAATGAAAGGCTTGCTGTAGCATACGTTTGTTGCTACCTGCTACGCGCAACTTACGTGTTGGAATTGTTCGTGCCACAACACTCTTCATAGAACGGCGATTCTAGCAAATCTACTATCAAACAAAAGCCCTACAGAGATTTTTAGATATCCTTAGCTTCGTTGACTCTAAAGACAGCCGAAGACCGGCCAAATCATCACTAAAATCGGAAGTTAACTACAGTCCAGCATGCACGCATAACTTTGAAGATTCATTTCGGGTAAAATGTAAGCCCGATTTGAGTTTTATAAAATCTTACAACTCTATAACATCCTAAACTATTAATCCTCCATAATTTCTCAGCTTAACAACCCTTAAATTTAACCCACCGGGTAAAAATTTCCATGAATCCAAAATTAGGGATCGGTTTTACAAATTTCTCCAATTAGATGAACGTAGGATGTGAACACTAACCGAGCATGAAGTAAATTCAACTTGTTGAGGTCCCGTGGCATATAGCACAAAAGCCCTCTTTCCCTTTTTCCTTTCCCTTTATTTTTATTCTCCTTTGTTTCTTTTTTCCTTTCTCTTTCCCTTTCCTGTTCGCGCGTGCCCACTTTTCCCTACATAATTGAGCCGAGCGTCCACTTATTCTCTTTTTTGTTTTGGTCCCACCACTTATTGACTCAGTCAACGTCTACATTATACAATTGTATTTTTTTTTTTTTGTTAGATGCAATTGTAGTTGACTTGCAGTAGAATTAGCCCAAGGTTCATTGCATGTACCCGAACCAAATGCCTGAGTAGTGGAGTCCTGAGCAAAGCCTTCACCAAATAGTGGATATCTTGATGCTGCAATGCCTGTCAAACTCGTAGCCATTATTATTATAGTGCAATAATGCTTGCTATGAAGGAAAAATCCAACCGCAAACCAGAGCCCCTTCCACTTTGAAAGCGAGTGGATGAAATTGGCTTTCAGTCAGTCTTCCAGAAACCTTGCTTATATAAATGTGATCGGTGATGCAGGGTCGGTCCCGAATGGAATCGCCCCTGTATTAAATCTGTTGACATGAACCTCTCAACACCAACAAATGTCGCTTTGCACTTGTTCTAAGTTAGCTACGAGATTTGATATTGTTTAGAATTTACATAAGATTGACATCATTGATTAGACTTCTTTGGGTAAAACTTTGCTTCTAGACCCAATTGAAAATCGATATCTCAATTGTAGACTCTTGTGCTTCCTGTATCATAGTCTGCAAGTCCAATTCTTTTCTGGCAAAATCGTCAGTTTCTTCCAATGATAGATTGATGAATCTAGATAATAGAGAGGTGATGGACTTAAAAGACTTATGCCATATCGGTTATGAGCCGAACTTGATATCCAAGCTTTTTCTGACACCTGCTTCTGTCTTTGGTTGACTGTAAGCTGCTCGAGCTACTAAAGACTTTAGTCATGAATCATGACAGCTCCTATTTTAGTTATTTCAGCATCTCTCATGTAACATTTGTTAGTAATTTTGGTTACAAAGAGATTACATCAAGTGGCTCACCGTTATTTGAATTTACTGGTGACATATTACATTCTCAATCGATGATAGTGATGACAACACAGAAGAAGTTACAGAGATAACGGAAATACAAGTTTCTCGACTAGTGGCTGACTATTACATATTTATAACACTAAGGCTACTCGCCTGCAGGACAAAGACATCGTTTCGGTCCTGATAACTCCAGTGGATCAAGATGAGATGCAAAGTCAGTGAAGGTGCCCCGAGATTGAGAGCTAGTTTGCCAGAGATCAACTAATATCTCCTCTTTTTCGGCTTACCCGTCTTTCATCTATGCACCTTCATTTGAGATTTCCGACTACCTCCCACATTGTGGGTCGTTCTGTTGGTGAGGATTGGATGCACCAGAGAGCCAGTTTGACTAATTTCTTAACCTCGTTCTCATCAGAGTGTCCCCCCAAGCTCGGATCAACTAGACTTCCAAAATCTTCATGTTCCAGAAGATACTTCATCCACGCAAATTCATTGATTCCTTTCTTGGCTCGATCCAACAAAAGATCAAAAGGTTTGAAACCAGAGATTAGCTCGAGGAGCACCATCCCAAATGCAAAGACGTCATTCTTTGCTGAGAGTTCCCCTTGCCTCACATACTCCGGAGGCATGTATCCATACGTACCACATAGTCGAAAGGTACTGCATAACTCTGCTGATCTTTCCAGAGGTGAAAAGGGCCTCTCATAATTGTTCAGTGCTTCAGTTTCAGCCGTTTGGTATGGTCCCATGGCACTTTTCGACTTCTGGAGCTGATGGTTCCAACCTTTATGATTAATGAATTTCGCCGAGCCGAAGTCCCCAATGAGAGGTTCCAAGTTCGCATCCAACAAAATGTTTGAAGACTTTATGTCTCGGTGAATAATCTGAGGACTGCAACTATCGTGAAGATACAAGAGCCCTTTCGCTACGCCTAAGGCGATGCGCATCCGGGTGGGCCAGTCAAGAGGGGGCTGCGACGCAGGGCGCTCCCTCAAATGGGAAGCCACGTTTCCATTTACGGCCAATTGATATACCAGCAAGAATTCTCCCAGTTCTGTTGTTTCCTTCGAATCGCAAAAGCCGAGCATTTGGATCACATTCAGGTGCCTGGCCATGGTCCCAACCTGAACTTCGGCATGGCCAAATGCGCGTGCACATCTTTTGATTGCCACCGAGATCCATCAACCAACAATCCCTTGTAGACCTTACCAGATCCACATGTGCCCAGAACATTCACTTCGCTGAAATTGCCAGTCGCAACTTCCAGGTCATGGTAAGTAAATTTTCGAAGCTTTACCTGAGGCCGAAGTAATCCGAGATGGAAGTCCTCTGAGGATTCCTCCTGCCTCCGAGAAGAAACCCCGACGCCAGGGGCAATGAACCCATGGGAAGAGCCTTCAGCGACTCTGCTCGGGGCTGTGATAGCTCGGGTGAAGCTCCTGCCAAGTGGCACACAACGGACGGACGACGGCGAACCAGGTCGCGAAAGCTGAGTGGAAACGGTGTCATCCTCGGAGAGTTCGCCGGTGGAAAGATTGAAAACCATGTTTGTTGATGCTCTCTTTGTCAGACTTCGAATTCAGATCTGAAAGAGTGAAGATTTGACCTTGATGGGGGTCATGCCCCAAATTCGACGTCACGTCGTTTCTGGTCTAGGTACATCCGGGAAGGTGCCGAGAAGTTTCTCAGGATTGTTTTTTTTTTTTTTGATAAGGTAAGTGTATATATAAATAACCAATAACTAGTACATCAGGGAGAACGCATATTCTCAGGATTGTTTATAAACAGTCGAATCAAAATTCCGCCTCAATGTTAACTCTTGGTGTGACTGACTCAGCATGAGGACAAAATCATAGGTTAATACACTTGGAAAACACGCATATTGACTCAAGATTGACTATCCTATTTTGTAAACTAAACAATTTATAGATTTTGGGTAAGTGTTTAATACGGTGCACTTGTTGAATTACCTACTTCCAAATTGTAATATAATATTACTTGATATATCGATTTTATAAGTTAATCTTAGTTTTTCAGCCTGACTTGGAATAACAAATGAATGGAATTTTAATTGGACAAGAGATCATGTTAGGGATATAGACATAAAGATTAGTGCGTGAAATTAATTGATAAATGGCTTCACGAATTTCAATCAATGTTCGAATGTGGTTTCATAATTTTAAGTAGTTAGTAGTTACGGTCTCTCGCGTACCTATGTCAATAGCTATCATGCAAACCGTATCAATAGCATATGTTTTCCATTGTGATTCATGCTCTGTTTCTTTCCTGGCCAAAAGAAAACATGCTTCCTTCTTTCCCATGAAATGACTATTTTATTTTCTTGTTTCAGGTTGCCGAGGGCAATCTTAAATCCACCTCAAAATGGCTCCATAAACTTCTCATCAAATTAAAATAATTAAGAATGCATTTGGTTCAAAACATTCCTAAAAGCTTTCAGCCTCCAAAGCCCTTTGGAGAAATGCTCGCCGGAAAAATCATTTGACAAAACCGTGGATTTAAAAATTATTAATTAAATAATATTAAATAATTATAAATATATTATTATAAAATCGATTTTATTTATAAAAAAGAGGAGGAGGGGATCGGCGAGGGCTGTCACCGATCCCCTCCTCCCTTTTTTTTTTTTTTAATAAAATCAATTTTAATTTTTCAAAAATCTAACGTGGACAGAATTTTGATTTTCAAAAAAAAAATGCCACGTGGATTTTTTATTTTAAAAAAAAAAAATGCTCCGCCAACAAATGAAATAGCTTTCAAATGAAAGTTAGCATTGAAATGAAAGTCAGCATTGGAAAGGTTGAAAACCCAATGCATTTGGCCAAATGCTGAAACTTTTTTTTTCCAAAATTATTATCACCAATTTTTTTAAGATTTTATTTTGCCCTTCATTATTTTTTTTGGTCAATTTTTTTTTTTAATTAGAGAAGAGACCAAACCCTTCGTCGGTCCGGTGATTGGTCCGGTCAAGGGCTATGGCCGTCGACGAGCCAACTTAGGCGACCTCCAATGAGGGTCACGCAACCTTGGCAAGGGCCATCAGAAGTTGCACGACCTCAGGCAACCCTTGGCAAGGGTCGTGCCACCTAAGCAATCGCTGCTTGGGTCTTGCAGCCTTAGGCATTGTTCACCTGGTATTCGCAAGACCCAAATGAAGCAACGATTGCTTAGGTTGCACATTCACCTAGATTGTCGAAGGTTGTGTGACCTCCAGAGGCCCCCGCTAGGGTTGCGCAACTCTCATCGAAGGTCGCCGATTGGTCTCTTCTTTTTTAAGAAAAATCATATATATTTGATTTTTTAACATTATTAATTTAAAAAGTTGTATATATTAATTTTTTCAATTTTAAATAAATAAAAATTAAATTATTAATAATAATCACCAAAAGGGCTTTTCAAATGTATTTTCTACTAAATGAAATTTTTCTCAAAATTGTTTTTTAAAGCATAATTTATCAAATAACCTTTGTATTTGCCCAAAACTCTTAAATTGCTTTGTACTTTTAAAATGCTGAAATAAATGCACTCTAGATACCCAAATTGTGGGCTTATTTATAATGGTTGACTTTTTTGACTTGGTCTAAAGTGGTGGGCTATAAAATAAAATAAAATAAGAATTATAAAGGGAAAAAGGGCGCACATAGAGAAGGGGAAGAAAGTAGAAAAAAAGGAAAGAATGGGACAAAAGGAAAAGGCGTGCACGCCTCGAAGACTTCTCAAGCCGAATTAATTTTCTTTCGCAGTGCTGAGTAAGGATTTAAACCATCGTTCATCTAATCAAAGTAATTTTCAAAGTTATGTGAATTTTGAACTACTAGTCTGATTTTGGAATTGTTGAGCTGCAAAATTATATGAAAATGATAATTTAGAGCGTTCTAAGGGTTGTAAGGTCCGACAAAAACCAACTTAAAGAATGCTTTAGTCGAAAACGAACTTTTAAAGTTTCACGCCCTTGCTTAGTCGGGCCTTACTAGTAGCGGCAAGCCTTGCCCAAGTTAGGCTAGCTCAATCATGGTTGGTGGCCGGTCACCAGCAAAAGGAAGGAAGAAAAAAGAAGAAAAAAAGAAAGAAAATTGAAAATTGAAAAAATATTAAAGTATTAGTAAAAATTGTCCACATTAATGCTAGCGGTGCATATAAGCCAGTTAGCATCCACATTAATAATATCCAATCAAAATTAATCGGAATGACTAAATTGATATTAAAGCAAAATGTTTAGCAAGAAATTGGAACCAATAAAAGGTTTAAGACTAAATTGGTACAAATATAATAAATTTATGATTTTTTTGACATTTGTCCCCATAAATATTTATAAATGGTTGACACAAAACTCTTCTCTATCCCATAAATGAATCTTCACTAGAAGTCAAGCACCAATATTTGGTGCATTTGTAATTAAGTTCCATTTATTTCGCCAAATGAAAAATATTTTCCAAAAAATAATTATTAATTTCGTTTAAAATAATTAGTTAATGAAAAAAATTTCATTATCAAAAATAATTTATATCTAGAAATTTTGGTGGGTGATGAAAATATTTTAATTCATTCAATTTTATAAGTAATACAAGCAATTTTTTTAAGAAATTTTTTTCCAAATTATTCATTTTTCATGAAATAAATAGAACCTAAAATACTGATATTTTGTATTTCTTTTATTCTTATTAGAATTGTTCTCTATGAAACTTCTATTGCGCAGTTCACATCCAAAATG
The DNA here is from genome assembly GCA_014182735.1 of Corymbia maculata. Taxonomy (NCBI): domain Eukaryota; kingdom Viridiplantae; phylum Streptophyta; class Magnoliopsida; order Myrtales; family Myrtaceae; genus Corymbia; species Corymbia maculata. The sequence continues at coordinate 14,235,996 of CM024692.1, read as the reverse complement.
TTTTGTGAACTCCTCTTTAAGTTATTGAGCTGCAACTTTAATATAGTCTCAAAACTCTAAGAATTATAAGCAGAATGTCATTCATTGGAAGCCAAGACTCATTTTCATCTCCTAATCATCTTGTTTAAATTGAATATACGGGGTTAACATTACTAATGATTAAATCATGAAGGAGGTCGAAAATATGTACTAGTGATCAATAACTACGAGTAGCAAATGTAGATCATACATTAAACGTCATTAATGATTGGAATAGGAAGGAGGCCGGTGATAAACATACACGGCAAAGAAAGACTGAATTGTAGCGAGAGCAAGAAGTATGAATGCCGCCACGCCTGATATGAGATACCACCATGTGTTGAGTAGGTGCTCTTGAAGCAGCCCAATGCACTCTCTAGTCCTTCTCGTCATAGGCGTTCACATCTTGGAACACCTGGCATAAATAGTTCTTGTGGATGTCAAACATGACATCTTTCCCAATGTTGCTGAAGAAATGGGCTATTTTCTTATCCGTCTCGAAATATATCTCAATGATCTTGTAGTTGCATGATAACCTCACATCTGCTAGTGTCTTAAGGAGGCAAGCCATGAAAGTGGCATAAGCTGTGACATGCTTGCAGGAGCTCTTGTGACACTGCTCAAATGCAATGAAATTAAGGGACATACAACTTAGGAAGTCATTGAATGTTAGTACTGGAATTTTTAAGACATCATTGTTGAATTTGATGTTCATGAAGCTTTCACAATTGGTCAGCTTGAACTTAACGCCTACCTAGTGAAGCTTATTCGCGGCTCTGTTTTGTTTCTGGAGTATCCAAATTGTAAGTCAAACGGAGTAAATTAAGCGGCTATTCTCCTTCCCTATTGGAGTACTTCTTCAAGACAGCATCTGTTCTTTGAATATGCGGTTGAAGAAACTCAAGGTGAGATCAAAGAGAGAAGGATGGCTCTCATTCCAAGACCCAACCCTAAGATCAAAGAGATGTTTAATAACGAACTAAGGAATATGGTGTTGAAGCTAGCAAAATCACCTAGAGGGGGTGAATAGGTGATTTAAGTAATTCTTGACAAATTAATATAGAAGTAAAATAGTCAAGTTGTCTATTATTAAATTCGAGTGAAGTGAGAGTTCGAATATTGATAGTAATATGATGATATTCACCAATGTGCAAAAATAATGAATAAGAGTTGAGAGATAGAAGAAATTTCACACATGATTTATTATGGTTCAACTTAGAGAAAGCCAAGGTTCACTCTTCCTCTCTAACAACATTTTACTAGTTAATCAATAAAAGATTACAAAAGTGAGCGATGGAATTTAGATTTTGTGGTAAGTCTCACTATACCATAAATCACTCTTTTAATGCCTCTCAGGATTATAGTTTGTAACTCACAAAAGACTAGTATATAAGATTGAAGTTCTCTTAAACTTTGGAGCTTTTTATTCTTGACCTCTCTATGCTCATTGGCACTTGGCCTTCTTTCATACTCCTCAACTTCCAAACTAATCGTTGGACAATCTTCAAAGGATTAGTCTCCCAGCAATCCTTTGGACAAAGAAGGCTGAGTAGCTGTTGAGAGATATGATCTAAATCTCTATTGATTTGGTTGCCAATACAAGAAAATCTCGGTTTCCATAACTAAAGTTCTTTGATTGAGGAAGGTAGCTTGCCTTTGGAGTGATTGTCAATCAGTCAAGGTGTCTTGCGTGAAGATTTTTGTTTCAAAACAATCTTTAAGATTGAAGGTCAATCAATGCTTTCTATATTGGAAGTCCAACCCGAATCACTACTGTGATGATATAAGTAGTGGGTTTTGTGTCAAAATATACTGTCATAAGTAGATTCCATAATCTCATAATATTCAGCTTTAGCATAGAGTCTAAAGATATTAAATGCTTTGATGATATTGGCGTATAAGCTTTTGTTGATATCCTCATTGTTCCTTTGATGACATTTGCGTATAAGCTTTGCTGATATCCTATTGCTAATGATATTCATGTAATGATTTTGATGATATCGACAAAATAACATTCTTAAACTTTAGTCGCAATATGCAAACAACAATACATAGATTATAAATGTAATCAAGGATGATATAGATTTTTCTACATGAGTAGTTCATAAAATAAAACACTTCTATACATTTATCAGATTCAAAATAAGACAATGAATGGCTTTGTCAACTTCAAAATATATAAGAGGTTTTCTCAACATCTAGTTCTTAAGTTTGGTGAGATCCCCCATGAGGAAATGCAACACCGAGGGATCGATCAATAAGGCGTCATACGTCCCTCCCTCCCTCTCTCTTGGTGTATCTGCGACTCCGAAGTCCGTACAATATGTGATGCGTACCTACCTTCAAAATTGTGTCAACTGTTCTAATTTGCCAAGACTTCGGAGCCGCTCACACAATAAAATTGTCAATCATGTGCCGGATCACATCCTTCCCTTTTCTTACCTGGATATTAAGGAGAAAGAGTGTCAACAACAGTGGACTCTTGCAATCACATATCGCCAAAGAAGCACATGATATTTACTAAACCATACTGAATTTTGAAATCACTTATTTTTTAAGGCGTGATAATAATTCCAATCATACTTTATGAAGTACATAACCATGTTAAGTACTGGCCTGAATGGAACCGTGAGCAAAAAATCCACTGAAGCTTACGTCTACACGTTCCCAGCTCAATCTAGTCAATCTTCTCAGCATATACTCTGCAATTATTCAGTGGAAAATTGGCAATTGAAAGCGTAACAAAAAAGAGTAACAAACACAGACACCAAAAATCATCGTTCCTAATAATTTTTGGAAACACTCGAAGTATGAGACTCTCAACCTCAATTTCTAGGTTTTCAAACAATCAAATTTTTATCCAAAGATTAAAAAAGTGATCTCTCGATATATGTTCAGATAAGCCCTCCCAAAGCAAATGTCTCCTATATTCAAAAGGAAATGTTGAAGCTCTCTCATGATCATATGGCAAGATAACAAGTGTCGCCAGCAACTATATAAAAAGAAGTACGAACCTTCCAAGTCAGCTGTGTTGCCGCCCTCAGTTTTATATTCTGAAGACTCTTCTTGCTCGAAGGAGGTTGTTTTGGCTGTTTCCACATTTATAATATGCGGGTATCTTTTATCTCTTGTTGATAGATGTTCATGCTGGCAGAAGAGGGCAGCTCAAATTTGAGATCATCTAAAGATGCGATTCAAAAGGATTCAACTAATTCAGATTACCTTAGGAAGAGAGTTCCGGAGCCTAAGCGATGATGTACTCCATCCAACGAAGTCTATGGAAAAATGTCAAGTTATGCAAAAAAAAAGTTGACTTCAAATGGACCAGTAAGTGGTTATGTCACATCCAATCCACCAACTGCTGAACTTCCTAGAATAAAGTTTATAAATGGTATGATCTAAGAGAAATCATATAATTCAGGCCCAGCATCTGATTATAGGCACAATAGTAAAATGTGAATGTCCTAAGAGGATACAGTCAGATTGTGCATTTGCATAAACAACCCTGCGCCTGAAGGACCTCAAAGCAGAGCTGAAGACGAAAATACACACCTTAAGTACTCAAACATTTCAACGATGATGAACGTGAATTGATGAAAACCCACATAAATTTTATTTCTTCACTATCATTGACCATTTGAAGAAGAAGAGCAGGCTTGCCATCATCATTGTCTGTCAAAAACAAATGTCTGCCGCTCCTGCCTAAGAACCATGCTGTAAGAACAACAAGGTTTTCCAAGGAGTTAAAGCCAAATAATACAGGAACCTGAAAAAAAAACTGTCATGTCCATGAAAGACCAAAAGGAAAAAAAAACAGAGCTGGAATTTCGAGCTAGTAAACGTGACTAGGCACATCCTTAAAAACATCAAACTAAAAGGAGACAGACTTGAATGGCCGATAACCTGCTTGTGACCTCTTGAACCCAAATGAGGTGTTGCTAAAGTTATAAAATTCCCAGGTTCCAGTCCACAAATTTTATCTTTATTTTCATCTTCTAGGTGATGGTTTCCAGGTTCTTGGCTCCCACATTCTCCATTTGCCTCAGTAGGTTCAACAGCTGGACCACGTCCATAAAGCTTTGCAACTGCATACCTCGCTACCAGACCACCAGCTGAATGACTAATGAATGAAATTTTCTGGACAGTGGGGCGATCCCTTCTAACTAATTTAACCTGAAAGAAACAAGACAGCTTCAAATTGCCTTGACTTAAGAAGCCTTTAAGTGGATTCAAGATATGGCTGACAACAAATACAGAGGAAATTCCCATTTTATGGGAAAAAAGTGGGTCCCAAGGCAACAAAACGCACCTCTTCTGCTAATCTAGCCCCCAAAACATCAACACCATCAAATGTCAACCTTGCAGAGTTAGATTGGCTGCCTGCGTTGCACATTATATGCAGCTCAGTTATATACGGTTGAATGGCTATAATTTAGTACATGGAGTCCAACTACGTGTTGAACACTTTTACAAAAGTTATTGTGAATCACAAATGGAAAAGAAAAGAAAAAGCTTGAGTGTAAAATTTTGCCAAGAGAAAAGCTCTCTAGGCATGCCAAAGAGTTCCATGAACAATGTATCTTCCAAGTTGTAATTCCGATTGATAAGCACGACTGGGATACTCTGAGGAGTTTTCGCAACTGTCATGCTGATGACAATCCACCTAAATGAGAACCGAAAAAAAATTGAGACTAGCATCTCAATAATCCATTTCTTTTTGGGTGATGTGTCATAATCTCAAAGGAGGTAATTTCACTCATTTGAGAGGTTCCCAATCCTTTATGTATCACGGAAAGCATCCGTTAAAATGTAGTCAAACCCTGTTATCAGCTATATTCACTTACTATCTATGGCGAAAGTACACTGCCTGCAAATACCAAAACTTGACACGGATGGACACTTAAATGCTAAAACTTCCTAAAGGTACACTAAAATGCCATTTTTTTTTTGAAAATTGGACATTTAAGTGCTAACTCTGGCAAGGCTAGCTGGAAATCAGACGTAACTAGCCGGAAATTCTACGGCACTATTTTAAGAATAAAAGTGATCTATGTGGCTCACTAAAGTGGTCTACTTTGCAATCAATTTGCAAGACGACGCCATCTTCATGGTCCCCAAATTAAAAACCCTAAATTGGCCAAAATCCCCAAAATCCCCAAATTAAAAACCCCAAATCCAGCCACCACGACCACCAGCCACCACTGTGGTGGTGGTGGTGGTGTGCTGCTGCAAGGTGTTGATGCTTGCACCGGCTTGCATCAACACTTGGACCTCAATGATGATGGCAAGTGACGATAGCGATCGGCGAACGACCATGAGTGAACAGTGAGTGGTTATAGAGCCTCAGCAAGAATGGCCACTGAACGTGAGAAGAACGACAAGTGTGAGACAATGCTTGATTCAATACACTAAATGACATCGTTTATTAACCATGCCAAGATGACATCATTTAGTGTTTGCCCTGTCCACGTGGATGGCATTACGTGGTTCGCCCTGTCAATGTGGATATAATTTTTTTAAAATAATTGCCACATCAGTAAAAAAACACATTGGAAAATGCCACATCAGTAGTTTGGCCAAAAATTCTAGCTGTTGGAACTTAAGTATTTTCCGATTTTGGCACTTAACTGTATATTTTTGAAGTTTTGGCATTTATGTGTCTATCCATGCCAAGTTTTGATACTTGGGTGTCTGGCACTCAGTAGAAATGCCACAAAACCAGATTGACCACATATAGTCTTTTTCCAACATTCCTCATGAGTTCTCCTCCAAGCAAAGTCATTCTTGGCTACTAGGCAATACAGTAATAAGACCCATGGGAACATACCTAAGGGCAGAAATACAAAACAAAGGTTATACTACGGGCTGTAATTGGAGAGAAAGGTTCCGTCAGAGGAATAGCGGAGGCAAGTTTGCCAGATCCGGATGAAATTGCTATCTCACGGGAAAAGAATTGAACCGATTGAAGAGCCATCTACAAGTAGTTTCTCAACATTTTCAAACGGAAGCAATCAAAAGCGAAAAACTAATCAAGTACGTTATGTTCTCACTCCATCTTCTGTTTCCCACGTTTTATATTCGAGCTCTTTACATTTCTAGCATTTTACCTTCTCTTCAGTAGCTCTAGCTGTAAAACTTGTTTATTATGGCTTGTCCTTCAATTCTCATGCTCAATTGCAATAACTTAATAAAAAAATAAAAAATAGTAAAGCATCTAGAAGTCGTCATGTACAAAATTTGTAACCAAAAACTCACAGTGAACAACTAATTTCCCTGGATGCTCCTTCAGAAATTGCTTTGCAACGTATCTCCAATCCCGAGCACTGCAACCAAAAAAATTAACGAAAAGAGCGAAAACGCCAGTAATAAGTAACAAAGAAGCATGCCTAAGTCTGAATATCGACAACGGAAACACCTAAAAAGTTCCACAAATCACTGTGCCCGCAGATATCTAAGTCATCAAAGACAAAACGCTGTACTGAGGCAAGTCACCTGCCGAAGAGGCCGTTAACCATGACGACCAGGTGAGTAGGACTGGAAGGGTCCCCGCCATCCTCAATGGGATCAGATTGGATGGCTGCCAGCTCTTCAGATCGTCCTGAACTGGAGGAGAAGCTGGAGGTACGGAGGTTGAACACCATTTCTTTAGGGTGTGATCCGTGTCTGGTATGTAAGAGTTTCTCGAGTTTCTGTTTTCACCCTCCCTTCGGAAACCAGTAAAAATATGTCGGTCGAAACATTTAGTGGCTATACAAACATAAAAAATAACCGAGCGAGTGCAACAAGTAATCAAAATCAGGGGGTAAACTGTAAGTTTTCCAAATTCAGGGGCTATCAGGCGACTGAGCCAAAATCGAAGGGAATAATCTGTGGTTTTTCGGAATTCGTGAGAAATTATGTAACGATATCATTTCAACACAAAGAACATATGCGTCGTGGCGGGAGAGTCTACTTCCTCTGGTTGAAGGAAGCAACTGGGGGCAAATGGTTGTTATAGAAGAAACGCCGGACGCTACTTCGCAGAAACTCTTTTCGGAAGCTATTGAGTTTCCTTTTCAGAAATGACTTTGACTTAGGCTCGTTCAGTTTAAAGGAAAACTATTTTCAAAAATTTATTTTACAACTTTTCGGTGGTGATGAATCTATGGAAAAAAGGTTCCCATGGATTGGAACAACAAGCTTAAATTTTGGAAAAAAATGACTTCCCTCTCCGTCAGAAGTAAATCACATTCTCTAAGCCACAAAATATATAAACAAAAAGTCGTTTTTCTCCAAATCTAAGTTTATTATTTTTAGTCTATGAAAAACGTTTTTCAAAGATCAATTAATCTCAGTCATCCAAACATTGAAATGTCAAAAAACAATTTTCCATAAACGGTTTTCCTTCAAACAAATGCCTAAGTTTGACCTTGGATGCTCCCTCGGACTTCTTTGAAACAGTGGAAAACCTAATAAACTACCAACAACTGTATATACAACTTCCTTAAACCATATCCAAAATCCTACTACCAAAAATTTGCCCCACCAATAGTGCTCTCGCCCTACTTGCCACTAACCAATGGACCTAAAATAATGAAAGACGAGTAGAATGAACAATTATAACCTAGTGAATAGTACATATCTTCTATTGAGCAGCCATTATGCATGTATAAAAAGTGTCACACTTCGACTCTCGAGCACATGACAACCCCTTACTCTTGCAGTCATTTGATTGCGATGTCCCAGGACACATTGCCAACCCTTTCTTTTTATCTTTCGATTAAACGCAAGCGGAAATGATTCACAACCATTCGACAATTACAATAGTAGGGATAGTAGAAAAACTCAACTAGAAACACATTTAAAAGTATCACTTTATTTATCTACTAATTAACCTTAGGAAGTTTACATATACAAGCCTTTACAACAGGTATCCTCCCTACCGAACCAACAAAACCAGCAAGTCCAGGATTAATCCACTCCATCCAAACATAGCCACAATCCACACCACTTGCCGGTTTTCTATACTATAGATTTGAAAATGGTTAACAACAATGGATGAAATAAAAATCTTAGTAAGTTAAAATTCTAACCCTCAGTTAAGAAGTCACCTCACCTCAGGGCCCCCTAACGTACACCATATTATTGATGGCAAATCAACGACAAAGCATCACACACTTTGTCTTAACTATTAATGTGCATAAGTCCTCAATCAAAAATTAATACATAACGGCCATCAAATGCATTCACAGGCATTCTCACCTTGCCTTGATACACGTACCATGCACAATACAAACTCACATATGCTAGAAATAATGCAATTAGGCATTCACATAATCAAAACACATTTCATATTTCCTCATGAGCAATGCACTCACATGTGTTTCAATTATTATGACCCTTAGAGTCTCAACACAACTCGAAGGTTGGCGGTTTTCCGGTATAATCAAGCATCGTCCCACGTAAATACACATTAGGACCTAACCATCTTCTCGCATAAATATGTCTCAGGGCTCTACCTCTTCCCCGTGCAATCATATGCATCAGGGCACCGATCATGGCCACTCAAGGCATGCCCATCTCGAATGGGGGAATCATCATGACCACTTAAGCTACACCCACAATCATACGGGAGTTTTATCACGGCCACTCAAGGCACACTCACAATCAGGCAGGGTTTTCATCATGGCCACAAATGGCACATCCGTCCTTGGACGGGGGTATCATCACGGCCACGAATGGCACACATGTATTCATACAGGGATAACAAATTCTCATTAGGTGATCATGCAAACACCTCAACCGCTCAACTTCATTTCACTTCTCATATTTATCCACTATAACCATAGTTCATGCTCACATAATATCTTATTGCAGGTGTTACACATACAACGCAGTGCAATAATAATAGTTGCTCCTGCAAACTTGCTTAATATAACTATTGAAGTATATAAACCAGCAATCACATTTCCAAGACAAATAAGCTTCCAATCCTAATGAAGGTGTATCATATTAACATATAAATCGGACAGCTAACTCGAATAGCGTTTACCCATCGCCCTAATGCAATTATCCAATAGTCATTTATAATTAACCCACACACACACAATCATTGATAATAATTAATTTACCCATATTAAATATTCAAAAGGGTACCAACCGCAATTAATTACTATTTGACAATTAATTAAGGTTCCAAGAATATTCATAACTAATTATTTTCCATAATAATTAACCAATACTACAAGCAATTCTCATAATATTATTGCCACAATAATTAATTATCAAAAAGGGAATAATCATTCTTGATTATTGTCACATTAATTAATTAACACTAGGGAAATAGAGCATAGATAATTACTTGTATAAATGCTTAATTGCCTCAAAATAATTAACCATAATTAATTATTTCCATAAATAATTAATTATAATAAAATAATGCTAATGATCAATTAACTAATTTAATTAGCATTAAATATAATTAAACTATAGTTAACCCACACTAAACAAGATTAGTGCATCTAATTATCATTAAGCATAAACTAACCATCATTAACCCCTAAACAAGGTTAATGCTAACTAATCCCCCTAATTTGAGATTAACCCCTAATTGAAGGATTAGAAAAATAACTCACCGGTTTGCGATTCCAACAACACGGGCGTGATAGCGGCGGTGCATGCGATGCACGGCTACATTCGAAATGGTGAGAGGGCGTTGGAGAAAAATGGGTCTTGTGGTGGGGTGTCCGCGGTGGTTTCCGTGAGGCTCACAGTGGATAGCGAAGCAGTGGTGACAACGGTGCACGGACGGTGACGGTGGTGCGGCGGCACGGACAGCACAGTGGACGACCAAACGGATGAGAGGAAGATATGAGACTGAGGGCCTTCGGTGGGGAAATGGACATGGAAAGAATGCGGGAAAAAAAGAGAGAGTTCGGCTGAATGGGGGGAAACGTGGGAGAGAGAGAGAGAGAGAGAGAGAGAGAGAGAGTGGCGTGCGGGAGGGAGCGATCAAAGGAGTGGCGAGCGGGACGGGGCGATCAAAGGAGAAAAGTGGGGAGGAGTGAGAAAAAGAGGGTGAACGTGGGGAGGAAGCAAAAGGGGAGAGAGAGGACAAAAAAAGAAATAAAACTTTGTCTGTATGTTTTCTTTGGACATGCAGATCTCTGGAGTCTTAAAAGTTGGTGAAAAGCAGACAGACTTAAGTGCAAAAGTTACAAAAGGTACACTTAAGTGCCAAAATCGGAGCAAAAGGGATCACTTAAGTGCCAACGGCGAAAATTCCGGCCAAATTGTCACGTGTCCATTTTCCGGCGACTTCATTTTGCGACGGAGCATTTTTTTCAAAATAAAAAATCACGTGGCAATTTTTTTTTTTTTTAAAAAATTGTCCACGTCAGATTTTTGAAAAATTAAAATTGAGTTTATTTAAAAAAAAAAAAAAAAAAAAAAAAAAAGAAGAAGAAGAAGAAGAAGAAGAAGGAGGGGATTGGCGAGGGCGTGCGGCCCTCGCCACCGCCGCCGTTGCCGCCCCACCTCGCCGGGAAGGGCCGGCGACGGTGGGGAGGGTCAGCCGGGGTCGTCGCGCCCGGCCGTGGCCGGTGACCCCGTCGCGCCGTGCGGGCGGCCGACGGCCCTTGGCCCGGCGGGCGAGGGCCGGCGACCCTCGGCGGATGGGGGGGAGGGTCGCGACCCTCGCCCCAAATCCGGGCGAGGCGCGCGCAGCCCTCGCCGCCGGATGACCCCGGCCGACCCTCCCCACCGTCATTAAAAAATAAAAATAAAAATTATAATAATATATTTTTAATTATTTAATATTATTTAATTAATAATTTTTAAATTCACGTCGGCCAAAACGATGTCGTTTTGGCGATTTTGGCCGATCGGTTTCCGGTGAGCCACGTAGGCAAGAAAAGTAATAAAAAATTGCCACGTAGGATTTCCGGCGGGATTCCGGCGACTTGGCACTTATGTGATCCAATTTTTTTTTTTTAAAAGTGGCACTTAAGTGTACCTTTTGTAACTTTTGGCACTTAAGTGTCCCTTTGTGCCAAGTTTTGGCACTTGCGCTGTACATTCCCCGTTTTCTTTGCAAACATCCCATACAAGCTTCTAATGTGTTTTGGTAATTTCACAAAGTGTAGTATAAAGTACTATATGCATGTATGGGTTAGAATTTTTACAATTCAATTTTGGGTTCAAATTAATGGAAATGGGCTTGAAAGGCTAGTGGGCTTGCTTGGGCCCATTTGGGCTTGATGGGCTTAGATTGGGCCCACATGGCCAAACCTTATTTGGCATGAGGCTCATTAGGCCTTCGGTTTGCCCGACTCCTTTTTCAGCTCCAATTCTTGGCTTGTTAATCCCTTTTCCAAAATTTTCAAACTTACCGATAAATAGATAGTTTAATAGGGCGACATCCAATTATTTAGTCTTAAAGTCCTTGAAAGTTTGATATCCAAAATTGGATTGAAATCCATGGTTAACTTCGATCAATTGCAACTTTAGTACGATCTAAATTATCATGTGACTTTTAGGATTATTCTTGCATTTAACCTATGGTTGATAACTTTTCAATCCACGTTTGTATCTATTTAATTCATGGGTGACCCTTGGTTGTCATGTAATTACAAGGAGTCAATTACTTACTTGGAGTACAAAGCCAAAAAGGAAATTGTTTTTAATATCATTCGCAGTTAATATTGAAGTCGTGCGGAATCATTCACAATTCGATCTCATACCTGTAACAAATCGATTTATTTCCATTCGCTAATTGGTTTGTAACAACGTGGTATCGACTGTCTTTAGTCCTTATCGTCGAATAATCTATCCCTAATTGAATTTATTGGTCGTACACATATCAATCTTTAATTGCCTATTCGAGAAGATTAGTTAACTCATGAATAGTCAACTCAGAGTAAATATCACTAATAACACATTAATAAATTAACAATTTCATATATCCCAAAATGAATCGAAATTCAACATGTCACACAAAGCAATACTAGTTCATAACCCAAACTCAATACTAGTGCATGTATCACTTCAACAAAGTTTCTGACAAGTCAAAAATACCCATTTAAATGCATAATCACAATTTAAAATCAACGGTTAAGTCCATTAATTAATCTCTATCAAATCACACATCAATGGTCCATCTATTGATCAATTTATTGCTCATTGTCCTATCATGGTCAGGACACAATGCCTAATGACAAGGTAACCAAGATTCATCCTTAATAATTCTTCACTTAAAAAGGTGGCGGCTAGGTCCAAAATAATATCCTAAACTGATATGCATAACCTAGAAACCCCTAACTAGGTTCACAATCATATTGAACATCAAACAATCATCCTTAGTGTCACAAATCAATTCATTATACATTTCATAAACCAAACAAATAACCTCTTTGCAACACGGCTCCTTTGCTAGAAATACTTTTCATAAAGTATTTCTCAAATCATTTCGAGCTCATTTCATAGACTAGTTGATAACACAATGCATATATGTATCATTTCATAAGAAATTTCCTAAATTGATTCTCAAATCATTCACAAATACTAAAATGTAGTAAATGCTCAATCTAAACTTTAATGCAATAGAAATGCTATTTCATAACTTATACTATAGTTAATCTATATCACTTTCAAAATATGAGTTTATAAAGTCAAAGAAAAGGTAGCATTTACTCATCTTGCAATGCCTACAATCAACAAATGTTACTCAAACTGTTGAACTCGCGATCCTATCAATTATGAGAAACAAGTTAAAATCAAATAAAACACTATCTCAACTACGACTTAGCTAAACTAAGTTTAAATGTTAACAAAACGAATCCTACACATTAACTAATCACACATCCAAAGTGATTATTCAAGCCGTTCACAACACAAAACTCATACGTGAAACCTTAAATTCTTACTCTAACCAAATTATTACTTCAATTCGACTCCCATCAAAAGTCATGGCTCTACAATGCCATAAACCACAATTCCCAAAAAATTCCATAGATCAACAACTCAAGAATTGGATTTCACAGCTTAAATTTAACAAAACTTCAAATATAGGACTTAACTCTAAAAACTACTCCAATTGGATGAGTAGAGGGTGTCAGTATTTATTGGGTATTGTGATACATAATTGAATCGACTTGGCGAGATCCCCATCGTGCAAAACCCCTTTCTCCTTTCCCTTTCTCTTCATTCTTGTTCTCCTTTCCTTTTCTTTCTTTCCTACTCATTACTCTCAGTTCCTTTTTATTAAGTCAAGCATCCACCGTTCACTATTCACCTTTTCTTTTTCTTCTTCTTCTTTTCCCTTGACTTTCTGACTTTTTAGAAAAATCTATATTTTATAATACGTGGACCTCTAGAGCACCATAACTTGGCATAGGGATACGTAAGTGCCAAAAGTTATGAAATATACATTTAAGTGCCAAAATTAGAGTAAAATAGACCATTTAAGTGCAAACGGCAAGAAAATTTGATCAAAATATTGATATGGCATTTTTGGCAAGTTAAGGTCAAAACGGCATTGTTTTGGGAACCGACGTGGCTAGATAAGCACAAAATGTTATTGTTTAAGGTGTTAAGCTAGATTAGCTTAAATGACGCCGTTTTAATCTTAATTCAATTTTTTATAAAAATTTTAATTAAATATTATTAAAAAAAGTGAAGTAGTAGCACAGCATGGGGTCGTCACCCTATCGCCAATGGAGCTATGTCGATGGCTGCGAGGGCTGTTGGCGCCTAGGTAAGGTCAATAGGCCCACGCTAGACGATGGGAGAGGGCAGCAACCCTCTCTCAAATCTAGGCAAGGGTCACCTGCCCCATGCAAGTAGTGGCAACCTTGAGGCAAAGTTCGGCGGCACTAAGTGAGGACCGTCGGTGCCTACGTGAAGGTCAATGACCCTTGCCCATATCGGGAGAGGGTCGCCGCCTTCTCCTAACATCTAGCGAGGGCTTGTCGACCCTTCTAGTCCATCACCACCACCCCACCAATGATGGGGAGGCGGCCATAGGCAAGGGAGTCCCCTCCTACCTATGCTGTTGGTGTTTTTTTTTTTTTTAACTTTCATTTTTATATTATTTAATTAATATTTATATTAAAAATTAATTTAACGTCAAAACGACGTCGTTTTGGGTAAGGAGAAGCTGATGTGGATCTTTGATGATAGAAATTATTAAAAAATTGCAATGTTAGATTTCCAAAAACCTTCATTGGAGTTGATACTTAAATTATCCAATTTTTTGAAAAAGTGACACTTAAGTATACATTTCATAACTTTTGGCATTTAAGTGTCTCATGTGTTAAGTTTTGACACTTAGACTATTTTTATACCCATATTTTATCGATATTCAGAAATTAAGAATTTTTTATGCACCTACTACTACTATCCTCTCAAATGAAGCATAGGTATGACATGCTAAGAGTGTTCCAACAAAAATAAGATTATACTCCCCAACAGTGACAAAACTTATGTGATGTTCGAATTTACCTATTTAACTTTGATTCTAATCTCTTGATTGAACCTACTTTAATAAATAAAAAAATCCAAACAATTCCGGCCAAATGCTGACATGATGGACACATGGCGATGGCATGACACCTTAGATAGCACCACATCAGCTCTAATAAAATAAAACAATGACCAAAATTGAAGAGATAAAATCTCTAACATCTTGCCTCGCAGATTGAAGCACTTTCAGAGAAAACCATCTTGATAGAACTAAAGTACGGTACCATTGATTCTGGCCAAAGAAAAAGTTCCAATGAGTCTAGCTAAAGGAAGAAAGTTATGAGTTTTAGTTTTCGTATAGACACGTAGATTATCTTCAATATATAACTGGAAAGATAACTAAGTCAAAGCCATGTTTCACACCAACTAATCATCCACTTCTTGTGAAGCTTGATTGCTTGACTACATGCTGTAAAAAAATGAACTATTAGTTAGTTATCAAGCTACAATTCATTCTAGTCTCATAAACCATAAGAATTATAAGCAGTACGTTTTTCAGTGGGAGACAAATCAGTTTCACCCCTTAAAACATCTTGCACACAATGAATATACAAGGTTGACATTACTAATGAATATTATGAAGGAGGTTGGAAAATTGGACTAATGACCAACAACTATGAGTAGCAGATGTAGATCATACATTAAACATCACTAAGGAATGGGATTGGGATTGGGACTGGGACTGGGACTGGAATGAGGTCGGTATTAAGCATACACAGCAAAGAAAGACTGAAGTGCAGCGAGAGCAAGAAGTATGAATGTTGCCATAGCTAATATAAGAGACCACCGCGTGTTGAAGTAGGTGTTCTTGAAGCTAGCCCAATGCACTCGCCAGTCCTCTCTATATACGTGTTCACATCCTGGAACACCTTGCATAAATAGTTCTTGTGGATGTTGAACACAATATCTTTCCCGATATTGCTGAAGAAATGGGCAATTTTTTCATCCGTTCCAAAATATCTCTCAATGATCTTGCGATCACATAATAACCCGGCATCTGCCAGTGTGTTAAGGAGGCAAGCCATGAAAGTGGCATAAGCTGTGATATGCTTGGTGGAGCCCTTGTGGCACTGCTCAAATGCAATAAAATTAAGCAACAAACGACTCATGAAGCCATCAAATTTTAGTACTAGAATTTCCAGGACACTCTTGCTGAATTTTATGTCTATGAAGCTTTCACAATTGGTTGGCTTAAACTTAATGCCTGCCTTGTGGAGCTTATTTGCAGGCTGGATCAAGCGAAGGAACTTATTTGGTCTTTGTTTTGTTTATGGAGAATCCGGATTGTAAGTCAAACGGAGGAAATTAAGCAGATGTTCTCCTTCCCAATTGGAGTACTTCATCAAGATATCGTCTAGTCTTTGAACCATGCGGTTGAAGAAACTAAGGCAAGATCGAATAGAGAAGGATGGCTCTCATTCGAGGACCCCAGTGTCAGAACGAACCAAGGAATCTTGTTCTCAAGTTTGGTGAGATCTGGCATGAGGAAAGGCAACACCCAAGACTCGGTTAATAAGGGGTCATGCTTCGGATCGATGTGGCCTACCAATTTACGATAGTGCTTGCAAAACAACTCAATGATGAAGCATCTATCAAGTACCATCATCTTGATGAGCTCATTGCTATCGAAAGCTAAGGCCTCAAAATAGCACTTTCTTAACTTCTCCTCCATTGATTTTAAAGCCTCAGCGAAGTGCTTTAGCTTGTCCCTTCTTTGGTTTGCTCGATTGAGCAAATCGACGGAGAATCACCGCTTGTGCTCTTGAATTTTTTGAAACTGCGGCTTTCCATGGTGGTAGGAGCCGATCGAGACTGTGTTAGGTTGGTACACCATCTGATTGATCTCAGACAGGCTTTGAGGCACTCTAAAGATGCAAAAGGCCATCTCGTCGGCCGATGCTGTGCTGCTACTATTGGTCATTTCAACATTGACCACATGATGGGAAGAACTACCGCTCCCGACGGTTTGGCTGCCGCGAGAATCCGACTTTCTGGGCATTTGTGTTTTTGTTCTGTTTAATTTGCTGAAGATTTTTCTGCGATTTGCGCCTCGCACTGCAAATATGAAGAGAGGTGATGCCTGAAACTACCAGGAAATTGGCATCGCTCTTCTTCGTTTCTGCTAAACGACTGGCTGTCTTGACTTGTTTCTATCAAGGAGGGAAGAGTTGTAACATCCTGAATTTTGACCTATTCCGGAATAGATGAAATGGTTATTTTATTAATGCACTGTTAGTTACGTTTACTCTGAATTGATCCCTCATGAGTTAACTAACTATTCGGCAAGACAATTAAGGATCAATACACGTAGGACTAGTGAATTTAATGAGGGATAGGTCATTCGACCATAAGGATTAAAGAGGAATAATACTACACTGATGCAGGCTAGTTAGTAAACGGAAATAAATTGATTCGGCAAAAATACAAGGTCGGATTGACTTCGATATTAATTGCGAACGATGTTAAACCGATTTTCTTTTGGCCCTGGACTCAGTGTGAGCAATTAACCTCTCGTGATTACATGACAATTAAAGATTGCCCTGATTTGAATACACCATCGTGGATTGAAAAGCTATTAACCATGGGTCAAACACGCGAGAACCCCTAAACGCTACCCGAAAGTTAGGTCGTGCTAAAGTCGCGATTGATCGACGATGTTAACCACGAATTTCAATTTGGTATCGAGTATCAAACTTTTAACGATGTCGAGACAAAATATTGGACGTTGTCTCATTGATTTTCAAATTTATCGGTAAGCCCGAAATTATTGGAAAATGATTCAACGGGCTGAGTTTTGGAGCCAAATATTTGGGAATTTGTCTTGAGGGTAAAAAGACCAAAATACCCCTTTCTAAAAGCTCGTTTAGAATTTGTCTTATTCTCTTTTCTTTTTCTTTTTCTTTTTATTTTCTTCCTCCCCACCTCCCTCTGCAAGTTTTCTTTTCCCCTCCCCCTTTTCGTTGACCTCTCTCTCTCTCTCTCTCATTCTGCACGCATTTCCCTTCCCCCACCACCGAAACCCTCATCCCCTTTTCCCTTTCCTCCTCCCTGAACCGAAGCTCCCCCTCTCTTTTTTCTTTCGGACAGCCCATCGCCCGAAATTGCCGCACCACCGCTCGCCGTTGTTGTGCCATCCACTGCGCCTAGCCACCACGCACCGTTGTCCCCGTTTGTGCCGTTTCAAGCCATTCAAGCCGCTCGTTTGCCGCCGTCCGCTTCTCGGTCTCACCGTCGCCGAGACCCATTTTCGTTGCCGCTTGTCTCAATGTTTTGGATGTAGCCGCGCGTTCCCCTCGCAGCCGCCATCACGCCTGTGTCGTCGGAATCGCTAAACCGTGAGTCGATTTCCTAATCCCTTAGTTAGGGGTTAATCTTGCTTATGAGTAGTTTAATTAGTTTAATTATTGATTAGTGCTTTGGATGATGATTGATTAGCACTAAAATATTATTTGATTAAGCTTGCTTAGTGTTAAGCATTGTTAGAATGAAGTAATCGCGATTAGATTAAAGTAACCGCAGTTAGATTAAAGTAACTGAGGTTAGATTAAAGTAACCGCGGTTAGGTTAGTTAACTGTAGTTGGGTTAGAATAGTAACCATGGTTAGCATTAATAAATATTATTATTTTTTTTGGAATAAATAATAATAATTTATTATTTTCGGAATTATTAATTAATTAAATTAATATAATTTCGAATTATTATTATTATTATTGTTATTACTATTCATTTATGAAATTAATTATTTTTGGAGAAAATAATTAATTGTGATTATTTATGGGAAATTATTTTTAATTGAGTAATTTGTGGGAAAATTTATATGGTCTAATTTTCTAATGTCAATAGCATTCATGTACTAAGTTATCAAATGACATTAATTTATTTAAAAAATGATTTATTATATGAAATTATTTGGGTTGGATAATTAATTATGGGATTGGAAAATAATTATAAGTATTTTGTGGGAGTAAATTATTTTATGGAAACAATCGACTATAGCATACTTCTTAAGTGAGTATTTTTTAGTATAATTATAGTTTATACTTATTTTGGGATAATCGAGTATTGATGGCAATAGTTGATTGTCGTAGTTATGAGAACACATGCTTATTTATTATTGAAGATTGAGACGTGTGGTTGGGCACCGTATTTATTGAGGTACGTGATGATTTTGGAAAAAATATACAAGTACTATGATGTTAATTAGCCGGAATTGATTGTTAGACTGTGACTTGAACTGCTGATTGTTGCAACTTTCGTGAGTGAATGGACTGTTGTTGTTGTACATGACTACTGGATACTGTTACATGACATTATACATGTGTTAACTACAATAGCATGTTGCATGAGCACGAATGGTATGTGCATTCACGACAGAGCAAAGAAATGAATAGATTGTTTGATGATGTGTTGCATGGTCACATTAAGAGGAGAGCCCGGCGCTGTTGGTAGATCGCCAACCCTTGGGGTTGTGCCGTGACCTTTTAGTCGTCCTGACTTCGGTTGGTTGCTTAACAGTGGTCGGTTGTGTAGTCGCGGTAGAGGCTGGACCCATGCTCCTTAGGGAATGCCATCGATGGGGGATAGCTTGTGACATCGCCGTGCCTCATGGGGGAGGACGATGCCTGGTCTACGACCAGTTGACCGTCGACCATAAGGTTGTACTATGGCCTTAGTGGTCGTAATAATCAGAGCATGTGTAGGTGTAGGTGTGAGATATGAGAAAGCCGTGTGCAATGCTCTGATTATTCGCATGCCTCTTGATGTCATGATGATTGAAATGACAATTTTTGCAAGTTGCGTGTGCTAAGACCAGATAGGGTCGCTTGTGTTTGCATTTGCTTATTGAACTATCGTATGATAATGCTGCTTGAGGTGTGGTATGTGTTGTTTGCCGAAACTAGGTTGCATGGTTAGACTACCCTCGAGGCGAGCAGAATTCCTAACCGAGACTTAGGATCTTGACTTATTGATATTTTATCTCATTGTTGTTGAATAACCATTTTCAGGTCCGTAGGATGGAGGATCAACGCGTGTTTCGGCTCGTGACCATTTTTACAAGGGAGTAGATTAGCCATGCCTTGTTGGTTTCATTGGCTCGATAGGAAGATGCCCATGGTAAGGGCTTGTACTTGTAAACTTTCTAGGGTTAATCAGTAAATAAATAAAGCAGCACTTTTGAGTGTGTTCTTGTTGAGTTTTCCTATTATCCCTGTTTTTGGAATTGATTGGGGATTGTGATTCACTTTCGCGTGCGTTTAATTAAAAGATAAAAATATCGGTCGGCGATAGATCCTGGGGAGTCGCAAATCAAATGACCGCAAGAGAACAGGGGTTGCCGCGTACTCAAGGATCAGGGCATGACATCAGGAAAGCCTATGACACTCTTGATTGGGATTTCCTAGAAACAACTCTTCATGCATATGGGTTCCCTAGCCATTTCATAAAATTGATCATGGTATGTGTTCGCACCCCAAGATTTTCCATATTCATTAATGGCGAACTACACGGTTTCTTTGCTAGTGGTAGAGGCTTAAGACAAGGAGACCCTATGTCCCATTATCTCTTTACCTTGGCAATGGAGGTATTTACTGGGATTCTTGACTCTCACACTTGGCGTCCGGATTTTCGGTATTTCTAGCATTGTAAGGCCTCTCATCTATCCCACCTCTTCTTCACGAATGATGTCCTTATCTTTAGCAAAGTAAGCCTTGCCTCTATTTCCTGCATCAAAGATGGCTTTAATCTATTTTCCTCCTAGAGCGGCTTGACCCCGAATTCTAGTAAGAGTGAGGTTTTTATCTCCAAAGGCTCCTTATCAGGAAAGGACTGGATACTACAAGCTATTGGTTTTTCACCGGGATCTTTTCCAGTCCGGTACTTGGGCATTCCTATTATTACTTCACAATTGAGCAAGGAGGATTGTAATGCCCTGATAAGTATCCTCACTACTAGAGTCCAATCGTGGACTCACCGTTATCTCTCCTTTGTGGGCCATTTACAACTTATTAAGTCGGTGTTGCATGCTATTCAAGCCTATTGGGCTTCCATATTTTAGCTCCCGTGTTCGGTTGTGGATAAAATAGAACAAATATGTAGACAATTCTTGTGGAAATGTCCTTCCATGGGCCCGGGTAGTGCAAAATTTTCCTAGGACGATGTCTGCCTCCTCTTTCCGAAGGGAGGTCTTGGGTTGAGGAGGATTCGGGACAATAACAAAGCAGCTATGACCAAGCGTATTTGGCTTCTTTTTACTAACAAAGAATCGCTATGGTGTAAATGGATCCATACAACACATCTCAAAAGGAAGAATTTTTGGACCACATCTGTCCCTACTTGCTACTCTTGGGCATGGTGGAAGAAATTCTTGCATTACGGGAGAAGCTTCAACCCCTCTTCAAATGGAAAATAGGTGATGGAGAGTCTGCATCACTGGTTTGATCCATGGCTTGACATCGGCCTTCTTAATTCGGTTTTCTCGAACAACTACATTTACCAATCGATCCGCCTGACAAGCAAAGGTGAAAGACATATACTCTCTGGATAGGCTTCCGATCCTCCAAGAGCTACTTTCATGGGGAGTCACAGTCCCCCCCCTCTCAAGGCCAGGACAAATTTATTTGGATGGAGGATCCTTTGGAGAAATTTTCAATGGTTTTAGCCTGGGCTGCAAGTAGGCGTAAATCTAACTTGGTTCCTTGGTCTTCTTTTGTATGGAGTAAGGCCATTGTCTAGACATCAATTCTTACTTTGGCTTATTGCCAAGAACCGTCTCCCAACTCAGGTATTCCTTATGGCCTATAGCAGAATTCCTAGCTCAGTTTGTGCTTTATGCAAATCTAGACCTGACTCAGCTGACCACTTATTTTTTGACTGTTATATCTCTAATTTTCTGGCCAACTTTTGGACTGCCAAATGTAACCTTCTATGGTACAACTCCTCATGTGTGGACAACTTGCTTTGGGCTATTACATATTTGTCTAGGAGAGGATTTTATTGAGAGAAAGCTCGATTCTCCTTTGGAACTCTTTGCTATGTCATTTGGAAGACCGAGAATGATATCCTGTTCCGAGGTCGTAATCTTTATATTCCATCTATGAAGCAGAACTTATCCAAGGTGATGAAGGACAAAGCTCTTGCCTTCAAATAGGTCAAAGATAACTCCAATAATAGGAGAATGCAACGCAGTTGCTGTGGAGCTGCACTTGGCCTAGCTTAGGATTGTTTGGGTCTTTTGTTGCTTATCCTAGCATGTCTTTGTTTTTGGTGAATATGATACCCCCCACTCCAGTGACATGTTGTCCAATTGAGTACCTGTTGGTGCCGTGATTCAACTTCCTGTACAGTTCTTGGTTGAAAATTTATAATACTTACCTTACCCAAAAACAAACAAAAAAAAAGTGCAGTGGAAATGACCGGGATATTGAGCATCGACTAGGTCAATAATTGACTTAAAAGGAAGTAGCATCGGCTTATTGGACCAATCTTCTATGAGGTCGAGGGAGTCACTTTCTTTTGGGTCCACCATGGTTGTCGTGTTGCATTTCCCACCTTTCAATTCTAGGAAAAGTTTAGGAGATAGCAGGCCATTGGATAAAAGCATGTGCTTTGTAAGTCGCAAAAGAACGGCAGAGAATTATATTACAGAAAGATGTCATAAAATGGAAGTGGGAAGGAAGATAATGGATTCAGGGTAACGAAAACGTAGAAAGGCCAGAATCTGACCCTCTTAAGGTTAAAGATGGTGGTGATGCAGTCTGCAGATGTAGCATTTGCGTGCAGTGCCACCCAAGGAGTGGTCTCCAGTGGAGGAGGGACAGGGTAGTATGGAGTCGAATCAACTCTGCTTTGAGTCCGGCTAGTACAGCTACTAGGATCCTGCCCAAACACTAGATTTTGGAGCATTTATAATCACCTCAGGCATCTTGGCACGCAAAATGGACTGCAGGCCGAACACAACAATACCATTTAGACCAACTCCTCTGCTTCAAGTACATAGTTGCAAGAGCAAATTGGGAATCGATCACTCTCTTCGACTCATTGTCCTTCATACATCTGCTAGCCCAATCTCTCAGCATGAGATCTTGGTCTTTTTGTAGCTGATCTTTGAAGGTTCGCTGTGCAGGGATGAGCACAAGAAGCCTGTTCCAGTTGCCGAAAACATCAGGGTGCACTTTCCTATTTGGAGGTACACCAGGACAATAAACTTGTTCTGCCACAGGCACTGTTGTCGACATAGACATCTTTACAGCAGCCATAGGCTTGAGAACAACAGTCAGCATCTAAAACATCTTCTCCTCCGCCAGAGGACGAGAATCCCATGAGGTGCTTCAGCGTGTGCCATTCAATAGTCCCATCCTCCATGTTTCTCTCACGCATATCTGGTTAATCCAAAATCTCTAATCACGGCCTCCAAATTGTTATGCAAATGTCACAATGCACCATCTTTGCCTTACACCATGCAGTAACGCAGTCCCTTTTGCTTCTCCCAATGCTCTGCGCTGGCAAGCCACCCAATCAAGAAGTGGACTCAACAGACCGGTCTCTCTTCAAGATCATAAGCTAGGCCGCTATTGACCATAGGAGGATAGACCAGTAAAAGCTCTTCCTCTGTTCTGCAAAAGTCCATCGGGCTTAGCATGTTTAGATGCACACAAACCTGCTTGAAACCTCCATTTCTCTTTGGAACTGCTTCTCAACACGTTGTGAGAGATTCCTTACTCTTTTTACCGCCACTAGAGAGCCATCAGCCAAGCGTCTCCAGTAAACCATGCCAAATCCACCTTTTTCCAGGACATTGCCGGCACTTAAATTGTGCATGGCAACTCGAAGTTCCTGTAGAGAGAAACATTTGGGGAGTGTTACGTCGTCTTCCACAGGGATTAGAGAAACTGAACACCATCTTTTACAGATTCGATTCTTCTATAAGATAATCGATCATCCAAGATTGATGACTTTCTCGTTTGTTATCATTGATTCCAAGGTACCTTTTCATTTAAGAGCTAGAGCTTTGCTTGTGAATGCACAAGTTTCTACCGTCTCTCGGAGTCAGAGTAATTCCCATTGTAGGGGTTTCTTTATCACAACTAGGCCCCGAATATGGTTCATGTGAATAAAATGAGAAGAAAATGCGCGAATTGGGGCAATTATGTCAATGGTGGGTATATCTCAGCATTCCAAAGACTTGACAGCTTCCGCGAGAGAGAGATTCCATTTGCCTTGAGGTTTGGCTATCTTCACAAATGAGAATGGGAGATTCCATTTGCCATGAAGTTTCGCTGTCTTCATAAATTCTTCCTCAAGTGCAGAACCAATGGAAGTGGGCCACCACGATCACCGAAGTATGGGAGCGGGTGTGGGGTACTCTTAGTATTCCAAAGTCCGTTAGCAGCTTCCGCAACAAAGAGATTCCAGTTGCCTCGAAGTTTCACTATCTTCATAAATGAGAGATGAGAGAATCATTTGCCTCAAAGCTTCGCTAATCCTTCCTCAAGTATACAATTAAGCCATGTTTGGCAGTCCGGATTTTTAATTAGGATCGGACTGGGTAGGAAATGATACGAAATCCATATGATTTTGTAATATCCTATCTACTATTTTGTAATTGTAATAATAAAGTCGAATATATTTACATCATATTATATAATTGCTTGGTACAAACATCATATTAATATAAATGAACCACAAATTTTACAAATGGAGATGGTAAAAATCCATTGTACCTTATTTTTATTTATTTATTTATTTATTTATTTACTCTTTTTAAATTAATTTCTTTTTTATTTGTTTCTTCCCCTTCCATCATTCTCTAATAAAATTTTATTAAATAGAAAACTGTACTAATATACCTAAAATATTAAATCACTTAAAATATATAATAAATATATATTATTATTTTGAATTTATATTTATAAGATAGAATTAAATTCGAATATATAAATAAAAATAAGATTAAATTAAAAAATAAAATAAAATTGTTATTTTTTCTTATTTTGAATTTTTTTATATTAAAATTTAAATATTATTTATATTAAAATATAATTTTAGATTTGTTAATTTAATAAGTTTGTTTTTTAGAAAAATAACTTTCCTATTATTGTCTCTATATTTGTATCCTATCTTGAGCAGACACCACACGTGTTTGATGTCTACTCAAGATATGATAAATTTGGATATAAAGATGATATATTTATCTTATCATGCATTTAGTATCTGCTCAAGATAAGATAAATTCGAATATAAAAAAATTTATACTAAATAAAATTATTCTCAAGTGGGATAAAGGTGGAAAGGAATTCCAATATCCATAATAGGAAAGTTATTTTTCTCAAATGACAAATTTCTTGAATTAACAAAAATAAAAATATATTTCATATAAATAATATTTGAATTCTAATAGAAGAAATTCAAAATAACAAAAAATAATAATTTAGTTGTTTTCATTTAATGTAAATTTTATTTATGTATTCAAATTTAATTCTATTTTATAATATAAATTCAATACATAAATATAAATATATGTTCATTACATATTTTATGTACTTTAGTATTTTAGGCATATTAGTACAATTTACTATTTAATAAAATTTTATTAGAAAATAATGGAAAGGGAAGAAAGAAATAAAAAGAAATTAAATAAATAAAGAGAGGAAAATAAAATAATAAAATAAAAATAAAGCAAGTAAGAGTGCACGAGAGATTTTTACCATCTCAGTTTGTAAAAGTTTTGATTTATTTATACTAATATATCACTTACCCCAAACAATATACATGATATGATGTAAATATATTTGATTTTCTACTACAATCACCAAACAATAGATAAATTATAACAAAATGTTTGGATTTCATATATTATCCTATCAAATCCTATTTTAATTAGAAATCTAGACTACCATGCGTAACCTTAGAGAATAACATTGGTGCTAGGAGCCCAGCAAAACCATAAGAGTGTGCCACCAATCAAGCACCGGCACACAACAAAAAGCCCAATAGATTGGCACATCCTTACTCAAAAGTTTGATTCAATGAATTATATATCAACTAAAATATATCGGTTTTCTCATATCACACCAATTCTCTTGGATAAAACTTTTTCTACTCAACCGTCTGACTTTATATTGAGTGTTCGCATAAATTCCACTTCTAGATTCAATTTTTGTATTCTAGTATAAAACTGGTCGATCCTTCAATATTAAGTAACCATTATGAACTAATAGGATAGCCATGCTTCAGTCATTACCAGGAAAAACCCAAGAAGTTGTCCCATTCATCGTCGGTTTGACTTTCTACAAAGCTAGGAATCTCATGGGAAGCTTTGAGGAAATTTCTTGGCGACCAGCCCGTTGTGACGGCCGAAGAGAAGTGTGTATATAAACATGGAGAACCAAAAGCGGAACGGCATTCTACTACGTCCCCAAAGTTCCATACTAAAGACCTACCCATGCCATATCAACTCCAATTTGCAACCCTTCGACACAGATTCGCCTCCAACAGCGAGACAGTATATGTCTAACTCCAAATTCTTCCTCCGTTAGTCTTGATGAGTTAGCCATAAACTTGATCTTGAGTCCTTGGGATTAACCAAGTTTCCCAAAAATCGTTTGTTTCGGTCCCCCTTGTGACGCAAAAGGTGGTTTGAGTCTCGTGGCTAGGCAATAAGTGCAGAAGGGTCAGACTTGTGGTGGATTAAGAAGAAGAGTTTGACAAATTCTTGCAGAGATGGTATTCAATTTGCGCACATTCAGTCTTTCCAGTCCCAGTATAGACGTTGGTCCAACAGCTCGCTTTAGGGATCTGCTGAGGAGGTTCTCTGTGTATGAACTTCAAGTTGCAACGAGAAACTTTAGCCCCAACAGCATGTTGGCTGAAGGCGCGTTTGGACCAGTTTACAGAGGATGCTTGGCCGATGGTTCTATAGTTGCAATAAAACGAATGAGGGAACTTTCTGAAGATTCAATGAGACAATTTGGGACTGAAGTGGAAGTGGCAAGCATTGCTCCACACCCGAATTTGTTAAGCCTGCTTGGGTTTTGCGATACGGAGCAAGAGCGCTTGTTAGTCTATCCATTTATGTTTAATAAAAGTCTAAACTTCCACTTAGGACAGCGAGTCATCCATCCGATCGATTGGTCGATCCGGATGAAAATAGCTTTAGGAGTTGCGAGGGGGCTAGCGCACTTGCATTATCAATGTCATCCAAGCATCATCCACCGTGACGTGAGTTGTTCCAACATATTATTGAATGAGGAATTCGAGCCAGTT
The DNA here is from genome assembly GCA_014182735.1 of Corymbia maculata. NCBI lineage: Eukaryota > Viridiplantae > Streptophyta > Magnoliopsida > Myrtales > Myrtaceae > Corymbia > Corymbia maculata. The sequence continues at coordinate 14,209,217 of CM024692.1, read as the reverse complement.
TTAGGAGACTTTGGCCTGGCCAGAATCATGCATGAGACGGATATTGTGGTGGGCGATGTCGAATGGTCCATCGACTGCAGACCTGTCAAATGGTCCGTCCATCGCAGACCTATCGAATGGTCCCCCAGACACAGGCCTTGCATATCCCCACAACGCTACCATGATACTTATGTCAACAGTGCTGTGCGTGCAAATATGGGGTACATCGCTCCGGAGTACTTAACTACGGGCAAGTGTACATGGAGGGTCGACGTATATGCATATGGGTATATGCTTCTTGAGCTCATCACAGGAAAGCAGCTTTCTGATAAAGGAATTGAAGATCTTCACCCAGCTGATTTGTTAAGAGAATTTGTAGAGGACAACAGCTTGGAAACAATCGTTGATTCCAAATTGCAGGGAAGCTACTCAAAAGATGAAGCAGAGTGCGTTCTCCAATTGGCATTGCTCTGTGTATGTATGAACCCGGCAAACCGACCAGAAATGTCCGAGGTGATCAGCACGCTTGAGAATTCATGTCATGATAAGAGCATTACCAGTGAAGCCGATTCTCAGTCGGATTATGATTGGAATCCGTGCGAGACCAACTACAGCACTCCCTACTACTCCATACTGCCTTCTCCATCTTCATCAGAGATAGCTTAACATCATCTCTCTTGCTTTTGCTGTAAACTGCAGTTTCCATATTTCAATTAGCATTCCCTTTATACGTCCATGTTGGAAATATGGTTGAAGATTCTGATTGTGATATCTATCTCAATTGCGGAATAATTGGTTTGGTCATGATTTGGTCAATCGGTGATTGAATTAGAAAATAGGAAAGTTGTAAGCCTAATTTATTATTTCCTTCTTTCATTTTTACATTATAAATGTACCATCTACACAATATAGAAAATAGAAATGGAATATTCTTCTCACTTTCTCTCTTTTGATTTCCATCATTTCTCTTTCAATTTCTATCATGGTATCAGAGCTTGTCTTCTCGGCCTAAGCTTATGCACCCATGGAATTGCCATTAGTTCTCTTTGAATGTTGTTGCATCTTGCAAAAGGATTCAACAAACTGATTAGGAATTTTTTTTTTTTCTATCTAGATAACATGACCGACAATTCATCAGTCAAAGAAACAATTGTCCCACCTTCAACAGAAATTCAATCACAAGAATAAGAATAGGTTCCTATTCCATCATCTGGCAATAACCAGAATGCGGTTGATGTTGCTCATGGCCTGACCTATGTTTTAGGGCCAAGTCAGTGGCTCTGAGTCTAGTGGTACCCAATTCAAGGTCAATGGGCCACTCGATCAGGGGCATGGGCCTAATATCCATATGGACCACTTGGAGATGAGAACACCATTAGATTTAGGGCTCGACACAATAGAAATGAGCAAGCTCATTCACCTCAAGACTCCAACTCGAATAGTGAGTTAGGCCAGGCGAATCCGAGTCACCTGACTGGACATGCACTAGGTTAAGAGATGAATCCCTACTCGACACCTCCGCCCAGTTTCAACCCATATACTTTCCCTTGTGGCAACGACGGCCACCCCAAGCCTAGTAACCCCTTTATATATCACTGGTCGACAGACCAGAATTGCATTTGATTAGCATACAACTTACTAGGTCGGAAAATTATAGTGCATTGTTGTGGGATCTCTGACGAGCCCTCGTCACAAAGGACAAGGATGGCTTCCTCGATGGAGCCATCCTTGTTCCAGCTGAAGACCGACTCCAAGGCACTAGTGGAAGTGCAATCAACTAGTCCACACATAGATCAAAAACTGCCTTGCCCCTATGTCTCAGCTGAGTCCAAGGGGCACCCTATGGCAATATAGAGAGATTAAAGAAAAGGAGAAGGCGACGAGGTTCTTATTCATCCTCAACGACCCATATTCGCCGTTCCAATCACAAATACTCGCAATGGACCCTCCACCGCCGCTTGATTGGATCTACCAATTGGCTATCCAAGAGAAAAGCTAATGGATCGCCACGGTCAAGCATGCTTGAGTGGGAAAGAGCATGAGTCTGGTGACGTTTCCTTCTGCTGCAGCTTTGGGAGAGAAAGGGACTGCGGCGGAGCTTCTGGAATCATTTATGTGGCTAACGTTTCTAGAAGAGGGAACCCTAATTTGTTTCGAATAGACGGCCGGGATTCATGGGGAGGATTAGATGATTGGGATTCACGCATCATATCACACGACTGGGATTCGCGTGCTGGAATGGATGGCTCTCGATCACGTGCTGGATTGGACGGCTCTCCTCCCCATCCAAATCGGACGGCCATTATCAAGCTACATCAGCTTCAATTTACAAAGGATCAAATAGGCCAAAAATGGCCACGTCATCAGGAAAGGTTAGTGGACAAAATTCAAAATTTTAAAATAAATATTGTTAATATTGCAAGCGTCTATACTATACCATAGATACATGCTAGAAATTACATGGAAAGACTAATAAGAAGGGAAAAAAGAAAGAAAGAATCTAGTTCTTATCAAGTTTCCACTCACAAATTTGATGGGACACACAAGATAATTACTCAAGAACAATATAACAATATTGTACAAATTCTGAATCAACTAAAGATGGGTGACAATGTAGGTTTCCAGGTACTTTTTTTTTACAAGGAGAACTCCATTTCAATTAATGATTGGATAATCGACTCAGGGGCTAGCAACCATATAGTATGCAATAAGGAACTATTTGTTCATATTCACAAAGAACCCAATCTTTCGTGTCGGAATGATTTCCAAATGATAATATCACCCATGTTACCAAAATTTGTACTGTATGGCTTGGTCCTAACCTTATCCTCAGGAATGTTTTGTGTAATCCTGATTTTGAATTCAACCTTCTCTTTGTCTCAAGATTATGCAAGTGTCACAGTGTGTGAATTCTCTCATACTCGTGACACTTGTGAGTGATGCTTGGGGTTATCGGCGAAGAGCGAGTGAAGCATAAGGGATGAATACAACTAGTTTGTGGGAGTGGTATTAGGATGGTCAGTGCTAAGAGTTCTAGGATCGAACGATTACAATACTTAAGAACTCTGAAGGTAGGGTTGGCCTCCCATGCACAAATTGGTCAGGAGCTGATGCTGCTCTACCGACGAGGCCATGGCAAGCCGAAACTAGTTATTGAACTTAAAGTGATATGTTATCTCGCTCAATAAACTTGACGCCCGCTGGGCATGGTACGATCTTGTATAAAGAAGCTATTTACCGTATTGTTCTCTAGAACAACTAATGAACGAACACTAGCTTCACTAATTCTGCTCGTTAGGCGCCACATGGGTCCTTCCGTGGCCAAGGAACTATTAGCCCATGACAAATATGGTATAAGAGCAAGATTCCCTCCAATAAGTGGGTTGAGCTAGAATAACCTTGTGGTCTACCTGATCCTACTGGGCGAAAAGTGAATTGCCAAGGCAAAAGGTGCTTAGACAAAGCATGGCTCTCGACTAGCTTCTAAGATGACAATGGGATCACGGGGAAGATCAAGTTCCTCACCAAATGGGGATAACATTCCTAGATCAATCGGCGAATGTTAAGAGAAGATCCATTACCATGCTTTCAACATGAAAATAACCTCCGTTGGTTTGCTAGGGTCAAAATGCTTAGTAAGCAAAAATGGTGTTGCCAAAAGATGCAGTTAGCGAATGATGCCACACTTGCCAAAGAAAGCATAGGTGATTGCAAAAGGCCCGAATGGTTGCAATCAAACGAGGCTACCAATGGAGCAAACTCTGTTTTGTTGGGCAAGCGGGACCATTCGATGTAGAGTTCAAAAGTGGCACATCAATGGTTAAAGAACCACAAGGAAGCGACAAAATAGATTGCAATGAGGGCATTGCAGAACTGAGTGGGGGAGAATATCACAGTCTATGAATCCTCCCGTACTCATAACACTTGTGAGTGATGCTTAGGGTTATCGAGTGAAAAGCGAGTGATGTAGAAGGGATGAATAAAACTGGTTCGTGAGAGTGACGTCAAGATGGTTAGTGCTATGAGTTCTAGGATTGAATGACTATAGTACTTAGGAGCTCTGAAGGCAAGGTAGGCCTCCCGTGCACAAACTAGTCAAGAGCTAATACTGCTCTGCTGACGAGACCATGGCAAGCTGAAACTAGTTATTGAGCCTAAAGTCATCTAATATCTTGCTCGATAAACTTGACGCCTGAGCAATGCTGGGCATGGTACGATCTCGCATAAGGAAGCTATTCATCATATTGTTCTCTAGAGCAGCTAATGAACGAAAACTGGCTTAGCTAATTCCACTCGCCAAGCACTGCACGGGTCATTCTGTGGCTAAAGAACTGTCAACTTGTGACACAAAGATAATCCCTATTGTGCCATATTTAATTCCAAAAATTGTCTATTTTAGGACCTTTCGATTAGCAAGCTGGTAGGCTTGGGTAGAGTTGTGCAAATGCTATATTTCTGGATTGATTTCCTAAGAGATTTAGAACTATTGAATAAGAGCATTTCTTGTGATGTGATCAATAGGAATAAAAAAATCTCCCTTTTCATCAATGATTGGGTCACAGTGTGATTTTTTCTCATCCAAAATGTCTAATATGCCCCTTAACTAAACAATCTTGAACATCCTTTCCAACTAGTACATCTTGAGCAAATGGAATTTTTTCCTTGCTTCACATGGACATCTAAGGTCCTTATCATACCCCTTATCGAGATGGATCTCATTTCTTTCTCACTATTGTTGATGATTACTCACATGCCACTTGGGTATATCTTATGCAATCAAATAGTCAAACCTTCAATCTCCTATCAAAATTCTTTTCCTTGATTAGGAATTAACTTGATAAATTTGTATAAAGAATTCATATAGATAATGGGTGTGAATTTTTCAATTCTGATTACAAAGATTTTCTATCTTCTCACAGAATACTACATGAGAGTTTTTGCACTTATACTCCACAACATGACTGAATTGTTGAACGCAAGCACAGACATCTATTAGAAGTAGTACATGCTTAAAATACCAAGCCTCTATTCTTGAAGCTTTTTAGGGAGATTGTGTGACCACAACCCCCTATCTGATTAATCGCATGCTAACTCGGATCCTTAGTAAAAAGACTCATTTGGAGATACTTTATAACAAATGACCAGCAAATGATCGTCTTCGTGTTTTTGGTTCCCTATGTTAAGCGACTAATGTGAGACCTCGGAATAAGATGGACCCCCGAGCCACCCAATGTGTATTCATGAGATACCCTTCTCTTCAAAAAAGATATTGAGTTATGGATATTTCTACAAGAAACTTATTTATAAGTGGGGATGTTATTTTTCATGAAGATGTGTTCCATTTTAAGGAAATGATATCTTCATCAACATCGACTTTGCCATCATTAGAAAGATATCGACCATTTCTATCTAAAGAGGACTTATCCATGCCTTTACCATATATTTTTATGGCACCGGAATCACCCATGTCGACACCTGTGCCATCTATGGAAGAGCTTCCAAACCTAGCAGCTGAATCACAAGAAGTGGATATTTCTAGCTCTTCATCAACAACAACCACTTCAAAAACCTCTTCTGATTCGTCACTAGTACCTGAATAGATATTAACTTAGCAGCCTTGATGTTCTCAACGACACATTCACCCACCTATGTGTACTAAGGATTATATATGTTTTGCATTGAGTTCTCTAAGTACACAACACCCAGTCTCATCTTATGTCTCATTTACTCGGCTATCCCCAAAGCATATGTATTGTATTAATTGAATATTAGAAGAACAAGATCCATCTTTTTTCACTGAAGTAGCACATGATCCTCAATGGCAATGTGTGATGGAATCAGAACTTAATGCTCTCATGGAAAATCATACTTGGGATATTGTTCTATTACCTCCACATCGAAAACCCATTGGCTGTAAATGGGTATACAAAATCAAGTTCAAGGCAGATGGGTCCATGGACCGAAAGGAATTCATCAATTTTTTTGCTGATATATGTTGATGATATACCTGTCATGGGAAATAATGACAATCATGTTGTGAAATTCAAAGAGTATTTGCATTCTACTTTTCATATCAAGGACTTGGGACCTCCTAAGTATTTTCTTGGTATTGAAATTGCTCGAAATGATAAAGGTATAAGCCTTAGTCAAAGAAAATTCATCATGAAGATTGTTTCAAAAGTAGGATTATTAGGTTGCAAGCCTGCCGCTATACCAATCAAGCAAAATATTAAACTGACAACCAATGAGTATGATCAAGAATCTTCATCTACTAAGGATGCATTACTCAAAGATCCATCAACATACTAGCGATTTATCAGTAAATTAATATATCTTACCATGACAAGACCCAACATATACTATGCAATGCAAATACTTAGCTAGTTTATGCATAATCCAAAATAGTCTCACATAAATGCAGCTTTAAATATTGTGAAATATTTAAAGAGATGTCTAGGACTTGGCATTTTTTTTTTATCTCGGGACTGCAACATGAAAATGATGGCCTATTGTGATGTAGATTATGCTACTTGCCCAATGACTGGGAGATCCATCACCAGTTCCTGCATTAAGTTGGGACATTTGTTGATTTCATGGAAAACAAAGAAGCAATCAACCATATCATTATCATCAGTTGAATGAGAATATCAAGCCATGGCGAAGACTACTTATGAAATACTTTGGATACGAGGACTACTCTCGGATCTTAGAGTACAAATTTGTAGACCAAGTGAATTATTTTGCGATAATGATGCCGCACTCAAATTGGTGGTGAACTCAAATTTTCATAAAAAGACAAAGCACATAGAAGTTTATTGTCATTACACTCTAGACAAGATTAAAGAAAAAGTCCTCTTGATAAAAAGAATTGGAATTATGGAACAACTTGCAGATATTTTCACTGAGCCGCTACATCAAAGACAACACACATATTTATTGAGCAAGCAAAGTGTTCTCAACATCTATAGGCCACCAACTTGAAGGGGAGTATTGCAAATATGGTTGAAGATTCTCATTGTGATATTGATCTTGATTGCAAAATAATTGATTTGATCATGATTTGGTCAATTGGTGATTGGATTAGAAAATAGGAAAGTTGTAATCCTAATTTATTATTTCCTCTTTTCATTTTTACACTATAAATGTACCCTGTGCACAATACAGAAAATACATAGAATATAATATTCTTCCCACTTTCTCCCTTTTAATTTCTGCCATTTCTCTTTCGATTTCTGTCAGTTCATTAGGCTCTTAGAACTTCTGAGTACCCAGATCATGCATGTTGCCTCCATTATTCGCATTGTGTACTTAATTTGTTATCAGACTTCCGCTCGGAGAGAAGATGTTCTTTGGCTTTACATATTTATCTAGACTATACTTGGAAAATTCCTCAGCAGAGCTACTATGTGTGGAATAGGATATTTGATGAGGCAAAATGAACTCTAATTGTACTCGCTTAGGGGAAAAACTATCCCTACTTATCTAGATATGATTTCTCCTAACCAAGGAGTCTTATCATCATTTGGTCATGAATAAGGGAGTTTCAATATTGGAAGAGACAAAAAAAGTACGGGTGCTTGAGCAATTTCTAGAATGGAAGAACTGAACTGAAACCTAGCTTGCCAATGCTATAGCAATATTAGCTTCAATTCATAGTTGATTAAACTTTTGGTTAAATATGGGTCAAGCTAAATATCTTGGCAAGCTAAATATCTTGACAGCCTTGGACCTAATACTCTATTGGTGATCTCCCCTTTAAAGGTATCAGTCTTTGCTATGTCAACTCAACAAGTGATATCATAGCATTGGTGGCCCACTCCCTATGTATCAATGTCCAGTGAATAGCCCAACTATATATATATATATATATATATATATATATATATTAAATGCGACTCCCTAATCAAAGTAATGGATGGAGTCCTTGGGCTTCTTTTTAAGCTTGGCTAATCCAACTCGATCGATGTGAAGTCTAAATATCTAAAGGATGAAAATTTTCAAATGTGACTGCCTAACCCAGGTGACGGATGGTGTCCCCTAGCTTCTTGCCAAGCTTGGCTAGGTCAAGTCGACAGATGAGTCATCTAAATGCGTCAATGAAGGAAAATCTCGAGTCTAACTCTTCTACTGAGGTGGCAATTTCCCGGCCTCCCCCAAGCTTGGCCGAGTAAAGGCGATTGAAGTGGAGTCTAAAGGGTAGATGTTGTCCTCACCAACATCTTGCAAAACTTGGCCAAGCCAAAGTGGAGAGTCTCGAATCAAGATAGTGTTAGTACAGAAAAATACCTAGTGAAGAGAGAGCGCGCCTCATGCAAGTTGCTCACATGTGAGGAGAGATTCATTGAAGTGCACATGTGAGGGTGTTAGGCGAAAGAAGTGCCACGTCAAGAATGTTGTGTGATGTGAAGTAGCTAATATATCATAATTAATTCATAACTCGTTGATTTAAACTTTTAAATAGATGTAAATATAAATAGATATGTTGATAGGCTCAAACTTGGGCTCTTTATGCACTTCCATTTTTTCTTAACGGAATTACATCGTCCAAGACTGAAAAATCTGTTGGCTGTTCCCGAAGCTTGAAGCACGACTGTTCCTCCAATTCGAATTCGACCGTTGACTAATCAGATTTTCTAGGACCGCAAAAACTGAAGGTCTGCAAATTGAACACATATCCCCACAAGCCAATGACAGAACTAATCGCTCGCCTTTCTTTTTCCTCTTGATTCCTTGTTTTAGTTCTAAATAAGTTAGTACAGACGAAGATCGAAGTTGTATTATTATCTGCAAAGTCAGTGCAATAAATTTTCTACACCACTCATTCTAAGGTCAATAGTACATGTTGCTGGAATGAATGTAGTCACTACGTCCCCATTTTGAATTTTGCGGCTACCTTACGATGCAAGTATTACACTTGCATGTAATGAATGATATAACGTAGATGCTATTGCTCCCCAACCCCAACAAATACTGAGGAATGACACGGCCATCCTCTTGTTTAAAGGACGTAGCCTCAAAGGCAAACCAACATAATTTGCTATCGAAGTTATAAAATCTGCCAAAAGATAATAGATATACTTTGTCAAACTAAGAACTAAACAAAAACTAATGCCATTTTAGACATATCCAACTAGCTAAACTCATACCATAATTCAACTACCAAAAGTTACTCATTGATATGTCCTACTTGCCATTAGTTAAAAACCCAAAAAAGATTTAGAATGAATAGAACAAGTAATCTAACCCAGTAAATAATACATATTTCTTCTAAGCCAATCAAACATTCACTATACATATTTATAAAGCAATACCACAAACTCAATAATCTCAAATCTAGTATACAATATGCATTTAACATCTCTTCGGCCCGACCGTCTCTCTCTCTCCCCGAAGGTTTCAGCAAAATAAAGAAGAAGAAGAATGCATTTTGAGGCTCGTACGAGCTGAGGATGAGTGGGCTGATGGCCTGCCATAATAGAATATAGGTTTTGGGCCCTTTTTTTTTTCTTTTTATAGCCCAATTATTACCGATACTGTCTCAAGATAGTACCATTTTCACTTTTGTATAACCCTAAACCTTTCCACATCAACCTCTGCCCTAACATATTTATTTAGCTTTCGTTACTCAAAACTCGTCTAGAGAGAAGCTTCAGTTGATTATTATCGTCAACAGTCAAACAAACTTCTCAACTGCAACGGGAGAAACTAAATGTGCGGAAATTGAACAGCATCCCCTTATGATCCGCTTCTCCTCTTCTTGCCAAGCCAATTTAGTATACGGAAAGCATAAAGAACAATGTCAAATACAGAGAGACAAGATTCAACCTTTGTTTAATCATCTGGGAAGTGAATCTGAATCCAAGAAAAAACCCACCCATTAAAGGTCGACTTTTGGACGAATTGTGGAAGGTTACATGACCTGGAAAGAGTGGAAAATTTCTCCATTTGTAACCTTTGGCCGGGAAAAGCAGAGAAGCTTCGAATCGTCTTTTTCGCCCTTGCCATGACCTGGGATAGTGCACGAGCAAGGGAAGAACTGAAGCGCGATGTGCTCATGGGGATTTGACATGGAGTCGTGTAATTCATCTGTCCTTTCTCTGTTATTTCTACCTGGTTGGAATGGCGTAAATTTTTTCACAGGATCAATTTTGGAGAGTGTTTTCCTTTTCTTTCTTCTAAAAGTTATTATCAATTACTACTAATCAAAGCTTACTGCGGGATTTTTTTTTCAAGCAAACCATGGGAGGTATGTGCTTCTGATGAAAACCATATCCACTCATTTTTAACCAAAAAAGCGTGTATACTTTCAACGACCGAAGTTTATACGGCGACTAGCGCTCATACTGATCATTACAGAAACAATAAGCTTTCCAACTGGCGATAAATGACGGGCAGCTCTTTTGCAGAAACACATCCCGACAGTTGAAAGAAACCCTAGTAACCCTGTAAAGGACACTGACAGATAGATTTCGAGGAGCGCAATCATATATAAGTCTCTGCCAGGCGACCGCGCGGAATCAGAGGGTAATAGGGGGTTGAGCTGGAATAACTCTTGGAATTCTGATCGTCAGTTGGGGCCGGGCAGCTCGTGAGCAGATCCGCAGAGCATACTACCTGCTCAAATGTCTTCACCACCTCCGACATGCTGACAATAGGGTCCGGGTATCCAATTGCACAGCAAAATGCCAAATGAGCAAGTTGCTCTGCTTCTTCCTTAATGAAATTCAATGGTGACCTGAGGGCGATCATCGCCGCACAGCATTTTGGAGTCATCCCGTCAAGCGTAACCAGATCCAACAGAAAGGACAGCTCTTCCCCAGTGATGAGCCTGAGGAGCATGACTCCATACCAAAAAACGTCGTCCTCCCCAAGAACTTTCTCCTTAAAAAGTTGAGGATATTCCTTGAACGAGCCCAAAACTCCCGGGATCCCCACAAATTCTTTGCCGGTGTGTATCAGCAGTATGCTTTGAATTTGAGACCTCACTTTGCCCCGCAAGTGAATGAGCCCCCTCGCAACTCCCAGCGCAACTTGTTTCCGCAACAGCCAGTCTCCAAGTTCTAACGGAATCGCGTCGTCAACATTGCTATCAATAACGAAGGGACAGACTCGAAACCAATCCTCCTCTGAACAGCAGAGGCTATTCAGGCGAAGCAGAGAGTACCTTAAAGATATGCGCTTCTCGATGAGATCAGATCGGACGACTTCTGGCTCTTCAGATCCTTCCGAACTGGAGAAGCTATCACGGAAGTTGAAAACCATTTTCTTTACAGTAAGATCAGTGTTTGGTATGTGACAGTTTCTCGAGATTTGGCTTCCACCTTTCTTTGGAAACCAGAAAAAACAAGGTTGTGAAAAGAGTTCCGGACTATTTCCTAAGAACGGATGGGCCACGGCGGGAGGGAGAACCTCTCTAGTTGGAAGAAGCAGCTGGGCGATTTCCCAGAAACTCTTGCAAGAAGTTGTGGAGTTTCCTTTTCAGATATTGACTTCCGACTAAGTTTGACCTGGGATGCTTCCCTGAAGCTTCATGGGAAGAATGGAAAAAGAAAGAAAAGGTCAGAGATTGCTTGAGACTATGTTCATGTAACGTGAAGAGTGAGAGTCTATTCTCCCTCTCTCGATGAGACAACGGGATGGTCAACCATCCCAAATTATTGATCTAGATATTCAGTGGTGGGCCCAGGACTCATGGAGTTCTGATTTACATTGATAGGTTGTGATTTTCGTGCCATGGCTAAAAATAAGTAAAAACGTATGTATATGATCATAATTCAATTGTCCTATGGACAATGTCCGAATTTTGATAAAGTCGTGTGGTTTTTAGTTAAACCGTGTTCATGTCATGTTAAATGGTGATTGTATAATAATTCTTATGTCAGGTCGGAAATTTTCATCCCGGTCTTTATCTTGAAGAAATTATGCCCAGTGATTAACTGTCATCAAAACAGCTGATCATATTTTGAATTCTCAATTAATTACACTGATGACAACAATATATCGAAAAAAATCAATAGGAAATTGAAGTGCGAGTTTCTTGACCCGTGCATGGCTATTATAAATTTATAATGCTAAGGTTGCTCGCTTGCAGGACAATGACATCATATCGGTCCCGATAGCGTCAATGAATCAAGAGTAGAATCACAGTCAGTCATGGTGCTGGGTAGCCACAAATCAACCTCTCTCTCCTCTTCTTCTATCTCCTCCACTTCTATCTCCCATCTTTCATCTAAGTTGCTTCCCTTGAGAATTTGGACTGCCTCCGACATCGTGGGTCGTTTTGTTGGTGAAGACTGGATGCATAAGTGAGCCAGTTGGATTAATTTCTTAGCCTCATTCTCATCGTAGTCTCCCCTCAAGTTCGGATCGATCAGACATCCCTACTCGTTACGTTTCAGGATGTCTTTGATCCACTTAATATCATTGATTGGCACTGTGGCATCACGCCCCAAAAAATTGAAAGCCGACAAGCCAGAGATGAGCTCGAGGAGCACTGTCCCGAATGCATAGACATCATTCTTAGCCGAGACTTTTCCTAGTAGGATGTATTCCGGTGGCATATATCCATATGTACCAAATAATTGTTCGGTATAAATCTGTGTTTCCAGGGCCAATAAGGGCCTCTTATGGCTGCTCACTGCTTTAGGTTCAACCATCTGGTGTGGTGCCCTGGCGCTTTTCGACTTCTGGATCTGCAGGTTCCAATCTTCGTGATTCATGAAATTTGCCAAGCCAAAGTCCCCAATGAGAGGTTCGAAGTTCTCATCCAACAAAATGTTTGAAGGCTTTATGTCGCAGTGAATTATCTGAAGACCGCAACCCTCGTGAAGATACGAGAGCCCTCTCGCTACTCCTAAGGCAATGTGCATCCGGGTAGGCCAATCGAGAGGGGGCTGCAACGCAGTGCGCTTTGTCAACTGGGAAGCCACACTTCCATTGACCGCCAATGGATATACCAGCAGGTACTCTTCCGGTTCTGTTCTTGCCTCTCTGTTCTTGACAGGTTTTTGCGGTTCCCTTGAATCGCAAAAGCCGAGTATTTGGATCAGATTCCGATGCCTGGCCATATTCCCAACCTGCACTTCAGCAAGGACGGATAGTTGGGCACATCTTTTTATTGCCACCAGAGATCCATCCAGCAAAATTCCTCTGTAGACCTTACCAAACCCACCTTCTCCCAAAACATTCTCTTCGCTGAAATTGCCAGTCGCGACTTTCAGTTCATGGTAAGTAAATTTCTGAAGCTGTACCTGGGGCCGAAGCACTTGGAGATTCGAGTTGTTGGAGGATTGCTCCGGCCTCCAAAAAGAAACCTCGACAGCAGGCGCAGTGAACCCAAGAGAAACACCTTCAGCCGCTCTGCCTGCAACTGCCATAGCTCGGGAGAAGCTCTTGCCAAGGGGAAGGCATATGGTGGACGACGGAGGAGTAGGCGGTGCAAACAGAGCAAAAACATTGACATCCTCAGACAGATCAATGGAGTAAAATTTGAAAACCATCTTCCAAATGCAATTAATATCACACCCCAAATCTTGACAGAAAAGGGAGATGACATAGTCGTCCTTCCACCCAAAAGAAGCAGTCTCAAATTATACCCAAAAGTCCAACTTCAAAAAGTCCTGGTCAATATCGCCCTCACTCTATGGAGCACTAACCGAGAACCTTAAAAAGATTGGGAAAGAGAGGGGTGAGCAACAACTAAGAGAACAACCACTATGCATATATATAAGTGTAGCGCACTAGCAAAAACTCATAATCCAACACTTTTAACATACAAATCAAATCATATATTAGTTGTTTCATTTCAACAAGCGTTATACAATTCTAAAAATACCCATTTAAATCATCATAAAAATCAATGGTCAAGCCCATGGAGAAATCTCATCAAAATCACATACTACTAGTTTATTCCATTGATCCATCTTATATCAAAACATGCATCAATGGTTCATCCATCAACCAATCTTTTCCTCAATATCAAATCATAATCATGACACAATGCTTAGTGACAAGGCGATCAAGATTCCCCTCCTAGCAATAACTTCACCTACAAATCCAATGACTTAGCCCAAAAAGATATCCTAAACCCAATATGTATCTTGCAAGCCCCTGAATGGGTTTACAACAATTTTGAGCATCAAACCTACATCCTCCAACACCACTAATCAAATATACAATCAATATCAGTAATTGATTTCACAAAACAAAACACATAATCTTTCTAAACTTTGTTCATCACACTGAACACATCTCATAGGACATTTATCACATCATTTCAAATTTCTTCATAAACCAATTCACAAATCGATATATATAACCTTTCGAAACGTCTTTCATAAAATATTTTGCAAATCATTCATAACAATCAACTCAAGCTATGTTCAAAATATACCTTACCATTTCCAATAGACAAAAGAGTAGTAAATCCTCAATCCAGTTTTATGCATCTAATATGCCCTAAGCACTTCTTTTTTTTTTAAGGAATATCTAATCGTGTAATGCTTCTTTAACTTATAATATATTTTCCTATCATTTTCAAGATGTGGCTTTACAAAATCAAAGAGGAGAGCACCACCCACCTTAGAATGCCTAAGATCAAACAACATAACTATACGCACTAACAATCTCACAATTCTAAATATTAAACTAGAGTCTATATCAAAACCAAATAGAATACAACGACTATGAATTGGCTAATGACGCTTAAATGCTAACAAAGTATCCACTAATAAACCGCACACCCAAAGCGATTATTCAAGCCGTTTGCAATGTAGAGCTCGAATACGAAACCTCAAAATTCTCACTCCAACTAGATCGTTGCACCAAAACGACTCCCGTCAAAACCACGGTTCTATAATTACATAATCCATCATTTCCATGAAATACCATAATTCAACCACTTAAGAACCAGACTTCACGGCTTGATTTTCACAAAACTTCAAATTTGAGCCATAATCCTGAAAAATACTTCAATTGGAAGAATAAGAGATGCGAGCATTTACCAGGTGTTGCAATACGTAATGAATCCAACTTGACAAGATGTCCGTAGCTTGTGCACTTGAAACCCCTCCTCTTCTTCCCCTTTCTTCTCTTTCCCTTTCCCTCTTCTTCGTTTCTCATTCTTTTCCCCGCCTCATATTGCTGAACGTCCACTTCCTTTGACTTTTTAACTCGTGTTTTTCTTTTCTTTTTTGTCTTTTTTTTTTTAATTTGGTCAAACTTTAAATATTACGATCAGCATAGCTGGTATGTGTCTGTATGGTTCACGCTCTGAAAGTGATGAAAATATGATTTAAATGGAGCCTATGCAGGTTTGAAGTCAACTGGGTTGTTTCTAGGTAATTTCCTGGAAGGCACCTTCATTAGCCCCGGAAGCATTCCTGAATTTTCTTTCTCCGGGTTGCAACAAAGTCAAACAAAATCCTGTTGCAGTGTAACGTGCGATGGTCAGGGGTTTGAGGTTATGCTTCGTATGGGACCACTAGTAAGGAGACTCCGCGTAAGGACAAAATCATTTTCTAGAATGATTCATCTGAAAAATATGCATTTCGACTCAAGATCGATTATTAATGTTGAAAATCTTGAAAAAATTAAAAGCAATATTTGGATGCGTGTGCAGATTTTAGATTAGAGTAAAGCTGGAAATTTTTGTAGGACTAAAAAAATTCATAATAGAAGTGGGATTTAATTTAAAATTTGGGGTCCTTTTAGAAAATTAGATCGTGAGGGGGCTATTCTAAGTCTTAAAAAAAATGATTTGTGTTCACTTGTAAATATTTTTATGAAGGATTTCATTTATACTAGTAATCAAATATGACGGACTACAACCTCCCACGTTGCAATACTTTTTCTCATGATATATATAATTAACACTTGAAATATCATAATTTATTGATCAATAAATGAGAAAATTACCAAAAAAATCTTAAACCTATTACAATCATAGCAATTCAGTCTTAAATCTTTTTTTTTATCAATTCATTCTTGAACGTTTTACAATTATACAAATTCAATCCATTCAGCCAAATTTAAATAGCTAGCTCTAGCATGGATGCCAGCTAACACTAGTCGTCTAGTGAACGCTAACATGATTACTTTTTATCATATTTTATTTTTCAAATTTTTATTAATTTTTTATTCTTTTCTTTTCTTTTCTTTTTCT
Source organism: Corymbia maculata (assembly GCA_014182735.1). NCBI lineage: Eukaryota > Viridiplantae > Streptophyta > Magnoliopsida > Myrtales > Myrtaceae > Corymbia > Corymbia maculata. The sequence goes on along the minus strand of CM024692.1, from coordinate 14,193,076 downwards.
CTTCTTCCTCCTTTTTTCCCTTTTTTCCCATAGCCACAATGCCAAAGTCACAAAGCCCTCACCTGGCCTCGCCTAAATCTAGGCAAGGCTTGGGGGCCATAATCGAGGCGGCTTCGCCTAAATCTAGGCAAGGCTAGCCCTCACCATGGCCTCGCCGAACTCGAGTGAAGGCATCATAGCTTGCGATATACAAGGCCATGGCCACCTTTGCCAAGGCTTGGGTGATGGCAATCATGGCCTTGCTAGCCATGAGCGAAGCCACTTTCGCCTGTAATAAGGCCATGGCAAGGCTGGCCTCACCTCAATTTGGGCGTAGCCACCTCACTTGCGACCCTTGGGCCTCGCCCAAATATAAGCAAGGGTTGCAAATCTCGTTGACTGCCATTGAGGGCCGTGGCCCTTGTCAACCACTATGGGGGAAAAGGGGGAAAATAATAAAGAAGAGAAGGAAAAAAACAAAGAAAGAAAATAAGAAAAATGCCAAAAAAAAAATTATCCACGTCAACATAGGCCGAATGAAGCCCAAATGGTCTTCATATTCATATCTACCAAAAGTCCCTAAGTTCAGCACAGATCGGTCAAATTTAGCCAGATGGACTAAATTAACACAATTATAAAAGGTTTAGGACTGACTTAACAAAAAACAAAGTTTAAGACTATATTGGCACAATTGCAATAGATTTAGGACTTTTTTGGTAATTCTACTATCAATAAACATTAATTTTTTTTTACAAGAAGGATCATTCTTTTTTCTTTTTTATTTAATTTGGGGGCCCAATAGGGTCTAGTTTTGAATAAACATAAAGTATTTCCAAATAGTCAATTTAATTATAAAATATTTTAAATTTCAGTGAAAAAAAAAAAGTTGATTTACTCACTACTTCAAAAGCAAATCGCCCCTGCTATTGAACTCCACGTCTCCTATAGTGGATGTTTTCTTCCGTCTCCTTCCTCTTCCATTTCGCTATTCAATTGCATTTGAGCTTTCAAAGGTTCACCTCCTCCAATGTCCGACTCTCACTGATCCACCACCGCACCACCCACGGAGTCATCTCCACTTCATCTCGGTCCCCAGGCCCCACGGAGCCCTTAGCGCTGCTTCAGCTCAAAACCCTCTTTTCCCTTCGCTACACCAAGAATGGCAAGTTCTCTAGCCTCGTCCCCCACATCGTCGCTTTGCCCTCCGCCTCCTCGCTGCCCACTGACCCCTCACTGCCCCGAGCCCTCCCAAGTCAGCTCCCCTGCCTCCGCCTTCTTCTCTCCTCGAGTCAGTGCCGAGGCGCTTCTTGCTCTCTGAAATGGCCATAAGATCGGGAGGGCCTGTTTGATGTCACAGCACACTGCATTGCTATCATGCCCCCGAGAAAGAAAGGTGGGCAAAATAATACTAAGAGTGCCACAACTTTCATACGGCATTCACTTTGGTGTCAAAAAAAAAAAAATTCCACTCACTTAAATACCATAAGTTTGAAAAAAAACATTCACTTGAATACCACTTCCGATTTGTCCACCGGAAAAGCTAATGTGGCTGCCGGAAAGCTAACGTGACCATCGGTGGACAATTTTTAAATTTTGTTTAATTTTTTGTTTTTTTTTTCTCAGGTTGGCGAGGGTCAAGGTGAGGACCACCATTGATCCTCACTAACCACCAAACCCTTGGGTAAGGCCATCGTGCCTTTCTCATAGCTGGCAAGGTCGTTCCGCAATGGCCTTGCCCAGGGCCTTCGCAGCCAACAGTGAGGGTTCAACGACCGACAAAGGTCCACAGTGGCCCTCGCCGGCCCTAGAAAAAAAAAAGCAAAAAAAATTCAAAAAAATCAAAAAATTGATAAAAATATTAAAATATTGTCCACTTGTGGCCACGTTAGCTTTCCAATGGCCACATTAGCTTTTCTTACAGGCAAATTGGAAGTGGTACTCAAGTGAACATTTTTTTAAATTTGTTGCACTTAAGTGAGCGAAAAAAAGTTTTTGGGCCTTACCAAAAAAAAAAATTTTGCACTAAAGTGAATACCATACGAAAGTTATGGCACTTCTAGTGTTCTTCTATCAAGAAATGTGAGTCCCTATTCCTAAGCTGCTTGAAAATGAAGGTCTTGATCTAGGCCCTTAAGATTGTTATGGATGTCATATATTCCTGAGGTAGTCCCTGATATAACTAGTATAAACACCTAGAGGGGGGTGAATAGGTGTAGAGAAAATATTCAATCAATTAAAATAAAACTTTCACGATCAACGAACTAAGATCAAGTAGAAAGGGTTAGAGAAGAATGCAAACACTGTTTATAGTGGTTCGGCTTTTGAGAAGCCTACGTCCACTCTCCGAGAGACCAGCCAATCGGCTGTATTTCACTATATGATCAACTGTGATTACACACTCTCGAGTGTTTGTACTCGGTGATGATCTGTCTCACTAAGTCACTCTTTGTTTGTAAAACACTGAGATCACTCAAATGTGCTCCATGAACAACTATTGAAGAATTGAATCAGCTTTGGAATAATGTTCATCTGTTCTATCCTTAAGTCTCAACCTATCCTTAAATACTCTCCAAGCCACACTCGACCGTTGGCTCTTTCCTTGAGAGTTTAGTCTTCACTTCCCTGGATAGACTGTATAAGGCAAGTCTTTTTTACCGTTGAGGGTAGATCAGATCCCCTTAGATTATGTTCGCCCATACAACCAGAATCCGGGCTTCCATAAGTACTCTATTCTTCATTGGAAGTTGCTCGTTAATTGATCATGTCAATCATATTAGTATAACAGAATCAATATAAATAAGGTAAGTAAAATACTCTACCATTGGTGATCTTATCGTGTAGGTTCATCTTAAGTCTGATGGTCTTAAGTTCTGAATCTACCTAGATTTTCAGTCTGGTTCGTTCAGACTTAAAATCTCGATGCCGGTACGGCCGACTTAAAACTCGGTCCGGATGAGTCTTTCCGTCCTGGCAGTAAAACGGTCGGACTCTTAGATATCTTATGCTTTATCTTTCGCAACAAGCAAACTTTAAAGCCTATGTCATTTTCGTGTCATTTTCCTTCAAGAGATTGATATATAAATATCATTCATAAGATGTTTTGTTAGTATCAAAACTAGGAGTTTTATCAACAATCTCCCCCTTTTTGATGGTGACAAAACATTTTATACATATGGCTTAATGTCCCTGCAAAATATGGTTAAATAGAGCCTGTTTCCAACTATAAGTATAGCTCATATCAACCCTGTATAGACAATACAGCAGCAACATAATTTCATGTTACTCAACATGATTCGAATTTATCGCAGATCTTGTGTGATCAGCCTATAAGAAAATATCATTAGCCATTCATAATCAGAACTTTCATATCACAGTATCATGCATCAACACAATGATAAATCCATCAAAAATCTAAAAGTGAAAGCAATCAAAAATCAAAAGCCATATCTACTCCCCCTTTTTGTCAACTTCAAAAAGAGTTAGTCAGTTCAAAAAGATATTTTTAAGTGGTTTTCTTGTTTGGGGTCCGAACAAGAGTGAAATCCTCCATATTTGATGCAGACTTCTCAATCCTGTTAATACACTGATTAACTGTCTTCTCGAGAGTTTCCAATTTGTTATTGAAGGAGGTTTCCATTTGTACCTGGTGATCCCTAATCTCTGTTAAAAGTCCTAAGATCTTCTGATAATCAGCATTCCTAGATGAAGCTGTAGAAACTTGAATGTCAATATTTTCATAATGATGCTCATCCTGAGTTGATGCTTCATTATGTCCTTGTTGCCCCTCTTTTTCTCTATCCTCATCTCCTTCTTCTTCTTCTTCTTCTGCTTCTGCTCATTCTTCTTCTTCTAGATCATCCATTGATTCATATTCATCATTCTTCTCATGTTCTGTGTGGAGAATGTGTTCTGCATGTGTTTCTGCCTCTAGTTCAGACATTCTCTGAGAATTTTAATGCATATTTGCCAGAATTACGGAAATGCTTTCTTCTTCATCTTCTTCATCTACCAGTAGGAGTTGTCTTCTCCTTTTAGATTTTGGCTCAGCAGTAGCTAATTCTTTGCCTTTTCGTTTTGCTGTCTCTGCTCTAGCCAATTCCTTTTCTCTTCATCTCCATGTCTCTGCAACATCCTTCAGTCTCATCTTATTGATCATTTTCATATCAATGATCATTGTGGGAAGAGTTTTAGTACTGAATCTTCTGGGTATGTCTATCTTAAGATGATCAAAGATCCTTGTTACTAAAGCTCCATAGGGTAGCTGTCATTTGTCCTTTGACACTGTCCGATACATATGTAATATTATTGTGTGAGGTAGTGAGAACAATACTCCTTTTTCAATAGCCCACATCAGTTTGGCCTCAAATTTGGATACATCAGTCTTGGATGAGGCTTTTGGACGAATGCAACTGATAATGATCTTGTGCAAAATAGTTCTTGCAGAAGTTAGAAGAGGATAAGTTATAGTGGCCCTTACAGACTTTGTGAGAAACTTACAAACTGTTTCATAAGGGATGTCTATTTGCCTGAATGCTCCTCTTTCAATTTTTATAATGTCAGCAAGAGTATCTGTCATAACATCATAGAACCTGTCATTCACACTAAATTGCATTCTGTCTGGAGATAGAAATGTCAAGTTCGAGTAGAAATATGTTGTTAATTCAGGGTAAACAGCAGCAAAATCAGTGCAGAATTTGTCCATCTGCAACTTCTCAAAACATTCTCGCAGATTCACATCAGCAGCATCCAAATAATCAAAATCTACAGTTCTATGGTTCATGACTCCTCGATCCAATAATTTGTTAAAGAAGGTCTTGTGCTCTTTGGATCGAAATAATTTCCCTGTTGTGTTTTGGACTACAGCAGCTATGCCCATTCTCACTTCAAAATTTCTGTATATCGTCTCATCATCTTCCTTCACCTTACCTTTGCTTCTCCCTGTATCACTAACTCGTTCTTTAAGAGTAGGTGATGATTCTGCAGCCTGTACTACTTGAATGAGACGGAGTTCATTCGCATACCCATTGTCTCAAGAAAAATAATTTGACATCTTCCCTAACATTTCTCTGGACTAATTTCTCATATCTCCTCATAATTATATGAGGACTTTCAGTAGGAGTCGGTAGAGTTAATCCAGACATACCTCTACGTGGGACATTCCTTTCTTCAGATGGAGAGTGTAGAGTTCTTGGAGATTCCTCATTGTCCTCTTGATTTCTTTGAGGATAAACTCTTGGAGATTGCCCTTGAGTATCTTCGGAAATCTGTGTGAGGTCGAAATGCGTTTGCCCTCCTTCGATTCTCCTTCCTCCTCTCCCAGCAATCCTGTTTGATCTTCTTCTAGGAGATGGAGATCTTGATCTGGATATGGAGGATCTCGATGCCATGTTCAGAGAAGGTTGGTTTTGGCGAAGAATTATTTTGAAAGCGTTTTTCTCTGTTAGGGTTTGTAAACCGTTCTGGAGAGTTTTGTGAAGAAGACCCGACTTTTGGATATTTATACCCTTGTTGGGAGAACAAGTGAACAGTCGCGACCCAAGATACATTAAAATAGCAGTTTTTCTAAATTTAACTAGAATATTCAATCATCACAATAATGCCATAAAATATGCAAATCAATCATGCAAATCAAACACTTACTAAGAATTAACCAGATTTCAATAAGGAAATAGCACATGCCCTAAAATACCATTATTTCCTTTTTCAATCTTCTTCTAAGAGAGATATGTCCAGACGATTGCTTTTGTCAGACTTTGTCCTGTTCTCATAGAATTTATAAAAAGGGGTTAATAATATTTAAATTCCCACAAATTGAATCGAATGTACCTTTGTCCAGCGGCTTTGTGAAGATATCTGCTAATTGATTCTTAGAATCAATGAATTCCACAGATATATCTCCATTTTGCACATGGTCTCTAATAAAGTGATGTTTGATCTCGATGTGTTTTGCCCTAGAATGTAAAATTGGATTCTTGGTGAGGTTTATGGCACTTGTATTATCACATCTTATTTCTGTGCAGGACTCTTCTATTCCATAGTCTCTTAGTTGTTGTCTCATCCACAGAATCTGTGAACAACAGCTTCCAAGTGCTACATATTTTGCTTCTACTGTTGATAAAGCCACAGTATTCTGCTTTTTGGAGAACCATAACACTAGCATTTTTCCCATAAGTTGGCATGTTCCTGAAGTACTCTTCCTGTCTACTTTGCATCATGCTAAATATGCATCTGAGTAGCCGAGAAGAGTAAAATCTGTTTCTTTTGGATACCATAGCCCCAAGTTTGGATAAGTGGCTATATACTTAATTATACATTTAACAGTAGAAAGATGTGATTCTCTAGGATCCACTTGAAACCTTGCACAAAGACAAACACTATATAGAATATCTGATCTAGATGCAGTAAGGTAGAGAAGAGAACCGATCATGCTTCTATAGTTCTTCTGATCAACTTTCTTCCCTTTTTCATCCTGATATAGTTTGATGGATGTTGCCATTAGAGTTTCAGTCTTCTTGCTGTTCTCCATTCCAAATTTTTTAATCACGTCTTTTGCATACTTCTCTTGATTGATAAAAGTTCCACTTTTCGTCTGATTGACTTGAAGTCCTAGGAAGAATGTCAGTTCACCCATCATGCTCATTTCAAATTCTATCTGCATAGACTTTGAGAAGATCTTGCACAAGTGCTCATTTGATGAACCAAAAATAATATCATCTACATAAATTTGTACCAGTTGTATATCTTTACCTTCCTTCTTAATGAACAAGGTTGTATCTACCATACCTTTCTTGAATTTATTATCTAATAGAAACTTGCTCAATCGTTCATACCAAGCTCGAGGTGCCTGTTTCAGACCGTAAAGTGCCTTTTTTAATTTGTATACATGGTCTGGCTTTCTTGGTTCTTTGAATCCAAGAGGTTGTTCTACAAAGACTTCTTCTTTGATAAACCCATTCAGAAAAGCACTTTTCACGTCCATTTGATATAGCTTGAAATTTTGATAGCAAGCATAGACAAGTAATAGTCTGATTGCTTCAAGTCTTGCAACTGGGGCATAGGTTTCATCATAGTCTATTTCTTCAGATTGAGAATAACCTTTTGCCACTAGCCTTGTTTTGTTTCTGCTTACTCTTCCAAGTTCATTGACTTTGTTTCTGAAAACCCATTTAGTACCAATGATAGTTCGTCCTTTTGGTTTGGGCACCAATTCCCATACATCATTTCTCTTGAACTGTTGAAGCTCTTCTTGCATTGCCTCTATCCAGCTTTCATTCTCCAGAGCTTCATTAATTCTTTTGGGTTCAATTTCAGAGATCAGTGCAACAATACCTGTGTCCTTTTTGTTTCTTGATCTGGTTTGAATTCCTTCATTGATGTTTCCAATCACAAGCTCTTGGGGATGACTAAACTTGTGCTTCCAATTTCTATTTGGAACTCTATCATTATCAGAATCTTCTGCTGATGCAGGAATATCAAGTTGAGTTGCTCGTTCTACATGTGTTGCTTCTTTGATTGTTTCCTCGGGAAGATTCGCTTCTTTGTTGAGATCGATCTTTCGAAGCTGCATTTGATTCCGATTCTACATTTCGCATCGCTCTGTCTTGAAACTTCTTTCTCCAAAAACTTTACGTTCATGGATTATTCCACTGTCTGAGTATTCTTGTTGAACACTCTATATGTTTTATTAGAGTTTGAATAGCCCAGAAAAATACCTTAATCTGACCTTTCTTCAAACTTACTAGGTTGATGATTAACATTTATAAGGATATAGCATGGACAACCAAAGACTCGAAAATAGGAAACAATAGGTTTTCTTTCTTTGAAAATCTCATAGGGGTTTTCTCAAGAATTGGTCTAAGAAATACTGTTAATAATATGGCAAGAAGTGGAAACTGCTTCTGCTTAGAACCGAGTTGCTACTTTGCTTTCTATAAGCAATGTTCTGGTCATTTCCTGCAAAGACCTATTCTTTCTTTCCACCACTCCATTTTGTTCTGGAGTGTAAGGAGATGAAAATGCATGTTGTATCCCATTTTTGTCACAAAAGTTTGAGAAGTCTTGATTCTCAAATTCTCCCCCATGATCTGTTTTGATACTTGAGATAGAGTAACCTTTTTCATTTTGGATTCTCTTTGCAAATTTTGAGAAATATGAGAAAGTATCTCCTTTATTTGCTAGAAAATATACCCATGTAAATCGAGAGTAATCGTCTACTATCACAAGACAAGTACTTCTTACCTCCAATACTTTGGGTTCTCGGTTGGCCCAAATAAATCCATATGAAGAAGTCAGAAACACACGGTTAGTAGAAATTTGTTTTATGGACTTGAAAGAACTTCTTACCTGTTTTCCCAGTGTACATGCAGAGCAAAGTTCTGTTTTCTTGTAACTTAGTGAAGGCAAGCCTCGAACAAGCTCTTTGCTAGCAAGCTTGGAAATTTGTTTCATGCTGACATGCCCAAGTTTTCGATGCCACAAATCTGCTTCATCTTGGACTGATAATAGGCATTTTGCAGTATCTTCATTTATGTCCAGAAGATAAATGTTTCCATGTCTTCGTCCAATAAAAGTCTGTGAAGAGTCATTGCTTGTTCCAGAACATAAGTTCTCTTTGAAGTTTATTTTGAAGCCGGCATCACATAATTGGCTGATGCTTAGAAAATTGTAGTTTAATCCTTTGACTAGAGAAACATTGTTGATGATTAAGCTACCGATCTTCACAGTTCCTAGTCCTATAATGTTTTCTTTGGTGTTCCCTCCAAATGAAACAGTTCCTCCCTTGATTCTTTCGAATCCTATGAACATATTTGAGTTTCCTGTTATATGTCTTGAACATCCACTGTCCAAATACCATTTCTTCTTACTTTTGAAGCTTACCTGCAATGTTTACAAATACTCATTTTTTCTTTGGTACCCAAATTTTCTTGGGTCCATTGAAGTTAGTAGTATAAGCTTTTTCTATCCATTTCTTTTGAACAGTCTCCGGACTTTAGGACATTTGTTTTCAAAATGTTCTTTTTCTCCACAGTTAGAACATTTGAGATTGTTTCTACCAACAGGTTTTACAAAATTGTTTTTGAAATGAATTCTATAAGCTTGTCGAAGAGGTCTTTGTCTTATTCTTTCCTTGATTTTAGGAAAATCAATCAGGGAATCATTTTCCTTATAAAAACCAAGTCCAGACTTATCATAATAAGGAATTTGAATAGAAAGTATATGCTGAAGAGTTTTTGATCCTTTAGAAAATTTTGTGGTAATATCTAAGAATTCCTTTTTAAAAGAATCATTCTCCTTTTGCAAAGAATCTTGATTTTGCTTTGTTTCCAAAAGTTCCTTTTTAATAGTTTCATTCTCATTTAATAGAGACTCTTGATTTTTCTTTATTTCCAAAAATTCCTTTTTGAAATCATCTACTTTTCCTTTCAAAGAAACATTATGTTGGTTCAACTTGTAATTTTCCTTTTTTAATTTGGAGATCCTTTTCGAGTAGATTTTAGATTAGAACAAAGCTCATTTATATAATCTAAAACTTTCGTAGAAATATCGAATGATTTACCTCGATTTCTCTTTCGAGTCCGAGCCCGAATCTGTTTCGCAGTCCGAGTCCGAGTGTGCCATAAGACAGATGTTTCCATATTCGTCTTCACTATCCTCAACTTCCGTGTCACTCCACGTTTCAGCTTTGAGAGCCTTCTTGTACTTCTCGAATTTCCCTTTGTTCTTTTTGAGTTTGGGACAATTCTGTTTAATATGTCCATTTTTCTTACACTCAAAGCAAATTACATCTTTGGCATAATCATCCTCGTCATCAGTTCTGTGTTGTCCAGATTGTCTATTTTGTTTCCTGTTGTTGAATCTCCTGCCCTTCTTGTTTAATTTTTTCACCTTTTTGATCAGCAATGCAAGTTCTTCGTCGTCCAGCTCTTCCTCAGAATCTGTATCATCAGAATCAATGTTAAACTTAAGAGCAATCGACTTTTTACCTCTGGATTCCACTTTCTCGTTCATTTGTTCTACCTCATAGGACTGCAAAGTACCAACGAGTTCATCGACTGTTAGAGGTGAAATTCGCAGAGTTTCTCTAATAGATATCTTCACATTGTTCCAATCTTTTGACAGTCCTCTCAGAAGTTTATTGACCTTCATGGGTCCAGGAACAGGCTGTCCTTGATATGCCAATCCGTTTACAATTTCAGTAAAACGATCGAACATATCTCCTATGGATTCTCCATGTTTCATCTTGAAAGATTCGTATTGACCAAGTAATATGTTTACTTTGGTCTCTTTGACACGATCAGTTCCTTCATATGTCACATGTAGCCTGTCCCATACTTCCTTGACTGTATCACAAGAAGATATACAATTATATTCATTAGGTGATAAAGCACAATATAGAGAATAAATAGCCTTTGCATCAATAGTTTGTCTCTTTGTTATTTCTTCTGGAGAGAGAATGGCTGATGGTTCTGTTTCTTTCCCATCAGTGCTCTTTGACGTTTTTCTGGTGTTGTCAGTAGGCTCAATTCCCCTCTCAACCACATCCCATTCCAGTGGATCTTTTGATCTGAGAAAAGCCTTCATTTTATTTTTCCAGATATTGTAATCCTTGCTGTCGAAGTATGGTGGACGAGTGTTGCTCTGCCCCTCGATTAAACCTGGTGCAAGAATACTAACCATAGAGGATCTTTAACTCAGAAGTAACAAACACTTCAAGATCTCGAGTACGAGGCTCTGATACCAATTGATATAACTAGTATAAACACCTAGAGGGGAGGTGAATAGGTGTAGAGAAAATATTCAATCAATTAAAATAAAACTTTCACGATCAACGAACTAATATCAAGTAGAGAGGGTTAGAGAAGAATGCAAACACTATTTATAGTGGTTCGGCTTTTGAGAAGCCTACGTCCTCTCGGAATCGGCTTTATTTCACTATATGATCAACTGTGATTACACGCTCTCGAGTGTTTGTACTCGGTGATGATTTGTCTCACTAAGTCACTCTTTGTTTGTAAAACACTGAGATCACTCAAATGTGCTCCATGAACAACTATTGAAGAATTGAATCAGCTTTGGAATAATGTTTATCTGTTCTACCCTTAAGTCTCAACCTATCCTTAAATACTCTCCAAGCCACACTTGACATTATTAGCAAGGCATAGCCAGATTGGGCTTTGCGTCCTCTTGTCACTAATGTTCCACTCCTTCAATTTAGTGGACATTGAGTCCTTAGGCCTCTCTCACCCCCAAAAGTAGCTCAAGTCGCTCGTGATAGGTTGTTCTTGCAGAAGCTAAAGTACAATCTTCGGATGAATGAAGGTGATTCTTTTTCAACACACTTAAACAAGTTTAATACTATTTGTGGGCAACTTGCATCAATTGATGTCAATCTGGATGAGGAAGATAAGGCATGTACTTTGCTATGTTCACTGTCGAATTGATGGAAACATATAATTGTTGCAATTGGCATTGGTGTTAGTGTGTTATCCTTTAAAGGCGTTGTAGCTGCTTTATTGTCTAAGGAGATGAGAAGAGGAGGTTTTGATAGTGCAATACATGAGGCTCTTTTTATAAGAGGGACGAACAGTGAACAATCCAAATCCATTTGGTGGCAGGAATAAGCCTAAAGGAATATCTAAAAGTTGAGATCATTTGGAAATAATGTGTTGGATGTGCAAAATGTCTAGACACTTGAAGAAGGATTGCAAAAACAAAAGTGTGGGTCCAAAGATTCAAGATGATGCATTATTCTCTAATACAAAGAAGGATGATGAGAGCAGCACGGGAGACATGTATTTCGTCTATAATTCATTGCAGGGTGACCAACTCAAGCCCGAAATTGGAGTAGATAATTTCTTTGTTAAAATACATAACAAAAATCCCTCCCCAAACTGTGCTAGTGCATGGATAATTGATACTATAGAATCTTTCCACATAACACTTCATGGAGATTGGTTATGCCATTATGAGCCATATCAAGGAGGTACAATGCAAATGGGAGATGGGACAATGCTTGATATAATTGGTTGCAGAAAGGTGGAAGCTGAAGATGAAAGATGGGACAATTAACTATCTTTCAGATGATGCATATTCTCAGTGGGAACTATGGTAGATGCTAGCATTACTTTCACCAGTGTCAAGTATTTATGCAAGCTAACCCGTAGATCTATAGTGATCACCAAAGGTGAACAATATGAAAAGCTATGGAAGTTATTGGGAAGCACAGTGATTAGTGGTGAGAGTTATATATCAGAACAGGTGAAAGTATTGGGCTTCTACCGCATGCTTCCCAATTTGTATGATGAGAGGTTCGCGACTTTCACTTATGGTGCACGGTTGCTGTGGGACGCTACACCACTGTTCGATACTTGAAAACCTCTGTGCAGAATCCCAGTTCTGTGAAACTTGGTAGGCAGAAGTTTGATTGTGTAGAGGTGAACAAATTGTGTGTGGTCGTTGAAGAGAAAATAGACGATGCTCTTTTCATTGGCTTGATAAGGAGGCTCCGAAAAAAAAAGGAGAATCTTAAGTTTGAGTCTAACGAGAATGTTTCACATTCGACATCGACTTTGTTTTATAAGCCCGTGAAGGTGTATGCGGTTAGGTAGTTGGACGAGATTCTGCTTATAAGAATCACGTTGCGGAAGTATGTAGAAGTGAAGTTGGAGCTCGAGGTGGATAGAGGGATTCCGTTTGCCGGAAGCATCGCTATCTTCATAAATTCTTCCTCGAGTATGATGTTAGAGAATAAAGATTATTTGGTGGAGTTGATTTTTAAAGTGACGTTAGACTTCTATTGGGTGTTTGCTTATGCTCCCCTTATAGGTTAGTCCCATAAATTTGTAAATCAACCTTTAAACTTTAGTATAAAACTGCTCGATCTTTCAATTCAAGTAACCATTACAAACTATCAACATTATTGTTTCGCCAAAATATAATTGACAATGAAATACCTTTCGGCAAAATTCATTCTTTGGTTTATATTAAGAGCAAACGGATTATGTGATGATTCCGAACATGGGTTGTATCAATGAAACACAAGGAACACATATGCTTGAACGGAATTTAATCAACAATGAAATTTGGTCATGTAAAAAGCTTTATCGGAATTTAATCAATGACGAAGTGAGAAAACGGCTAAGACATTGGATTTTAATGATGAGATATTCAAAACTGCAACTAAAGTATGAGAATGGAAAAAAATTGAAAGATAACATGTTTTTTCTTGATTGTTCAAGGGTTCTTCAAAGAGTACGATATGACTAGTTACAATCTACCATCGATGATTACAAACAGATGTTACACAAATTCAAATATATAATTAAATTCCCAGAGGTTATGAGAATACTCTATGGTTTCCTATTATCAAGCAACATTTATCTAATAGAGCTTAAATATCAAAAACTCACTTTTTTGCAGATACACGTCGATATCCATAACTTCACCATTGATGTCGACAATTTCCTTGGCGAGTTGTCAATGTGCTTCAAGTTGTCAAAAGAGCTTACAAATTTGAAACTATCACTACTTGATAATTACAAGTCAATGTCAATCTCTCGCACTTCAAATCTTACATAATTGGAAATATCACTACTTGGCAATTATATATATCAATGTCAATGACTTCACCCTAGATAATTCGTGTTTGTTGTTGATAACTTTGATTGTCAATGCTCTTCAAATTACCAATTGTTCTTTTCATCAATGACTTCTATTGTTCACCAAACTCTACTACTATCAACTAAGTCTGTCATTCATCGATTTTAACCAAAAGTTGCATTTTTGGTGTCAAAAATTTACCATCTTTAGCCATTCATAAAAAATACCAAGTAGTTGTCCTGGGAATAGTGTCCAAAAAGTCCTAAACCTATGCCTTGTATTGGTTGAAGAGAAGAGGGTGGTAGGCTTAGTAGGGCTCAAACCTACATTATAACCGTTATGAGCAATACGTTTCAACCAATTAAACTATAAGCCCCTACGGATCTCTTGTATGGCGGCCAATTCAATCATAAATCTTTTCAAAACTTGCCAATTTAGTCTTAAACTTTTCGATTGTGCCAATTTAGTCCTAAACCTTCAAACAATTTGCCAAGCTAGTCCTAAACCTTTTAACGAATTGCTAATTTAGTCCTTTTGTCTAATTTTGACCTAACATTATTGACATTGTGACCCAGTCAATGCTAATCAACCTATGTGCTGTAGTTAGCACTAATGTGAATAATTTTTTAAAATTTTTTTAAAAAATTTCCAAATTTTTTCATTGATTTTTTTATTTTATTTTATTTCTTTTCTTTTTTCCCCTCTTTTTACACGTGGCTGGTTGGGCTACTAGACATTGGCCAAGAGCTTATGACCTCCACGGCATTGAGCAAGGGCTAGCAAGGTCGCTAGCCCTTGTCTAGGGCCGTGAAGCCCTCACTAGCCACAGGCAAGGGCCGTGGCCCTCATTGTGGCCATTCTCTAGGTCCTTAAAGTTCCTAGACCTACCTCAGCCATATCACCTTCTAATTTGCAATCCTGCGATGTCACGCCCCGACTCTCGAGCTCGCGGCAACCCCATTACCTTGGTCGATTGAAAGCGAAACCCAAACCATTCATTTTAAGCGGAAGACGAACCAGGACAAACAAACAATCAAACAGGAATAGAGGGATGAACAACAATGACAACAGTAACTACTCATTAATACATCTTACTGGATTAACCAATGGAGGATCGTTTTCTGAAATACAAGCCCGAGAAAAAGGGCCGATCCATCCTCTAAGCCAAATCAAAAAGAAACTAGGCTAATCCAATGAAACAAGAAGAACCCTCGGGTTCAACACCACGGTCACTCGGACCCATCGGACTCAAGCTCCATTGAGTCGATCACTAGAGAAGCGGCGGCAAGATTCTCCATTGCCGGTACGCCATTCTAAAGACCTAAAAATGTTTACCACGACGGGTTGAGATAAAATCTTAGCGAGTTCTTCTCCCTAAGCCCCGGTTAGTACGCCAACTCAACTCGGGGTATCTCTCCAGAATCACCCCTCACTCAACCCACAACAAATAACCAAAACCAAACAACAGCCAACAACAAACATGGCAACCCACAATCAATATTCGGTCCGCATGCAGCCTTACCCGGTATGCCATACCCTGCGCGTCCAATCTCATACAATGCAAGCAAGGCACATGGCCGTTAGATGACACAATTCATCAATCACATGCGAGTCGCGTCACAAGCGATCTCACCCGGCCATTGCCACACCCCGCACGATGTCAACTCATGCGTGCGTACCACAAATCATCACGACATTAAGAGCATGCGAATAATCGAGCATCTCACACAACTTTCTCATGTCTCACACCCACACATGCTCCGATTATTAACCCCCCCTCCCGGGGCCACGGCACAACCTTATGGTTGGCGGTTCGGCTAAACCAGCTTCGTCCTCTTTACCTCGAGGCACGGCGACGTCAAGCAAGGGCTCACTCCCAAGACGGCATTCCCGAAGGAGCACAAGACCCGCCCACTACCGCAGTCCCGCAGCGACAGAGGCCCGGACCCGCCCCCATGTCCCACATAGAACCCCTCCCCGTCGGGCATCCGACCGAAGTCGGGCGACCCACGGCCACGGCACAACCCCATAGGGATTGGCGGTCTTCCGGCAACGCCGGGCTCCCTCTTAATGTGACCATGCAACACATCATCAAACAATCCATTTATATCTTTGCTCGTCGTGAATGAAATATCATCCATGCTCATGCGACATGCCATTTCGATAACCCACACAATATGTCATGCAATCTCACTCGACAATTTTCCAAAATTCAATTTCCAACCAACACTCGATCACGCATTTCATCATCAATCATGAGTATAATTAACAATCGGCACTTCAATTAATCATAACAATCAATAGCACATCAAATTCAGACAAAAATTAGCTTCTGGATGAACAGTGCCGTGAACAGTAATTGTGAACAGTAATCGTGAACAGTGCTCGTGAACAGTAATCGTGAACAGTAATTATGAATAGTGATTTTTCCGAAATTCAATTAATTAAAACATTTAATCCAGAAATTAAACAAAACATTAATTAAAACAATTAATCAAGCAATTTAAACAAATCATGCTTAATTAAACACATAAACACAATTAATCACAAATTAAGCACAATTAAGCTAAATAAGCAAAATTAAGCTAATATAATCTTAACCATCTATCTAACCACCTATCTTAGGGCTAATACAACTTAATTAAACCCCTTAAACCAAGATTAACACTAACTAACCAACCCTAAGCAAGTTTAGGCACTAAATAGGGATTAGGAGCTAAACTCACCCGTTAGGCGGGCCGGCGACACGGACGCGGCGGCGGCAACGAACCCGACACCCGGGGACCTCTACCACAGCGATCCAAGGCGGTCCCGGGCTGAGAACAGCAGCAACAAACTCGGAAATCCCTCTGCAACTCTGAAAAACTGTCTGCACAGGAGGAAAGTTGCTGACCGGAGTTGAACGGGCTGCCCGGAGCTCCGGCGAGCGACGGGCCAGCGACTGGCGGCACCTGGGGGTCGAGGGGGAACCACTTGTGGCTGGTATGGGTGGTGGTTTGGCCGGAAATGGAGAGAAAATGGAAGAAACAGCAAAACAGAACAGCAGCAGGCGGTCAGAAAACGGTCCAGCCGGCGGTGGCTTTCGGCCGGAATACGGGACGATCGGAGCAGCTCTTTCCGGCGATCTGCCGACGTTATCTGAACGGTTTTCGTCTTCTGAACACAACGGCGGGTGGCAGGAGACGAGATTCCAATGGGAAGGCAATGAACAACTCAGATTTCGGTGAAAGGTCAAACTGAAAACAGAAGGAATGAAGGAAAACCATGGGAGAGAAGGGTGTGCGGTTTGGGGAAGATGAAGAGGAGAGAGAGAGTGAAGTGAAGGCTGAAGGATAAGCCTTATCAAAGCCTTCAATGCTTGCCCCACTTGTCAAAAAATGACCTCATCTTATCTCTCTTCCTTTTTGACTTTTCTTCAAAATATCCAAGGGCATTTTGGTCATTTCCACCTTGCACATTTCCCAATATGCCCTTGGGCTGAAAATGAAGGGCAGGCCTAGGAAACGGGCTTGAAAATGAATAAGAACGGGCTCGGGAATTTTTTGGGCTTGAATTGGCTCAAGGTTAGACAATGGGCTCGGAAGGGTAAATTGTCGGTTTGGCCCAATGGACTTACTTGCTTGCCTCGGGCCTTCCATGGCAGCTATCCCACCTTGGGCATGAGGCCCACACTGTTTTTGCCCCGCCCACATCCTTGTAGGCTCGTTTCCTCGGTCCGAAAATTCCTTTTCCAAATACTCGACTCAACTGGCAATGTCAACTGTCTAAGAAGCATTGTCCAAAAGTCCTTCTCGAACATTCCCGAAAATTTGAAGTCCAATCTCGGATTCTCATGCCTTGTCAATTTCGCCCGAATGCCATTTTGGTATTACTCAGACTGACAGGCGGCTTCGAGGATTCACGCGTAATCGACTCGTGCCAATTCATGTTCAAGACTTCTCGACACATGGACGTCCTTGACTACATGAAATTGCGAAGAATCGATTCTTATTTCAAAGTACGCGATTATCAAGGATTGACATAGGGCCGTGCGAGGGTTCGATAATAGTAGACGGAATCACCCGTCGTCCCATTATTTTTGTTTGCGAATCGACTTCTAGTCGTCCCTGAAATCGGCCTGCATGACTACAGGATCGTCCTTACGCAAGTCTCACGGTCTAGTTGTTTTCCCAAGTCAAGTTCTTTAGTTGCACGAGTTCTGTCCTCATTAGCCTTTCCCCTCAAGGTCAGTATCTCAGGAGTGATCAGTTCCGAGTGAGATCAACCAACAATGCATTGACGAAATTAACGCTCGTTCCTCCCTAAAAGGACTCGAATTTCAAGATGTTACAACTCTTCCCCTCTTATAAAAATTTCGTCCTCGAAATTTATAACTACTAACAAATCCTCAAAAAGATGGGGGTGTTGATGCTTCATCACTTCTTCACTTTCCAATGTAGCTCCCTCTGATCTACGATACTGCCAAATCACCTTAACTAAGGCGATAGTCTTGTTTCGAAGTACTTGCTCTTTACGGTCCTCTATCCATATCGGTCTCTCCACGTACGACACCTTGTCGTCTACGTCCAGTTCCTCAAAATTCAAAACATGAGTCAAGTCCGGTTCATACTTTCTCAACATGGACACGTGGAAAACATCATGTACTTGAGCAAGCTTCGGTGGCCACGCAAGACGATACGCTAAAACCCTGATCCTTTCCAAAATTTCAAGAGATCTAACGTACCTCAAACAACTTTTCTTTCTTACCAAATCTGGAAATACCTCTCATCAGCGATACTTTTAGAAACACACGATCACCCACTTTAAACTCCAACGGTCTACGACGTTTATCTGCATAACTCTTCTGATGACTCTAAGCAGTCTTAAATCTGTCTCTGATGATCTGAACTGCATTCAATAACTGCTAAACCAATTTTGAACCAGCGATTCCCAGTTCTCTGACCTTGTTCCATAGACTGGAGTTCCAAAAACTTGACCATATTTCTGCTATACCGCTCCGATAAAATCTTATCCCACAAACACTCTCTTTTTGCACAGTGCGTAGTTAAGTTCATTTCTGCCCCTTTCGACATCCTAGAAGCCTGCCAGGAGTCGCTCCTTGCTCAGGCACTCTGGCCCCGGCGACCACTCCCCGCCCTCGTTGGATCAGTCGTTACGGGCATCTTCGAACTGCACCACTACTAGCAAAGGTCCTTTTTTTGACATACACCATCTCATAGAGGTATTATCCGCTTTGGCCTGTCCCATACCAAGCCTCACGGTTTTAACCTCATCTGAGCACCTCAAAGTGCAAAACTTTCTCCAGCTCGTCAACCCATGAGCTCGTTTCCGCGAGGTCACTTATCGACACTTAAAATCTGATTTACTGAACTTCCATCAAATTACTGTCCGAATTCCACAAACTATCGATTTTTCTTTCAACATTCCTTTCACGTCCATTTAATAACCAAATCAAGTCAACCACTTGAAAATTAGTGCAAACCAAATGCCATTTATCGCAAAAGCTTTCGAGTACTTCTTCAAATCCTTTCTGATACCTCGAGAAGAAATCATCAATCATGCTATTTCCTCACTCATCCATCTAGCATCAAGGGATAATTAATTCTTAATCCACCGAAGACAAAAATCCATTCCTCAAATCCCTATCTTAATTATCTCCTGAAATAATCCATCTTGGTAAATTCATATCTTAATCGAATCTAAAACTTCCGAGCAATAAATCATCCACCGTAATTCTTATCAAAGATTATCACCATTTAATAAATCATCTCTTATGATCCCATACCTACAATTCCTCAAATCATCAAGATAAAACTTATCCGATTTCCATTAAATCCAATGACCTCAATTGTCGTGACGGCGTAAGCAACCAATCTTTCTTGTTGCCTTACTACGTAGTCAAATCCCTTATACGACACATCACTGCAAATCTCGTATTCTCCAATAATAGACTAAATCCTCAAAACTAGTGCGATAATCAGCTTATACTTAAGCTCTTAAAGATTTCACTTATTCGTCCATTCAAATTCTTACGTCCTTTATTAATTTTCGTATCAGAAGCATAGCTATCGTAGAGAACCTTTCTACGAATCGTCTGTACTAACCTGTCCGACTTAGAAAACTTTGAACCTTTGTCACTGTCATAAGTCCTGACATATTCATGACTACCTTGATCTTAACGGATCCATAGAAATTCCTTCATCCAAAATCATATGACCAACAAAACAACACGAGTAAACCCAAACTCGCACGTATTAAACTTAGCATACTGTTTATGCTCTCGAATGGTCTATAGCACCACCCTTAAGTGCTGTCCGTGTTCCTCTAAATTCCTCGAATAATCCAATATATTGCTCACGAACACAATTACAATCAATCCAAATACGCCTTAATCACTCAATCCATCAAATCCATAAAAGTAACTGGCGTATTAGTTAATCCAAACGGCAGTATAGTAATCTCGTAATGACCAAATCACACACGATATGCCGTCTTTAATTTTTTCCTCCTTTTTAATCCTCAACCATTGATAGCCCGTCCTTGGGTCTATCCTGGGACATATCGAAGCTCCCTGAAATGGGTCAAACAAGTCATCCATCCTTGGTAATGGACACTTGCTCATGACCGTCCCTTGGTTGAGCTACTGATAAGTGATGCATAAGTGCAACGATCCATCCTTGATTCTTCAACTAACCAATTAACCTCAGTTGTCCAATAACCTTAGCAACCTTCGTCCAATAAACGAGTTACTTCCAACGATGAATTTCAAAGGGGTCGAGGGTCCTCCTCGATTTCCCACAAACTCAAAACGTTACCCACTCTTTGGGTTAAACTGAATTGTCTTTCCATGACAATCCACTTTCTATTGAGTGGGATGAGATTTCTTCTCCCCATCATCAGTCCCTTTCCAAACCGACGATTGTCTCTATTAGGCACGAACCGCGAGCCAAATGCAATCACCCTCTCGATCATGTTCTTTCCTATCATCTAGGCCCTCTCATACACCTCATCAAAGCTCTTTAAAGTCAAGGGCACCAGCTGGCTTTCAATTCCGACTTCAAGCCATCTCTAAACTATCTCGCCCTATCCAAGGGTCCTCCACTAATCTCGGCTTATACTAGGTCAACTCAGCGAACTTCGCCTTATACTGATTCACTGACATTTGATTCTAACAAAACTGTTGGAACTCTGCCATCTTTAACTCTCTCGCACTGTTTAAAGAATACTTTCCATTAAACGCTTCGCGAAAGGCACCCCAAGTCTGAACTATGCCTTCAGGGAACACTCTTCCTTGAGTGGCTTCCCACCAATTAATAGCATTACCTTGAAACCGATAAGCCGCTAGAAGCACCCTATCTTCCTCCTCGAACACCTTAACATTGTAACAATCCTCTCACTATCCCTTATCCAAAGGGTCGCAGCTTCAGGGTCGCCCACGCCACTGACCTCGGTGGCTTCAGTCTTAGGAATTGGCTCTACCAGCCTAAGCATCGGTCTCTCACAGGCCTCTCCTCTCACTAGGGGAACCACAAGGACCACAGCCAAACACACACGGCTTGCTGTCCTAACAAGGTCTCTAGCGTTAGCGAGATCCCAACTAACCTAGGATCCGCCACATGCTACCTCAATCACCGGCCCGACCGGACACGCTACCCTACGCCTAGGGGCCGCTCGCCAGATTGCTCATCACTCGGACTATGAGCAACCCGCCACCACACGAAACCACAAAGCAATCACAGGACACGTAAAGTAAAACCATCCCTATCTCACTATCCCAAAAATCCCACGCACCTTATCACTCCAAGTCTCGACCTCGCCCGATACCAAAACCGGCGGGGTTGTCACGCCCGACTCTCGAGCTCGCGGCAATCCCTTCTCTTAGTCGATTAAAAGCGACGTCCCAGGACCCATCGACGACCATTCATTTTATCTTTCGTTAAGCACAAGTGGAAGGTGAACCATCCCTAGATAAACAAACAATCAAACAGAGATAGAGAGATGAACAACAATGACAACAAAGAACTACTCATTTATACATCTTCTTGGATTAACCAACGGAGGATCGTTTTCCAAAATACAAGCCCGAGAAAAAGGGCCGATCCATCCTCTAAGCCAAATCAAAAAGAAACTAGGCTAATCCAATGAAACAAGAAGAACCCTGGGTTCAACACCACGGTCACTCGGACCCATCGGACTCAAGCTCCGTCGAGTCGATCACCGGAGAAGCGGGGCGGGATTCTCCATTGCGGGTACGCCATTCTAGGGACCTGAAAATGTTTACCATGACGGGTTGAGATAAAATCTCGGCGAGTTCTTCCCCCTAAGCCCCGGTTAGTACGCCAACTCAACCCGGGTATCTCTCCGTAATCACCCCTCACTCAACCCACAACAAATAACCAAAACCAAACAACAGCCAACAACAAACAAGGCAACCAACAATCATATTCGGCTCGGTCCGCATGCAACCTTACCCGATATGCCATACCCGCACGTCGAATCTCATACAATGCAAGCAAGGCACATGGCCGTTAGATGACACAATTCATCAATCACATGCGAGTCGCGTCACAAGCGATCTCACCGGCCATTGCCACACCCCGCACGATGTCAACTCATGCGTGCGTACCACAAATCATCACGACATCAAGAGCATGCGAATAATCGAGCATCTCACACAACTTTCTCATGTCTCACACTCACACATGCTCCGATTATTAACGACCCCTCCCTAGGCTAACGGCACAACCTTATAGTTGGCGGTTCTCGGCTAAACCAGCTTTGTCCTCTTTACCTCGAGGCACGGCGACGTCAAGGGTTATCCCTTCCCTCGACGGCATTCCCGAAGGAGCACAAGACCCGCCCACTACCGCAGTCCCACAACGACGACAGAACATAGGACCCGCCCACTACCGCATCCGTCACATGTAGAACCCCCCCATCGGGCATCCGACCGAAGTCGCGATTAAACGGCCACGGCACAACCCCATAAGGGATTGGCGGTCTTCCGGCAACGCCGGGTTCCCTCTCTTAATGTGATCATGCAACACATCATCAAATAATCCATTTATATCTTTGCTCTGTCATATATGCAACATCATCCATGCTCATACGATATGCCATTTCAGATAACTCACGCAATATGTCATGCGATCTCACTCGACAATTCCAAAATCCAAATCCAACCAACACTCGATCACGCATTTCATCATCAATCATGAGTATAATTAACAATCGGCACTTCAATTAATCATAACAATCAATAGCACATCAAATTCAGACAAAAATTAGCTTCCGGATGAACAGTGCCGTGTGAACGAATCGTGAACAATGCTCGTCGTAATCGTGAACAGTAATTATGAATAGTGATTTTTCGGAAATTCAATTAATTAAAAAATTTAATCCAGAAATTAAACAAAACATTAATTAAAACTATTAATCAATTCAATTAAAGCAAATCATGCTTAATTAATCACATAAACACAATTAATCCCAAATTAAGCACAATTAAGCTAAATAAGCAAAATTAAGCTAATCTTAAATCTATCTAACCACCTATCTTAGGGCTAATACAACTTAATTAAACCCCTTAAACCAAGATTAACACTAACTAACCAACCCTAAGCAAGTTTAGGCACTAAATAGGGATTAGGAGCTAAACTCACCCGTTAAGCGGGCCGGCGACACGGACGCGGCGGCGGCGACGAACCCGACACCCGGGGACCTCTACCACGACGATCCAAGGCAGTCCCGGGGCTGGAACAGCAGCAACAAACTCGGAATACCCACTGCAACACTGAAAATTGCACTGCACAGGAGGCAAGTTACTGACCGAAGGAAAACGGGCTGCCCGGAGCTCCGGCGAGTGACGGGCCAGCGACTGGCAGCACCTGGGGGTCGAGGGGGAACCACTTGTGATTGGTATGGGTGGTGGTTTGGCCGGAAATGGAGAGAAACGGAAGAAAAGGCGGAACAAAGTTGTTGTAGGCGGAATAGTGACGGTCCAGCCGGCGGTGGCTTTCGGCCGGAATACGGGACGACCGGCAGATCTTTCCGGCGATCGGCCGACGTTATCTGAATGGAAATTCTCTTCTGAACACAACGGCGGGTGGCAGGAGACGAGATTCCAACGGGAAGGCAATGAACAACTCAGATTTTGGTGAAATGTCAAACTGAAAAACAGAAGGAATGAAGGAAAACCATGGGAGAGAGGTGCTGCGATTTTGGAGAAGATGAAGAGGAGAGAGAGAGTGAAGTGAAGGCTGAAGGATAAGCCTTATCCAAGCCATCAAGGCTTGCCCCACTTGCCAAACAATGACCTCATCTTATCTTTCTTCCTTTTTGACTTTTCTTCAAAATATCCAAGGGCATTTTGGTCATTTCCACCTTGCACATTTCCCAATATGTCCTTGGGCTGAAAATGGAGGGCGGGCCTAGGAAATGGGCTTGAAAATGAATAGGAACAGGCTCGGGAATTTATTGGGCTTGAAATGGCTGGTTTTAGACAATGGGCTCGGAAGGGTAAATGGTCGGTTTGGCCCAACGGGCTCACTCGCTTGCCTTGGGCCTTCCATGGTGGCTGTCCCACCTTGGGCGTGAGGCCCACACTGTTCTTGCCCGGCCCACATCCTCGTAGGCTTGTTTTCTTGGTCCGAAAATCCCTTTTCCAAATACTCGGCTCAACCGGCAGTGTCGATTGTCTAAGAAGCATCGTCCAAAAGTCCTTCTCGAGCATTCCCGAAAATTTGAAGTCCAATCTTGGATTCTCATGCCTTGTCAATTTCGCCCGAATGCCATTTTGGTACTACTCAAACTGACAGGCGGCTTCGAGGATTCACGCGTAATCGACTCGTGCCAATTCACGTTCAAGACTTCTCGACACATGAACGTCCTTGACTACATGAAATTTCGAAGAATCGATTCTTATTTCAAAGTACGCGATTATCAAGGATCGACATAGGGCCGTTCGCGGGTTCGATAATAGTAGACGGAATCACTCGTCGTCCCATTATTTTTGTCCGCGAATCGACTTCTAGTCGACCTAAAGAATCTCCTCAAATCGGCAATTCCATGCATGACTAGTGTCGTTAAGGATCAAAGACTTTCCTTACTCAAGTCTCACGGTCTAGTCGCAAAAGATTTTCCCAAGTCAAGTTCTTTAGTCGCACGAGTTCTGTCCGTACGTTCATTAGCCTTTCCTTCAAGGTCAGCTGAAGTATCTTGGAAGAGTGATCTGCAACCGAGTGAGATCAACCAACAATGAAGCGGTTTACGAAATTAATCCGCTCGAACTTTCTCCCTAAAAGGACTCGAATTTCAGGATGTTACACCCGCATCATCCATCGTGACGTGAGTTGTTCAAAAATATTGTTGAACGAGGAATTCGGGCCAGTTTTAGGAGACTTTTGCTTGGCCAGAATCATGAAAAAGAGGAATATTGTAGTGGGAAACGTCGAATGGTCCATTGACCGCCGGCCTGTTGAGCGGTCCATTAGACATACGCCTTCTTTTCCATGGCCATATCCCCACAACGCTACCGTGATACTTCCGTTAACGCCACCGTGTGCCCATACAGGGTACGTAGCTCCAGAGTACTTGGCTACAGGCAAATGTACATGGCGGGTTGAGCGGTCCATTAGACATACGCCTTCTTTTCCATGGCCATATCCCCACAACGCTACCGTGATACTTCCGTTAACGCCACCGTGTGCCCATACAGGGTACGTAGCTCCAGAGTACTTGGCTACAGGCAAATATACTTGGCTATATGCTTCTCGAGCTCATCACAGGAAAGCTGCTTTCTAATCAAGGAATTGGAGGTCTTCACCCAGCTGATTGGATGAGAGAATATGTAGAAGACAACATCTTGGAAACAATCGTTGATCCCAATTTGCAGGGTAGCTACTTGAAAGACGAAGCAGGGTTGGTTCTCCGATTGGCATTGCTCTGTGTACGAATGAATCTAGCAAAACGACCAAAAATGTCCGAGGTGGTCAGCGTGCTTGAGCACTCGTGTCATGATACGAGGATTCCCAGTGAAGTTGATTCTCAGTTGGATTATACTTTGAATCTTGCACTCTTTATCACTCCTTCCGGCCTTCTCCATCTTCATTAGATTGCGTAACGTCATCTCACTTACTTTTGCTTTAATATTTAGCTTCGAGGTTTTAGTTATCATTCCCCTTATACGTTCATCAGGGTCTTGGAACTTCTAAATCCCCAAATCATGTTTATCCGAGTCATTATGCCTGTTGCCTCCATTACTCGCATTGTGTGACTAAAATCTTTGTTATCGCCCTTCTGCTCGTGGAACGACATGTACTGACTTTTACATATATATCTGGATTATACTAAGAGTTTCAGTTGGAATATTCCTCAGAGGAGTTAATATGTGGGGGATAGGATCTTTGATGAGGTAAATTGAACTCTAATCGTGCTCAATCAGGCAAGAAACGCTTGCTACTGATCTAGAAATGATTTCTCCTGATCGTGGGGTCTATCATCAACTGGTCATGAATGAAGGACTTTCAATATTCCAGGGGATTGATTAAAACAGTGTGGGTGCTTCAGCGATTTCCCGACTGTGGAGACTGAACTAAAACCTAGCTTGCCGACGCTGTAGCAAATATTAGCTTCAATTCAATCATTGAAAGATAGGAGGCTTTTTCAGGTGGTCCTTGGTTTGAAAAAAGAACACCACCAAAAGCATGGCAATGTTGAAAGGGCCGACTGAAGGAATTGTGGGAGTACCAAACACAACAAGTGCCAAAACTTGGTAATGGAAACATTTAAGTGCCAAAAGTTTCTAAATATGTACTTCTTCTTTTTTATGCCCAGGAACCGTCGTACAGTCGGCAGCCGTAGGGGTGTCAAATAAACCCATCCAACCCGACCCGAATATGACCCAAACACGAAATAAGTATGGTACATGTTTCGGGTTTTAATATTGTTTGGGTAACAATTATAAACATAAATAAAATACATGTTTTTAGTCAAGTTAGGGTCGGAACATTGTTCCGACCCAA
Organism: Corymbia maculata; assembly: GCA_014182735.1. Taxonomy (NCBI): domain Eukaryota; kingdom Viridiplantae; phylum Streptophyta; class Magnoliopsida; order Myrtales; family Myrtaceae; genus Corymbia; species Corymbia maculata. The sequence continues at coordinate 14,166,476 of CM024692.1, read as the reverse complement.
ACACATTAAAAGCTTCAATCCAAACACACCCACCCAAGCTATTTCTTTTACAACTCCTTCTACTCGCAACTCATTCAGCACGTCTCATCTCACGGGTTCGTCGTTGTCGCCCGAACCCAATCTCTCTCCCCCTCCCCCTCTCTCTCCCCATCTTCCATATGATTTGCTTTTTTTTTCGCGGCCGACGCAAAACTTTAGATGAGAGAGTATTATCTATCTATGGATATGTTCACGAACGAGTTGGACGAGGCATTGCGGCGTCACGTAAAAACATTTCGAATTCTTTTTGTCATATTTTTTATTAAAAAATTATCTGTCTGTGGAGATGATCATGAACAGGTTGGACGAGATCTCGCGGCGTCACGTAAAAGCATTTTGAATTCCCTTTATCATATTTTTTATTAAAAAATTATTTGTTTGCGGAGATGTTTACAGACGGATTGGACGAGACCTCGCGACATCACGTAAGAATATTTTGAATTCCCTTTGTCATATTTTTTATTAAAAAATTATCTATTTGCGGAGATGTTCATGGACGAATTGGACGAGGCATCGCAGCGTCACGGTTCATGGACGGGTTGGATGAGATATTGCGGCGTCACGTAAGAGCATTTCGAATTCACTTTATAATATTTTTATTAAAAAATTGTGATATTTTTTAATAAAAACCCGAAACCCGACCCGAATCGACCCGTTTTTTTTTTTGCTTCATGTTTTATGCATTTCGGGTCAGGTCGGGTCGGGTCAAATGACATGACTCTTATTGTTCAGGTTGGGTCGGGTAACATCAAGACCCGACCCGACCCGACCCGTTAACACCCCTAGCAGCCGCCGACATAAACCCGGGGCGTACTAGCTGGTGGCCCACCTTCTAGATACCCCACTTAAGTTGCGCAATGAGGATGAGGAGTTTTGAACTCCTACCCTCCGGCAGAGGGGTCGGAGCGCGAACCAACTCGTCCACCTCGAGGTGGGTTTCGAAATATATACTTCAGTGTTACTTTTTTTGAAAATTGGGACATTTAAGTGCAAAGTCCGATGAAGATAATTGGAAATCCAGCCAAACTTATTTTTAATAATATAAGTTGTTTACATGTCACGCCGAAAAACTAACTTAGCAATGAATGTGCAAAACAAAGTCATTTTGCCCCCAAAGTTGAATTTTAATGTAAATATTAATTAAAATAAATTTAAAAGAACTAAATTTAAAAATAAAAAAGGGAGCTGCCAGCGGTGTTCAGCAAGGGCTGTGTAGCCAACCCTTTCCCTTCCTTCTTTTTTTTTAAAATAAATTTAGTTTTAATTTAATTTAATTAATATTTATATTAGAAATCAAATCCAAGGCAAGTTTTAGACTTATCTAGCCATGCTTGCACCAAAAATGACATCATTTTGGCTTATCTCACCAGAAAAATGTCATGTCAGTAGTTTGGTCAGAATTTCTCACCATTGACACTTAAGTATTCCATTCTTCTCAATTTTAGCACTTCAGTAAAGGAGCTGAGCATGATATCTAAGCCTTTGCTAACACCTGCTTGTGTCTTTGAATGACTATAACCTGCTCGAGCTACTGAAGACTTTGCTTGTGATTCATGGTAGCTCCTAGCTATTTCAGCATCTCTCCTGTAACTTTTTTGTGTTTTTGGTTACGAAGAAATTATACCAAGTGGTTCACTGTCATTGAAACAACTGAAGATCTTCTAAATTCTTAATTAATGACAGCAATGACAACGCACTTTGAAAAAAAATATATGCAAGTCTCTCAACTAGGGCATGACTATAGTTAAAAAGGCTGCTCGCTTGCAGGACAGAGACATCATCTCGGTCCTGATAGCTCACTGTATCAAGATCAGATGCTAAGTCAGGGAGGGTGCTCCATGATTGAGAACCAATTTCACAGAAATCAAATAGCTGGGCCTAAGGCTAGAGCCAGTTTGATTAATTTTTAGCCTCATACTCATCATAGTCTCCTCTCAAGCTCGGATCAATCAGACCTCCCAACTCAATATGTTCCAGAAAATCTTATAACTGCCCACATCCATTGAATCCTTGATCTGACAAAAGATCAAGCGGCTTGAAACCAGAGACAAGCCTTGAGGAGCACCATCCCGAATCCAAAGACATTGCTCTTTGCCGAGAGTTCCCCTCGCATCTGTACTCCAGAGCCATATATCCATATGTACCACCACATACTCTAAAGGTAATGGAAACCTCTTCTGATCTTTCCAGAGCCAAAAAAGGCCTCTCATGGTTGTTCACTGCTTCAATTTCAGCCATTTGGGGGAGTGCTCAGGCACCTTTCAATTTCTGGAGCTGCCTGTTCCAATCTTCGTGATTCATGAATTTTGCCAAGCTGAAGTCCCCAATGAGAGGTTCGAAGTTCTCATCCAACAAAATGTTTGGAGGCTTTATATCACGGTGAATTATCTGAAGACTGCAACCCTCGTGAAGATAGGAGAGCCCTCTCGCTACTCCTAAGGCAATGTGCATCCGTGTTGGCCAATTGAGAGGTGGCTGCAATGCAGGGTGCTCCCCCAAATGGGAAGCCACATTTCCGTTGGCCGCCAATGAATATACCGGGAACTCTACCCGTTGTAACCTCACCTTTCTTTTCTTGACAGGTTTTTGTGGTTGTGTTGAACCGCAAAAGCCGAGTATTTGGATTAGATTCCGGTGCCTGGCCATACTCCCAACCTCCACTTCAGCATAGCCGGATAGACGGGCACATTTTTTTATCGCCACCCGAGATCCATCGCACAAAGTTCCTCTGTAGACCTTACCAAACCCACCTTCGCCCAAAACATTCTCTTTGGTGAAATTGCCAGTCGTGACTTTCAGTTCATGGTAAGTAAATTTCCGAAGCTGTACCTGGGGCCAAAGCAATTGGAGATTCGAGTTGTCGGAGGATTTCTTCGGCCTCCAACAAGAACCCTCAATGGCAGGGGCAGCGAACCCGAGAGAAACGCCTTCAGCGGCACTGCCCGCAACAGCCATGACTCGGGTGAAGCTCTTGCCAAGGGGAAGGCAAACAGTGGACGACGGAGGACTAGGCTGCACAAACAGAGTGGAAACATTCACATCCTCGGTGAGATCAATGGTGTAAAATTTGAGAACCATCTTTCTAATGCAATCAGTATTGCCGGTTACAGTTTGCTCACGCTCTGAAAGGGTGGAAGATTCGATTTAAATGGAGCCTATACCCCCGGATTGACGCCAACCGGGTTGTTTTAGGTAACATCCTGAAGGTACCTTGTGCTGAACTTATTAGCCCCGAAAGCATCCCTGAAATTTTTCTTTTCTCCGTGTTGCGACAAGTCGAAACCAAATCGTGTTGCAACTTAGCGTGGAATGGTGAGGGTGCAAGACGACGCGCTGAGGCTTCGCATGGATCCTTCTAGTAGGGAGACTCGGCGTGAGGTCAAAATCATTTCCTAGATCAATTCATATGAAAAGCACGCATACCAACTCAAGATCGATTACTAATGTTGGTAATCCTGCAAAAATCAACGATAATAATTCTATGCATAGACAGATTTTGGATTGGAATGAATGTTGGGGATTTCTTTTTAGATGGAAAAAAGTTCTTGATAGAATTAAGATTAAACTTAGGCTCCATTCGTTTCATAAACTTAAGTGATTATTTTTCTCCGATTTGGGCACTTAAATATGCTGGCGAAAAGTTATGGTACTAAAGTGAGCACTGTATATAAGTTATGATATTGATAGTGCACTTTTCTCTTGTAAAATTTGAAAACCATCTTTCTGATGCAATCAATATTGTCGGTATGTGTCTATATGGTTTACGCTCTGAAAGGGTGGAAGATTTGATTTAAATGGAGCCTATGCCACCGATTTGACATCAACCGGGTTGTTTCTAGGTAACATCCTAGAAGTAACTGCTGCTGAACTCATTAGACCCGAAGCATACCTGAAATTTTTCTTTTCTCCGGGTTGAAACAAGTCAAACCAAATCCTGTGGCAACTTCATGTGCACCGGTGAGACCAACCAAAAAATAAAAAAAAAAAAAAAGTGCATCGATGAGGGGTGCGAGACTACGCACTTACGCTTCGCATGGGTCCTACTAGCAGGGAGACGGTGCGATGACAAAATCAATTCCCAATCGACTCATCATAAAAACACACATACTGATTCAAGAGCGACTACTAATGTTGATAATCTTGAAAAAAATCAGTGGTAAGTGCCTTTGTGTGGAGACGTTGCCCAATTTTGGGTGAAGTTCAATAACAAATTTTCTTGCATGTTCTTTCTATTATATTCTTTTGTCATTATATTTTACCTATTCAGATTATTTGCTTGTGTTATTTTTCTGGAATCCATATGCGATTCCTAACACGACTTTTCTGATTTTTTTTGCTATGAAGAAATTATAGCATGTGGTTCACTTTCGTTGAAATAAATGATGATCATCTAAAATCACTATTAACGACAGTGATGACAACAGCACATTGACCGAATTCTAGAGAAAAGGGAAGCGGGTGTTTCTCGACTAGTGCATGAATATAAAACAAATGTATAACGCTAAAGCTGCTCGCTTCCCGGACAAAGGCATCATCTTGGTCCTGATAGTACAAAGTCAGTAAGGGTGCTGCCACATTGAGATGCAGAGTGAGTGTGGGTGCTGCCAGGATGAGAACTACTATCCCAAGCGAGTACTATCTCCTTTTTTCACTCTCCCATCTGTTGACTAAGCTGCTTCCTCTGAGAATTTGGACTGCCTCTGACATTGTGGGTCGTTTTGTCGGTGACTCTTGGATGCACAAGAGAGCCAGTTTGCTAATTTTTGGCCTCATTCTCGTCGTAGTCTCCCTCAAGTTCGGATCGATCAGACATCCCAACTCGTTATGTTCCACAATATCTTTCATCCGCTTAGCATAATTGATTCTTTCTGGGATATCCTGCCTAGAATCAAAATGCCTCAAACCAGATATGAGCTCGAGGAGCACCTCCCCAAATGCGTAGGCATCAGTCTTTACTGAGTACATCCCAAGCATTATATACTCCAGAGCCATATATCCATATGTACCACATATTTTATTGGTGGTGTATAACTCAGCTGATCTTTCCAGAGCCAAAAAGGGCCTCTCATGGTTGTTTGCTGCTTCGGTTTCAGCCATCTGGTGTGGTGCCACAGCGCTTTTCGACTTCTGGATCTGCTGGTTCCAATCTTTGTGATCCATGAATTTTGCCAAGCCGAAGTCCCCAATGAGAGGTTCGAAGTTCTCATCCAACAAAATGTTTGAAGGCTTTATGTCGCGGTGAATTATCTCAAGACCGCAACCCTCGTGAAGATACGAGAGCCCTCTCGCTACTCCCAAGGCAATGTGCATCCGGGTAGGCCAATCGAGAGGGGGCTGCAATGCAGAGCACTTCCTCAAATGGGAGTCCACACTTCCGTTGACCGCCAGTGGATATACCAGCAGGTACTCCACCGGTTGTGTCCTCGCCTTTCTTTTCTTGACAGGTTCTTGTGGTTCCGTTGAATCGCAAAAGCCGAGTATTTGGATCAGATTCCGGTGCCTGGCCATACTCCCAACCTGCACTTCAGCACGAACCTGCTCTGCAGCATAGCCAGATGTTTGGGCACATCTTTTTATTGCTACCAGAGATCCATCTAGTAAAATTCCTCTGTAGACCGTACCAAACCCACCTTGGCCCAAAAGATTCTCTTTGCTGAAATTGCCAGTCGCGACTTGCAGCTCCTGGTATGTAAATTTCCGAAGCTGTACCTGAGGCTGAAGCAATTGGAGGTTCGAGTGGTCGGATGATGTCTTTGGCCTCCAACAAGAAACCTCGACGGCAGGGGCAGTGAACCCAAGAGAAACGCCTTCAGCAGCTCTGCCCATGACAGCCATAGCTCGGGTGCAGCTCTGGCCAAGTGGAAGGCAAATGGTGGACGACGGAGGAGGACTAGGCAGCGTGAACAGAGTGGAAACATCGACATCCTCGGTGAGATCAACGGTGTAAAATTTGAAAACCATCTTTCTAAAGAAATCAGTATATCTGTTATGCGTCTGTATGGTTCACGCTCTGAAAGTGTGGAAGACTCGATTTAAACGGAGCCTCTGCCCCTGGGTTCACGTCAACTGGGTTGTTTCTAGGCAACATCCTGGAAGGTACCTGCGCTAAACTTATTAGCCCTGGAAGCATCACTGAAATTTTTCTTTTCTATATGTTGTAACTACACCTGTCAAAATGAGTGTATATGACCCATTTAATATTTAAATGGGTCATAAATAGGTCAGACTTTTTTTTTGAATTACCTATAATGTGTTTAAAACTAAAGAAACTAAAAATATATGGATCTTTAATGGGTCAAAATTTAAATCTACTTAGAACCCAACTATCTTTACTCCTTTGAGAGGACTCATCTCCTCTCCTCTTTCAAATTAAAATACATGGGTCATTAATGGGCCAAATTTTCATTGACACTTGAAAAAAAAAAAAAAAAAATTTGGCACTTAAGTGATCTTTTTCCAAAAATCTTGGCACTTAAAAAATCATTTTTCAAAAAATTTAGCCCTTAAGTGACACATTAGTTAAAAGTTTTAATTAAAAAAGTCACGTGTTAATTTTGGCCTGAATATCTCGTCGGATGTACTTAAGTGATCATTTTTCTCTGATTTTGGCACTTAAGTGCGTCGGTGAAAAGTTATGACACCGCAAAATTACCAAAAAAGTCCTAAGCATATTGTAGTTGTGCCAATTCAGTCATAAACCTTTTTTTTTATTGATTCAATCCTAAACATTTTCCAATTATGCCAATTCAATCTATCCAACCAAATTTGACCGGGCGACACTAACGTGGACGCAAGCCAGCATCGGTGACAATATTTTAATAATATTTTCTAATTTTTCTAATTTTTTAGAATTTTTTTCTTTTCTTCTTTCCTTTTCTTTTTTGTCTCCTTCCTCACTTGCCTTCCCCACTATGGCGGTGGCCACCCTCTCCGACAACCCTCACCGACGGCGGCCTCACCCAAACTTGGGAGGCCCAAGGGCGCGGCAAGGCGACTTCGCTTGGATCTGGGCAAGGCTAGCCTCACCATGGCCTTGCCACGGGTGGAGGCGGCCTCACTTGTGGCTGGCAAGGCCATGGCATGCCTTAGGCGAAGGTCACTATTGCCTCGCCAACCACGGGCAAAGGCGCCTTCACCCGCGACAAATCTGGGCAAAGCCGCCTTGCCATGGCCCCCAGGTATGGGCGAGGCCACCAGTGAGGGTGAGGAGTCTAATGGGGGCCGCGACCACCGGCCACTAATGAGGGCTTTAAGGCCCTCGCGTAGTGACCAATAAGCCTCGTTGAAGCTAGCCAACCATCGATGCCGGGGGGGAGGCAAGGGAGGAAGGAGACAAAAAAGAAAAGGAAAAAGACATATAAATTAATAATAAAATCGAAAAATAATAAAAATATTTTTTAAATATTGGTGCCGGCACCGACCGACGTCCACATTAGCGCCGCCTAGCTAAGTTCGGCCAGATGAACTAAATTAACACAATTGCAAAAGATTTGGGATTGAATCGGTAAAAAAAATAGGTTTAAGACTGAATTGGATAAGTTTAGAACTTTTTTGGTAATTATCCCGTTATGACATTAAAGGCGTACACAAGTTATGGCACTAATAGTGCACTTCTCCCGTGTAAAATTTGAAAACCATATTTCTGGTGCAATCAGTATTGCTGACATGTGTCTGTATGGTAGGGAGAAAGATTTGATTTAAGTGGAGCCTGTGCCACCGGGTTGTTTCTAGGTAACATCCTGGAAGGTACCTGTTGCTGAACTTATTAGACCCGAAAGCATCCGTGAAAATTTTCTTTTCTCTGCATTGTAACAAGTCAAACCAAAATCCTGTGGCAACTTAACGTGCACCGGTGAGACCGACCAGGAAAAAAAAAAAAGTGCACTAATGAGGGGTGCGAGACTATGCGCTTACGCTTTACATGGGTCCTACTAGCAGGGAGACTTGGTGTGATGACAAAATCAATTCCTAATCGATTAATCTGAAAAATACACATACCGATTCAAGATCGACTACTAATGTTGATAATCTTGAAAAAAAATCACTGGCGAGTGCTTCTGTGCGGAGACGCAGGCCAAATTTGGGTGAAGTTCAACAACAAATTTTCTGGCGTGTTCTTTCTATTATATTTTTTATTATTATATTTTACCTATTCGGATTATTTGCTTGTGTTATTTTTTGGAATCCATATGCGATTCCTAACACAACTTTTGTCTGTATTTTTTGCTACGAAGAAATTATAGCATGCGGTTCACTATCATTGAAATGAATGATGATCTTCTAAAATCTCAATTAACGACAGTGATGACACAGCACATTGACCGAATTCTAGAGAAAAGGGAAGCGCGTTTCTCCGCTAGTGGATGACTATAAAACAAATGTATAATGCTAAAGCTGCTCGCTTCGCGGACAGACATCATCTCGGTCCTGATAGTACAAAGTCAGTGAGGGTGCTGCCACATTGAGATGCAGAGTGAGTGTTGGTGCTGCCGCATTGAGATGCAGAGTGAGTGCGGGTGCTGCCAGAATGAGAACTAATATCAAAAGCGAGTACTATCTCCTCTTTTTCACTCTCCCATCTGTTAACTAAGCTGCTTCCTCTGAGAATTTGGACTGCCTCTGACATTGTGGGTCGTTTTGTCGGTGACTCTTGGATGCACAAGAGAGCCAGTTTGACTAATTTCTTGGCCTCGTTCTCATCGTAGTCTCCCCTCAAGTTCGGATCGATCAGACATCCCAACTCGTTATGTTCCACAATATCTTTCATCCGCTTACTATAATTGATTCCTTCTGGGACTAGATGCTCCCTGGAACCGAAAGGCCTCAAACCAGATATGAGCTCGAGGAGCACCTCCCCAAATGCGTAGGCATCAGATTTTACCGAGTACATCCCATGCATTGCATACTCCGGAGCCATATATCCATATGTACCACATATTTTATTGGTGGTGTATAACTCAGCTGATCTTTCCAGAGTCAAAAAGGGCCTCTCATGGTTGTTTGCTGCTTCGGTTTCAGCCATCTGTTGTGGTGCCGCGCTTTTCGACTTCTGGATCTGCTGGTTCCAATCTTTGTGATTCATGAATTTTGCCAAGCCGAAGTCCCCAATGAGAGGTTCAAAGTTCTCATCCAACAAAATGTTTGAAGGCTTTATGTCGCGGTGAATTATCTCAAGACCGCAACCCTCGTGAAGATACGAGAGCCCTCTCGCTACTCCCAAGGCAATGTGCATCCGGGTAGGCCAATCGAGTAGGGGCTGCAATGCAGAGCGCTTCCTCAAATGGGAGTCCACACTTCCGTTGACCGCCAGTGGATATACCAGCAGGTACTCCACCGGTTGTGTCCTCGCCTTTCTTTTCTTGACAGGTTCCTGTGGTTCCCTTGAATCACAAAAGCCGAGTATTTGGATCAGATTCCGGTGCCTGGCTATACTCCCAATCTGCACTTCAGCACGAACCTGCACTGCAGCATCGCCAGATGTTTGGGCACATCTTTTTATTGCTACCAGAGATCCATCCAGCAAAATTCCTCTGTAGACCGTACCAAACCCACCTTGGCCCAAAACATTCTCTTTGCTGAAATTGCCAGTCGCGACTTGCAGCTCCTGGTATGTAAATCTCCGAAGCTGTACCTGAGGCTGAAGCAATTGGAGGTTCAAGTTGTCGGATGGTGTCTTCGGCCTCCAACAAGAAACCTCGACGGCAGGGGCAGTGAACCCGAGAGAAACGCCTTCAGCGGCTCTGCCCATGACAGCCATAGCTCGGGTGCAGCTCTGGCCAAGTGGAAGGCAAATGGTGGACGACAGAGGAGGACTAGGCGGCGTGAACAGAGTGGAAACATCGACATCCTCGGTGAGATCAACGGTGTAAAATTTGAAAACCATCTTTCTGAAGAAATCAGTATAGCTGGTATGCGTCTGTATGGTTCACACTCTGAAAGTGTGGAAGACTCGATTTAAATGGAGCCTCTGCCCCCGGGTTCACGTCAACTGGGTTGTTTCTGGGCAACATCCTGGAAGGTACCCGCGCTGAACTTATTAGCCCTGGAAGCATCACTGAAATTTTTCTTTTCTCCGTGTTGTAACTACATCTGTCAAAATAGGTGTATATGACCCATTTAAATATTAAATAGGTCATGAATGGGTCAGACACTTTTTTTTTAATCACCTATAATGGGTTTAAAACTAAACAGACTAAAATATATTGATCGTTAATGAGTCAAAGTTTAAACCTACTTAAAACCCAATTACTCTTTACTCCTTTAAGAGGACTCATCTCATCTCCTCTCTCAAATTAAAATACATAGGTCGTTAATGGGCCAAATTTTTTATGACAATATCATTTTTCAAAAAAATTGGCACTGAAAAATCATTTTTTTAAAAATTTGGCACTTAAGTGATCTTTTTCCAAAAATCTTGGCACTTAAAAAATCATTTTTCAAAAAATTGAGCACTTAAGTAACACGTTAGTTAAAAATTTAATTAAAAAAGTCACGTGTTAATTTTGGTTGGAATATCTCGTCGGAGGTACTTAAGTGATCATTTTTCTCCGATTTTAGCACTTAAGTACGTCGGTGAAAAGTTATGGCACCGCAAAATTACCAAAAAAGTCCTAAGCCTATTGTAATTGTGCCAATTCAATCATAAACCTATTTTTTTTATTGATTCAATTTTAAACATTTTGATTCAATATATCCAACCAAACTTGACCGAGCGGCACTAACGTGGACGACAATATTTTAATAATATTTTCTAATTTTTCTAATTTTTTATTACTTTTTTTTTTTTCTTTTTTTTTTTTTTTTTGTCTCCTTCCTCCCTTGCCTTCCCCCTACGGCGGTGGCCGCCCTCTCCGACAAGCCTCGCCGGCAGCCTCGCCCAAACCCGAGGGAGGCCCGAGGGCCGCGGCGAGGTGACTTCGCCCGGATCTAGGCGAGGCTAGCCTCACCATGGCCTTGCCACGGGCGGAGGCGGCCTCACTTGTGGCTAGCAAGGCCATGGCGAGCTTGGGCGAAGGTCGCCATTGCCTCGCCAACCGCGGACAAGGGCACCTTCACCCGCAACAAATCTGGGTGAAGTCGCTCGCCATGGTCCCCAAGTCTGGGCGAGGCCGCCAGCGAGGGTGAGGAGTCTAATGGGGGCCGCGACCCTTGCCGGCCGCCAACGAGGGCTTCACAGCCCTCGCGTAGTGACCAACAAGCCTCGTTGAAGCTGGCCAACCATTGCTGCCGGGGGAAGGCAAGGGAGGAAGGAGACAAAAAAGAAAAGGAGAAAAACATATAAATTAATAAATTAATAATAAAATCGAAAAATAAAAAAAAAATTATTTAAATATTGGTGCCGGCACCGGCCAACGTCCACGTTAGTGCCGCCCGGCTAAGTTTGGCCAGATGAACTAAATTAGCACAATTGCAAAAGGTTTGTGATTGAATCAGTAAAAAAAAAGGTTTAAGACTGAATTGGCACAATTGCAATAAGTTTAGGACTTTTTTGGTAATTATCACATTATGGCACTAAAGTGAACACCGTACACAAGTTATGGCACTATTAGTGCACTTCTCTCATGTAAAATTTGAAAACCATATTTCTGGTGCAATCAGTATTGCCGGCATGTGTCTGTATGGTTCACACTCTGGAAGGGAGAAAGATTTGATTTAAATGGAGCCTATGCCACCAGTTTGACGTCAACCGGGTTGTTTCTAGGTAACATCCTGGAAGGTGCCTGTTGCTGAACTTATTAGACCCGAAAGCATCCTTGAAATTTTTCTTTTCTCTGCATTGTAACAAGTCAAACTAAAATCCTGTGGCAACTTAACGTGCACCGGTGAGACCGACCAGGAAAAAAAAAAGTGCACTAATGAGGGGTGCGAGACTATGCGCTTACGCTTCACATGGGTCCTACTAGCAGGGAGACTTGGTGTGATGACAAAATCAATTCCTAATCGATTAATCTGAAAAATACACATACCGATTCAAGATCGACTACTAATGTTGATAATCTTGAAAAAAATCACTGGCGAGTGCTTCTGTGCGGAGACGTAGGCCAAATTTGGGTGAAGTTCAACAACAAATTTTCTGGCGTGTTCTTTCTATTATATTCTTTTATTATTATATTTTACCTATTCGGATTATTTGCTTGTGTTATTTTTTTGGAATCCATATGCGATTCCTAACACAACTTTTGTCTGTATTTTTTGCTACGAAGAAATTATAACATGCGGTTCACTTTCATTGAAATGAATGATGATCTTCTAAAATCTCAATCAACGACAGTGATGACAACAGCACATTGACCGAATTCTAGAGAAAAGGGAAGCGCGTGTTTCTCCACTAGTGGATGACTATAAAACAAATGTATAATGCTAAAGCTGCTCACTTCCCGGACAAAGGCGTCATCTCGGTCCTGATAGTACAAAGTCAGTGAGGGTGCTGCCACATTGAGATGCAGAGCCAGAATGAGAACTAATATCATAAGCGAGTACTATCTCCTCTTTTTCACTCTCCCATCTGTTAACTAAGCTGCTTCCTCTGAGAATTTGGACTGCCTCTGACATTGTGGGTCGTTTTGTCGGTGACTCTTGGATGCACAAGAGAGCCAGTTTGACTAATTTCTTGGCCTCATTCTCATCGTAGTCTCCCCTCAAGTTCGGATCGATCAGACATCCCAACTCGTTACGTTCCACAATATCTTTCATCTATAATTGATTCCTTTTTGGACTAGATGCTGCCTGGAATCAAAAGGCCTCAAATATGAGCTCGAGGAGCGCCTCCCCAAATGCGTAGACATCATTCTTTACTGAGTACATCCCATTCATTGCATATTCCGGAGCCGTATATCCACATGTACCACGTACTAGATTGGTTCTGTAAAACTCTGCTGATCTTTCCAGAGCCAAAAAGGGCCTTTCATGGTTGTTTACTGCTTCGGTTTCAGCCATCTGGTGTGGTGCCCTGGCGCTTTTTGACTTTCGAATCTGCTGTTTCCAATCTTCATGATTCACGATTTTTGCCAAGCTGGAGTCCCCAATGAGAGGTTCGAAGTTCTCATCCAACAATATGTTTGAAGGCTTTATGTCCCGGTAAATTATCTGAAGACCACAACCCTCGTGAAGATACGAGAGCCCTCTCGCTACTCCCAAGGCAATGTGCATCCGGGTAGGCCAATCGAGAGTGGGCTGCAACGCGGAGCACTCCCTCAAATGGGAATCCACAGTTCCGTTGACCGCCAGTGGATATACCAGCAGGTACTCTACCGATTGTGTCCTTGCATTTCTTTTCTTGACGGGTTTTTGTGGTTCCGTTGAATCGCAAAAGCCGAGTATTTGGATCAGATTCCGGTGCCTGGCCATACTCCCAACCTGCACTTCAGCACGAACCTGCACTGCAGCATCGCCAGATGTTTGGGCACATCTTTTTACTGCTACCAGAGATCCATCCGGCAAAATTCCTCTGTAGACCGTACCAAACCCACGTTGGCCCAAAACATTCTCTTCGCTGAAATTGCCAGTCGCGACTTGCAGCTCCTTGTATGTAAATTTCCGAAGCTGTGCCTGAGGCTGAAGCAATTGGAGGTTCGAGTCGTTGGATGATGTCTTCGGCCTCTGACAAGAAAACTTGACGGCAGGGGCAGTGAACCCGAGAGAAACGCCTTCAGCGGCTCTGCCCATGACAGAGATAGCTCGGGTCCAGCTCTTGCCAATTGGAAGGCAAATGGTGGATGACGGAGGAGGACTAGGCGGCGCGAACAGAGTGGAAACATCGACATCCTCGGTGAGATCAACAGTGTAAAATTTGAAAACCATCTTTATGATGACGTCAGTATAGCTAGTATGCGTCTGTATGGTTCACGCTATGAAAGGGTGGTAGATTCGACTTAAATAGAGCCTCTGCCCCCGGGTTCACGTCAACTGGGTTGCTTCTAGGCAACATCCTGAAAGGTACCTGCTGCTGAACTTATTAGCCCTGGAAGCATCCCTGGAATTTTTCTTTTCTCCGTGTTGTAACGAGTCAAACCAAATCCGGTTGCAACCTAACGTGCACCGGTGAGTGGTGCGAAACTACACGCTTACCCTTCGCATGGGTCCCACTAATAGGGAGGGAGACCCGGCGTGATGTCAAAATCATTTCCTAAGTCGATTCGTCTGAAAAGTACGCATTCTGACTCAAGGTTGATTACTAATGTTGATAATCTCGAAACAATCAGCAGTAATTTTTTGACGCGTGGACAGAGTTTGGATTGGAGTAGAAATTGGGAATTTTTTTTAGATGAAAAAAATTCACTACAGAATTAAAGTTGGACTTAGTCTAGAATTTTTCTATGAAATTAGAACATGAAATTGGCTTATATAAGTCTATAAAAAAATGATTGTGTTAACTTGTATATATTTTCCGATAAAAAAAGAACTTGTATATATTTTTCTAAAGGATTCCATCCATAACAATCAGTAAAAATTTCTAAATAATGACTTAAAGTGCCCTTATTTTCTCAAATAAAGATATGATGTAAAACTTATCTCAAATAAAAGCCTAAATTATCCTCATTTTCTCAAATAATGACCTAAAATTATTATACCGTTTCAAATAAGGCTCCGTTTGGCAACACTCATGTTTCTCTATTTTTCTGTTCTTTTGTTCCCTGGAATAGAAAAAGAATAGAAATCCGTTTGTTAATGCAAACTGATTTTTCTATTCTTGGGAATATAAAGTTGTTTCTGGGAATAGAAATGAGAAGTAAAAAAAAACTAATTTCTTATTTCTGGGAACAATTTCTAAAAATTATTTCTTGTGGACTACTCACCCCTATAGCACGCCACCACCACCCACCGCTTGCCGCCGACCGCCGGCCACCACCGTCGCTTGCCGTCGGTCGCGATCACCCCTACCCGCCGGCCGCAGTCACCGGTCTCGCCCACCCCCACCCGCTCGCCGGTGGCCGGGCCGCGCCCGCCACCACCCGCTCGCCACCGCTGACCGCCGGTCGCCGGCCTTCGTCCGACGGCCGACGACCCGGGCGTGACTAGAGGGTGGCGGCGGCCGTGGCGGCGACCGATCGCCGCCGTCATCAGGGAAAAAAGAAATAAAAACTTTGTGTCGATTCCAAACGCATTTTATTCCTTTTCTATTCCGAGAACAATAAATTTTTGTAGTTACCAAACGCCTTATTTTACCCATAAATTGTTCCAAGGAGTAGAAATAAAAAAAGAACTATTTCTCAAAAGAAACTGTTCCTAAGAGTAGAAATGTTACCAAACACACCCTAAGAGTCTAACCTTGCTAGCTTGCCAACCGGCTAAATATTCTAGCCACTCAGGGGTCTTTTCATCATAACAAAATTTAAATTTAAATTTAATTAGATTAAAAATTAAAAATGCTAAAAAAAAAAGACGCAAAAATAAAGGTAGGAGGCTCCCTCTCACCTGTGACTAGTTGCTGCCCCATTGCTATTGCTTGTAGGGTGGCAATGATGGGTGGTGGGGTTGCCAGTGACCCTAGTTGACTAAAGGTGAGGGCCTCACAAGTCCTCGCTAGAAATGGGAGAGGGTGGTCACCAGCCCTCACCCGAGCATCAGCAACCCCATCAGTGATGCGACAACCACAGGCGAAGGGCCTTTTGTGCATGTGCATGCATGTGTGTTTTTTTTTAAGTTTTAGTTTTGGTAATATGACATAAATAGTTTTTGAACTTCGGCTCAATGTGCAATATGATCATTTTATTTTTAATTTTTTCCATATAATTCCTAAACGTTAATCCAATTTGTAATGTAGTCCTTGAACTTTTAATTTGTTTTATGTTATCTATGAACTTTTGGTATATATTCAACGTAGTCCTTAAACTGTATGAAAATGTTCAATGTGATTACCCGTCTTGAATTAATGAAAAGGGAAAAAAATAGAAAAAAAAGGAAAAAATTTAAAAATTTTAAAAGACAAAATTTCCGTCCACCAACCAGTGAATGTAGGCCTTTTTTAAATATCAATATTGCCATTTTAGGCTCTTATTTACAAAAAGGTTTACCGTAAGCTCTTATTTGAGAAAATGAGGGCACTTTAGTGCCCTCTTTAAAACATTGTCCACTTCATGATGTCATTTAAGAAAATAATGATATTTCAAGTTTTTATTTGAAATTTTCCTAACAATCAAATACAAAGAACTATAAACTCCATCGTGCTGATACTTTTTCTCATGATATACAGAATTAAACTTGAAAAATCACAAATTCTTGATCAATAAACATAATTTTTTTGACCAAAAAGATCATTCTTTTTCTTTTTCTTTTGCAAAAAATATGATGGCCCAATGGGGTCTAGTTTTGATAAACATAAAGCATTTCAAAATATTTTCAATTTAGTTATAAATATTTTGACTTTTCAATAAATAAAGACACCACAAGTGACACATTTTTTGTGTAACGCTCACAAGAATGATATAATTTTTTTTTTCAACTATTAACTTTTCATAACTTCTAAAAAAACGTTCATTTATTTGAATGTTATAATTTTTAATTTATCATTTAAGTGTGGAACTTTAAAAAAAAAAAAAAAATTCGCTCGAGTGTCAAAAATTTATTGTGGTTAATACTTGTGATGAATGTTTTGAAAAGAATATGATACTTAAAGTAATCAATTGAAAAGTAACATGGTATTCTAAGTAATAAAAAAAAACATATGACAATCAAGTGAGGGCTATTAGGGCAATGATGGTGTCCTTTCCATGGCTTTGTAATGAATATTAAAAAAAATTAAATTACTCATGTAACTTCGTAAGCGGCTCTCCCTCGTCCTCAGCCGGTACTCCGAGGATGGCAAGTTCTCCGGCCTTGCCGCCCACGTCCTGGCTTCACCCTCCCTCCTGCTCGCTGCTCCCCCGCGCCCTCCTGTGGCGGCGGCTTCTCCGCCTCCTTCTTCTCTGCTCGAGTCGGTGTCGAGGCGCTTCTCGCTCTCCGAAATGGGCCGCGAGATCGCCGAGGGCCGGTTCGACATGGCAGCGTGCTGCGTCACGATGGTACCTTCGAGAAAGAAAGGCGAGTCCTTGGTCCTGCCCGGCTTGAAACTGAAGGTCTTGATCGAGGCCCTCAGGATGGTTCTGGAGGTCATATATGAAGACAGGTTTGCGACTTTTGCTTATGGCAGGTGGGTCGGCGTGGGCCGCCGCACGGCTATGCGATACTTGAAAACCTCTAGGCAAAATCCCAGCTGGTAATTCACTGTGAAATTTGACAGACAGAAGTTTGGTCGTGTACATGTGAACATATTGTGTAAGGTCATTGAAGAGAAAATCGACGATTCTCTTTTCATTGATTTGATAAGGAGGTTGTTTTGAGTGTGAAGCCGTGAGCATTGAATTGGGCGGGTGTTATTTGGGAAGAGGGTTCCCTCAAGAGAGCGGCTTGTGCCCAATTTTGATTAACGTGTACTTTAATGGACTTGACAAGGAAATTCAGGATTTAAGGCTTCGAAAGAATAAAGAGAATCTTAAGTTTGAGTCTAATGAGAATGTTTCAGATTCGACATCGAATGTGTTTTACTAGCCCGTGAAAGTGTGTGCAGTTAGTTACTTGGACGAGATGCTGTTTATAACATTGGGGTAAAAAAGTTTGACTCTGGATTTGAAGAATAGCTTTGTGAAGTACATAGAAGAGAAGTTGGAGTTGAAGGTAGATAGAGTGAGAACTGCAATTCCCAGCCCTACGATGGAAAAGATTTGAGTTCTTAGGGATGGAACTTCAGGCAGTCCCGCCTTCTGTTTTGCATCCCCCATTGTCAGAAAGAGCCAAGAGGGCTAGGAAGAAGTACCAAAGACAGAAGTATGCAGCAATGACAGTTCATGATTTGACGTGATTGTGTATTTCTATTAAATTTTACCATCAAATTACTGAATTGAATGATATATAACAATTGATAAATGTCAAAATCCACACTTGAAATTAAACGTCTCACCCCCAAATTCCCTTGAAAATGTATGGAATCGAACTTTCCAACTGTCCCTTTCCATGTATAAAGGATGGCCACTGAGCTAACCTCCAGTGGTTAAGCTCACTTTAATAATACTTTATGATCAATCTAGTGTTTAGTATCAAATTATGGCCACACTTAATGCCCTACTAGATTCCCCCTTGGTGTAGGCCTCCAAACAGGCGGTCTTGATAATGATATACATACTCACAACCTCTTGATTGGTTCAAAATATAACGAAAATGATCATAAAACTGCTAATCCATCCTTCAACAACCCACAAAACCCCAACATCCAATTCATAAATTCGGTTCACGAACCAAAGTATACAATCTTTCATAATTTTATTCATCAGACATCATACATTTTATATAGCATTTATCAAACAAGTTCATAAAAAATCAACTCACAAACTATTTCAAGAAACTTTGCTATGCCATTTAAAAGAATAAAATATGTATATAAAGAGATAATAATTCTTTTGCTCTTCGCAATTAGTTGAAGCAAAACCAAAACACTTAAAAAATTAGCTTGAAGGGCTTAAGTGAAACTTTTGGGCTTGGGGCTTATTGTTTTATTTTCTTACGTGTCCAATTCTCACAATGTGCGGATCGGATTCTTGCTGCTGCTTCCGATTTGGCTAAGGTTTTTCTCCATTTGCAAGTGAGAGAGAAAGTGTTCATTGGATTATATATACGAAAATAGTATCAACTCATAAGAGGCGCATTTGACAAAAGGAGAAGGATAGAAGAAGGAGCAACTTCCGATGGGCTTTTAGGATGACACAAGGAGAAGGACAGAACCGAATTGCAGGCCTAACAAGAAGAGAGCATTCATTGGATTATATATACGAAAATGGTATCAACTTATAAGAGGCACATTTGACGTAACGATACTGTTTAAAACTAGAAATCCAATGTTAAGCATGCTCTAAAATGAGAGACCTCTTAGAAAAGTGCCTACTAGACAAAATAGTCATGTCAGTATAGGACGGGTCAAATCAGACAATATCTCAAATGAGTTAATCCAAATGTGTCACAGTACCTATAGTTGAAATTGATATAGTCATTATGTCAAAATTTTGAATTTTCAGCTGCCTAGGGACGCAAATTTACACTTGCAAGTAGGGGTGTCAAAAAAACCCATCAAACCGAACCCGAACATGACCCGAACACGGCCCGAACACAAAATAAGTATGCTACATGTTTCAGGTCTTAATATTGTTTGGGTAACAATTATAAACACAAATGGAATATATGTTTTGGGTCAAGTTAGGGTCGGAACAATGTTCCGACCCAAACACATTAAAGGCTTTAACCCAAACACACTCATCTAAGCTATCTCCTTTATAATTCATTAAATTCGCAACTCATCCAGCACATTTCATCTCACGGGTTTGTCGTCGTCGTCGCCCCTTAGGTCGGGCCCCATCAATCTCTCTCCCCCTCTCTCTCCCCATCTTCTATATGATTTGCTTCTTTTTTGCAGCCGACACAGAACTTTAGAGGATGGAGTATTATCTGTCTACAAAAATGTTCACGGACAAGGCCTCGTGGCGTCACATAAAAGTATTTCGAATTCCCTATGTCATATTTTTTATCAAAAAATTATATGTTTGCGAAGATGTTCACGAACAGGTTGGACAAGGCATCGCAACGTCACGTAAGAACATTTCGAATTCTTTTTGTCATAATTTTTTATTAAAAAATTATTTTTCTGCAAAGATGTTCACAGACGGATTGGATGAGACCTCGCGATGTCACGTAAGAACATTTCGAATTCTCTTTGTCATAATTTTTTATTAAAAAATTATCTGTCTGCAGAGATGTTCACGGACGAGTTGGACGAGGACTTGCAGCATCACGGTTCACGGATGAGTTGGACGAGGTCTCGCGGCGTCACATAAGAGTATTTCGAATTCCTTTTATAATATTTTTTATTAAAAACTATTATTATTTTTTAATAAAAAACCCGAAACCTGACCCGACCCGAACCGACCCGTTTTTTTTGCTTCATGTTTTATGCATTTCGGGTCGGGTCGGATCGGGTCAAATGACATAACCCTTATTGTTCAGGTCGGGTCGGGTAACATCAAGACCCGACCCGACACGACCCGACCCATTGACACCCCTACTTGCAAGTAACAAATAATATAATGAAGTCAGACTATATCAAGATAGTGCCATTTCTATTTTCGTGTGAAGCTCACCACCTTAGCTAATGAGAACTTGGAGTTTCAACGTCGTTCACCTATTATTGTTTTGTTGGGCCCATTCAGCGTTGGCGGTCATTGTAGTCAAAGTGAAGTAAAATTAGCCCAAGGATATAACCAAACCTAATGCTACTGAGTAATGGGGTCCTGAGCAAAGCCTTAACCGATTCTTGTAATTGTTAATGCAGCAATGCCTTTCAAACTCCTAGACATCATCATAGCATGATAGTGCTTGCTATGAAGGAAAAATCCAAACGCAAACCAGAGCCCAATTTGTTATGAAAGCGAATACACGGAAGCCTCGCTTAAATACATGTGATCAGCGAGGCAGGATTTGTCACGTATGGAATTGCTACTGTGTTTGATCTATACACATGATTGTCCAAGCCATTTCTAACACCTGGTTTTGTCTTTGAAAACCATAAGCTGCTCGAGCTCCTAAAGACTTTGGTCATGAATCTTGATAGCTACTATTTTAGCTATTTCAGCATCTCATGTGACTTCTGTTTGTATTTTTTATTACGAAGATATTATACCAAGCGGTTTATTGTCATTGAGCTGAATGATGATCTTTTAAGATCTCAATTAACGATGGTGATGACAAAAGCACATTGAAAGAATTCTAGAGAAAAAAGAAGCACGTGTTTCTCGACTAGTGCATGACTATAATAAAAATGTATAATGCTAAGGCTGCTCGCTTCCAGGACAATGGCATTATCTCGGTCCTGATAACTCCTCTGGATCAAGATGAGATGCAGAGTCAGTGAGGGTGCTGCCTGATTGAGAAAGAACTTGCCAGAAATCAAGTACCATCTCTTCTTTTTCACTCTCATCTGTCATCTAAGCTGCTTCCTTTGAGAATTTGGACTGCCTCCGACATTGTGGGTCATTTTGTTGGTGAATCTTTGATGCACAAGAGAATCAGTTTGACTAATTTCTTAGCCTCATTCTCATCAGTCTCCCCTCGAGTTGGATCAATCGGACATCCCAACTCGTTGTGTTCCAGAATATCTTTCACCCGCTTAATATCATCGATTCTTTTTGTGGGTCGATGCTCCAAAAAATCAAGAGCCCTCAAACCAGAGATGAGGTAGAGGAGCACCACCCCAAATGCGAAGACAGCATTCTTTGCTGAGAATTGCCCATATAGTGCGTACTCTGGAGGGAGATATAAAAATGACCAATTATATGATTGGTACTGTAAAACTCTGCTGGTCTTTCCAGAGCAGCCATCTGATGTGGTGCCCTGGCACTTTTCGACTTCTGGATCTGCTTATTACAATCCTCATGATTCACGAATTTTGCCAAGCCGAAATCCCCAATGAGAGGTTCGAAGTTCTCATCCAACAAAATGTTTGAAGGCTTTATGTCCCGGCGAATTGTCTGAAGACTGCAATCCTCTTGAAGATGCAAGAGCCGTCTCGCTACTCCCAAGGCAATATGCATCCGGGTAGGCCAATCGAGAGGGGGTTGCAATGCGGAGCACTCCCTCAAATGAGAAGCCACATTTCCGTTGACCGCCAATGGATATACCAGCAGGTACTCTACTGGTTCTGTTCTTGCCGTTCTTTTCTCGACAGGTTTTTATGGCTCCCTCCAATCACAAAAGCCGAGTATTTGGATCAGATTCCGGTGCCTGGCTATACTCCCAACCTGCACTTCAGCATCGCCAGATTGTTGGGCACATCGTTTTATTGCCACCAGTGACCCCATCTAGCAAAATTCCTCTGTAGACCGCACCAAACCCACCTTGGCCCAAAACATTCTCGTTGCTGAAATTGCCAGTCGCGACTTGCGGCTTCTGGTACATAAATTTCCAAAGCTGTACCTGAGGCTTGAAGCAATTAAAGGTTCGAGTCGTCGGATGATCTCTTCAGCCTCCAACAAGAAACCTCAATGGCAGGGGCAGTGAACCCGAGAGAAACGCCTTCAGTGACTGCCCATGGCAACCATAGCTCGGGTGCAGCTCTTGCCAAGTGGAAGGCAAATAGTGGACAACGGAGGAGGACTAGGTGGTGCGAACAGAGTGGAAATCAATTGTGTAAAATTGAGAGAAGTGCATTATCAGTGCCACAAGTTGTGTACAGTATGCACTTTGTTATAACTTTTTGGCGGTGCACTTAAGTATTAAAATCGGAGAAAATTGACTACTTAAGTATCATCGCCGATCTGCTTAGCCAGAAATCATATGTGGCCTTTTTTATTAATATTTTTAGCTGACATGGTTTGCCAGTACATGGGGATACTGAACAACGTTATTTAACCAATTTTTCGCAAATCACTTGAGTGCCAAATTTTTAAAAAAACTCATTTTTTTCAGTGCCAAGATTTTTGAAAAAAGATGACTTAATTACCAAATTTTTGAAAATTGATTTTTTCAATGCCAAATATTCGTTGACATTGAAAAATCATTTTTCAAAAAATTGGCACTAAAAAATCATTTTAAAAAACATTTCGCATTTAAGTGACCTTTTCCAAAAATTTTGGCACTTGAAAAATCATTTTTCAAAAAATTTAGCACTTAAAAGTGATTCACAAAACCCGGAATAACATTATTTTCTGTGGTAATACCTTATCCATCCCATCTATGAAATCCCTCATTATAAAAGTAGTCAAGGATAAGGCAATGTCGTTTAGTAGTGTTGAAGATACTCCTAGCAATAGGAGGCTACAACATAGCTAGGGACTAAACCCGGCTATTTTTGCTATTGGTGGCAATTGATCCTCTTTTGAGCTTTATTGTAGCCTTGTTATGTATGGTATCCCTTGTCTTTGACTTTGGTACCACTCCACTCACTTAACATGTTGTTATGGTGAGTGTAGCGGGTGCCGAGTGTCCTTAGTGCTGTAAAGCTTGCTAGTTGAAAAGTTATACATATCTTACCTTACCAAAAAAAAGAAAAAGAAGAAAGAAGTGATTCACGAAAAGTTGGTTAAACAAGTTAAGTGACACTTCAACTTAAAAATTTAATTAAAAAAGTCACGTGTTAATTTTGGCCGGAATATCTCGTTGGAGGCACTTAAGTGATCATTTTTCTCCGATTTTGACACTTAAGTGCGCCGGTAAAAAGTTATGGCATAGCAAAATTACCAAAAAAGTTATAAGCTTATTGTAATTGTGTCAATTCAGTCCTAAACTTATTTTTTTATCAATTCAATTCTAAACATTTTGTAGTTATGCTAATTCAGTCCATCCAGCCAAACTTGGCCGGCACTAATGTGCACGCAAGCCAGCATCATCGACAATATTTTAATAATATTTTTTTATTTTTTTCCTTTTCTTTTTGTCTCCTTCCTCCCTTGCCTTCTCCCTTGTGACAGTGGCTACCCAGCTCCAGCAAGCCTCGCCAGCCACGGGGTGAGGGCTACAAAGCCTTGCCGGCGGTCTCGCCCAAACCAGGGGAGGCCCAAGGGCTGTGGCAAGGCGACTTCACCTAGATCTGAGCAAGGCTAACCTCACCATGGCCTTGCCATGGGCGAAGGCGACCTCACCCGCGACTGGCGAGGCACTCTCCAACTGCGGGCAAGGGCACCTTCACCCGTGGCAAGATCTAGGTGAAGCCGCTTGTTGCAACCCCCAGGTTTAGGCGAGGCCATCAGCGAAGGTGGGGAGTCTGACGGGGGCGCGACCCTTGTCGGCCGCCAACGAGGGCTTCACGGGTTATCTGTTTGTGTTATTTTTCTGGCATGTTCTTTCTATTATGTTCTTTTGTCATTATATTTTACCTATTCGGGTTATCTGTTTTTGTTATTTTTCTTAAATCCATATGCGATTTCTAACACGACTTTTGTCTATATTTTTTGCTACGAAGAAATTATAGCATGTGGTTCACTTTCATTGAAATGAATGATGATCTTCTAAAATCTCAATTAACGACGGTGATGACAACAGCACATTGACCGAATTCTAGAGAAAAGGGAAGCACGTGTTTCTCGACTAGTGCATGACTATAAAACAAATGTATAATGCTAAAGCTGCTCGCTTCCCGGACAAAGGCATCATCTCGATCCTGAGAGTACAAAGTCAGTGAGGGTGCTGCCACATTGAGATGCAGAGTGAGTGTGGGTGCTGCCACATTGAGATGCAGAGTGAGTGCGGGTGCTGCCAGAATGAGAACTAATATCATAAGCGAGTACTATCTCCTCTTTTTCACTCTCCCATCTGTTAACTAAGCTGCTTCCTATGAGAATCTGGACTGCCTCTGACATTGTGGGTCGTTTTGTCGGTGACTCTTGGATGCACAAGAGAGCCAGTTTGACTACTTTCTTGGCCTCATTCTCATCGTAGTCTCCCCTCAAGTTCGGATCGATCAGACATCCCAACTCGTTATGTTCCACAATATCTTTCATCCGCTTAGCATAATTGATTCTTTTTCGGATTAGATCCTGCCTAGAATCAAAATGCCTCAAACCAGATATGAGCTGGAGGAGCACCTCCCCAAATGCGTAGACATCATTCTTTACCGAGAGTTCCCCTCGCATCATATACTCTGGAGGCATATATCCAAACGTACCACATATTTGATTGGTGCTGTAAAACTCTGCTGATCTTTCCAGAGCCAAAAAGGGCCTTTCATGGTTGTTTACTGCTTCGGTTTCAGCCATCTGGTGTGGTGCCCTGGCGCTTTTGGACTTTTGAATCTGCTGTTTCCAATCTTCATGATTCACGAATTTTGCCAAGCCGAAGTCCCCAATGAAAGGTTCGAAGTTCTCATCCAACAATATGTTTGAAGGCTTTATGTCCCGGTGAATTATCTGAAGACCGCAACCCTCGTGAAGATACGAGAGCCCTCTCGCTACTCCCAAGGCAATGTGCATCCGGGTAGGCCAATCGAGAGGGGGCTGCAATGCAGAGCACTCCCTCAAATGGGAATCCACAGTTCCGTTGACCACCAGTGGATATACCAGCAGGTACTCCACCGGTTGTGTCCTTGCATTTCTTTTCTTGACAGGTTCTTGTCGTTCCGTTGACTCGCAAAAGCCGAGTATTTGGATCAGATTCCGGTGCCTGGCCATACTCCCAACCTGCCCTTCAGCACGAGCCTGCACTGCAGCATCGCCAGATGGTTGGGCACATCTTTTTATTGCTACCAGAGATCCATCCGGCAAAATTCCTCTGTAGACCGTACCAAACCCACCTTGGCCCAAAACATTCTCTTTGCTGAAATTGCCAGTCGCGACTTGCAGCTCCTTGTATGTAAATTTCCGAAGCTGTGCCTGAGGCTGAAGCAATTGGAGGTTCGCGTCTTCGGATGATGTCTTCGGCCTCCGACAAGAAACCTCAACGGCAGGGGCAGTGAACCCGAGAGAAACGCCTTCACTGGCTCTGCCCATGACAGAGATAGCTCGGGTCCAGCTCTTGCCAAGTGGAAGGCAAATGGTGGACGACGGAGGAGGACTAGGCGGCGCGAACAGAGTGGAAACATCAACATCCTCGGTGAGATCAACGGTGTAAAATTTGAACACCATCTTTGTGAAGAAATCAGTATAGCTGGTATGCGTCTGTATGGTTCACGCTCTGAAAGGGTGGAAGATTCGACTTAAATGGAACCTCTGCCCCCGGTTTCACGTCAACTTGGTTGTTTTTAGGCAACATCCTCGAAGGTACCTGCTGTTGAACTTATCAGCCCTGGAAGAATCACTGGAATTTTTCTTATCTCCGTGTTGTAACGAGTCAGACCAAATCCGGTTGCAACCTAACGTGCACCGGTGAGTGGTAAAAGACTACACGCTTACCCTTCGCATGGTGCCCACTAACAGGGAGGGAGACCCAGCGTGAGGTCAAAATCATTTCCTAAATCGATTCATCTGAAAAGTACGCATTCCGACTCAGAATTAATTACTAATGTTGATAATCTTGAAAAAATCAGCAATAATTTTTTTTACGCGTGGACAGATTTTGGATTACAGTAGAAATTGGGAATTTTTTTCAGATTAAAAATATTCACAACAAAATTAAAGTTGGACTCAATCTAGAATTTTTCTAGGAAATTAGACCATGAAATGAGCCTATATAAGTCTATAAAAAAAATGATTGTGTTAACTTGTATATATTTTCCGATAAAAAAAAAAAAACAACTTGTACATATTTTTCTAAAGGATTCCATCCATAGCAATTAGTAAAAATTCCAAATAAGGACCTAAAGTGCCCTTATTTTCTCAAATAAAGACATGAAGTGAAACTTATCTAAAAAAAAAAGCATAAATTATCCTCATTTTCTCAAATAATGGCAAAAGTTATTATACCGTTTTAAATAAGAGCCTAATCTCACTAGCTCGCTGGTTGGCTAAATATTCTAGCCACTCAAGGGTCCTTTCGTCATAACAAATTTTAAATTTAAATTTAATTAGATTAGAAATTAAAAAAAAAAAAAAAAAGCAAAAATAAAGGCAGGGAGGCTCCCTTTCACCTGTGACTCGTCCCATTGCTTGTAGGGTGGCGATGATGGGTAGTGGGGTTGCTAGTGACCCTCGTTGACAAAAGGCGAGAGCCTCACAGGTCCTCGCTAAAAACAGGAGAGGGTGGTCACTAGCCCTCACCCAAGCATCAGCGGCCCCATTAGCAATGCAACAACCACAAGCAAAAAGCCTTTGTGCATGTGTGCATGTGTGTGTGTTTTTTTTTTAAGTTTTAGTTTTGGTAATATGAT
Source organism: Corymbia maculata (assembly GCA_014182735.1). Taxonomy (NCBI): domain Eukaryota; kingdom Viridiplantae; phylum Streptophyta; class Magnoliopsida; order Myrtales; family Myrtaceae; genus Corymbia; species Corymbia maculata. The sequence goes on along the minus strand of CM024692.1, from coordinate 14,139,625 downwards.
ATAAATAGTCTATGAACTTTGACTCAATATGCAATATGATCATTTAATTTTTAATTGTTCAATATAATCCTTAAACTTTAGTCCAATTTGCAATATAGTCCCAGAACTTTTAATTTGTTCTACGTAATCTATGAACTTTAATATAGGTTCAATGTAATCCTTAAACTATATGAAAATGTTCAATGTGATCACCCATCTTGAATTAATGAAAATTGAAAAAATAGAAAAAAAAGGAAAAATTTTTAAAAATTTCAAAGACAAAATTTCCCTCCACCAACTAGTGAATGTAAGCCTTTTTTCAAGACCAATATTGCCATTTCAGGCTCTTATTTAAATAAAAAAAAAAAAGTTTACCTTAAGCTCTTATTTGAGAAAATGAGGGCACTTCGAAGCCCTCTTTAAAACATTGTCCACTTCATGATGTCATTTAAGAAAATGATGATATTCCAAGCTTTTATTTGAAATTTTCCTAACAATCAAATAAGAAGAGCTATAAACTCCATCGTGCTAATACTTTTTTTCTTATGATATACAGAATTAAACTTGAAAAATCACAAATTCTTGATCAATAAACATAATTTTTTTGACCAAAAAGATCATTCTTTTTTTTTTGGCAAAAAATATGAAGGCCCAATGGGGTCTAGTTTTGATAAACATAAAGCATTTCAAAATGTTTTCAATTTAGTTATAAAATATATTGACTTTTCAATAAATAAGGCACCACAAATGACACATCTTTCGTGCAACGCTCACTTGAATGATATAATATTTTTTTTCAACTATTAACTTGTTATAACTTTTAAAAGAAGTTCATTCACTTGAATATTATAACTTTTAATCGATTGTTTAAGTACAAAACTTTAAAAAAAAAAAACATTCACTCGAGTGTCAAAAATTTATTGTGGTTAACACTTGTGATAAATGTTTTGAAAAGATTATGATACTTAAGTAATCAATTGAAAAGTTACATGGTATTCCAAGTAATAAAAAAAAAACATATGACAATCAAGTGAGGGCTATTAGGGCAATTATGTGTCCTTTCCATGGCTTTTTAATGAATATTAAAAAAAATTAAATTACTCATATAACTTCGTGAGCGACCCTCGCCCCTGCAAGTGAACTCTAACACATCCTCTGAAAGTGAAGAGGTTTTTCTTCCATCTCCTTCCTCTCGCGTATTCCGCCATTCCAAATGCATTGGAGCTTTCGAATGGTAGCCTGCTGCTCTGACGTCCGCCATTCCCTGACCCGCCACCGATGCACCACTCCTAGGCCCAACTCCGCTTCATTGCCGCCCCTAGACCCCGCGTCGGAGCCCTTAATGCCGCCCCAGCTCAAAACCCTCGTCCTCAGCCTGTACACAGGGGAGGGCAAATTCTCTGGCCTCGCTGCCCACGTCCTGGCTTCGCCCGCCATCCTCCTAGCTGCCTGCTGGAACCTCACCGTCCCCCGCCCCCGCCTCCGACTCCTTCTCTGCTACCCATATAGATTGAGAAATACAAGAACCGTATCCAATCAATCAGTGCACTCGATCACACATGAGAGACATCTAACATGCATGAGAAGCAAAGGGATCCATCATCAACCATAGAGCCGAGCCTCAATTCACTCGAATAGACAGCTAAAAACCCGTAAATAGGCGGCAACACAAGCACCCGCAAAAGCCAAGAAAACCAATGGATAAAGTTCAAAACTGAACAAAAGCCCAAAACTTTTCCACACCCAGAAAAGAAAAGAAAATAAAATAAAAACTTTGAATTGCATCGGACCAAAAACAATCTACTCAATAAACAACATGGGTTCATGGGCAACAATTGAAAGGGAACATATCGAGACCCAATAATCGCAATTTCCGGATCTAAACCACAATGAATCCAAAAATCACAATATAACAATACCCATACAATAATTGCTAACATGCATCATTCAATTGAAAAAAAATTCAAAATTTTTAGAACCTTTCAAAATTATGAATTCGAGAATTTTAAATTCGAAATTCTCACTCAATACTCAATGAAATTATACAAATTATATATAGTGGGAATATGTAGAACAAAAGCTCTAAAGTTTCAAAATCAATTGATCTATGCATAAGGTTTTCATCCACTAATCATGCTCCAAAAAATCCAAAAAAAATTATATGTCAAAGTTAAGACCTATATGAACATTTTTCATGAGGGAGTCCACCTCTAGATCTCAACATAGAAATTGGAAAAAATTGACAAAAGCAATAGGCAAACAACATGCATATCAGAACTGAACAGAACATTATTGCGGATTAGTAAACTGACTTTGGACGATGATTTCGGATAGCAACTGACACCAGATCGGGGTTTTTAATGGCTCGTTGGAAAGCTCTTCAAGTTGACTTCAAATGTCGTGAAAATGTCAAACACTAAAAAGCTTGTTTACTAGCTCGTTTCCAGACATATGCACAGAGAGGTCCATCATGGATCCAAACTGCAGAGCAATGATCATCCAAGAAACTAAACATATCATCATCATAGCTTATCTCTTCCATTCTAATGCATTATTTTTACTTATTTAATAAGTACTTTGATTTGATTTGACCCAAAAAAATTATTTTGATTGATTGAAATCACATAAGAAATTGTAAATCACAAACTAACGTAAGCTCAAAACCAAAAGGAACAAACATAGTAAACAACATACCGGATTTGTTTAAAAACAAATTTAGATTCTACAATCATATATGACCTGCTTTAACAACATACCAGATTTGTTTAAATACAAATTTAGATTCTACAATCATATATGATTTGCTTTGACACTACATGTAGAAATTTTCTACATAAACAAATAATTAATCAAGAATAATAAGATCCATTATAGGAAATTTCCAACAGCAGCTCCTCATATGTAAATTTCCAAAGCTGTGCCTGAGGCTGAAGTAGTTGGAGGTTCGGGTCGTTAGATGATGTCTTCGGCCTTCGACAAGAATCCTCGACAGCAGGGGCAGTGAACCTAAGAGAAACGCCTTCAGCAGCTCTGCCCATAACAGAGATAGCTCGGGTCCAGCTCTTGCCAAGTGGAAGGCAAATGGTGGACGACGGAGGAGGACTAGGCGGCGTGAACAAAGTGGAAACATCGACATCCTCGGTGAGATCAATGGTGTAAAATTTGAAAACCATCTTTCTGAAGAAATCAGTATAGCTGGTATGCGTCTGTATGGTTCACTCTATGCAAGTGTGGAAGATTCAACTTAAATGGAGCCTCTGCCTCCGGTTTCACGTCAACTTGGTTGTTTCTAGGCAACATCCTGGAAGGTACCTGCTGCTGAACTTATTAGCCCTGGAAGCATCACTGAAATTTTTCTTTTTGCCGTGTTGTAACAAGTCAAACCAAATCCGGTTGCAACCTGATGTGCACCGGTGAGTGGTGCGAGACTACACGCTTACCTTTCGCATGGGTCCCACTAATAGGGAGGGAGACCCAGCGTGAGGTCAAAATCATTTCCTAAATGATTCATCTGAAAAGTACACATTCCGACTCAGAATTACTAACTCTGAATTAGTTACTACTGTTGATAATCTTGAAAAAATCAGCAGTAATTTTTTACGCGTGGACAGATTTTGGATTACAGTAGAAGTTGGGAATTTTTTTTGGATTAAAAATATTCACAACAGAATTAAATTTGGACTCAGTCTAGAATTTTTCTAGGAAATTAGACCATGAAATGGGGCTATATAAGTCTATAAAAAAATGATTGTATTAACTTGTATATATTTTCCGATCAAAAGTAAGAACTTGTATATATTTTTCTAAAAGATTCCACCCATGGCAATCAGTAAAAATTCAAAATAAAAGCATGAAGTGTCCTTATTTTCTCAAATAAAGACATGAAGTGAAACTTATTTCAAATAAAAGTATAAATTGCTTTCATTTTCTCAAATAATGGCCTAAAATGGTTATACCATTTCAAATAAAAGCCTAGTCTTGCTAACTTGCCGACTAGCTAAATAATCTAGTCACTCGGGGTATTTTTCATAACAAAATTTAAATTTAAATTTAAATTTAATTAGATCAAAAATTATAAAAAAAAAAAAAAAAAGCAAAAAAACAAGCATGAGACTCCCTCTCACCTATGGTTGGTTGCCGCCCCATTGCCTATAGGGTGACAACAATGGCCGACAAGGTCGCTAATAACCCTTGCTAACCAAAGGCAAGGGCTCACAAGTCCTCGCTAGAAATGGGAGAGGGTGGTCACCAACCCTCGCCCAAGCATTAGTGGCCCCATTAGCAATGCGGCGGCCACAGGCGGAGAGCCTTTGTGCATGTGTTATTTTTATTTTTATTTTAAGTTGATACAAATAATTTCTAAACTTTGGCTCAATGTGCAATTTGACCCTTTAATTTTTAATTTATTTAATGTGATTCGCAAATTTTAGTCTAATGTGTAATGTGGTCTCTAAACTTTTAATTTATTCTACATAATCTATAAAATTTTTGTATGTATTCAATGTAGTCCTTAAACTATATGAAATTGTTCAATGTGATCTCTCATCTTGAATTAATGGAAGGAGAAAAAATTTAAAAATTTAAAAGACAAAATTTCCCTTCACCAACCAATGAGTGTAGGCTTTTTTTGAGACCAATATGGTCATTTGAAGCTCTTATTTGAAATAAGATTTACCTTAAGCCTTTATTTGAAAAATGAAGGCACTTTGAAACCCTCTTTAAAATAATGTCCACTTCATACCGTTATTTGAGAAAATTATGATATTTCAAGTTCTTATTTGAAATTTTCCTAGTAATCAAAAAAGAAGAATTATAAACTCCATCGCGCCGATACTTATTCTCATGATATAAAAAATCACAAATTCTTGATCAATAAACTTACATTTTTTTGACCAAAAAGATCATTCTTTTTCTTTAAAAAAAATGATGGCCTAATGGGTCTAGTTTTGATAAACACAAAGCATTTCAAAATATTTTCAATTTAGTTATAAAATATTTTGACTTTTCAATAAATAATGACACCACGAATGCAACATCTTTTATATGACGTTCACTTGAATGTTATAATTTTTTTTCAATCACTACTTGTATTAACTTCTAAAAAAAAAGTTTGTTCATTTAAACATTATAACTTTCAATTGATCGCTTAAGTGTGAAATTTTAAAAAGAACGTTCACTCGAGTGTCAAAAATTCTATGTGATTAACACTTGTGGTGAATGTTTTGAAAAGATTATGACGCTTAAGTAATAAATTGAAAAATTCTATGGCATTCTAAGTAATAAAAAAAACATATGACAATTAAGTAAGAGCCATTATGGCAATTATGGTGTCCTTTCCAAGGCTTTTTAATGAATATAAAAAAAAAATTACTCATGTAACTTCGTGAGCAACCCTCGCCACTGCGAGTGAACTCTCACGCATCCTCTGAAAGTGAAGAGGTTTTTCTTCCATCTCCTTCCTCTCGCGCATTCCGCCATTTCAAATGCATTGGAGCTTCCGAAGGATCGCCTCCTGCTCCGACGTTCGCCTCTCCCTGACCCACCGCCGCCGCACCACCCGCAGGCCCAACTCCACTTCATCTCCGCCCCCGGACCCGTGGCGGTGGAGCCCTTAACGCCGCCCCAACTCAAAACCCTCGTCCTCAGCCGGTACACCAAGGATGGCAAGTTCTCCGGCCTCGCCGCCCACGTCCTGGCTTCGCCCTCCGTCCTGCTCGCCGCCTGCCGGAACCTCGGCGCTCCCCCGTGCCCCCCGTGGCGGCAGCTTCTCCACCTCCTCCTTCTCTGCTCGAGTCGGTGTCGAGGCGCTTCTCGCTCTCCGAAATGGGCCGCGAGATCGCCGAGGGCCGGTTCGACATGGCAGCGTGCTGCGTCACGATGGTGCCTTCGAGAAAGAAAGGTGAGTCCTTTGTCCTGCCCGCCTTGAAACTGAAGGTCTTGATCGAGGCCCTCAGGATGGTTCTGGAGGTCATATATGAAGACAGGTTTGCGACTTTTGCTTATGGCAGGCGGGTCGGTGTGGGCCGCCGCACGGCTATGCGATACTTGAAAACCTCTATGCAAAATCCCAGCTGGTAATTCACTGTGAAATTTGACAGACAGAAGTTTGGTCGTGTAGATGTGAACAAATTGTGTAAGGTCATTGAAGAGAAAATCGACGATTCTCTCTTCATTGATTTGATAAGGAGGCTGTTTGAGTGCCAAGCCGTGAGCATTGAATTGAGCGGGTGTTATTTGGGAAGAGGGTTCCCTCAAGAGAGCGGCTTGTGCCCAATTTTGATTAACGTGTACTTTAATGGACTGGACTAGGAAATTCAGGATTTAAGGCTTCGAAAGAATAAAGAGAATCTTAAGTTTGAGTCTAATGAGAATGTTTCAGATTCGACATCGAATGTGTTTTACAAGTCCGTGAAGGTGTACGCAGTTAGGTACTTGGACGAGATGCTGTTTATAACATTGGGGTCAAAAATTTTGACTCTGGATTTGAAGAATAATGTTGTGAAGTACATAGAAGAGAAGTTGGAATTGAAGGTAGATAGAGTGAGAACTGCAATTCCCAGCCCTACGATGGAAAAGATTTGAGTTCTTAGGAATGGAACTTCAGGCAGTCCCGCCTTCTGTTTTGCATCCCCCAATGTCAGAAAAAGCCATGAGGGCGAGGAAGAAGTACCTAAGACAGAAGGAAGTGAAAGCTTTAGAAATGAGAAATTCTAGGGAGAGGAATAGGAAGAAACTGGGATCGAAGATTTTGAGTCATGTTTTCAAGAAGTTGAAACGGACAAATGGGTTCAAATTTGATATTCAAATTGGGAATGAGGTCAACTAGATTTTAAGAACACGGGCGGATGAAGTGGTGCAGGACTTCTTAGGATCTCTTGAAGAGCGGTACAATTGGCATCGAGTGCTCTCAGCTGGAAATTTTTTTTTCTTTTACAATGCATAAGAGACCAATTGTCGCGGGAACTTTTCTTTGCTTATGACAAGTTCGAAAAGGAAGTAGATAAGCACTTGTCTTCAATCAAAGCTACGAAGGCATTGAGGGAAGAAGAAAGAAGTTGAGGTAAGAAGAAAGGAGAGAAGAAGAAGACAGAAGAAAAGTATGCAGAGATGACTATTCATGATTTAATGAAATTGAATATTTCCATTAACTTTTATCATCAAATTACTGAATTTAATGACACGCGGCAATTGACGGTGTCAAAATCTATGCTTAAAACTAAATGTCCTCATCCCCAGCTCCTCTTGAAAAGGTGGGGAATCAACCTCCCCAACTACCTATTTCTATATATAAAGGGTTATTACTGGAATAAAACCTAATAATTTAACAATACTTTATGATCAATCTAGTGTTTAGCATCAAATTATGGCCACACTTAATGCCCTACTAGATCTCCACCTTGGTGTTGGTGTCCACCTATATTAGCTAGTAGTTCGGCCAAAACAAGTGGCCCTAATAATAGTATACATACTCATGACCTCTTGAACAACCTCTCGATTGGTTCAAAAATGATCATAAAACTGCTAATCCATCCTTCAACAACCCACAAAACCCCAACATCCAATTCATAAATTGGGTTCATAAACCAAAGTATATAACCTTTTACAATTTTATTCATCAAACATGATACATTTTATATAGCATTGATCAAACAATTTCACAAAAAATCAACTCACAAACTATTTCAAGAAACTTTGTATGCCATTTGGAAAAAATATAAAAAGATAATAATTCTTTTGCTCTTCGCAATTAATTGAAGCAAAACCAAAACACTTGGAAATTAGCCTCATGGGCTTAAGCGAAACTTTTGGGCTTGGGGCTTGCTGTTTTATTTTCTTACGTGTCCGTGAGGATCGGATTTTTGCGGCTCCTTAGATTTGGCTAAGGTTTTCCATTTGGATGAGAGAGAGAAAGTATTCATTGGATTATATATACGAAAATAGTATCAACTCATAAGAGGCTCATTTGACAAAAGGAAGGAGCTACTTCCGATGGACTTTTTTGGATGACAAAAAAGAGAGGGACAGAACTGAATTGTGGGCCTAACAAGAAAAGAGCGTTTATTGGATTATATATATAAAAATAGTATTGACTCATAAGAGGTGCATTTGACATAACAAAAATATTTAAAACTAGAACTCCAATGTTAAGCATGCTTTGAAATGAGAGGCCTCCTAGAAAAGCGCCTACGAGACAAAATAATAACACTCAGTATAAGATAGGTCGAAACAAATAATATATCAAGTGAGTTAATCCAAATGTGTCACGATACCTATTGTTGGAATTAATGTAGTCATTACGTCAAAATTTTGAATTTTCAGCTGCCTAGGGATGCAAATTTACTCTTGCAAGTAACAAGTAACATAATGAAGTCAGACTTTATCAAGATGGCACCATTTCTATTTTCGTGTAGAGCTGACCACCTTAGCTAAAGAGAACTTGGAGTTTCAATGTCGTTCACCTGTTATTATTTGGTTGGGGCCCATTCAGCGTTGGCGGTCATTGTAGTCAAAGTGAAGTAGAATTAGCCCAAGGTTCATTGCATATAACTAAACCAAATGCTACTGAGTAATGGGGTCCTGAACTAAGCCTTAACCGATTCTTGAAAATGTTAATGCAGCAATGCCTTTCAAACTCCTAGCCATCATCATAGCGCAATAATGCTTGCTATGAAGGAAAAATCCAAACTTAAACCAGAGCCCCTTTTGTTATGAAAGCGAGTACATGAAAGTGGCTATCTGTCAGTTCCCTGGAAGACTCGCTCAAATACTTGTGATCAGTGATGCAGGATTTGTCACGTATGGAATTGCTCCTGTGTTTGGTCTATTGGCATGATTATCTAAGCCATTTCTAACACCTGGTTTTGTCTTTGAATGACCATAAGCTGCTCGAGCTCCTAAGGACTTTTGTCATGAATCTTGATAGCTCCGATTTTTAGCTATTTCAGCATCTCTCGAGTGACTTTTGTCTTTATTTTAGTTATGAAGAAACTATAGCATGTGGTCGACTGTCATTGAAATGAATGATCTTTTAAAATCTCAATTAATGATGGTAATGACAACAGCACATTGACAGAATTCTAGAGAAAAAGGAAGGGCATCTCTCGACCAGTGCATGACTATAAAAAAAATGTATAATGCTGAGGCTGCTCGCTTCCAGGACAAAGCAATCATCTCGGTCCTGATAGCCCCGCTGGATCAAGATGAGATGCAGAGTCAGTGAGGGTGCTGCCAGATAGAAAACTAACTTGCCAGAAATCAAGTACCATCCCCTCCTTTTCACTCTCCCATCTGTCAACTAAGCTGCTTCCTTTGAGAATTTGGACTGCCTCCGACATTGCGGGTCATTTTGTTGGTGAATCTTGGATGCATAAGAGAATCAGTTTGACTAATTTCTTAGCCTCATTCTCATCATAGTCTCCCATCAAGTTTGGATTGATCAGACATCCCAATTAGTTATGTTCCAGAATAACTTTCACCTACTTATCATCGATTCTTTTTGAGGGTTGATGCTCCAGAAAATCAAGAGCCCTCAAACCAGAGATGAGCTCGACGAGCACCACCCCAAATGCAAAGATATCATCCTTTGCTGAGAATTTCCCTCACAGCATGTACTCTGGAGGCAAATATCCATATGTACCACATATTCGATAGGTACTGTATAACTCTGCTGATCTTTCCAGAGCCAAAAAGGGCCTCGCCTGGTTGTTCACTGCTTCAGTTTCAGCTATCTGGTGTGGTGCCCCAGCACTTATCGACTTCTGGATCTGCTGATTCCAATCTTTGTGATTCGTGAATTTTGCCAAGTCAAAGTCCCCAGTGAGGTACAAAGTTCTCATCCAACAAAATGTTTGAAGGCTTTATATCGCAGTGAATTATCTGAAGACTGCAGCCCTCATGAAGATACGAGAGCCCTCTTGCTACTCCTAAGGCAATGTGCATCTGGGTAGGCTAATCGAGAGGGGATTGCAATGCAGAGCACTCCCTCAAATGGGAAGCCACGCTTCCACTGACCGCCAATGGATATACGAGCAGGTACTCTACTGGTAGTGACCTTGCCTTTCTTTTATGACAGGGTTTTTGTGGTTCCATTGAATCGCAAGAGCCAAGTATTTGGATCAGATTCCGGTGCCTGGCCATATTCCCAACCTGCACTTCCATTGACCACCAATGCATATACCCAATCAGTAGTCAACGACTGACCTATACTGTTGTGCTTCTTACACTACAGTCTGTAAATCCTCTTCTTCTTCTTTTTGACAAAATTGTCGGTTTTTTTGGATGATGGGTTACTGACTTTAAATTGTTGAGAGGTGGTGGACTCAAAAAATTTATTCCCTATACGTCATGAGCTGAGCATGAAATCTAAGCCTTTGCTAACACCTGCTTATGTTTTTAATGACTATTAGCTGCTCAAGCTACTTAAGACTTTGGACATGATTCATGGTAGCTCCTATTTTAGATTCTTCAGCATCTCTCCCGGAACTTCTAGTTGTGTTTTTGGTTACAAGGAAATTATCCCAAAGTGGTTCACTGTCATTGAAATGACAGAAGATCTTTAAATTCTCAATTAATGACAGTGATGACAATAACACGGGAAAAAAAACACGCCTTTCTCAACTACTGCATGACCATTGTACAAAATATGATGCTAAGGCTGCTTGCTTGCAAGACAAAGACATTATTATCTCGGTCCTGATAGCTCCACTGGATCAAGATGAGATGCTAAGTCAGTGAGGGCACTGCAAGATTGAGAACTAGTTTGCCAGATTTCAAGTACTATCGCCTCTTTTTCACTCTCCCATCTTTCATCCAAGCAGGTTCCATTTAGAATTTGGACTACCTCCGACATTGTGGGTCGTTTTGTTGACGAATCTTGGAGGCACAAGAGAGCCAGTTTGACTAATTTCTTAGCCTCATACTCATCATAGTCTCCACTGGATCAAGATGAGATGCTAAGTCAGTGAGGGCACTGCAAGATTGAGAACTAGTTTGCCAGATATCAAGTACTATCGCCTCTTTTTCACTCTCCCATCTTTCATCCAAGCAGGTTCCATTTAGAATTTGGACTACCTCCGACATTGTGGGTCGTTTTGTTGACGAATCTTGGAGGCACAAGAGAGCCAGTTTGACTAATTTCTTAGCCTCATACTCATCATAGTCTCCACTGGATCAAGATGAGATGCTAAGTCAGTGAGGGCACTGCAAGATTGAGAACTAGTTTGCCAGATATCAAGTACTATCGCCTCTTTTTCACTCTCCCATCTTTCATCCAAGCAGGTTCCATTTAGAATTTGGACTACCTCCGACATTGTGGGTCGTTTTGTTGACGAATCTTGGAGGCACAAGAGAGCCAGTTTGACTAATTTCTTAGCCTCATACTCATCATAGTCTCCTCTCAAGCTCGGATCAATCAGAACTTCCAACTCGTTGTATTCCAGAAGATATTTCACCCGTGTAAAATCATTCAATCCTGGATTTGAGAAATGAACAAGGGGCTTCAAACCAGAGACAAGCTTGAGGAGCACCATACCGAATGCGAAGACATCATTCTTTGCCGAGAGTTCCCCTCGCATCAAATACTCCTTAGGCATATATCCATGTGTACCACATATTCGATAAGTACTGTATAACTCAGCTGATCTTTCCAGAGCCAAAAAGGGCCTCTCGTGGTTGTTTGCTGCTTCGGTTTCAGCCATCTGGTGTCGTGCCCCAGTGCTTTTCGACTTCTGGATCTGCTGGTTCCAATATATGTGATTCATGAATTTTGCCAAGCCAAAGTCCCCAATGAGAGGTTCGAAGTTCTCATCCAACAAAATGTTTGAAGGCTTTATATCACGGTGAATTATCTGAAGACTGCAACCCCCGTGAAGATAGGAGAGCCCTGTCGCTACTCCCAAGGCAATGTGCATCCTGGTAGGCCAATCGAGAGAGGGCTGCCATGCAGTGCCCTTCTTCAATTGGGAAGCCAAAGTTCCGTTGACCGCCAATGGATATACAAGCAGGTACTCTACCGGTTCTGCTCTTGCCTTTCTTTTCTTGGCAGGTTTTTGTGGTTCCCTTGAATCGCAAAAGCCGAGTATTTGGATCAGATTCCGGTGCCTGGCCATACTCCCCACCTGCACTTCAGCATTAACCTGCACTTCAGCATGGACGGATGGTTGGGCACATCTTTTGATTGCCACCTGAGATCCATCAAGCAAAATTCCTCTGTAGACCTTACCAAACCCACCTTCTCCCAAAACATTCTCTTCGCTGAAATTGCCAGTCGCAACTTTCAGTTCATGGTAAGTAAATTTCCGAAGCTGTACCTGGGGCCGAGGCAATTGGAGATTCGAGTCATCGGAGCATTGCTCTGGTCTCCAACAAGAAACCTCAATGGCAGGGACAGTGAACCCGAGAGAAACGCGTTCAGCGGCTCTGCCCATCACAGCCATAGCTCGGGTGCAGCTCCTGCCAAGTGGAAGGCAAATGGTGGACGACGGAGGAGGAGTAGGTGGCGCGAACAGAGTGGAAACATCGACATCATCGGTGAGATCAACGGTGTAAAACCTGAAAACCATCTTTCTGATGAAATCAGTACAGCAGGCATTGTCTGTATGGTTCACGCTCTGAAAGTGTGAGATTTGATTTAAATGAAGCCTATGCCACCGGTTTGACGTCAACCGGGTTATTTCTAGGTAACATCCTGGATGGTACCTGCTGCTGATATTATTAGCCCTGGAAGCATCGCTGAGATTTTTCTTTTCTCCGTGTTGCAACAAGTCAAACCAAATCCGATTGTAACTTGACGTGCACGGTGAGTAGTGCGAGACTACGCGCTTACGCATGGGTCCTACTAATAGGGAGGGAGACCTGGCATGAGGTCAAAATCATTTCCTAAATGGATTCATCTGAAAAATACGCATATCAACTCATGATCAATCGCTAATGTTGATAAACCTGAAAAAATCAACGATAATTTTTTGATGCATGAATAGATTTTGGATTAAAGTGAAAGTTGGGGATTTTTTTTATAAATTAAAAATGTTCATGACAGAATTAAAGTTAGACCTAGAGTTTGGGATTTTTCTAGGAAACTAGACCATGAAATAGGGTTATATAAGTCTATAAAAAAAATGATTGTGTTAACATTTTTCTAAAGGATTCCATCCATAGTACTCAACAAAAATTCTATATAATGATATGAAATGCTCTTATTTTCTCTAATAAAAATCTAAAGTGAAACTTGTTTCAAATAAATGCTTGAATTGTCCCCATTTTCTTAAATAATGGCCTAAAATGGTTATATTGTTTCAAATAAGGACCTAACTTCGCTAAGTAACCCACCAACTAAATATTCCAGTTGATCAAGAGTATTTTCATCATAACACAATATAAATTTAAATTTAATTAGATTAAAAATTAAAAAGCTAATTTAAAATATAAAAAGCAAAAATATGGATAGGAGAGTTCCCTCCCACCTGTGGTTGGTTGTCGGCCCATCACCGATAGAGTGGCAACGATGGCCGGTGGGGTTGCCAACTCCTAGGCAAGGGCCAATGACCCTCACCGACCAAAGGCAAGGGCCCATAGGTCTATGCATCGATAAAAACTTGAGAGGACGTTGCCCTCTCCCGTGTTTTAAGTTTTGTTTTGGGATAGGACATAATCACCAACCCTCATGTGCAATTTGATAACCATAATGGTTTCTTAATTTTTAAGGGTGGTAGCCATAGGCAAAGGGCTTGTGTGTGTGTTTTTTTTAAGTTTTTGTTTTGGGATAGTGACATAATTAGTTTCTGAAATTTGGCTCAACGTGTAATATGTATAATATAATTTTTGAATTTTTAATTTGTTCAATACAACACATAAACCTTTGGTACACGTTCAATATAATCCCTAAATTATATGAAAATGTTCAATATAATCCCTCATGTTGAATTAATAGAAAGGGAAAAAAATAGAAAAAGGGAAAGGAAATAAATTTTAAAAATTCAAAAGAAAAAATTTCTCTTCACCAACCAATGAGTGCAAGCCCTTCTTTGAGACAAATATGATCACTTTATGCACTTATTTGAAATAAGGTTTACTCCATGCCCTTATTTGAAAAAAAAAAAAAAAGGGCACTTTGAGCCCCTCTTTAAAATAATATCCACTTTATGCCATGAGTCAAAAAAAAATAATGATACTTCATGCCTTTATTTTAGAGGATTAATACTTTGAAAAACCCCAAACTAATATACATGTAATAAATTTATCTCAAATTAATTTTTTGACCATAAAAAATTTCAAATTGATACACCTTTGGCAAATTTACCCCAAACATATACACTAATGAAAAATTTACCATTTTTTTAGTTTTCGTTAAATTTTATTATTAAAATGTTGAGTTATATAATATATGATAATTGATTAGTATACCAATTTGGGATTTTACTCTCTGTTTATCATAATTATTCGACTTTGTGGTTTTTTTATGGTATTAATTCGATTTAATAGATGGTATATTTGTCACAAATGTATCAGTTTTTAGATTTTTGGTGGTCAAAAAAATTAATTTGGAATAAATTTATTACAAGTGTACCGGTTTGAGATGTTTTGTTGTCATTTTGGGTAAATTTATCATAGGTATATCATTTTGGGGGAGGGGTTTTGTGGTCAAAAAATTAATTTTGAGTAAATTTGTCATGGGTATTTTAGTTTGGGATTTTTGAGGGTATTAACCTTATCTCAAATTTTCCTAACAATCAACTATAAACCCCATCGTGCCAATACGTTTTTCTCATAACATATAGAATTAAACTTGAAAAATCACAAATTCTTGATTAATAAACATAATTCTTTTTGACTGAAAATATCATTCTTTTTGAAAAAAGAAATTGATGGCCCGATGGGGTCTAGTTTTGATAAACATAAAGCATTTCAAATTATTTTTAATTTAGTTATAAAATAGTTTGACTTTCACCATAAATACTATAACCTTTGTACGGCACTAATAATATAACTTTTTTTCGACCATTGAATTGTCATAACTTATAAAAAAAAAATATTCATTTAAGTGTTATAATTTTTAATTGATCACTTAGACTTCTTTAAACCCAATCTTCACAAAAGATGAAAGTAAAAAAGAAATCATGAAATTCACAAAACCTTTCATATAGACCATAGAATTCAATTTTTTTCTTATGAAATAGTTAATCGGCCACCTCCTATGTCGATTTACAGTAATAGTTTTTATCCTTTCTCTCGTTTTCTGGTTAGGAAAGAGTTTCCTCTGCGATCTGCCTCGTTGTAGGAGGAAGGAAGCCTAATGGTATAATTTCACAGCGTCCTTTTTCTGACTTTTTTAATGAATATGAAAAAAAAAATTAATTTACTCATATAAACTTCACAAGCGACACTCGCGCCGGCAACCGAGAGGTTTTTCTTCCGCCTCCTTCCTCTCCCGCATTTCGCCATTTCAAATGCAGTTGAGCTTCCGAAGGATCGCCTCCTGCTCCGACGTCCGCCTCTCCCTGACCCGCCACCACCGCCGCACCACCCGCAGGCCCAGCTCCACTTCATCTCCGGCCCCGGTCCCCGCGGCGGAGGAGCCCTTAACGCCGCCCCAGCTCAAAACCCTCGTCCTCAGCCGTTACACCAAGGATGGCAAGTTCTCCGGCCTCGCCGCCCACGTCCTGGCTTCGCCCGCCGTCCTCCTTGCCGCCTGCCGGAACCTCGCCGCTCCCCCGCGCCCTCCCGCGGCGGCGGCGGCTCCCCCGCCTCCGCTTCCTTCTTCTCTGCTCGAGTCGGTGTCGAGGCGCTTCTCGCTCTCCGAAATGGGCCGCGAGATCGCCGAGGGCCGGTTCGACGTGGCGGCGTGCTGCGTCGCGATGGTGCCTTCGAGAAAGAAAGGTGAGTCCTTGGTCCTGCCCGGCTTGAAACTGAAGGTCTTGATTGAGTCCCTCAGGATGGTTCTGGAGGTCATATATGACGACAGGCTTGCGACTTTCGCTTATGGTGGGCGGGTCGGCGTGGGGCGCCACACGGCCGTGCGATACTTGAAAACTTCTGTGCAGAATCCCAGCTGGTGGTTCACTGTAAAATTTGACAGACAGAAGTTTGGTTGTGTACGTGTGAACAAATTGTGTAAGGTCATTGAAGAGAAAATCGACGATTCTCTCTTCATTGATTTGATAAGGAGGCTGTTTGAGTCTGAAGCCGTGAGCATTGAATTGGGCGGGTGTTATTTGGGGAGAGGGTTTCCTCAAGAGAGCAGCTTGTGCGCAATTTTGATTAACGTGTACTTCAATGGACTTGACAAGGAAATACAGGATTTAAGGCTTCGAATGAATAAAGAGAATCTTAAGTTTGAGTCTAATGAGAATGATTCAGATTCGAAATCGAATGTGTTTTACAAGCCTGTGAAGGTGTATGCAGTTAGGTACCTGGATGAGATGCTGTTTATAACGTCCGGGTCAAAAATTTTGACTCTGGATTTGAAGAATAATGTTGTGAAGTACATAGAAGAGAAGTTGGAGTTGAAGGTAGATAGAGTGAGAACTGCAATTCACAGCCCTACGATGGAAAAGATTGAGTTCTTGGGGATGGAACTTCAGGCAGTCCCGCCTTCTGTTTTGCATCCCCCAATGTCAGAAAAAGCCATGAGGGCTAGGAAGAAGTACCAAAGACAGAAGGAAGTGAAAGCTTTAGAAATGAGAAATGCTAGGGAGAGGAATAGGAAGAAACTGGGATTGAAGATTTTGAGTCATGTTTTCAAGAAGTTGAAACAGACAAATGGTTTCAAATTTGATATTCAAATTGAGAATGAGGTCAATGAGATTTTCAGAACCTGGGCGGATGAAGTGGTGCAGGACTTCTTAGGATCTCTGGAAGAGCGGTATAATTGGCATAGGGTGCTCTCAGGTGGAAATTTTCTTTCTTTACAACGCATAAGAGACCAATTGCCACAGGAACTTGTCTTTGCTTATGACAAGTTCCAAAAGGAAGTAGATAAGCACTTGTCTCCAGTCAAAGCTATGAAGGCATTGAGGGAAGAAGAAAGGAGAGAAGAAGAAGACAAGGAACAGAAATATGCAGAGATGACAGTTCATGATTTGACGAGATTGTGTATTAGAGTTGATGCACCCATTGAACTTGTTCGAAAGGCAGTTAAAATGGCTGGATTTACAAACAACATGGGTCGTCCTAGACCGATCAAGCTACTTATTGCTCTGGATGATGCTGATATTGTCAAATGGTATGCAGGTGTAGGGAAAAGATGGCTTGACTATTTCTGTTGCTGCCACAACTTCAAGATGGTAAAAACAGTTGTAACTTATCACCTGAGGTTCTCTTGCATTTTAACTTTAGCAGAGAAGCATGAATCAACGAAACTTGAAGCAATTAGGCACTACTCCAAGGATTTAAAAGTCTTGGATGCATGTGAAAATGAATTATTGTACTTTCCTACAGAAAAAGAGGTTAAGATGATGGGAGATAGAAACCTTTCAGATCCAAAGCCTGTTGATGGGGTTCTAACTTTGGCGCTGATTAGATTGGCTTTCGATTGTGAGCCACTTCATTCCTGTATTGTTGATTTCTGTGATCGAACCGACGTAGTTTTTTATCGGATTCGATTACTCCAAAACAGATTAAATGTAAACCCACTGAACGAGGAGAAGTGGATCTTGGGGATGGGTGCTATTCACGAGAGTTTGAATCGCAAGTGCCTTCCCATCTGTCCTGTCCATATAGATGATTTCTACATGGGAAATATCACGCTTCAAAACATTGATGTCAGTGCATTTGTGGACGTGGATGACCTATGATTGGTTTGATTTGACTCCCAGTTCATGAGTGATATCATGGTGGATTGAGACCTTCTGAATTGGGGTGAACACTGTGTACAGGTAAGTGCCCCACTTAAGCATCAGCTGTCACTCGGTTTTGCTTGGATGTCCATTTTCCTTATTCTCTAAATGATCTGCTTATTCTTTCAAGTGGGTTTGCCTGAATTGTGCTCAATAAGTATTAACCACGTTATACTCTAGATGTTTTAAGTATTCTAGCCACCAGATCATGTGCTTGTTTTGTAGCTGAACCCTTTCTTTCTATTGGCCATTGAGTTGGTTGTTCCCATATAAACGTGCTGGATTGACTAGAACGCAAAAAAACCGTTTTTACTTATAATTCTACGCTTGTATTGATTATTCTACTCAATCTGAATAATGCAGGCACAGTTTCCTAGCTATTGGAAAATCTGAACTAAAACTACACGTAGCATGTTTAATCCGATTGAGACGAGTGATCTGATGGACTTATAGTCCAGCCATAGAATTCAATTTTGACCTCCAGCATCTTACCCTTAATGGTGATTATTTTGCTGCCTTCAATAACACTGTACTAAGTAGAATTTCTGGGGCGCACCTGCATCTAACTAGCTCTATGTTTGCTCAAACAAGTTTATTTGTTTTAGCTATAATGCAACATTTACAAAGGACTTGTGTGCATTCTTGCCTTTCTTTTAAAGTTTTTTTGTGTGCTCATGCGCAGTTTGGTACCTGCCAGCCTAGATGTAAACGTCCCTACTCCCTACTTCCACCCCATCGAGTGCCTGTAGGCCAAATGCCAAGGACACATTCTCACGTCTCCAATTGCAATACCAAGATGACTTTTCCCAATGATGGGATATGCACCTTTCACCTTAGAATGTCAGATAACATACTGGATATGCCTTTGGTCTTGAATTTTGAGTGAGTCTTATGTATTAACTTCTTCATTTCTTGCTTTAGATTTTTTATGACAAGTTGAAAATAAGCAGTAGGATTTGGCCAACCTCAAACTGACCTGACATCTTATGTATACTGAACTAGACGAGAACCATAATAATCAACCCGAGTGAGTGAGTGGTACATTCACATGGGGATGATTATAGGCACAGGGGAAGGATTTGTCATAATTTATGGTCAGATGGTGCAGATTTTCATGAGACTTGACATTGAGGATCACTATTGCCACACTGCAAAGTAGAGAGAAGCATTAGCCAGACTACACCCAGAAATGGGTGAGGGGTGTTGCTTGGAGCATCATCAAAACTGAGTATGTGCACTCATATCTTGGTTGTTTTCTTCTTCTTTTTTTTGCTGGTTTACTTTTGAGGATCTTTTGCTTACCACCTTCAATTTGTCTTTGCAACCTAGATCCTGAAAATTTGCTGTTCAAGTTCAAGCGTAACTGTTTCCTAAGGTGGTAATCCCTCCAAAGCCAATTGTTATTGAACATTGCCTATGGCAGATGATACATTTCATTTGATGCTGCAGCTAGCAGGAATTTATTTTCTGTCTCTGACTTCTTGGTTGTATTTGCCAAGGAACACAGACGCATGACAGAGCTCGTTTATGAGTTGCTCAACCCTGATGTCAGCCCTCTCTGCTTACTCTGCAACATGTAATGAATGTTGAAAATGAAGAATACATTCTAAAAGGAACTTCTCAGACCAGAAAACACTTTTGGAGCAAGATGAGGGCCATTAGAATTAGGGTCAGTGTCCAGTCTGATCAGAGTCACATCCTCTTTTCTTCCTTGCCTATCTTTTGTCCAGGCTGTTCCCTTCAAGGATGTGAACTGCCTCTGACATGTCGGATCATTTCTTAGGGGAAAATTGTTGCATACGAGAGCCAGTTAGATAAGCTTTCCAGCCTCATTCTCATTGGAATCACCCTGCATAGTTGTGTCCATCAGCAGATCTACCTTTTTATCCTTCCTAAGTTGTTCCACCTGAGTCAAATGATGAAGCATGACTATAACCAGAGACGAGCTGTAAAAGCACCAAACCATGAACAGAAGCATTAGTCTTCGCAGAGCATCACCTTCAAGAATGTATTCTGGAGCCACATTGCCCTAAGTACTATATATATAAAAGACACAGTGAGGTATGGTAGCAAAGTCTGCAACGAGAGCCTTGAATTCCTTGTCCAACAAAAGCTTTGAAGGCTTTATGTCACGATGAATTATCTGGATATTACAATTCTCATTGAAGACAGCGAAGCCCTCTTGGTACACCTTGTTCAACGGGCATCCATGTTGGCCAGTTGAGAAGGGCAGCAATCCACCCTTTTGCCTGCGCTGCTGGTGCTTCCATAAACTATGAGCCAGAGTTCCATAAGCCAACAAATGGATGTACGAGGAAGTACTCTTGATATTTTGTGGCCAATTATATGGAGCAGATTCTGATGAATGGTTGCTCTCTGGACCTGCAATTCTGCTTAAAACTGACACACAGATGAAGCAGGAGGCTTGCATGGTCCACATCTTCTAACTGCCACAAAATATCCATCAGCTAATGGGGCTTTATTGACCTCAGCATATCCACCTCTGCCAATCAAGGTTTTTTTAGCACTGTCGGAGAAGTTTTAGGATTTAATTCTTCAGCAGGGTTGTGTGAAAACTACAAGGATTCCTTCCGATTCTGTTAAGAAATCTCAATTACGGAGGCAACACCGTTGGCAATCCATGACTGCAAGAGCTCTAACGCAACCATTCCTGAATGCAAGGCAAATTTTGGACAGTGGAGTAGGCAGAGAGAGCAGGTGAAGATGTCAATGTTTTCCGTGAGATTGACAGTGGAGAACTTGAAAACCATCTTTTTTACTGCTCCCTATGAAAATGTGGAGTCGCTGTTTTTAAGGTGTATAAACTCAATTTTTGCAAAGGCCCTTTTTCCCTAGTAAAGATTACACCATGGGGGAACTGATATTCAGGAAGTTTCCCAGGAAGTATGTGATTGACAATGACGAGTTCTGCTTGCATTGAAGTCCCAACTGAAGTGGTTAAGATTCTATGTGTAATGCGAGGAAGCGTGAGATTATATTCATCCACTAAATAATCATCTTCAATTGGAAGGTCAAGGCCAACACTGGATGGATCAAGTTATCTTGTTGCTGAACTTGGTTGCAGAGGAGAGCGATACGGCTGAGTTCTTCAACATTGTTTAAGTGATCACCATAAAAGCCCGCATCTCGACATTTCAACTTTTTATAGACCCGTAGTCTTTATCATCACTCTGGTCTTGATCTTAATGCGAGATAGTGATTCTGCTAATACCGAATGGATCTTTGCTGGGGAGCTTTATGAGGGTGTGAATTTAATTTAAAGAAAATTCTTACAAGCTCTAAACTGAGTCCATTTCCTTAATCTGATGGAGCCACCACTCGAACCATGGGTGAATGAAGTATTTTGGGGAACATCAGCATAAGAACTGTCTGATGCAAATCATAGTCTCAAGCAATCTGATATACTGGGCAATGACAATTTCCGAAACAAGCCAAAAATGACCACGACATTCGTTCTATGTCCATTTACCCAGAAATGTGATCGCTATCCCTGAAACAAGATAAAATATCTGTCGCGAGGTTGAAACCAGCAATTGCCAACTCTTGTTCATCTGTCACTGTCCACTATCGAAAAGGCCAGATAGTTTGATGCAACAAGCAAGACACACATGCTATCAATGCCAAGCCCGAATTCGAATGTCCAGACAAGCGTTTTGGTCATAATAGTTCGCAAAAAACATTACGAACACATTGGTTATCTTTATTAATTAATCAAGCAGTCTGTTGTCAGGAACAAACATCAAAGACCGCAAATCTTCACTAAAGATGTGAAACGTGCACACACCAAAATATGCTGACACTGACAGCTAGTTCCATTGGGTCATTCTACACTGAAGTCGTAAGCATTCCCTTCGACCATCCTGACCACTTGCGACATATCAGGGCGTCTCCATGGCGACCTCTCTGTACATGCTATAGCTAATTTAATCAACTTCAGCATCTCTTTTTCCATGTACTTCCCTTGCAAAGAGCTGTCAACTAGCACACCCAGATTCCTCTCATCAAAAGCACTTTTCACCCATTCGAACACATTACAGTCATTGGCAAGTCGAGCGAGATCTGAAGTGCTCCTTCCCGTTATCACTTCGAGAAGCATGACCCCATATGCATATACATCAGTCTTCGTTGAACATCTCCCCGTGATGAGGAACTCGGGGTCCAGATGCCCATGTGTTCCAGCCACATTACTTTCGACACAATTCTCTTCGTATTCCATAAACACTGCCAGTCCGAAATCTGCAAGACCCACCCGGTATTTCTCATCCAACAGAACATTCGAAGCTTTAATATCTCGATGGATGATCTTGGGATCGCAGTCTTCATGCAGGTAAGCGAGCGCCTTGGCAACTCCGGTCGCAACCCTCATCCTTACCGACCACTCCAGGGTGGTCCCTCGATCTGAAAGATTTGACCGAGATGATCTCAAGTGATCTGCTACGCTTCCAAGAGGCATAAAGGGATAAACTAGAAATAGTTCTGTGGGTATGATGCAAAACCCGAGCAGACGGAGCACGTTGCGGTGCTTGGCTATGCTGCTCGCTTTCAATTCTGTCAGGAACTCTGCGAGGTTGCTTCCTCCCAATCTCTTGACGGCTACTAGAGAACCGTCCACTAAGCTTCCCTTATAAACCGTAGAGAATCCGCCCTTACCCAGGACACGGGCAAAATTATTTGTCATAAGTTGTACCTCACGTAGAGAAAACCTCTTGACTAGTCCTAGATGTCTCTCCAGATCCTCTTCAGAAGGCATACAATTACCTAAAGAATCCCCCTGTTGCTTTTTCAAGACTCGCCGCCACCACGGAAGCTGGCTTGGTGGGGCCAGGCACGAAGAAGCGGAGGGAGTTGCATCACTTTTCACAATAGACCTCACGAAACTGCAACTTGCTTTGCCAGAGGACGGTGACGATGGAGGGCTCGCCGGCGGCAACGAACCCGGGCGGGTATCGAACATGTCCTCTATGTAACTGGAGCTTAGTTTGAACACCATTTGAAACCCAGATAGGCAAGAGTCACTTTTGACTTTCTCAGAGCTCTGATGCAAGAAGCGCTTGAACTTGGTGGGAAAAGATTATGAGAATGAGAATGAGAATGAGGTAGTTGTATCAAAGTCTTTGATCCATCATCATTCCAGGCTGAACTGAGGGAAATACTTCTGGGCATGGACACGGAATTACGGATCATCTGTGTAGCTGCCAGATTTTGGTTTGACTTCTTTTGCCCCCAACCCCACTCGTTTTGGCAAATTATTTAGGAGAGAAATCGCAACACGCAAGAGACGCCATTTTTGATTGAAATGATTGAAAGACTCTTAGCCGATAACATTGACCAGCCATTGATTAATCAAAGGTTGTGGTTCGAACTTGGAAGAGGTTTAACTTCTACAATTCCCATTATGGACTTGACTCAGATTCTGGAAATCACTCCACAATCATCTGTAATTTCACTAACCTCTGTGAAACAGCGGCCAAAGGTGAAAAAAATGATGAGAATGTACAGGCTTGTGACCACTCCAGCTGAGATCAATCCTCTTGTGGCTCCGATGGGTTTTGGTGATACATGGAATTTAGGGAAACCCACCAGAGCCAATAATGACGCTATGCTCACACGGACATGATTCGTTCAAAAGATTGTGATGGTTTCAATCGATACACTCATGTGATGAACTCACTATGATTGGCTTTCAAAGGGCTTTCGCAAGTGAAGGTTCAGTCCTAATTCTGATGCTGCTATTTCTTTGAATACTAGTGTTGCTTGGTTTTGGCCTGAAGGCTAGAGCCAGATGAAGAATCGGTTCGGCTGCAAATACGGTTCTGCTCATACAATTGGCATATTTTTAATCTGAACAAATTCAGAAAGACAGTTATCTAACCATAGCTAGGATCGGGCACTTTTTCTTGTCTTAAGCGCATGATATATGCTGTGAAATTTATCAAGGAGTGGAAAACTCTGATTGCCAGAGAGTAGCCTGATTGATTCTTGCATTTCTTGACACTGCTTCAGTGTTTGGTTGGCTGTCACTGACACCATTACAAGGGGGATGTGGAGCTTATGTTCTGAGAACCTGAAGGGCAGCAGGTAAGAGAACACTTACTCGTGCCAGAAACATCTGGAGCAGAACTTCTTATTTTTCAGATTAACTTTAATAGGCATTTCGAGGAAGCAAAAGAAGAATCGGACACCATAAAGACAACTTGGTGGGGACACCGATTTAATTTGCCTCTGCCTTTCCCTAACATTAGATAAAAAAATATGTAGACTAGATGAAAATGAAACGTAGTTCGTAGCTTTCGATCTATAAAGTTCATTACACGAATTTGCAGATGCTCTTCAGGAAGTTCTATTTTCTTGAGCCATCAACCAAGATGATGACCTAAATAAAAAAAACAAAAAAAAAGAGGGGAGTCTGTCAGACAGCCGTGTGACCATCCCAGTAATCCGGCTGAGAACGATCCTCTACAGTTCGACTGGATCCAAACGGGACCCAGGAGAGCCGTAAATCACGCTCTGATCACACGGCCATGGTTCATCCACCAGACTTTGGTTCCTGTCTCCTTAGGTCTCAAGGACACAGAGGTACGAGCCTATAGAACAGATCCTGTTCAAGTAAGGTCGTGACCTCGGCTTCTCACTCTCCCCGTTAAATACCGACTATTATTCGAGTGCGCTCTCGATGTGGGACTTTTGGAGGTCGCGCGCCTTCTGCGCACTCAACCCACCATGTCCCTCCCCTGGTTTCTTCTCCTCTGTTTTTCTGTTTGTTGTCTCGCAGTTTAGCTTGGGGCGATTTGGGTGTTTTCGTTTGCAGGCGCTTTGCATTCGACAGAGAATGCAACTTTTATCCTGAATGTAAGAGGGAACGATGCTGTGCGGTTACAAACCCAAAAAGAGTCTTGCCTTCTTTTAGCAGAGGAGAGATATTGAATGGCTGATAATCAACGGCTGCCGATTGGGCTGGGTGAAATCCAACACAGTTTTCGAAGCCCATTTGAGAGAGAGAGAGAGTAGTGAGAGGACACAAATTATTATATTTATGAGACCCTTTACTAGGTGTCGGAGGAAAATGTTAGGAGGACGAGTGTCACTTCCTCTCTTCTTTTGTTTTTGTTTTTGTTTTTTTCTATTTTTCTGCTATTCCATTTCTATTTTAACTATACTTTACAAATTACCGATAAGGGACGAAAATTATGAGCCAAATACAAAATTATTTGTAAATATATCAGTGCTTAACGGTTCGTATTTGCAAGTGTAATTGTCGATCAAATTAGGTTACGTATTCATTTAGAATGATTAATTTTGAATAAAGATATTGGTCGATTGAATGGGTTAAATCAAATTAGTATCTATCCACATTAAATAAAAAGTAGATCAGGTTTATAATTCCTTATTTTAGGACATCTCCACCTATCATATACTTTTCATGATTTTCTTTTCCTTTCATGATTTCAAAAAGAAGCAATGTTTTTTTCTTAATTCACATATTCTTTTTCCAAAAATATTGATTTATACGAAAGGAATTGTTCATATAATCACCAAAGATCAAAGAAATAATTTCTCATTTGAAAGCATAAAACAAATGAGAGAAATCATGGTTCCTTTTGTGTCTAAAAAATCATAAATATTTATAAAAAAAATTAGGAATTAATATTGAGTAAAATATTCACATTTGTGTGTGGAGAGAAAATATAAGTGGGTCGCATTTTTGCCACTCCTTATTTAATTTAAATACTCCATTTTATAATATATTGACTATATTACCCATCGTTTTCCCTCATTTAAATGTTATACCCCACATAGTCAAATGGGGTCCATATGAGGTCCTTTTCTAAATTTGTTTCTTCTTTTTCTTTCACTTTCCTTCTTCTTGTTTATGCTTGTGTTGAAGCATTGTTGGTGCTTCCTCATCATCCTCCTCCAACACCTCTATACACACCAACAATCGGGCAGCCTCACACAGCCTCATAAGCTTCCTCTCTACCTCAACACTGCCCCTCACCAACCCTTGGCATGTTTGATAGAACCATCCCTATCTTAGCACAAGTTTTCTCAAGATGTAATTTTTTGTGATGATTCTTCAATTCTTGCTATGATTTCTAAGAGTCGAAATAGAATGATAGAAGTGCTCAGGCTCAAAGGTAGCATGAGCAAAGACTTGAATGTGAAAAGGATAATTATGATGCATCTACAACTAGTCACCTAAGAGGAAAAAGAACTTGATACTCTCATCAAGAAATTATCGCGGGAGATGGCAACATCATTAAATGCAAGGATTTCTTAATCAACAAAACCACCGAGACAAAGAAGGAAAGTGGAAGAAAATGAAGAAACAAATTTGAAAATTCCCAAATAAGCCTCACTTTTGACTCTTTGCGGGTGCAACGAGGGAAAAAAAGGGGTATTATAATGTAAAATGGTGTGTCAAAGCCAAATGAGAAGTGGAAAAAACATAAACTATATAAGGGTGCGTTTGTTTCGAAATCGTATCAATTTTGGAAAATATTTTTTAGGAAATCATTTTATGTGAAAATGATTAGTTTTCTTGTATTTGATGATATGTGATTGAAAATGTTTTTAGGTGTTTGAATCGCATTTGAAAAATGATTGAATAACATCTAAACTAACAAAAAGAAAAAAGACTTCATAAAGAATGATCTAAAGACATTTTCATAAATATTTATGGGAAAGTGTTTTCATTGACCAAATCGTTTTTGGAAAAACAAACAACGGAAAGTCCGGAAAACACTTTTCAAGAAACTACTTTCATTAAAACAAACGCACCATAAGTTTTGTATCTTAAGGAAAATCATCGAATCTCTACGAGTAATTTAGAAGAATTATTCTCAAGGGAAAGATTTCCATTTTTTAAGTCCTATATGTGTGTGTTGAATCATGGTTCATTTTCTATTTAAAGGAAATCATACTACAAGTAATCGATAAGAATTAATTTCAAGGGAAAGATTCACACTTCACATCATTTTATTATTGTGCATCCAAGCATGGTAGTAATGATATCACTTCATCTCATTTCTTTCAGAAAAAAATATATTTACACTTCACATCATCTTACTTAGAACACTATCAAAGTGAGGCATAAAAGTTGAGTACTATTAGGATATAATAGATATATTTTTGAGAATAATACTTTCATTAATGGTCAACTGTACAAATTAATCTACAATAGCCAACAAAATTATGTGCGAAGCATGGCCAACAAGACTAGTGAAATTAATGAAATTGAAGATGGTCGATGATGATTTAAATTACATATTCATGCCGGTGAACAGCATACGAAGTCTTAATTACTTAGACGATTATCCAATTTAAGAGCGAGATGGTTTTAGTACTTGTTTTGGCTACGATTATTGGCTTTGAAGAGTGAGATGCAAGTGAGACTGAAAAGCCCACAACAAAGTTCAATCTTTTTCCTTCTTCTATATGCTGAGTTGATTCTAGTTCTGACACTTGAGCTAGTTCCACTGAATCATTCTATGCTGAGTTCATAAGTATTCCCTTCAAGAATCCTAACCACTTGCGAAATATCCCTTCAAGTTTTCTTCTATAACTACATGACGTTCAAACTCAGCTGTTCATAGTCCATTAAGACTTCCAGTTCAAAATCAACAAGGGCTTCTCAGAGTTTCTCATCCAATAGGAGATTTGAAGTATTCACATCTCATTATTCTTGTGATCGGAGTCTTAATGCAAACAAGCGAGTGCTGTGGCAAGTCCATCGCCACCCTCTTTCTTATCGATCATTCCAGGGCAGTCTCCTTATTGGGCCCCTTCGAGTGAGACAAACTCAGCTGTTCTGCTACCCACCCAAGAATCTGAAGAAGGAAAACTAAGAATAGTTGTGTTGGCGTGATGAAAATCCGGGCAGGCGACGCAGGTTGCAATGCTTGACTATGCTGCTTACTCTCAATTCTGTCAAGAACTCGGTGAAGCCGCTTCCTCATAAGTTTTTATATCGCCACTGGATGGCCTAGCCATCCACTCTGGGCGCTTGAACTTCGGAAAATCCACCTCTACCTGGAATGGAATTCCTTCAGGGAAGTTCTATACTTGGTGATTCACCCGTAACCGGTGATTCACCTGTAACAAAAAGGTAATCCTAAGAAAAAAAAAGACGCAGGTTGCAATGCTTGGAGCTTACTCTCAATTCTGTCAAGAACTCGGTGAAGCCTGCTTCCTCATGTTTTTATATCGCCACTGGATCCCAGCCAGAGTGATACCTGGAATGGCTTGAGAACTTGGTGATTCACCCGTAACCAAAAGGTAACAGCTCGACTAAATCCAAACAGGACCCAGGAGAGCCGTTAATCACGCTCTGATCACACGGCCATGGTTCATCCACCAGACTTTGGTTCCTGTCTCCTTAGGTCTCAAGGACACAGAGGTACGAGCCTATAGAACAGATCCTGTTCAAGTAAGGTCGTGGCCTCAACCTCTCACTCTCCCCTTTAAATACCGACTATTCTTCGAGAGTGGTCTCGATGTGGGACTTTAGGAGATCGCGCGCATTAAGCGCACTCAACCCACAAACTTCCTCCCCTTGTTTCTTCTCATATATGTTTTTTTTTTTACTCTGTTTGTCTGTTTGTTGTCTCGCAGCTTAGCTTGGGGCGATTTGTAGTGTTTTCGTTTGCAGGTTCTTTGCGTTCGACAGTGAATGCAACTTTTGCTGAATGTAAAGGAATCTCATGCTTTGTTGTTACAGACCCGAAGTCTTGTCTTCTTTTAGCGGGGCAGAGATGCATTGAATGGCTGATAATCAATGGCTGCTGATTGGGCTCGGTGAGTCCAACACAATTTTCAAGCCCACTTGAGAGAGAGAGAGAGAGGAGGATACAAATTATTATTTTTTATTAGACTCTCCACCTTTATCTTCTCCTTTTCAAATGAACCTTTTACTAGGCTTCAAAGGAGGACTGCAGGAGGAGACATGTCACTTCCTCCGTCCCTGCTTCCCCTTTTTCTTTCCCTACTTTTTCACTATTCCATTTCTATTTTAACTTTACTTTTCAAAGTATCTGTAAAAGATAAAAATTATGAACCAATAAATATTTCAATGCTCAATAGTTTGCGTTTACAAGCGTAGTTGTCTAATCAAATTAGGTTATGTATTCATTTAGAATAATTAATTTTGAACAGAAATATTGATCAGTTGGATGAGATAAATTAAATTAGTATCTATCCATATCAAATTAAATTTAGATCAGTTTCAAAATTTCCTTATTTATATCATCTTTACTATCATATACTTTTCATAATTCCCTTTTCCTTATATGATTACAAAAACAAGCAATGCTGTTTTTCTTATATTTTATATTCTATTTTTAAAAATATGGATTTATATGAAAGAAATTGTTCATATGATCACCAAAGATCAAAGAAATAAATTCTCATTTGAAATTTTACAAACATAAAACAAATGAGAGGAATGATGGTTCATTTTGTATCTAAAAAAATCACAAATATTTGCAAATAATTTAAGGAATTAATTTTGAGAAAAAATATCCACATTCTTTCAAATTTTATGTATGTGTATACACATATAAGTTTTGTATCTAAAGGAAATCAGCACATCTCTACAAGTAATTTAGAATACTTAATTTGAAAAGAAAGGTTCCCATTTTTTAAGTGTTATTTTAAAGTGATTCATTTTGGAAATATAAGATCTCTACAAGTAATTCGAAAGAAGTCATTTCAAGGGAAAGATTCACACTTCACATCATTTTATTATTATGCATCCAAGCATGGCAGAAATGATATCACTTCATCCCATTTCTTTTAGGAAAAAAATATATTTACTCTTCAGGTCATCCTACCTAGAACACTAACAAAGTGAGGCATAAAAGTTAAGTACTATTAGGAGATAATAGAAATATTTACGAAAATAATACTTTCATTGATCTTCAACTCTACAACACTAGTCCATAATAGCCAACAGAATTATGTGCAAAGTGCGGCCGACAAGACTAGTGAAATTAATGAAAATGAAGATATTTATGCCATTGAACAGCATATGAAGTCTTAGTAACTTAAATGATTATCCAGCTTAAGACTAAGATGGTTTTAGTACTTATTTTGGCTATGATTATTGGCATTTAATCGAAAGGCCAAGCCTCCTCATATATGATGATTCACTCCGACCTAATCTAATTTAATTCAATTTATTCTATATAGTCAAAGTCAGAGTTGAGAGAACGGTCACTCAAATTCTTTAACACGTGGCACTTCATTTTGCTTATGTAACTGCCATGTAACATTTCTATAATATATTTATATATGAGCTTAAATGTTAGAAATGGATAGAGAAAGTATATTAAGATTCTATCTCTTACTAAGTCTAAACATAAAAAGGATAATCGAAAGAAAGTTTTAAATTATACTCTCCACTAACATGTCTTTTTCAATGTGATATCTTAGACTTATTTGTAAACAGCGAAAATTTTAAGACAAATATAAATGACCCAAAGGCTAAATGATAATCAAATGATAATATACGAGATGGAGCTTAGACGGAGAAAATGGACTCCACCACAGTCCAAATGACCCAAAGGCCAGACCCAAAACCCAAAAGGTTTAAATGTTAGAAATGGACTCTGTGATGTTCACATGCAAGTCCAAGTGGAGGAGATCCTCTGATAATAAAGTGTGTTCTGAGCCCGACCCAAAAGAAAACCAAATAAACTTGAACTCGTTCCAAGATTCATTCGTTGTTGTCATGTACTATCTTGATTTTTTGCATTGGGCTCTTCTCGAGCTTCCATTGGAAAATGTACCTGTCTTGAAACATTGCGCTAGCCAGTTGTCAAGAAGAAAAACGCACGTTGTAACCCGTCCTTCTTGCGATGGCCACAAAAGAAGACATGTTTTCCTGATGACAAAAAAATTGTATAATGGCCCAACATTCTAATGCACTTATATGCAGTGTCGGTGGAATGTAGGTTGGTTTTAAAACTTCATGGGCAATAAGTGATGCAAAGAGCATCCGATTCATTGACACATTTTTATCATGCCCGACATGTGCAAGGCATCGGACCAAGAAGAGCAACATCAACTCCTAATAGATTCAATGAACTTTCAGAGCCCTGGATCATCCCTTTTGCATCTTCTAAACCCGGAGGCCAAGAAGACAGCAAAAGATAGTGCTAAAATTGGATGATGGATCGACTTAAATAGTTGGGGTTGAATATTGTCCTATCAGAACTTGAGAAAAATTATCTAAAAAGTCCTAACTATATTGTACAATAGCCAAACCATTGAGATTTGCCCACCCTTCCCATATGGGAAAGGGGAGGCAAGGGGTTAAAATCCCCACCTTATTAAAGGATTGGGATAAAATGATTTAGATTTAAATATGGGTTTCAACTTTCACATCCTTTAAGGAGGTAAGATAAAAGTTCAAAAGTGAGTATTAGAATATAAATAGAGTATAATCGACCCAAAAAATTATACAATAGTCAATTTAATTATAAACATTTCAATTATGCAAATTTATTCATAAACCTTATGACAATTTCTCAATAGTCAAACTTTTCAATTATGCTAATTTAATTCTAAACCTTTTAATGAATTAATAATATAGTGCTTTCGGCTAATTTAATCGGAAATCGCTAATGTGACTATCCAATTAGCACTAGCCATCTTGTGTAGTATGGCCGACGCTAATATAGATGATTTTTTTAATTTTTATTAATTTTTTTCTTATTTTTTTCTTTTTTGGTTCACCAACCACTAGCTAAGAGCTGGCAACCTATCGAACATTGACCAAGGGTCGCAAAGCTCTCACCAACTGCACACAAGGGCTCATAAGTCCTCATTATGGGCAACAAGGGTGTCATGCCCTTGCCTACACTAAACCCCTTGCAAGCCCTTCCCGATTTGGCGAGGCAAGGGCAGAAACCCTCACCTATAGCCGGCGAGGGATTCATAACTCTTGCTTAGTGGTCAGTGGAGTTATCACCTTTTGAATCAAAAAGAAAAGGAAAATCAAAAATAAAATAAAAAAATTCAAAAAAACTTTTAAAAAACCTCACATCACCAGTCATTTCATATAGGATGATGTTGATTAGTTTACTATGTTAGCAGTTTTAGGCTAAAATTAGCCAAAAGAATTACATTATTAATTTATTAAAAGATTTATGACTAAATTGGTACAATTGAAAGATTTAGAACTAAATTGACAACTTATTAATAAATTTAAAATTAAATTGGCGCAATTAAAATGTTTAAAACTAAATTAACCTCCATATAATAGATTTTGGACTTTTTAAACATTTTTCTCTGAAATTTGCTCATTATATGCATAGGCAAAGTGGACCATTAAATCTAAGTGAAAAATTAGCGAAATCTTATATTTTAAGAAATTTGAGGCTTTACATCCATATATTGTCATGAAAAAAATAATTTCCTGCAGATCTTTAATCCCACCAGAACCCTAGAAGGCGGAAGGAAAAAACTAATCTTTTCATAAGGTGATGTGAAGCTGTCGGACGATCATAACAAACAAAATTTTCCCAGCACCGCGAGCAGACAAGAATGAGAACCGTTGAACGTGTCAAAAAGTCCAAGAAGAGTTGAAAGGGAAGTTGATTTGACAAGACAGCCCCACTCTCTGTCGGCCTTGTTTTACTAATTCTTTTTCTTTTTCTCGCCCTTAAAGTTTTGTCCCGCCCATTATTATATCGAAGCTTTCTTTTTGCTAAACTGCCCCCACAACGATCGATTTTGCAGGTGGGGGCCTCTGGCCCTGGCGATGGATTGTGGACCTTGCAGTTGACCCTTCATTTGCCGCCTCCTCCCGTCTCTCCTAGCTTTGCGGTTGTTGTCTCTTCCATGATGAGCTCTCCTTTGTTTTGTGCCTTTTCATTTTTGTTCCTGTTGGGCCAAATGTCTTCTATACAGGAGCTGGTTTCCATCTTATTTTAAATGCATACAATTCCCCATTATTTCACAAGTCTTATTATGTAAATCGTTAGTGGTGGGGGCGTGCATAAGTTATCCACATGCATAATTTGGTGAAGTTCTTCAGGACGGACACTGAGCAAGAGTAATGTGCTGAAGAGACTTGGGATGGGAAGCATGCACATGTACGTCTTGCTTTTTGCACTTAAATGCAGAGAAAACCACTTTGGGGTGAATAGCTATTTCATCGATTTATCTATTTTCCCCCCCTCACATTGGACATAGATATTTGTATTTGATCATAGAAAGCAATGAGCTCACAAACAAACATAGCATGTTTTGTATTGTACGTCTCCAGTTTAAGCCTAATTCATGTGGACTCGACCCTAGTACTGTGAAATGACTTGAAAGATAAAGATATAAAAATAAGAAAAAAAAGAGTGGAAATCCAGATGATCAGACTTGAATATGTGTAGGGCAACATCCAATGTGATGTACATGTAGACACGACACCCAATCAAGTATCGCACGGGGGCTATAGGGGTCTACCATGTCCGGTTGGGGTGTCAGGGCGATTCAGTTGGGTGCCCAGCATCATATCATTGGATGCCCTAGTGGCATCTTTGATAAATTATTTCAAGCAAGCACCTGCTTTGGCCTGGCTGGCATACTACACATGCCCTGAATGGGCTTGTCGTGAATTGTACTACATATTTGTATCTTTTAGCTCTCCTAATTGCATTAGATAGAGAGATTATAAAGAAAAATTCAATTTGAGAGGGTTCTTTATCATATTAGATTGAACTTCCATGAGAATCAACCAAAGGCAGATTGTCTATAAGTTAATTCAATGGACTAAAATACCACTCTCCTCATGAGTGTAGGTCATATCGTTTATATCATGTGTGTTCAATTTATTCATGACAATTAAAATTTAAGTTTAATTCAAAAATCAAGTGAGAATAATAGTGATAAAGCAAGTATTTCCAAATACAAAGTTACAGCACTTTACGACTCAACTATGTAACTATGCCAAACGGACCTGAAGTGTTGCTACTTGTTTGCTGCAATGTCTTTTAAGTTTAGTGATTCAACTATTGTAAGTTAATTACTAATGCAACAGCGAAGCGTCCGCCAAATATCTTCAAAAGCCACAGCGTCTCTTTTTTCGAAACCGAAACTGCTACAGGAGAGTTATACCAGACAGTCTCTTCGCAACAGCAACTAACAACGTTATAATCTGGCTAGTTTCACATCGAACGGTCTCTAAATTGGGCCCAAAATTTCCCCCTCGTGCTAATTCCATAACACATCCTCCAGCTTTTCATCTTTACTATTCAAGGGGACATCTTTAAATGTTTCTTTTGCAGGCATAATCCAAAAGAATTTTTTGCCCAAGCGAAGCTTGTCTCCGATGGGGCCCGAGAATCCTGCCCCGTACGCGAGAAAATCCGGTCGCTGCTGGGATCTCATGCGCCTGCATCAGCATGCATGTGACTGACTTAGGCCCCCCAGAAATCGATTTTTTTAAATTCACGAGACCGAAACGATTCTTCCCAATTTGTTTTAAGCAATTCGAGAGGGGAATCGTTTCCCACTTTAATTTGCTCCGCCATACCGCATCTCCCCAGTGGGGTTTACGGCCTTCGCTGAGCAGGGCCAGGAAGTGATGATTTCGACGTCATGGCGTTGGCTGGGAGCAAGGATCCAAAACCCCCCATTTTGTTCTTTTCTTCTCTTCTTCCTCCTCACTGCTTCTACAACAGTGACAGTTCACAGGGGTAAAACTGCAGTTAAGAGAGAGAGAGGGAGATTGATTGATGGATCGATGGATCGATCGATCAATGACAAGCAGATGAGAGAGGACAAAAAGAATGAGAGAGACGTGAAAGAAGAGACCTCAGATCCTGGCAGTCGTTCACTGTTGGTCTAACGAAATTAATCTTTTTGTTTAGAAGGGAAAATTTTATTTAAAAAAATCCAATTTAACTTTGAAGTTGTACTGGTTTGTCTTTGGCTTTCGATAATAGCGTTAATCCTCTAGACTTTCAATTTTGTTAAGTCTATGGATCGTTTAAAAATTCGCTCAAGTCTAAAATAATACTTTAGATTCTGATGGGAAAAGGGAAGTTTTCTTCTTTCGTTTTCTCAAAAATATAAACAAACAAGCTTTAAAATGTCCATAATCTTCTACAAGTTTTGTCCTTCAAAAGATAACGACTTAAATCTAATATTTCCGCCTCCTCTTAATGAAGTCCTAGAGGGCTTATGACAATCATAATCCTATGGCCACAAAGGTCACGACTGTCATAAATGCTGGCTGGCCCGCCCTTAGGCAACTCCAAATCTAGATTGCTTTGGATTGGAAAATTTCAGATAGAAGATCACGACCTCAAATTGGGGATGAGAGAGAGAGAGAGAGAGAGATTTCATATTTATTACTTAATTTTTTCCAATAGAAATTAACCTTAATATATATCATTGCCTTAATATTCTTAGTTATTAATCACCCTTTTAACAATGTTCAAAAATTTAAACAAATGCATG
This sequence comes from Corymbia maculata, assembly GCA_014182735.1. Lineage (NCBI taxonomy): Eukaryota > Viridiplantae > Streptophyta > Magnoliopsida > Myrtales > Myrtaceae > Corymbia > Corymbia maculata. The sequence goes on along the minus strand of CM024692.1, from coordinate 14,104,337 downwards.
AGTGATCCATATTTTTTTCATTAGAATTTTTGTTATTAAGATCTATCCCTTTTCTTAATCTTTCTTTCTTTTTTCTTGAAATGCCTAATTTAATTTTATTCAAGTGGCTACATTAATAGTATTGTAGTTTGTTTGTCTGTTGTTTAAGTTTGGTGGGTAGATGGTGTCCAAACCGATTTTAAAGGACCACGACTTGTCTACCTCCTTAAGGAATCTCTAAGGATGATGCATTCGAGATTTTTTTTAATTTTGAAAGTGTTTCCATATAAAACTTCATGTTGTTGGTTTTAGTTAATTTAGTTCATGATTATGCTAGTTTCAAATAAGGGCATCACCTCAATGGTCACTTGCGGGCTAAATATTTCGACCAATCAAGGGTATTTTTGTCAAAAGATTGTTTTTATTTTTATTTTTATTTTTTTTCTCTTTTCTCTTTTCTTTCTTTTCTATGAGTGCCGATGAGTGTCAATGCGTGCCACAACCCTTGCCTAGACCCTCATCGCACATGGACTAGGCAACTCTTGCCTAGATCTAGCAAGGGCTGACCTCACCTTGCACGTGACCTTTGAGTGCGAGGGTTGCCCTCGCCCAATCCTCTCTGAGCATTGCCAATGGCCCCATCCTAGCCACACCGACAAAGAAGAAGAGAAAACTAGAAAAAGGAAAAAAAGAAAAAAAATGATTTAAAGGAGAAGAAATAGATAGAAAATTCATTTTGAAATGAAAAATTCCGCAATATCATCTCTCGTATCAATAAGAAATGTGAGATATGTGAAATATTTAGACATTGACATGCTAAGATAAAGAACGTAACTTAACTAGATGATGCCCCATTAAGAAATTATCACAAACAGTTCTTATACGTGGGAAACAAGAGAACAAATTACATGAACTTGACATTTCTTAACTAGTGATCATCATACATGCCTCAAGTTTATTTGAAAGTTTCAATATTTGGGATTAAGAAAAATTATAGTAAGCTTTTAATTAAGCCAAAAATACAAAATTCATCAAAGTGCGTACATGTCCCCCCAATCATTATAAGGTAACTCACACAAACGTGGCGATCCATATAACCCTACGATTTAAATCATCTCCTCTCTCCTCCTCCATTCACGATGAAATGACAGAGATTTGAATCCCCCCTGGAAAAGATTTCTCACAAAACGAGACAGAAGAGAGAGGCAAGGCAGGCGGGCAGGCGGGCAAGCAAGCAGGCGTGGGAATCAGTGTCCAACCCGCATGCATGTGACGGTGACCGATGCGATGGGATGGAGTCCTCTCCCTCCCTGAGGCGCGACCGCTGCACGTGTCGAGCCACTGGACAGCGGAGGCCTGAATCGGGGGGGCCGTTTCGGACATCGGCTCGTAACTTCGTACCCCGTTTTCTTTTTCTTTCTTGGCAGTTTGGGGCTAAGGGGGAGCGGGAGGGGGTCGGGTCGGGAGCGGTCGCGTCTTAAAAGGACACGTACCTTTGCATGATGTTTCTTTCTTGTCTCGTCAAATCATATGTTAACTTGGACTTGCGAAATGGCAGCTTCTGCGTGCGTAACGAAGAAGAATCTCCCTCGCGAAAATTCATTTCGTTTCTCTTATAAATAAATATTATCAAGAACTCCGAATTAACATATCTAATTTTTTGGTCACCAAAAAATTTAAATTAATGTTGTCATGATAAATTTACTTTATACTAATTTTATAATTATTACAAATTTTAAATCGAAATATTTATGACAAATTTACCTTATATTAATTTTCGTTAAATTAAATTAATACTATGAAAAATTGTAAATCAATACACTTATGACAAATCGAGGGTAACACTTCAAATTGATACACTCGTCAATTGTCATATGTTGTCTAACTCAGCAATTTGACGATAAAATTTAATGGATGGTAAATTTATCACAAATATACAATTTGTGATATATGGTAGTTAAAAAATTTATTTGGGATAAAATTGTCATATGTGTACCAATTTAAAGATTTTCATAATATTGACCTTTCTTTGATTAATTCACAAGGAAAAGTTATAAAAAAACCTAAATTATATATTTATGGAGAATTACTAAAATAGTTTTAAACCTATTACGATTGTATCAATTCAATCATAAACATTTTTTATTTGCTAATTCAATTCTAAATATTTAGTATTAGTACTAATTTAATTCATCCAGCTAATTTTAGCAAGCCGACATTAACATGAATTCCAATCATCCAAACGACACTAAAGTGGACAATTATTATTAATTTTTTATTTTTATTTTCTTTCTCTTTATTTTTCCTCCTTCCTTTTTCCTCTAGCTGGTCACCATTGAAGACTAGCTAGAGGTAAGGGCTGGGGAGGTTGAACCTCGCCAGATCTAATTCCCTCTTCTCTTCATCTCATACCAAGCTGCTTGATCCTCTCTTCTTGTTCAATCTTTCTTTGTAAACCTAGAGCACAATCTCCAAATTCAAGAAAGCCCTAGGAACTCCAACCCCGATAGCCAACCCTATGATGACCGTTATTCTTTCCTTTTTTTCTCAAATAGTGTGGAAGTGGAGACGATGGGTTGGGTCAAATTTGGGAGCTTAGAGACGAGCATGATGAGTGCCTTGGTTAGGGGTATGCAACGGGAACAACTTGATTGGAAATGGACCAATCGATTCTAGGCAATTCTAGGGGGTGCTAGTCCGATCTCTAATTCCCATTTGGAACTTGTGGTCGATCGATCCAATTCTCGGTTTTAAGGTGAGAATTGAACCGACTGGACTGATAGGACCAAAACGATCACTCATGAATATATTTGTAAATTTTTTTTTAAATTTCTAAACAAGCATTATGCCATTAGGCCCATTAATTTCCTATCTTTTTCCCGTTCCGCCTTTACTTTCCCTTGTGTCTTTTCTTTCCACTTCTCTTTGGCTAACCCTAATCATGAGAAATCAACTCTTCCCAATTTTCCTCTCATGGCATAGCCTTGCCTCATGCCTTGCTCCAAGCAAGTTGCTTGACTTTTGCGACCTTTCCTCTCGCCTCGCTTGACGTCCTCTTGCGACCTTGCCTTCCACCTCACTTGATGTCCTCTTGTAGCCTCGTCTCGCTCAACGTTGATGCCTTTCCCTCTCACGACCGCACCTCCCACCTCGCTCTTCGACCTTTCCCTTTTGCCTCACAGCTCCCTCAGCTTTTGCTATGTCAACGACAAGGTAAGGCACTTTTATGCATTAGAACCGAACTAGATGATTAGTCTAGTTTTTGAATCTAAGACTAGTCAGTTCAGTCCATGGTCCCAAAAAATGGAAACTAGTCCTCTTGATCCAGTTCTCGATTCTTGGGTGGGACTAGATTGGATTGGGAACCAATCACCCTTAGTCTTGGTAGTTTTGGTATTCATTCCATTAATGTCCACTATGCTATACTCTTAGACCTCAAATCTCAAAGCATTGCTTGAGAGGTTGTCACTAGGTTGAAGCTCATATGAGACTAGGAAATCGATCCCATCCCATCCCTTGACTGGTTCTTGTTCAGCCACTAGTGAGGGTGAGCCTCATTTGCCCTGACAAGGTTGGTCTCATCATGGTTAGGTGCGGCCCCACCAGATTTCACAAGGTTCGCCTTCACTAATGGCCAGTGGGGCAAGCCTTGTTGGCCCTTGCCTCTAACCAATTGCTAGTGGTGAACAGTTTGAGGAAGAAGGAAGGAGGGGAAAAAAAGAAAAAGAAAAAGATTAAATTTAAATAAAATAAACAATATTAAAAATTATCCACATTAGTGACGTCAAATAGCCAATGTCCACATTAGTGCCACCCTGCCAAAATTGACAAGATGGGCTGAATTGGCACAAACATAAAAGGTTTAGAATTGAATTAGCAAAAAAAAAGGTTATAACTAAATTGATACAAATACAATAGGTTTAAGACTTTTTTGGTAATTTTCTCTAGATATATTTATCCTAAAATTTTCCTTATGATATCATAAACCCTAAACTTGTAAAAATATGATATGTTTATTCTAATTTTTTTTTCTATAATACTAAAAACCTCAAATTGAGACTTGTGTGACATGATATTGACTTCTCTAAAAGCATACTTGCGTTGTATTGCGTGAACACAAAATAAATCAAAGTGGTTGGATAAATAAATGACATTTCCATCTTTTCTCTTTATTTTGATATTTCGAGTAGTTTTCACATTTTTTAGATAGCAAATAACATTGGCTAGATTATCATTTTCTTCGGCTGATGAAATAAGAAAATAACTTATTTTATGTCATTTTAAGTGCTTACTAAATCTTAAATAAGAGCGATTACAAAAAAATTAGCACTAGTCATTTGATGATAACATTGACACGGCAACCTTTTATCTGTAAGGTACAACAATTTGCTTGTTCTTATATCTAGTTATTAGTACATTTCTAAGCATTACCTTTAAAAATAAAATTAAGTCTTACAAAGACACTCGTCAATTGTAAGGAAAAAAATCAGATGGTAATGTAAAAAAAAAAAACTGTTTATCTTGGACATGAGAAAGATGTAACAATTCCATTATACTTGAATTTTTATAAATAAAAAAAAGGGATCAATTAAGACTCATTTAAGGTGAAAAATAGATTTTAAACTAATAATAAATCGACACACTAACGGATTGAAAAGAAAAATAAGATGGATAACTTTTTTACGATGAAAAGATAGCTTAAAAATAGAATAAATCAAAGTCAAAGTGCCAATTCTTTTATAAAATAAATGAGAATTAGAAGTTCGTAGAAGATGGACAAACAAAAGATTTAAGATAAAAAGAGAGAGAAATTTAAAAAAACAAACGGGTGGAGCCGTATGGTACTTTACCATTGGGCCTGGATTACTTTAAAATATTATATAAAATGGTACTTTACCATTGGGCCTGGACATATATACATATACATATACATAAATGTAAATATATATAAACTTTTTTTCCTCTTTTCAGCACTACAATTTTTTTTTAGTGGATAACATCAATCAAATTGCATAAAAAGGGTTGAATTTCACACTTCATCATTGAACTTTAGTACTATTTGTAATTTGATCACTAACCGCTCAATGAACTAAACCTTTTGCTTTTACATTGATGCACTCTAATCTATTTAGGATGATTTTTTTAGTGAAGAAATGACATGACATCATGCATATTTGACGAGAGATGACATGGCACTGAGTTGGCATTAGCCAAGCATCACATCCGCCTAAAATAGCAAAAAGTAAAAAGGAAAGCCACAACTGTTTTTTAAAAGGGGAGATCAAGAAAAAATAAGAAACAAAGAAATGTGACCCTCTACCTACTCCAGTGGAGGGTCATGAGCTTGCAAGGGTGGCGTGACCCTTACCATACATGGCGAGTGCATCACAACCCTCTTGCATGCATTAGGCGAGGGCCTCACCAACATTTGGTATGACAAGTAAGGAACACGTGACCTAGTGAGCATATGCAAATGATGCAATGACCGTCGTCATGATTGACAAAAAGGTTGTGTGGCACTTGCCGTTATGTGGGCAAGGGTCAAGTAAACCCTCATCATCACTCAAAATTGTGGTGCACAAGTTACTAGTCATGCTAGAATTCTCACCGGTGAAGAAAAAACTCTGAAGAAGTTGTCCAAAATGAAGTCTAAAAGTGAAAAAATCCAAAAAGAAAAAACCATTTGTGCATTATACAAGTGGTTGCATGACTCCTGCCCTAACTAGGAAAGGGTTGATGACCCTCAGTGAATTGCCGACAAGTTTTGACCACAACCAAAAGACCTTTGCGGTGCCTCCATTTTCTCTATGTGCACTTTCTTTCTTTTTTCTTTTTTTTTTTTCAATTTTTTTTGAGTTATTATAAATTTTAGGGAAATATCCAAGTAAGGGCCTAAAGTGCCATTATTTTCTCAAAATAAGAGGTTGAAGTGAAATTTATTTTAAATAAGAGTCTAAAATGCTATCATTTTCTCAGATAAGGGTATGAAGTGATTATGGTTGTATCTAACCTCCTTAGCTCACCCGCTAGGAAAATATTTTGACCGATCAAGGATATTTTAGTCCAAACACAATTTTAATTTTAATTAAATTAGATTAAAAATTAAAAAAGATAACAGGTTCTTTTTATAAAATAAAAAAGAGCAAAAATATAGGCGAAGGGCTTCTTAATCCTCTCGCCTATGGCCGGTAGGGTTGTTGGCTCCTAGGCAAGGGTTGCCAAACTTGCATGAGGGTTGATGTCCCTTGCCTAGACTAGGGCGAGGGTGGGCAACCCTCAACCAGATCTAAGAGAAGGCTACCCTCTCGCTTCTGGCGAGGGACAATAGGTTGATAAGAGCCGCTAATCCTTGCCTAGGCACTAGTGACCTCGTGGCCATTGCTACCACCCCACTAGTGATGGGGCGGCGACCATAGGTGGGATGGCTAGCTTGCACCTATTTTTTATTGTTATTTGTGTTTTCTTCTTTTTTTAATTAATTTTTAACATTTTTTGAAAAGAAATAATAGAAAAATAAAAAAAGGAAAGAAAGTTAAGAAAAGGAAGCAAATGACAAAAATGCCATCATTTAGTTGGTGAGGTTAGCCCTTTTTTTTTTTATTTATTTACATAGCACTTTAAGCTCTTATTTGATAAAATAAGACATTTCATGCCTTTATTTGAGGAAATATGGTGCTTTATACTCTTATTTGAAAATTTCTCTAATTTTTATTTTTTTTCTTATTTTATTGACTTGGGGTCTTATGGCTTTCATGTGTAGCCGCATCAACATCATTTGTTTGTCGAAATTGACTACATCAGCTTTTGGTCAGAAATTTGATCAAATTGCAATCAAAGTGTATCAATTGGGAAAAACGTGCACGCGCACACACAGTACGAGTACAATTGTTGAGACATAGATTATTCTCAGCATAAGTACCTCTAGAGTGCCAAAACTTGGCACAGGGGGAAATGTACATTTAAATACTAAAATTGGAGCAAAAAGGATCAGTTAAGTGCTAATGGCAAAAATTATGGCCAAACTATCACGTGTCCATTTTCCGGCGAGTTTATTTGCTAACGGAGCATTTTTTCAAAATAAAAAATCCACGGCAATTTTAATAAAAAAAATTGTCCACGTCAAATTTTAAAAAATTTAAAATCGATTTTATTAAAAAAAAAAGAAAAAAAGAGAGGAAGATGGATCCGGCGAGAGCTGTGTAGCCCTTGCCGCTGCCCCACCATTGTTGGCCCTTCCCGACAATGGTGGGGTGGCGACGGTGGGGGCGGCAAGGGCTGCACAACCCTTGCCGAATCCCCCTTCTTCTTTTTTTTTTTTTTTTTTGATAAAATCGATTTTAAATTTTTTTAATTTGATGTGGATAATTTTTTTATTAAAATTGCCACGTGGATTTTTTATTTTGAAAAAATGCTTTGTTAGCAAACAAACTCACCGGAAAATGGACACATGGTAGTTTGGCCGGAATTTTTCGCCATTGGCACTTAACTGATCATTTTTTCTCCGATTTTGACATTTCAATATACATTTTGTAAATTTTGGCACTTAAGTGTTCCCCTATACCAAGTTTTGGCACTCTAGGGGTACTTATGCCGATTTTTCACCTTCAAATTTTTCTTCACAATTAAAAAAAAAAAAGACTTTGATCTACTTCACTACAAATATATATCTTTATTGTGCATTACATCCTTACATCTTATGTGGGGAAAATGTTCAAAAAATTTTCAATCTATTGTACAGCCACCAGTTCCATCTTAAACTTTTTAATTGGCCAATTTAGTTATAAAAATTTTAATTATTTTTTGATATAGTTCATTCAATCAATTTTGCCGTAAATCACTAACGTGACTATCTAGTCAACATCGATTGTGTTATGTGGCATGATCAAACGACCATCCTGTGTGGCATGGTCAAACAATTGTTAGCTGGCATGGACGATTTTTGTAATATGTTTGTGAATTTTTCATTTTCTTTTCTTTTCTATTCTTTGTTTTCCTTCGTATTCCTAGATTTAACGATTGGTCCCCCAATCCATGACAATGGCTGTGACCCTATCCACCCTCAATTGGCTAGACATAGTGAGGTCATTGTGGCCCTCACCAAATCTAGATGAGTCGATAGCATCATAGCCCTCACCAGCCACACACTGATCATTGAAACAAGATAAAATTACCAAAAAAGTTCTAAACCTATTGTATTGATACTAATAAAGTCCTAAAATTTTCAATTAGATCAATTTAAAACATTTTTTACATCGGTACCATTTAGTCTATTTGACCAATTTAAGTCGGAAATCAATGATTTGGACACTAGCCATCTATATTACATTATCGGCACTGACGTGGACATTTAACTAATTTTTTTATTTTTTCCTTAGTTTTCCTTTTTATTTTCCTATTCTTTTTCGTTGGACTGTGGCCATACCAACCATAGGTGGGGGTTGGCAAGGCCAGCCCTCACTGGACTTGGTAAGAGAGGACGAGGGTCGAGCCCTCACCAAACCTGGTGAGGGCCGCCCTCACATAGGTTGCAAGGGTCGTGCTCTCGCCAAATCCAGTGAGGGCCACAACGCCCTCATCGACCCCCACCTGTGGTTGGTCATTGGCCATGGCTCATACTGGCCATAGTTCAAAGAAAAAGAGTAGGAAAGAAAGGGAAGGAAAAAAAATTAAAATTTAAAAAATTAATTGAAATTTTGAAAAATTATTTAAATGTCCACGTCAGCATCGACAATACCACATAGAATAACTGACATTCACATCATTGATTTTGGCTTAAATTAGCTTGATAGACTGAATTGGTACAAATGTGAAAAGATTTAAAACTAAATTGGTAAAATTAAAATATTTAGAATTGAATTGGTACAAATATATTGTGCTTTTCCTATTGAAGTGAAGTAGCGACGGCAGCAACAATGGTGAAGCAAAGTAGCGACGGCAGCAACAATGGCAACTCGTTGAAGTGGAGGGTCTTGGCTTGGGGAAGAGGTGTTGACGCATAGACCGAGTGATGAGAGGTAGAGGATGAAGCTTGGAGAGGACGAGCAAACTCAGCCAGGTTCGCCAGCCTTTTGAGAAATGAATAGTGTGGAGGGGTAAAAAAAAAAAAGAATGGAATTTTTTTTATAAAATCATTAAATTTCTCAAAAAAAGTTGTTTTGATATTTGATTGTCCATATTAACAATTTTCACCGTTAATTAACCATATAGGCTATATTAAAATTTCATGTAAAGATTTATAATTAAATTAAAAAATTTAGAATTGAGTTCATTGCTATATAATAAGTTTAGAATTTTTTGCATAATTTTCCTTTTCATGTTGGATAGTGTTACCAACCATTTATGTTGTGTTTAGAGAACCGAGTCTAGAAGGGTATAGTCATTCCACATATGTATCGGCTGCTGAGAATGCATTCAACAATTTTTCCACAAAAAAAAAAAAAAGGGTGAAGATACTTCCTTTGTCGTTTCACTTTAGTTTCATTTAATTTAGTTTGGATTTTGCAAGTTTATAAAAATATGAAAATCCAGGTGTCCAGACTGGCTTTTGCGACGAAAAGATAACCTTAAAAAAGAAAAAAATGAAAAAGACAAAGAAAAAGAAAAGAAGAAGGCAAAAGAGCAAATTGTAAATTAAAAAGTATTTCTTTGTGATCCACTCCGGTATGGTGCATGATCCGTGCTTAGGCTACAATTCACTTTGTCCATTTAATCCCTATATATTTTAGAGATCATTTCGGATTTATTTCTAATTTTTAAGTTTTTGATAACCCCAATAGTTGTGTATGTATACCTAATTTTCTCTCCAAGATTTGAAAGTAAGACCATTCTTGCAGCTGCACTTTATCACGCTTGTTTGTCACCGAACCAACTGCTCGTTGCAAGCCGGCAGGTCGCCGAGCGTCGTGCCCGCTGCCTCGTTGCTAAGAGCTTCGATTTTCGCCCTCCTGCAAAGAGGCGTTGACTCAATTGGGCCCCCGGCAGCACTACCACCACGAGCCGTCCCGTCCCGTCCCTCCTTTCGACATGGATTCAAACCCTTGGTTATATTTTTTGTCCAGCTTTGTGGAGGACATTCAGACCAGCATGAATTATGATAATGTTCATATGGGGTCAAATTTTAAGAAAAATCCTAACATGTCAAGTGTTGGACTTTGCCTAACTGCATCGGTGATTGGTACACATGCCGGAATTTAACGAGAAATGTTATGTATGTCTAAGAATATGTTTATTTCAACAAAAACTTAACGATAAACGTGGAAATTTGAAAATGATTAGTTTTCATTTGTTTGATAATTTAGAGAAAATGATTTCCTTCTTTCTAAAAGGGAACGTGGTTTCCCCTCAGTCTAAATTTATTATTTTCAGTTCATGAAAAATATTTTCCATAAATTCATTAGTTTTTACTCATCCAAAATTTCCTTGAAACAAATTTCTTTCAAATAAGCGGACCCTAATTATTGATTTAAATGCTCAATTTTGTATCCTAAAATGAGACTCATGCAAGTATGAGCTTTAATCGGACGAGCTTTAATCATTGATTGCACCTCACATTGATCGTTTTTTGTTGGTCGAAACCTCAAATTGATAGTTACAAAAAGATAATGATGGGTACTTTGGTACGCTTGAATTTCGGATTCGCATGTTAACTAAGGCTAATTTCACAGCATAATTAATAATTTGGCCATAAACTTAGTATCACTTTTAATTTCTCCAAAATTCATTCATGGCATGTTATGCTATAGATATTGTATTATATATTTGCACCTCAGAAATATGTTAATAAAGTCTTTTGTGTAGACTAATTAGTTAATCTTCACTTACGAAATTGCATCTTGAGTATTTTCATTTATACAAAAGTTTATATTTGCATATCTTAGTGTGTTCACATTTTCATATTTGGATACATCTAAGACGTCACTTATCTTTTCATACTAAGATGGGATCTTGCATCATCAAATAATGATCATGGGAATTTTAGTAATACTAGAAATGTCCAAGGATAAGTGTTTTAGTGCACAATTAATCCATTTATATTGCATTATTACTTAATTGCCATATTTGCTCGTTTATTTCTATAAATCATAGGGGAAATGTCGAAGAAAGGTAAGAAATGAGGCCATTTTCTCAATATAAGGTTCAATGTGAAACTTGTCTCATGAAGTTACCAATTTGGTCTCAAATGAGGTTTTGAGCTCATCAGCCAACCAAATCTTTACCGACCAATGAACCGGGCTTTTACATGCATATCACATGCATCTTTTGTGCATCTCAACTGCTTCTCACTTGATGTCTAGGAAACATTTTGTCAACTAGTAAGCTCAAGACTGTATTAAACTAAGTTGGCCACTTCAATACTTTATATGAGATAATATCCACTTTTTGCCTTCTCTTAAGAAAAAAAGGTCCCATTTTATATTCTAATTTGAAATCTCCACCCCATAGAGATGAGAATTCTTCTGTAAATTGTTTAATTGATCAAAAAGGAGAGAGAAGAAAAAGATGCGTTGACCATCCACCACCCACAAGGGCCATTATGACATTGATGACGTGCCCGCCATCATATCTATTATCTATGATCAATTTGGATTCATACCGCAGGGCAAGTCGTAAGTGCAGGAGATTTATACGCAACCTTCAGCTCACTATCATATTTTTCCATTGCTGTCTTTTTCACCCGTCAGAAAAAAGAATAAAAAATTAAAACTGAGACGAAAAACATAACCTAGCAATATGCAATTCATAGAAGTTCTTGAGATATGATTGGATAATAATTTTTATTTTATAATAATAATAATAGTTTGTCTTAGACTATAAAAAATCAAATAACAAATAATTATAAGTTATTGTGATGTTCACTCCTTTAAGAATTAGTAGTTGATAATAAACTATTATTTTCACAGTAACCAAAGATTATTATACTAGCAAAGTCCACAGTTTTTTAGGTGCATAATTCTCTTTGCTACCTACCATCCTAATGGCCCAATTGTCTATTCCACAACATTTCCAACTGCGTCAAGGCTATTAGTCCTGTACTCGACATTTTAGACATGAGCAACGTAATAGCTCCTCCGGCAATCACGATGACGTATCCAAAGGGTTGGACCTTGGGTATGCCCTCTCTAAGGTGCTCCTCGCCCTAAGTTTTGGGTTTCTTATGTGGCTTAGGTACATCTCACAAAAGATGCAGTTGAGATGCATGTCATATGTATGGGCTTGCTTGGCAAAAAAATTGGTCAGTCAATGAGCTCAAGAGTATAAAAATAGAAAGAAAATATTTAATAATAAATAAAAAATAGAATTCCAATACAAATAGAATAAATGAAAATTTAATAAATAAGAATTTAAAAATATAATAAGATTTGAGACTAAATTGATAACTTTAGAACTTTATTTAAGACAAGTTCCATTTTGGACGCTCTTTTTGAGAAAATGTTCCCACTTCAAACCCTTCTTTATAATTTCCCCTAAATCGCTTGTCATAGGAATAAGATTGATAAAATTAATAATAGTCAACCTAGATTGGATTAATATGAAAAAAAATTACAAAAAATATCTGCAGTGGTGCATTAGAAAAAGTTAGATTTACATGCATATTTATATCATATAGATAGATCTATTCTATTCTATATTTAGCATATGTTATAAAAGATTTAGTAAGAATCATAAAAATGCCATTTTTGCATATTTGACTTAGGGTTTAGATTGCATTATATTAAAATCTATTCTCATGTTTAGTAGCTCATTATAGACAATTAATTTGTTTAAGAATACTTTTGCTTAGCATATCGCATTGGCATTTCTTTTTCTTTCTATGCGTTCTTATATATTTAGGAAATTTGCATGAATATTTTCAAACTTTCCATTCATCACTCTGGTATGATAATAACGCTACTTTTAGTAATCGCCCAAGAAGGTCTGGTTGGATTTCCTCGAGAAAGGATTGAGTCTGAAATTACTCATGCAAGTTCCCTAAAATAGATTGACGCATAAAAGAGAAAATAAATATGCAAATGTGAATGCTAACCAAAAACAATCCTAAACAAATTAATCTTCTAAAATGAGATACTAAATATGGGAATATAGTTAAATAAATGCAATCTAAATTGAAATCCAATCCTATGGCTAATAGGAAAAAATAGTTGTTATTGTACTGTGATGACTTTACTGTTTCCTGGAATTATATATAATACACATAAAAAAGAAAACAAATACGCGTGTAAATCCAAATTTTCCTCAATGCACTAGTACCCATTATTGTTTTTGATTTAATAATGCAACCGAAAGGCACCAAATTAAAAGATAATGAGCTTTATATTTACTTTTTTTTTATGAAATATGATGTACAATAGAAATTACTTTTGGTCCAAACTTTTCCATGTACTAATAGAATCAACTTTTGATCTAAACACTCCCAAGTACTAACAGAATCAACTTTTGGTCTAAATTTTCGCAAGTACTAACAGACTCCACTTTCAGTCTAAATTTTCAAGTACACGTAGAATCAACTTTGGTCTAAACTTTCCCAAGACTTATTAATGAAAATTTTCTAATTTTCCTAGATGTGTCTTTAATCATGATGCCAAATCATGACCGAATATGCAAAGATATGCAAAATCTTAGATATTTCAGAGACATGCAAGTATGAACACACCTAGATATGGAAATATGAATTTTGTTAGATATGCAAATACTCAAGATGCAATTTTCTAAGTGCAGAGTAAGTAATCAATAAACAAGCGTATTAACTAAACATCCTGCAATAATGCAAATCTAGAATTTAATGAATGTCTATAACGTAACCATGTAATAAATGACTTTTTAAAAAAATTCAATGTGATGCGAATTCAATGACCTCATTAATAATTGTCTTGAAATTAGCCTAAAGTAACATGCAAGTAAGAAATCCCATCATACCCTAATATCCAGTGTCGCTTTGTTACGAACAATTGAGGTGCAATCAACGATCTTAGGCCTAAGTTAGGATACGAAATGGAGCATTCACATTAATAATTAGACCTACAATAACATCCCAAAAAAAAAAAAAAAAAAATCCAGCACTTGTGCACAACTACTCATATGTTGATATTGATGGGTAATCGCAATTGGTCAAACTCAAGCACTCATCACGTTGGGATGATTTGCTTGTAAATCGAATATTGAACTAAAGATCGCATAATCACATCAATCGATAAAACTAGCAAATTCTAACGCGATAAGAATCGAAATTTTCTGGGTGTGTGCACAGATAACATCTGCCACACATCTCGAGTCAAAAGCTAATCAAGTACCTCAAGACCTAAATGGACGAATACGGCACGCAATGGTGGCACAGTACGTATGGCAAAGTCGATCTCTTTCACTAATGCTCATGTCGCCTTTTGAGTCCATCGCATCGCCAAAGTCAAAACGCTCGTGGCCGACCTTCTAGTCCTCAAGGCATTGCCACTGAGAACCTTCATTTGTGGGAAATACATTGTACAATTTTATTTTATTTTGGTGCCATTCCAGCCACAACATCACCAATCACACCACCATCTCCATCGAAGCGACTAAGAGGGAAAAGAATTTGAGTGATTTCGTGTTGTTTGACCCCCTATGCACCCTCCACAAAAAGGCTTATGATTTCGATTCTCATCCACTTTCCCCCATTGACATTCTCCGTGTATCTCCATCTCAAACCTTTGCCGGAGTTAAATCGGGTGGCGTCGGAAGGAGACCTACAAATGATGAAACATCGCGTCCACTAAGGAAAATCGCTCCCCAATGGGTCAACTTAGATATTTTGTCATTTGAATCGTTTGTTGTTGGCCTATCATGTGTCCCTTGGGCATGATATCAGGTGCGAGCCAGCATTTGATTGGTTACACAGGTCGCGTCGTGACATGGGTTACTTTGATTGCTAAGGGCCTAAATTTCATTGCCTACTCTAGATAAGGTCGCGTCGCGTCAGTGACAAGCCAATTTTGTCGTAAATTGGAATACGTTTTCGCAGTTAGTGGACGACGTAAGGTTGAGATGAAAGATATAGACGACTTGAATGGTTGGAGAAGTCTTCCACGAAAGTTGTTGATGGATAAAAATAAAAACAGTTTCATTCATTTAAAGCCACTTTTAGTGATGCAGTCGTCTTTCATCACTAACAGTAGTTTGCAATCCTAGGCACAAAATTTCGAGCCTAAAATTCTCAGAACTTGTCACTAAAGGTTTTAGTTTTTTTTTAACTTGATCAATCACGGGGATAGATTTAGTTTGGTGATTATTTTCCATTGCTAAATAACATGTTGTCTAGGCTATTGCGTCGACAAACTGTCTTGCATCACCTCAAATTATCACGGCACATTTTAAGACCAATGGGTGTGTGAGTGAACTGCAACTAGATTGTGCAAATAATAAGATGTTGGCAACAAATTGAAACAGAGTTATATACAACCGCTTTAGAGCCTATCAAGAATTTGAGATATCTAAGTCATCTCGATTCACATATCATCAAATGTCCATATTGTTACGCTAATAGGTTAGTTAGTGTCTCGTGACGTGTATGAACATCATCCCGCCCAACGCTAGAGCGCGTTACTCTATTTGAGCGGAGGATAACTTGCTGATAGCTGGTCTAAGCGGTGCTGCCTGCAGCAGCAAAATCTTTGTTTTTTTACTCTCTTGTAACATGTGAAAGCAGATTCAGATTCACTTACCCGGGTTTGTTCATCATCCCTAGCACTGCAGGCATGTCTTACGTAAGGATTTGTCCATTTACTACCTCTACAAGAATTTTATCTGGCTTCAGGCATCGATCGTGGGAAAAGTGGCTTTTCATGTGCCTCTCCTGTGCTTTGCTTCTCCAAGGTTTGCAAATGGTAAAGACCTGCGCAATTACAACAGTCTTACACCTGCTTGAGCCAATCCTGCTTTGCAATGATGGACGCAGAATCCGATATTAGCAAGGCGACCTAAAAGGAATCTAAAATTTTAACAAGGATAATTGTAAAAACCCTTTACAAGTTTTACTTTGATATCAATTTGCCTTCTCAGTTTTTTTTTTTTTTTTTTTTTTTTAACTTATAAAATATCCGTCTGAAATCTTAAACCCTAGATTAAAGGACCGGAATACCCTCCTTAACAAAAGAGCCAAGGAAAGCCTACGAGCTCTAATAGCACATCACCCCCACAGAATCAGCGGCTTCACCTAGCGCTAGATGCCGCCACCGACCCACCACCTGCGACTGCCGTCGCCTGCTCCAAAACCGTCATTGGCATCGTTTTGCCTCCTCTCTTTCTCTCTCTCTCACACACCCATATGTGCGTGCGCGGAGAACGTCACAAAAACATGAATCATCAAGTTCATCTCACACGGCTGCCGTCGATCTACAATTCAAGTCCACTTGCACTGCCACAAGCCCACCATCATGCCACCATTAGGTTGGGTTGGTTCAACTCTGGAACCGAATTGAACCAGCCTTATCCAATCGGTTCCAAGCCGAATTGAGTAGGTTGCCAAGAAAAAATTAGGAATCTGGCCTTGACTGATTGAGTTCCTTGTTTTTACCTTTGCTTTCTTTCTTTTTTGGAGATGGGTTTTGAATCTAGCAAGGCTAGAAAAATCCATCAACGACTTAACCTCCATGCCACATATTGTGCTCATTGTATGTTATCCTTAAACAATAGTTAATCCCCAACTTACTTGGTTCATGATTGCACAAACTGGCAATGAACTATGACAGGGTTGGGGGTCCTTGGCTTGAAATCTACTCACTTTGGAATTGGTCACCCCTAACCACTTCATCGAGAATTTAAATGTCGACACTGTGACCTTGGTCAACTTGACCTCAAATTGAGGTCACCATGATGTTGGCAACCTCAATACCAAGTCTTTAATGACCAAGGTGACATTGCTTGGCAGAAAGAGAGTGACAATCAACAAAGGAGAGAGAGAGAGAGCAGAAAGTAGAAGTGAGAGATATGAGCAACATGATAGCCCAAATTTAGTTGTCGTTCTGATCACCTAATATGCATTCAAATTCTTTTACCTTCACATCAAAATTTTCATTCCAACTAACCAAACTAGGCCTAAGGATTTTACTCTCAATTAATTAATTAACTCACAAGCAACATTTATAGACCCAAAATTATATATAGTTCAAAGAAGATATATTTTAGGACTCGATGTAGATAGAATCTCAAGTGATAACCAACATTTATGATTGATCAAATATGGATAGACCATTTCTCTTTTGTCTGGTTCTATAAGATCGGAAAATGAACCCCTGTTGACGTACTTAATGTTTATCCATCCCCTCGAATGCCGACATCTTCCTCCTTAAATTTGGAAGTTCGTCCGAGTTTTCTCTCTTTGCTTTTAAATGCTCTGCATAGAGTTTTGACCCATTCTCAGCAAACCAAGTAAATGAAGAGGTTTGCACAGGCCCAGAAAGTTTCACATCCGTGTTGTAGCTGAGTCAATTTGATTTCCAATTCCAGTCATAAAGCCTGTCGTGCATGAGCATGATGAGAAAGAGAGAGAGAGAGAGAGAGAGAGAGAGAGAGAGAGAGAGAGAGAGGAAAGTGGGTGTGGATGGTGAAAAGACAAGTCAAAAGTCCAATCTGAGGGCCGGAATTCATAAGACATGAGACAGTGTTTGGTTGATGTGTAGTGTTGTCCATCAGTGCGATATTTGTTTTTCCCCCCTTTATAAAGTGAGCAGAAAGGGGGTAGTTTTCATGGGCAAAACAACAGCGGCTCACCCCCAACCCCCACCAGAGCCAAGTACGTCAAGAGTCGTGACCGTCTTGTATCTGATGTGAAGCCCCCCCTTCCGGCAATTTACTCAGCTCAATTCTCCGGCCAAGGCAATACGAGACTTGTCTTAAAGTCAATATGATATTTTTTACAGTACCATTTGAAATTTCGTGATATCACGTGAATCTCACATTTAAAAAAAAATCACAAAAGACAAAATCTTTTATGAAAATTACGAAACCGACAAGGGCCCGTGTCCCTTACCCAACCATAGGTGAGGGCTAGCTGGACCTGATGCAGTTAGATGTTCTCTACCATATTATGTTCTCGATCCCGACCTTCCCCACAACCCATGTCGACCACTGTTCCTCCCCACCCCCACCACCCCTCCCTTTCAGCATTTTTTTTATTTATCCCAATTACAGATTGGAGGTGGGATGTAAGGTTTGAAATTCTGAGGCGAGCAAAGATTGACTTGGGATCTAAGGACAGCAAAGGGACGGACATGTCTTATGGTTTAAGATTGTTATTGGCGAATTTTGAACAAAAGCACAATCAGGCGGAAAGTTAAGTTAGCCCCTCTTCCCTCGCTGCTAAGTTGGAGGGGGGAGGCACATGTATATATTATGCCTCGTTTCCTCAGGATTTCCTGTTTTAAATAGCTCCGGACGCCCTGAGTAGCCACATTTCTCCCTCTCTTTCCGTCTCTCTCTCTCTCTCTCTCTCTCTCTCTCTCTCTCCCCCCCAGAACAAACCTCACCAATCACCATCACCATCACCATTCCACAGGGAGGGGGAGAGAGAGAGATGAGAATCTCCCCACCCAAGCAAAATTAACAGTACATCAGCACCACCGCCATCCTCCTCCTCCGCCTCCTCCTCACCACATCACACTTCACCCTCAACCACAACAAAGCTCAGCTCTTCTCTCTCTCTCTCCCTCCTCATCATCCAACTCCAACTCCACCACCACTAGCACCACCCCAGCACTTCCCTTGATCTCTCTCTCTCTCTCTCCCTCTCCACTTCCCAACTGTTCATGAGCACAAACCCTTCTTTTTTCATTCCTCCCAATAATGACCCCAGAAGACTCCCTGAGATCTCTTTCCTTGGACTACCTCAACCTCCTCATCAACGGCGAGGCCTTCAGCGACGTCACCTTCACCGTCGAGGGCCGCCTCGTCCACGCCCACCGCTGCATCCTCGCCGCCCGCAGCCTCTTCTTCCGCAAGTTCTTCTGCAGCCCCGACCCGCCTTCCGGCCTCCTCGACCCCGTTGGCGGCTGCCCCCGTGGCAGCCCTCAAGCGGCGGCGCACCACCCGTCGAGGCCGCCGCCTCCGCCGGGGGTGATCCCGGTGAGCTCGGTCGGGTACGAGGTCTTCTTGCTGGTACTGCAGTTCCTGTACAGCGGGCAGGTCTCGATCGTGCCGCAGAAGCACGAGCCGAGGCCTAATTGCGGCAACAGAGGGTGCTGGCACACGCATTGCACCTCCGCTGTCGATCTCGCCCTCGACACCCTGGCCGCCGCGCGATCCTTCGGTGTCGAACAGCTTGCACTGCTCACTCAGGTTTCCGACATGTTTCGTATGGATGTCTCCCAGTACTAACATCTCTATTGTGTTCATGGGATTCCTTTTGCTTTTGCTTACTGGGAACATTGCTTGATTTGGGTTTTCGGATAGTTGGGATGGGATTTTTTTTTGGGGGGGGATTTTGGAGGTGGAATTGTTTATTGAGTGCCATTACTATTAGTCTTTTCTTCGTAGATGACTTGAATAAATTATGGATCCATCATGGAGTGGGTGACGCTAGGTGTTTTAAAAAACACATTTAGGCCGATCAAGTTCTATTCTTTTCCCCTCAAAATATCAGAATATCAGAGCGCATCTTCTTGCAGATATTTTTTCTATTTTAATCTCACTGATCTCTCAAACTCCAATTCACTTTCTTTTTTGTTCATGATTTGACTTTGTTACTCTGGCAGTTCAAAACCTTGCTTAACCAATTTGAATCAACTGGAAACCTAAAAGCCCGAGAGATGTAATGGGGTTGATTTCATGCAGAACTTGGAGTTTCTTGAAATGGTTAGATCCACCTTTTAGTGGATGCTCTCAAGAGCTTTCTACATTTAGCTATGGTGATGATCGCCCTTGTCTTCCACTCCACAAAAATTCCTAAAGTTTTCCCGACATTCACTTTCCTCATTTAGAGGTTTTGCTCATGGGTTTAAAAAAGAAAAGACAATTGCCACTGCATGACTTGTTCTAAGCACCATATTTGTGAAAGCATATTCCCATCAATTTGCACTTAAAAAAGGTTCAAATTTATTACAATGATGCAATGCAAAGTCACACTTCACTGACCAATTTTATTTTTTTTCCTGGTTGTGGCTTGTCATCTGGCAGAAGCAATTGGCAAGCATGGTAGAGAAGGCCTCAATAGAAGATGTGATGAAAGTACTAATTGCCTCAAGAAAACAGGAGATGCATCAACTTTGGACTACTTGCTCCCACCTTGTCGCGAAATCCGGCCTCCCGCCTGAAGTCTTGGCCAAACATATCCCAATTGATGTCGTGGCCAAGATCGAAGAGCTCAGGCTGAAGTCATCGATGGCTAGGCGATCCATAATGCCGCACCATCACCATCATCCCCATGACCTGAGCACGGCTGCTGAGCTCGAGGACCAAAAGATCCGACGGAT
Organism: Corymbia maculata; assembly: GCA_014182735.1. Taxonomy (NCBI): domain Eukaryota; kingdom Viridiplantae; phylum Streptophyta; class Magnoliopsida; order Myrtales; family Myrtaceae; genus Corymbia; species Corymbia maculata. Next base: position 14,083,923 of record CM024692.1, on the reverse strand, counting down.
GAGAAGAGCCCTCGATTCTTCCGATGTCGAGCTCGTGAAGCTCATGGTCATGGGCGAGGGCCTAAATCTAGACGCAGCGCTAGCACTACATTATGCTGTTGAGAATTGTAGCCGGGAGGTTGTCAAGGCATTGCTCGAGCTCGGGGCAGCAGACGTTAACCACCCAGCAGGGCCCAATGGCAAGACCCCACTCCACCTTGCTGCTGAGATGGTCTCCCCGGACATGGTGGCAGTCCTACTCGACCACCACGCAGATCCCACGGTCCGCACAGCTGATGGCATCACACCTCTCGACGTGCTCCGAACCCTAACCTCCGATTTCCTCTTCAAAGGGGCGGTTCCAGGTTTAGCCCACATCGAGCCAAACAAACTTAGGCTATGCCTTGAGCTTGTCCAATCGGCAGCCCTTGTGATCTCGCGAGAAGAAGCCGGGAACGCCAACGCGAACACAAACGCTTCTTCTGGTACCACAACTATCTACCCACCAATGTGCGGTGATGATCATAGTAGCGGCAGTAGTGGTAACAACATGGGCAACATCAACCTTGATTCAAGAGTGTACCTAAATCTCGGTACACAAATGGGGTCTAGAATGGATGAAGATGATCAAAGTAGCCGAAATAGCCAGAGGGAAACCATGAATTTGTACGGTTCTCAAGGTTTGTACCGTCACTCGCACGACTTCTAGCTAGGCTCTCAGGCTCAAGCTCAAGCTCAAGTTCAACTATCTACACATATGATAGGAGTCAAGTAAATTCTCATCTCTTGTTCTCCTCCATTTCTCGATCTTCGTCTCTTTAGGGTGGTCCTTCTTTTCGGCCTTGTGTTATGTTTGCTTGCATAGGCCTTTCAATCATCATCACATGATGAAGTTTAGTTTTTCTTCTTTTTTGGTTGGAGATGATGTGAGATCTCTCACGGTTTGAGACAAGAGGAATCTGAGTATTTTGGCTACTCTCTTTTGGCAGTGATGGAGGAGACGCGGGTCAATCTTTTCAATCCCAGGCCTGTCAACTAGATCTTTAGTTTTTATTGAATATATATCACTTTCAATGTTCACATATAATTGGTACATATATTATATTTATATTATATTTATCATATCCTATATATCTATTTTGACCTTTATATTTTCTTGTCCCCTCACCTACCAATTATATACACAAAAGAATTTTTTAGTGGAGATGCATAATAAGAAACAAAAGTCCCATTTAAGAGACTAGAAGATTTCTTCTTCTTCTTTTAAAAAAAAATAAATTGGTGGGTCTGCCCTTAAATTTTATAATATGATGGACATATTTGGACTTGTTTGGACATAGGTGACTTTTATAATATAATCAGGTAAATGAGCTGTCTCTTTCTCTATTCTGATTTCTTTTCTTGCCTCCCGCTGGGCTTTATGGGAATTGCTGATTGGCCATGGATATTATTTTTTAAGTAAATGTTTGGAGAAATCATATGGGCATTGACAAATTGATCGTGACCCCACGCCACAACACAATATCTAGAATAATATCATCGGTAGTAAGATAAATATGGGAGACTGATTTACAAAATCATATGATAAAGATTTACTGGGTATGCTCCAATAATATAGCACATTATGTGCTGACTTATCTGAATGAAAGAACGCTGAAAGCCAATTTTTATGTCCTGACATTACATCTACTTCTACATATATGAGGATTCCCTCCTTATAATCCCATATATAGGGGCTGAACCCTAGGTACTTGAATATATTTTTATCCTAGAAAAAGTGGGATTTATCTTATTTTGTTTTCTAGCTAGAATATGGTTAATGGATGCATACATTCTCCTTATTATATGATAATTCTTTCTGTCATTCTTCTTCTTCTTTTTCCAGAAAAGTATATGTTCATTCTTGAGAAACTACATCTTTTGTTGCATTTTCCGTGTTTCCCATGCATCCTTCACAAAACTCTATGCCCTAAAGCAAAACCTACATCAAAGTTGCATGCATTTAGCTCTCTAGGCGCTATGTTTTGCTGTTAAGAGCCTCTGTCATTAACAAAAGAAAGATGCCAAGGCTAATGTCCAAATGTACACTGTCGGAAAACACAGATTTTCTAGAGTTGGTCAGTGCTTATATTATGTGTAACTCAAAGATGCAATGGCGACTTTCCTATTCAGCAGGAGGCAATAAATGGAAAAAAGCCAATTGTATATAAATAAATGATGCTGAAAATAAGGAGATAGTTGATTAATCTCCAAAGCCCCGGTGACTGCTACTTCCTATTTTTCATGACTAGTAGTCACTATTACTAAATGAACCTAGACATATGTACTTCATCTCTGTTCCTGTGTGCACTTTCCTTTCAACGACTGACTAGACTTGATAGGGCATCTGTACTTTATTAGGGTTTATTACATATTTTAATGAAATGTTTAGTTCATGTCCTTAAGTATCTCTTAGACAAATCTCCTCTGAGAACCAAACATTTCTCTTCATGTGCCGAAGCTTCACTACTTTATTTATGTCTGAGAAGTTTGACATAAGCCTCACATGCACACACAAAGAAAGGTTAGATCATGTGAAGAAACTAACAAGAATCTGGAGAAAAAAATTGAAGAACCCAATGCAAAATTACTTGCTTGTATAAAAGTCAATTAAATAGTTAAAAAAGATAGCGAAAAAAAATTGTTATAGCCAAAAGAATTCATAAAAGATCCTATATACAATACCGCGAATCTAGACAATAACTCAACCCCATTCATAACATCCTATATATTTCAAATTTGCAGGTGTTACAGCACATGTTCCTAACACATGTAAGAAATCTTTAACATAAATGATGATTTATTTACTAAACTACATATATAGTGAGGGTGGAGATGAGTAGAAGACCACTTAATGGTGACGAGCACTTTGCAAATGTTCATTGCTTGTGTAAATATAAATGCGTTGAGACTTAGAAAGCAATATGCTTTGGATGGCACTTGTCGGTGATCTTTTGTGATAGCGTTTGGTTAAATCTTTTACAAAAATAATAAGCAACTTTTTATCCTGCCAAAATTTAAAATAGAAAATTCCACAAAAACGGTGAAAAAGTTATATGTGAATCTATAGGTCAACATTAGTATATTATGATAGTCTCGAGTGTTTTCGGTTTAAGAAAAAGTTAAAGTGCATCTATCGCAAAATTTAGATCAAATGAAAAGCAAAATGTAAACATCTATCCACACACTCCAAACTTTTTAGAGCTTGAAATTTCAGATCTCGATATGATCAAAATATCCACATATTCTGTCATATGCAAAAAGACAGCTTATATTCTCGGGAGAGTCCTAATGCGCTCGCCATACATAATCAAATCATTTCTGGATGGTTTACAATTTTGGGATAAATGATAACCTCAAAACAAAGAATCAAGATAATTTGAACTCCAGGGTTGTTCAAGAGATAAGCAAATTTGTCATTATCGATTAAGATTTGTACTTAATTTCTTTTCTTCTTTTTTTGGCCTAGGCCTCGATTCAAACAATAGCACTTATGCAATATTTTTGGGGGCACCATTAGAAACATTGGCATTGGCTATGCACCATTAGAAACATTGGCATTGGCTATGTGCTTCAAAAATTATTGGGCAAACGTGCTTGTTCTGTTAGTGATGAAACATGGGTCAAAATTACATGGTGCCGAGGTTATATGGTCCCGATTCTATTATTCCTGAAAAGTATGTGAAAAGTTTTGATCGAAAATCACTTTTCCAGATGCTACATATCAGTATTTTTCTTGAAAATATGGGAAAACATTTGGCGTGATCTTAATAAAGTCTAGAAATAATATATCATCATGGTTTTACATGGATTACTAATCAAGAAAATGCCTGCATTTTGATGAATGATCATTGAAATTACAAGTCATGCAAAAAAATTTTCAAACAAGAGGAAAAGACACATCAACCTTTCCTTTGGCCATGCTTTTTGGCAGGAATATCATGGATGTTTTATGGACGACTGAGTACTCAAACACGTCCACATTATCTTTAGAAAGTGAAATTGTGAACTGGCATTTCTGCTACATTTAGCTCTAATCAATTCAACATTCAGTGCGGGTAGAGTAATATTCAGTGTGTCGAGAAGATGTACTAAAGTTAATATGCTAAACGCCATGTTATGATTTAATTGGGTATTTGAAGAAGTGAATTAGGATCACCCGATAGCAAATTTAATAATCCGTTGAATCCCGCGTCCTGTGCAAATTAACCTTTCCCAATGGACATAAATTACCATTGCTTTCACTTCTCAGAACTCTCCACAAGCCATGCCATTTGACTTTGGCCATAGTTTTGCGTGATCTACAAGTTAGGAATTCACATGACATTAGTGTCAAACTTCGAGTAGGTTGAGCTCTCGCTGTATTCCTCTTTCGAATGCTTTTTTAAAGTTGGAGGATTTATCCTAAAATATGCTTTTTGATGTATTCAGGTCTACAGTTCATTCTCTTTTTACGACAACTATAAGATGGACTGATTCTTTTCATTGCCCAAAGGCGATGATTTCGCTCATCTTATTGACACAGTGAAGCATAATGCGAGGTGCGAAATTCAAGTCGGCGCCCACTAAACTCGAAGCTTTCAAATTAATCGGGCCTCCAAAGAGCATCGATGTGCACCTTTTGAAACGATATAAATTTGTAGACGTGGGTATATTGCGAGTAAATATACGAGCGAGCAAAACATCACTGTCAGCTCAATCAAGTAAACACAAAGGGCAGTGAAAGGCACTAGTTTCTTTGTTCCTGCTCTTTCTTCCCAAATGCCCAAATCAGGAGCACAACAGAACCCACCTTCTCCGGGTATTTTCCCACCCTGTTCTTGTTAATCTTGATCGAAGGATTGATTTATCGGAGTAACAAATGTTAAGGCCTATTTGAAAGCTCAAGCTCTTACCTCCCCTCCTCCTCCTCCTCCTCCTCCTCCTCCTCCTTCTTCTTCTTCTTCTTCTTTTTCTGTTTAAGGGTACCCGACGGACAACCCACCACACACCAGGAAAATGAAGTTCTTATGCTGCGGCCGCACAAAGATGAAAGGAAACTCTCGAGATAGGGGCTTCATAGAAGGATGGTAAGCCAGCCGAACTCACCTTCTATTTTAGCTTCGACTGAAGACATGAATCAAATATGCGTCAATGAGCAAAAAAAGTCCAATCTCAAGAGAGTGCGAAAGCAACCACATCACCATTCACCATCACTCGTCTCTCTGCTATTATTCTAAGTTTTCAGACTGTTCTCTGGTAACTTGTTTTTGTGTTTCTTGACAATATCAGCCTGTTTGCTCTATGCTGCTGCTGGCTCTGCGAGGAATGTTGTGACTAGTGAGTGTGAGTGGTAGCTTTACCGGAGAATCCACCAATCTTCTACTTGGAGAGTGCGCGTGCGCGCATCACAAAGTGTAAAAGTTCGCTATGATAAGTTTGATGTAATTGTTCTGCAGATATAGTACATCACCACGATATTTTCCCTCGGCACAAGCAGGTCTCTCTTGATTTACCGTATTCCGCTACCCCTTTTGTTTTCCGAATCCGAGTGTTTCATGCACAATTTAGCAAACGAAAACTAGCAAACAACAGGCAAGAAAGAGGTAGGAGACAAACAGGACATGGACTATCATGATTGGAGTGATTCTTGAGAGGAAGACAGAAACCAAAGCAAATGGCTAAAGAGACTAGATGGAAATCAAACCGAATAAGGAACATATTCTTCTGCTTTTGCTCCTCTTCATCGCCCATCGGCATCAGGTTCAGATGATATTCTTTCGGCATCTCATCTCGTGTGGCTGAAGATGGTATTAGCTACTAAATATTCTTACTGGGTTTTCTATGATCTCGGTTCAAAATGAAAGAATTTGGCGTCATCATAATGAAGTCTAGAAATGATATTACCAATTTTTATATCAACAATATTACAAATCAGAAAATACTTACAATATTACAAAAAAAAATTCATCTCATTATTAAATTTTTGGGTTAATATTACAAAAAACTTCAAACTCGTACACTTGTAACAAATTTATTGCAAATTGATTTTTTTACCATAAAAAAACCCCCAAATTAGTACATTTGTAACAAATTTACCATCTATTAGTTTTCGTTAAATTGAATTGATACCATGAAAAGCCACAAACTAGCACAACTACGAAAAACGAAGGGCAAAACCCCAAATTAGTACACTAGTCAACTATTATATGACATCCAACTCGGCAATTTGATGATAAAATTTAATGGAAACTAACGAGAGGTAAAATTTATTATAGGTGTACCAATTTGGGGTTCTCGAGTACATTTGTCATAAGTGTATCAGTTTGGAGTTTTTCATGATATACTACTATTTTATGGTATCTAATTACAAGTTGAAAGGGATTATTTTCTCTTTTGTGAATGTGATATGATAATATCATTTTTTCAATACGTAAATGATAATTGAAATCTTACATCGTTAATTAACTAATTAGAAGTTGACATTTGTAAATATTTTCACTTGAGCATTACACGACAAAGGTTGTATATGTGCGTAATTTGTCTTACTCCAAAAGAATGATTATAGAAGTTCAGTAAATGTGCGTGGGGAAGGAAAATGTCTTTTTTTCTTTTGTCATATCATGTACTTGCGTATAATATACGTAGGAGTACCAATGTTTTACGGACAAAGCGGGCAACGAAGTTTTTGTTACAACATGGACTTTCCCGTAAGATTGTGTTGGGGACTCAAAATGTAAAAGAGAAGAAATAAAAAAAAAAAAGGATAGGCGAAATTTTACATGGAAAATCCTTTCCAGATAAAAAGGAAAAAGGCACAGTGCCAATACAAGGCAATCTTTTACTATTCAACTCAATATAATAATAGGACTCCAAGGCATATAAAGTTACGATGGAAATTGCATGAACACCCTTAAAAATAGTATTTTTCTCTATCATACTCTACTACTTCATCATTCTCCCACTTAGAGGCTAATCATAAGCAACAATGGTCTCTCCTTATCTTCCCTCATCTTTGTACCGAATTGTCTTAGGGCAACACCTTGATTTTTCACTTTTTGATTTTAAATGGATTTTTTTCCCATAAAAATTTGCGCTCTTCTTTTTTGAATTCTTCTCTCTTACATTTCACATTTCTAGAGTCAATGGTGAATTAGTAATCCACTTCCAATGGGGATAAAAGTGGGATAAAATATGTCAAGAAGACGAACTAAAGCTAATATGCTAGATGCCTTGTCACAATTTAATTGGGTATTTCAAGAAGTGAATTTGGAGCATCGGATGGCAAACTTGATTGTCTATCAAATTTTGCAGTCTCTTCGCGTCGACAATTCCCCAAAAAAGCACCATTGTTCTCACTCCTCAGAGCTTCCGCAAGCCATGCTTTTTGGCTTTGGCTAACAAGTGGAGAATTCACATACAGTTATTGTTAAACTTGAAGTAGATTGAGCTCCCACTTTATTCCTTTGCAAATGCTACAGACAATAGGAGAACCCGGTTCTTCCTAAAATATACTTTTGGTTCTACTAATCTCTCCTTTCATTGAAAACTATTCGATAGACTGATTTTATTTTGGACCAATATCACAAAAAATCTCAAACCATTACACTTATGACACATTTACTCTAAACTAATTTTTTAATTACAAAAAATCCCAAACCGATATATTCATGACAAACTTATTCTCCATTCTATTAAATTTGATTAATATTACGAAAAACCTCAAATTAGTACATGTGTGACAAAAGGAGAATAAAACCGTAAACTGTGTACTCGTCAATTGTCATATATCATCAAACTTAGCAATTTAACAATAAAATTTAACGGAAATTAACGAAGGGTAAATCTATCGCAGGTGTACCAATTTGAGTATTTTATGATCAAAAATTAGTTTGAGGTAAATTTATCATAAGCACACCAATTTGAGGTTCGTAATACTAAACCTTCTATTTTCCACTCCAACTCTTACTCTTTTTAATCGGATCTTCAAAGAGCATCCATATGCACCTTTTGAAACAATATAAATTCTGTAGACATACACATATCGCAACTGTACGCAAGCAAGAAAAACATCGCAGCTTCAGCTAAATTTAGCAAACACAAAAGCGAAGGGAAAGGCATTAATTACTCTGTTCCTGCTCTCTCTTTTTCCTAAATGCCCAAATCAGAAGCACAACAGAACCCACCTCCTCCGGTTATTTTCTCGCCCTGTTCTTGATAACTTTCATCGAAGCATTGATTCATCGGAGGAGCAACAGTTAAGGTGCTATGAAAGCTCAAGCTTTTTGCCTCCTTTTTTTTAAAAAAGAATTTTTGTTTAAGGGTACCTGACGGACGACCTGCCACGCACCAGGAAAAGGAAGGGCGCGAAGAAGAAAGGAGAAGTGATAAACCTTCCAGCTAGAATGAAGATAAGCATCATATGCATCAACAAGCAAAACGTCCAATCACAAGACAGTTCAAAAGCAATTGATTCACCATTCACCATCACTCCTCTCTCTGCTATTATTCTGTCTTCTAAGTGTTCTTTGATGACTTGTTTTTGTGGTTCCCCGATGATTCAGCCAGCTTGTTTTATGCTATCGCTACCTAAGTAGCACCGACATTAATACACAACATGCAACACGACACTATACAACATACCGACACGTCATTTCTTAAAAAATAGAGAATTCCGATATAATGGGACATGTTGTATAATATATACTTTTATATATACATAATAAATTATCATTTTTTAATTATTTCAATCAAATTAATATGATGTAAATCCCCAAATCAATAAAAGAGAGATTAAGAAATGAAGAGAAAGAGAGATACATAGAAAGAAAGAGGACATACCTATTAGCGGTGAGTTTCTCCTCCTCCTTCCTCCGTTAAGGATTCATGATTAGGTTTTCAAGGCTGGGTATATATATAGACATTTTGGCCCCTAATTTATCAAAAAAATTTAAAATTGACCACATGCATGTCAAAATGGTATGTCCGGAGTGCTAACCACATGTCGTATGTCTGACACTTGTCAACCATTTGTTAGTCAATTGTTGGAGCATGTTGAGCGCATCCAACAATGATGCAAAGACCCCTAGAGAGTGTCTGTGCTTCCTAGTCCTATCGCCCCTGTCTGGTATGTTGTTATTATTCTTCTGCTTTTACTCTCTTCATCGGCCATTAGCATTAGGTTCAGATAATATCCTTCGCGGATCTTATCACATGTGGCCAAATATGGTATTAGCTACAAAATATTCACATCAAGGTTTGCTGTGATCTCAAACTCAATTCGCTTGCTAGCACCAAAAAAGTTCTTTTTAAACATGAAGCTAAGTTTCTAATCCGAAAGGGTATCAAGAACGCAGTAGAGAACTTACCAACTGCATAAAAATAAAGAATCGATAGAAAACAGTGCATTTGCATTATTTTTTTCACTTTACGTACTTCTGCTAAGAAAAGATCGTTTTCTCATAGGCTGGCATGTACACGCATGCACAAAAGTGCTAGCAGTACGCATCAGATGCTGGAAGTCAATGAGGCTTTGTCGTCCTCACTTACGACATGTCATCCCTCCAGTGTCCGAAACACGAAAAATCAGAAACGCGTGCCCCCAGCTAATGACCTTGATAGTCTCCTGTAGGTGCATTGCAGCACCTAATACCATCAGTGACTAACGATTTCTGTGCTCGAGAGATTACAATAATTTTGGCTGAGAGATACTGAGACAAAGGGGCCAAAAAGCGGTAAGATCCATAGCAATTATCCATACCCATTTGAATGCAAATCAAGCTACAACTCAGCCCATTTCTCATTTTTGCTGCAGCTGTTGTCAATAGAAGAAAAAATAGAAGAGAGAAAAGAAAGGAATAGAAAAAGAAATAACATGCGAAAACATTTGGCGTGATCATAATAAAGTCTAGAAATAATATCATCATGGTTTTACATAGATCACTAATCAAGAAAATGCCTGCACTATGATATATGACACCATACTAATTACAAGTCATGCAAAAAAGAGAGTAAAAGACACATAACAAGAGAAAAAACAACCTGTCCTTTGGCCCTGCTTTTGGGCAGGAATATCATAGATGTTTCATGAACTGAGTACTCAAACGTGTCCACATAGCCTTTAGATAGTTAAACAGTGAAATGCCATTTCTGCTGCATTAAACTCTAATCGATTTCAACATTCGGTGCTGGTAGAGTTATATTCGGTGTGTCGAGAAGACGTACTAAAGTTACTATGCTAATTTTGTTGGGTGTTTGAAGAAGTGAGCTAGGACCAGCCGATAGCAAATTTAATATTCTATCGAATCCCACATTCTGTGTGGGAGTTAACCTTTCCCAACGGACATAAATTACCATTGCTCTCACTTCTCAGAACTTTCCACAAGCCATGCCTTTTGACTTTGGCCATTAGTTTTGCGTGATCTACAAGTGAGGAATTCACATGAAGTTGTTTCACCAGTTTTATCCCACAACGAAATTTCTTTCATCGAAAGGTGCGTTTTGATTTTATTGTCTATGGGAGAACCCGGGTTCCGTGTTAGTATTGGACAGAGAGGGTCATATGCAATAATGTATGTACTTTTTATTAGAGGAGCCTTCTACGTACAATCTTACATAGGATTCAATCGATGGCCCAATACAAAAATACCTTGATGCATTGAGGAATGTATCTCAGAGTTGATAGATAATACAGTGCTAGGATCAAATTGATGACAAATGACTCTAAAGGAATATCACACCCAAGCAAAGGCATAAGCACAACTTCAGGTCAATTTCTATGACACCGAACAAAGAGGTCTAATTAAGGAATACTTTCCTCTGTGGCCAAAACACAAATCCAAGTTTAGGGCCATGCCGACCACACTAGATCAGTGGAGTGACTTAGTTAGATGTTGCTCTTGGATAGATCTAAGGACACAATGTCAAAATTTAATCAACAATGTTGGACAAAGATGGACCACCAAAGGACCTTACTCTTAGGTAGATATTAAAATGCAATACTGGAATCTAATCGACGGTGCTGGGTGATGATATTAACACTAAGAAGACATTGCCCCTAGATGGATATGAAGACACAACGTCGGAATCTAATCAACGACACTAGACAAGGGTGGACCACTGAGGGACTTTACTCCTAAGTGGATATGAGAATATAATATCGGAATCTAATCAATAATGTTGAATGATGATATCACTACTAAGGAGACACTGTTCCGAGAAAATATTGGGTAAACTAGTGATTTACACCTAGCAAAAAACTAGTCCATTCAATATGCGACACGTGTCCCGTGGGCCCATATTTCTGATTTTTCCCAAAACTTTCAGAAATTGCTGCGCCTCTCTCGCCTCTCTCTCTCTTCATGGTCTTCTCTCCCTCCCCAAACGCAGCAACAACAGTCGCTTCTCTCTCCCTCCCGACTCGCGCTTTGCCCTTGGAGAGAGTCCTCGGTGACCAGCCGTGGGTGGCGGTCGCCCCCCTCCTGGTCGACGATGGAGCCGACGAGCTAGGCCTCATCGACGCCATGCCCGGCAAGCTCCTTAGCAAGAAGCTCAACCTCAAGACGCCACCGCCTTCCTCCCCTGAATCAAGATCTCGGCCTCCATGGCCAGCTGGTCGACTAAGGCTGAGATCTTGATGAAGGAAGGACCGACTTCCATAAACAACCGAGATCTCGGCCTCTGTTTCTGAAGGAAGGGACAAAGCAGAGAGTGACGGAGGAAGAGAAAGAGGGAAGAAGACAAGTGAAGAAATTTTGGGAAAAATCAAAAATATGGGGCCCATGGGACACGTGTCGCATATTGAATGGACTAGCTTTTTGCTTAGGTGTAAATCACTAGTCTACCCAATATTTTCTCCACTGTTCCTAGATGGACACAAGGACATAACATCAGAATTTAATCGACGATGTTGGACAAATGTCAAGCAGCGCCAAAATCTAATTGACAGCACTAACTGGGATGTGACACTTGCCAAAATTGAATCAACAATGGGAGCCTAAAACTATACTAAGCTAGACTAAAATAATTAAGGAAAAATAAAGAGTTTTGTTGTGTTGTTCAAGGAGGTTTCTCGTTAGAGGACCTCAGGTGTTTATAGGGATACTCTAGTAACCATCAAGCGGTTACTAATTTGAATTCACTGCCTTCAATCTTCAGCGCATATCCTATTCTTTCGTCAATTCATCCCATAATTGCTTTAATCATGCTTCCATTTGTCAAGGATAACTTCCCAAATTGAATTTTGATCATCCACCACCTTTCTTTCTCGCCTTTTAACCTTTGCAATTTACTGCTGAAATCTACATCTTGATATTTAGCCACATGGTTTTGTCATCATTGATAGCTTAGCCTCCTTCTGGATGCCCATCCATGGCCAAAAATAGGCCCTCATATGTTGTTTCGTCAAGTTTCAAGGTGAATTTTGTTCACGTGACTGCCATGTGAGGCATATTCAATTTTGGGTACTGACGAAAGTTAATGTCAAACTTCAACTAGGTTGAGCTCCCATTGTATTCCCCTTTCGGATTCTCTTTGAGAGATTCGTCCTAAAATATATGCTTTTGCATGCGTTCAGGTCTACAGTTCATTCTCTTTTTATGACAACTATAAGGTGGATTGATTCCGTTTATCACCGAAAGGTGATGCCTTTGCTCCTTTTATCGACACAACGAAGCATAAAATGAGGTGTGGAATACTAATCGGTGCCCACAAAACTCGAAGCGTTCAAATTAATCAGGCCTTTGAAGAGCATCGATGTGCACCTTTCGAAACAAGATAAATTTGTAGAAGGGTATATTGCGAGTATGTATTCAAGCAAGCAAAGCATCACACTTTCAGCTTAACTAAGCAGACACAGAGGGCAGAGAAAGGCACTAGTTTCTTTGTTCCTGCTCTCTCTTCTTCCAAATGTCCAAATCAGAAGCAAAACAGAACCGACCTCCTCCGGGTACTTTCCCATCCTGCTCTTGTTAACCTTGATCGAAGGATTGATTTATCGGACTAACAAATGTTGAGGCATATTCGTAAGCTCAAGCTTTTTACCTCCTTTTATATTTTTTCTGTTTAAGCGTATCCGACAGACAGCCCACCACACGCCGGGAAAAGGAAGTTATTATGGTGCAGCCGCACGAAGATGAAAGGAGACTATCGAGAGAGGGACTCGAGAGAGAGGGCCGCTCGAGAGAGGGGCTTCATAGACGGATGGTAAGCTGGCGGAAATCGCTTTCTTTTTTAGCTTTGACTGAAGATATGAATCAAATATGCATCAATGAGAAAAAAAAAAAGTCCAAACTTGAGATAGTTCAGCAGCAACTGCATCACCATTTACCGTCGCTCATCCCTCTGCTATTATTCTATGTATTCAGACTGTTCTCTGATGACTTGTTTTTGTGGTCCTCGACAATATCAGCCTGTTTGCTCTATGCTGCTGCTGGCTCTGTGAGGAATGTTGCGGCTAATGATTGTGAGCGATAGCTCTGCCCGAGAATTCATCAATCTTCTACTTGGAGTGTGTGTGTGCTCATCACAGAGTGAAAAAGTTCGCTATGGATGGTACGATGTAATTTTTCTGCAGATGTAGTACATCAATACGATATTTTCCCTTGGCACGGGCAGTTCACTCTTGATTTGCTATCTGTATCTGATTTATATTACTCCTTTCATTTTCCGAATCTGCGTGTTTCGTGCACATTTTAGCAAACGAAATCTAGTAATCACCAGGCAAGAAAGAGGCAGGAGACAAACAGGTCATGGACTATCCTAATTGGAGTGATTCTTGAGAGGAAGACAGAAACGAAAGCAAATAGTGAAAGAGATTAGATGGAAATCAAACCGAATAAGGAACATATTCTTCTGCTTTTGCTCCACTTCATTGGCCATCGGCATTGGGTTCAGATTATATTCTTTCAGAATCTTATCGCGCATGGCCAAAGATGTTATCAGCTACAAAATATTCTTATCAGGTTTTCTGCGAACTCAGTTCGGAATGAAAGAATTTGGCTGTCATCATAATGGAGTCTAGAAATGATATTACCATGGTTTTGCATCAACAATATTACAAATCAGAAAATGCTTACAATATTACAAATCTCTCATCTCTTTATTAAATTTTAGGGTTAATACAATGAAAAACCCCAAACTAATATATCCATGACAAATTTACCCTCCAAACTAATTTTTGGACCATAAAAAACCTAAAATTGGTATATTTATAACAAATTTACCCTCCATTAATTGTAATTCATTTAATTAATATTGCAAAAAATCACAAATTGATGTATCTATGACAAATAAATGATAAAACTCAAAACTAGTACATTTATTAACTGTCACATGCCATCCAACTTAGTAATTTAATGGTAAAATTTAATGGAAACCAACAAAAGATAAATTTGTTATAGGCTTACCAATTTGGGGGTTTTTTGTAATCAAAAAATTAGTTTGAAGTAAATTATCATAAATGTATTAGTTTGAGGTTTTTAGTGGTATTGACTCTAAATTTTACTACTATTTTTTGGCATTTAATTACACGTTGAAGGATATTATTTTCACTACTATTTCATTTTCTTATTATGTAAATGATAATTAAAATCAAACATCGTTAATTGACTAATTAGTAAAGTTGAGAATTGCAAGTATTTTCACTTCAGCATAACCCGATATTGGTTTTATACGGGTGTAATTTTTGTTACTACAAAAGAATGAGTATGGAAGTTCATTAAACTAATGTGAGCAAGGCAAATGTCTTTTTTTTTCTTTCGTCAAATCATGTACTTGTCTATATTGTACATAGGTGTACCGATGTTTCACAGACAAATTGTGCAACCAAGCTACGACTTAGGCTTCCCCATAAGATTGTGTTTGGAAAACATAACGTGAAAGAGAAAAAATCAAAGAAGAGGAAAAGCAAATTTTTACATGAAAACCCTTTCAAAATATAAAAGGCAAAAGCACAGTACCATACAAGGCAATCTTTTTACTATAAGGATCAAGTTTCAAGTTACAATTACAAGAGATATCATTTCAACATAATAATAGGAGTCTTATCTCATATAAAGTTATGGGGGAAATCACATTTATACCCTTAGCAACAATATTTTCCCTATCATAATCTATGACTTCATCAATCTTCCTTGTGGAGGCTAATCATCAAAACAACAATAGTCTCTTATAGCCTTTCCTCATCTTTGTACCAAATTGTACTACTATGACATCATGGTTTTCACTTTCTAATTTTGAAAGGGTTCCCACATAAAAATTTGCTCTCATCTTCTTTAATCCTTTTCTTGTACATTTGCATGCCTAACAAATATTATTAGAACCAATGATTGATTGGTGATTTGCTTCCAATATGGATAAAAGTAAGATAAGGTATGTTGAGAGACGTATTGAAGCTAATATGCTAGATGCCATATCATGATTTAATTTGGTGTTTAAAGAAGTGAATTATGAGCTTCCGATGGCAAACTCAATCATTTATCAAATCCCATGTCATTTGCATGTTGACAATTCCCCAAAAGGTGCCATTATTCTCACTCCTCATAGCTTCAACAAGCCATTTTTTTGGCTTTGGCTCACAAGTGAAAAATCCATATACAATTAGGATGTATTTGATAACCATTTTGTTCCCAAGTATAATTTTTACTCAAAAATGATTTTTTTTATTCTGTTTCATGGACAAGTTTTTGAACATTTAAAAACATTTGGTAATTGTCTAAAATTTTTATTTTTGGAATAGAAATGTGTTTGGTACAACTCTTAAATTTTTTATAAATTAAAATTTCTTTTAAGTTTTTTTATTTTATTGTATATTTTTCTTTTCTTTCTTTTCTTTTCATTTTCTCTTCTTCTTCCTCATTATTGGTCACCAACCACTGTGGTTTGTGACCAGCTAGATGAGGTCTAGCAACCTCACTGACACCTCACCAAGCTAGCTTGGCCTTACCTAGCTAGTGCAAGGCTCTAGCAAGGTCGCCGAACCTTGTCTAGCCAATTGTCGGCCATCGTTGTGGCCGGCAATCAGCAATGAAAAAGAAGAAGAGAGAAGGAAAGAAAAGGAAAAGAAGAAAAGAAAAGAAAAGAGAAAATAAATGATTTGGCTTGATTCTAGAGCTGTTTCCAAGAATAAAGAAGCAACTTTTATCTACTTATTTATTATATTCCAAATCTATTTTCGAGAACAAAAAAATATCAATTAGATTTTTATTCTTTTTTTAAAGAATAAATGCAGGCACTGTTTGACACAATTCCAAATGGGCCCTTAGTGTCAAACTTAGAGTATATTGAACTCACAACTTGATTCCTCTGCGAATGCTACAGACAATTGGAGAACCCAATTCTTCCTAAAATATGCTTTTGGTTCTAAAAATCTCACCTTTCATTGAAAACCAATTCTACTCCAACTCTTACTCCTTTCTTGGAAGAGTATGCACCTTCACCTTTTGAAACAATATAAATTCTATAGACATATGTATATTGCGACTATATATATTCACAAGCAAGAAAGACATCACGGCTTCAGCTACATTTAGCAAACACAAAGGGCAGGGAAAGGCATTAGTTGCATTGTTCCTGCTCTCTTTTTCCCAAATGCCCGAGTTGGAAGAGCAACAGAACCCACCTCCTCCGGGTATTTTCCCTCCCTGTCCTTGATAACCTTGATATAAGGATTGATTCGTCGGAGTAGCGAAAGTTAAGGCGCATTTGAAAGCTTAAGCTTTTAACCTCCCCTTTTTTTTGTTTAAGGGCACCCGACAGACAACCCACCACATCCCAGGAAATGGAAAATTTTGCGCGGCTGCAGCGAGAAGAAGAAAGGAGTGGAGATTTCCGTGCACAGATTGTAAGTCAACAAGAATCGCCTTCTTTTTCAGCTTCGACTGAAGATATGCATTGAAATTCACCATTCTCTCTCTCTCTCTCTCTCTCTCTCTCTCTCTCTCTCTCTCTCTCTCTGCTATTATTCTAAATTTTCTGACAGTTTTTTGATGAATTTATCTTTGTGGTTCCCCGACAATCCAGCATGTGTGCAACGTTGTGCTGCTGCCTCTGCTTGGTATGTTCCTACTTGTGATTTGATAGCTTTGCAGGAGAATTCACCAGTCTTCTACTTGTTTTGTGTGAATCATAGTGTGTAATATTTCGCTATGGTCAGTGCAATATGCATCTTCTGTAGATATAGTTTATCACTACCTTATTTTCGTTGGCACAAGTAGGTCTCTCTTGATTTGCCATATGTATCTAATTTGGTTACCCTTTTCGTCTTCCAAATCTGGATGTTCCATGCGTATTTTAGTAATCGAAAACTAGTAAACAACAGGCAAGAAAAGAGGTAAGAGACAGCAGTTCAAGGATTCTCATGATTAAAATGATTCTCGATGAAAACAGAAACTAAAGCCAAGAGTGAAAAAGATTAGATGGAAATCAAGCTGAACAATAAACCTATTTTTCTGCTTTTACTCCTCTTCATTGGCCATTGGCATCAGGTTTAAATGATATCCTTTGAGAATCTCATCACACGTGGTCATAGATGGTATTAGCTACAAAATATTCACGTCAATGTGATCTCAAACTCAATTCGCCTACTAGCACCAAAAAAGTTCTTTTTTAAGCATGAAATTCGGTTTCTAATATTAAAGAGTATCAAGAACACAATAAAGAACTTACCAACTGCACGAACTTGAAGAATCAATAGAAAACAGTGCACTCGAATTATTTTTTGTCACTTTACGTACTTCTGCTGAGAAAAGATTCATTTCCTCATGGGTTAGCATGTACACAGCTTGCGTAAAAGTGCTAGCAGTGTGCATTAGATGCTTGAAATTAATGAGGCTTTGTCATCCTCACTCGCGACATGTCATCCCATCAGCGTGTAAAACACGACCAATCAGGAGCACGGGCACCTAGTTAATGACCTTGATAATCTTCTGTAAATGCATTGCGGCATCTAATTCCATCAGTGACCAGCAATTACTATACCAAAAAAAATTACGCCCACGAAGCTACAACTCAGCCTATTTCTCGTTTTTGCTGCAGCAGGTGTCAAAAAAGATAAAAGAGCGTAAAAAGAGAGGAGGAGGAAAAACCGAAAGATAGAAAGGAAAGGGATGCAGTTCAGGCAAGTGTCACGGAGGAGAGGTTTCCCTCATCAACGGGGCCTTCGTGATCGAGGAGGAATGTCCCAAAGACCCCTCAAAGAACTCCAACGCTTCCGCAACATTCTCAAGGACGGACGATCCGGTAATTACGCCGTGGTCTAGAGTCTTCTTGTCTTAAATGTAGTTAGTTGGGATGACGTCATTAATACCGCTAGTTGTCATTGTAATGAATACTGGTAGGTGACGTCATAAGTACGGGTAGATGGTAGTTGAGGCGGTGCGATCTCGTCCGCTAGATCGAATCTCCATCTACGGTTGTAATGAGAGGGCCTCAAGTATAAGAAGGGATGCCCTCCCTCACTTGTAATCACCCATCTATTAAGCAATCCAAGTTCACTTTCTTTTTCTTGAGCTTCTCTCTCTAGTTTCTCTCTCTACGATCCGGTTGAAGCGAAGCGATCCATCGATCCGAAGAAGGCTTGGCTTAGGAGCGACGATCCCCTGCGATCCGAAATTGCCTAAGTCGCCGCACGGTCGAGGTCCTGAACGATCGGCCCGTGACAAGTGGTATCAGAGCAAAGAGAGAAGTAAGAAGAGGAGCACCAACTGTTCGAAGGAATGTCGAGCCAGGAAGCTGTTTTGGATGGAGAAGCCGCCCCAGTCAGAGAGACTCGCGGCCGAAGCAAGAAGAGAGCAACCTCACCGGAAGCCATTGCTGCGCTTGATGAGAAGTTTGCGAAGATGCGAAGTGCCATGACCAACATGATCGATGGGCTCGACGATGTCCGAGAACGGATCATGGAGGTTGAGGGCTCCCTTCGCAAAGACTTCACGGACGCCATCAACGATGCGACGGTCCCTCTCCAAGCAAGGGATGATGCCCTCGATGAATCGATCGACGATTTGAGGGAGCGTGTCCGAACCATGGAGGAGGAGAATCCCCGGTGGGACGAAATTGAAGTCATGAAGGCGGAGATCCAAGAACTCAAGACGGAGCTCGCCTTGTGCAAACTAAGCATCGCGAACGGAGCGGTGCCTACTCAAGCGGTGTCCAAGCTGGATGTACCGAAGCCCAAAGAATTCAAGGGCGATCGATCCGCCAAGGAGGTGGACAACTTCATCTGGAGTATGGAACAATACTTTGGAGCCGCCAACATCCAACAAGAGAACGTTAAGGTACGAACTGCTGCCATGTACCTTACCGATCTTTGCGATGTTGTGGTGGCGCAATAGGTGTGATGAGACGAACGCGGTGCCCATCCCGTGGAAACGTGGGATGGCTTCGTGGAGGAATTTCGGGAGTACTTCTTCCCGAGTTCGCTCAACAAGAAGCTCGTAGCAAACTCCATCGCCTCGAACAACGAGGGACGGTCCGAGAGTACGTGAAGGATTTCATCGAACTCAAGCTCCGGATCAACAATCTTGGAGATGATGAAGCTTTCGGAGCGTTCATGGATGGACTAAAGCCATGGGCCAAACAAGAGTTGATGCGGCGGGATGTGAGGAGTCTTTCGAAGGCCCTAACGGTAGCGGAGTCGCTCATCGACCTCAACAAATTCGATACAACGAAGTATCGGACAAGGGACCGGAGGTCGGATCGGCCCTCCGAGGATGAAGGTGGTGACAACTCCCGCGACAACTTCCATGGCACCAAGTATCAAGGTGGCCAAGCAAGGAAATGGGGAGAAGGTTCATCCGGACAACCCATCCAAGGGAATCGACCGAATACAAACTACGCAAGTAAGTTTGAACAACCTCCGCCCTCACCTTGCTTTATTTGCAAAGGGAATCACTTGGACACGAAGTGTCCACAAAGGAATCGGGTGAACGCCATCCTTTCCGTCGAAGAAGAACGACCAAAGGAGGAGAAGCGGCAAATCCGACTCGGTGGAATGAATCTCAACGCCATGCAAACACAACCCCTGCCCAAGAAGAATATGGAGCAAGTGGACATGTTCTTCGTCGAACTTGAGGTATGTGGAATAAAGCTCTTTGCCTTAGTCGATACGGGGGCATCCAATGTGTTTATGGCGACCGAAGTGGCGAGGAAGTTGGGCTTGGAAGTACGGCCGAACGGAAGGCGCTTCAAGACCGTCAATTCGGAAGATCTCGCAAGTGGAGGAACAACTCCGGAGGTCGATGTTCAAATTGGCGGATGGAAGGGCAAGATTCCGTTCGAAGTTGTCCCGCTCGACGACTACGACCTCATCTTGGGGATGCAGTTCTTCGACCAAGCCAGGGCCATGATTGACCTAGGATCCAAGTGCATCATGTTACTTGATCCGAAGTGCCCGTCCATGGTGCCGATGATCAAAGGGACGATGCACACCAAGACGATCACCGCGGTCCATCTTCTCGACAAGAGCTTGAAGGCGGCCAAATGCATGGCCAATCAAACAAAGACATTGCCGACGCAAGACATGTCGGTCGAAGTCCTATTCCCCGAAGTGGAGTCCATGCCACGTGCCAAGTACGAACCGAAGAAAGGTATGTGCGCCCACATGTTCATAAAGCCGTGCGAGGTACCATTCGATTCGGTCCGAACCAAACAGAATAGGAAGAAGAGAGAAAAGCCCGAGCCAAGAAGAAAGCCCTCCATATTGTGAGCGCCGAGGACGTCGCTCGATTGAGTGGGGAGAATGTCACGGAGGAGAGGTTTCCCTCATCAACGGGCCTTCGTGATCGAGGAGGAACGTCCCAAAGACCCCTCAAAGAACTCCAACGCTTCCGCAACATTCTCAAGGACGGACGATCCGGTAATTACGCCGTGGTCTAGAGTCTTCTTGTCTTAAATGTAGTTAGTTGGGATGACGTCATTAATACCGCTAGTTGTCATTGTAATGAATACCGATAGGTGACGTCATAAGTACGGGTAGATGGTAGTTGAGGCGGTGCGATCTCGTCCGCTAGATCGAATCTCCATCTACGGTTGTAATGAGAGGGCCTCAAGTATAAGAAGGGGTGCCCTCCCTCACTTGTAATCACCCATCTATTAAGCAATCCAAGTTCACTTTCTTTCTTCAGAGCTTCTCTCTCTAGTTTCTCTCTCTACGATCCGGTTGAAGCGAAGCGATCCATCGATCCGAAGAAGGCTTGGCTTAGGAGCGACGATCCCCGCGATCCGAAATTGCCTAAGTCGCCGCACGGTCGAGGTCCTGAACGATCGGCCCGTGACACAAGCAACAGACTTCTCGAGCACCGTTCCAAGGCACTCGGTAAAATTCCGAGCCTTGATTCCTTTAATCAGAGAGAATCTCTTAATAAAGTTGCAATTTAAAATTATCTTGAATTCTGAGTTGCTAGGTAGACATTAAGGTATTTGTGCTGTAAAATCATGTTGGAAAGAAAATTTTATGATGTTGTGGACCTCTTAAGACATTAGAGAAGTCGATTTGTGTCATAATGTGATCAAAACGAAAAATTTGAAATTTATTGCCCTCCATTGAAATAGTTTCTATCTTTGTCTTGGGTATCAATTTTTCACCGTTTCCTATTGACTTTTGGGTCAGAGGTGCAATTTGAAGCACATCAAGCTAGATTTACAATTACCCTGGAACCCATTTGAAATGGGGTTGAGTAGAGTTTAAATGAATCGTTTCAAATTTGACAAGTGAACCGTTAACTATACAGTAGATAGCAACCATTCATCTATTTTGAGCAAGTTTTCGAAGGTATGTCAAAGTTTTTCTTTTTCCTTTTTCTTTGTCATAAATAAGCTTTGTTTAGTCACATCATAACTAAGGTAGCTTTATACTTGATTTTGATATTCTTTTCTTACTTCATTGATACAATTATCTTTCTTTCTTTCAACTTAGTATCACGTTTGAATGGTGCTTATATTTTCTATTATTTGAAAACCTATGTCTTGAAAATGATAGGAATTTTTGTAAGCAATGAAAGAGTGCTCTATGGCAAGTTGCTTATTAAAAAGGAAAAAAGGCATTTGAAATATATTTGTTGCATAAAGATGGATAAAGCATTTGCTACCTTTTTGATTACATGAAATTGCATAGTAAAATACTTGTCAAAATTGTTTGTGAAATGGTTCAAAAAATGCTATGTAAAATTTATTCTACTTGATGGAAAGGCTTGAGAAAGGCTACTTGTACTTGTATTGATTTGTTGGTCTGGTTGATGTTCACTCCGATGTGGTTTTGTGGTTCATTGGAGGATGTGGAAATGGTTTGATGCTCTTATCACCACGATATGAACCATTGAGGGGTTGTGAGTACTTACATTGTTCTTAGGATGTCTTGTTTGAATCAAGCCACCAGCTAATATATGCAAAGATCTATGTCAAGGAAAATCTTGATATGCCTTGTTATGAGATGTTAAGAGGGCCATAATTTGACATTGAACACTAAATTGATTAGTGACTTAACCATTGATGTTTTTAAATTATTGTTCTTTTGGATGTTCCTAATTATAAGAACTCATGCCAAACCATATGAAAACATCTTCAGCCTTTGATGTATATGATATCTTGTTGCACGTGTTGTTGTTCCTTATTTGAAATGTTCATACATAAACATAGTAAATGCTCATTGAGCTGCTATTTACTCGTACCATTCCTTTTGAAAATTTTCCAATTTTTCGTTCTGAGTTCTACAGGTACCAACAAGCAGGATGAGAAGATTCCGACAGGCAATCATATAGAGTTTGATATTTGGGTTTATTTGAAATGATTGGACATGGATGTACTTTTCGAGTCTAGCTTTGTAATTCATTGGGACATCTAGTATAGTCTGACCTTTTGAGTTTTTGCTTTGCTAAGGAGATGCATAAGTTCTTTTTGGTAGACTTTATAATTTAGTCCTTTTAACCAACTTGCAATTTTATTATATAGAGAAAATGACACAAACAATTCTTGAACTTTGGCTTAATATGTAACTTGGTCTCTGAATTTTTAATTTGTTCAATTTAGTCTTTCAACTTTAGCCTAATGTGCAATATAACCCCTCAACTTTTAATTTATTTTATGTAATCTTTGAACTTTTAATATATGTTCAATATAAATCTCTTTCTATTAATTCAAGATCATGAACTATACTAAACATTTTCATATAATTTGATAAATATATTGAGCATGTACCAAAAGTGCAGTGACTATATTAAACAAATTAAAAATTCATAGACCACAATACATATTGAATTAAAATTCAAAAATCACATTGAACAAATTGAAAGCTCAGATACCAAATTACTAATTAAACTAAAATTCAATGACTATTCATGTCATTTATCCTTATCTAATATCTATATATTTTCAAAACAAGTTTATATTGATTATGTATGAGTTGGCTGCAACTTTTGAATAGGTAAAAGATCGTGCCATTTCCCTTAAGCTTAGAGAGTTGGGTGCAAAAAATATCATCCATCCACAATCAATCCGCTCAGCCAAATCAAGAAAAGATGAGCTATAGGGACGCCAAGAATCCTTGCCAACTTGCTAAAAGATATGACCACAAATTAAGGTAATTTGATCTCGCAAGCTCTTGATAGTATAGAACTTGATAGAAAGGGAACTTAAAGACTACAAGCAAGTTGAACATCAAGCTGCACCTACGAAGATTTATTTGGTAACGTGTTAAAGAATGTCTTATTCTAATTGCTTCTTTCTCAAAAAAAAAAAAAAAAGAATAGAAATCCATTCAATACATTTTTTTACCAAAATTTATTCTGAGAATAAATTTGAAACAAAATCAAAAAGTGAAAAGAAAAGAGTTACTCTTTTTTTCCCGAGAACAACTCCAAAATCAAGCCCAAACCATTTTCTTTTTTTCTCTTTTCTTTACTTCTTTTTCTTTTCTTTCCTTTTATGTTCCTCTTCTTCTTCCCCTAGCCGATTGCCAGCCAAACAAGGTCCAACGACCTCATTGGAGCCTCGCCATGGCTGCGCAAGATTCGATCTCAACGGCTCTCACCAACAACCAGCTAGAGGAAAAAAAGGAGAAGGAAAAACCAAAAAGAAAATTACAATTAAATTATTTAAAAATTAAAAGAAATTCTAAGTCATAAAAAATTTAAGAATCGTATCAAATGCATTTTTATTCCGAAAATAGAAATTTTGGACAATTAACAAACCCGTTCGAATGCTCAAAAATTCGTCTAAGGAACAACATCAACAAAAGCTGTTTCTAAATAGAAATTGTTTTTGGGAGCAAAATGATTACTAAACGTAGACTAAGTAATCTTCCTTTCTTAAAGACAAAAGCCCAACAGAAGGATTGCAATGTAACTAAACAGATTCTGACAGCCGAAAAATGAATCTTTAAGGAAGCCCAGCCTAAGATAAAACTGGTGCTAAGTCAACATCAGCGGGACAACCAAGCTCAACCTTCCGAGCTATTTTCTCTAAAAAGATGAATACGATGTGGGCTGAAAATTGGAAGTCAGAATTAGGAAGGAGAAAGGTCACGGCCACGCTTAGCAGCAGCAATGACTGCATTCATCAAAGTCCCCCGAAATCCACCCTTTTCCAGTTCATGAATACCAGCAATTGTAGTACCCCCTGGTGATGCAACATCATCCTTGAGCTGACCGGGATGCTTGCCCATTTTAGAGGCCATAGATGCTGCACCCAACACCTGAAAATGTAGCAGCAAAACATTGAACCTTCAAAATGAATGAAAGCCAGTGCAAGCCACTGATAATCCAAGCAGACATTCATACAGGAACCACAGCAATCTCTCCATGTCAAGTTTCTGAAGTTGAAATTGTGCATACCTGTTAAAATGACTAAGGTATCTAACCTAACAAAAGTAGTTGAGTTAGGAATAAAACTAGTCCATAATCCAGTATAAATGGAACTTCTGTCAACTCTTCTCCCAGAGTGTACGAACTGCTACTGAACTCTAGATAAGTATAGGGGCAAAGGCATAAAGAACAAACATGATAACCTATCCACACTATGGCTTTTGTAAGGATGGCGCTATTTCGACATCCAAAACAGCTAAAAACACGACCTTTTTGTTGAATGAACCAAAATATCCTTTAATTTAAACAAGCCCATCGCCACACTGAATTTCTACCAAAGGCAATCACAAGCGCATCCATGAACTGAGTAAGAAAATGATCAAATAGGTGCCAATCATCATTGGCTGAGCTCCAATTGCTAGAGGAAGAAGAAAAAACCCTTTACAATGGGTTTCGTGAAAATAAATGAGTAAATGGTAAAGATAAAAAAAATTTATACAGAATATGTCAAGAGCCAAGAGCAATGAAGACTGAAGAGAGAGGAAGCAGAGGTCAGTAGAATGTAATGGACTGTTGTGCAATATGAATCAAATTACCAAAATGAAAATGTGATAGAAGAATGTTTCAAAACCTTAAAAAGCACCACCCATACTTCACTTCATAAATATAGAAGAGTACAGAGCTTAATTTCTTTTCTATATTTGTTTGCATAATGGACTATTAGATGTCCACTGTGTTCGTCCAAATTCATTATTGGATAGTCACCTATACTATGTATTATTCCACAAATTTTGCATTCCAAAAAGTGACATCCATCCTCTTCTTTTTCTTGTTTTTTTAGCTCACTAGAACATCCATCTCTGTTGAGGCTATTCATGGAAGATGACAAGCAAGAAATATATGAAGATAAAAAAGGCAGTGGCACTTTTAGACTGAATACTACTTGCTAATGATTTTAATTTCAGCAAGCGAGGGTGGAGATAGAGATGGACTAGAATGGGAGATAGTGCCTGTGTTTGAAAAGGGGAACCTCTTTCTTCTGCGCCTTTTAGTAAACTAAGTTCAAAAGACTGTATACTAACTTATTCTTGGCATGGATTTAGACCCGCACTTTCTCGAACTACAATTATTGGAGCAGCCAGAGCATTCTATGTGTGTAACTAACAAACATAAGTTCTTCCATTTGTTTCCCTTCATAAATATTATTTAAAGAAAGCAAAGAAGATTAAATATATAATCACATTGTGCAACGCAAAAAAGCCACCCTGCCAGGGAACAAGGCAAAAGCCTATGAGAAAGCAACTCTATTAGTCAATCCTCATTTTCATCGCATATAACAAAATAAGATCTAATAGGATGATGATTCGATCTCAAAAGAAGGTCAAGTGAGGATTTCTCGACGACTTCCTCATAGCCTAAGCACAGGCTGGATCAGAGCATCTGACTATAACTCTAGAGGTGTCACAATCTCTCATTAGCAAAACAATAATGTGATTTTATGCACAATAACCTACCGTTTGAGAAGCTAGACCTAATGCAAGATCTCTTGGAAGACCTGCAGCAACTCCTCCATCAGCCAGAGCTTCTATTGCCAGAAAGATATATGCTGGACCACTGCCACTGCATATATACACAAAAAAGGAAAACTCTAGTCAAACTAAAATCTCACAACACTTTTATACAAAACCTTCACAGAAGTATAAGGGAACTGATTCATTAAAAGCTATAGCAAATACCTCAGGCCAGTAATTGCATCAAAATATTTTTCTTCAGCTTTCCAAATCTTGCCTATAGATCCGAATAAAGTTGCAATGAGCTTTGCATCCTCTTCTTTCACTGCTCCTCCCAGACTCATAACTATTCAACATTAAGGACATTAGAGAATCTCATTGTAATTCAACCTTACTAAATCAGATAATAACATAGTTGAATCTGACAGATTAATTTGGAAATTTATCTGACAAAATAAGTTATTGTAATTCCCCATGGTATCAGAGCAGCCTCCACTTTATAATAAAGTGATATAATGAAAGGGCAGAACTCCACTTGCATCAACTATACTGCCATAGTATCACAAGAATGGACAACAGAAAGAGTAATCCATCCTGACCGGATCATGACAGTGCTGTGGATTACATGTACACTGCAAGTATCATGGAAACCTGATGATAGATCTTCTTTCCCTTTGATTAATGAGAAGATAGATTCCAAATAATTCTCACGACACTTGAAACCTCAACATCCAAACAAAAATTTCTATTTTGCACATTTCATAGCAAGAAACTATGGTAATTCGAAAATCACTTAGCCAAGCAACATTAACTCAACTAAAGGAAGCCCTTCACTTTTCATCATTACAATTGATTGCAGATACCCAGGATAAGAACTCAATATTCTAAAATCCAGCTTGTAAGACAATACAACTACAAATCAAATCAAGAGGGTTCAATGCTTCATTTAACTCCCTGCAGCTAACGGATGTGACCAAGTCTTGGACTGGATAAGAAGATGATGGAAGAAAATCAACAATTTGCAATGTAAAAGCAATTTCGTTTTTCTGATGAAGCAGCACAATCTGTGAACAGAAATTATGTATCATCCAAAGAGACATGTGTGGTAAATAAAGTCAATTTCTACATGAGACGATTAAAGGCCAAAACAACATTGGCTTTCCATGCATACAAGGAAGATCAGCAAACAACTAGTATATACATTACCAGATGCAGCCTCGCCAACAGCAGCAGGAGTATTTGGCATCACACGGATAAATCGATCCTGGCCAGCCCAATCCTAGAAAAAAGGAAAGCTTACTCACTCTACGCAATTCAAAAACAGACATTTTTTAAGGTTATATGATATAGGAACCGACAGCGAACACCCTGATTATGGTATTCAATTCCAAATGATAATTAATAGAAAAGGCTCCATAGATAAGATTCCTTCAAAGAGTCAAAGTTTCATTAGAAAAAGTTTACTATCACAAATATTAGCTGTCCATCTGGAGAACTACTATACATTAACATAGCATACCTGAATGTTTTGTGTCTTTACCTAGCATAATTTTTATACTCCACTTAAGAAGCTGCACAGAGATTTACACTGAAAATCCCATCATTATTGAGGCATTCCTAAGCATTGTTTAATGTAAATCGTGATTACTGATAAAAAATAATGTTAGTCCATGGTTCATGTTGCACCCCCCAAATTCACAAAAATGGCTCCACAGGACATAAATTAGATTGCTCAAATGAGAAATTGACCCCTGGACCACATATTGAATGAAGATAACAAATTGTAGAAATGTCATTCCAATTTCTTCTATTCAAGCCAAAAAAGTCATACGTATTATAGCATGAAAAAATGGGAGTGGAGGACATAAGGAAGGCAGAGATAAAGTTTTCAGGGATTTAATGATGTGAATTGTGTAAGAGCCTCTAATCCTCAATAGCATTGTATATGATATTCCCAAACCATGAACTTGAGATAAGAACCAAAAACTTCGTACTGATAAAAAAGACAGTGGGGGCAAATACCTGCAAGTCCTTCAAATTTACTCCGGCAACTACTGAGACCAAAAGCTGCTTCTTTGATAGTAGAGGCCTCAACTGGGAGACAACACCTTTAACTAGAGAAAGAGCAACAAAAGTTAACTAAAAAATATTCCAAATGATTTCTACTAGAAGTAACATTTTCAGCAATGAGGAAGATGCATGACCTCTAAAACCAATATCCATTTTACCTTTGAAATCAAATTATCAATGGAAACATCCTCCTCCAGATTTTATCATCACTTAGTACATATACAGAAGAATATCGTAATTTTTT
Organism: Corymbia maculata; assembly: GCA_014182735.1. NCBI lineage: Eukaryota > Viridiplantae > Streptophyta > Magnoliopsida > Myrtales > Myrtaceae > Corymbia > Corymbia maculata. The sequence continues at coordinate 14,055,310 of CM024692.1, read as the reverse complement.
AATTTCTGTGGACCATTGACAGTCATCAACAGAATTAAATTATCCCTTGAAGGTGAGAATATTTTGTAGAAAGCATACGATCATCACTGCAAAAGTTATGATAAAGAATAGTGAAGGCATTCATCCAAAATCTGGTAATAACTGAGATGAACTAGCATGTTGTGGAATCACACTTTACATGTTTGGCTTCCATCATGTCAAAGTTGAAGAACATTAGTGGAATCACACGTTGCTCAAACAAGTGCTTCTATCCCATTATAGAAATTTGCGAAAAAAGAAGACAAGCAAAGTGGCAAACTGAGCAACAGAGCACAAGTTTAAGTGCTATATACCAACTTGGGGTTTCACCGAGAAGATGACCACATCACTGTCTTCAACTACCTGCTTTCACAAAATTTGAGTTTCTCTTAAAGACAAGGAAAGGGGAACAAGCTACTCAAGATTAAACTCATCAAGAAACCCCAGGATGTAGAATAACTTGCAATTGTTCATCCACTCATTTCTCACATCCACAAACAAGAAGAAAAAGAAAAGTAGTACGTCTACTGAACCGGAAGCTATACAATCACTAAACCAACTCACTCACTCTCTTTCTATGGAGAAGACGAATAACATAGAATCTAAGAAGAGATTTCTCCATCTGAAAGACCTGCGAAAGATATTGGATTTGCTCAAGAACTTGCCCGAGCTGACAAGACACACAAATTGTCACTTTCCACCCAATTAACTTACAACAACCAATGCCGGCAACTAAAGGACGAAGCAACAGCCTGAATTTCACCATGAGCAAATACAAAACCCAGAGGCAGAGCTAGGACATCGAATTCTCACACGCTTATTAAAAGATTATGAGCAGTTCGGCATCGAATAGCGTTCCAATAACTAAACTGAACCAAACCCTATAATCGTAACACGCCGAGGCAGAGCCGGGGCAGCAGTTATGTGTCATGGGCAAAGGCAAAGCTCACACCTTTTTCACACCTAAATCATAAAAACTCAAACTTGACGCTAATCACATCGACTACATTTTCACCAGGCGATCCGAAGATCGGCTTATTCACATTTCCATTACTGCTTCCCATGAGAAAGGGAGAAAGAGAGAGAGAGAGAGAGAAGGGATACGCAACAGCTTCACTGTCGGGGAGGACTTGGACGCCGAAGGATTCGAAGGCGGCGCGTCGGCTCTGATTGGTATGAACGGCGGTGCGAATCCTGGACGGCGGCAAGACGCCGGACTTGACCACTCCCCGCGCGATGGACTCCGCCATCTTGCCGGCTCCGATGAACCCGAGCTTGTACGTCTCGGCCGGTATCGGCGGCGCCACCACCTCCATTGTCTCCTGCGGCTTTGGTCTTCCGAAGCAGAGGGGGCTCGCCGGGTCGAAACTTTGAGTGCTGATCGCTGCGGGTGGCCACCGTTGCTGGAGCAGCCGTTTGTTCGAGAAGACGACGATGGAGGGGGGACTTGTCGGGCTTCGGTGCTCCGAAGCAGAGTCCACCGGGCCTAGTTTTAATGGGCCGGACTGAAGCTGGGCTTCCTTTCTGGGCCCAAATCGTCAACCTTCCTTCACATCAAGAAGAAAGGAGATCGCGGTTGTCGTCAAATTATGGGTCGTTTGTTTGGAGACACGAAAACGGTTTTCTGCGAAATTATTTTTCAACTTTATGATATTTAGACGATAGAAAACTAATCGACCTACAATAGAAATTTTTCTATGAAGGGCCTGAAAGCAATTAGTTTAAGTCGAGATGACAACCGCTTTTCCTCTTAACAAGAAGGGAATCACTTTTCCGAAAACACAAAGTAAATTAAAACTAATTTTCTTAAAAGTGAGTTCCATGAAAAAAATTTCTTTTATCATGAAATTTATGATGAAAAAGCACATCCTATGTTGATGAATTTGCATGTATTATCTTTCACAAACTATGTTTCAATTATCAAAGATAGCTATTTTATAATACCCATGTTGTTCTTCTTATAGAGTGTAGTAAATCCATCCGATCTCTCACATGCACACACATGAAATTGATAGAGTATTGGCTAACATAAGTCGAATGTTTCTTCCCATAAATTGTTGATTATAGGCTATTAATACTTACTTCGACGGATCGAAGTTCCCCAATTTTTAGAGATGTGACATAAGAGATAGTCTTTTCAGGGCGCATGTGTGTTTGTTAACTCGTTGTCCACATTTCATCCCAATTTTCTTTTGCACCCTTTCCAGATTCTTCATATCATTCCTCTTCCGAGCCTCTCTATGTCAAAACTAGCTTTTCTCAATCCATTCCTCTAAATGAGCCTCGTCAAGGTTTTTATTTTGTGTTGCTATTAGGTTCTTGTGAGAAGTCGATATTGTTAAGAACTCCTTTTTATTTCTTCAATTCTATCAATCAAATTCAATCAAACGCACACCAAACCGCAAACATGTACAGAAATCATTCGTTTTCTTTCTTATAGAAATAACAAAATATCAAACTCGCTTATAAATCTCATGTAATTTGAGAGCTAATCTCAAGTGAAATTTCTCAAATCAATTACACACGAATCGAAACATTTTTTTTCTCTCCAGGACCATGGGGACTAGCGCTACCTAACCCATGAAATATAGGAATAAGAACATGTCAGACGACAAACTCAATTTGTGCAAGAACCGCAGCGAACCAACAGGAAGACAAAAAAACTGGCCATAGAAAAAGAACACCGGCTTGGCGTACACGTTCTCCCGACTTGGAATGTCTTTTTGCAGGGAAAGCCGTGCCGGCACTTCTTCGTTGACCGCCGTCGCTTCTTCTTCTTTTTCTTTTTTTAATTATTATTAGAGAATGGATTGGTGGGCAGCCGGTGCTGGTGATCTCCTCCCCGGCAAGGATCTCGCGCCTTTACCGAACGTTCGGATCGAATCAGAAGCACTCCTCGCCATCCATGGCCTGAACATCCGACCTCGACTAACCTATGCCGCGACTCCACTGAGATACTAATGGTCGGGAAATTTATCTGTAAGAGATTTGTTACATTTAGATGATGCAGTACATGCCATTTGATTTATTTTATTTTTATTTTATTTAAAGAAGTCGAAGTGCATAAATTGCAAGATTAAATTAATTTGAGGGTATATTCGACCTTTAAAATAATCTTATCCGGCTGCCCTAGTTGAGGATCGGAAAGGATAACAAAACGACCCGGCAGAAGGAAACCTACCGGATGCTTCTCAGTGCCTCCCTTCTCCTATATCTGCAGCGGTTGAACAGCTTCTCATTCCCAAAATCCGCACAGCAAAAATTCTCAGCTAGAGATAGAGAGAGAAAGAGAAAGAGAGAGAGAGATGGCGGAGCTGTTCGTGAAGCAAGCCCAGCAATACGCCGCCACCCGCCCGAGCTACCCGCCGCAGCTCTTCCGGTTCATCGCCTCCAAGACGCCCGCCCGCGACCTCGCCTGGGACGTCGGCACCGGCAGCGGCCAGGCCGCCCAATCCGTGAGTCTCGTCGTGACGTCGGCACGTTGTCTTCCCCTTTCTTCGGCATCGGTTCTGTATGATGTGCTTTCTTGATTTTTCAGCTCGCGGAGATCTACGGCAATGTCGTGGCCACGGACACGAGCCCGAAGCAGCTCGAGTTCGCGCCGAAGCTGCCCAACGTCCGGTACGAGCTCACTTCCCCGGTCGTATCGATGGCCGAGCTGGACCGGAAGGTCTCGGCCCCGTCGAGCGTCGACCTCGTGACGGTCGCGCAGGCCCTCCACTGGTTCGACCTCCCGTCTTTCTACCGGCAGGTGAAGCACGTCCTCAAGAAGCCCCACGGCGTGATCGCCGCGTGGTGCTACACGATCCCGGAGGTCAACGGCCCGGTCGACTCCGCGTTCCGCCGGTTCTACTCGGTGGACTCCAACCCGTACTGGGAGCCGGCCCGGAAGCTGGTGGACGGCGAGTACCGGGGCGTCGACTTCCCGTTCGAGCCGGTCGAGGGGATGGAGGACACGGGGCCGGTCCGGTTCGAGACGGAGAGGGCCATGGGGGTGGAGGATTTCTTCACGTACATAAGGTCGTGGTCGGCGTACCAGACGGCAAAGGAGAAGGGCGTGGAGCTTCTGAACGGCGACACAAGCGAGAGAATCCGGCGGGCTTGGGCGGAGGATGGCGAGGACAAGAAGGCCGTCAAGTTCCCGGTTTTTCTCAAGATCGGAAGGGTGGGCGGCGCGTGACGAGGACGCCCCCAACGTACTAAGATCGGTTTACGAAATTAATGCGCGAATTTAAATAATGCAAAATGCTAGAAAACCTTCATTTGGTGCGACCCATGTGAGGCATAAGTTCCAATTTAATGATAATTTAATTTGACTTTGATTAGTCTGATTAGCGAACGTCTGGGAGCAGATGCACAATTCCAATTTCGCTTCTGCAGCTTTTAAAGGTCTAGGATAAAGAACATATGACGCCGACATGGCGGCGGCGGACGGGCGCCGTAGCTTTACCAGACGGGACCACTCCGCTCAAATGATTGAGATGGAGTGAGCAGGCCCTCGAAATTAGTTTAAACTCCATCTCGTTTGCTTCCTATCTGCACTGGAGAGACATGGCCGAGCTGTTCGGGAAGCAAGCCCGGCGATATGCCGACGGCCGGCCGAGCTACCCGCCACAGCTCTTCCAGTTCATCGCGTCCAAGACGCCGCGTCACGACCTCGCCTGGGACGTCGGCACGGGAAGCGGCCAAGCCGCCCGATCCGTGAGTTCCTCGCCGTTAATTGCTGTCCGTTTCGCTGATTCCAGACTTTAATAGTAGGGCGTGTTGATCTCAGCTTGCAGCAATCTACAAGAACGTCGTGGCAACGGACGTGAGCCCGGAGCAGCTCAAGCTCGCGCCGGAGCTCCCCAACGTCCGCTACGAGGTCACTTCTCCGGTCGCGTCGGGGGCCGAGCTCCGGCAGAAGGTCTCCGGGGAGTCGACCGTCGACTTGGTGACCGTCGCGATGGCCCTCCACTGGTTCGACCGGCCCAATTTCTACCGGCAAGCGAAGCGCCTGCTCAAGAAGCCGCACGGCGTGATCGCGGCGTGGGGCTACACGATGCCGAGGGTCTCGGGGCCGGTCGACTCGATCTACGAGGAGTTCTACTCGATGGACTCGAACCCGTACTGGAGCCCGACCCATGAGCTGGTGATCGGCGAGTACAGGGACCTGGACTTCCCGTTCGAGCCGGTGGAGGGGATGGAGGACGCGGGGCCGGTCCGGTTCAAGGCGGAGAGAGCGATGGGGCTGGACGAGTTCCTCACGTTCGTGAGGTCGACGTCGCCGTACCTGAAGGCGAAGGAGGAGGGCGTGGAGCTTCTGGGCAGCGACGTCGTCGAGCGGTACCGGCGGGCCTGGAACGAGGACGGCGGCGAGGGGGAGGAGAAGGTCGTCGAGTTCCCTGTTTTTCTCAGGATTGGCAAGGTGGGAAATGCGTCCTCCATGGATTAGGGTTAAAATTGCAGGACATTTTCAAGCTTTTTTTTTCAACAAATTTGTTCGACCTGCTTTCTAAAGTGAATAAATTTGGCATACATGGCCATTTAGGTCCTTATTTGGAAATTTTCTCGCCCGAATTGTGCTCGAGTTCGATGAGGTGAGGTCGGTTTTTTCAAGGGGAAAATTGAAGAAGAGAGAAATGAGACTGCCCATTTGCATTTCTAATGGATTATATAGGACGATCCAAAATGAAATATCAACTTCAAATCCCCACGATCTAATGAGATTGTCACGGCTCATTTGAGCTACTCACGGGCATTTTGCTACGTCTTACCCAATTTGTGAAATTAGTTAAATATCTATATAAGTCAGGAATTCACTTATTGACGAGAGCTTCTCAAAATGGGACCCCAACAGCTTTTAGAAGGATGTTTCTTGGTACTTCGTAGGTCACTATCTTGATTGTTCATTCACTTAGGAAGCTTGCACGAAAACAAAATTTACAAAAAAATATTAATAGTTCGATGATACAAGTTAGCAGCGACAAAATTTCAGATTAAGTGAAATAACCTATTTTGACAAAGAGAAATGCAATTCCTAATATGAGTGCTCCGTTTTCTTTAGTTTATAAGCTAACATATATCAGTTTAATCCGATAATTTTTTGTGCAAGAAATATGATTAAATGAATGAATTGGGAATATAATAGGTTTTACTAGTTTCAACCACACAAGCATTGATACATCAATAATGACTTCTTAACCCATGGTAAAGCAAATGCGAAACCAAAAAAAAAGAAAAAAGATGAGCATATTACACTACAAAATCATGAAATTTGAGAAGGATATGAATGGAAATATATTTAAAATGACCTTCGTAAATCCCTTTAAAAATGATTGATAGTGATTTCCTTTGGCCCCTATGGTACTTCATGACAATCAATGTCAATACATTTGTTTTGTGAAGGTTGGATGGTTTGAAAAATATTTTTCAAAAATCGATAGTATGTATAGTTAGAAAGAATTAATGTTAATGAAAAATATTTCTATTCTCAAAATAATTTTTATTTTAACATTTTAATGAATAGTAAAAAGTATTTTTCGTTGATTTATTTTTAACATTTAAAGATGCAAATGATTTTTTCCTTTTCATTTTATAAAAAATAAATGTTTCAAAAAATGTTTTCCCCCAAAAATTATAGATTGAATTCAGCGTTCTTTGTCAAAATAAATTAGTTAATATGAAAAGTTTTCATCATTAATAATAATTTATACCAAACCATTTTCATTCACAATGAAAAATATTTCTCATTAATTTTTAAATAATACAAGCAGCCTTATTTAAAAAAAAAAAAAATCTTTTTCATACGTTTCCGGGCTCTTGCGGGCCGGTCGGGCTTTTCGGGCTCCGACCATCGCCGGGACATAAAATGCTTTCTCGGTCGTCGATGCTCTCAGTAGAACCCTCGCGGAGACAGAAGAACGACCGCCAAAACCCTCCTGCCCGCTGCGATTCCGACGAGGAACAACGGTCCGAGTAAGCTCTCCCTCCCTCTCCTCGCGCGCTTCGCCGTTCCCTTCCCCGCCGCTGCGACGGTGGCTGAGGCCCGGCGGCGACGGTGAGGTTCCGCCCCCGCCGGAGTGAGGCTGAGGAATCGACTCCGTTGTTCGGTCCTCAGCTCTTGGTATTCCGTCCGCCATGTAGGAACGGATGGTTCGACGAGAACCCCACTATCCCTGCGATGGTCGGGTTTCTTGTCGAGCTCTCGTGCTGGGATTCACGGCGAGAAGCTTTGTAATGGGGTCGTTTCTGGAATCGCGGAGTTTTAGTATTAAGAGGGACGATGCGTCTAGGTTTCGATTAGCGTCGCGAGTTCTCCCAATGACCCAAGTGTTCGTTTTTGTTTTGATCAGTTGACTGGGGGGCAGAGCGGAGCGTTGCGGTGTTCTGGAGTTAGGTCGGCGCGAGTTTTTGGATAATGGATGTTGATTCTGGTGCTCAGGATATGGATATCAAGCCCTCCGAAGAAGGCGGGTCGGCGCCGATGGACACCCTAGACTCTTCGGGCGCAGAGGTGGGCGATTCTTCTCCGTCCTCTTTGTTGTCTAGGTGTCATTTTCAGAGTACGGAGACCTTGACAAGTTATTGTTCTTTACATTCTCCGGTTCTTGTAAGATGCATATGGGAAGACTTTGTTGTTCTATGCGTTTGCAGATACTGTCTAGCAACTGGCTCGATAGTTAAGGTTGTGTTTTCTTTGGCTTAATGTGTCCTGTGTTACTTTTGGTGCTGTTTGAAGATGAAGGGAAAAGAAAAAGAGGAACTTCATCAGTCGCTGGAAAAGTTGAACATTGCAGAGTCGTCATCTGGGCAGCTAGGAATGCCATTCAAGAGAAAGCCTGTCATCATCATTGTTATCGGCATGGCAGGTAAGTTTTGCTTAAGGTCGGCTGCTGAAAGTTAATGAAATTGTACATTTGTTTTTTTGTTTCTAGCAAGTACCTTATTGATGATATAAATTGTGTAGGCAGTGGAAAAACGACATTTCTGCACAGGCTTGTTTGCCACACACAAGCTTCGAACATCCGGGGTTATGTCATTAACCTTGATCCTGCGATAATGACCCTCCCATTTGGTGCCAATATCGATATAAGAGACACTGTTAAGTATAAAGAAGTGATGAAGCAATTCAATCTTGGGCCTAATGGTGGCATTCTCACATCACTTAACCTTTTTGCCACAAAGTTTGATGAGGTAAAACTTAGGAAATTAGTAAATGTAGACCGTGTTTGCCTTGTAAAACTTTCCATTAGTTGCATTATGTTGGTTTGCCATTGTGCGAGCTGGTTTCTTTTTTTCAAATTTTTCTTTATGATAATAATGATCTCTTCTTTACCCAAATATCAGGTCGTTTCAGTTATTGAGAAGCGAGCAGATCAGCTTGATTATGTTCTGGTGGACACTCCAGGTCAAATTGAAATTTTCACATGGTCTGCTTCAGGAGCTATTATAACAGAAGCATTTGCTTCCACCTTTCCTACTGTTATTGCTTATGTAGTGGACACACCTCGATCTGAAAGCCCCGTTACTTTTATGAGCAATATGCTCTATGCTTGTAGTATCCTCTACAAAACCAGGTTGCCTTTGGTGTTGGCATTTAATAAGACTGATGTGGCTCAACACCAATTTGCTTTGGAGGTAATTTCTTGTGCTCTTTCCTCTAATATATTAGATGCTGAGCTGGAAACTACCTTACTTGCATAAATGCCTCGCTAATCAGTTGTCCAATTGCTAGATTGCTTGAATGACATTGTTCATATCTCACCCTGAATTGTGGGCCTAGTTTCTTTTAATGCTGTTTATCCGGAAATCCATCTACAGGCGCTTGCTGGCCCCCTACTAATGGTGGGGGCCCCGGCCGATCATCCTAAAGCCATCTATTTTGCTGGAAGATTTGAGTGGCAAAGTATTATCAAAATGGATGATGAGAAGTTTCTGGTTATGTGCGTCAGATTGGAATCTCCGATAATATTTTTACTTAAGCTGTGAAATGATCCAGCATTGGGAAACTTGATGGCCCAAATAGTTAGGGAAATGAAATTAAAACACGTGAAAGAAACCAAGTTATATCTGTAGGTAATGAATTTACTAGGAGGAAAATTTTCAGAAAGAGATAGGAACAATAAACGTTGCGCCTCTGTTCCAACTTCTTCATATTTGTGAAGTTTTGAATTACATGGTTGCACCAATTTTGTCTTCTTCTGTATTGATTGGGTGCCCTTCTTTGTGCATATGTCATAGTTGTCCACTGTAAAGTGCACCGCATATCTTATAGCTCAAAAGATTCTAGATTTTAATTGTGAAAAATCTAGAATAAGATAGTGTATGAGTAAAATCTTCTGTTCCCTTTTCAATGAAAACAAGTACGTGTAGTAAACAATGCAAATCTTTTCTGGTGTTGCAGTGGATGGAAGACTTTGAGGTATTTCAAACAGCGCTTGATTCAGATCACTCATATACATCAACATTAACCCGAAGTCTTTCACTTGTGCTGGATGAGTTCTACAAGAACTTGAAATCTGTTGGAGTTTCTGCTATTTCTGGTGCTGGTATGGCTGAATTCTTTAAGACCATTGAGGCTAGTGCTGAGGAGTACATGGAGAACTACAAGTATGGTCTTTAGTGCTAATTTTCTGTTTTTGTAGCTTTACTATAATATGCTCACCTGTTTGACTATTTATATCTATTCATGTAGGGCTGAACTTGACAAGAGACGAGCAGAGAAACAGCGCTTGGAAGAAGAACGTCGGAGACAGAACATGGAAAAGCTGCGGAAGGATATGGAGAAAACTGGGGGAGAAACTGTGGTTTTGAGCACGGGGTTGAAGGATAAAGAAGGAAAGAACAAGGATTTGATGGATGAGGAACATGAAGACGAAGAAGAGGAAGATGTAGACAGTTTTGAGAGATTCTCTGAGGAGGATGAGGATATAATAGACGAGGATGAAGATGAGGAAGTTGGGAGGTTCTCCTTTTAGCACCAAATCCTTGTGATGAAAATTTTAACCATCGACTATATGTATAGGATTTATGGTGGCTATTGATTCCCCTCATCTACAGGGTAACAGACTTCACATTGTTAAGGTGTAGGCGCGTGAAGCGTTTTGGTCTTAGCTGTGTATATCTGATAGATGATACCTTTGAATTTTGTCATTTATTTTTGTGGGCGGCAAATGCATGTGATTGAATATCTGTGCAATTTTTATGCTGTGGTAATCAAAGTGAATGTTTGAGTCCTTAGATTCTGATGACTCCTGAGTGAGTAGATTATTGAGCAAGCTGAGACAGTCATCCTGGAGTCGATTTTAAATTCCAAATGTGGTCTCTGTATGCATTTGCAGGATTTGTGGGCGACGCTCCCTCGTTAGCACACATATTAGCACACATATCCCGTAGCAACATTAATAAGGCTCGTAGGAAATGAATTAACAATGACTGATTGCGAGTTTGGATTTCCTACAAGCAAAAGATCATTGTCCGACTTATGATTTATGAGGTAACTGTTACATGTCCTATGTTTTCAGCTGATGAAAAGAATGGCCATATGCAACCGTCATCTGCCATCGGAAATTCAAAATGTAGTGTCTAGACCATCTGGAACAAGATTGCCATATCTGTAGATTTTGCCAAAATGTCGACCAATTGAGAGGAGAATGGAGAAGCCCTCTGAAGATTGTTCTTCACAACCGTGGGATTTAGCGCTGTCCATTCGTCCGCTGCTTCTTAGGAGGTTTTTCAGTGCTGGAGCATTGAGTCTCAACACTCGCCGCCTGCTTTGGGAGATTGGAGAAGTCCGAAACTTGTATCACCAGCTGCTTCTTGGCTGTCCAGGAAAAAAACCAAGCTTACTGCATGATTCTGAAGATTCAAGAGGACATGGAAAACCTTAAAGTCCTCCATTTGGAGTAAACATAATTCCCTAGACAACATTCTGTATAGCAGTGTCCTATCATTTGCCAAAACAAGAACCCTTTTCTAAGCAAATCTTTTGTTCTTGACTGAAACTAATCCTTGCTGAAGGATGATAGTAAAGTAACAACTACTAAATAAGCAGCATAATCGCCAGATTCATTTGCTGTAATCACTTACTGTTTGCTTCTGGCTGATATCGTTCTTGGGTCCTCCTCTTGGCGGCTTCAGATTTGATTTCTATCACAACCTCCTGCAAGTACTTGAGCCTCTGAGTGAACACAGATCCATCGTTAGTTTCTCGCCACAAGGATAACCCAAAACTCGAGAATTCCGATTCCTACTTACATCCTTTTGATCGGCGAGTTGTCTATTGCGTATGTCAACTTCATTGGGCTTTCCAAGTTGAACCTTCCTTTCCTCATCAAAATTCTCCACGGCAATATTGTCAGAAGGGGTAGTCCTCGAGTCAGTTTGCGAGGACCTGTCAGGCGTCACGAACCATAGCTGCCGCTTCCGTTTCTGGTTTGCGAGGTTCTTCTCCCTAATGTTGCAAGGATCTGCACAAAAGAGTTCAGCTTAAAGTTTAAAGGCACAGCAAGCAACAGCAGACTGAAAAAGCCATGCGCTCTAAAGGATTGCCTACTTCCATGAGCATCCACCATAGCCTCCCATTGTCTGCAATAAAAAGAATCAAGAAGTGAGTACATATCTGTTTCTAACTTGAATTAAACGAAATTGCGGAAGCATCTTTCCCTATACAATCAACCAAGCATTTTTGGTATGCAAAACATGGATGTTTCCAACTCGGATTATACAAGAACCGGACCAAATTATCTGCAGTTGCTGAGAAATAATCATGAGTTATCAGTGCAGACTGATGCTAAAGATTCTGAATTTTCGACAATGGAGAAGATGTGATTGATTAGCGGTCAGAGTGAGAGATTTGTGTTATTTCTTCGTGCGACAGTGTTTTAAAACGTCATCTTTTCCCAGAAGCAAACTTGGTCTTGCATGCAAGATGAGATTGATAGCGAACAGTGTTCGGCGAACACTATACCCTATGATGCTGTCCGCAAGCTGAGTGATCTGCTTCGATCTGCAGCTTCTACGGAGACTGTCGACACTTATCCTGATCTTGGTCGTCTGCATGCAGATGGTCATATTCTTAAGTACACACGGTCGACAAGCGAGACGTATAACAAACAAGATGCAAGAAAGCCTATCTGGCATTGCGTTTTAGGAAATTCATACGAAAGGGTATTCACTCAAACCTCCAAGATTTCCAGAGTAATGGCCATCGACTGGAGTCTTCGCAGCAATTCGCACAGTGCCGAAGCCGACTGCCGGAACCAGAAACAAAACAAGTTAAAGATTGCAGGTGCTTCAAGATTCTCAACAGTCTATGCACACGTCTGTTGCCGACGAGTCATGTATATTCGAAATCGATGATGAAGAACGAGCAAGAAATTGGAAAGAACGGATCGCCATGCGAAAAGATGGTACTGATTCAGAGTTATATTAGGCTACGGACCTCGAGTCGACTATTGTCCAAGACGTGCTTGATCCTCAGGACTTCAGCGACAACTCGAGACCGCCCGTCAATCTCATCGGCGACTGCCTCGGCCGCTCCGAAACTGCAACGGCTCTCCTTGTCCATGTCGACCGCGTCTTCTTGCTCGACGTCGACCACACCGTCCCTTTCTTCACTCGGGCCATGCCGCCCCGTATTGCACAAGTACAGGCGTTCCATGATCTGTAACCTCCGTGACCGGAGATCATCCGGGCGATCTTGCGCGGCCACCATGATGGCATTGTCGATGAGATCGAAGACGTTGACGTTCACCCTTCGGAAGAATGCTCTCCAGTCGTCCAGAGACTCCGGCATTATGGCGGCGGCGGCCTTCTTCCGATGAGCGTGCCGGGAGCGAGAAGCGATCAAGAAGGAAAGTTGACGGTACAGAAGTGTTGGAGGAGAGACTTCCAACTCTCTTGCCTAGTTGGGTTCGATGCCGGTGTGGGTTGCCAGTCCAAAGCCATACCCTCTTTTATACGTTTCGAAATCTTTCGAAAGGAAACATCACCGGATCGTTCGTATGTAAACCCCCTATCTTGATTCTATGTGGAAACTCGTTTCCTTATTTAATGCCGCGCTTATTTAAGATGAACATTTATAAAAAAAAAAAAAGGGGTTAATATAACAAAAATTCCCAAATTGCATATTGACAAATTTATCAAAAAATCATAAACTGATAAACATGTGACGAATTTATCCTTTATTAGTTTCCCTTGAATTTTACTATCAAATTATTGAGTTAAATGTTGATGTATTGATTTGGAAATTTTACTTTTCGTTTGTCTAATTTTTGGTATTTCATGGTATTAATCCAATTTAATGGAGATTAACATAGAGTAAACTTGTCACAAATAAGTCAATTTGGGGTTTTACGTGATTAAAAAGTTAGTTTAGGGTAAATTTACAGTAAGTGTACTGGTTTGGGATTTTTGATAATTAAAAAATTAGTTTGAATTAAATTTTTGTAATACATCAATTTAGAATTTTTCATGATATTAATCTAAAAAAAAAAAAAAAGTAAAGTGAACTTTAAATTATTTTTGGAGCACATCAAATATCGATGTTTATCCAAGTAAATTATCTTATTTAAAAGGGAAAAATAAAAGGCTTACGACACTTCAGACACACGATTGGCTTGGATTTAAATATTGTTATGTGTAAATAAGTAGAATTTAAAATTTATCTTTGAGTTCTTAGTGACCCATAATGATTTTTTAATTAAAAAAATAAAAAGAGAAAACTTCGAGTTCATGTTTATTTTTTGAGTAAAAAAAAAGCGAGGGAGGATGAAGTTTTGAGTGGGGCCCATTACCTCTCATAGCTTTTTATCTCCACATATTTTATGGATATTATTTCATTTTACCTAAACAAATCCTTAAAAATTCTAAGGAAAAAAATAGGATGAAGAATGCCCTAGGGATAGGACTTCTTGCTATCTTCCATGTGAGGTGTTTGGGCTTTGTTAAAATAAGGAATGTAACTTGATTGGGTGTCATCATTAAAGAGACTATCGCAAGCAATCCTTGTAAGTAAAAAATCACTCCAAGAAAGAGATAGGTCAGTATGTTCAACATGTAACTTTGGCATGCATGCTGTAATACCATGACTTTTTTTTAGTTTTTTGGAAAAAGCCTTTTCATTACATTTTCTTGCCCACAATGAATACGACATCATATCAATGGTAGTATTTGGTTGCACATGATGAAAATATATTGAACTTGACATTAGTTGACATCTTAGATCTATTCACAAAATTGTCATTTCTACTTTTCTAAGTACCTTTGCTTGATTCTAAATCGCCTAGGATCAAACTTATTCAATAATCATTTCATTGTTCTACAGGATTGGTAAATGGTTAGTAACTAGGGATGATCAATATTGGGAAAGGTAGATCACCTTAGTAGTAGGTAGATTCCATACCAAGAGCTTGAAATCTACCATCTTAGAGTCAGTTTTGATTTTTTTTTTTCTAGAATAAAGAACAGAACTCAGGATCAACTCGGGATTTGGCCTATGTTTTCCTTTCCTCATTTTCAGTCTTTTTTTTAATAAGCATATCGTTTTGTACTTATAATGTAAAATTTCCCATATAAAAAAATAAATATAAGACCAAAATAAAGTACTTCAACATAGGAAAGCGGAGATTATCCAAGTATAAGAGATTTAGGGTTGGTTTTGAACATTCAAAGATCAAATTTACCTGAGAACCGACTTCCAAATTGATTCGAAACTAGTTAGCTTTGTAGAATCCACGATTCTTGAGGTAAAATATGTATGGTTTCCAAATGTTTTCTACCTTGAAAACCAAACCGGTCCTCACGTGAAATGGCCCGAAACCGGTCGGTTAAGATCTGGTCGGTTTGGTTCTCATGTTGAATCGGGCTAATTGTTCACCCCTAACAAACCCAACATACCTTGATCTCGAGCTGGCCCGGCCCGGCCAAAAAACTTAATGCTGGGGATTGGGGGCGCCGGGCCGGGTTGGGGGGTGCCTCGGGCTCAGCCTGGCCCGTGAAACGACGCAACGCCACGTCACTCTCCCTTTCCTTAGCGCGTGCCTTCCTCTCCATGGAAAAATCAGAGAGCTAAAACCCTCCCTCTCCGGATCTCGTTTGCACTGAGAAATTCGAAAATGGAGGCGAAGATCGGGCAGTTCTTCGATTCGATAGGCGGCTTCTTCAGGGGCGAGGATCAGATCCCCTGGTGCGACCGCGACATCATCATCGTAAGCCCATTCTCTTCCCCCCCTCAATTCGATTGTCCGTGCGTTGGAACATGGTCATATGCAAAAGGTTTGAGGCCGGTGATTGGTTCGTCTGTTGATTTCCATCTCCCGTGTGCGTCTCGTTCGTTCGAACTGGAGGGAGGAATGATGTTTCGCCGAGTGGGATTTGTGTCGACTTGGGGCTGGTTGATTCCGGGTAGGGCAATTAGCAATTGGGTGTCGATGGAATTTGGGAAAGTCAACTTGGGTAATCCATGATCTGATGCTTTGTGGATTTGTAGTACCTTTAATCATGAGACCAAAGCAACACCATCTGTAGCTGGTAGTCATGGTTAGGGCGACCCTATTTGTTGGACTGACTGGAGGCTGCGAACAGGCTTTTACTGTAGAGGATTGATATCTGGCACTGTGCCAAAGTTGTGGGTTTTCTAAATTTTGCTCTGTAATGCCTTTAACGGGAAAGGAGCTTCGATGTCTTACCAAGCCTATTTTGGTAGCGGGGAAAACGGAAAAGTCCGTTTGGCTTATTTTAAGTAATTTTGCCTCAAATCTAGTATTTTCTATTACCCTCTCTTATGTTGTTATGTACTGAATTGGATGAAGCTTTCAGCTATCTGATCTGGTGAAGGTTCTTGGATAGTAATATTCGTATGAGTTGGTGATTCTCTTGGTCTTTGTGGTGACTTTCCTACTAGTCATAGAAATAAGGAGAATAACTATCTCATGCTGAAAATTACTGCCCACTGACTAAAACATAGAAATCTACTCATTCAAAAACTTGGTTAGTTGGAGGATACACTATTTATGATATAGCTCTTGGAAGATTTTTTTGAGTGAACCTTGTCGGAACCTCTATTGTGCCACTTATGTAGAGGTTCCTTCTCTGTCTACTAATTTGAAATTAATGATGGAAGTGGGAATTTTAGCATTTGATTGATCAAAGAATTTGGTTGATATCCCAAGCCTTCATGGTTTACTATTTTGCTTGGGTTCCTTGTTAAGCAAATGCACACTATGTTGTTGGCGTGCCAGTGGCGGTCTTGAACAGGGGAACAAGTTCTTTGGATTATTGTCCGCAAGAAAGCTTCCTTGGTCTCTTTTTATTGTGGGCTACTAGGAGCCAAGTCGCTAGTATAAGTTATTATTGATTTGCATGCCTTCTCTTGATTGCATGTATATTGGCGATGGTTTTCCTTATATAAGTTTACTTTCATCTCGTAAGAATTGTCATTGAGATCCACAACTAGTCTTTACTTTTTTGTCCCAATGTTCTGACTCAAAAATGCAGATCCTGAGCAATTGTTTGTCATCTAATTGACTATCATGGCTTATCATAGTGATTTTGCATGTTCATTTTCTCTGTGTGGCTTGGTTTATCGTAAAACCTTCCCCTTAAAACCCAAACTCACTTTGCTTCCACACTCCTCGATTGTGTGATTGATCTTATTGCACATTTCAGCTTTTCTATTGCTGAGTCAATTTATTATATGTTGGCAGGGTTGTGAGAGAGATGTTGCAGATGCTGCCAATGGTGGTACAGATGAGCTCAAAAGTGAAAGCCTAATGAGGTTATCATGGGCCCTTGTTCATTCTAGACATCCAGAAGATGTGCAGCGAGGGATAGCCATGCTTGAAGGTAATTATCCATCTTTGCTGTTTCGTTTTTTTTTTTCTTTTTTTCCCTCCCTTAGCTCAATGTTCTCAACAATTGTGTTTTTTATGCTGCAGTAGCTGTTTAGTGTGATAGTTAATTGATTAGATTATCTGCTTTAACTTCTGTTTCATTAATTTGTTGCTCAATACTATCTTTAATTTATTAGCTCACTTATATGGCTCATGGCATTTTACAATTGATCTTGTTCCTTCTGGTTTTTCAGTATAGAAATAATCACCTCTGGCTAACCAAGATCATTCATGAGTCTCAATGCAAAATTTATCTAATTTTGTGCACTGTGACTGTCTTTTCTTTTTTATCTTGTTATCATAATTTGTTTCCCAGAAGTCACTGCAAATTACGCAAAAAATTCATCTTTCAAGATTTTTTAACAGGACTAGATCAGCCCAAGAGAAATGTTTTATTTTACCATGTTCTCTGCATGATCTCTGTATGAAAATGGCATAGAAACTTCCAATCATGTCTTGCTGTCAGAATTCTTTACTCTGTCGGTCTGACCTTTTCCTCCCAGCAGGACTATGTTATGTTTATTAGGTTGCATTTTATAAGCCATCCTGATAGTTGATTTATTGAGATCTGCACCAATTTATGTCTGTGTTCACCTCATGAATTTCGTTTATATAAAAAATAAAAAAAAGTAACAATTCCTTGAAAATGGAAACCTTGGCTGGTGGGGCAGATGTATAATTTGGTGATTCCTATAATCTGTGACCTTGATGTTGGTAGAATCTGGCTGTTTTTTTATAGGCTACTCCAAAGTTGGGAAGATGTTAGAAATTAAATCAACCGTATACAAAATGCTTGCATGTTTGAATACTGAATTGGGTGACATTTGTTTTCAGCTTCCTTAGCCAACACGAATACCCCTTTACAACAGAGGGAGAAGCTGTATCTTCTGGCTGTTGGATATTACAGAAGTGGTGAGTATTCCAAAAGCTTGCAGCTTGCAGAGCGATGTTTGGAGGTAAGTTAACCATTTGATTACCGACCAAAAACGAAATTAACCATTTGATTCAGCTATTTGCATTTCTTGTCTTCTTTACCAAGTATGCTTTACGTTTTTTGCTTGAAATAAGCTGTTTCTTGTGGTGTAGTGGAGCTTACAATTATGATTGCATTTTTCTATGGGAGGTTTGAACATTTCTGAGATAAGAGATTGTGAGATATGGAGTTAGACTATCATTATCATCTGTCGATTACTAGCTAGTATCCATTATTATTTTGTCAATTATCATTAACAGTAGCCTCTTTGAAAGGATTTCACTGTTGGGCTTTTCCTTGATAAAGTGATTTGACTTAAACAGCAAACTTGCTGACTCAAAAGTTTCCAATCCTTGGTTCGTGGCCTTTCCCCTTTTTTTTTTTTTTTTTGGGGGGGGTGGGGGTGTGTGATTTTTATGTGAATTGTTCCAGTGTTGCTGGTGTTTTTAAGTCGAGCGTTTTTTTAGCTTCATATTGATATGGGTTGGTCACTGAACTACTCCTTCAGACGATCAGCTGTCTTCTTTGACAAAATTATATTCACATGCTTCTTTTCTTGTCTTGATTCCTTTTTATATTTGACTATGTAGATTGCACCTGATTGGAGGCAAGCGTTGACACTGAAAAAGACTGTTGAAAGTCGAATCACTAAGGGTATGAATAAAAAATCTACCTAGTCCTGATAATTGTTCTAATTGATCAAAATATCTGAAGGTTTGCTGTAACTTCTATTGGAATACAGATGGTGTAATTGGAATAGGCATCACAGCAACTGCTGTTGGACTCGTAGCAGGTGGTATCGCAGCAGCATTGGCTCGCAAGAAATGATAACTCCAATCTATCTGTGGAACCTTTGGTTGGGAAAAAAAGTCTGTATTACCTGGATTCTGAAACTGGGCTACTGTTGCTCTTTTGAAGTTTTTTACCGAAGCATTTTGAAACGAGATTTGGATGCTCCTGAGTTTGTGTATATGCTCCGAAACGTTTTTGCAAACAGTGTCTCAGTCTCCGTTGTTAGAGTTACTTGAACTAATTAATAACTGCTTTTACGCAAAACCTTAATCAAGCAGAAAATTTGAGAAGAGTCGGCACGTGTTGCAGATGTGAGTAGGGGTCTGTTGTACGTACGTACGTATGTTTGTATGTGCAACTACCATAGTTTCTTAGATTTCCCAACAAGTCAGCGCTTGAAAGGGGTCTCTCGATTGGAACGGTCTGTATGGCTTGCGTCAAAAATGAACCCAGGGAGATTCCTGGCATAATTCTTCAGGCATCTTAAAAAGCAGCTCCGGCAGAAATTTACTAAAATCATACTGGAGACCTTTTCCCTTTTCTTTATTTGAGCTCACTCTTCCGCTGGTAACCTGTGTCCAATGAACACTGAAAAGATAAAGAGTGGAAATCGGAATGTTTTATGATTTGCGGGAGCGACAATGGTTTCCAAAGTACTTCTCTAATGGCAATCAAGCTTTGCCCGGGCACAGCTCACTCTGCTAAAGACATGCAGACCAATGCTTTACCAAAACATGCGCATTCGTCTTAGCATATGCTCTAGGGAAAGAAAGTTGGGCATGCTTTGTTTTGAATTATCTAAATCTAATGGTTGGCTTGGCTGAGGAGGGCGTGTGACCGTATGACCATAGAAGCGCCATCCATTTCTCATACCTGAGCGAACAAAGTAAGAGTTGCAATTGGACAGAGGGCAAATATCTAGACTTTCATTCTTCCAAAAAGTCCTCGTCTGCTG
Organism: Corymbia maculata; assembly: GCA_014182735.1. Taxonomy (NCBI): domain Eukaryota; kingdom Viridiplantae; phylum Streptophyta; class Magnoliopsida; order Myrtales; family Myrtaceae; genus Corymbia; species Corymbia maculata. The sequence continues at coordinate 14,035,698 of CM024692.1, read as the reverse complement.
CATCAATATCATTTTGTACAGAACTAGACCTCTTCATCCTCATTTTCAAGTGAAGATCACGGAGCAGAGAATAGATAAGCTCCTTCTGACAATGAGACTTGTCGGCAACGACAAACACATGAAACATATTACCCACCTCAATCCAACTACAACCCGGCTGCTTCTTTAACCCCTCCTCCTTCATTTCCAACCTCACCCTTGCGGCATCACTCCATTTCCCCGTCGATGCATATATGTTAGACAACAACAAATAGGTGCCAGCATTTTCTGGTTCCAACTCGAAAAGCTTCTCAGCAGCCACCTTGCCAATTTCCGCGTTCCCATGATAATTGCATCCCGCCAGAAGGGCTCCCCAAAGACATGCGGATGGCTTGTCCACAACCTGCTCGATCCAATTAAAAGCTTCCTCCAGCCTACCAGCTCGACCACAGAGATCAATCAAACATGCAAAGTGATCTTCTTTCAACTGCACGGATTCGTCCTGCACGAGTCTGCTGAAGTACTCTAGGCCCTCCTCCACCAAACCAGCATGGCTGCATGCGGAGAGCAACCCCACAAAGGTGGAGTCATCAGGTTTAAAACCTAATTCTATCATTTGGTTGAACAAAGCGATCGCCTCTCTTCCACATCCATGATGAGCATAAGCTGCGATCATACAATTCCATGATACCAAATCCCTTCGGCTCCACAAACCATCGTCAAACATCTTCCTTGCAGTGAATAACTCCCCGCATTTGGAGTACATGTTGATGAGAGCCGATGCCACAAATGTATCATCATGGTGTGGTGTTTTACAAATTACCTGATGAACTTGCTTTCCTTCCCCAAGACCCGCTGAGTCACTGCAAGCACCCAAAACGCTCACAAAAGTTGCTTGATTAGGCTTTATCTCATCATCACCCATCATTTTCAAAAATATTTTTAGTGCTTCTTCATTTTGCCCATCCTGAACATACCCAGTGATCATGGTAGTCCAAGAGACAACATTCTTCTGGGGCATCTCATTGAACAAATCCGTGGCCCTCTGTATGTCTCCATTGTGAATAAGCCCTGTGATCATTGTATTCCATGACGGCACGTCCCTCTCTGGCATCCTCTCAAATAAATTAAGAGCCTCCCTTGACCTTTTATTCTGTGCATAACCAGTGATCATTGCATTCCATGAGACAACATTGCGTTCCGGCATGTTATCGAACAACTCTCTTGCCTCATCGATCATCCCACTTTTAGACAAACCTGCCACCATCGCCGTCCAGGAAATTACATCCCTTCTTGGCATCTGATTAAAGAGTGCCTTTGCCTCTTCGATCCTCCCATGCTGTGCCAAAGCAGTGATAATTGTATTCCATGAAACCACATTCCTCCCTGGCATGCTCTCAAACAACTTTAATGCCGCATCAATCTGATCATTTTGTGCATACCCATCGATCATGGTGTTCCACGAGACAGCATTTCTGTGGGGCATTTCTTCAAACAAAACCTCAGCCTCACGTATCCTACCCAACTTCACGTATCCACCGAGCATGGCAGTCCAAGTCACCACATTTTTCTTGGCATCTACCCTATCAAACAGCCTGCGTGCCTCTTCGATCAACCGACACTTGATATAAGCAGAAATCAGAGTGGTCCACGCTATCTCGTCTCTCACATCCATTTCATCGAACAACTTGCGCGCTTCCACAATCCTCCCTTCCTTACCGAGCTTCGTCATCAGCCAAGTCGACCGAGCAACGTTCGATTTCGCACCGCCATTCGGCGAACGAACTCTGAAACCGACAGAATCGCTTGCGGAGTGATAAACCCTGGAAACACCCGGAACAGGAATGATGATTCTCCTCGCGGCCTTGGCCGAGCTGAGTGACGATCTCCATAAACCCAACATGTCAAGCCCCTCCAAGGTCACAGCAACGACTCGACCAACATCAAAGGGATCGCCTTTCGCTATCACAGCTTTCCACGCGCCCCCGTAAATCTTCCCAACTCATTTAGGAGCGACCGCGTTTCGCTTCACTCGTCACGACCAACCCCGAAATGCGCCATGCGATACTCTTATGATCAGAAGGCAACTAAGATTGGATGATTCTCTTCATTCAGTTAGAATTACAAGATTCATGCTTTTTGCTCAACGAAATCCTCTTGCGTTTGATGGGTTGCACAGATGTGGAAATTTCTGGTCAAGGAGCTAAAAGACAGGCTAAAGGAATATGGGGTTTTATCAGGCCGATGCATCTAGAACAACGCTCTCGAGGACGGCCTAAAAAACAGAGCAAAAGCAGTAGTTCCCAAGCATTCAACTGCACATCTTTCTTCCCAGTACAACTGTTCTTAATTTCAATTTGGACAGCATTGAGAAGCAACCTTTGATGAGTAAATTCATTTGTTATTCACGGAAAAAAAATTTGAATGCGGGAGGACTAATGCCCACTACAAGTCCCTTCTGTTAGTATATCCATCATGAGCTATATAACCAACATGTCATAGCGCTATAATTCGAGCTAAGCACAAGCTTCATGAACAAAAACTCCTATCAAACAGTCATAGCTAACACTACGTGACATGTCCAGAAGTAGTGAACACAGATTTTCACACATGAAGAATGGAGCATCCGCTGCATTCAGGTTTGGAACATTGGTTTTCAGAACAATGAGATTCAGCTCCATGACTTCGCCATCCGCCTAGGATTTTCTTTGATTCTTTCCGTGAAGTCACCATCCGCCTAATATTTTTTTCGATTCTTTCGCGTGAACACAGACCCATATACCTTGCCTGTTGCTGTCGGAGAGCAGGTGAAGCCAGCACCTTCGGTGGCCTCTTGGCTGTCAAAAAGAATGAACAGAGTGACCATTTACCATGTGCTAGATCTAAGAAACATCCGAACTTCTTGCCAAGTCTACTAACCTGTTTCTGTTTCTCGATAATGTTCTTGCAATTTCCCATTGGAGGCTCTGAGTTTCTTTTCCACTGCAACCTCATCCGAGCTGTTGATCTCCTGATCAAACCAAATGACCAAGTCAGCTTTTGGTTAGAATGACAATCTGAAATTAAATGGCTTTCGCACTTACATCTTGTTGACTTGTGAAAAGTCTTTTGCGCCCCGTGATTCCGTTTGAGTTTTGAAGCATTCTTTCTGTCTCAAACTTCTGCGCCCCAATCTCGCTTGCTGGATTTTTCCTGGAGTTGATGCTTGAGGATGTATTGGGCTTCACAGTGGCTTGATGCTGGTTCACATTTGACCTCTTCTGGTTCTTCACTGACATTGTTGGTCTATCAGCACCATCCATATCTCCGAGTTTGCATGGACCCACATAAGAATTTCCTGCTGACAAGTTTACCAAACTAAGAATGGGGACCCAGATGAAGAACAATCAAGTTACAAGAAAGTTTGCCTAGCAATGCTATTACCAGCAATATCGTTTGTGCTGCGGCAGATTTCTTTGACCATAACTCTCCATTTCCTGCAATAACATAAAGACCGATTTGTGAGTGGAACTGAAAATGTTCACAAAATTATCATGCTGTTGCGCTTCCAATTAAGTGAAGTCGCTAAGGAACCCGAACCTATGCTGCAAAGTACAAACAAGAGGTATGCAAAAAGGTGTCATTGCTTGGATTATGCAAGAAGCAGGCATTGCAGGTTCAATTGTTTCTACTTTTATCAGAATATGCAGTGCTTCTACAAAGCTACATTTAATCAGTCTGAAGCAGTTGAAAAGTTGTCATAAGTAGTTACTGAGAAAAATTTTTTGATTGCTTAATGTAGGAGCACACGCATCAAGTGCAAGTGTCCTGATTTTAGAGAAGCAATGAACTGAATAAGAATTGACAGAACCGAAATATATCACTCCATACATAGTGATGTTGTGTGCAAGCTGAGCAATCTGTGTCGATACAGCTTTCCTCTGAAGACAGTTGAGAGTAATCCCAATCTTTGTTGTCTGCAAGAAGCCGGTGAAATTAGATGAATCAAAGAAGCCTATTGGCAATGTCTTTCAAGAACTTAAATGAAAGATATGCAATTTAATCAAACCTCCAATATATCCATAGACAAAGTCATCAACTGGAGCTTTCTCAGTGATTCATACAGCACGGAATCAGACTGCCATACCAAAAAAACAGAGCCAAGTTATATTTGGGTGAGGAACAAAACAAAAAACGCCTTTTCAACACATTATCTCCAAAACTTCAGAAACTCGAAATCAATGGGCAAAGAATGTACAAGAAGCAGAAAATCAAAATTGACGTACTGAATTCAGGGTTAGGGTATTCACCTCACGTTGACTGTTGTCCAAAACCTGCTTGATCCTTAGAATTTCAGCAACAACTCGAGACTTTTCATCAATCTCATCACTGAATGCCCTGGCGCCTCCATAATCGAGATAACTTTCCGGGTTCATGTCCACCCCATCTCGCTTGACGTCACCCCCACTGTTGTCTATGACCCTTTTGCTTCCTTTACCCGCGCATATACGGTCATCTCCACCATGCAGGGACGTGGGCAGATCATTCAACCCTAGGCGCCGATTCTGAGTCTTCGTGGTTGAGAACAGCCGCTCTGCGATGCGGTCCCTTTGTAACCCAAAATCTCTCGGGTAATCCAACGCGGCTATCGCGATCGCCTTCTCGATGAATTCAAAAATTTCCGTATCCGTGGTTCTGAAGAATTCTCTCCAAACATCCAGAGATTCCCCCATTGTGGCAACGACTCGGAACAGAGTGCTTGGTGCGCAAGAAACTAACAAGAAACTGCAACGATCCCTCTGGTTTTCAGAACAGATTGTATCAGGCGACAAGACCAACCCCGTCTGGAAATTCAGTCGAAAATATGAATGGAACAGCTCAGGAGTCGATGAGAAAATTAAGACTAACCTGAGAAATCTTCACTTCAGTCGATGGTGGAACAGAGTTGTCTTCGTGTCACTTCAGGATGGTCTCCGTCTCTATTTAAGGTTCGTATGCGGATACGACCGTTTGTTTGGGAGGGAATATTACCAGATTTCTCTTTCTTGTATTCTTTTCAAATTTATGACTGGTTTCTTACCGCCTCTTTACATAAGCAAATATTTCCTTTTTATTTTTATTTTCTCCCTTCAGATTTAAAAGGATACCCAAATTTCTTCAGATATCAAACAATTCTTTGTCAATCTGTCGTCAAAATTTATATCTTGCAAAAGTTTAAGAGGGTTCAAATTAAAAAAAAAAAATGCAAAAGATTCTTGAGCTGCAAAATTTAATAAAGTAAAAAGCTGTTCTAAACTCAAAAACTGTATAAAGAGAAAAATGCACATCGATATGTTTTGAGCGTTAAATTAAAAACTATATATACAAAGAAATGATTTTTATTGATTATGAACCCATTTCTATTTTGACCTAGCTAATAATCACTACCAATGTACGATGAAGTAATAGGCATTGGAGCATATGGGTGTTCGGGGAGAGATCAAAATCTCTAGATTGGACTAAATCAAGATAGTTTTAGAAAAAAAATAAAAATTAATATATTATTCTACTAGTTTGTCTTTATTTGTTTTACGATGCAAAAATTAATAAATTTGATTGAGCCAAATTGATAATTTGATATTCACAAACCAAAAACTAATAGATTCATCTATAAAACGAGTAGTTCCATTGCAAAACTATTTGCTTTAGCATCAATTTATGTTTTATATAAAAATGGATATCTTGGATGTGGAAAGAAACTAAAGAAAATAATTTAATAAAAGAAAACAAAAGAAATTAAAGAAAAGGAGTATTCGCACACATTGAGAGAGAGAGAGAGCAACAATGAGATGACATCAATAGAGATAACAAGAGTTTTAATATCCTATTTTAATGAAGTCTTAATATTTACATGACAAATCAAATTTAAATATTCTATTGCTTTTGCATTCTTCAAAATTAAAAGATGTCGATATATTTTTTTAAAGTTATGGTGACTTAAAATGATAAGGAGGAGAGATGACTAATAGATAGCATTGTGTGAGGGAGAAGAACGATAAAGTTGCCAACTAAGCAAGATGACCAAATGGAGTGACAAAGCTGTAGAATCGCTTCATCAGCAAATAGCTTTTTCATGGTACATAGATAAATTCGTTTTTTAGATTCAACTTTTGTAATAAAAAAAGAGCAATTAATCTCTTGCTCCATTTATCCACCTAACTAAATAAATATAAAGCAACAATTATCACGAAAATTTTCATTTTTCTTTAATGAAAATATTTTAAGAAATTTAATCAGCTTAATTGGATGCCAGAAAGATTTATTTGTCACTATTTTCACTAAGAGGCAAAAATGACTCTTCACATCAGAATGAGTCTTCTCCGACCCTAGAACTAGACCGGACAAGTAGAGTCAGTCCAAGGTCTATACTGTTAGTTCCAAGTTTCAAAATACCATATTCTAAGGTTGGATCAGCCTAATTCTGAAACCGCTCACCAATGTCACAAACAACTCAACCGACACTAAGGGCATCACATCTCACTCTCCAGTTTTTCACACACCCCTGTAACTGCATTTGCTTCACGAATCGTGACCAATTCAGATCAACTCGGAAAAGCTCAAATGGAGCAATTTCCATCCGCTACGAATCCTGATCTCCCGAAAAGCCAACCTCGAGTTTCAACAGAAACCATGGATTCCTTCAACATTCACGCGACTTCACTGACAGATAGAGTAATCCATATGCAAGCGAACCGGGGTGATTCTAACAAAGCTTTGATTCTTCAACAAGATAATAGGTGGGCGAATTCACAATGTGACCTCACAGGCAACTAGATTGGATTGCGCTATTCCTTCAGTTTAGTACTGCAGATTCGTGTTTTGCTTAATCGAAAATCCTCTTGCATTCGACGAGTTGCAGAGATGTGAAACTGGAGTCCAGGGAGCTAAAAGACGGGCAAAAGGAATCAAAGGTATAGCAGGCGGAGATATCTCGGACAACGCTCTCGAGGACAGCCCAAAACAGAGCAAAAGCAGTAGTTCCAACCATCCAACTGTACAACTTTCTTCCCATTAGAACTGTTCTTCTCTGTTACAGTTTAGACTGCATTGTGAAGCAACTTTTGATGAGTAAATTCATTTGTTATTCACAGAAAAAAAAATTCAGTGTGGGAGGACTAAATGCCCACTACAAGCCCTTCTGTAGCATATTTATCATCAGCTGTATTAAGAAACATGTCATAGCTATACAAGCAAAGCACAAGCTTCATAAACAAAAACTCCCATCAAACAGTCATAGCTAATATAGGCGACATGTCCAGATATAATAAACACAGATTTTCACCCAAGAAGAATCGAGCAACAGCTGCATTTGGCTCTGGAACTTTGGTCTTCAAAATGATGAGATCTGGATCCGTGACTTTGCCATCTGGCTAAGAGATTTTTGGATTCTTGTGCGTGGCCCCGGACCCTTAAGACTTGCTGGTTGCTCTGGGAGAGCAGGTAAAGCCTGCACTATCCGCCGCCTCTTGGCTGTCAAAAAGAATGAACAGTGTGATTGCTTGCTATGTATTAGGTCCAAGAAACAACCCGACCTCCTACAAAATCAACTAACCTGTTTCTGCTTGTTGATCGCATTCTTGTACATTCCTCTTGGAGACTTTGAATTTCACTTCTGCGGCAACTTTATCCAAGCGGTTGGTCTTCTGATTGAGGGGAATGACCAAGTCAGCTCTTGGTTGGAATGATAATGCGAAATTAAATGACTATTGTACTTACAATCGGTGGACTGCTACATAGTCTATTGCGCTCCATGATTCCATCTGAGTTTTGAAGTGTTCTTTCCTTCTCAAACTTCTGTGTCGCAATCTCGTTTGCTGGAATTTTCCTCGAGTTGATGCTTGAGGACATATCCTTCACAGTGGCTTGGTGCTGGTTTGCATTTGGCCTCTGGTTCTTGTTAGCAATTGAACCGGCCTCATTGGAGGGTTTCTCTTGGCGCCATATTGTGTGGTTCTGGCTTTTCTTTGAAGATGTTGGTCTATCAGCGCAATACATTTCTCCGAGTTTGCATGGATCCACATTAGAATTTCCAGCTGATAAATTCAGAAAACTGAGAATGAAAATCCACAGATAAAGAACAACTAAGTTACAAGAATGTTTGCGTAGCAATGCTATTACCAGCAATATCCCTTGTGCTGCGGCAGATTTCTTCGAACATAGCCTTCCATCCCCTGCGATAAGAAAAAAATACCAATTTGTGAGTAGGAGGACCGAAAATCCATATGAATTGATCATGCTATTGTGCTTCTAATAAAGTGAAGTTGCTAAGGCACCCAAACCAATGCTACAAACAAGAGATATGCAAAAAGGGTGTCATTGCTTGGATTGTGCAAGAAGCAGGCATTGCAGGTTCAAGTGTTTCTACTTTAATTAGAAGATCCAGTGCCTCTACAAAGTTACATCTAATCAAGTTTGAAGTGATTGAAAACTTCTTTGATTGCTTCATTAGGGGCAAGTGTACTGATTTTAATGAAGCAACGAACTGAATGAGAATTGATAGAACTGAAATATATCACTCCATACATGATGATGTCGTGTGCAAGCTGAGCAATCCGGGTCGATACATCTTTCCTCCGGAGACAGTTGAGAGTAATCCTAATCTTTGTTTTCTGCAAGAAGCCGGCAAAATTAGATGAATTATAGAAGCCTATTGGCATTGTCTTTCGAGAACATAAATGAAAGATATGCAATCTAATCACACCTCCAATATATCCGTAGAGAGAGTCATCAACTGGAGTTTTCTCAACGATTCATACAGCACGGAATCAGACTGCCATACAAAAAAAAACAGAGCCAAGTTATAGCACGGAATCAGACTGCCATTATCTCCAAAGCTACAGAAATTAGAAACCAATGGGCAAATAATATACAAGAAGCAGAATATCTGAATCGATGTACTGAATTCAGGGTTAGGATATTCACCTCGCGTTGACTGTTGTCCAAAACCTGCTTGATCCTTAGAACTTCACGAACGACTAGAGACTGTATATCAATCTCATCACTGAATGCCTCAGCGCCTCCATAATCGACATAGCTTTCCGGGTTCATGTCCACCCTATCGCGCTCAACGTCAACCCTCCTTTCGTCTCTGATCCTTTTGCTTCCTTTACCCACGCGAACGCAGTCATCTCCACCATGCAGCGATGCAGGAGGATCATCACACCCCAGGCGTGGACTCTGAGTCGCCGTGGTCGAGTACAGCCGCTCTGCAATGCGGTCCCTTTGTAGCCGAAAATCTCCCGGGCGATCCAAAGCAGCTATCGTGATCGCCGCGTCGATAAATTCAAAAATTTTCGTATCCATCGTTCTAAAGAATTCTATCCAGTCATCCAGCGATCCCCCCATTGTGGCAACGGCTTGGAACAGAGTGCTTGGTGCGCAAGAAACTATCAAGAAACCGCAACGATGTCGACCTACCCGTTTAGAAACTCAGTCGGGAGTGCTGGCAGAACGTGGGCGAGAAACAGAACGAAACTAACCTGAGAAATCCTCACTTCAGCAATGGCGGAACAGAGTCGTCTTCCTGTCACTGATATGGTGTCTCTCAATGCGTCTGAGGTTTTTATGCGTGTACAAACGTTTGTTCGAGAGGGAAAATTAACAGATACAATAACAGATTTGTGTATCTTGTATTCTTTTGAAATTTATGACTGGTATTTATGCGGATACAAACGTTTATGTGAGTGAATATTTCCTTTTTTATTTTCTCGCTCCAGATATAATAGAATATCCACATTTCTTTAATAACAAACAAGTCTTTGTCAATTTATTGTCAATTTTTATATCTCTTAAAAGTTTTAGATGGTTCAAATTAAAAAATAAATAAAAAGATGCTTAAGCCGCAAAATTTAACAAACCTAAAAGTTGTTCAAGGCACACTTCCAAAAATTAATAAATTAAACTGAGCTAAATTGATAGCTTGATATCCACGAACGAAAAACTAATAGATTCATCTATAAACTAAGTAGTTCTATTACAAAACTATTTGCTTTAATATCAATTTATGTACCGACAAAAAGAAATCAATTTATGTTTTATATGAAATTGGATATCTTGGATTTGGAAAGATACTAAAGAAAATAATTAAAAAAAAAAAAGCAAAAGAAACCGAAGAAAAGGAGTATTCGTACACATATGAGAGAGAGATAAACAATGAGATATCATCGGAAGAGATATATACAATTGTAACATCGTATCGTAATGTAGTCTTAACGGTCATAATACTCCATTCATTATATCACAATATGTCAAGGATACATGACAAATCAAATTTAAATATTCTATTACTTGCGCGCTTTTCAAATTAAAAGATGTCAACATTTTTTTAATTTAAGTTATTGAAGACTTATAGATTAGTTCTCAAAAAGATTAAGTATGATGAATTTATATTGAATTGAACCTTACCAATAGGGCTTTCAAACTTAATTAGCGAAAAGAGAAAGGGCTACATCTTGATATACTTCCTTTGGTCCTAAATATTTCCTAGTCATTCATTTTAATCTAAATGACCCAAAAAATCTCTCCTCATTTCACTTGCCCTAAATGCGTTTTTGGCCGCCCAATATGTTTTTCTATCCCTGCCGACGATCCCCTCTTAAACCATAAGTCAAATCTCATGGCCCTTTGTCATTGATATTTGTAGATTATAAGAATTATTATCTAAACTCAATATGAAGAACTTGGAGCAATTTTAATAAATAAATGGATAATATTGTGAAAGTAAAGATAAATATATTTTTTCAACAACAAGGTTTTGAACAGGAGATCACAAAGCACTCCCGAGAAGTTCTAATTTAGAAGAGGTCAAGGGTGATATTAACCAAGCTTTGATCCTCCAATTGAATTATGGGTATGCGAATTTGCGATATTTTGTCATATCGCACAGGGTATCATTTTATTATGCGACCCACATTCGATTAATAAGTTTTGGGATCCCTGATTTTCATTTCCAATTTATAATAGTATCAAATTCATATTTCACGTGATATGAGAGGAACAAATCTGATGATGGAGGAGACAAGGAAGCAATAGCAGTGACATGAGGAGGCAAGTGGAGTAGACGATAACTCAAGATCCGACGGAGACAATGAGGACGATGGTGGGGGTTCGGGTGCTAGGGAACATGCTTTGTGTACTTTGGAAGAGAGAGAGATGGTTTTCAGTGCTTTGTGAGGAAAACTATTTCTTAGGTGTAGCGACTTTATGAAAACCGGCCAGCAGAGCCCATTCGAAAAATTTCCACTTAATAGATCAGAAGTTATCGCCTCATTTAACAAGAATATATATGAAAGTACCATTCAACTAACAGAGTTCCAATGGCTTCATATTTTGGAGGACAACAGGGAATGATGCACTCATTTTGGGAAAGTCGGCATACAATCGTTTAATTCTGGACAGAGTCTAGTGATTCAAGGTTTAATTAAAGATCCCCAATTGGTTTATGACTTATTGAAGAGGGATAAAAGAGGAGCTTTTATTTGGCTTCTCTCAAGCTACATTAGACCACTCCACGTGAGCAGTTAGATCACTGTGGTCTTCACATGCTTTCAAGGGTTCACATAATCTAATGACTCGTGATGTGAGGTGACAAAAGTTGAGCATACCTAATAATTTTCAGAAGCATAATCCTCGTACTTTGCGAAAGCCCTTATCAACCTCATTCATAAGAACTCAGCTACCTTGGAAGGAGGAAAACATATTACAATACACGTAGCATCTTGATCCCAAATTCCGAAATTCCATGGAAGTTTGAAGGCTTTCGAATTTGCCTTGATTGGCAATGGATAATGTCTACTGAAAGAAAGAAGAAAGCTACAGTGCATTTGCCCATTAGATACACCATTGTCAGCCAGAAATGCGACGAGATATAAGAACACTGCAGAACAATCGGTAAAGCTTCCTTGGACATGATTTCCATTGATCAACGACAAACCCTGATCAATGGGCCATTCTTCAACCGTTGCTACAACTTACGATGAAACCTCTCCCATAAAATTGAAATTCAACTCCTAGCTAGACACAGTTGGTACCAGCTCGACCATCCAAAACTCTTAACAACTGGATGGTACCATGAGCGAACCATTGTTCAAAACAGGACGGGACCATGATTATGGAACAGTCAACAAGCCAACTGATTTTCTCACTGGTGATTATGCCAGGAAACTCCTATTACAATTTGATACCATAAAACCAATCTCCAGAGAACATTGAATCACCAGACACAGCGGTACGTAACATGTGTGCCAGTTATGTCGCCACTATAGGTAACTTTTACTACCTGACCCTTCTCAAGTCCATGGTATCTTGCGATTGCATCCTTCTTCAGCATCCTTGGAAGCTGGTGAGAAACAAAATAACCACACACCATCGGCACGATCTCCAATTTGGCTCTCGATGTCGGGGCTCTGGCCATGGGCGGCGCGGAACTCGGCGAGGGAAAGGTCGATGTCGGAGGAGGAGATGGCGTAGCCCCTGTCCCGGAGCATCTCTAGGAGTGTCCGCCGGGCCAGGTAGTACCGGTGGCTCTCGATGCTGCTGTCGTCGACGTAGCCGCTCATGCACCGCGGCCTCGGCTGCCCGTTCGCCGCCATTAGCGGGTCGTCGACGTCCATGCTCTGTGCTCACTGCTCGTCCGCTTGACCAAGTTGACGGAAGCGTCCCCTCTGCTTCACTAGCTACCTTACTGGTTGGCGGAAATGGGCAGAAGCAAAGCGTGCTCTTCTTCCCGTCTTTCGACAGAAGTTTGTAAGGACGAAGGAGGAGGAGGTGGCTCCCGCGCAGTCCATGATCCCCTGCTCCGCGTCGCATTGGGCCCTCTACGTGTCGGCCTGCGGATGGGTCCTGTCGGAGGTAGTCGCTGGACTCTTGCCCGGAGAAGTGGCGTACGCTGGTCCCGGGAGTAGGCGATCGTGAGGGCCGTTACATTCTCCCGGAAGGAGAGGGCGGGAGGGTGGGTCCCGTTGTTATTTTCTTGGAAACGAGGAAGAAAGTTGATCATGGGGAAACGAGGAAGAAAGTTGATCATGGTTGACAAGAGAGGACTTATCAGACCGGGCCTGAATTACGCGAGATAGAAGGTTTTAACCGGGCTGGGCCTGGACATTGACCGAGCCGAAAGATTTAGCCCAATTGTGTTCCCATCATGTGACCGTTTAAACCAAAAACAAAAACAAAAAAACAAAAATCATGTGACCCACCCGAATCGTGTTTTCAATTCGGGGTTCTAACGTAGCTCTTTTTTGTGTACAAGTCGAATTGGGTATTGAGGAGCACCCAGCTCAACCCAAACCATCATATTGAAGTATGATTCATGTTTGTAGAGAAGGTACTATGTGTGCGGATTAGCCATCAAATATCAATTTAGATGTATCCAAGGATCATGATTATCTCGAGTATCCTCCTAAGAGCTATGTGTGTTTGTGACTTGATAATCAAGCCGGTGCTTTTGCATTGCCAAAGATTCTTAGTGAATTAATTTAGGACATGAGTGTCGAAATCCCTACTTTAAAGGAAGGTCTATCACTTCTTATTGAGGATTGAAGTGCACTTCAATTGAACTCAAAAACTGATAAGAATGTGGCATTATAGAGCGATAATTTATTTGCATGTAAGTGTCTTGAAAATATCTCACAAAACCCATGGATCCTTCAAAGCTGATTCATGGATTGCAAGAACCTTCATACTTAAGTAGAGAATGTCTTCCTTCAACATTGTTCACAAGAAGCCAATTAAATCGCGGATTGGATTGCGAAGGCTCACCGAATAGGAAATATCCCTTCTAATTGACTTACTAAGCCCCCAACCCTTTTGGGATATTTATGTTTTGAATTTTTTACTCTTGAACCTTGAAACTCTAAATGAATGAATAAAATTTATCTTTTGATTAAAAAAAATTAATCTAGGCCGCTCTATGCGTTTTTTTTTTTTCATTACCATCTTAATTGAACAAGGCAATCAAACTTTCTACGCAGGCAGTTTGTTTTTCCTTGTACTACTACTTCCCATTATTCTCTGTTCAACATTGTTTGCAACTAGCAAGTTCCCAGCAGAAGATCAACGGTCCATCTAGAGGGTGGAATTTGAGAGATAATGATAAAGAGTTTTTTGTGTACAAGTCAACATCTGAATTTTGGAAAAGTTTTGGGTATTTTAGGTAAAATAGTCGAGTTGCATTTAGATAAGATTTAAATAAAGTGAAAAGTAAAAGAGCAAAAGGGTAAAATCTACGTGAACGTGCCCGTAAATAGGGCTTTTTACCATAATTAGCAAAAAAAAAAGAGAGGGCTATATCATGAAATAATTCGTTTGGACTTAAATATTTCCTAATCATTCATTTTAATCAAAACAACCCAAAAAAAAAAAAAAAAACTCCCCTTATTTGACTTTTCCTTAATGCATTTTTGGGTCCCCAATATGTTTTTTATATCCCTGCGCACAGGCCCCTCCTAAACCACTAAGTCAAATCTCATGGCCCTATTTCATCAATATTTATAATATAATCAATATATTCTTGAATTTAATTCGCCCTTTGCACAGATCATTTGAAAATTTTATGATAAAACAGGATGTATCATATATCTAAGCATAAAAACAACTTGATATTGACATAGTATTAGAATATAAAATTTATTATCTAAATTCAATATGAAGAACTTGGAGCAAATTTAATAAATATATTTATCATATGATTTTGTGAAAGTAAAGATAAAGATGCCTTGTCAACGTATAGGGAGAAACAATGAAGTGAAAAAGAGGAGAGATGGGTGATGGATAGCATTGGGTGAGGAAGAACAACTCTAATTTTACCAACTAAGCAAAATGATAAAAAAGTGTGACAAAGCTCTAGAATTGCTTCATTGACAATAGCTTTTCTTATACATATAGACAATAGATAAGTTCGTTTTGTTACGTCATCTCTTGTAAAGAAAATGGTAATTAATCCCTCCCTCTGTTTAACCACCCAACTAAGTAAACAAGAAGTAACGATTGTCACAAGCTTTTTCATTTTTATTTAAAGAAAATATTTTAAGAGAGTTGATATGCTTGATTGAGTGGACAATCATGCGATACTCTAGGAAAATTGATTTGTCAGTCTTCACACCACTCGTCATTATATAAGATAGGGGAAGCACCGATCTGACCCAAGACCTAACCCATTTTGACTAAATTTGTTGTTTGTTTTGCTTTTAGGTGGTTAAAATTTGGAGCAATCTTATATGGATGAACGAGGGATGAGGTTTTATAATTCATATTTTATATTATACATTTTAAACTTTATATGTATTTTTTTATTTCGTGTGTTCATCTATTACAAATTATTACTTTTGGCAAGTGGAGATTTCAGCTATTTCTTTAGCTTTCATTTTGCTCGACTAAGTGATGAGTTGGATAATTCCTAGTTGCTTTCAATTTCTATTTGTCTCTTACTGAAGTTTTTCTTCTCGCCGTTCGGTTGCTAAGAATTGAAATTCTAAAGATCATGTCTTGATGGATATAATGTACTTCCAAAGAAGAGTAAATTTGTTCTTTCAAGGAGTATGAAAAAAATGAAGAAGAAAATAATCGGCTAGTTCCCTACATCAATCCTAAATACGACTGGACTAATAGGGTCAATCTAGGATCGATTCCGAGTTCTAAAATCTAGAAACTGACCATGTGCTGACATGTACCAAATTCCAAGGTTGTATTGGCCCAACCCTGGTGCCGCTCAAAAGAATCCAAATACACATGCTTACTTAGTGGCAATTTCTCATCTACGTGACATATTGACCGGGTATTTCTGACCAATTGAACGAAACTCACCAAATAGAAGTTGTACATGGGTTCTCAACATACATCAGATGATGATATGGTCGGCGTTCAGCACTAAAATCAGACGGATGGGATCAGGATTATCGTTTCGCAGCAAGAATCTTTCTTCAAGCGCATAACTCAAACAAGCATTTTGATGATCGAATCAATCTTTTTCAAGCGTATAACCCAAAAACACGTTACATCAGATGATTAGGCAGGAAATAAAAAGACGCCTAAAACCACCCGAGAAGATTAGTGAAGTACAACCATCTGCAGCATACACATACAGTCGATTAGGAAATTAGGAAGGGAATACAAAAAGGTAAGAATCGCGAAGACATTTGGTCTTTTGCATGTGACTGGCCTTGAATCTCGACCCTTGCAACATCGAGGCTTTGTACAGGAGGCCGGGGGCGATATTAGCAAGGCTTTAATTCTCCAACCAGTTAATTGATGTGCGAATTCGCCATGCGACTCTTCATGAACAGAAGGCAAAGAGATTGGATTATTTTCTTCATTCCGTTAGAACTGAAAAATTTTGTTTTTGGCTCACCAAAATCCTCCCGGGTTTGATGAATTGCAGGGACGTGAAAGTTGAGATCAAGGAGCTGATATATCTGGGACAATGCTCTCAAGGATGGCCTAAAACAGAGCAAAAGCAGCAGTTCCCAAGCATCCAAGTGCACATCTTTCTTCCCATTACAACTGTTCTTATTTGTTACAATTTAGACTGCATTGTGAAACAACTTTTGATGAGTAAATTCATTTGTTATTCACGGAAAAAAAAAATTTCAATGTGGGAGGACTAAATGCCCACTACAAGCCCTTCTGTAGTATATCCATCATGAGCTGTGTAAGCAGCGTGTCATAGCTATACGAGCTAAGCACAAGCTTCATGAACAAAAACTCCTATCAAACAGTCATAGCTAATATGTGCAACGTGTCCAGAGGTAATAAACACAGATTTTCAAACGTGAAGAATCGAGCAACAGCTGGATTCAGCTTTGGAACTTTGGTCTTCAAAACGATGAGATCCGGCTCTGTGACTTTGCCATCTGGCTAAGAGTTTTTCCGATTCTTGCGCATGGCCCCGGACCCTTATGACTTGCCAGCACCGTCCGCTGCCTCTTGGCTGTCAAAAAGAATGAACAGTGTGATTGCTTGCTATGTATTCGGTCCAGGAAACAACCCAACCTCCTACCAAATCAACTAACCTGTTTCTGCTTGTTGATCGCATTCTTGTAAATTCCTCTTGGAGACTTTGAATTTCACTTCCGCTGCAACTTTATCCAAGCAGTTGATCTTCTGATTGACAGGAATGACCAAGTGAAGTTGAGTGATGATCTCCATAACCCCAACATTTCAAACCCTTCCAAGGTCACAGCAACAACTCGACCAACACCGAGGGGATCACATTTCGCTATGGCAGTTTTTCACACACCTGCGAATCCCCAACTCATTTAGGATTTGCTTCACCGGCCACGATCAGATTAACTCGCGAAAGCTCAAATGGAGCAATCTCCGTCTGCTACAGACCTGATCACCTCAGAAGCCAACCCTGAGTTTCAACAGAAACCATGGGGGTTCCTTCAACTAATACGACAACTTCAATGACGGATACAGTAATCTATAATACACGAGCGAGGGAAGTAGAAGGGAACGAATCAAAGGAAACAAAAGCGAAATGTAGGGGACTGAAAAGTCATTTGGGGCGACTTCGCTGCCCCGCCACCTGCGAAAGTCCGTTGGGATGAAGTTTATCCGACATGGGTTTCTGCTCTCTCTAACATAATGTTGTAGAATGAGCGAAGATCGAATGGAATGGCATCGTAGTGTCGTCTATGAACAATCATGAAAAGCGCATCAATTTGTTCCTTCCTCACTCGAATCAGGCGTGTTAATTCCAGATAAGCTCTCTCTCACTCTCTCTCTCTCTCTTTCTCTCTCTCTCTCTCTGCGACTGGCCTTGCATCTCGACCCTTGCAACATCAAGACTTGGTACAGGAGGCCCAAGGTGATATTAACAAGGCTTTAATTCTCCAACCAGATTATAGATGTTCAGATTCGCCATGCAACTCTCCATGATCAGAAGGCAACGAGATTGGATTATTTTCTTCATTCCGTGAACTGAAAATTTTGTATTTTGGCTCATCGAAATCCTCATGGTTCGATGAATTGCAGGGACATGAAAATTGAGATCAAGGAGCCGATATATCCGGGACAATGCTCTCAAGGATGGCCTAAAACAGAGCAAAAGCAGCAGTTCCCAAGCATCCAAGTGCACATCTTTCTTCCCATTACAACTGTTCTTCTTTGTTACAATTTAGACTGCATTATGAAGCAACTTTTGATGAGTGAATTCATTGGTTATTCATTGAAAAAAATTTCGATGTGGGAGGACTAAATGCCCACTACAAGCCCTTTTGTAGTATATCCAACATGAGTTAGGTAAGCAACATGTCAGAGCTATACAAGCCAAGCACAAGCTTCATGAACAAAAACTCCTATCAAACATTTATAGCTAAAATGCGCAACATGTCCATTGTCCAGAGGCAATAAACACAGATTTTCACACATGAAGAATCGAGCAACAGCTGCATTTGGCTATGGAGCTTTGGTCTTCAAAATGATGAGATCTGGCTCCGTGACTTTGCCATCTGGCTAAGAGTTTTTCCGATTCTTGCGCATGGCCCTGGACCCTTATGACTTGCCGGTTGCATTGGGAGAGTAGGTAAAGCCAGCACTGTCCGCTGCCTCTTGGCTGTCAAAAAGAATGAACAGTGTGATTGCTTGCTGTGTATTCAGTCCAAGAAACAATTAAACACCCTACAAAATCAACTAACCTGTTTCTGCTTGTTGATTGTATTCTTCGAAATTCCTCTTGGAGGCTTTGAATTTCATTTCCGATGCAACTTTATCCAAGCAGATGATCTTCTGATTGAGGTGAAAGACCAAGTCAGCTTTTGGTTGAAATGATAATGCAAAATTAAATGACTAGTGTACTTACAATCGGTCGACTGGCAGATGGTCTATTGCGCCCCACGATTCCATTCGAGTTTTGAAACGTTCTTTCCTTCTCAGACTTCCACGTCGCAATCTCATTTGCTGGAATTTTCCTCAAATTGATGCTTGAGGACATATCCTTCACGGTGGCTTGGAGTTGGTTCACATGTGGCCTCTGGTTCTTCTTGGCAATTGAACCCGCCTTGTTGGAGGGTTCCTCTTGGCACCGTTTTGTATGGTTTGAAGATGTTGGTCTATCAGCACAATGCTTTTCTCCGAGTTTGCATGGATCCACATTAGAATTTCCAGCTGATAAGTTCAGAAAACTGAGAATGAAAATCCACAGATAAAGAACAACCAAGTTACAATAATGCCTGTGTAGTAATGCTATTACCAGCAATATCCTTTGTGCTGTGGCAAATTTCTTCGACCATAGTCTTCCATCCCCTGCAATAAGAAAAAAATACAGATTTGTGAGTAGAAATTCCTTATGAATTATCATGCCATTGCGCATCCAATTAAGTGAACTTGCCAAGGCACCCAAACTTATGCTACAGACATGAGATATGCAAAGAGGGCGTCATTGCTTGCATTATGCAAGAAGCAGGCATTGCAGGTTCAAATGTTCTACTTTTATCAGAAGATCCAGTGCCTCTACAAAGTTACATCTAATCAAGTTTGAAGGGGTCGGAAAGTTGTACTAAGCAGTTACTGAGAAAAACTTGTTGGATTGCTTCATGTAGCAGAAGGCACAAATTAAGTGCAGTGTCGTGATTTTAAAGAAGCAATGAACTGAATCAGAATTGATAGAACTGAAATGTATCACTCCATACATAATGATGTTGTGTGCAAGCTGAGCAATCTGGGTCGATACATCTTTCCGCCGGAGACAGTTGAGAGTAATCCTAATCTTTGTTTTCTGCAAGGAGCAGGTGAAATTAGATGAATTAAAGAAGCCTATTGGCAATGTCTTTCAAGAAATGAAAGATAGGCAATTTAATCAAACCTCCAATATATCCATAGAAATAGTCATCATCTGGAGTTTTCTCAGTGATTCGTACAGCACGGAATCAGACTGCCATACCCAAAAACAGAACCAAGTTATTTTGGGATGAGGAATAAAACAAAAAACGCCTTTTCAACACATAATCTCCAAAACTACAGAAATTCGAAATCAATGGGCAAAGAATGTACAAGAAGCAGAAAATCAGAAATGACGTACTGAATCTAGGGTTAGGGTATTTACCTCACGTTGACCGTTGTCCAAAACCTGCTTGATCCTTAGGATTTCAGCAACAACTCGAGACTTTTCATCAATCTCATCACTGAATGCCCTGGCACCTCCATAATCGAGATAGCTTTCCGGGTTCATGTCCACCCCATCTCGCTTGACGTCACCCCTACTGTTGTCTATGACCCTTTTGCTTCCTTTACCCGCGCATATACGGTCATCTCCACCATGCACGGACGTGGGCAGATCATTCAACCCTAGGCGCCGACTCTGAGTCTTAGTGGTTGAGAACAGCCGCTCTGCGATGCGGTCCCTTTGTAACCCAAAATCTCTCGGGTAATCCAACGCGGCTATCGCGATCGCCTTCTCGATGAATTCAAAAATTTCCGTATCCGTGGTTCTGAAGAATTCTCTCCAAACATCCAGAGATTCCCCCATTGTGGCAACGACTCGGAACAGAGTGCTTGGTGCGCAAGAAACTAACAAGAAACTGCAACGATCCCTCTGGTTTTCAGAACAGGTTGTATCAGGCGACAAGACCAACCCCGTTTGGAAATTCAGTCGAAAATATGAATGGAACAGCTCAGGAGTCGATGAGAAAATTAAGACTAACCTGAGAAATCTTCACTTCAGTCGATGGTGGAACAGAGTTGTCTTCGTGTCACTTCAGGATGGTCTCCGTCCCTATTTAAGGTTCGTATGCGGATACGACCGTTTGTTTGGGAGGGAAAATTACCAGATTTCTCTTTCTTGTATTCTTTTCAAATTTATGACTGGTTTCTTACCGCCTCTTTACATAAGCAAATATTTCCTTTTTTTATTTTCTCCCTTCAGATTTAAAAGGATACCCAAATTTCTTCAGATATCAAACAATTCTTTGTCAATCTGTCGTCAATATTTATATCTTGCAAAAGTTTAAGAGGGTTCGAATTAAAAAAAAAAATGCAAAAGATTCTTGAGCTGCAAAATTTAATAAACTAAAATGCTATTTTGAACTCAAAAACTGTATGAAGAGAAAAATGCACATCGATATGTTTTGAGCATTAAATTAAAAACTATATGTACAAAGAAATGATTTTTATTGATTATGAACAAATTTCTATTTTGACCTAGCTAATAATCACTACCAATGTACGATGAAGTAATAGGCATTAGAGCATATGGGTGTTCGGGGAGAGATCAAAATCTCTAGATTGGACTAAATCAAGATAGTTTTAGAAAAATAAAAACTTTTTAATATATTATTCTACTAGTTTGTCTTTATTTGTTTTACGATGCAAACATTAATAAATTTGATTGAGCCAAATTGATAATTTGATACTCACAAACCAAAAACTAATAGATTCATCTATAAAACGAGTAGTTCCATTGCAAAACTATTTGCTTTAGCATCAATTTATGTTTTATATAAAAATGGATATCTTGGACGTGGAAAGAAACAAAAGAAATTAAAGAAAAGGAGTATTTGCACACATTGGGAGAGAGAGAGCGCTAAACAATGAGATGACATCGTAGAGATAACTAGAGTTTTAATATCCTATTTTAATGAAGTCTTAATATTTATAATACTTCATTCATTATATCACAATGTGTCAAGCGTACATGACAAATCAAATTTAAATATTTTATTACTTTTGCATTCTTCAAAATTAAAAGATGTCGATATATTTTTTTTTAAAGTTATGATCACTTAAAATGACAAGGAGGAGAGATGACTAATAGATAGCATTGTGTGAGGGAGAAGAACGATAAAGTTGCCAACTAAGCAAGATGACCAAATGGAGTGACAAAGCTCTAGAATCGCTGCATCAGCAAATAGCTTTTTCATGGTACATAGATAAATTCGTTTTTTAGATTCAACTTTTGTAATAAAAAAGAGCAATTAATCTCTTGCTCCATTTATCCACCTAACTAAATAAATATAAAGCAACAATTATCATGAAAATTTTCATTTTTCTTTAATGAAAATATTTTAAGAAATTTAATCAGCTTAATTGGATGCCAGAAAGATTTATTTGTCACTATTTCCACTAAGAGGCAAAAATGACTCTTCACATCAAAATGAGTCTTCCCCGACCCTAGAACTAGACCGGACAAGTAGAGTCAGTCCAAGGTCTATACTGTTAGTTCCAAGTTTCAAAATACCATATTCTAAGGTTGGATCAGCCTAATTCTGAAACCGCTCACCAAGGTCACAAACAACTCAACCGACACTAAGGGCATCATATCTCACTCTCCAGTTTTTCACACACACCGTCACATTTAGGAGTAACCGCATTTGCTTCACGAATCGTGACCAATTCAGATCAACTCGGAAAAGCTCAAATGGAGCAATTTCCATCCGCTACGAATCCTGATCTCCCGAAAAGCCAACCTCGAGTTTCAACAGAAACCATGGATTCCTTCAACATTCACGCGACTTCACTGACAGATAGAGTAATCCATATGCGAGCGAACCGGGGGTGATTCTAACAAAGCTTTGATTCTTCAACAAGATAATAGGTGGGCGAATTCACAATGTGACCTCACAGGCAACTAGATTGGATTGCGCTATTCCTTCAGTTTAGTACTGCAGATTCGTGTTTTGCTTAATCGAAAATCCTCTTGCATTCGACGAGTTGCAGAGATGTGAAACTGGAGTCCAGGGAGCTAAAAGACGGGCAAAAGGAATCAAAGGTATAGCAGGCGGAGATATCTCGGACAACGCTCTCGAGGACAGCCCAAAACAGAGCAAAAGCAGTAGTTCCAACCATCCAACTGTACAACTTTCTTCCCATTAGAACTGTTCTTCTCTGTTACAGTTTAGACTGCATTGTGAAGCAACTTTTGATGAGTAAATTCATTTGTTATTCACAGAAAAAAATTCAGTGTGGGAGGACTAAATGCCCACTACAAGCCCTTCTGTAGCATATTTATCATCAGCTGTATAAGAAACATGTCATAGCTATACAAGCAAAGCACAAGCTTCATAAACAAAAACTCCCATCAAACAGTCATAGCTAATATATGCGACATGTCCAGATATAATAAACACAGATTTTCACCCAAGAAGAATCGAGCAACAGCTGCATTTGGCTCTGGAACTTTGGTCTTCAAAATGATGAGATCTGGATCCGTGACTTTGCCATCTGGCTAAGAGATTTTTGGATTCTTGCGCGTGGCCCCGGACCGTTAAGACTTGCTGGTTGCTCTGGGAGAGCAGGTAAAGCCTGCACTATCCGCCGCCTCTTGGCTGTCAAAAAGAATGAACAGTGTGATTGCTTGCTATGTATTAGGTCCACGAAACAACCCGACCTCCTACAAAATCAACTAACCTGTTTCTGCTTGTTGATCGCAACATTCCTCTTGGAGACTTTGAATTTCACTTCTGCGGCAACTTTATCCAAGCGGTTGGTCTTCTGATTGAGGGGAATGACCAAGTCAGCTCTTGGTTGGAATGATAATGCGAAATTAAATGACTATCGTACTTACAATCGGTCGACTGCTACATAGTCTATTGCGCTCCATAATTCCATTTGAGTTTTGAAGTGTTCTTTCCTTCTCAGACTTCTGCGTCGCAATCTCGTTTGCTGGAATTTTCCTCAAGTTGATGCTTGAGGACATATCCTTCACAGTGGCTTGGTGCTGGTTTGCATTTGGCCTCCGGTTCTTGTTAGCAATTGAACCGGCGTCATTGGAGGGTTTCTCTTGGCGCCATATTGTGTGGTTCTGGCTTTTCTTTGAAGATGTTGGTCTATCAGCGCAATACATTTCTCCGAGTTTGCGTGGATCCACATTAGAATTTCCAGCTGATAAATTCAGAAAACTGAGAATGAAAATCCACAGATAAAGAACAACTAAGTTCCAAGAATGTTTGCGTAGCAATGCAATTACCAGCAATATCCTTTGTGCTGCAGCAGATTCCTTCGACCATAGCCTTCCATCCCCTGCAATAAGAAAAAAAATACCAATTTGTGAGTCTGAGGACCGGAAATCCGTATGAATTGATCATGCTATTGTGCTTCCAATAAAGTGAAGTTGCTAAGGCACCCGAACCTATGCTACAAACAAGAGATATGCTAAAAGGGTGTCATTGCTTGGATTGTGCAAGAAGCAGGCATTGGTTGAAGTGTTTCTACTTTAATCGGAAGATCCAGTGCCTCCACAAAGTTGCATCTAATCAAGTTGGAAGTGGTTGAAAACTTGTTTGATTGCTTCATTAAGTGCGAGTGTCCTGATTTTAAAGAAGCAATGAACTGAATGAGAATTGATAGAACTGAAATATATCACTCCGTACATGATGATGTTGTGTGCAAGCTGAGCAATCCGGGTCGATACATCTTTCCTCCGGAGACAGTTGAGAGTAATCCTAATCTTTGTTTTCTGCAAGAAGCCGGCAAAATTAGATGAATTATAGAAGCCTATTGGCATTGTCTTTCGAGAACATAAATGAAAGATATGCAATCTAATCAAACCTCCAATATATCTGTAGAGAGAGTCATCAACTGGAGTTTTCTCAACGATTCATATAGCACGGAATCAGACTGCCATACCAAAAAAACAGAGCCAAGTTATATTTGGACAAGGCACAAAACAAAAAAGGACTTTTCGACACATTGTCTCCAAAGCTACAGAAATTAGAAATATATGGGCAAATAATATACCAGAAGCAGAATATCAGAATCGATGTACTGAATTCAGGGTTAGGATATTCACCTCGCATTGACTGTTGTCCAAAACCTGCTTGATCCTTAGAACTTCACGAACAACTAGAGACTGTATATCAATCTCATCACTGAATGCCTCAGCGCCTCCATAATCGACATAGCTTTCCGGGTTCATGTCCACCCTATCGCACTCAACGTCAACCCTCCTTTTGTCTCTGATCCTTTTGCTTCCTTTACCCACGCGAACGCAATCATCTCCACCATGCAGCGATGCAGGTGGATCATCACACCCCAGGCGTGGACTCTGAGTCGCCGTGGTCGAGTACAGCCGCTCTGCAATGCGGTCCCTTTGTAGCCGAAAATCTCCCGGGCGATCCAAAGCAGCTATCGTGATCGCCGCGTCGATAAATTCAAAAATTTTCATATCCATCGTTCTAAAGAATTCTATCCAGTCATCCAGCGATCCCCCCATTGTGGCAACGGCTTGGAACAGAGTGCTTGGTGCGCAAGAAACTATCAAGAAACCGCAACGATGTCGACCAACCCGTTTAGAAACTCAGTCGGGAGTGCTGGCAGAACGTGGGCGAGAAACAGAACGAAACTAACCTGAGAAATCCTCACTTCAGCAATGGCGGAACAGAGTCGTCTTCCTGTCACTGATATGGTGTCTCTCAATGTGTCTTGAGGTTTTTATGCGTGTACAAACGTTTGTTCGAGAGGGAAAATTAACAGATACAATAACAGATTTGTGTATCTTGTATTCTTTTGAAATTTATGACTGGTTTTTATGCGCATACAAACGTTTATGTGAGTGAATATTTCCTTTTTTATTTTCTCGCTCCAAATTTAATAGAATATCCACATTTCTTTAATAACAAACAAGTCTTTGTCAATTTATTGTGAATTTTTATATCTCTTAAAAGTTTTAGATGGTTCAAATTTAAAAAATAAAATAAAAAGATGCTTAAGCCGCAAAATTTAATAAACCTAAAAGTTGTTCAAGGCACACTTCCAAAAATTAATAAATTAAACTGAGCTAAATTGATAGCTTGATATCCACGAACGAAAAACTAATAGATTCATCTATAAACTAAGTAGTTCTATTACAAAACTATTTGCTTTAATATCAATTTATGTACCGACAAAAAGAAATCAATTTATGTTTTATATGAAATTGGATATCTTGGATTTGGAAAGATACTAAAGAAAATAATTAAAAAAAAAAAAAAAAAAAAAGCAAAAGAAACCGAAGAAAAGGAGTATTCGTACACATATGAGAGAGAGATAAACAATGAGATATCATCGGAAGAGATATATACAGTTGTAACATCGTATCGTAATGTAGTCTTAACGGTCATAATACTTCATTCATTATATCACAATATGTCAAGGATACATGACAAATCAAATTTAAATATTCTATTACTTGCGCGCTTTTCAAATTAAAAGATGTCAACATTTTTTTAATTTAAGTTATTGAAGACTTATAGATTAGTTCTCAAAAAGATTAAGTATGATGAATTTATATTGAATTGAACCTTACCAATAGGGCTTTCAAACTTAATTAGCGAAAAGAGAAAGGGCTACATCTTGATATACTTCCTTCGGTCCTAAATATTTCCTGGTCATTCATTTTAATCTAAATGACCCAAAAAGACTCTCCTCATTTCACTTACCCTAAATGCATTTTTGGCCGCCCAATATGTTTTTCTATCCCTGCCGACGATCCCCTCTTAAACCATAAGTCAAATCTCATGGCCCTTTGTCATTGATATTTGTAGATTATAAGAATTATTATCTAAACTCAATATGAAGAACTTGGAGCAATTTTAATAAATAAATGGATAATATTGTGAAAGTAAAGATAAATATATTTTTTCAACAACAAGGTTTTGAACAGGAGATCACAAAGCACTCCCGAGAAGTTCTAATTTAGAAGAGGTCAAGGGTGATATTAACCAAGCTTTGATCCTCCAATTGAATTATGGGTATGCGAATTTCGATATTTTGTCATATGGCAATTTACGGGGTATCATTTTATTATACGAACCACATTCGATTAATAAGTTTTGGGATCCCTGATTTTCATTTCCAATTTATAATGGTATCAAATTCATATTTCACATGATAAGAGAGGAACAAATCTGACGATGGAGGAGACAAGGAAGCAATAGCAGTGACATGAGGAGGCAAGTGGAGTAGATGATAACTCGAGAACCTACGGCGACAATGAGGACGATGGTGGGGGTTCGGGATCTAGGGTACTCTCTGAAGAGAGAGAGAGAGAGAGAGAGAGAGAGAGAGATGGTTTTTAGTGCTTTGTGAGGAAAACTATTTCTTAGGTACAGCGACTTCATGAAAACCGGCCAGCAGAGCCCATTCGAAAAATTTCCACTCAATAGATCAGAAGTTATCGCCTCATTTAACAAGAATAAATATGAAAGTACCATTCAACTAACAGAGTTCCGCTGACTTCATATTTTGGAGGACAACAGGGATGGATGCACTCATTTTGGGAAAGTCGGCCTACGATTGTTTAATTCTGGATAGTCTAGTGATTCAAGGTTTAATGAAAGATCCCCGACTGGTTTATGACTTATTGAAGAGGGATAAAAGAGGAGCTTTTATTTGGCTTCTCTCAAGCTACATTAGACCACTCCACGTGAGCAGTTAGATCACTGTGGTCTTCACATGCTTTCAAGGGTTCACATAATCTAATGACTCGTGATGTGAGGTGACAAAAGTTGAGCATACCTAATAATTTTCAGAAGCATAATCCTCGTACTTTGCGAAAGCCCTTATCAACCTCATTCATAAGAACTCAGCTACCTTGGAAGGAGGAAAACATATTACAATACACGTAGCATCTTGATCCCAAATTCCGAAATTCCATGGAAGTTTGAAGGCTTTCGAATTTGCCTTGATTGGCAATGGATAATGTCTACTGAAAGAAAGAAGAAAGCTACAGTGCATTTGCCCATTAGTTACACCATTGTCAGCCAGAAATGCGACGAGATATAAGAACACTGCAGAACAATCGGTAAAGCTTCCTTGGACATGATTTCCATTGATCAACGACAAACCCTGATCAATGGGCCATTCTTCAACCGTTGCTACAACTTACGATGAAACCTCTCCCATAAAATTGAAATTCAACTCCTAGCTAGACACAGTTGGTACCAGCTCGACCATCCAAAACTCTTAACAACTGGATGGTACCATGAGCGAACCATTGTTCAAAACAGGACGGGACCATGATTATGGAACAGTCAACAAGCCAACTGATTTTCTCACTGGTGATTATGCCAGGAAACTCCTATTACAATTTGATACCATAAAACCAATCTCCAGAGAACATTGAATCACCAGACACAGCGGTACGTAACATGTGTGCCAGTTATGTCGCCACTGTAGGTAACTTTTACTACCTGACCCTTCTCGAGTCCATAGTATCTTGCGATTGCATCCTTCTTCAGCATCCTTGGAAGCTGGTGAGAAACAAAATAACCACACACCATCAGCACGATCTCCAATCACCAAAATGAAGAGACTACACCAGCTTTCCTATATCACCACACGGATATAAAAGCACACAAGCTGCTGATTCCAGATAAGAAAATTCATTCTACAATTGGTGACACTTGCCATGGTCCAAGCTTGTAACTCCATCCGGACAAGCTGGGATCGTGTAACTGTCGAGACAAGTAATGGACGTACAAACTATGTAATCTAAATAAAGCACATGATTCATAGGACAATGCCGTGTACTGGCTAACTTCTAGAAAGTTGCGACAGACATTTACTTGGATCGCGTCACTCCCCATTAGTAGATATGTGATGGTTGACCAATGGCCAGCAAATTCATGACCTCAAAAGAAAACTCATTAGGGTACTTAGTTTACACAAAATCACAGAAGCATTTAAAAAAGAAGAAGCCAAAACTGTCTCATCAATGACACAAATATCTTGATGATCCAGATATATATAGCACAGCAAAATAAACCATAAGGCCATAATATAAAGTTAATCAAATTATGCATCAATTATATCAACTTTCATGCATTAACTTAATGTAATATTATTCACCAATTACGGGCTACTCTGGTGCTTTGCAGTCAAAATTTTAAACCATTAGAGCTTAAACGAAAAAAAAAAAACCATATTCCATTTAAACTGACACATCAATGCATCTTCTCTGCATCTATGTGCACATAAATGTACGTTCGTTAATTCCTCTCTATCCCAGTCTCCAATTTATGAAAACTAAAGCAGCAAGAAAATCACCATTAAAATAGGGTTAATAACAGATAGTTTGCTCCTTGTACATCTTGATGAACTTACCTAAATTCACATCACCACATTCACATGTATATATTTAGTTTTCTAGAAGTACCTTAATGTATTAAACTATGATCATTTGGAGTGTGAATGATTACCATAAGAGTACTGTTTCCAATAAAGAAACTTTATGCAATGGAACCGAATATTACTGCTAAAAAGTCTGCACGAAACAAGATTTTCTAATATGCTAAATTGGGAGAGATAATAGTCCACTAACCTGCTTCTCCTGTATACTGTACTTCTTTAAAAGCCTTTGCTTTTCTTGGTCAGTCAGAACACGATGTTTAGGTTTGAGGACATGCTTAGTTATGTTGACAAGCAAGTCTGTTATCTGACATGGTACCAGAATATAATTAATGATAAGAGCATCAGATGACAAACTAGTTAAAATACACACAGATATGAAACATGAGTCTCTGCATTTAATAGACGGCGCCAGATGACAGCCATTGATTGTAAAGCGTCTTTTATAAGATTGAGATTAGATACTAATGTCCCCAAAAGGCATGGGTTGATAAAGGACAGCATAAAATCCACAAAATACTGGATCAAAAGGAGAATAGGTTCATGAAATTAATCTTGAAGTCATGACAACATCAGGAATTAGTAGGAAAATGCTTCAAGTGAGCATGAGAATGAGCGAACACTGGTAACACAAGTGACTCCATAGAAAGGGGAGGGAATAGCCATGCTCTAAAAGCATGCAAGCATAACCAGCCCAAAAGTTATTTGAGTAGAAAAGAAGATGAGTATGTCTATTCTGTGGTGTCTATTACTCTCATCTCTATTCGGTAGTCTTCTAATCTCCCTCTCTACAACTTCACTTCACATACCAATTTAACCATTCAATACCTTCACCATGTACCAGAATACTTTATTATTTCTTGTTATCATATTCCCAGCAGCAAAAGCAAAAATAATTTTCTCTTCCTATTATAAGTCGACCACATTGGTTCTGAGTCACCATATATCAGGTTACTATTCTCATCCGTGTCTTCTTGGCCTTTCCCTCCCCTCTCAATATGAGTCATCCCAGTCAGTGTTTTTAAAAGCATCAAGAGCCCTCATAATGCAGACACTCTTGCTTTATGTAAAGAGATTCTCCTTTTTCCAAATTATCTTCCCACACTAACACTTACCTTTATTCAGATAAGGATATGCAAGTAATAGACTAAGACATAATTAAATCTTTGCTAGACTGCTGCCAGGCACCATGAGCTGCTTGCCTAAGTGATGGCTTGGTGAAGTCACCTTTCCAAAGACTCGATGAGGTGACAAACCTTCGCAAAGATAGCTCCCACCACCCCCAAAAAAAAGAGCAAAAGAGCTTTAGCTATATTGTTGATCAATTCCATAATGAGTACTGTTTTAACCAGGCAACATGCCCAAGCTTCAGGTACAAGGTGAAGAAACATCAGCTTCCTTCTTATATCATGTAATCAATCAAATGTTACATTTCATTAAAAATTCCAACAGGCACCTGCATTTCTTCCTCCCTCCAATTTTCTCCTTTTAAAAATCATATTCCTCCCATTTCAATATGAATGTCCTAAATATCACGATCAATAAAAATCTTGACTTACTCGTTGGAACACACTCAACTGCATTATTATCTGAGGGAAGAAGTTCTTGTAAGGTGTCTTGCCACATTTTATGCTTTGGTTACTCAAAGCCTTCACATCTTACTCCAACAAGTAACACAAACAGGCTTCAGGTAAAGTAGGGCTAAAATTGGATTTCACAAATTTGCTTCAACCAGGAATGAGCATTCTTTTCACAATAACCACCTCAAGCACTAAGGGTATTAATTGATCTGCTTTGCACCTTTACCTCCAAAAAGAACTAAAGCTTACACTTTAATCAACTTCACAAAAAGACAAAAGGTCTCTGTTCCAATTAAGTGAAACTACTGGCTGTAGCCAAGATATGATCTGCAGTCTAATGCACAGTAATGAGGGGACCAAAGAAGTGAATAGAACATTGTGATACCTGGAATACTTCAACTTTAAATGGAAAGACATCCAGTGCTTTAACAGCTTGATTGGTCATTTCACCTTGCAAGACCAATATCAACCCGCTCAAACCATCTTTGTTAGCAATTTGCCCACTAATATAACGGATACTATTGACTTTTACAGGGCCAGGATTGCAAAAATACGCCAACACCTGCAGTCAGAGCCATTTTCAAGTCAGCAAAATGATAACTCCCAAGCAAAATAAGTATATGAAAAATAGAAGAAATCAAGAATGCCCACTGAAAGAGCGAAAGAAGCCGCCATATGCCACAAAATATGATTTTAGTATCATATAGAGAAAAACAACATACTACATGACGCATTTCTGCTTCCGATGAGAGCTGTCAACTTCAAATGTTACCCAAGGCTGAATCAGAAATACTCAAGAGACAAGGCTTTCGACATGCCAGGGAGCTCCAAAGTAGAATGCAGATCAACTGTGAACAGCAAAGCGACTCTGCGAAAGCTACAAGACGACCCCTCCCAAAAAAACTACGAGAAAAGAATACAACACAGCGGGAAAAAACAAGAGAGATGGTAAATGTCAACAAGGATGCTAGAGCAAAGGTTCCTCCTGGTGGACATTAATTAGTCACGCAACACGCCAAAAGGGTTCAAAACCAAGAATTCGGCGTCTCGATTTTCTGCTAACTTCTCCGCGCAAGCAAAGAATTTCATTTCTATACAGAAAATTTTCAAATTTGGCAATCAAGAAGAATGATCGAACCCCATCTCAGAAGCAAACTGACGAAATCTCTACCTAACATTTCACACAGCAGCATTTCACTTGGGTCCATTGACATGCACTCTAAGAGCACAACCATATCAGGAGACGATCCGCGCCACTCCACACCGGAGAAAACGCGAAGCCTGATCGAAGGGCTTACTCGCTTGGAAGGGTCGGAGCGGAGGGAGTTGGAGATGCGGAGGCGGTCGATGTCGGGGCTCTGGCCGTGGGCGGCGCGGAACTCGGCGAGGGAAAGGTCGATGTCGGAGGAGGAGATGGCGTAGCCCCTGTCCCGGAGCATCTCCAGGAGTGTCCGCCGGGCCAGGTAGTAGCGGTGGCTCTCGATGCTGCCGTCGTCGACGTAGCCGCTCATGCACCGCGGCCTCGGCTGCCCGTTCGCCGCCGCCTCCATCATCGGGTCGCCGACGTCCATGCTCTGCGCTCACTGCTCGTCCGCTTGACCAAGTTGACGGAAGCGTCCCCTCTGCTTCACTAGCTACCTTACTGGTTGGCGGAAATGGGCAGAAGCAAAGCGTGCTCTTCTTCCCGTCTTTCGACAGAAGTTTGTAAGGACGAAGGAGGAGGAGGTCGCTCCCGCGCAGTCCATGATCCCCTGCTCCGCGCCGTATTGGGCGCTCCACGTGTCGGCCTGCGGATGGGTCCTGTCGGAGGTAGTCGCTGGACTCTTGCCGGGAGAAGTGGCGTACGCTGGTCCCGGGAGTAGGCGATCGTGAGGGCAGTTACATTCTCCCGGAAGGAGAAGGCGGGAGGGTGGGTCCCGTTGTTATTTTCTTGGAAACGAGGAAGAAAGTTGATCATGGTTGGACAAGAGAGGACTTATCAGACCGGGCCTGAATTACGCGAGATAGAAGGTTTTAACCGGGCTGGGCCTGGACATTGACCGAGCCGAAAGATTTAGCCCAATTGTGTTCCCATCATGTGACCGTTTAAACCAAAAACAAAAACAAAAAAACAAAAATCATGTGACCCACCCGAATCGTGTTTTCAATTCGGGGTTCTAACGTAGCTCTTTTTTGTGTACAAGTCAGGTTGGGTATTGAGGAGCACCCAGCTCAACCCAAACCATCATATTGAAGTATGATTCATGTTTGTAGAGAAGGTACTATGTGTGCGGATTAGCCGTCAAATATCAATTTAGATGTATCCAAGGGTCATGATTATCTCGAGTATCCTCCTAAGAGCTATGTGTGTTTGTGACTTGATGATCAAGCCGGTGCTTTTGCATTGCCAAAGATTCTTAGTGAATTAATTTAGGACATGAGCGTTGAAATCCCTACTTTAAATGAAGGTCTATCACTTTTGATTGAGGATTGAAGTGCACTTCAATTGAACTCAGGAACTGATAAGAATGTGGCATTATAAAGCGATAATTTATTTGCATGTAAGTGTCTTGAAAATATCTCACAAAGCCCATGGATCCTTCAAAGCTGATTCATGGATTGCAAGAACCTTCAATGTCTACCTTCAACATTGTCCACGAGAAACCAATTAAGTTGCGGATGAAAGCCTACCGAATAGGGAATCTTCCTTATAATTGACTTACTAAGCCTCTAACCCTTTTGGGATATGTTATGTTTTGAACTTTGTAATCTTGAACCTCAAAACTCTAGCAGATGAATGAATAAAATTTATCTTTTGATTAAACAAAAATTAATTTAGGCCGTTCTATGTGGATTTTTTTTTTGTCTTTTTTCCATTACCATCTTAATTGGACAAGGTAGTCAAACTTTCCCTGCTGGCAGTTTCTTTGTTTTTCCACGCACTACTACTTCCCATTATTCTCTATTTAACATTGTCTGCAACTAGCAAGTTCCCAACAGAAGATCAACGGTCCATCTAGAGGGTGAAATTTAAGAAATTATGATAAAATGTTTTCTTTTCCCCCACCAAAATTCAAAATGCTCTTCAAATTTGACAATAATATAACATGTAAATCTACAAGTCAACGTCTGAATTTTGGAAAAATTTTGGGTATTTTAGGTAAAATAGTCAAGGTGCATTTAGGTAAGATTTCAATTAAGTGAAAAGTAAAAGAGCAAAAGGGTAAAAATCTACGTGAACATGCCCGTAAATGGGGCTTTTTTACCTTAATTAGTGAAAAAAGAGGGGGCTATTTCATTAAATAATTCATTTGGACCTAAATATTTCCTAATATGAAATAATTCGTTTGGACCTAAATATTTCCTAATCATTCATTTTAATCAAAATGACCCCAAAAAAACTCCCTTCATTTGACTTTTCCTTAATTCATTTTTGGGTCCCCAATATGTTCGTTATATCCCTGCGCACAGGTCCCTCCTAAACCACTAAGTCAAATCTCATGGACCTATTTCATCAATATTTATAATATAATCATTATATACTTGAATTTAATTTGCGCTTTGCACGGATGATTTGAAAAAATTTATGATAAAACAGGATGTATAATATATCTAAGCATAAACACAACTTGATATGGACATATTATTAGAATATAAAATTTATTATCTAAATTCAATATGAAGAACTTAAAGCAATTTTAAAAAATAAAATTATCATATGATTTTGTGAAAGTAAAGATAAAGATGCCTTGTCAACTTATAGGGAGAAACAATGGAGTGAAAAAGAGGAGAGATGAGTAATAGATAGCATTGGGTGAGGAAGAACAACTCTAATGCCAACTAAGCAAAATGATGAAAATGTGTGACAAAGCTCTAGAATTGCTTCATTGGCAATAGCTTTCCTTGTACATATAGATAATAGATAAGTTCGTTATGTTACGTCGTCTCTTGTAGAGAAAATGGTAATTAATCCCTCCCTCTGTTTAACCACCCAACTAAGTAAACCAGAAGCAACAATTATCACAAGCTTTTTCATTTTTCTTTAAAGAAAATATTTTAAGAGAGTAGATATGCTTGATTGAGTGGACGATCACGCGATACTCCAGGAACATTGATTTGCCACTCTTCACACCACTCATCATTATATAAAATAGGGAGAAGCACCGATTGACCCTGGACCGAACCCATTTTAACTATATATTTGTTGTTTGTTTTGCTTTTTGGTGATTAAAATTTGGAGCAATCTTATATGGATGAATGAGGAATGAGGTTTTATAATTCATGTTTTATGTTATGAATTTTAAAATTTATATATATATATATATATTTACCTCGTGTGTTCATCTATTATAAATTATTACTTTCGGCGAGTGGAGATTTCAGCTATTTCTTTAGCTTCCATTTTGCTCGACTAAGTGATGAGTTGGATAATTCCTAGTTGCTTTCAATTTCTATTTGTTTTTTACTTAAGTTTTACTTCTCGCCGTTCGGTTGCTAAGAATTGAAGTACTAAAGATCATGTATTTATTGATATAATGTACTTCGAAAGAAGAGTGAGTTTGTTCTTTCAAGTAGTAAAAAAAATGAAGAAGAAAATAATTGGCCAATTCCCTAGATCAATCCTAGATACGACTGGACCAATAGGGTCAATCTAGGATCGATTCCAAGTTCCAAAATCTTGAAACTGACCATGTGCCCACATGTACCAAATTCTAAGGTTGCATCGGCCCAACCCTGGTGCCACTCAAAAGCATCGAAATACACATGCTTACTTAGTGGCAATTTCTCATCTACATAGCATATTGACTGGGTATTTCTGACCAATTGAACGAAACTCACCAAATAGAAGTTGTACATGGGTTCTCAACATACATCAGATGATGATATGGTCGGCATTCAGCACTAAAATCAGACGGATGGGGTCAGGATTATCGTTTCGCAGCAAGAATCTTTCTTCAAGCGCATAACTCAAACAAGCATTTTGCTGATCGAATCAATATCACTATACATACCCAAAAATACGTTACATCAGATGATTAGGCGGGAAGGAAAAAGACGCCTAAAACCGCACGAGAAGATTACTGAAGTACAACCATCTGCAGCGTACACATACAGTCGTTTAGGATAATAGGAAGGGAAAATAAAAAGGTAAGAATGGCGAAGACATTTGGTCTTTTCCATGTGACTGGCCTTGAATCTCGATCCTTGAAACATCAAGGCTTTGTACAGGAGGCCGAGGGCGATATTAGCAAGGCTTTAATCCTCCAACCAAATCATAGATGTGCGAATTCGCCATGCGACTCTTCATGATCAGAAGGCAAAGAGACTGGATTATTTTCTTCGTTCAGTTGGAACTGAATTGCAGAGACATGAAACTTGAGATCAAGGAGCCGATATATCTCGGACAATGCTCTCAAAGATGGCCTAAAACAGAGCAAAAGCAGTTCCAAGCATTCAGCTGCAAGTCTTTCTTCCTATTACAACTGTTGTTCTTTGTTACAATCTAGACTGCATTGTGAAACAACTTTTGATGAGTAAATTCATTTATTATTCACGGAAAAAAATTTCAATGTGGGAGGATTAAATGCCCACTACAAGCCCTTCTGTAGTATATCCATCATGAGCTGTGCAAGCAGCATGTCATGGCTATACGAGCTCAGCACAAGCTTCATGAACAAAAACTCCTATCAAACAGTCATAGCTAGTATGCGCAACGTGTCCAGAGGTAATAAACACAGATTTTCACACGTGAAGAATCGAGCAACAGCTGGATTCGGCTTTGGAACTTTGGTCTTCAAAACGATGAGATCCGGCTCTGTGACTTTGCTATCTGGCTAAGAGTTTTTTCGATTCTTGCACGCCGCCCCCGGACCCTTATGACTTGCCAGCACCGTCCGCTGCCTCTTGGCTGTCAAAAAGAATGAACAGTGTGATTGCTTGCTATGTATTCGGTCCAGGAAACAACCCAACCTCCTACCAAATCAACTAACCTGTTTCTGCTTGTTGATCGCATTCTTGTAAATTCCTCTTGGAGACTTTGAATTTCACTTCCGCTGCAACTTTATCCAAGCAGTTGATCTTCTGATTGAGAGGAATGACCAAGTGAGCTCTTGGTTGGAATGATAATGCGAAATTAAATGACCATTGTACTTACAGTCAGTCGATCAGTGGATAGTCTATTGCGCCCCATGATTCCATTTGAGTTTTGAAGTGTTCTTCCCTTCTCAGACTTCCACGTTGCAGTCTGGTTTGATGGAATTTTCCTCGAGTTGATGCTTGAGGACATATCCTTCACAGTGGCTTGGCGCTGGTTCGCATTTGGCCTCTGGTTCTTGTTAGCAATTGAACTGGCCTTGTTGGAGGGTTTCTCTTGGAACCATACTGGGTGGTTCTGGCTTCTCATTGAAGATGTTGGTCTATCAGCACAGTACATTTCTCCGAGTTTGCGTGGATCCACATTAGAATTTCCAGCTGATAAGTTCAGAAAACTAAGAATGAAAATCCACAGATAAAGAACAACCAAGTTACAAGAACGTTTGTGTAGCAATGCTATTACCAGCAATATCCTCTGTGCTGGGGCAGATTTCTTCGACCATAGCCTTCCATCCCCTGCAATAAGAAAAACAACATCGATTTGTCAGCAGGAGGACTGAAAATCCTTATGAATTGATCATGATATTGCGCATCCAATTAAGCGAACTTGCCAAGGCACCTAAACATATGCTACAAGCATGAGATATGCAAAGTGGGTGGCATTGCTTGGATTATGCAAGAAGCAGGCATTGCAGGTTCAAGCGTTTCTACTTCGATCAGAAGATCCAGTGCCTCTACAAAGTTACATCCAATGGACTTTGAAGTGGTTGAAAAGTTGTACTAAGCAGTTACTGAGAAAAACTTGTTGGATTGCTTCATGTAGCAGCACACACAGATTTAGTGCAATCGTCCTACTTTTAAGAAGCAATGAACTGAATGAGAACTGATAGAACCGAAATATATCACTCCATACGTGGTGATGTTGTGTGCAAGCCGAGCAATCTGTGTCGATACAGCTTTCCTCCGGAGACAGTTGAGAGTAATCCCAATCTTTGTTTTCTGCAAGAATCCAGCGAAGTTAGATGAATCAAAGAAGCCCATCGGAGATGTCTTTCAAGAATTTAAACGAAAGATATGCAATTTAATCAAACCTCCAATATATCCATAGAGATTCATCATCTGGAGTTTTCTCAATGATTCGTACAGTGCGGAATCAGACTGCCATACCAAAAAAACAGAGCCAAGTTATATTTTAACGAGGAACAAAACAAACAACGCCTTCGCAACCCATTATCTCCAAAACTCCAGAAATTAGAAATCAATGGGCAAAGAATGTACAAGAAGCAGAAATTCAGAAACGATGTACTGAATCCAGGGTTAGGGTATTCACCTCGCGTTGACTATTGTCCAAAACCTGCTTGATACGCAGAACTTCAGCGACGACTTGAGACTCTTTATCAATATCATCACTGGATGCCTCAACGCCTCCATAATCAAGATAGCTTTCTGGGTTCTTGTCCACCCCATCGCCCTCGACGTCACCC
The DNA here is from genome assembly GCA_014182735.1 of Corymbia maculata. Classification (NCBI taxonomy): domain Eukaryota; kingdom Viridiplantae; phylum Streptophyta; class Magnoliopsida; order Myrtales; family Myrtaceae; genus Corymbia; species Corymbia maculata. Next base: position 13,997,528 of record CM024692.1, on the reverse strand, counting down.
CTACTGTTGTCTCCCATCCTTTCGCTTCCTTTACCCGCGCGCACGCAGTCATCTCCACCATGCAGCGATGTGGGCAGATCATCGAACCCTAGGCAACGACTCTGAGTCGTCGTAGCCAAGAACAGCCGCTCTGCGATGTGGTCCCTTTGTAGCCGGAAATCTCTGGGGCGATCCAGGGCGGCTATCGTGATCACCGTCTCGATGAATTCAAAAATTTCCGTATCTGTCGTTCTAAAGAATTCTCTCCAGTCATCCAGCGATTCCCCCATTGTGGCAACGGCTTGGAACAGAGTGCTTGGTGCGCAAGAAACGATCGAGAAACCGCAACGATCTTTCTGGTTTTCAGAACAGATTGTATCATTCGACAAGACCTACCCGTTTAGAAACTCGGTTGGGAGTGCTGGCAGAAAGTGGGCGAGAAACAGAATGAGACTAACCTGAGAAATCCTCACTTCGGTGATGGTGGAACAGAGTCGTCTTCCTCTTACTTCAGCGATGGTGGAACAGAGTCGTCTTCGTGTGCCTGATATGGTCTCTCTCTGAGGTTTGTATGCGGATACGACCGTTTGTTTGAGAGGGAAAATTACCAGATTTGTCTTTATTTGTATTAATTTGAAATTTATAATCGGTTTCTCACCGCTTCTTTACGTGAGCAAATATTTATTTTTATTTTTATTTTCTCGCTCTAAATTTAAAAGGATACCCAAATTTCTCTAATAATCAAACAATTCTTTATCAATCTATTATCAATTTTTATATCTCATAAAAGTTTAGATAATTTTTTTTGGTCGCTTTTTTGTGTGTTTTAGATGATTTGAACATCTCCGAATTTGACTTGATTGGCAATAGATAATGCCTATTGAAAGAAAGGAGAATGCAACGGTGCATTTGCCCATTAGTCGCACTTATGTCCACCAGCACTATGTCGAGACATGAGATCACTACTGAACAATCGGTAAAACTCTTCCTTGGACATGCTTTCCATTAATTCATCACATGATTACAGAACAACAAAACAGGATCAAATACTCACAGTGAAACCTCCCGCATAAAACTGAAAATTACTGCTGGAAAGTCGGTATGAACCGCTTCACGTATTCTACCCAACTTCACGTAACCACTAAGCACGGCAGTCCAAGTCACCACATTACTCTTAGCATCTAACCTATGGAACAGCTTGGTGGAGTTGAGTGATGATCTCCATGACCCCAACATTTCAAACCCTTCCAAGGTCACAGCAACAACTCGACCAACACCGAGGGGATCACATTTCGCTATGGCAGTTTTTCACACACCTGCGAATCCCCAACTCATTTAGGATTTGCTTCACCAGCCACGATCAGATTAACTCGCGAAAGCTCAAATGGAGCAATCTCCGTCTGCTACAGACCTGATCTCCTCAGAAGCCAACCCCGAGTTTCAACAGAAACCATGGGGGTTCCTTCAACTAATACGACAACTTCAATGACGGATACAGTAATCTATAATACACGAGCGAGGGAAGTAGAAGGGAACGAATCAAAGGAAACAAAAGCGAAATGTAGGGGACTGAAAAGTCATTTGGGGCGACTTCGCTGCCCCGCCACCTGCGAAAGTCCGTTGGGATGAAGTTTATCCGACATGGGTTTCTGCTCTCTCTAACATAATGTTGTAGAATGAGCGAAGATCGAATGGAATGGCATCGTAGTGTCGTCTATGAACAATCATGAAAAGCGCATCAATTTGTTCCTTCCTCACTCGAATCAGGCGTGTTAATTCCAGATAAACTCTCTCTCACTCTCTCTCTCTCTCTCTCTCTCTGCCACTGGCCTTGCATCTCGACCCTTGCAACATCAAGACTTGGTACAGGAGGCCCAAGGTGATATTAACAAGGCTTTAATTCTCCAATCAGATTATAGATGTTCGAATTCGCCATGCAACTCTCCATGATCAGAAGGCAACGAGATTGGATTATTTTCTTCATTCCGTGAACTGAAAATTTTGTATTTTGGCTCATCGAAATCCTCATGGTTCGATGAATTGCAGGGACATGAAAATTGAGATCAAGGAGCCAATATATCCGGGACAATGCTCTCAAGGATGGCCTAAAACAGAGCAAAAGCAGCAGTTCCCAAGCATCCAAGTGCACATCTTTCTTCCCATTACAACTGTTCTTATTTGTTACAATTTAGACTGCATTGTGAAGCAACTTTTGATGAGTGAATTCATTGGTTATTCATTGAAAAAATTTTCAATGTGGGAGGACTAAATGCCCACTACAAGCCCTTTTGTAGTATATCCAACGTGAGTTGGGTAAGCAACATGTCAGAGCTATACAAGCCAAGCACAAGCTTCATGAACAAAAACTCCTATCAAACAGTTATAGCTAAAATGCGTAACATGTCCATTGTCCAGAGGTAATAAACACAGATTTTCACACATGAAGAATCGAGCAACAGCTGCATTTGGCTATGGAGCTTTGGTCTTCAAAATGATGAGATCTGGCTCCGTGACTTTGCCATCTGGCTAAGAGTTTTTCCGATTCTTGCGCATGGCCCTGGACCCTTATGACTTGCCGGTTGCATTGGGAGACTAGGTAAAGCCAGCACTGTCCGCTGCCTCTTGGCTGTCAAAAAGAATGAACAGTGTGATTGCTTGCTGTGTATTCAGTCCAAGAAACAATTAAACACCCTACAAAATCAACTAACCTGTTTCTGCTTGTTGATTGTATTCTTCGAAATTCCTCATGGAGGCTTTGAATTTCATTTCCGCTGCAACTTTATCGGAGCAGATGATCTTCTGATTGAGGTGAAAGAGCAAGTCAGCTTTTGGTTGAAATGATAATGCAAAATTAAATGGCTATTGTACTTACAATTGGTCGTTTGGCAGATGGTCTATTGCGCCCCATGATTCCATTCGAGTTTTGAAACATTCTTTCCTTCTCAGACTTCCACATCGCAATCTCATTTGCTGGAATTTTCCTCAAATTGATGCTTGAGGACATATCCTTCACGGTGGCTTGGAGTTGGTTTACATGTGGCCTCTGGTTCTTCTTGGCAATTGAACCAGCCTTGTTGGAGGGTTCCTCTTGGCACTGTTTTGTATGGTTTGAAGATGTTGGTCTATCAGCACGATGCTTTTCTCCGAGTTTGCATGGATCCACATTAGAATTTCCAGCTGATAAGTTCAGAAAACTGAGAATGAAAATCCACAGATAAAGAACAACCAAGTTGCAATAATGCTTGTGTAGTAATGCTATTACCAGCAATATCCTTCGTGCTGTGGCAAATTTCTTTGACCAAAGTCTTCCATCCCCTGCAATAAGAAAAAAATACAGATTTGTGAGTAGAAAATCCTTATGAATTATCATGCCATTGCGCATCCAATTAAGTGAACTTGCCAAGGCGCCCAAACATATGCTACAGACATGAGATATGCAAAGAGGGTGTCATTGCTTGCATTATGCAAGAAGCAGGCATTGCAGGTTCAAATGTTCTACTTTTATCAGAAGATCCAGTGCCTCTACAAAGTTACATCTGATCAAGTTTGAAGGGGTTGAAAGTTGTACTAAGCAGATACTGAGAAAAACTTGTTGGATTGCTTCACGTAGCAGAAGGCACAAATTAAGTGCAGGTGTCCTGATTTTTAAGAAGCAATGAACTGAATCAGAATTGATAGAACTGAAATACATCACTCCATACATAATGATGTTGTGTGCAAGCTGAGCAATCCGAGTCGATACATCTTTCCTCCGGAGACAGTTGAGAGTAATCCTAATCTTTGTTTTCTGCAAGGAGCAGACGAAATTAGATGAATTAAAGAAGCCTATTGGCAATGTCTTTCAAGAACTTAAATGAAAGATAGGCAATTTAATCAAACCTCCAATATATCCATAGAAATAGTCATCATCTGGAGTTTTCTCAGTGATTCATACAGCACGGAATCAGACTGCCATACCAATAAAACAGAACCAAGTTATTTTGGGATGAGGAATAAAACAAAAAACCACCTTTTCTACACATAATCTCCAAAACTACAGAAATTCGAAATCAATGGGCAAAGAATGTACAAGAAGCAGAAAATCAGAATTGACGTCCTGAATCTAGGGTTAGGGTATTTACCTCACGTTGACCGTTGTCCAAAACCTGCTTGATCCTTAGGATTTCAGCAACAACTCGAGACTTTTCATCAATCTCATCATTGAATGCTTCGGTGCCTCCATAACCGAGATAGCTTTCCGGGTTGATGTCCACCCCATCTCGCTCCACATCACCCCTACTCTTGTGCTCGATCGTTTTGCTTTCTTTACCCACACGTAAGCAATCTTCTCTACCATGCACCAACGCGGGCAGGTCATCGCACCCTAGGCGCCGACTCTGAATCCTCGTGGTCGAGAACAGCTGCTCTGCGATGCGGTCCTTTCGTAACCCAAAATCTCTCGGGTGATCCAACGCGGCTATTGTGATCGCCTTCTCGATGAATTCAAAAATTTCTGTATCCGTGGTTCTAAAGAATTCTCTCCAAACATCCAGAGATTCCCCCATTGTGGCAACGACTTGGAACAGAGTGCTTGGTGCGCAAGAAACTATCAAGAAACCGCAACAATCTCTCTGGTTTTCAGAACAGATTGTATTATGCGAGAAGACCTAACCCGTTTGGAAATTCAGTCGGAATGTGAGCGGAACAACTGAGGAGCTGATAAGAAAATCAAGACTAACCTGAGAACTCCTCACTTCAGCGATGGCGGAACAGAGTCGTCTTGGTCTCACTTCAGCGTGGTCTCTCTGTCTCTCTCTCTCTCTATTTAAGGTTCGAGTGCGGATACGACCGTTTGTTTGGGAGGGAAAACTACCAGATTTCTCTTTCTTGTATTCTTTTCAAATTTATGACTGATTTCTTACCGCCTCTTTACATAAGCAAATATTTCCTTTTTTTATTTTCTCCCTTCTGATTTAAAAGGATACCCGAATTTCTTCAAATATCAAACAATTCTTTGTCAATCTATCATCAATATTTATATTGTAAAAGTTTTAGATGGTTCTAATTTAAAAAAAAATTCAAAAAATTCTTGAACTGCAGAATTTAATAAATGCAAAATGCTGTTCTAAGGGCACCCCTCAGGCACTTTTTGAAAAGAAGAATGTGCATCGATTTGTTTTGAGCCTTACATTGGAAACTAATTATAAAAAAAAAGAGAAATAATTTTTATTGATTACGAAATTATTTCTGTTTTGGCCTATCTAATAATTTTTACCAGTGTAGAAAGAAGTAGGCATTTGTAGCACATATTTGTTCGGAAAATGAAGATAATTGCACTAAATCAAGATAATTTTGGAAAAATGAAAACTTTTTGATTTATTATTCTACTAGTTTGGCTTTATTTGTTTGACAAAGCAAAAATCCATAAATTTGACTAAACCAAAGTTACAAATTGATAACTTGATAACTTGATATCTACAAACGAAAAACTAATAGATTCATATGTAAATTGAGCAGTTCCATCACAAAACTATTTGCTTAAACATCAATTTATATACCGACCAAAAAAAAATCAATTTATGTTTTATATGAAATTGGATTCTTGGATGTGGAAAGAAACTAAAGAAAATAATTTTAAAATAGTTGTAATATCCTATTGTAATGTAGTCTTAACAGTTCTAATAATTCATTCATTATATCACAATGTGTCTAGGATACATGACAAATCAAATTTAAATATTCTATTACTTGCGCATTCTTCAAATTAAAAGATGATAATATTTTTTTAATTTAAGTTATTGAAGACTTATGGATTATCTCTCAAAAAGATTAAGTATGACCAATTTATATTGAAATGAAACTTATCAATAGGGCTTTTAAACTTAATTAGAGAAAAAGGAAAGAGCTACATCTTTATATTCTTCGTTTGGTCCTAAATATTTCCTAGTCATTCATTTTAATCTATATGACCTAAAGAAACTCCCTTCATTTCACTTACCCTAAATGCATTTTTGGCCGCCCAATATGTTTTTCTATCCCTGCCCACAAGCCCCTCCTAAACCATTAGGTCAAATCTCATGGCCCTTTGTCATTGATATTTGTAGATTATAAGAATTATTATCCAACCTCAATCTAAAGAACTGAAGCAATTTTAATAAACAAATTGATAATATTGTGAAAGTAAACATAAAGATATTTTTTTAACATCAAGGTTTTGGACAGGAGATCACAAAGAACTCCCAAGAAAATCTGATTTAGAAGAGGCCAGGGGTGATATTAACCAAGTTCTGATTCTCCAACTGAATTATGGATATGTGAATTCGCGATATTTTGCCATATGGCAACTTACATGGCATCATTTTATCATATAACCCACGTTTGATTAATAAGCTCTGGGATTGTTGGTATTGAATTCAGATTTCACATGATACGATTGAGGATGGAGGAGACGAGGAAGCAATAGCAGTAACATGAGAAGGCAATTGGAGTAGACGATAACTCGAGAGCCGACAGCGAAAATGAGGACGATGGTGGTGGCTCGGGTGGTGGAGAACATGCTTTGTGCACTCTAGAAGAGAGAGAGAGAGATGGTTTTTAATAGGGTTAGTGGTTGGTGAGGAAAACTCTCTCTTAGGTATTGGCGACTTTATGAAAACCGGCTAACCAGAGCCCATTCGAAAAATTTCCACTTCATGGATCAGAAGATATCGACTCATTTAATGCAAATAAATGCAGGAGTACCATTCAACTAGCAGAGTTTCACTGGCTTCATATTTTGGAGGACAACAAAGACTGATGCACTCATTTTGGGAAAGTCAGCCTACAATCGTTTGATTCTGGACAGAGTCTAGTGATTCAAGGTTTAATGAAAGATCCCCAACTGGTTTATGACTTATTGAAGAGGGATAAAAGAGGAGCTTTTATTTGGTTTATCTCAACCTACGTTAGATCTTTCCACATGAACAGTTCGAACAATGTGGTCTTTACACGATCTAAGGGTTCTCATAATCTGACTCCTGTGGTAACAAAAGTCAAGAACACCTAATAATTTTCAAAAGCACAATCCTCGTACTTTGCGAAAGCCCTCATCAACCTCAATCATAAGAACTCAACTACCTTGGAAGGAGGAAAACATATTATAATACACGTCACATCTTGATCCAAAATTCTGAAATTCCATGGAAGGTGCCATTAACATCGATGTTGCCCTGTAGTATCTTTCAAAGGCTTTCCAATTTCCCTTGATTGGCAATAGATAATGTCTACTGAAAGAAAGAAGAATACTACGGTGCATTTGCCTCTTAGTTACACCATTGTCAGCCAGCAATGCGACGAGATAAAAGAACACTGCAGAACAATCGGTAAAGCTTCCTTGGACATGATTTCCATCAATTATCAACAAAACAGCATCAATAGCCCATTCTTCAACCGTTGCTACAACTTACAGTGAAACCTATGCCATACAATTGAAATTCAACTCCTAGCCAGACACAACAGGTACCAGCTTGACCATCCAAAACTCTTAACAACTGGATGGTACCATGAGCGAACCATTGTTCAAAACAGGACAGGACCATGATTATGGAACAGTCAACAAGCCAACTGATTTTCCCACCAGTGGTTATGCCAGGAAACTCCTATTACAATTTGATACCATAAAACCAATCTCCAGAGAACATAGAATCACCAGACACAGCGGTATGTAACATGCGTGCCAGTTATGTCACCACTATAGGTAACTTTTACTACCTGACCCTTCTCAAGTCCATAGTATCTTGCGATTGCATCCTTCTTCAGCATCCTTGGAAGCTGGTGAGAAACAAAATAACCGCACAACATCAGCACGATCGCCAATCACCAAACTGAAGAGACTACACCAGCTTTTCTATATCACCACACGGGTATAAAAGCACACAAGCTGCTGATTCCAGATAAGAAAATTCATTCTACAATTGGTGCTACTTGCCATGGTCCAAGCTTGTAACTCCATCCAGACAAGCTTGGATCATGTAACTGTCGAGGCAAGCTATGGATGTACGAACTATGTAAGCCAAATAAAGCACACAATTCATAGGACAATGCTGTGGTGGCTAACTTCTAGAAAGTCACAACAGACATTTACTCAGATCATGTCAATCCCCATTGGTAGATGTGTGGTGGGTGACCAATGACCAGCAAATTCATGACCTCAAATGAAAACTCATTAGGGTACTTAGTTTACTCAAAATCACAGGAGCATTGAAAAAAAAAAAGCCAATACTGTTTCATCAATGACACAAATATTTTGATGATCTAGATTTATATAGCACAGCAAAATAAACCATAAGGCCGTAATATAAAGTTAATCAAATTATGCATCAATTATATCAACTTTCATGCATTACCTTAATGGAATATTATTCACCAACTAGGGGCTACTCTAGTGCTTTGCAGCTATCAATATTTCAGACCATTAGAGCTTAAACCAAAGAAAAAAAAAATAAGACCAAATTCTATCCAAACTGACACATCAATGCATCTTCTCTGCATCTATGTGCACATAAATGTACATCTGTTAATTCCTCTCCATCCCAGTCTCTAATTTATGAAAACTAAGGCAGCAAGAAAATCGCCAATGAAATAGGGTTAATAACAGATAGTTTCCTCTCTGTACCTCTTGATGAACTTACCTAAATTCACATCACCACATTCACATGTATATATTTAGTTTTCTAGAAGTACCTTAGTGTATTAAACTATGATCATTTGAAGAGTGAATGATTACCATAAGAGTATTGTTTTCAATCAAGAAACTTTATGCAATGGAACCGAATATTACTGCTAAAAGTCTGTAGGAAACAAGATTTTCTAATATGCTATATTGAGAGAGATAATAGTCCACTAACCTGCTTCTCCTGTATACTGTACTTCTTTAAAAGCCTTTGCTTTTCTTGGTCAGTCAGAACACGATGTTTAGGTTTGAGGACATGCTTAGTTATGTTGACAAGCAAGTCTGTTATCTGACATGGTACCGGAAAATAATGAATGATAGAAGCATCAGGTGACAAACTAGTTACAATACACATAAAGATGAAACATGAGTCTCTGCATTTAATAGATGGCACCAGATGACAGCCATCCATTGTAAAGCATTTTTTTTATAAGATTAAGATTACACTAATGTCCCCAAAAGGCATGAATTGATAAAGGACTGCATAAAATCCACAAAATACTTGATCAAAAGGAGAATACATTCATGAAATTAATCTTGAAGTCATGCCAACATCAGGAATTGGTAGGAAAATGCTTCAAGTGAGCATGAGAACAAGCGAACACAGGCAACACAAGTGACTCCATAGAAAGGGGAGGGAATAGCCAGGCTCTAAAAGCATGCAAGCATAACCAGCCCAAAAGTTATTTGAGTAGAAAAGAAGATGAGTATATCTTTTCTGTAGAGCCTATTACTCTCATGTCTACTCTGAAGAGTCTTCTACTCTCTTCCTCTCTACAATTTCACTTCACATACCAATTGTAACCATTCAATACCTTCACTTATGTACCAAAATACTTGATTACTTCTTGTTATCAAACTCCCAGCAGCAAAAGCAAAAATAATTTTCTCTTCCTATCATAAGTCGACCACATTGATTCTGATTCACCATATATCTGGTAACTATTCTCATCCATGTCTTCTCGGCCTTTCCATCCCCTCTCAATATGAGTCATCTCAACCAGTGTTGTTAAAAGCATCAAGAGCCCTCATAATGCAGACACTCTTGCTTTATATAAAGAAATTTCTCATTTTTCAAAATTATCTTCCCACACTAATACTTACTTTTATTCAGATAAGGATGTGCAAGTAATAGACTAAGACATAATTAAATCTTTGCTAGAGTGCTGCCAGGCACCATGAGCTGCTTGCCTAAGCGATGGCTTGGTGAAGTCACCTTTCCTAAGACACGATGAGGCAACAAACCTTCACACAGATACACCCCCTCCCCCAATGAGCTTTAGCTATATTGTTGATCAATTCCATAATGAGTACTGTTTTAGCCAGGCAATGTGTCAAAGCTTCAGGTACAAGGCAAAGAAAAATCACATTCTTCTTATATCATGTAATCAAATGTTACATTTCATTTACCATTCCAACAGGCACCTGCATTTCTTCCTCCCTCCATCTTTCTCCTTTTAAAAATCATATTCCTCCCATTTCAATATGAATGTCCCGAAATATCATGATCAATAAAAATCTTGACTTACTCGTGGGAACACACTCAACTGCATTATTATCTGAGGGAAGAAGTTCTTGTAAGGTGTCTTGCCACATTTTATGCTTTGGTTACTCAAAGCCTTCACACCTTACTCCAACAAGTAACACAAACAGGCTTCAGGTACAGTAAGGCTAAAATTGGATTTCACAAATTTGCTTCAACAGGAATGAGCATTCTTTTTGCAATAACCACCTCAAGCACTAAGGGTATTAATTGATCTGCTTTGCACCTTTACCTCCAAAAAGAACTAAAGCTTACACTTTAATCAACTTTAGAAAAAGACAAAAGGTCTCAGTTCCAATTAAGTGAAACTACTAGCTGTAGCCAAGATATGATCTGCAGTCTAATGCACAGAAACAAGGGGACCAAAGAAGTGAATAGAACATTGCGATACCTGGAATACTTCAACTTTAAATGGAAAGAGATCCAGTGCTTTAACAGCTTGATTGGTCATTTCACCTTGCAAGACCAATATCAATCCGCTCAAACCATCTTTGTTAGCAATTTGCCCACTAATATAACGGACACTATTGACTTTTACTGGGCCAGGATTGCAAAAATACGCCAACACCTGCAGTCAGAGCCATTTTCAAGTCAGCAAAACGAAAACTTGCAAGCAAAATAAGTATATGAAAAATAGAATAAATCAAGAATGCCAACTGAAAGAGTGAAAGAAGCTGCCATATGCCACAAGATATGATTTCAGTATCATATAAAGAAAAACAACATACTACATGATGCATTTCTGCTTCCGATGAGAGCTGTCAACTTCACATGGTACCCAAGACTGAAGCAGAAATGCTCAAAAGACAAGGCTTTTGACATGCTGGAGAACTCCAAAGTAGAATGCAGATCAACTGTGAACAGCAAAGCAACTCCGAAAACTACAAGGCGACCCCTCCCAAAAAAAAATACGAGAAAAGAGTTCAACACAGCGGGAAAAAAACAAGAGAGATGGTAAATGTCAACAGGGATGCTAGAGTAAGGGTTGTTCTTAGTGGAATTTAACTAGTTACTCAACACGCAAAAAGGGTTCAAGACCAAGAATCCAGCGTCTCGATTTTCTGCTAAATTCTCCATGCAAGCAAAGAGTTTCATTTCTACACAGAAAATTTTCAAATTTGACAATCAAGAAGGATGATCGAACCCTATCTCAGAAGCAAACTGACAAAATCTCTACTTAACATTTCACAAAGCAGCATTTCACTTGGGTCCATTGACAAGCACTCTAAGAGCACAACCATATCAGGAGACGATCGACCACCGCACAGCCGAGAACAACGCGAAGCCTGATCGAAGGGCTTACTCGCTTGGAAGGGTCGGAGCGGAGGGAGTTGGAGATGCGGAGGCGGTCGATGTCGGGGCTCTGGCCGTGGGCGGCGCGGAACTCGGCGAGGGAAAGGTCGATGTCGGAGGAGGAGATGGCGTAGCCCCTGTCCCGGAGCATCTCCAGGAGTGTCCGCCGGGCCAGGTAGTACCGGTGGCTCTCGATGCTGCCGTCGTCGACGTAGCCGCTCATGCACCGCGGCCTCGGCTGCCCGTTCGCCGCCGCCGCCATCCCCGGCTCGTCGACGTCCATCGCGGTCGCGGCCATGCTCGGTGTTCACTGCTCCGACTGCGTGCCGTCAGCGTGGCCGAGACGACCAAGTAGACGGAAGCGTCCCCCTCTGCTCTGGTAGCTGAGTGATTGGCGGGCCGAACCGGAAGGAAATGGGCCGGCTCACGATATTACCCTGGCAGGGCCCGGACATTGACTGGGCCCAAAGAACTAGCCCACTTGGATTCACATCACGTCGCCGTTTGAACAAACAAACCAATAAAATCATGCAACCAAGCCGAATCGTGTTTTCGGTTCAGGTTCCATCGTAGCTTTCTTCATGCACAAGTCGGGTCGGGTATCAGCGAGCAACCAGCTCAACCCGAACCATCGATAGTCCCTACTATTGAGGACATTTATTGACGCGTACTTCATTCTTGTCTGCAAAGAAGGTAATGCGTGCGCCAATTAGCCGACGAATTTCGCTTGAAATGTGAACCCTGAATCATAATTACCTTGAGTATCCTCTCAAGAATTATGTGTATCCATGACTTATTGATTAAGTTGATAATTCTGTACTACCAAAGATTCTTGGTGAAATTTAGGCCATGAACATCGAAACATTTACTTTAATGGAAGATCTATCACTTTTTACCAAGATTTGAAGTATACTTCAACTGAACCCAAGAACTGATATAAAGACAGTGTTATAGAGCAATATAGAGTGATAGCTTATTTGCATGTGTGTCTTCAAGATATCTTACAAAGCGCATGGGTCCTCCAAAGCTGATTCGTAAATTGTAAGAACCTCCATACCCAAGTAGAGAACATTCCCATTCAACATTGCCCACAAAAGCTAATCAAGTCACAGATTGAATTGCAAAAGTCCATCAAATAGAGAAGCTCTCCTCTAATTAGCTTACTAAGCTCCCTAACCCTTTTGGAATATTTATGTTCTTGTTCTCTTGAGCTTCAAAACTCCGGCAAAATGAATGAGTAAAATTCATCTTCAACTCAAAATAAATAAATAAAAATTAATTTAGGCCGTTCTATGTGTTTCTTCTTCTTTTTCTTTTTTCTTTTTTGTCTTTTTTCCATTACCATCTTAATTGGACAGAGCAGACAACTTTCTACGTTGGCAGTTTCTTTGTTTTTTACGCAACTGCTCCCCGTTTTTCTCTGTTCAACATTGTCTGCAACTAGTTCACAACATGGAAGAAGAAGAAGAAGAGAAGGAGGAAGTAACGCAGGTTCCATTGAGCAGTTCCCTGAATCACATGTGGACATGAGCACATCACCTGTCATCCTCTGTAGAATAAATGGGGGCCTGCCAAAATGGACTCCAGTAATATTAAAATCAATTAGTCACCAAAAGAAAGAAATTTATTGCCAAAGCTCCCCAAAAAAAATTAGGAAATTAACGGTCCATCTAGAGGGTGAAACTTGAGAAATTATGATAAAGAGTTTTTTTCCCCCACCAAAATTGAAAATGCTCTTCAAATTTGACCATAATATAAGAAAGTTATACATAAATCTACAAGTCAACATCTGAATTTTGGAAAAGTTTTGGGTGTTTTAAGTAAAATAGCCAAAGTGCATTTTGGTAAGATTTAAATTAAATGAAAAGTAAAAGAGCAAAAAGGCCTCAAATGACTTATACAACTTTGAATTTGTCATAATTTTATTATAAACACATTCTAGCTTTTTCTTAATCCCGGAAACTTTTAAAATATATTTAAATCTTGACATGTAAGCAAATGATTTTTCATCATCTTTTGAGTTTTGAATGATAATGCAAATTATGACCGGAACAAAAGTTGCTTTTTAACTTTCACTTAATTTCAACAAGAAAAAAACTTTCGCTGTAGACATACATACATGTGCTTGAAATTTTTTTTAAGACCTCAAATAACTCTACATGGAAATTTCTCTGTATTCTAACAATTCAAAAGCTTACCATTAAATTTTTTTCAAAAAAAAAAACCTTTGGATATCAAAAGCAAAGGACTTTTTCGTCAAGAAGCCTCTTTTTTCTGCAGTCTCCACTCTTTCTTTTTGGCCACGCCCGCAGCAGATACGGCTTCAATTGAGCAGATATGGCTTTTGTCCATATGCGTTTGGCCACCATCTCTGTTTTTGCTCATCTCGTGACTGCTCAGATTACACGACAGATTCTCAATAGTCAATCTTCAAAATTGTCACTTTTACTGCGTTCTTTTCCCGTTCAGCGGTCTCTCCTTTGATTCCATCCACCCTCTCTCATTCACCGTTAACCCGACAACTGTCGCGGCGAACCCGAAAAGGGGTCTTCGCCATGGCTCCGGGGGAGTGCTTCCGTTAGATCCTCCAGTTGGTAACTGTAAAATGGCGAGTTCTCAAAGGATTTTCACTGAGATTCGACATGACATGAGCGAATGAAAGCCACCCACTCCAACGTCAAATCAATGGTCGTATGCGGGGGGCGCAAGCAGGACAGAGACAGAGAGAGACGTCGTTTTTGGAACACGTGGAGATATCAGATAAGGTTCCGTCTCCCATCGATTAGGAAACCTTGAACTTTGGTAGGGTCGGTTGGTGTTAGGAAGTAGTTGGCTTGAGGAAATGGAGCGTGGCCCTTTTTATCATTTGGCCAACCACGTTGGTGGTACAAGCTAACAACAGTTTCCATGCTTCAGATTTATGTCCTGAATTTCGTTTTTTAATGGGAAAAAATTGCGACTTTTAAAGACTCCGCGATGGTAGCTTAGGTTATGTCATCATTCCCTTTTTGGTAAATAAAGAAGGTTAATACAGAAAATTTGATGAGGTGAAGGAAAAAGGAGATATAAGACAAGAAAATTAGTGGAAAATGGAGAAATTTGTCATTAGCGTTTAGTGAGATATGTTGTTAGGAGCATTCGGGATATTGGTTACTGGTTAGCATGATCCCAGAAATTTGGAAATTTATTTACAAAATCCTTTTATGGAGTGGCTATGGAAAGGAAGGACAGAGCATTGAATATTTGGTAAAACTCATTATTCCTACCTACCAACCAGGCGCCAAGTAGCTACCTTCCCCCCCTCTCCTCTCCTCTCCTCTCCTCTCACCCGCTAAAATCCCGTCACAAACTCGCATTTTCCTTTTACGGGTGAAGTCAAAACTGACTCCACATTAATAGATCTCTCTCCCCCCTCCTCTCTCCCTGTCTCTGTCTCTGTGACATTCAAGACTTCCCCAGGCAAAGAGTGTCGCAAACAGGGAAAAATGCAGGGAGGCCAAATGATAGTTGAAGAGAATGCCAAGCTCTCATCAGTTCTAACTCCTTCTAAACCTGTACATCTTCTTTATGTGCTTTATGTTACTTAAATTCTGTGTGTTGTGTGCTTACAGTCAGGTTGGTTCTTCCTGAATCATGTGCTCCGGTGTCTTGAGAAATAGATTTGTTGAGGAGATGGAACATGCATGTTATGCAAATCATAAGTTCCAATATTATTATTTATCTCATCCAAATATTATCGTGATTCACTTTGTTGGTTTCTTACCTTGCAGAGCTATATACAATCACTCACCAAAATAGTTGGCACTCTTGGACCTAATTCACGCTCTGTTGAAGTTATCGAGGCATGCCTCAAGGCGGGAATGTCAGGTACAATCGAACCGCTGCTCATTCAGCGATTTTGATTTACCTAAAGACAGTCCCTGATCTGCCCAAATATACTAATTTTGGCCTTTTGCCTTTGGTCAGTCGCACGTTTCGATTTTTCTTGGCTAGATGAAGACTACCATCAGGAAACTCTAGAGAATTTGAGGATGGCTATGAAAAACACCAAGAAGCTTTGTGCAGTGAGTAATCTGTTCTGGCATTTGTGTTTCTCCGATAGTATCTGCTGAATAGAGACTTCATCATTTCAGTCTGTAACCTTTTAACTGTTCACTAACAAGTGCTCAACGCTGTGGTTATCTGTCTTGTTTCCACTCGCACCAAGCATTATGACACTATAAGTGCATATCCACTCTCAAGTTTCAACAACCCTTATTAAAGCTTAGTAGTTATCTCTAATGTTTGTTTTCCTGTTTCAAAAGATAAAGGCATAGCCTGTCAAATTTGATTAAACATCTTAGGTGTTTGAAGGCTTGTCTGAAAAATTGTGAGTATTGGTTTGTTGTCAGATTATGCTGGACACGACGGGTCCAGAGCTGCAAGTATGCAACAAAACTGGGAATCCAATTGAATTTAAGGCCGATAGTCACGTAACTGTGACCTCAGACCTTTCTAAAGAACTATGTGCTGATGTCTTACCAGTTGACTATGCAGAGTTAGCTAAGGTATATTTTCTTCTGCACTATATTAACATTCATTAAACGTGAGGATTGTCATTTTCTCGCTCATCGGAATATAATCGTGAAATAGACCGACAAAAGACAAACACTAAACAGGATAGACTCCGTGTAGAACTGCACATGCTAGAGTAGCCTAACAATATCTTCTATCTGCTTCTTCAATGCAGATGGTTCAGAAGGGTGACACGGTTTATCTTGGACAGCATCTCTTCACGGGACATGAGACTACATCTGTCTGGCTTGAGGTATAGCTTAGTAACTGTGGGGCTTTCTTCACCGGCCCTCCAAATTGCAGAGTGATTGTGAGCTTAATCTCGTCTGACAGTTCTGTTGATGAATTTCACAGGTCCTGGAGACAAAAGGTCAAGATGTCGTTTGTCTTGTGAAAAACAGTGCCACACTTGCAGGCTCTATGTTCACTGTCTACATGTCCAATGTCCTGATCAACTTGCCTACATTAACTGAACATGACAAGCAGGTACTGCTTACATTCATACAACTTTCAACTTTGCAATCTGGACTTTCAGTTCTCTCTTGTGCTTAGGATGATGTACTAGTCTGCCATATATTGGGCATTGTTAAATCATAGAGTGCCTCCTGTGAGATCTTCCTTCTCGACAATTAGAAAGCTCATTAATACTTTTTACATAAGGAGCAGTAATAGATGGAAACAGGGTGGTCTATCAGTTAATCAATGCAGCCTAATTTTTATACCAGAACATTGGCTAATTTTGTTGCCATAATTATAGTTTCTTTTTGATAAATTGTTTAGTTATGTCCTCTGGTGGGAGTACATCAATCATAGAAATCACTTTCTGTGTCAGCTCAGTTTTTGCTGGATTTATAGTGGGTTATGCAGATCCTTTTCCAATAAGGCTTCAGATACGATAAAGCACATACACATCATAGTAGATGATGAAACTTTAATAAGCTCAGGCTCACTTATAAACCTCACTGTCTGTTGCCTTATCTACCAACTCTGACTTTTCTTTCTACTGCAAATCTGCCAAAATACTTGAAGTGATCTCACTTCTGCTATTTTCCATGCTTGACAGGTTATATCAAAGTGGGGCTCACGCAACAATGTTGATTTTATCTCTCTTTCATACACCTGTCACGCGGAAGATGTAAAGGAGGTCTGTTGGGTTCACATATCATTTCTGTTTCCTTTACTGTTTGGTTATCACATTGGAGTCAGTCCTTTGTAAAGCATCGTTTTTATTGAAGTAGGAGACCAGATGCAGGAAGCATTGACAAGCAGACAACATCTTGTAAAATTGTTTATGTTAGGCATTGGCCTTAAACGAGTTCTTTTCTACAGCTCAGGGATTTCCTTAAGAAGCAGAATCTCAGCCAGACTCAAATATATGCGAAAGTTGAAACCGTGGAGGTGAGCTGACATTTTGACAGGATAAAACAATTACAATCTCGGTTTTTCCCATGATCACCATTCTTGTGGTCTCCATAATTCATTTATAGCATTCACATTTCCTGTTAGTGGGGGGTTTGAAGAGTAGTTCTTGTATTAACCATGGCTTCATTTTAATTCAGCCCTTTCCTCTGATCTCTGTTGCTTTTCTACAATCATGCCAGGGCTTGAAACATTTCGATGAGATCCTGCAGGAAGCAGATGGCATAATCTTTGGTCGAGGAAACTTAGGAATCGACTTACCCCCAGAAAAGGTCAGTGCTGTTGTTTGTAGATACTCCTAATCAGCACCAAATACGTTCTTTCTCATGACTATCTAGAAATTGACACGAGTCACTGAATCTCTTTATGCAAAAAATAATATTGACGGGTCATGATGAAGTTATTGGTATAGTCATTAACATGACCATAAGGAATTACTTGCCAATACCGTATAACAGATGTATGCATGCACTTCACTTCAATAATACGATTATCCTAGCTGATTAACGTTTGCTCCTCATTTTCTAGGTCTTCTTGTTTCAAAAATATGCTATGAATAAATGCAACATCGTGGGTAAACCTGTTGTAATTACTCGAGTGGTTGATAGCATGACTGGAAACCTGCGTCCAACTCGGGCAGAAGCAACTGATGTTGCTAATGCTGTTCTTGATGGTTTGTGCCGCAGTGAACTCTGATGGTACTAGATTTTTCACATGTAGAGACTCCCCTGCTAACTTCAGTAATTTTCTTCGTGTAATTAAACAGGTGCTGATGGAATAATGCTAGGTGCAGAGACCCTTCGGGGTCTCTATCCAGTGGAGTCCATAAAAATTGTGGGCAAGATTTGTGCTGAAGTAAGTGATTAGTGACAGAAGGAATATTTCATTTGAAAACAGTAGCAGTCACAAGGATGGTATTATACCTGTAGGTCTATGTTTTCTCATGCCGGTAAATGTTACTTGACGGGACTTTGTTAATATTGCAGGCTGAGAATGTGTACAACCATACCCTCCATTACAAGAGAATCATTAGACATGTTGAAGAACCCATGTCCCATGCAGAATCCGTGGCCTCATCAGCGGTACTAAATTTCTTAATAAACTAGCTGTCAAAAGATAATTTTTCATGTCGATTACCCATAAAAGCCGCTCTAATATCAGGTTTGATATATCTGAAGGTACGTTCTGCTGTTAAAGTCAAGGCTGCAATAATTGTTGTTTTCACATCTTCTGGCAGAGCGGCAAGGTGTTTTGACAAATGCTTATGTTTTAGTTTTCATATTTCACTCAGATCAAGACTTCCAGTATAGAGAATGATCTGACGATCAAATGTGGCGTGATATTGTTTGTAGGCTAATTGCAAAATACAGGCCAACCGTGCCTGTAGTGGCGATTGTGACCCCTCGTCTCCAGGCGAATTCACTGAGATGGACTTTCTCTGGTGCTGCGCAGGTAATGGAAAAGTTCTCTCAGCCTTAGTTGGTTTGATCCTGTGTTTGGTTACGGAAAAATCTCTTATGTGATAAGCTTTCCCTGAAACAGGCTAGGCAGTTGCTTGGAGTCAGAGGTGTTTACCCTATTTTGGGTAGTCCAGATGATGTAAGAGCTTTTCTTTCTTCTTCCTTTATATGTTTCGGTGTGTGCAAAGTACGTCTTTCTTCTTACTTGAGTAGTTTGTGTGGTCGATCTCCTGGTGCATTGGCACTTAATTAGCAACGATTGCAGCATTTCAATTGTTTTCTTGATTGCACATTGACGCAGGCGGCTCCAGGCGGTTCCACTGAAGAACCTGGACTGAGACTGGCTATTGAACATGGTAGATCGGTCGGATTGCTCAAACCTGACGACCGCATTGTCGTCTTCCAGAAAATTGGAGACTCGGCAGTGGTGAAGATCATCCAGGTTCAGGGCCAGCTTTTGGTATAAGACACATCGAGATCACACCAAGGTCTCACTCCGATCTTATAGGTACTCATAATCTGCATCTCTCGGGTAATGTCATCGTCATTTCACTCATATTCCCCTCTATGAAGATGGATGCTGTGGAATATTTTGCTGAATACAGCCCCGTTTGATTGGACATTTTGAAGGGGTTTTAGGCCCCTAAAGGTCTTTGGCCAAATGCAAATCCATCTAGTTTGATTTTTTTTTCGAGAACTTTGGACAAATGCAATTGCATCTCCAAATGGCTCTTAAGGACCTTTAGTTTAATGTAAATCCGGAGCTACTTTAAAAAGTTGCACCTTCAAAATATAAGTTAATTACTATTCACACGCACTATTCATTTTTCCCGAAAAAGTGAACGGAGGCTGACGGCTGCCAATCAAGGTGTCCACGGCTGCCCAAGGGGGGGGTGACCGCTACCTGAGAATGCCAAACCTCAGGTGGCGCTTTGGTCACACGACCTAGGCGATCGTTGAGCAAATGGTCGCCTAGTTGCTTGGGTTGCACGAATCCAAGTGACCATTGCCTGAGGTCAGGTAGACAGCCACCTAGGTTGTGGGACCCAGACAACACTGTCCAGCAGCTATATCAAGCTACCGAAGATAGACCGGAGATCAATTGCTAGTGACTAAATAAATTGGAAAACATTTTGAATTTAAAAAAAAAATTAGTAAGAATCACTTGCAAAATATACTTTTTACTAAACAGTATTTAAGCTAAAGTTATTTCGCAATGCAATTAAAATTATAATTTACCAAATGCGATTTGTATTTCGAAAAATCCCTTTAATCCAAAGATATTTGCATTTTCACAAATAAATTTACCCAAAGTCAAACCAAATGAACCCTACATTTACCCAAAGTCGAACTAAACGGGCCCTACATCACTCGCCTGCTAGCAAAGTAAGCAAAAATTTTCGGGCTCCCGATGTTTGTCAGCCAAGATGCCTTAGCAGACTCTCCACAGCAAGATGGAAAGAAGTCTCTGCTTGAAGAAATGTTAATCTAGATTCAATGTAATAAATTTTGGAACTCATATCCCGCGCATAACGTGGAACCTGCATGATTAGGTCCAGAAGCTATAATATCATCCAAAGTCGCGATACTCAGTATCGAATCCGCACTTTATCATTTTCACTAATAATGAAAATCCTGAGACTACCAAGAGTCTGCTCAGTGTGCACAAAGGCTTTGCCTGGGGAAGGAAACAGTTCGACACGAACTCAAAAGCATCAATTCATCTGTTTCCTTTGTTTTCTTCAACTAGTTGATACCAAAACATAGTTCTGGTCTTAGAGAATCATAGGTTCAGCAAATTCATTCCAGAATAGCTGAAATTTTCACTGTGAACCAAGGTCCCCTCATAGGAGAGATCAAAGGAATTTAACCATATGGAGGAACACAAGCATCTTGAAGCTATTTCAAGTCTGCCATCTTTGCAGCACATTAGGAACAACGTCTGACATAGTTGGCTAATGATTGATACAGCAAATAAAAATGCCCAATAACTCCTATTTTCCAATGGATTGCCTTAGACAGTAACAAATGGCAACTTCCCTCTTCTTTCCACTGTGCAATGAAGGTTGACGTCTACTGTTGACCCCTTGTTTGCTGATACTCCACACATGCTGCAAAATGAGAGCACGATTGCTTGAGTAATCGATACAAGACAGTAATATCAGAAACAAAATGTTGTGCTTTAGAGCAAGTCCACGAAGAAATTAAGTTGGGAACCAGCAGCAGCAAAACTGCAAGAAAGCTTACACTATGCAAACTGCAAAGTGCCATGTAGAAACAGATGTACCCACTGCATTTGGGTGCTTATATCTCATCTTCCTCAAAAATATCTCGTTCAGGGTAGTCCCCAACCTGGGAAACCACAAAATGATGAGGAGATTCAAGTTAAGGGAAGTTGCAGTTCACCATGCAAAGGCAAAGGAACCTAACTCTGTTTAACAAGGACACTGCCTTTTGGAATTTCCACAGGCATTCTATCAATCACTAAACAAAGAAAAATTCAACACCTGAAAGGTGCTGCTCTCGCATTCAAAAAACATATCTCATAGTGTGAACAATAAATTTGCAAGAGTCATGTTTCAAGACAGATGCACACACATCCATACAAAACGATACGTCGCATTTAGTAATTTTTCCAGGTCAACAATCAGCTCATAATTCACACATCTAGTAGTAGCAGTACTAGTACAATTTAAGTATCAGACAAAATAACATTAATAAACTATAGTTGTCTCCTCACCTTTACTTTGTCTGGTCTGACCATTGCACCGTGAAGCGGAGGACACTCAAAGTAGCGTGTCCCTTTTACCCTGCAACATCAAAATGTCTGATAAGTATTTAAATGCACAGGGACAGCCACTAGGAAAAGAACTTACTCATGCTAGCACAAGCAGATGGCAACAAGCACACACGGAACTTGAGAATGTTTGCAGCAACAGTATTTAAATGCCTTTTGGCTTATCAATGATTATGCTCCCGAGAACCCAGAGATCAGAGAACTAAGAAAATAGAGTTGGCACACCTCAAGGGTCAAATTATACCCTCGAGCCTTTATTTTTCCTCCTGTTTTCACAGGTGTTTTCAGCTTATTTGAAATTCAACCATTTCTCAGAAGAAAGCAACCAGGCATAGGTGCGGCCTCTGGATTAAGCCAGGCCTTGCTCTTTAGGAAGGCATTGTTAGGTTCCAATTTGGGACAGATTTTTTCATAATAGAACAAGCTTCGATATATAATATGTTGTTTAATAGTTTTCATTGATCCTTTCATCTATCTATTGATAAAAGCACAGTTTTAACTTTGTTAGGACATCATTACTACAATTACTCCTCCTCTCAACCAATGAACACTAGAGTTTTAATCAGATTGACAGTGGGCCATTGACAGTGAATAGTACACATAACAAATCAAGTAAATGCCAACAGAAAAAATTGTTACAAGGGACATACATGCCATCATGCTTTCCCAATGGTTCATCATATTGAACTCCAATCCAGAAACCAGGTGCAAGAGATTCTGCTTTACCCACAAATTTTACTAGTCCTCTTTTAGCCCCTGGCTCAACTTCACATCTATCCCCTACCTTAACAATCATAAAAGGCAAACCACAAATTAAGTGCATCCTGTTAGCAAGGCGTAGAAACAGTGACAAAATATGACAGAAAGACAGCAAGAAACAAGATAAGGTAAAAAAAAAAGAAAAAGAAACAGAACAAGTCAAGAAATACCTCTGCACCTGTAATAAGAAAACTTAAGCACAAATGTATGTGTTCTGCTCACTAACAAATAACAGGTCAAAATACAGATCTTATACTGAAAATGACCTCCTAAGCAATCAATCCTATTGAGGTAATTTGGCATCAAGCACACTAACAAAAAGAATCGCAGATAGCAACTAATGGCTAACAGTTAGAATGCCATAAAGTTCTCTGGTTTTAGTTTCTCTTGGATATGGAATCACCCTAACACCAAGGCAGATGATAACTATTGCATGCAATATTTCATATGATGAACGAATTCTTCAGAAATGAACCAAGATTCATTGATCTCTTCAGCGATGTGAAATAAGATGCTAGGTCAATTTTCTAATATACTACTGTCAGAGCACTCAGAGTGATCACTGCTCTTCCATTTTATTGTTTATTCACTCTCACAACTCCTTTCTACCAAGAAAGCTTCCCCTGCTCGCAGCCATATTTTTCTGAGATATATGAATAGCATCATATAAGAGACAGTTGATCGCCAAAGGAAAAGTAACTAAACAAACTGACCTTGACATTCGTGCAGAGATCTTCCATGTGGTTGTCTGTTATCTGTAGATGATAGTAGTAGAAAACTTCAAATGCTTGATCTAGAAGTATTGTTGAATAAGGACAAGGGATCATTGAATGGATAAGTATGATGCGGAAACAGGAAAAAACACCTTCCATAACTGACATAAAAAGTACATTTGCTTAAGGGAAAAATGAATGTTCTTCAGAAACACGACTTTGGATGTATACCTTTCAGCTAAGTCAAACTCAAAAGGTTACCTTCGGTTCAAAAGCTGATGGATTTTGGGATGCGATTTTTTCCTTAAATTTCTTGAAAGTTCCTGGAAAAGAAAAAATGCGACCATTCAATGACAAGTTGAAGCAGTAAAACCAGAAAACACAAAAGTGCACAATAAGGTAGGAACTACAGGATATATATGTGTACCCCAAATAAGCACCATTGTGATTTATCCCTCAACGTGAGTCATGACTAACTTCTTCATCATATGCATTCTTAGTCTTATCATCCATTTTACCGGGCAGGATAGTATAGGCCATTAGAATATCCATTTTTATTTAGTAGTTAGAGCCCAGATGGCTCCAAAACAAGAAAATATCTCATTATGCAGTTGCACCAACTTGTTCTTGATAACTTTTGTACATCAGAAGTTGATTAGAATTTTTTGGTTTCCTTGATTAAAAGTATGATTCGAGTAAAGTGAATGCAAAATGACTGGATGAGCTTTATGATAACTTTACTTCAACAAACGAATGGTTAAAGTTCATGTTAAGAACTCACCGTCGCGTTTATCATAAGCTTCGTCTGAAATTTTATATTTTTCCACCAGTGAAGTGTCTTCTAGCCAACCACCAGAGGTGACAGATGATGGATCAAGATCTATTATATGCAACCGATACCTTTCAAAGAAAAAAAATAAACACCAACCTGTACATTAATTAATAAACAAACAAGACAGAGGTCAAAAGTAAAAAGAATTTCACGCCAAAAATCACCAGTTTGTATCGGTGTTCATACAGATAACAAAATCACAAGTCATAAGCAACCAACGCAGCGTTATTCCTCGCCTAAAAGATGATCCCGGTGAACCATGTAAAGAGTGTGGTAAAAAAGTATGATATTTTCTTGGTTTTTGCAAACAATTCTACTGAATAAATATGCCTTATCATGCCACACGCCACAATCAAGCAGGAGCTCCAGAAATTCCCAAGCATACGATACTGCACGGCCAACCTACATCAAAGCAGAGAAATGGGAACTGACCCATCAAGCGGAGAGTAGAAACCGAGTGGCCTGGAGCCATCATCCAAGTTGGAAACTTTGGAGCCGGCGTCGTCATAGAGCTCGAGGCACATTGAATCCACAGACGTCCCGCATTTCCTCCACAGCTTCTCCTTCACGGACTCCACCGTCGTCTGCCCATCAACAGCGAAGGACAAAAAGAAACAACGGCTTTATCAGATTCAACAATCGCCAGCCTCACCCAAGAAAAATAAAAACATCAAGATCCAAATGCGAATCAGACCCAGAAGCTAAAACCCCTGCCATTGTTACCAACTGGAAACGAGAACCCGATGGGACGGTCACCTGAAGCGAGAGGCGGATGTCGGAAGAGAAGGTCTTGAGGTTGGAGTGAGAGAGGCGGAGGAGCACGGTCTCGTCCACCGGAAGCTGCTGGAGGCGGCTGGCCATCGTCGGCAGTTGCTCTGCTCCTGCTGGCTGGATCGACCCAGAAAAAGAAATCGAGAACGCTCGATTTGAACTATCTCAACGACTTCAAAAAATAAAAATAACGCTCGGGTTTATATTGCGAAGAGAAAAAAAAAAGAATGATTTAAAAAGATATCTTCTTAAAATTAATTATTTATATAATTCTAAAAGTATATGAATAGAAAAATATTTATGATTCTGTCAAAACATTTAAATTTAAAATGTTTTTTATTAAATGATTATTTTAAATGGTGCAAGTGAATTCCTTTAGGAAAATATTTTCTAAATTATTAATATTTTTGTGAAACAAACGGAGTTTTAGAAAAAAAATTATTTGTATTTATTAGTAAAAATCAGTCATTAAAAAATGCTTTTATTATCAATAAAATTTTTGTATGGATATATTTTAACATGTTAAAAAAATTTCTTTTTATTCATTTTTGTGGCCGATACCGTCAGTTACTTTTGAATAAAGTTTTTTGAATCATCGATTTTCTACAAAAATAATCAGACTCAAGTTTTCTTATAATTGTGAATTGAATGATTAAAATCCATACATCTAAATATTTCTTTGGTAATTGGTTTTACAGCCTTTCTTTAACCCTAGGGGACCCTAGTTTTTCCCCTGTTTACTTGTTCGTCTTGTGCTACTTGAAGAAATAAAAAGGCTTTGCGTTAGTGTGAGAGAAATCACGAAACAAAAGAAAAAGGAAGGGACAAAACCAGGTTGTTTGGTCCACCATCTACCGAGCCAATTCAATTGCAGGCCAATTACAAAGATTTCAATTCGATTCTCAATTTCAAAGACCGGCCCATGATAATAATGTTCCTAGTTTCAATTCGGGAATGGACCTCATCTCAAAAATGAGTCGCTCCTAATATATCCCCAATAAGATTATAAGTTTCTCGATTTTTCTTGAGATTTCTTTCTCCATAAACTTAAATTTTGAAAACAATTGGATTTATCATATACTTTTCATATTATTAGAGCAACGGATCTCGAACTCAAATATTTACCGCTCTTTTATTTGCCTCTCAATTAGATGTTTTCACATTTCATTCTTATACCAAAATCTCATCTTTATGTGGAGGAGAGTACGGGAATAATTAAATATCATATCTCACATTTATCTAATGACTTAAATTTTTAAGAGTAATTGTTGTAATCACACGTCACCATCAGTTGCCGGTATTGGTCTATCGGTATTTGTGCATAGGCAAGGAAGTTGTGGTCCATATTGGGCTCATTTCACACATAGTAAATAAAAAAAAGCAACTAGGGTTAAGGACTATTAAGGTGCGCTAATAATCACTATGTCGTCTCTGGCTTAAGAAAGGTACACTTATGGTCCATATTGGGCTCATTTCACACGTGGTAAAAAATAAGCAACTAGGGTTAAGGACTATTGAGGTGGGCTAATAATCACTATGCCGTCTCTTGCCTAAAAAAGGTACACTTATGGTTTATATCGGGCTCACTTCACACATGGTTAAAAAAAAAAAGCAACTAGTGTTAAGGACTATTGAGGTGGGCTGATAATCAATATGCCGTCTCTTGCCTAAAAAAGGTATACTTATGGTTTATATCGGGACTCATGGTAAAAAAAAAGCAACTAGGGTTAAGGACTATTGAGGTGGGCTAATAATCACTGTGTTGTCTCTGGCCTAAGAAAGGTACACTCATGGTCCATCCTCTCAAAAACTGAAGGGGGCCTCTAATCAGCTACCTAAGAATTAAGAGGTACTTCTCAATGAGCAATTTGAAAGAAACTCTCTGTAAATTTACATGAAAAGGTAGATTTAGCTCAAGCAGGAATCTTCCTTGTTTTTTTTTTTACAGAATTAGTTTGAAGAAACATTATCAGAAAATGCTGATGAATGTGCAGACTATACTGTCACCAATGTCAGCAGAAAATATTTGTCTTCAAGGGTTGGACGATGCTGCTGCTACCTCCCCCACCCATTTCTTTCGAACTGCTCTATCAAGCAATATATGGACCAAGGCTAGTCTCAACCGATGGAGCTAGATCTAATCAGGGACCCGAGAATTGAACCATTTGATTGACAACATATTGCTTTATGATTCGTGATTCTTCTAATCTTTTCTACAAGCTATCAGTCAAATTTCTCTCAGAGTACAGTATCTCATCTCATCTCTTTGTTCTCTCTTGCTCTCACTCGATCTTTTGTTTTCCTTCTTTTTCTGATGAGTGATGATCCATCCTCCATATGGTCAAAAGCAAAATTGGCAGGAACCTCTTATCTCCATGTAGAATGTGTGTGTACACAAGACGAACTGTCTCTCCGTCTTCTGTTTAACCATGTGTGTATGGTCCAGCATCGAAAACCCTTCTTCCTCTATGTATATGGTTTCCATCGGGGAAAAAAGAAAGAAATTTCCAAAGGGCTTGATCAGACCATAGCGGCAATGTCACTGTATCTGGCCCTCGTTCTTTCGGGCGAAAGGTTATCTTCCATGGCCTTTCTCTTGCTATTGCCTGATGCTCTTGGTGATGATTGTTGGTGATGTTGTTGTTGCTGTTGTTGATGCCTTTGGGACTTAATCTCTTCTTCTTTTTCCTCATCTCCGTCTTTATCTTCTTCATGTTTCTCTTGTTTCTGATCCTTGGATATGGCTTTCATCATGTGGGGTTTAAGCCTGCTCAGATCTGATTGCCTCACTGGCTTCAAGAAAAATTCTTCTGCTCCTTCTTCTAAGCATCTGGATTCAGACAGCAATCACACCAAACAAAAAAGATTAGTGAGCCTCGTAGATATTATTCGAATTAATCAGATTCCCATTGCTTTCTTGGGCATATTGGGAGAAACGGGTTCTTTGTTTTCTACCTGCTGATCCTTGAAGAGTCATTTTCAGATGACATGATGACCACTGGGATGTTTCTCAAAGATGATGATTCCTGCACAGTCAAGAAAGTCGTATAAATATTTTCTTCTTTTTTTCTCATATTTAAAATCAAAATTCGACAAGATTGTCTCCAGAAGCACTGAGCATGAATGGGAATCAGCCACGAAAAAGTGCAGGTGAAGTTAACCAAACAAGGGGAAAGTGCAGATCTTGAAACTTATACGCATCAGTGGAATTTTACAGGACACCAGCAACGGATTGCACAAATATTCTCTCTGGAGATTTTAATCATTGATATTCCCAAGCAAGTGGCAGCCAAAAGGACAGAACTTTTCCTCAAACACTATCAATTTTGGAATGTGGAATCCGTATGAAAAATCAACCTGAGAGTCCTTCCCAATCGTTGGTAGACCAAAACTTTCCAGGAAAAGAAAGTGATTCGGATGGGTGGAGGGAAAAAAGGAAATTTTCGTACCTTGATTTTCTTGAGCAAGTCATAGCCTGTCATTCCAGGCATGCAGTAGTCTGTTATGATGAGATTCACTTCCAATTCCTGCAAGAACAAATAAACGCAGAAGAAACAAGAACGAGGTCAGAATCACAACCCACGAAAGAAAAAAGGTGGGAAAGCAGGACAAAGCTCAAGAGTAACCAGAGGAACTCCCAAAAAAAAAAACAACACATGCCTGATGATGATTGTTCGTCGAAATGGACGGCGAAACGGAGTTGTTTCGGTCATCCTCGTTCAAGCCCAGAAATTCCAGAGCTTTGCTACCGGAATCAACTGTAGTAACTGCCATTGAGAGATAACAGACATATGAGACCAAAGAAACCGGAATAACCAGAAGTAACAGAAGGAAATTTCCAAGGAGCAACCACCATCACTGAATTTCCCATTTTCCAGGTGGAAATGAATCTGGGTATGGAAAGGACACAGAAAAGAAAAACAGGAGAACGAAATTACCTTGATATGAGGAGGTCTTGAGGAGCCTTTCAATCAGCTTCCTGTCTATGATGTTGTCGTCCACAGCTAGAACGTGAAACCGTGACTCTGCTGCGGCCATGCCCATTTGGGACCAATGTAAGATCTGAACGAGATGAGATTCAGAAGAAGAAAGGAGGAGGAAGAGGAGGAGAGAAGAGGATGTTTATTTTGCCTTCGGTGGTTGTTTGGTGGTTTGGTTCTTTTGTGTACTTATTAGGGAAGGAGGAAGAGAAGATGCTGCTTTGTATTGAGAAAAAAAACAAGACCCACCAAAATCCACACCCCCCCACAAAGCAAGATCTGACCAGATTTCATCCCAAATCTTCCAACTTGATTTTCAATTACAGGACAAGCAATGCAAAATCAAACAAAAAAACAAAACAAAAAGAAAAAGAAAACAAAAAGGTGGGCAATTGGGGGAGTAAATTTCAAGGGGCTATTTTTTAAAAGAAAGGTGATGGGGAGAAGGGGGTGGACCATGATTTTTTATATATTGGAATTATAGCGGGGTGGTGCAATATAGAGCATGAGACATGAGAGTTTTGGCCACTAAAGAACAGGGGAAGGGAGGAAAAAAAAAAAGAAAAACAGAGAGAAAATGAAGTTTGGAGAAAGTGAAATTGAGGGGGAGTTTGGGAGTTGTTTTCCTTCATTGGATTTGGGGGAAAGCAAAGGCCAAAGGAGATCATGAGGGAGGTGGGGGCTGGGCCCCACACAAAATCTTTCCAAGAGATACAGGTGAGGTCAGCAGTTGGTGCCACTTTCTCTTTTTATTCAATCCCTTCTTTTTTTTCTTCTTTTTTTTTTTATAATTTTGTCAAAAGAGGTTGGAAGAAAAATTGAGATCATGTGGAGCTTAGAATACCTTTGGGGTCAGGTGGGGGCAGGGTGCAAAGAGAGGGCAATTTCTCTTGATTCCCTTGTAAGATTTGCTTCCCATGGCCACACCTTTTCTTTATTTTATAATCTATATTTATAATAATATTTGTGTTTTTATTTATTTATTTGTTATTCAACAAGCACTCACAAGTATGTGTGACTTTGTTGCTTCTTTCATTTTTATTCTCTCTCATGGCCCCATCACATATTTTGGCCGGTCCTTGACTTGCCTTGTTTGGCTCATTCTCATGGATTTTATATTTATTTTTTTCTCTTGCTTAGTGTGTCATGCATATTCTAATGGCCACCTAAGCATACAATTGCCAGGAAATATGTGACAGAAGGGATAGAGGCATATTCGAGGACATGGGATTCTCGATATGCTCTAAAACAATCGTATCATGAAATAGAGATGTAATTAGTTAGGTACTCGAGTGGTTTGAACATTCGACGTTATGGATAAAAATGAGGTCCATTACGAAAAAAAAGAGAGGAAGCAAAATAGCAGAGCAAATTAGAGTCAATATCCTGACCCTTTGATTTATTAGTTGGGAAATGACTTATTAAGTTGCGCCCCATTCAAGTTTTTAATTTATGTATCTAGCCCAAGGAAATTTAGGAACTTTTATTAACCAAACCATATAGACAAAAGATGAGTGTTTGTACTATTTTATCTTGCTAATTTATACTTATTTATATAGCGAGTAATTTATTTACAAGCGAAATTCCATTGTGGCTTAGTGGCATCTCCATTCTAAATATTCAAGATATCATAAGTTAGAGCAAGTGTTGGGAGTCTAGTTCCATCTTGGAATGAAAATTCTCGGAAAATAATCTCAATTCGAACTCACAAGAATAATTGAGCTCTAAATCATTTATATTGAGCTCGAGACCAAAGTAGACCAAACTGAACTAATGAATTCAAATATCAATTGGCAGTTCACCTTTGTCCATTCGATTCTGACTTTTGATTTCGAATCTTTTTCCATCGATTGCTTTATAATCAATAGAAACATGCAATCGCGTCACTGTTTTGTACTGGGAATAGAAGGATACTATCATGACTGTGGACCGGGCCAATCTTGTATATCTTCATAATTGCCATGTTTGTGGAGCATAGGAAAAATTGCACCTATACATTAGGATTAAATCAATATTGCTCCTAGACTCACCCACATGAAATCAAATTTGTAAAACTACAAGGCAACACATCATTATTTCGACCAATCTTTTTCAGGGATGCATGTGAAGTAACAAAGCTTATACCGGTCTTTAGGAACGTAATTAAGTTTAAAATTCTTGATTGGTTCGACCAACATTTACTGAAAAATGCAATCGATTCCTAAGCTTCTTAATCGGTTAGATTAAGATCTAAACCTTTACTGAAAATCGAGTGCAATTTAAGGATGTTGTACATGCAATTTTAGGTACATTCATCTGAAAGACTTGAGTGCACCTCTTCAAAAAGGTCAGGAACTTATTTTAAAAGTTTGAAACTTGAATACATTTCACACACAAGATTTAAAATTTCCAGTGCACTTTTCATTTTCCCATTTATCAACGAGCTTAGCAGTATTTAGGGAAAAAAAATCCATGAAAAATGCCTAAAACTTCATGTCAAAAAAAGGGTTGACCTGAGTCTTTGTCTCGGTCAACGCAAAACTCGACCGAGGAGCTTTAACGAAGAAATTATGTCCTTTCATTTCAAAAGACAATCGCAGTCCCGCAATCACATGAAACCCTAAAACGTTAAATACACTGATGTTCCTGTGGAGTCAATGGTCGGCTGAAAATGATGCCCTTGTCGTCAGACGAGAGCACATGATTAACGTACATATTTGAGAATTTAGGAGGCAAATGAATAAATCCCCCGCAAGGTTGTAATTCTACTATCTAGAGGAAGTCACCCAATTAATCTTAAATATATTGTATGGATATTGATTCAATCCTAAAATTTCAAATTTTCTCAATCTAGTCACAAACATTTACGCGAAATTCTAAGTGTAGTTCTTTTGGCTAATATTTAAGAAAAATATTGATATGGTGGTGTACCATATATGACGATTGACGATGATTGGATCGTCATATTAGCGATTTCTGACAAAAATTAGATGAAAGGACCAAATCGAAATTTTGAGTAAAGATTTAGGGCTAAATTGATAAAATTGAAAAATTTAGTACTAAGTTAGCATTTATACTATAAGCTTAGGATCAATTGGGTAATTTTCCCTTTTTCACGTGAGCGAACCTATTCAAAGTTCAATTGAATCAATCATCGATTGCTTTGAAAAGCAGGCGGTGGTTCTTCATTTTTGCACACTTTCGGTTTGATTGATTAGCTTCAAAGCGACATGCAAATCTATTGCTCATTGTTGTCATTATTTCGAGAATCTCCACAGTAAGAACTTCAAGGTTAAGGAAGAAAGAAGTTGAGATTGATTTCTTGGCAATTAAATAGTGACGAATCACTTTAAATATTATCTTAAAATTACAACACGTTTTATTGAAATTCTCATCTACCATAACGGTAATATTCCACGGTTCTAATCTAATTTGCTTGCTAGCTAATTTCATTTCATTTTTAATTTCATCCACGCTATCGTGAATATCTTGAGATATTTTAATTAAATGTTTTAGATATGTAAAGGTTAATCTCATTGAAAATCCCAAACCAATATCCCATAATACATTTATCAGAAAACCAATTTTCATCTTTAAAAAAAAGAGGACATTTGAGTCGATAACCCTAATCCAAATCTACCCTCCATTAGATTTCTAATCAATACCCTCTTAAAATGCATATAGACATATCCTTACATGCGGCACGATGGCTACAAGACCAATTTGACTTGAAATATGATGGAATCGAAATGGAAAATTCACGAGTGTGGTCACTTGCGCATTTTGACGGAGACTAAATTAGGGTCGAGTACCACTTTGACATTTCCACGAGATGAAAAATTAGCTCAGGATAAGTGCATTGCGAGGTATCGGTTTGAAATTTTCATGTGATTGGGAAAGAGAGGGAAGAAAAATTGGTATACGGATTAAAAAAAAAAAAAAAAAAAAAAAAAAGGGGAAAAGAGAGGGGTGTTCGAGGGGAAATTGAGGAACAAACGAAGGTGACATGGAACGGAGAATCGGGGTGGGTACGATGGGTTTCTTTTCTCGGCAAAGATTCCCCGACAGATTATATGTCAACATATAAATCTAACGCTTTCCAAGATTTTCATATCTTATCTTGGGGGCCCCACCACCCGATCCGACCCCCAACTTGGACAAGATCCGAACGGTCCGATGGGGGAAGGGCACGAGGTGGAGGAGGAGGAGCTTCGATCGGGAATGTTCGACCGGACCAATCCCCGACCTTGGAGTGAATGCTACGTCAGCTTTATTATTATTATTATTAGTATAAGTTTCTTTTTAACGGGGAAGATTGGGAGTGATCTTAGTAAAAAAAAAAATCATGTGGCTGAAAGCTTTGTGTAAATGGAAATCTTGTGGGTGCTAAACTGGGTCAGGTGAAATCAAAATGATCGCGTCACGTGATGTGATTCTCAATATGGTCAAAGTAGATTAGAATCTTCGCAGCTTGATTGAAGTAGGAGAAGATTGGATATTTTCGGGGGCAAATTGACGTGTGTAGTGAGATGCTCGGTCTTGCGTTGTTGAGAGGAAGAGATAGGGACATGAGGAAGAGTGATTTTGCCGATTGGCTTGTTGACGTTAAGGAAGGAGATATGGACGCTCGATTGAATCGATATATCTCACGCTACGTAATGTGATTTCCAGGTGTTTAAAGTAGATTGGAATCTTTGCGGCTTAATCATAGTAGGAGATGATTGGATGATGCGAGGGGCAAGAGTGACGTGCACAATAATGTGCTTGGTTTTGCGTCGCTAAGAGGTAGAGAAAAGGACATGAGAAGAGGGGGAAATGATCAAGAAGTTTTAAACTTATTGTGCTTTTTTGTCAATTTAGTTGAATTTCAATATTTCAATTTTTTTTCAATTCAATTCTAAACTTTTTCACTTATTATTAATTCAGTTTTAAACCTTTTAATTTTATCAATTCAATCCTAGAAATTTTCACATTTTGCCAATTTAATTCAAAATATTTTTTTTTTTTGACAATTGAGTCAATCCAATCAATTTTATTTGGAAATTCATTCAATGCTAATGTGGCATTTTTAAAATTTTTTTGATTTTTTTAATGATTTTTTTCTTGTTCTTTTTTTACTTCGCCAATCCTAGGTACAAAAACCCAAAAAGAAAGAGAAAAAAAAAGCAAAAAGGAAGAAGAAAAGTCATAAAAATTTCAAAATATTATTAAAAATCATTTAAAAAGTGCTAAGTCGGTGCGCCGATCCACATCGGCAATTTCTAGTTAAAATTGATCGGATTGACTAAATTAGCAAGAAGCGAAAATATTTAAAACCGACTTGGCAAAATTAAAAGGCTTAGAATTGAATTGACAAAAAGCAAAAGTATTTAGAATTAAATTGACAAAATTAAAAGGTTTATGACTGAATTGATAAAAGTTTAATAAATTTAGGATTTTTTGAACAATTTTCCCTCAGAAGAGTATATTGCCAATTTAACTTATGGACATTGAGGAAGGAAATATGGATGCTCGGTTGAATCAATAAATCTCGCATTGCATAATGTGATTTGAGGGTGGTTAAAGTAGGTTAGAATCTTCGCGGCTTAAATCACAGTGGGAGATGATTGGATAATGCAAAGGGGGAAGAGTGACGTGCATGGCGATGTGCTTGGTGCTGTGTCGCTAAGAGGGAGAGAAAGGGACGCGAGAAGAGAGTGATTTCACCAATTAACTTATGGACGTTGAGGAAAGATATATGGATGCTGAACTGAATCAATATATGTCGTGCTACATGATGTGATTTCGGAAGAGTGATCTGCCAATTAACTTACGGACGTTGAAGAAGGAGATAGGGATGCTTAGTTGAATCAACATAGCTGGATAGGAATCTGGATAATCGAGTCGGAATTTGCATTTACTGAATCTACCGGTCTGTATTGTTTAACAAAATAGCGTAGGTAAAACGATTTGTTGATTGATGTTCTTTCGAACTCTCTCATTATATTAAGGGTGTGCATAATAACTATTTTATTTCTGGCCAAATTTATTTTTCTTCTCTCATGAATAGATTGAGAACATAAATTCCATTTAATAATGCAATTTCATTTTTTTATTTTTGAAACAAATTTTTAGTTCAAAAATAAGTTTGAAATAAAAATATAAAGTAAAAATTTTTACTTTTCTATTTTGGGAATATATTTGAGAAATGAAACTCTTCTCATTACTCGTCCTTGCTATTAGCCAGCAGACGCCGCTCGATGTCCTTTGCCACCTCTTACTGTAGCCCACTATTCACCTGGAAGGAAGAAATTTAGTATTGTTATTAAACACATTATTTTGTTCAAAACTTGTCTAAGATATATAAATAGAAAAATCTATTTCTAGCTAGAAATTGTGTCTAAAGACAGAATGATTATTATTCGTGCTCTAAGATATCATTAATAAACCTTATAAGAATCAATATAAATTGACACTCTTTGAATAACATGTTATCAAACCCGCGAAAGCATCTAGCGCACTCCAAAGTTCTGAAAGGCATGATGAGAAATTCATGATAGTTTTTATTGAATTGAACACCATCTACTGGAATAGACAAAGGAAAATAAATTTGTAACTCACTTGTTTAGAAGCTGTTCTCAGCATATCATCTCTTTCAAATTTGAATACATGATTTATTTGACGAACTTCCAGGAGCCTAAGACGTCGGTAGATCTACAGCTGAGATCATGTTAAACTCTTTTGTGAGTTTGTAAAAGCAGGACTAGGCACAAGATCGAGACATGAATAGCCCAAGACGTCCTTCTCTTGTTATGTTATGTGCTCTTTTTCGCTCCCACCATCATAAGTAGCCTAAGACATGCTGATAAACTAGTACCAGGGCTAGGTTCTGAATGTGGGTTCCAACGACATGGCCGTGGCAAAAGTACCGACAATCAATGTGGGTAATCTAGCAGAAGAAGCATGTTCGATATGTTTGTTGCTAGGCGTGGCGCAGATGGGGTCTCCATGGCTGGCGGCAATCAATAATGAGCGGGTCGATGTTCTCGACCCTGTGTGGACCGGTCATTTAGATCTTGCGTGGGTCTATTGGTTCATCTCCTATCGGTTTTGGCTGTGGTTTGGGTTCTTTGCGGGTCAGTCTGAAATTCATGTGGTGACCAGATCGAGGATAGACCTAGGGTGTTAGGTTGATTGGTCGGTGATTCTAGATGAATTGACTATAACCATGTGTGTACCCCGCTAGCCTTTAGGTTTGAATCAATCGAGTGATGAGTGCTCATGACACGCCGTGGAGTAACCTTTTGACTGATTTTTAGGGGAACCGACACGTTGCTTTTGTATTGTGGAGTGGACCTACGTTGCCCAACAATATAAAATATTTCTCCCGTTCACATTTCCCTTTCTCATTGAAATATCCGGATATTCCCTAATAATTCGAGAATTGAAATATAACTTCGAATCATTTCTCTATATATGTTCAGCGTGCAACTTGAACAGTGACATGTGGCATCTTCATCCTCGATGGACGTACACACAAACAAAAGAAGCAGTAGATCAGGAATGACAAGAGTTAGCCACGCCTTTGTCAACAAAGGCAGCCGGCTCCCTTGGAGTCATCCCGACCCAACCTGGACCCCCTCCCCCAATTCGAGTAATTGCCGAGTTACCACCGAAACACGACACTGTCAGGATATGGCAAGATCAGTAGTAAAGTACGATATCCGATGGTAATTCAAGAAGAAAAAAAGGGGAAAAAGCCAACTCCTTTTTTCTTTTTTTGCCTTTAAAAGAAAAAGGGAAGCAAAGTTGAAACTACACAAAAAGTTTCTAGGGCTAGCCAGGGAGACCCAATGGAGATGCAACGTGATGGGGTTGGCCCTAAGAGATGGAGACTGATCGATTGGGGAGAGGTGTTTGGACAGTTCGTAGCCAATGAGGTTCCCCACATCTCGGACAAGGGCATAACCCACGCGTTGCTTTCTGTCACGGCCATGGCACGACCTCTCACATGTTCTTTCCCTCCTCTTTCCTCCCCCCTCCCCACCAGAATTTTCCTCCACCATCGCTTTTGAACCCCACCAGGAACGCCTTTTTCTCATTGGAGTCTGCTTCCTTCCCTCAACCAATCGAATCCATCTCGGGATCTTGCCCCTCGTTCCTAACTTTTCTTTTGTTTTCATCTGTCAAAAGAATAAGTTTGCATTTACACCGGGACGATCATTATTATATATGAAATTGGTGAAAATTTATTTAGGAATGCATGATATCTATTAGAAAATTACTATTAGAATACCCATGGATATTATTAATTATTTTGTGAATTATTCATAATATGAAAAATATATATATATATAGGTTCTTTATTGGTTAACAGAACTTGTATGATTATAATTATGTATGTGAGTATTTATTCATATATCATCGCAATATCAATCATCAACATTATTTTAAATAAATTTTTCATGTAATGATCTAATCAAAATCTTTAATACCCAAATTACGAGATGAACAAAAGAGATAAAAGGGCATTTCGAAAATAGCTATTGGATTGATGGAATATGACGTAAAGGGTTCCTATTTTTGTGAGTTAAGATCAATCGAATTGTAATGTAATAGTCATTATTGTCATCGAACGAGCTGTTAACCACGAGATTAATCGTCCCTCTCAGGTATATCCTTCTTGCCCTAGCTCTCCTGCTTGTTTTGCCCGTTTGGGCACGCACGACGTGGCCAGACCACCGGACACGGCTTTTTCAAAGTTGGGTGGCTCCCTCCATCATTCGGTTCCTGTATGCATCCAGACAATTACCAAGCAATTTACAAGAAAGGTGGAAAGAGAATGAGGAGGAGAAGAAGAAGAAGAAGATAAAAGGAGGAGATGGAAAAGATTTGTTGTTGGATTTCGGTGTACTGTAAAGATTGGAAGAAAGTAGAGGGGGGAGGGCATCTCTGATCATGACTAACATGGCGTGTCACGCTGAAACTTGACCATTAATAATGACCGGTTGGCTTTTGGCATGGTCCCCCCCTCCCTCCTCTCCTCCTCCCCTCCCTATCTTTGATTAAGAGGCATATTTCTTGTGCCGGCATCGATGGACCCAACTCATGTGACCTATTAGATTATGTGGGTTCTATGTAGGATCCACATGATTGGATGGATCTTATGTGCCGAGCTCATATGAATCGGGCAACGGTTGATAGTTTTCTTCTAAATAAGGCCATCTCGTTCCATGGTCCCCTTGCTATTTACAAATCCCCTTTCGTATTCAACACTTTAAAGAAGAATCATTTGCTTATACCATAATGAAATGTCAAAAGTTACATCATGCACTTAGATTTTGTGGAATAAGAGCACTCAACTAGATTATAAGAGATAGAGCACTATCTATCGAGACAAAAAAGGAGATTTGTGACCTAATCCTGTAGACATATTTAAGATACGTTGTATGGAAATATGATTCTTTTTTGGCTAATCTGAGCATTTGATTCAATTTGTTTCATGTGGGCCTTCAAAACAGGTGGGTTGCGTAGCACGTAGAATCACCTCACCAGTCACAAGCCCTCTCCCCATCTAATGTGGTGCTTGGAATATTTTAGGTGGCTCACACGATAAGTACCTAGTTTCATACTTTTGGTCGATGTGTCAATCTAACGATATCTGTAACGTTTTAAAACCTCAAGTTTCACATCAGATAAAAGATGATATGTGACTTGATTCACAAGTGTGATCCACACTCAAACAATCACCATCTGGAGTGGCAAGTAGTTACAATTAATTATTCTTTTTGAGACTTGATCCATGTGAAATGTGTTTGGTCATTACTTATAAATCACTTCACAAAGTCTATCATCTGACAGACTTGAGATATCACAAACTCACCACTTCCCTCGATTATGGATGTAGTTGGGGCTACTCCTTCGCCTTCGTCGTCTAATTAGGAACTTGCTAGGAATGGTGCCTTGTTCAGATGCTTCTTACATAGATGATCACTCCTTCCCATCACCGAAGTAACTTGGGCCTAGGTCATCCCTGAATCACATGTCTATTGGTGGGGTTCTCGTCTGATGCCATTTCAAAGACTCGGCTCGTTCCATGAAGGTCAAGCCTCCGCTCAAGGTGACCACCCAAGGTGGCGTCCTATTAACGTTAATCTTACCCATGAATTCTAGAGATGGCTCTTGCAAGTCGAGAGGTGACTTTTGCCTCGCAAGAAAATAGTGAAAAGTATGAGAATAAGAATTAGAGTATAAATAGAGTAGGACTGAGAAAAAAAAAAAGAGAGTTAAAAGATGCAACTCTTGTAATAGCACTACTTCACCTACATCTACCAATCGACGTTGGCGCTGAAGCGATGGCAACCGGAAGAGAGAAGTTAGGTTTTTTTGGTGGATGATTTAACCAGATCAATTGGAAAATGTTAGGTATGTGCAAATAGAGCAGTGACATTTACGTACTTTAGTTTCTTCAATCTATACATTCATCTAATCCCATCAAGAATGGTAGAGCTTAAACAACCTACGAAAATAGCATACACACTAGCCTAAAGTTTGAGCAATCGGAAATACCAAATATAGGGCTCCACTTATTCTGTGAAAAATGAAAAATTTGAAACATATTTTCTGGAATAAATCGAGTATTGCTTTAAATAATTAGTTGATTAAAATGTTTCCGTTATCACAAGATTATATGTTTAAACATTTTTGAGGTCAATGAAAAAAAGTTTGTTTATTCATCTTCATAACAATACAAGCAATTTTTCAAAAAAATATTTTTCAACTCATTCATTTTTCGCGAAATGAACAGACCCTAACTTAAATACAACAAACATCAACAAAAATCATTGGTGTTATGCTAATATATTCTCTCTCATTTAATTAGACCTGAAGTCAAATCAAGTCATATGCTTATTTCATGATTTCCCTTTTGTGTATTTCATATTTTCTAAATAAAATAAAATAAAAGTTTCCCGATTCAGCATACCCCATGAATGGGAGCGTGGAACCGATTGTGAAAATTATCATTTGACTTCTAACCATTGATATTTATTGTATAATTCGTCAATGTCCATGAAATTTGACATTTTCTAAATACAATAAGTAAATAAATTAATAAATGAAGTCCAACCGGTGGTTAGATATGTAGATCTTCGGTAAATAGAAGATTTCCGGCATATGGTCAACGGCCCAAATGTCAAAATCATGTAGCAATCAAACTTGGGGATATTAAATCTAGGTCTAGTCAAGTTGTGTACGCGAAGACATGAATATTTTTTTTTAGGTGAGGAATAAGAAATGAATCTTTGGGAAAAGAAATCAAATCTTCATTGTTTATGGAGCTGGAAAATGCCTCGATTATTATAATTAGGCATAATGTAATGAGATATACATCAAAGCCGATGGCTTGATGCAGTGAACCCTTATAACCTACCTGGCTCATTTAAAGTTTAAGAGATACGCTGGATACAAGGAGATCTTCTTGATAATATATAATTACAATGAAGGATCCGTCTTTGGTATTTAATATAAGGTAACGGCCATGGCTTATCTAAAGGCGATTATCGTGGATTAAATAGAAAATTGCAACTTGGAGGGAGAGATTTGAACAAGGTTGGCCAAAGAGACCTTGGCTTTATTTTTCTATGTCTTTAGTATTTATTTCCTTTGTTTGTCCCACCTTTTGTAAGCTGGAAATTGAGTTCAAGAATCTTGCATGCTGGCTTAAATTGCGAGGGGAAAAATAATCAAAAAAAGGTTTACAATAGATTGCTAAACCACGAGAAAAGGGTTTGCGATAAAAGTAACTTTAAGTTATTAAATTTTCCACCCAAAGTTTTGTTTGTTCGAAAGATTGGGCACTGAATCATGGGGTTTATACCATATGGGATATACTTTCGAGCAGTTTTTTTTTTTTTTAATGTTTATTAATTAATTAATTAATTTTGGCCGAAGTTCTCTTCTGGCAATATTAAAGCCATACTTTATAACCTAAACCAGCTCTTGGGGGGAGGTCTATGGTAGGTTGGACAAAACCAATAGGTCCAAACTAAAATGAGCCACAACCAAGTTGATCACATTTATTTATTTATTGAGAGACCCAATTGAAAATCGAAATATAGCTAGCTTCAGAAACTCCTCGAAATGGTCCCTGCTATTATTGGCAAAAAAAGGGGCCTTCGAGAGAATTCTTTTGGCTAGATATACCACAACTTAAAGGTGGTCTCATTCAATAAATGGTAATCTTAGTTGGTAGTAGTAAAGTACTTTAAACAATCACCCAATAAAAAATGTATTTAAATTCAACCACTATGTATATACCTTATCGGTCGATTTCTTTTACTTAAAAAAAGAAGGGTTAATGTCATGAAAAATCTCAAATTGATATACACTTATGACAAATTTATTCAAAATTAACCATCAAAAATCCCAAATTGATATATTTGTAATAAATTTGTCATACATTAGTTTTTATGAAATTGAATTACTGTAGAAAAAAATCACGAAATGATACACCTATGACAAACGGAAAGTAAAACCCCAAACCAAATACCTATCAATTACCACATCTCATCTAATTTAGAATTTTGACGATAAAATTTTACAAAAACAAACGAATAGTAAATTTATTATAAGTGTACTAGTTTTGGATTTTTTGTAGTCAAAAAATTAGTTTAGGGTAAACTTGTCACGCGTATATTGATTTAGGATTTTTCATAGTATTAACACAAAAAAGAAAGACACATTTCTAATACTCACATTCGAGCTAAATTATAGCAAAAAAAAAAAAAAACTAATACTTTACTTTTCTTGCAAGCGGTTAATTATATTCATATATATATATATATATATATATAATGATAAATATGCCCAAATTTTTCTTAAAAAACAGTTTTGCAGGAGCAACGGGAATGAGGAGGCTGTTGACTATGTGTCCCGTCTATTTCCACTTTTAGTTCCCTTTTTCCCGATATGGTTTTATGTGCATAAACATTCAAATAACATCATCCCATAAAGCTTCACACGTACCAAGGCCAACGCAATTTTGACTTCCGACCCGGCCGTCTCAAAGGCTACATGAAAAGGCATCAGAACAGCTACATGATTGCAATTAGATGCCTTTCATCATCCAATAGATCATAGGTCAAAAGACCGAGTCCGGTTAATTCTGCCATTTTGAATAAAGATGTTCGTGCCATCAAGCTCTCTTTTCTAGTGGAAAAGAGATTGGCTACACAGAACAATGGAGACTTTATAAAGGGAGGAGCTTTTCTTTTGCTCGCCCCCTCCTTCCCTCCCTCTCTCTTTTTTCTTTTTCCTTTTTGGGGGTTTTCTCCAGTCATTATTCTTGGCGGGGATTGCGAGTCCCTCGATTCTTCTAGACGACACTGTCACGTACGTAAACCTGCCAATTAAGTGAGATACATACATATATGATGTCGAGTAGATAACGATAATTGACCAGTTATATCTAGTTAGTATTATCATGCAATGCATCCGTCCCACATCAAGACTATTGCGATTTTCTTATCCTCTTTTTCCTAATGTTTTTCTCTTTTCCCTCGACCTAGACGATGAAATGTCATCAGTTGTAGAGGCGTTTGCTTTTTCCGACCACGTTGAAGTTATCATGGCACCCTAATTCGATGTTCCGGCATCTAATTTTGGTTAACTATTTTGTCACCAACAAATTGTGGAAGTATAGATGCAACATTACAAATTGCCCCTTCCTAGAAATTTGTTGCTGTGATTTTCATTTCCTCGATGCCGAGGATCTCTTGGACGCGACACATTCGAATCATCTGATTTTCTCCTTGATATGACTCAAAATGGAAGAATGCTTGTGACTATATTCGGCAGGAGAAGGAAAATTGATGCAAGATTGTGAATCAATTGCACTTAAAGCATGGGCCGTCAGATCAGCCTTTAAGTCCAATGGGTAACGTGATTAACAGTCTTTTAACAAGGCCACTGGGCTTGAGCAACCTCAACCGGCCTATAACGTCCGATTATATTTGCCCGGCCGAAACCCCGGCAGCGGTTTGACCGGAGACCTCCGCGGCCGGCGGCCGGACCCCTGAGCCTCTTGGGCCATTGCTTTCAACAGTGTCAAGATTTTCACTTCTGCACGGCTCCCAAAAACAAATATCGTAATTTTCAAGATAAATTTGTGCTTCGGTTACGAAAACAAATTCATCAAAACAAACGTAGTCTGAAAATTTCATCCTTCCGCAGGAAAATTCCAATGAATATGGTCCGCACCTTCCAAAATCTATGAAGGACTGGAATCCAATGGGACATAGATGATGGACTTATGGAGTCCTTAGTCAAAAATTCACAGTAATTGATTCGATGGAAGTGATTGAACGAGTCCCTATAGACTATGGAGTAAAATACGAGAATTTAATTATTTTATTGAGATTATTGCTTTAGAAATTTCCTGATTCATAAAACTACCCCATGAAAAGAGGGACATTTCTACTAATCCATCTTTAAAAAGTCGGCCATTAAAAGAAAGTTGGTGAGTAATTTCATCAAGAGTTGGTAACAAAAAACTAGGCGGTAACTTAATCAGAGAAAAGTTGGTAATTTATAGAAAGAATTGGTAAATTTTAGGAGTTACTAGGAAATGAAAATAAATGTTTGTAAATAATAAACAACTGGGCAAATAAAAGAATTAAAAAATATCTGTGAATAATTCAAATAAGTGTTGATAACTCAATATTAAGTGATAATTTTATAGCAGAAAAGTTGGCCTGTTATGCTATCTTCATTGGTTATGTACAAACAAATAAACAAAATAGCAGTAAATGTAAGGCTGCTAACCAAAAGCAAATATAAATTTGTAACTTATTGGAAAACTTGATAAATGAGCAATTCAATTCAAGTGAGAGTTGGTCAAGAAGGTAAATAACTACTCAAGCTAAGCTTAGAGACAGAGAACTCTAAAGAAAACCCAGCAATCCTTAGCGCCCTTCGGTAACCAGAGATGCCGAGAACGTCAACGAAGAGATCGACATGTTCTGCGGCACAACCGAGCTCGTCGCACCAGAGCTTCTGGTGAAGTCCCGAGCTTTAATTATGTCGCTCAAGTTGTCGGGCA
Organism: Corymbia maculata; assembly: GCA_014182735.1. Classification (NCBI taxonomy): domain Eukaryota; kingdom Viridiplantae; phylum Streptophyta; class Magnoliopsida; order Myrtales; family Myrtaceae; genus Corymbia; species Corymbia maculata. The sequence continues at coordinate 13,953,681 of CM024692.1, read as the reverse complement.
GTCTCGAGACTCCATTCAAGTACTGAACCATGCTAAACATGCTGGGCCTAGCTGCTGCCACCGCGTGCGAGCAGCAGAGGCCGAGCTTCAATGCCAGTTCGGCTTCATCAGCAGCATAGTTGTTCTGGAGCCTACCATCCACAACCTCCAGAAGATCTCCCCTTTCCCAGCAGTTTAGCACCCACTCGACCAGAAGAACTCGATCTGCTGGCGCTCGTGGATCCAACGGCCTCCTGCCACAAACGACCTCCAGCATGAAAACCCCGAATGCATACAAGTCGGTGCTCGTGCTTGCTTTGCCGGTCCGGGCAAGCTCAGGAGCAATGTAGCCCAGCGTACCTGCCAAGACCGATGTTTGGGGGTCAGTACCATGGTCGACTAACTTGGCCAGGCCGAAATCTCCTAATCTGCCATTCATTTCACCGTCTATCAGGACATTGCTGGCTTTGATATCCCGGTGTATGACCACTTGTGCCCATTGCTGGTGCAAATAGAAGAGCGCCGCTGCCACGTCTTTCAGGATCTTGTATCGCATTCCCCAATTAAGCGTCGATTTCGGTTGCCCGTACAAATACTTGTCTAGGCTTCCATTGGGCATGTAATCATAGACTAGGAACAGCTCTAGCTTGTGCCTGCAATAACCGAGGAGCCTGACGAGGTTTGGGTGCCGAAGGCGGCCAATGGTGGCGATTTCTGCGACGAATTCTCTCATCCCTTGGTTGGAATCATGTGCGACCCTCTTCACTGCGATCTGCATGTTCGATGCCAGCAACAGTCCTCTGTACACTCGGCCGAACCCTCCTTTCCCAAGAAGCTCTCTGTCCTTGAAGCCCTTTGTGGCGGCAAAGAGTTCCTTGTAGGTGAACTTATGCGGTCCATACTGGACTTCCCAATCTTCCAACACTTCCCTAGACCTCCTCTTCCTTGAAACCAAAATCGCACCGAAAATTAAAACTAGGACAAAAGTAGCCGCCGATAGGGACAGGACTATTGCTAAGATCTTCTTTATATTTCTGTATCCTCCATTTCCTTCAGCACCTTTAGGAAGTTTAGGAAGCCGAGATGCTTGGATGTCTTCAGCTTCGCCGTTCGTTTTGAAGTTCCAGGCCAATATGTAATGAGACGTTGAAGATGTTTCCGTGAATGATGAGAAGCCGACATACATGTACTCATACATGTAAGAAGAAAGATCTTGAATCAAGGTCAAAAGGGGGACGCTAGGTCTCGGCGTACTAACCGGATACAAGGTGAGCCTGACTCGGTTGTCGGTGCTGTTGTATTCCACCCAAATCTGGATTGGGTCTCCTTTTTTGAGCACTAGATCCGGGGAACTCCCATATTGACTGTTAGCAACGATCCGGTTGAGTTCAAGTACGATCATGTCGTTCGAACTGTTCCCATCATTGGAATTGTTCAGCGACCAGGCACCGTTGCTTGGCGAGATTCCAGGAGTCCCCTTAGAGGGCGAAATGATGAAAGAAAATCGGCTCCCATCCGAAAGGTCCGCCGAAGGAACAGCAAAGACAAAAGTCGTAGAGAAAGAGAAGACATTACCAGCTGAGGAATTCTTGAACTGGAGAGGACTGCTGTAATACACGTAGCCCGTGTCTTGTGCCGTTGAGTTCGTGATGACAATTACACCATTGGAATCTACCTCTTGAACACCTTCGAGTTGTAATAGCCCATAGAAGCTGAAATTAGACTGAATGGCGTCTGAACGTGCCACCTTTAGAAGCAAGAACACCATGAAAATCAAGCACGACATGGCTAGAGGCGGAGTCCTGACTCTAGGAAGAACTCGATTGCTCGACTGGCCAAGGATTAGCCTAGTCTCTTAACCTCGAAATATCAACTTGAAACAGGTAAGTGTGAAAGAAACACCTGTAAATTTCCTAGATTTCAACTGCCATTGTCCTCTGCAATTGATAAACAAATATTGTTCGTATGACAAAAAATGTTCAACTCAGAACATTGCAGTCAGCTCAGTGACAGGTTTCTTACATTAGAAAACAGGATATTGTTCAAATCTGACCTGCATCTTTGCCTTTTAAAATCAGGTTCCTTTCCGGGGCATTGCACACCAGGGGATGATGCTTTATGTAGGCGACCAATACGACGAGACAAGAACAATGACTTTTACACGTTGCCCGATCCTATGACGATTATAAAAGAGTACATTAGCTGGTACAAAAGGTCATTATACCTCGGATAAACAAAAATTGATTTCTTAGACCATCTAATATATGTACTTTGGTGGGCTTCCAGAAGAAATACAGAGTTTATAAATCATTCTTTTAACTCCATTCCAAATGCCTCGTGGATTATTATTGCAGGTTTGACCAAAGGAAGAAGAACGTGGATTTGATTCCTAAGCACCTAGAGAGAGAGAGAGACTTCAGGATATGACCTTTTGATTTGTCAACTTTATAAAATCGGCTAAATGGCTACGTGCTTGGCCCTCCGATTCCCGAAGTGACAAGTTCGAATCCTACCATCACCAATCCCTCGATGCCATTGCCACCCCAAGAGTCACTGATCTATACGACATGAGAATCGATCGGTTGTCAAATAGTATGACACACCCGAACAATTTAAAGGAAAATGCAGCCTTCATGTATCCACGGGCCTTAAGATCAAAGAATAAACTCAGGCAGTTTTTGATAACTGTATCTAGTTCTAGAACAAATTTTGAAATCTATGAATGCACTTTTCTGCGACCTAGCAATATGATTTGTCTTATGATGAACCCCAATAACCTACTCATGGATTTTGATAAGATGACATGTCTGATCATCCGAATACTTTTATTTTTTTGGGCAAATTTTGCCCAACTGGGCTTGACTCGAAGGTTATTAACATTCAGCCAAACATGGTAACGTTGAACCAACCACCTAGACACATGAAATTAAACAAAAGAGGAAAATGTGCCTCAAAAGTCTTAAAATTAGTTATAAAAGTACAATATGAGTCTTAAATTTTTTTAAATAATACAATAAAAGTATTATAATCTTTAAAATTGATGGAAAGAAAATGATGGCACGGCCTTATTTACTAATTTCTCTGTCCCACGTGGCTGTTTGCTCATCTGAGTTGTCTCTACCCCCTTAATCCTTCAAAATCTTGTAATTAATTACCACGCCAAGTTGGACATCCACCTTATCTTCATCGTGCGAGCTCTGACTGCAGAGAGAGAATCAATTTTTGGAGGAAAAAATCAAGGGAATTGGAGGGACAAAACCAACAACAAGATCAAGGTAAAAATTTTCTTTGGACGTTAGCTTTGAAGTTGGACCACCCTGTGAATGCGTAGGTGGAAGGGTTGCTCTTGTCGAAATAGACTTACGAAAGGGGGATCTTTGTTAGTCAAAGTAATATTCCATTCATTTCCACATAAATGAAGAGAAAAATATTGCAATCCAACTACAAATCCGAGACAAATCGCACGCAACAAACAAACTCCAAATAATAAGATGAATCTCATAAGATTAGGGATTATACGTTCAAAAAGAAAATCTATGACTTTTTTAAACAAAATCAGTGACTGATTACTGAATCTGTCTTCAGTAATAAGCACACATCGAGATTTTTAACTATTATTACAATTTTCCCTTTCAACGATGTAGGCCTAGGTTCAGCATCCCCGCCACCAACACCAATACCGTTCAAAATAACAAGATTAAAATAAACACAAATCTAACACTTTAGGGGGCAAAACATTCGCGTAGATCCTTCGATTTCCTTTGAAACTAGATTTGTACACCAATTAAATCCAACATAAGCAAAATCCCGAAATCATATATGCTAAAATCCCCAAATCTGGACTAGATTGGGTTAGAAACCTGTCCAAAATGAAAGAGAGAAACTTCTAGATTTAGATTAGATTAGAAGAGAAAAGCTCCTCTAAACTTAAGGAAAGCAAGAAAAAAGAAAACCTAATTAATCAAAGAAAAAGAAAAAGGGAGGGAGAGATCTAACTCAAACACTCATCTCCGTGGAAGTTCAAGATGACACTTGTATGAAGATGAAAGTGCAAGTAGAGAACCCTAGGGAGGAAAGAAGCATTTCACTACTTACCAATCTTATGAAAGTGTTCACTCTTGCAAATAACTAAAACTATTGTGGCAGAGGTTGGTGCAGCCAACTCTATTGCAAAATTTATGGAAGTAGTAGTACTCTCGGAGATGGAAGTAGTACGTCATTATTTTGGGGAAATTGTCCAATTAGTGTTAAAACTATTGTATGAATATTAATTTAGTCTTAAATTTTTTTATTTATCAATTTAGTCATAAATTTTTAAGTAAAATTTTACTGTACTCCTTCCAAACAACATTTGCTAGAAATCACTGATATAACGATGTACCATATAGAACTACCAACGACACAACAACTAGACCGCTATGTTAATGAGTTTCAGTGAAAATTCATTGGAAGAATTATATTGAAATTTTATATAAAAGTTTATGACTAGATTGAAAAGGCTGGAAAGATTATAATTGAATTGGCATCCCGTATAACGAATCTAGGATTGATGATGTAATTCTCTGTCAATTTGGATGGAGCTAAAAAAAGAACTTAATTGTATCAATTTTGTAACTTTAAGGGCTTTTATTTGAATTATGGGATTTGATTGCACTTTCACAACATGGTGCAAGACTTTTGATGGGAGAATAGCCAAAAAAGTCCCAAACCTATTATATTATACTAATTCAATCATAAAATTTTTGCAATTGTGCTAATTTAGTTCACTTGGTAAAATTTGGCTAGCCAATACTAATGTGGCCACTAGCCAGTGTTAATAGTTCGGTGAGCAATTTTTTTAATTTTTTTTCTAATATTTTAATAATTTTTTCCTTTTTTCCTTTTCTTTTTCTTTTCTTTTTCTCTTTTCTTCCTCCCTGGCTTTTTCTCCACATAGTGGCCGACGAGGCTAGCTGACCACTGGGTGAGGGCTATGAAGCCCTTGCCGGTGCTAGCAAGGGTTGCAGCCTTGCTTACTCTCATTGGCGACCTCGCCCAAATCTAAGTGAAACCCGGGGGCCGTAGGCAAGGCCACTTTGCCCAATTTGAAGGAGGCTAGCCTTGCCATAGTCGGGTCGCAGTGAAGGCAGCCTTGCTTGCGGTTGGCGAGGCCACGGTGACCTTTGCCTAGGCCTATTATGGTCTTGCTAGCAACAGGTGAGGCCGCCTTTGCTTGCAACCCAGCCATGGCGAGGTTGGCCTTGCCTAAATCTAGGCGAAGTCTCCTCACTCACGGCCCCTAGGTCTCGCCCAAACCTATGCGAGGTCGCTGACGAGGGTGGGTGAGGGCCGCGACATGCGTCAACGGCTACCGAGGATTTCATGGCCCTCACCTTGTGGCCGACATCGGCCACTGCGTGGAGAAGAAGCTAAGGAGGGAGAAGAGGAAAAAAAGAAAAAAAAAAGGAAAAGGAAAAAAATTATTTAAAAATTCAAAAATAAAAATAAAATTCTTGCTAGACAATTAGTGTCAACTGATGGCCAAGTCAATATTGGCCGGCCAAATTTCATCAAATTGACTAAATTGGCACAATTGCAAAAGATTTATGATTGAATTGAAAAAAAAAAGGTTTAAGATTGAATTGATACAATTATAATAGATTTATGACTTTTTGAGTAATTTTCCTGACTTTTTATTCACTCAGCTCCCAAAAAAATTAAAAACATAAGGAAATTTCCTCAACCGAGGCCTTAATTAAAGGAGCCGATGAAGAAAATGGAGATTTCTTTTGTAGGTGCTGATGAAACAAAAAACATAGCAGCAGTCAACTGAACCTACGCAACCAACCATTTCATGATATTTGCTTACTAATACACAAGTGTTGAGTAAGAATCATGTCTTAGGTCCAGCAAGCCCAATCATGCACACTTACATACGAGTTTTTTATCCATCAGATCGAGCCGGGCCTACGTTTAAAAATAAAAAAGAAATTCCAAATGCCCAAGCATGCTGAAATGACAGAAATTAAAAATGTCAAAATACCTTGACACTGTGTAGATGAATTAGAAAGATGAGCCACATTATATACCATAGAGAAAAAAAATTTGCAATGCAGAAAAAGTTGATTAGTGTATGAAGCATGTAGCATGCATATTTATTCGAATGGAATGAGGATTATAGCTAGGTCTCACTATTTCTTGATGGGTCATCCAATTCATAAATTAGAACGAGTTTGGATAATAAAGTATAATTTTTTAGGCTTTGGTTTCATTTGAGCGACTATGCTAATGGCATTGCACGATTTCCTTATGCACAGGAATTGGGATCGCTCAAAATTGCGTGTTTCATAGGCTAGTTTCTATAAAATATCCGTGAGATCTCATTTATCTAATCGGCGTTGGATGAAAGTGTGGTTTAATTTGAATGTTGCAACACCCCTCCCATGCAAGCTGGGATGTTGCTTGAAATTGCACTATAAAAATTGTTAATTGGGGAGGAAAATAAGAGACTAAAAAGGATTAGATAAGATTTACTGCTGTTATAATATGTAAAATTTTATGTGACCACTATCAATTGATTTAAAAATTCAAGTAGAAAACAACAGGACATACACTTTAAAATCTTTCCTATGGTTGTGCATTTAGTTTTAATGTCGTATCAGAGTATAAAGATTGGCAATTTGTAAATTAAAGGATGCATTTTTTTTAAGGAAAAGTAATAATTTGGAAAATATTTTTCTAAAAATGGTTATTAATATTATTTGGAAAAATTACTCAAAAAATAATAAAAGAATATAAATAATCATTCTGAGGAAAATATTTCTAAATCGTTATTTTTCCATGAAACAAATAATGCACCTTAAGCCAATAGATTATCATAGGTACCCTCCTAAGAAGAACTTTCATTTATTTAACCTTCGACCCCGTGCACCTATTCTTTATCATAGTTAATAATTAGATATACTAAATGTTGTTAATATATGAAAACTATTTTAAAAAAATATTTTATTGTACCCAGCATAAATATTTAATTGAGATACTAATTCTATGACATCACTCATTCTCTCAGCCTTTCGTAGGCCTAGTGTTGTCGGATATTGCAATGACTTCTTCGTCTTCCTTCACGTTTAGCTCAATTCCTCGCACCTTTTTTCATCGATCAATTGCCTTTTTCTTCCTTATACCTCTTGAGTTTATACATATTTTCTCAATCGTGCTCGACTTTTTTGCGTATCATGATGCTTTCGATATCCTGCCAACTTTCAGGTGACAGACGAGTGTAGATTTAGAGTTATAATCCGTATATGACTTTATATATTAGCAATGACAATTACGAAACCCGATCAACGATACAAGCATAAGTAAATTGGATGGGGCATGTAAAAATAATGGTATGATGTCGAGCCTAACAACCATCGTTCCAATGGGCACTTCTATAGTGCCCCGAGTGCACCGTATAACATCACTACTTTTCATAGTAAATAAGTACAAAAGACATCCTAGATCGAGTATGATCGAGGTTAAAAAGAGAACCATAAAGGAACAAGTTATACAGTACATTATTACACCTTAGAAATCCCCTTGTCCCACCTAATCTTGATATATAAATTGGGACCAACAAAATGAAGCAAAACTATCTGAAAAGTCTTAAACTTATTACATTTATGTCAAATTATTAACATTTCAATTATGCTAATTGAATCATAAATTTTTTCACATTTTATCAATTGAGTCTATCCGGTCAATTTTGACTGAAAATCGCTGATATTATCCCTATTATTCTATGTGGTATGATCAGCACTAGCATAAACAAATTTTTTGTAATTTTTTATAATTTTTTATTTTTATTAGTTTTAATATTTTTCTTTTTTGTCTTTTTTTATTTTATTTTAAAGGGTCGATGCCCTTGTCGACCTTAGGTGAGGAGTCGCCAGTCATCACAGTCCACAGCAAGGGGTCACAAGCCCTCACAATCCATAGCGAGGGCTCATTAGCCCTTATTAGATCCGGCGAGGGTTATGACCCTCGCCCTTGATTGGCATGGGCTTTATGGCCCTTGCCCAAGAGCCAATGAAGGTCGCCAGCCTATAGCAATCACCAGCCCTTTAAACCAAAAAAAAAAAAAAAAATATAGAAAGGAAAAGGGAAAAACAAAAATCAATAGAAAATTTTGAAAAATTTTAAATTTTGTTCACGTCAACGTTAGTTATGCCACGTATGATAGCCAGTGCTAATTAGATTACCACGTTAGCAATTTCTAGCCAAAATTGACATGATAAACTCATTAGCAAAATTTGAAAAGGTTTAGAACCAATTAATCTACCTCGGTCTAAATATCATCATTTTCATGCCGGAACAATTATACAAATGGTTCATAAACTTTGGTTCAGTGTGCAATGTCGATCCTGAATTTTTAAACGATTCATTGTTATTCCTAAACTTTAGCTTAATATGCAATGCCATTCCTGATCTTTTAATCTATTTAATATGGCCCTTGAGTTGTTGGTAAATATTTAGTTTAATTCTTAGACTATATGAAAATATTTAATTTTATCTTTTAGTTCATCCAAGTGGAATTTATTAATTTGGCCTCCAATTTAGTAAGTTTGAATGGTGAACAAAAAATTCGAGTCAAATCATGGACTAAATTGAATAGGTATCAAAAGTTCTAGGACCATATTGAATCAATTTAAAATTTGAGGATGACATTGCACACTAGGTTAAAGTTTAGGGATCTTAATGAATAGATTAAAAGTTCTGGACAATATTACACATTAAATTAAAGTTCATGAACCATTAGTGTTATTTTCCTTATGCATGTGCACCCATGTGATTAGCATCCCTATCGCACTCATTAGGTCTATTCGCTGAAATCACGAGTGCAATTATGCCCCCTCCATTCAGCCTACTTGCGATTATTAGAGAACAACAAGAACTTGGTATTATTAAAAAATTAATTAGGAGAAAAATCAAACGCTTAGGAATTAAATTTAAAAAAAGCTCTCATCCTTGTATCAGATTATCATTAGGATTGTTATCAACTCCGGCAATAGATTAAGCTTCTGAGTTAGAATTATTTGACATTTGTTGACACTTAAATTTTAGCGATTTATTTTAGCATTTATTAACTACATTGGAAAATTAGAGATTAGTTTATGATCTCTTAACAAAAAATTCTTTCATTAAAATTACATTGCATGTAGACATTAGGAGCATTTGCATCACTAGTTTTAAAAAAAAAAAAAAAAGTGGGTCCGGGCCAAGGTTGGGCCTACCCGGCTCCTTTTCCCTTCTTCTTTTTCCCCCCGCATGGGCTTGGCCCATTTTTCTTCTTTCCTTTTTTCTTCCTTTCCCGACCCAGCCGTCCGCTTTCTTCTTGCTTCTTTCTTCTCCACGCGCTGCACCTGCAAGGAAAGAAAAGAGAGCAGCAAGTCAGTCAAAGCAGCAGGTGGCAGCAGTGGAGGTTGACAAGTCAGAGCAGAGAGGCAGCAGCAGCAAAAGCAACAGCAGGAGGGCAGCAACTCAGAGCAGAAGAGCAGAGCAGAAGTCAGTAGCCCCAGGGAGCAAAACAGCTTCTGCAGAGGAGAACTCGAGCGGGGGATAGAGGAGTCCGAGAGAGAGAGAACGGAGGTGGGGGAGGCTGTTTTGGAAAGAGGAAAAAGCAGCAACGGAGAGTTCGAGGGGGAGACGGACCGAGAGACCGAGGGACAAAAAGAAGGGCAGAACTGAGAGAGAGAGGAACGAAGAAATAGAGAAAGGGGGGGCCCAAAAACAAAAAAAAAAACCCAAGAGAGAGCCGAGTGCTGTTCCAAAAAAACCAGATCTGAGAGAGGAGGGAGACGGAGACAGAGAGAACTCGAACAGGAAAAGAAAGAGGAAAGCCGAGTCTTGCAAAAAAAAAAAAAAAAAAAACGAGAAGCTCGGGCACGAGAAAGAGAGCCAAAGAGAAGGGAAACTCAAAGAGGAGTCAAACGTCGCCGGAGTTTGCTCGCTTGTCGCCGTTTACCGCAATATTCTCTCCTAGTAGGCCTTCTCGAACCTTTCTATTCGTTTTGATGAAGTGACGGGCCGGAGCTCGCGCCGACTGGTTCGCGTGAGCCCCGGCCCGTCGTGCCTCCATGAAGGTTTCTCTGTATGCTGTCGTGTTTAGTTAGAAGGCTAGGCCCGGTCTAAGTTTGACTCGAGTCGACAGCCCATTGTTTTATTCACGCACGTCGAATGTTTGATAAAATGCTTCACTGAGGAAGCGAACTTGAATCCTTAAAACCGGTGCTTAGATCTCTGTTATCTATACGATCTGCTCTGATATTGTTGTCTCGATAATTTCATCGGTGTTTTCTTTGATTTTTTGGTGGCACATCTCTCATTTTTCGAACCGGCCTTCGCGCACACCCCTCCCGCCGGAGACACGCCCTTCGCCGGAGAAGCCCGTGGTTAGGGGTCACCTTAGTCGGTCTTTCCCGTTTATCTCGCGAGGTCCTAATGTTGAGTCCGTCGATGATGATGTCTCGGCAAACTAGGTGTGCCCGAAACATAGCTCCGTTGAGGGTAGATTCGATGGAGGGAGAAACGCAGGGAGAGAGGCACGCATGCATGCAGAAAGAGGAAAGAAATCTGCAGGACCAGAAAAAAAATGATAAAAGAAAGCAGAAAAAGACAAAAAAAAAAGGATAAAAAAATCGGAAAATAAAAAAAAATAGAAAAATAGGAAGGTGGGCTTCGTCTTGGGCTTGAGTATGCCGGGCTGGGTTCGTCGTGGGCCGAGATGGCTGGGCCGTGAGACAGAAATTAGAAATGAGCTGTCTTTATTAAAATTTTGTGGGCTTTTACTTTTGTTTCTTTTTCGAGCGGGCTTTGGAGAGAGAGTGCGGCCCAGTCTTTGGCCCAACCCAGACCGACAGGGCCCGGGTCAGTCTAGTAGGGCCGGGTCCTTTGACCCGGTCCGAATTATTTATTAAAAAAAAAAATCTATTAAATTTTTTTTTTTAAAAATTCAGAAAATATAAAAACATTAAAAAAAAATTCAAGGGAAATTCAGAATCTTGAAAATTTATGAAGATTTTCGAAAAAAATATATATTATTTTTATTAAAAAAATCAGAAAATATTAAAATATTGAAAATTCCAAAAAATTTTCAAAAGTCCCAAAAACTCCAAGTCTGTTTTAGAGTTTTCCAAAAGGCTCTAAAATAATTCTTGGACCATTTTCTCTTTTAAAAAAATGTCGAAAAATCATCGGTCTAAAATTGTGCTAAAAAATTGAGCAAGCCCTTACGGCTTTACCTTAGGGTTTTAAGTATCATCGGATATAATTGCCCTTGAATGCGTGCTTATGATGCGATGATTATGATTTGACATTTAGTTTAATTAGAATATATTTTCGTTTGTAATTTATTTAATGCTTTCTTTAAATTGTTGATTGCTATTTTGATGATTGTGCACCCGCATGATCACCTCATATGTTAGTGGTTAATTTTAAAATCAATCCAAACTGCCTGACAAAAGTCCTTTTTGAAATGAACAAGATTAGGTACCGAAAGGACACTAATTGATTAATTAGTGTAATTAAGTCCCCGATCCTAGAATCTCTGGTTACGTAGAAAGTGAGGCCCACTCCTATGCTTCGCTTGGTTTCTAGCCTACCCCAATAGGCTAGTGGCGATTCCTCTTTTGAAGATTTTCATGAACACCCAATGTCGCGCGAGATATGGGCTTGGGAGAGCCCACGTCTAATTAAGGGTCCTAGACCCACTTTTTGGACAATACCTCTAAACCTATTTATTTCGATATTCCTTTCCCCCATTCCGGGACAGAAAAAATAGGTCGCGACAATATTACATCATGGTTTCAATTGAATTTATCCGAGCATATTATCAGTTAATCCATGCACACATGGATACTCATCGTACAATCTTACTCTTCCATTCATTTTGTCGATATCCCTTATGTTGGATAGGAGTTATCAACCCAAGTTGAAGACGCACTCTGCTAATTAATGACATTATACTAGAGAGATGCTAATTTAAAACTAACAATTAGCATCCGCGACACTAAACGTTATAGTTAGGACCATTATTGTATATGGGCACACAATATTCAACCATTACTTCTTCCTAACATTAGATCTAGTTTGGATTGATTCTTGAAAACAAAAGGAGCCATGGCAATCACCTAGACCCGCTTGAATCCACAACTGTATAGACAATTCTACAGGCACTAAATCTCACTTGAATTTGTCATGTATATATATATATACACATGTTATAAAATAAAAAATCCTAGTTGTGCAATTTTCAGTTTTGAGAATACCAATAATGTTTCATGCATGTCGTATCTAAAGTATCCTTGAGTATAGAAATCAACACTCTCATTGCTCTGATCAATTTTGCGTGCAAAAGGAAGTTACATCTTCATTCCAACCAAAATGAAGTTTGAATCTCAAAAGAAACCTAGCCAATCTGGCGAAAAAATGCATACCAATCTCAAATTGTCGGCCATATAAATGGTGCTTATGACTCAAATAATATTTACCGTACAAGATTCCCTATGATAATGCCTCGAAGTTGCTAACACAGTTGGACCCTTCCTACCTTTAAATCAATAAAATCAAATAAAAAATTGTGGAGTCTAACCTCTCGTCATGAAATAAGCAAGATGCATGCATTATGAAGCTTTCGAGCTACAACCTAGAATGGCCTTTTGCAGGTTAGGTGCATGAATTCTCCCAACGTCTTCACCAACTTGGCTTTATTTTCACCTTTACTTGCAATTCAAAAAAACATGTAAAAGGACGGGACAGGATCCTTAGTTTGGTTTGCTCTTGCAAATCTCTTGGTTGCTTTTTCCTACTCTGCAAGAAGAAAATCCTAGTTGCCAGGGCACATCGATGCGACAGAAGAATGTGCGGCCTGAACACTCAATCACGAGGAATGAGACAGAGACAAAAGCGCACCCTGATTTAGAAGAAGAAAGAATCACCGAGAGCAACACAATCCCGAAGAACGTGCCCAAGTTGAGCACTGTGCCGCCCCAGCAATTCTATGCCCGGGAACATTGTCTAGACTTTTTTCGCAAATGACATGCTTTGGTTTTGTATGATTTGACCCGTATCCTCCTTTTGTAGATTTGTATTTTTTGCTTCATGCTAAAAGGGAAAAAAAATCTCTTCTGATGGACGTAAGACTTATCCTATTTTTACAAGATAGTGACTGATTTGAGTTACCAAACTATAACCCTAATTCTACATGTGGTCTGAACTTTTTTAGATGATATGTCAAATTCATATAGATGTGATATCTATTATTTTCTCATGTTTAACTGTTTATATAAAAGAAAGGTGGCTGAAACGTGATATATTTGACGGATCAAATTCTTTAATATGAAATCCAAGTTGAGATTTAGATTTTTCAATATTTCCACCCCCAAAAGAGGTAAATCAATGTCATCACGCTTTGTAGAACAAGTTAGGTTGAGATTTAACTAAGTAACCTCTCACATGTAATTGCTTATATAAAAGAGAAAGGTAATTGAAACGCAATATATTTAACGGATCAAATTCATTGGTATACAAACCAAGTTGAGATTTAGGTTTATCGATGTCTGTGGCCCCTAGAACAAGTAGATCAAAGTCATCATGTTCTATAGAACAAGTTAGGTTGAGATTCAATCAAGCAATCCGAGGGAAATATTTTCCCCACGCTTTGTCTTCTTCAGCCTTTGTTCCTTTTCAAACCCTAGAAAAAAGCATGGAGTCCAGGTGCGTGTGGGGGACGGTTCTGCGCGGAGAAGAGGTGCATTGAATTTTGTCCGAAGAAAAGAGAGGCGCCGATCTCCACTTGCGTCACCATTCATGACGACAAGAATGTAATCTTCTTCAACCAGAAGTCAATTTTTGACATTTGCGAAAAAGCTACACAGAGAGGCAACAATTTCAAATGTGGAAAAAATCATAGTGAGCTGGAGTTAATACTAGCAAAAATCTAAAACAGGTATACTTATATTAAGTTTATCTCAAATTAATTTTAAGTCATCAAAAATCTTAAATTAGCACACTAGTGTTATATTGAAAAAATTACCAAAAAAGTTATAAATTTATTATAATTTTTCCAAATTAGTCCTAAATATTTTTTTGTTAATTCAATCTTAATTCTTTTGTAATTACACTAATTCAGTCCATTCGGCCAAATTTGACCGGTTGGCATAAATGTAGATATTGGCCGGCATCGACCATCCGATGTTGACATGGCAATTTTTTAATGATTTTCTTCGAATTTTTTAATAGATTTTTTATTTTTCCTTTCTTTCTTTCTTTTTCTTCTAGCTTGTAGTTGGACTAGCCAAAGGCTATGGCCAGTGAGGCCTTGCCCTTACTGTCACAATGCTATAGCGAGGTCTCACCCAACGTTGTGATGGCAAGGGCAAGCTCATCTAGCGCTACAACAATGAGGGCGAGCTCACTCGCGACAATGAGGCCTCGCTAGTGGCTAGGGAGGTCAACCTCTCTGGCCAGTCCGATGATCGGCCAAAAGAAGAAGAAGAAGGAAGGAAAAGAAAATTGAAAATTGAAAAAAAATTGAAAAAAAAAATATTATTAAAATATTACCATGTCAGTGTCGACCAGCTCCGGCTTGCCAAATTTGGTTGGATGGACTGAATTGGCTCAATTGCAAAAGATATATGATTGAATTGGCAAAAAAAGAAAACATATTTAAAATTGAATTAGAAAAATTGCAATAGGTTTACAATTGTTTTGGTAATTTTCCCATGTTATATTGATTCCCAAATTCATTTTTCAAATTTCTATGTTCATAATGCATTTACTCCAAACTAATTTTCATGTCATAGAAAACTACAAATTTTAGGGGGGAAATTAGTATATTTTAGCATATTTCCCAATCCAAGATTTTGGTCAGTTTCGGCCAAATGTAGCATTGGTATACCGATTTAGGATTTTCAAAAATAATTTGAGATAAATGTGGCACGATGCACCAATTTGGGTCATAAAAAATTGAGGCCTGAAAGTCTTATGTTTAGAATGAGAGTTTAGATGGATATTAAAAGTCAATCCCAATAGGGTAAGGCCTAAGAGAGGCATCGCAAGGGGATAGAATACATCATACATGCATTTGATTTAAATGTGACACAAGTGTACCAAATTGAAATTTTTTATGGTACTAGCCTTAGATGGAGGAATAGGTGCCCTTTATTATGAAAGCAAAAGCATTGTATAAACACTAGTTAGGGCCTTTTCACTTTCCAAAAAGACCATACCAAGTTTTTAGTACCAATTTTCTCAATAATTAATATTACAAAAAACCCCAAATAAGTACATTTGTGATTAACTTATCCCAAAGTAATAAAAAAGCTCAAACTGATACATCAGTGACAAATTCACTCTCATTAGTTTTCGTTAAATTTTACCATCAAATTACTGAGTTTGAGACATATGATAATTAACCAGTAGACCAATTTAGGGTTTTATCTTCTATTTATCACAGGTTTATTGATTTGCGATTTTCCATGGTATCAATCAAATTTAATGAAAACTACTGAATAATACAAGTTTAGGATTTTTCACAATCAAAACAATTAATATAAAATAAAGGGAAAATGCCACGAAAAATCCTAAACTTTACCCACTGTGACACATTTACCCTAAACTTTTTTTTGTGACACAAAAAACTCCAAATTTTACCATGTGTGACACATTTACCCCAAACTTTGCTCCGTGTGACACATTTACCCTAAACTTTTTTTTTGTGCCATCAAAAATCCTAAACTATGCCACTTGTAACAATTTTATCATGAACTATATTACTTATGATAAATTTACCCCAAAGTTTTTTGGGTTGAAGGGCATTTTCGTCATTTTCTATTTTTCCTTTTTTTATTGAATGGAGGAAGTCAGTGCTGGCGAGGAGCTCGCTGGCGCCAGAGTCAGGCGAGGGCAGCCCAGGCCTGGGCGACCCTCGCTAGCATCAGGCGAGGGCTGCTAGATCCGGCGAAGGGATGTCCTCGTCAGATCTGGCCTGGGCGGCCCTCACCCTCACTTGGGTCGCTCTTGCCGAATATGGTGAGGGCACTTGAGTCGAGCAAGGGTGCCCTCGCCCAATGCTGGCGAGGGCCGCCCAACAACCCTTGCCTGACTTCAGCGCCGGCGAGGATGGCCTCGCCGGCGTCGGCTTCCTCCATTCAATAAAAAAAATAGAAAATGACAAAAATGCCCTTTTAGTAAAAAAAATAGAAAATGACGAGGGCCGCCAGATCTGGTGAAGGGCTGCCCTCGTCGGATCTAGCCTAGCCGGCCCTCGCCCAGCGAGGCTCAGGTGGCCCTCACCCGACGCCGACGAGGGTTGCCCAGGCCTAGGCCGCCCTTGCCCGACGCCGGCAAGGGCCGCCTAGCGACCCTTGTTTGACTTCGGCGGCGGCGAGGATGGCCTCGCCGGCATCAGCTTCCTCCATTCTATAAAAAAAATAGAAAAATAGAAAATGACAAAAATGCCCTTCAGCTCAAAAAACTTTAAGGTAAATTTGTTATAAGTAATATAATTCAGGGTATAATTGTCACAAGTGGCATAGTTTAGGGTTTTTGGTGACACAAAAAAAAAGTTTAGGGTAAATGTGTCACACGGGGTAAAGTTTAGGATTTTTCATGACATTTTACCTAAAATAAATTTATTATAGATGTATCAATTTAAAAATTTTGGTAGTATTAATCCTTTTCCATTAATTTGATCTCCTATCCTATCTTTAGTACTGTTGATCTTTGACTGTACATCGTGGCGGCCAACTTCGCATGAATCTGTGTATTGTACCGCATGGCAACATGCTTTTCTATTGACGCAACATTATGGAACGCGTGGGTACCACGTGGGTTGGTCATATCGCAATACCAGTGGAAAAATATATTATTATGGACGGAAGTCTTAGTATTGTTCCGTTTCTCTATAGTTCAGTCTTGATGGACAATCCATTGGAAGCAGAAATAAATGCATTTATGGTAAGAATAATTATTTTCTCCGATACAGCAAGAAAGGAAATAATCTGAACATAAAAATGTTAAATCTACAAATGCAAAAAAAAGGAGAGTTTATATCATGAAAAATCTCAAATCGATATATTTATTATAAATTTATCCTTTGTTAATATCAAGTTGCTGAGTTTGTTAACACGTGATAGTTAACGGGTATCATAGTTTGGAGTTTTACTATCCATTCATCATGGGCATATCAATTTCAAGGGATTTTTTGTGATATTAATTCAATTTAACGGAAATAAATGAATAATTAATTTGTTAAAATATATAAATTTACAATTTTTTGTAATATAAACTCCAAAAAAATAACATATAAAGGTCATCAATACAAAAAGTCAGCAGAAATTAGGGTTTATATTGATTGGATCTTCTTGGAGCGAGGGTTGACCAGATATTGGATGAGATGTGAGAGTACCTGACCTGACATGGGTTCATCTCCCCTGTGAACGAACCCTTTGCACGACTGTTCTTGGCGTCTTGCGTGAGTTACAGATCGTGATTTCGTCGAATCTCTGAGGCAGAGACAAACAAATGTTCGGATACATTCTTCAAAAGGGATGTCGGGGCGCTTAGAAGTTTGTGTCAATAATGCATCGATACATTTGGAACACCCACGAACATATGCTATTACTTTTAAGGAAAAATTCTAAATAAATATTTGAAATGAATACTGTTTTAAATAAGGGTATGGAGTATCCTCGTTATTTTAAATAAATATATAAAGTAGATATTATTTTAAATAAGAGTCTAAAGTAAATATATCAGTCTCAAATAAAGGCTCAAACTCACCAGTTTTGAAGGATAATTTCGTCTTTTTAAATTTTTTTTCCTTTTTCTTTATGTTTTATATTTTTTTCATAAAAAACAAATAGATGAAGCTAAATTTTTAAAAAGGGGGTAAACAAAGGTGTGGGCGTCGCCCCATCATTAGTGGGGCAGCGGCCCTCAAGCTTAC
Source organism: Corymbia maculata (assembly GCA_014182735.1). Taxonomy (NCBI): domain Eukaryota; kingdom Viridiplantae; phylum Streptophyta; class Magnoliopsida; order Myrtales; family Myrtaceae; genus Corymbia; species Corymbia maculata. The sequence goes on along the minus strand of CM024692.1, from coordinate 13,935,734 downwards.
GTGTTTCCCCAACTTTTTTTTTTTAATTTTTTAATTTTTTAAGTTTAATATAATTAACTTTAAATTTAAATTTTGTTTGAACAAAAATGCTCCTGATCGACTAGAATTTTTTGCCAACTGGCGAGCGGACAAGGCTAAGCTCTTTTTGAAACGACCAAACCAATTTAGGCCTTTCTTTGAAACATTGAGGATACTTTATACCCTTATTTGAAACAAAATCCACTTCAAGTCATTTATTTAAGAAAATAATGACACTTCAGGCTTTTATTTAAAATTTTCCTTATTTTTATCATACTTTACTTGATTATAATGTAAGAGATATCAAGTACAAAATCATTACTCGGCTAAAATGTATTGCTTGAACCTTATTATTTCATGTCACAAACTCATATACAGAGTAACAAATATCTTCATTCTACAGCATCGAACAATGCAACTTATCCTCTCCCAAGTTTAGCATGTATCTTAGATTCTATTTGTTTCACAAAAAATAAATAATTTAGAAAAAAAATTTCCAAAAAATGTTCACTTGTATCTCTTGCTAAAATGAATGAAAGAAAAATGTTTTTATCATTCATAAAAATATTTAGGTATAAATTGTCTACGACAATGAAGATATTTTTCATTAACTGATTATTTCAAATGATACAATCAATTGTCTTTAGGAAAACATTTTCTAAATATTTTATTTTCCGTGAATCAAACGGAGTCGAAAATCATTATTCTAATCAAGATGCAATTTAGTTTAGTGTAATTTAGAACCAATTATTACTTAAGCCAACCATATAACTCTCCGACTAAATTAGAAAAAGGATGGGGATATGGGCAGTTAATCTACTTGTTGGCTGATTTTGATGCCGCATAAGCCAATAACTCATTGGGGAGATCATTAAGGGGAAGTTCAAGTCTGACCCATCAACATATTCAAATAGACCAACTTATTATATAATATAGATCAACATTATATCACATTTTCCGATGTGAGATTTCTTTCATTTAATGCGCACACACGCGTAACTTAACAATATTATTCTGTTTATCTCTCTCTTACTTGAGTACCATGATAAGTATAGTGAGTGCACGCCTATGTACCATAATAAGTATGATGAGTGCCACAGTGAGCTTACTGGAGTTGACAAGGGGAGGTCAAAATTGAGATCAGTCAAAGGTGGAAACAACAAACAGTATAAATCCACGGAACATCGTGCGAAGTTTCGGACAACGATTCTATCGAAAATTCCCAGTGACAATGATTCTTCTGAAAATTCTCCACCCCGCGATTTTTATTGTTTTGGATAAGGCAGATCGTTGTGTCTTCGCTAGAAAAAGAGATGGTGGGAGTCAATCATAGAGGCCACGTTTTTCCTCGAAGTGCATGCATTTATCTTGAAGGTGGTGGTGGAGGGGGGTGGCTAGAAAAGCATTGAGCAGACATCATACGCAATTATAACTAGGGTTTCGTGTCCCTAACAAGAAATATCACGTGGGACACGTTTCGGTGTGAGAAAAGAAACCAACCATAAGTGGAATCAATCGCTTCTTCCCTTTGACCCGTTGAATGCGCTTTGGTGTGGCATTGCGAATGTCTTCCACGCATCTAGATTTTTCGGAGAGGTTAGAATGTGTACCAAATGCAAGCGTCAGTTCATCGGACATGGATGCATTTCTATGGGGAAAAGGACATGACAGCAGATCGAGAAGTCCTCTTTTAGTGGGTGGCAAACTCAATAATTAAAGATATATTTTTATGAATCTGATTAATCCAAGTGAGTGTCATTGGGATTTTTCTATTTGAAGTTGTTTGACTGGAATTGTTCTCACAACGAAATATTTTTCATCGAAAATTGTTCTTCGATTTTATTAAATAGAACAAGGGTTTTGCACTAATTCTAGACAAAACATATCTCATGCAATAAGAAATCGAACTTTTTTTCATCCAAACAACACTATACAATTCCAAACCAAGTAGGAATTTAATCAATAACAAGGTCTAAAAGTTACAGGATCAGTCTCAAACTACATTGGAATTCAATTGATGGCACATATTGAGGAAATTTGTGATGCAATGTTAGAATTCAATCAATGACGAGTTATTGGGATAAAGATGCACGCTAGAATCTAATCAACGACACTAATCTAAAAGCTATAATCAAGAAAATTTAAAGTACAATATAGGAGAAGTGAAGATAACTAAAAGATAACATTTTGTTTAGATAGCTGGTGGTATTTAAAGTGAAGGTGTGGTAACTACTCACTGACTATGCCCAGCAGTTGTGTTTTCCGAGCAACTTCCATTGGCTTTGCCCACACTCCTTTATTCTCGCAAACTTCACTTGCCTATGTTTTGCATAACTGTCTTTATTGTGTGTTGATGGTTCTGTAGTTATTGACGACCGTTCCATGACTAGGTCTCTAATTGACAACTACTCCATCCACAGCATGCATTTTCGATGCCAACCATTTTGGTGATTTGAATAATATTCAAAATACTTCCAAGAGGAAGTTGCCGCCAAAGCTCATATAAGAAGCCACCATCCGTCCATCATCGTATTTCAACTACTGAACACATGGTATTAAAGAGTATTGTCATTGATCGCTGTGTGTTAGCTCTTGTAATTGTCAATGACTTAATATGTATAAGATGATGCTCATGTGTCATGCACATGACTGCCCCTTACCCGTGCTCATATGTTACATATTTTTCATTCTCATTTCAAGCACGTGTGTATTGATGATGAAGTCAACTTTGGCTGTCTAAAGAAGTATGTATGATGACAACTGAAATTTGTTTGTGAACTAATTTTTTCTCGATGACTAGAGGGTTGTCTATCATGACTCCAGGCAAAAATGGAGGAAATGTGGTATGATATCTAGCTTTTTTGAAATTCTTATGGGGGCAAAATTGGAAAAAAATATTTAAGACTTAAGATGTATTAGTTGGTCATCAAGAAACTACTACCATTTATAGGTTATTTTTACAGACACATCCGACTTTTTTACAATTTCTGAGAAAATATTGTATAGTCGTCTGTAAGTGATCATTATGCTGCTGGACCTTATGTATACAAAAGCCCTGATTTACTAAAACAGCTTAAGCATTTAAAGTTGACATTCACCGATGAAAATATAATGGTCGACGGCTGTGTTTGATCCCCTCTTCCCAACCCTTTTTTTTTTTTTTTTTAATAAAATCGGACGTGGATTTTTTATTTTGAAAAAAAATGCCACGTGGATTTTTTATTTTAAAAAAAACCTTAGGAAGGGACCTTAAATGAAAGTTGTATTGTTTTGGCAATAATTTTTTAGGCCACTTTGACTCAAAGCAAGCATTGGCAAAGCCTAAAACCCATGGCAGTCTCTCCTTACTTTGACTTTGTAGCATTCTTAGAAAGCTCTCTCAGGGGTTAATATGTTTCCTTTTCTTTTAAGGTTGCCCCTCGCTAACATTTTCAAATTCCCATTTTGCCCTCATTTCTACTGTTCATAGTCTCTCTCAACCAAATAGACCCATCATTTGTCACTCTAAATTTTGATCGATATGAGCCTAGAGTCAACAGTCGTCGGGGGATAATTGCCAAGATGTTGACAGCCGCTGACATTTTAGGTCGAGGGGTCTAGGTTTGTGCGATTTGGCTTTGCCGAGATCTGGGTTGCTAAGGTCATGGGACCCTTGATTTGCCTCACCCAGTCGCTAGAGGTTGCATGATCTGAGGCGAGGGCCGCCAAAGTCACATGACTCTTGGCGTGGCTGCCAAGAGGACTTGTGGGCTTCACCTCAAAAATGTCTCAATTGCATGATTGTCCACTTCACCTCATCTGGCCATCCAAGTTCATGTGACCTCGAGCGAGGGCCGCCAAGGTTCACGTGACCCTCAGCGTTGTCTCCTCTAGGTCGCCCAAGGTCAAGCAACCTCAGTGTCACCTGGCCTAAGATTGCACAACCTCGGTGTTGCCTTGCTTGGTCTCTTTGACAACTTCAATTAATTCCGCCAGGTTTGCTGGTTCGATCCCACCCATTCTCCAGTAGTCACCTCCTTTTTCTTTTCTTTTTTACCTTTTTTCTATTTCAAAATTGCTTTGCAAAAAATACTTCCTAAGTGAATAAACCCAACGGTATTTGCTTTGGGCAAATATATCTTGAGTCAAAGATGTTAGAGGAAATAATTTTATGTTTCCCAAACGTACTCTACGTGCTCTTTGGGCAGGACCAAAGTGGAAAAATGCACCAGCTATGCGAGAGATTGGGAACATTGTGTGCATAAATAAGGATGCTGTGGTCGATTTGAAATACCCGATATACGATTCTCGACAAGAGTTAATGCTACATCAAAATTAGAAAGCCCCCCGGTTTCGTTTTTTACTCTCCACTAAATAGTTATTCATTGAATTTCCCATGAAAACTAATATATTTTTTAGATGATTAAATTAAATAGAAACGACACAAAGTTGTATTAAAAAAAAAAGGAGCAAAAGGTTGGTAGAAGGCACTCCAAACAGGCATAAGAGAAAAACGAGTAAAAAACCTCATGAATCTATCGTGGGTTAAAGTACAACATAAGTGTCAAAAGTTGGCAGGAGTAGACACTTAAGTGCCAAAAATTCTAAAAGGTATGCTTAAATGTTGAAATCGGAGAAGAACGGGACATTTAAATACCAACGGCGAGAAATTCCGGTTAAAATACTAACGTGGCATTTTTCAGCAACTTTTTTTTACTAATGTGGCAATTATTTAAAAAAATTATCCCCGTAGTGCTGATGTGGCTAGCTTGTCCCCAAAAAATTGATTCTTAATATAAATACTAACTAAATTAAATTTAAAAAAAAAAAAAAAAGAGAGGGGCCAACATTCAACGAGGGCCTCCATGGCACTCGTTATCACCACCCCACCATCGCCAACGGTCAAGGTCCCCAGCAGTGACCGCAGCCTAACAACCTCGATCGACCCTCGCCCCATCGTCATTAGCCCTTTCCGGCAATGGTTGAGGAGGGGGGGTAATAGCGGTGAGAGCGATAGAGGCCCTTGATGAAGGCTGCCCCCTCTCTTTTTTTAATTTAGTTTTTTTAATTTAAAAATAGATTTTTAGGGTAAAACAAAGTTGTTTTACACATTGATTGCTAAGTAAACAATTCCAACGAGCCACGTGGACCACATTTATTCGTAAAATAAGCCACGTTAAATTTCATACTACTCTCACCAGAATTGACACTTAAGTGTTACGATTTTTTAAAAAAAATAGCACTTTAGTATATCTTTTGGCACTTGTGTTATACTTTAGCTACCTATCATATTGGAAAGGACAAAAAGCTACCAAAAACCCCAAACTATACTTACTATGACATACTTAATCCAAAATATTTTTTTTGTAACACTAAAAACCTTAAACTTGTATTTATTTGACACATTTATCCCAATTTTTTTTGTGACACACAAAAAAATCCCATAATTCTATTCATGTGTACATTTACCCCCAAAAATTTTGTGTCAAATAAAAAATTTAGAATTTTTGGTGCAAAAAAAAAGGTTTGGAGTGGAGTAAATATATCGCAGTCAGTGAAATTTGGAGTTTTTTGTAATTTTGTTCCTATTTAAAAACGTACAACGTACGCAATGTGGCAAGTACTAGTCTTAACCATTTTCCATGAAGGGACAGTTTCCACCATCATGATGAGTCATTTAACCAGCAACGCGGAGAGAGACAGTGTACATGAATTGCCATGAGCAATACTAGGAAGCATCGTGGGTTGCCCGGACAAGAAGCAAACAGCAAAAAGCAAAAGAAGGAAGGAACCAGATCGTTGGTTTCCAAAAAGGATGGCGGAAAAAGAAAAGAAGATGTGGGTCAGGCTGAATTTTGCATCTCATCCATGTTCAGTGAGTCGGACACGGATCGATGACGTGCATTGAACATATGGGAGGTCGGCCTGTGGTTGGTGGATGTGCATGGGATCTGCTCGTTTTCTCGTCCTGAATCTGTGGCAGATCTATCCGGTTGAGAAAAAAGGATGGATCATTCGATATGGCAGTTGCCTAAATCCCTTAAAAGTCATGTGAAACGACCGCGTAACATATATTATTGACGCACGCTACACGGCTTTATTACATGTGACTTGAGGTCTGGTAAAACCTAAAACGGGTGACGGTGAGGAAGATCTTTATTCTCTACTTTTCTCCCAAAAATTCTTAGATACAATGCATCTAGATAACAAGAAGAAAACAAAAAGAGTATTGACTAGAAGTGTTACATTCATTGTGAGATTTTGTCGGACTACTATCAAATATTTTTAAATTAAATAAAAGCGTGGTTTAATAGGAAATTATTTTAAAAAGCGAACATCAATCATTATATAGTGAACGTAGTAGATAGCAAGTCCCTCAAACTTTTATTTCAAAATCTAAGTTTAATTAAACCTTTTTTTTTATCCTTGAAACTTCATAGAACTTTGCTCTTGTCAAGATCTTAACTAGGGATTCAATAACTTGAATCAAGCCAAGCTTATACTTTATTGATCTTGAGCTAGAGTTATCTTAAGCATACTCGGGGTCAAAACTCGATTCAAACTCAATTGAATAAAATGAATTTTTGTGTTAAAATTATTTCTTGAGTTTGAGCTTGTATATAAGAATCCAATCTGACCCAATTTGTGAACCCTCGGATGCCGCGTCCCCAAAGGAAAAGTCTCAATTGGACTCTTAATTGCCGACTTGTTGGCACTGAGTGCAAGTAAGGAAAAGCCAAAGAGGAGAGTAAACCAAATTGACTTCCAATTTGTTTTATTGGTCAAGCTCATTATCAAGTAATTTCGTTGAAGGCTGCGACCTCCGTACATGTGTTTAACAAAAATGTGAAAATTTTAACACGATTATGACGAATGGTATGAAAATGAGTTCTTCGTTTATTACGGACGATAATGTTCATGGCCAAAAAAGTAAGGTTGTCGAAATGCCGGATGGCAATTGAGGATTGCGAGGAAGATAAAAGATGCAAAAAAATTTAAAGGTCCTCGAAGAGTAGATTTAAAGAAAAAAGAAAAGATGAAAGTAGATGTGCATACCCTCAAAGTGAAAAAGTTGAATCTCCGCGTTGGCATACACATCTTTAGTGGGGAACCCTAGTGGTGGGGTCCCGAGCAAGATTTCCTCCAGGTATAGTCGATGGTCGACGTTGGGACCTGTCAGGCTCGGCGACGGCTATGAGCACTCGTAAAGTTTTATCAGCCCAGATCTTGGATACCCAAAAAAAAAAAAAAAAAAAAGTACATGTGCATAAGAACAAGTGACCTGTTGTCGACCGATTAGGCTTCACAAAGTTTTTTTTTTTTTGAAGGCTTCACAAAGATTACAATGTGTGCTTTATATCCCACCATGAACAATTATTTATAAACATATATGGATACAAATAACTTCCTAGCACTATTGGCATTTATTGATAAGTAATCACCCTTTCCTAGATTCCGACACCATTTTTTACGACGTACGGACCTCTGGAATGCTAAAACTTGGCACGGAGGACACTTAAGTAACAAAAGTTATAAAGTGTACACTTAGGGCCTGCATGATAACGCTCCCGGGAATATTTATTTATGTTCTTTTGTTCCCGGGAACAGATTTTTTGTTCTCGGAAACAAAAACGCATTTGGTAAATTTTTTATTCCCGGGAACAAATTTGTTGGAGTAGAAATCAGAAACAAGAAAACATCGTTTCTTGTTCCCGAGAACAATTTCAAGAAACGTTTTTTTTTTCTTTTTTCTTTCTCTTTTCTTTTCTTTTCTTTTTTCTTCTTCCTCTTCCTCTTCCTTCTCCCACCCCTCAGCCGCCCCATTGCCACCCCATTGCCACCGCCGGGCGAGGTTCGGCGAGCTCGTCGACGCCTTGCCAGGCCAGGGCGAGGTCTGGCAAGCTCGCCGGAGCCTCGCCTAGGCGACGCTCGGCCATCGGCGAGGCTCGGCCTTGCGGATCTGGGTGAGGCCAAGCCTCGCCTAGGCGACGCCAGGCCGAGCGAGGCTCTAGCGAGCTTGTCAAAGCCTCACCGATGGCGGCCAACAAGGAGGAAAAAAAAAGGAAAAAGGAAAAAGAATAAAGAAAATTAAAAGAATAAAAAAATTGAAAATTTTTACCAAACGCATTTCTGTTCCCGGAACAAAAAAAATTTTCAGTTGCCAAACGCCTTCAAATACTCAGAAACTGTTCCCGGGAACAAAAACAAAAAAATAATATTTCAGAGTAGAAATTGTTTTCGAGAACAGAAACGTTGCCATGCAGACCTTTAAGTGCTAAAATCGGAGGAAAAAAAGATAAGTTAAGTGACAATAGCGAAAAAATCCGGCCATACTACCACGTGTCCATTTTCCAGCGATTTTATTTGTTGACGGAGCATTTTTTTTTTCAAAATAAAAACCCATGTGGCAATTTTAAGAAAAAAAATTGTCCAATTCAGACCAGAAAAAAAAAAAAAAATTAAAAATCGATTTTATTTATTTTAAAAAAAAAAAAGGAATGGGAGGGGAGGGTTCGACGGCACTCATCGGATCTTCCCCTTCCTCCTCTTTTTTTTTTTTAAATTAATTAATTTTATAATAATATATTTTAAATTATTTAATATTATTTATTAATATATTTTTAAAATGTCACGTCAAAGTAAAACGACATCGTTTTGGCTGAGTTTTCGCCGACTCAGTTTTCGATGAGTCACGTAAGTAATTTATATTATTAAAATAAGTCACGTCGGATTTCTGACAGTGATTCGATTTTAAAAAAAAAAAGATTTAAGTGTACGCTTTTGTAACTTTTGACACTTAAATGTCTCATCGTGCTAAGTTTTAGCACTTGAATTGTACTTATGCCCATTTTTTACCATTTAAGGGTTATTACCCAAAATAAGTCATGATTGTCAGGTTAATTTCTTTCGAGTTTTCGACTAGAGAAGGATTTCATCATTAACCTCTTTCACTAATCATTCTCTCGTTGAATACGGTCCTCTATCGGGATAGCAAGATGATTTTTCAAAGGATGTTGCGGCGTGATGTGTCCAATCGATTAGGCGGTAGGAAGCTAATCGAGATCATTCTTCTTTTTAATCTCTCTTAAGGAAGACGGTTTTGATAGCGGGGAGGTACTTGGATCGTGAATCATGGAAAGTGCGGAACGCAGACAATCATGCAAAGGCAGCGAAAGGCACGGTGATGACTCGAGGAGAGGTCTCGTATGAGTCAAAGGTGTACTCATTTCTGATCAGAGGATACGTTGCGGTTGTCTGAATCCGGACACAACATCGGGATTTGACGGCGATTTTTCCACCTCCCTCGCTTGGACCGGGGGGACGCTCCATAAGAGCTTCCGCCATCACCTCCCACGTCGAAGCCCATCGCTCCACATTCCTCTCTCTCTCTTTCTGTCTCTCTCTCAAGATAAAGAAGAAGAAGAAGAAGAAGAAGAAGAGAAGAAGAAGAAGAAGAAGAGTTGTGTTCGATGGTTATGCGCGAATGGAGGCCTGACGCGTCGTCGATCGGATGTCGGACCAAGAAGATCATCGAAAAGAAACTGGAGGAGGCTTTGATGGTCAAGTACTTCAGCGCGAGGTCCGTCTTGCTGCTGGCCCTCCTGGCGGTGTCGCTCCTGGTGCTGCCGCTGGTCCTGCCGCCGCTCCCGCCGCCGCCGGCGCTGCTTCTCCTCGTGCCCGTCCTCATCATGTCGGTCCTCATCCTCCTCGCCTTCTCGCCTTCCCACGTGCCCAACGTCATCGTTACTTCCGCCTGATTTCGATCCTCGAGACGATGATCGTGGACCTCTCTTGCACGAGAAAACTATCTGGCGCTTCTCCCGCGCATCATCTCGCGGTTCGCCCGACCAAAACCTTATCAGGGAACTCCTTCTTCGGGAGGGAAAACGGAAGATCGCGCGTCGACGACGAGGATCGCCATGGAAGAAAGTGCGAAAGCTTGCCCGAAGTTGAAAGATCGCGAGATCCAGATAGAGAGACGATCGAGGTTCAAGAAAGTTTTCCTTACATCGCCTCGCTTGAGATTTTCTCTTCAGCGACGGCCACGGTTTTCCAGTTCTGCAGTCCTAGATATCGGTAACGCCGCGGCGGCGGGGGCGGCGATCGATTTATGAAGCGGATGCGCTCGAAAAGCATCCACGATCTCCGGCTTGACGCGGCGTTTCTGTATGATGTATAATGTGTAATGTGTACCATCGATAAGCTTGAATTCATTTTTTTACCCATCTGGGATTCCCTACGCTTTGCGATTTTAGCAGGCGGAAATTCATATCGAATCTCCATACTAACTTCTATCATGAAATACGGCATATAAATTTGCCGAGTGCTTATATTTCCTTCTTTCCCATACCCTGGAGATTGCGAGGAGGCGATGAGAGAGAGAGAGAGAGAGAGAGAGAGAGAGAGAGAGAGATTAAATATAAATGATTTAATAAATCTCCATCTTAGCTTTAAAAAAAAAGAAAAAGAAAATCATTTATATTCCTTGGTTTCGAAGCTGTTTAGGGTTTCGCGTAATCTGTGGGCGTGTCTGCTGGGAAGATCTTTGTCAAAACGGACTAAGCGCCGTGACCAACTCTCCACTTATTTTTTTTTTTTTCAACTTGCCAATATTTACACCCAACATGGTGTGCTTAAGCTGTGTATATGGAGAATATTTGAAGGCATTCTGGACATTATGCTTGACCAATCTTCGTAGATGGGTGCAAATCGGCTCGCCTACATGCATCGAGTGAGACTGGTGGACTTGGCCCCCGAATGTTGTCATGAGTCAAAAGGCTTCGTGATTTATGGCACAAAATAACCAGTTATGCCCAAACCTAACTCTTGAGCACGGAATCGGGTTTGGAGATATTTTAATCCCTATTGTATAAGAAGCAAGCCCGGCAAGAACTTCATTCTCAAGTTTTTGTCTGAAAAAGTACTAAAAAAGTCATAAATATATCATGTATATAACAATTGAGTCATAAATATTTCAATTACACCAATTGAATTATAAACATTTTGACAATTTGCCAATATAGTTCATTTAACCAATTTTGGCTAGAAAATTGCTAATATTGACACCGGTCATCTTACATAGCATGTCTAATGCTAACGTGGACAATTTTTTAATTTTTTTTCAATATTTTTGAGTTTTTATTGCATTTTTCATTTCTTTTCTTTCCTTTCCTTTCTTTTTCCCCCCATCTGCGGGTTGACATCCTCGCTAGCCATTTGCGAGGTCTAGGTGAGGATCTTCGTGCCCTCTGCCTAGAGTTGAAAAAAAAAAAACAAATAAAGAAAAGAAAAGAATGCAAAAGTAGAAAGATATTGAATAATTATAAAATTTGCCTATGTTAGCATTAGTCATGCCACATAGGAATGCTAGCATCTATATCAGTAATTTTCATCCAAAATTAGCTAAATGGATTATATTAGTAAATTGTTAAAAGATTTAAAACTCAATTAGCACAGTTAAAAAGTTAAAAACTAAATTAATTCAAGCGCATTAGATTTAGAACTTTTTTTTTTTTTTTTTTTTGGTAAGGTTTTTTAGATTTAGAACTTTCTTGATACTTTTCTCACTTTTGTCCCAATATTTCATAGAATGTATTGTAGTGATATGATATAACATATGGATAAGGCTCGTAATTTATAATAATCAAGATAATAGTCAATTAATCTTATTAAGTATTTTCCTTTTCAAATCTCTCTCATCTTCGAATTTTATGATTTTCATTTTTTTTAAACTAAACTGTAATTTAAAATAGTCATGATAGTTTTTAACTAATCTAATGAGTATCTCTGTTTCATATAAGAAAAATGCAACAAAGAGAATGCGAAATTACTTTACATTTCTATGTTATGATAAAGATGTTGAGGATATGCATAACCAAAGGGAGATATAGAGATTTTTTATATATGTGCATGATCACGAGAGATATAAAAAGTCAAGGGAAATATCCTAAAAAACTCTAAGAAATAGCCTATATATCTCTAATATTTTGACGTAGAATAAGTCAACTTGAGTTTGGATAAAAGCTTCCAGAAATGACTAGGCAAACGTTGAAGCGGTTCAATGTATTTTTGAAGAGAGAATTGGCTGGTGTTGTTGGTTAGGATGTGTTTGTAATCATTCTGTTCTCGTGAATAATTTTTACCTAGAAAATATATTTTTTTATTTTGTTCCCTAGATGAATTTCTAAGCATTTAAGTGTATTTAGTAACAACTCAAAATTTTTATTTTCAAAATAAAAATCATTTAATACGACCCTTAAATTTTTTTGTGACTTATAATTTCTTTTAAATTTTAATAATTTTAATATATTTTTCTCTTTTAATTTTTTATAATTTTATTAAAAATTTAATTAATTATCGTATTTTTAAATTTTATTAAATAAATTTATCATATTTTTAAATATATTTTTATTATGTAATTTATTATATTTTTAATACATTTTATGTTATAATTTTATTAAAATTATTAAAATTATTTTAATAATTTTATTAAATGGTTTTATTATATTTTGTAGTGTAATTTTATTATGTAATTTTATTAAGTTTTTTAAATTTTATTTTAATTATTTAATAATTTTATTATATTTTTGCGATTGGCTAGAGGAAGAAGAAGAGAAAATGAAAGAAAAAGGAAAGAAAGAAAAAAAAGAGAAAAAACAATATGGTTTGACTTGATTCTGGAGTTATTCATGAAAACAAAGAAGTAATTTTTTTTACCAGGAACAAATTTGCTATGGGGAACAAAAAAGTTACCAAACAAATTTCTATTCTTTTTTTTCTTTTTATTTTAGAGAACTAAAGAATAAAATCATGTACAGTTTGGTACGTTATGAAATAGGTACTTACATGATTGTTGTGTATCATGGTGCCTACTATGCATGCTACACGATAGGAGGCAATTATTATGGCAAAAGACTACTAGGAGGTCGGCACTTACATGATTGTTGTGTATCATGGTGCCTACTATGTAGGGTACACGATATGAGGCGATAGTTATGGCAAAAGACTACCATAGTGAAGGAGGTTGTCATCGTGACAATAGCTATCATTATGATAGGAGGGTATCGTGGCTCCTATATAGGTTGCGTGACAACAAAAACAGCTAACATGGTTATCGAATGTGATGGACATGTTGACCATTAATGTTGAGAGAGGGATATTAGTAATTATTGAGAAAAAAAAAAAAAAAAAAAAGGACACAAGATAAGAGGTGTGCTTCAAGTACGCACCAGTGCTTCTCTAGATAATCCAACTCTGATGCCAAGATAAAAACAATGTAGAAATGAGAAATGTGTAATTTCCCTAAAGAGTGCATGAGATGACTATATAGGTGACATATCTATCGAGGATATACACAATCTAATAGAGATATGGAGTATCTCCTAAATAGGGGTTAGGACACTAGGAGTGCTATAACTTTCGTACAACGCTCACTTTGGTGCCAAAACATTTTTTTCGCTCACTTGAGTGCCACATCGGAGTAAAATCGTTCAGTTAAGTGCCATTTTTGGCCAAAAATTGTTCAGTTAAGTGCCAAAATGCATACGTGAAATTTTTTAATGATTTTTCTTTTCTTTTTTTAATAAATTTCGACGCCGACGTAGACTTTTCAGGCAAAACGACGCCGTTTCTACTCTTTTTTTAAAAAAAAAAATTTTTTTTTTTTTTTTTTTTTAGGGCCGGCGAGGCCACCGGTGACCTTCATCAGCCTTAAAGAAAAAAAACAAAAAAATCAAAAAAAAATCAAAAAAATTAATAAATATATTAAAATATTGTTAACCGGCGCCACGTCAGCTTTTCCGGTGGCTAAGTCAGCTTTTCCGGCGGCCACATCAGCTTTTCTAGCGGTCACGTCAGAATTAGCACTCAAGTGAACGTTTTTTAAAACTTGTAGCACTCAAGTGAGCGAAAAAAAAATGTTGGCACCAAAGTGAGTGCCGTACGAAAGTTATGGCACTCCTAGTGTACTTATCCCCTCCTAAATATATGCACCATCACAAAAGATATGAAAAATCAAGGGAAATATTTTAGATATGGCTAACAATTTCAAAAGTAGATTTAAATCCTCTCATCTTGCAAACATTTTATTTATATTCTAACTCATTTACAATTTTTAAAGATTCATCTCTCTCCAAATACATTTGACCTTCTTTGGCACATTGCATAAGTGCGTGACTTTTCGGCTGGTAATATATACCACCCACCTGGGTGGCGTTATTGGTTCGCGCTTTCTTCCTTTTGCAAAATGTCGAGAATTTGAATCCCAATTTCATCATAGGGTGACTTACCTGGTTGCATGTGTATGGTGACTAGTACTTGCGGTTCCTAAGGTTTACTCTCCTAGTTGTCGACGGGGTATGGAATTCCCTAGGTCATAAAAAAAAAAAAAACAATACTAATCTCATATATATATATACATATATGAGATCAATAACTTAGTTTATCAATGGGAAAAAAAAAAAAAAAATGCAACCTCCGTGAGTCTTTGCTACCTACAAATCAATAGCATTGCCCCAACATGTACGCCAACAAGAATACATGTGTTATTTAATATAATTCTTTGATTTGAAGAAGTTTGATAACTTTTATGCTAGAGTTTAGCTGACAAACAAGAGTATAGTTTTTCTTTTGTTGGCCAGAACGATGTAGAATAGACCTTTGTGAAGCAATATCAATGGATTTATAGTTTAGTTGGGGACCATACGCATTCTTCCATGGTATGACAGAGGATCTACACTGCGTGGCATTCGCATATCGTGTCGTGTACTCGTGTCATTGTAGGTTTGTGCACAAATATTCCAACATGATGGCAAGGTTTTGTGTTCCTTTAAAATGGAGTTAGGGTAAACATGTCAAGTTTCAAGTTAAGTCATATCGTATCCCATTGAGTTCGCATTTCTCTCACTAAATTCATGTTTTGCAAGTCGCCTTCTTGTGTTGCAATAGAAATCGCCCCTCTCATGATCAAACTCGAGATTTCAAGAAAGTTCATCCTGACTCTTGGCATTCAACCCTGCTACAGTTCTTCAAATCTCGTGCTCATTCAAAATGTATCGAGTTTTACCATTTCGATCTGACCATTAAAGTCATCTCCGTTCAATTCCAATCCATATTTGATCTCCTCTTTTCCTTCTTTCATTCTCCCCTCGTTCCGCTTCACAAGATTGACATTCAAAGTTAACCCACCGCGGTAATAATGAAAGCGAATACCAAGTACAGAATTTTGGTCCACAGGCTCGTCGGTGCAGTCAGAGAGAGGGAGAGATGAGAACGCAAATCTACACAGAAATGACGTTACTTTGGTTACATTCAGGTTTTTCTTGCGAAAATGTACGCGGAAAATATGGTTAATTTGGGGGTAAATTCAAAGATTGCTATTGTAAAAGGATGGCGTGGTAACAGGGAGGTACTTCAGTAACGTGAATCATGAATTTCACGGTGGGAAATTGAAGGAAGCGAGGAGAGTTTTGCAATGAATGGAGGCTGGAGGGGAGCCGTTTGGTCAAAGTTTGGACTCGTTTACGATCCAAGGTAATCGATACGTCTTTGCCGTTGTCTGAACCAGGACGCGACTTCCAGGTATCCCGATGGCGTTTTTTCCTCCTTTTGTTTGGACCGGAAACGCCCCCACAAGATCTTCTCTCATCGCCTCCCCGCATTAAAGCCCATCTTCACATTCCTCTCCCCTTCCCCCCCTCTCTGTCTCTCTCTTTCTATCTCTCTTTCTAGTTCTCTGGCACGCATATAAAGAAGGGTTGCGTTCGATGGTTATGTGCGAATGGTGGCGTGACGAGATTGTTGTCATCGGACGTCATCGTCGCTGGACTAAGAAGACAGTGGAGAAGAAACGGGAGGAGGGTTTGATGGTCAAGTTCTTCAGCGCGCGGTCCATCTTTCTCCTGGCCCTCCTGGCGATATCGCTCCTGGTGCTGCCGCTGATCCTGCCGCCGCTCCCCCCGCCCCCGGCCCCGCTGCTCCTCGTGCCCGTCCTCATCATGTCCGTCCTCATCCTCCTCGCCTTGTCGCCCTACCACATGCCCAACGTCATCGTTACTTCCGCCTGATTTTCGATCCTCGCGAGGAGACGGCGATCGGCGGGGGGTGGGGATCGCTCTTGCATGAGAAACAATGCGGCGCTCCCGCGGTGGGCGAGCGGAACGGGGAGATCGCGCGCGTCTCAGATCCAACGAGCGCGCGCGTGCGGACGAGGACGGCAGAGGAAGAAGGGTCTTGTTACATTGTCAGATCGGGAAGATCGCGGAGACCCAAGATAAGACAGGCGATCGGAGGTTCAAGAAACTCCTGTTTACATCGTCTTGCTTCAGATTCTCTCTTCAGTGACGGCGACAGCTTTCGAGTTCCAGAGCCGCAGAGTTGGTAACCTACCGCGTCGGCGTCGGCGGCGGCGTCATCATCAGCGAGGGTCGGCAATTAATGACGCATCCATAATTGCTGGCTCGACGCGGCTTCCCCGTACGATGAATAATGTACATGATCTACAAGCTAGGATTCATACTGCCCCTGTCTGGACTTGTCTTTGATTTTTTCTTCTTTCCATTTTTTTCCCTAAGCTTTGTGATTTTAGCAGGCAGAGATTCCTAATCGATTATTAAACGTTATCTCGTCTCAAAAAAGGCATAGGAAATTGGTCCCCGGTGCTTCTATATATTCCCTTGGTTTTCTTGAGGTTGATTAGGGTTTTTGGGGGGTGATCTGTGGGCTTGTCGGGTACGGGTCTCTGCCATGGGAGATCCTTGCCCATAGGAGCTAAGCTAAGAGCCGGGGACCAACCAAGGTCATGGAAAAAGAGTACTTCCAACTATGCATTAATTTAATCGATTTGTTTATTTTAAGTAATTGCACTAAACAGGGTGCTTAAGCTGTATATCACTGTATCTTTATATTATATGGAGTATAGCTTAAGGTATTTTAAACATTATGCTTGATCAGTATTCATACACGGGCGTGAATCAGTTCCGTCCACGTGTATCGAGTTAGATGGGGGACAAACATTAGCCCTTAGAAGTTACCATTGGTTACAGTTGGATGCTTTGTGATTTTTACCGTGGAGAACGACCTAAATCTTTAGCAAAGTAACCAACATCATTTGCCTGTAATTCAACACGATTACAAGTTGATATTCATTAAAAATGGAACTCGTGAAACACGTGAAATTTTTCGAATTAAAAAGTCATATCATGTTTTACGAATCACCTTCTCGTGTCGTAATAGAAATCGCTGCCCCCATCTCAGGTCCATCCTCGTGATCATACTAAAAAAAAAAAAATTCCAAATTTTTTTTTTGTGTTAAGATTTCTTTTTCCAATTAGACGAAACACTTTTGAGAGGTTTTATCCTTGCTCTGGACATTTAACCACGCTAAAGTCCTTTAAACCTCGTACCCTAAAAAGTAACATCGACTGTCATTGCGATTTAACCATTAAGTCACCTCCATTCACTTTCAATTTAAATGTCTAACCTGTCTCTTCTTTTCCTTCTTTCATTCTCCACTTGTTCCCCCCATACAAGATTTGACATTCGAACCCACCACGGTCATAATTAAAGGCCAACACCAAGTACAAATTCCGGTCACCAAACTATTGTCCGGTGTTGGTCGAGCCATTATCACGAATGACCGGCCGAGCCATTCATTCGGATTGCTTCGGTACGAGAAGCCAATCCCCGAACGGTTCGGGGATAAAGGAGGGCGATCGGCACATCATCACGTCAGGACAAGAGGGGGAGGAAGTCACGTTCCCAGAAATTTCACGGGGGCGTACGAGGGAGCACTCGAAAATGGGGCAGGAAAACTGCCAAAGAAATTGGAGAAGAGGGGTGAAGGTTGACGGAGTCAAAGGATGTGAAGGTGGCGATAGAATGAAGAACGAGCAGCAGCCCTCCATCCCCTTCCTTCCTCCCTCTCGGCGTACGACGGACGAATAGCCGAGAAAAATCGAGGGGCCCTTTTTGACCGATTTGCAAAAACCATCATCATCTCCTCGGCCGACCAACAGAAAGTTGCCAGGACTCGAGGTAAGCAATGGAATTACATTTCACGTGTGGAAAATAAATTGGACGGCATTTCGTTAGGTAAGAAAGTGAGAAGGTTAATTCCAACTGAAGAAATTACCGACAAAGTCTTAACTTTATTGGTCTTACCCCAGTTCAATCTTAAACATTTTATTTGTCTTAATTTAATCTAAGCCTTCTTTACAATTTGCGACGGGGTCTCTTTAGTTAATTTTGATTGAAAGTTACTGACATGTATGCCGACAATATCACGTAAGATGATCAGTATTAATGTGAATAATTTATGCAATTTTTATATTTTTTTGAATTTTTTTATAATCTTTCTTTTTATTGTATTTTTCCTCGTTTTTTTTTCTTCTTTTCTTTTTTTTCCAGTTTAGCTTGCTAGGGCCGCAACTCTCACTAGTGACCTCCAAGGACTTGTAGGCCCTCATCCACTTACCGACACCGACACCAGCCATAATGAGAAAAGAAAAAAGAAAAAGAAAATTAATAATAAGAACTTCAAATTATTATTAATGCAGATCATGCCACATAAGATAGTTAGCATCCACATCAACATTTTTTAGCCAAAATTTCTGAAATAAATATATTAACAAATTGTCAAAAGGTTTAGGACCATATTGAGTAAATTGAAAAGTTTATAACTTGACACAAGTATAATAGAATATGTGTGTGTATGGACATTTTGGTAATTTTCCAATCAAAATTATAATGAAAAATGGAGAATATCAAATCGAAAGAAGTAACTATAGAAATATATATATATATATATAGACAAGGTACTTTTTGGATTCTTTCTTTGAGATAGTAATTTTCGAACCCAATGTTGATGCACTCCAAAATGTTCTTCAACCATGAACTCAAACCCTTAAATTCCAAGTGAAATATAGTATAGTGGAAAAGTAAGAGAAAGTCACAAATATGAATTTGTTATTATATTCTCTACCCTTCTTTGGGTCTATCTAGAGACCCACCAAAGTGAACGGATGTGTTGGTTTTGAAAAGTTGTAACTGCCGAATGTATCTCCATACATTGAATCTCCCCAAAATTTCAAAAATAGAATTTTCTTTGTTACAGCGTACCTTTTGGAACAAAATGGTTCCTTGCACCATTTCGTACAACAAGAACACCATTTCACTTTCGCAACCAATGGAGTCATTGATCTAAGTTTGACCAACCCATTTTTGGATCTTTCTTCTCCTCCTCCTCCTTCTCCAAAGTAATGTGTGTATGAACAAATACAATGAACTATATGAAAACCAACTGGAATAAAAATTATTATTGAATACACCATATATTAAGGATGCATGCTTGTTATGAAACAAATCGAACTGAGACCCAAAAATACCCGAATAGAAAAAATGCAGATATGTTCGGTTTCGGGTTTTATGGTTTTTGGTGTCTTATTTAGAACCACAGTTTTAGGGCACAATCACGCTTGATTTCCTGCTTTAGAAGGAGGAGAAAATCGCTAGAGAGATGAGGAGAGCAGAGCGAAAGAGATTTTCCTCCTTTTTATGAGTCTTTCTTCACCAGGTACGGCCGCCATCACTCTCCCCTCACACCCCCTCCACTGACTCCTCCAGCAGCACCGCCGGCTCCGCCGGGGATTCGGGCTCAGCCTAGACTTGACATTCCAAACCTCTTTCTCAAACTTCTCTTTTCCACTATTCCAAACTCGCTTCCGAATCCAAACTCTCTTTTCGTTGAAATGCGGAACACTCGGATTCGGACCCGACCTGTGTCTTTCTCAGCAGCACCCGCGCGGGCTTCCCCTCTTCTTCGCGTTTCGAGAGCCATGGCTAGGGCTGACGACAGCTGGGAGAGGCTGGTCAGAGCGACATTGAGGAGGGAGCAGCTCGCGAGTGGCTGTCCGAGCCATGAGAGGACCCGAAGTGGCATCGCCGGGGCATAATGTTGCCCGGATTTGTAAGGCCTCTTACCTCTTTGTTGACTGTGCTCTTGAGCTGAGTTTGAAATCGTTCTTTGGTATTGGTTCACTTCTGAGTTTGCTTCTGCTTAGAGACGATGGGTTTGGGAGCGCGGAAAGAGAGCTTCAAGATTTGGAACTGGAATAGTGTTGGGTGTTTGTTAGTGTTTCCGTTCGGTTCAGGTAACCAATCGAGTCATGATACATGATTTTATTACATATTGCCCGAATCTAAAAAGAATTAAACAGAAAATACCAGAAAAATTCGGTTAAATTTAGGCTTTTCATGCCCTTGCTTTATAGTGCTCTATCCAGTCCAACGAACAGAGTAATCCTTGACCAACTAAACTAGGTTCACTAGAATGGATACTTTCACAGCAATAGCTAGTAACATCTTTTAGGGGTGAAAGAAATTGTTAACCATATCTAATATCGATTCAATGAAAGTGTCACTCACAATATCAATTAAAATGATTGTATACTTGTCACTTGAATCTTCAAATAAATTTTCTTTCATTCATAGCTCCCATATATGCACAAGCAAAGTTAGATTTTTGTCATGAAAATTCATCCGATAACATTTTAGGGCCCTAAGATAACATTTCTAGAAGAAAAATAGATTTTTCTATTTTTATTTTTGGATGAGTCTTATAGCCAAAAAACGCGTTTAATAAGGACAGAAAATTTCTATTCTTGGAATAGAAATTCATTTGAAAATAAATAAAATTTCACTTTCTCGAATGGCGGCAGCAATGGGAGGAATAGCGGTCGGCGACCAACGGCGGTGGCGACTAGCAATGGCCGGCAGGCGGGGCTGGTGGTGAGCAGCAAATGGCAAGAAACTTTTTGGGATGAGAAGTAAGAAAGAGAGAAATAATTTCTAATTTCTATTTTAGAAATAGAAAAGTAAAAAAAAATTGTTTATGATTTCTTTTTAAATCTAATTCTGAAATAAAAATCTATTTCAGAAATAAAAAATGAAATTATTTTACCAAACATATTTCTATTCCAAAAACAGGTCTGGAATATAAATATGTTCCAGAAATAAAAATATAATAGTTACCATGCGTAGCTTTACAATATATATAACAAAAATCTAAGTGTGCTTATGCTTTGGGAAAATGTCACATGAAGTGGGTCATTTTATCGAAAAAGTCCTTAAAGTGGATCTCATTTCAAATAAAACCTTGAAATTGTCATCTTAGTATTAAAACACACCCTAACTAGTTCATCGGCTTGCATAGGCAACTAATGTGCAATGCCCGTGCCATTCACGTGTTTATTTTAGAGGCTACATCAAGGGCAATTCTGTCCAAAATGTTCTCATTTTACCCAAATTGAGGCTAGGGTTCTTCTAAGGTTCTTGTTAGGGCAATTTGCACATTAACATCACTAATGTAGCTTTATCATTTCAATCGTGACTATAACTTTGGCTCTATAATCTAATCAAGACATGTTTCATTTAGACTTAAGGGTTAATTTTTTGTGCTTTACTTGTGACATTCTAAATTTTCATTCTATCTATTATGTATATTGTGTTATATAGAAATAAGATTATTTTTTTATAAGGGCATTGATAATTATCACTTGATTCTCTCCATCTCTAACAACCATAATTTGTTAGCCACTCGTCATTAATTTAAATGCCACATTCCTTAGTTTATCACATAGATTCTTACTTGCAAATTATATCATTTCTTTTGAGTTTAGCCCATTATTGCTCTCTAAGCTTGCAAGCCAATAGTTCTCATTCATTGTATCACATCTCCTTCATTTTCATAAGTTTTACCTATAAAATCATATCATGCATGACGTCATCCTTTTGCTTTAATGATTTTTATTCTTGCATCTACTTGGGCAATGCTCTCTCCAATCATTATATTCATTTAGCAACTCAAATTATGTCACTTGTAACCTTTTAATTGGTGGACATCTCTCTCATCTCCACCAAGTGACGTTAACCCCATGTCATCATGGCTTTTACCCTTATTAACTAAACTGTGTTGTTTTTAACTTATGAGAAACACAAGTCAAGGTCTTTTCCATCTCTTTCATCATTGTTTGAATAATTGCAAGACAAATATGATTTCCTCATTTTTGCATTTTACTTAGCCAATGATGCTCCCTCTCTTTCCAATCAAATATCTTCATATTTTCCACCCAAATCATGCCATTTGTCACCTAAATAGTAGCTCACGCACTTTTAAATTGTGACATTCAACTTAGCCTATCAAATTAGGTCATACATCACATCATGCATATAATAGGGTTCTCACTCTCGTTACTTTATATCATAATTATGACCCTGGTTAATTAACATGAGTTGAAGTCATTCTAATTAGTAAAGGAGGAAGAAAATTTTATTTTCCCTTCTCCTCCTTGGAAGGGCAACTTTATCTGCTTATCTTCAAGTGTGATTTCTCTTTTCCTCTCCATAACAACAAGCAAAACTTCCCCTCAAATTCTAATTAAGCTCCAAACTTATTCAACTTCAGATTTTTTTAGCTTTTAATCCCATATTTCAAGCAGTTACAAGGTAAAAGTTCACAAGCCACATTTTCCTTTTATCAAGTTAATTTTTTTTCCTTAAAAATTAAGAATTGTTAATGTTTGTTTTTATCAGTTTTGTAGAGGTGAAAACATGATGATTACTCGGGCATGTCGTGACCTCTCCTCTGGCGAGCCATGAACTTGCGGCACAAAGTGCACGTCGCGTTCTCGTAGCTAAGCCACCAGTTCGGGCAAGCTGTGTGGAAGACATGGTCGCGGCACTTCACTCCCTCCACTTCTTCTCCGACCCCGACCTCGCACAGGCACACTGCGCACGCTTCATGGGTGGTCTGCCATCGTACTGCGCCGTGTCGAGTCCATGGATTATTCCTAGAGCTCCTGCCTCGCCACAACGATGCGAGGGGCCGATTTTCGATATCATTTGACTTATTGTCAACTTCGCTCGTCTTCAAAATGTTTTACTTCATGTCAGTTTCGCAGAGATGACGACATGGTAAGTCCTTGGGTCAGTTTCGTTCTTGTCTGCAATTTGAGGCTTATTCAACCTGGGTATAAATGAGAACATTGCAGACCAAAATAGCCCCCGATGTCACCGCTGTGAGCTGCACGTGCAAGCCAACCGGCGCCAATATGCTAAGGGTGAGTTTTTAGAGTAAGGTTCCATTCGTTTCATAGAAAATAATTTTCAGAAAAACGTTATCTGAATTTTTCGACTTTTGTTACACAGAAAATGAATTGATCAAGGAGAACATTTTCCATGAAAAGAAAAAAGTCTACTAAAATAGGGAAAAATATTTTCCACTTTTCAAATAAGGGAAAAAACACTTTTCTCACTTACTCTCTTATTTCACACCCCTACTAATACCCACTTCTTTTTCTTTATTTTTTTAATTCAATTTTTTTATTAATTTTTTCCTTTTTTCTTTCTTTTGGATCCTTCTTCCTTGCTGGCCACGCGATGGTCAATGACCAGTCAAAGGTGACCTCTGGCAAGCTTGAGCTCTCTCACTGACCTCTTGTAAGCTTAGGCTCGCTGAATTGGTGAGGTCCGAGGCTAACAAGCTCAACACTCGCTCCATCAGCAAATGAGAGCCTTTGGGCTTGCTGAATTGGCAAGGCCCAAGGCTAGCGAGCTTGGCACTCGTTGATCAGGCGAGCCTCGAGCGAGCTCAAGCTCACTGACAAGCAAGCTCGAGCTCGCCTCACCAGAGGTTGCATATGGCCGATCGTTAGCCACCATATGGCCAGTTGTCAACCACCATGTGGTTGGCGATTAGTGAGGAAGAAGAAGAAACAAAATAAAATATAAATATAAATATAAATAATTAAAAATGGATTTTTTTTTAAAATTATAATCATTTTAAAAATAAAAAAGGAATTAAAAATAAATTTTAAAATATAAAATAATAAAAAATTGAAAAAGTGTACTTGGAGGAAAAGATTTCCCTTATGAACAGTGAATAATATTTTGCATTTTATTTTTAATTTTTAGCCAAATATCGAAAAATAATTATATTTTCCTGAAAAAAGACTTATTGGAAAATATATTCCTAAAATGCTATATTTTCCACGAAAGGAATAGAGTCTAAATTAACCATGTTAGGAACTTATTTAAGACAAAATCAACTTGTAGACTTGTTGAGAAAACGACCTTTATTTGAAATTTTCTCTTGTACTTGTGCATATGTTTGCAATATACAAAATAAAAGCTTCAAATGAGGGTAATTAGTGGCATTGACACTGAGATGTAGAACATCATCAAGAAGAAGAAAAATTAATATTGACAATTTATTCTTTAAAATTTAGAGAAATTCGATGGGAATTGACATGTAACCTGACCCACCAACCAGATAGAAAATTTGGGAGCTAGGGCGCATTTAGTTTCGCATAATAAAAAACAAAAAGGAAAAAGCTACTTTTATTTTCCTGCTAAAAGCTAAAATATTATTTAATTTCATAAAACCGTGAAAAAAATTGTGCATGTATTAGTGTAGAATTTGTATATGTCATGAACCTTTCATGTATTCTAATTCAATTAAAAAAAATTTAAAAGTCAATGGGTCGAATCGTCATGCCTCGTTCCCCCAAGCAACAAGTCCTAGGCCTTAAAATTTCTCGGTCTCTTGTGGTTGGATCGGGCCTATAAGAAATTTGAATTGTTAGGACCAGTTATTCCTAACATTAATTAAATTCGTATGTTAAAGCATGAAATATATATAATAACCGTTGATACTTAAAATAAGTTGAATCGACATCTCTCACAAAGAATATGAACTAATTGTTTTGGATCAAGCACGAAAGCAATCCGTGAAACTTTAATATTTTATTGTAATTTCAAAGAATTATGATAACATCACATGTGAAGTTACGTGTCGATATTTGCATCCCGTCAAAGTTTCAAGCATTCGGGATTATTTCAAAAAAAAAATTCAAAGTGGTGAGTGGCGAAATTTTTAAATAAATGGAGGTAAAAAGGAAGAGCCAATTCAGATAGGCCCAAAATCATATAGAACAAAGAAATACGCGGTAACTAAAATAAAATATGCTGCTTTGACGAAAACATAAATCGGCTTTATTTCTATGCATGAATTGGAAAGTATTGATGCATCTAAAGTCCAATGCTTCATTTTGACCCCCCCAAAAAAAAGGTCCAATGCTTCGTTAAATCTAGAAGATTCAAAATATAATGTCTAAGTAAATGATGTCTATCCAAAACTTTACCAAACAATAAGTAATGCAACACGTGCGCTCCTCTTTGAGGCGACGGTCCATGATGATTGCTGACTCTTGGAAATATGTTGGGTCAATTCTTTTACTTTGGTAGATTTTCCATTTTGTACATCTTCTATCCTTTTCTCTTGGTGCTTGTCACTTAATTCTCTTGACCCGAAAGTTTTAAAGGAGAAAAAAAGGCGAATAATGTTCGTTGCCACTTATAACAAATCTATTTAAAAATATAATAATTTTTAAATGGGATTGTAATTCTTTTCATGGCCCTTCGGGGACTCAACAGCTACATACATCATGGTCGTCGTTACGTTAGACCGTCGTATCCTTGCTTTGTCTATTTCGCATTGACAAACTCGATCATCTTTGCTCATTTAAGCCGCCCGGTCAATACGAAACTTGGGAAAATCGAAGATAATAGAGACAGGAAGGCTGCTAATGGGTAGTATAGTAGGTCCCTCTTTCAGGTTGATGAAGACCAAAAGAGAGATTGAAGTTCTTCTTACCCCATAGCTGGGGGCAACTTGCTTTTTGTAATCATTTCAAGAAGTGAAGTTTGATTTGAGTTGGCGTGTCCCTCTGACTGAACATCACTCTTCCTTTGTCTAATTGAAAGAAAAACTTTGGGGAAAACACTTTCCCTTGGCACCCTATAAGAAAGATTCGCAAATGAAAGTTATTTTTCATTTGAATACTAAAAGATTATTTTTGAAAATTCACTTCGACATCAATCAGTAATCATAGTTAATTTTACCGTCCAAACTAGCCTTAAATGGCCCGGCTAGGAGCCAGACCACGGAACTCGGGTCTCCCGTGGTCAAGGCCATGACCTTAGAGGCCGGACAAATGACTCTAGTGCTTTAACTCAAGTCTTCGGCGTTAGACATTGACTTTGATGCTAGGACCCGGATACTCGATATTGGGAACTCCAAACCCCCCAACCCGAATCCCTAGCTCTTGAACTCGGTTCATTAAATGCTAGTTTGGACGCCCAAACTTAGGGTTCCATCGGGATGTTCAAGTCCTTGGAGTTCAAATCTTGTTTGAGCCCTGGTGCTGAGACCTAGTTCCCCAAGTCCTCAACAGTCCCTTTGCTCAAAAAAGCGATCTTTCCTTCCACAAGTTTCCCCATAAAGTAGATTAAAATACAGGAAACTGAGAAACGGGTTTGGTGGACAATAATTGCTTGGAAAATATTTTTCTATAGCGAACGGACGAAGTGCGTGCGACAGATTCACACTCAAGCGCCGATTCTCCCCTCATCCTGTCGAAGAATCTGCTGCTTGGAAAGAGGCTGCCCGTGAAGGGGAAGGCACCATCATGATTGTTACCGTATATAGCCAAGGAAGAACTGAACCAGTCTGCACTGGAACGTGACTTTGAGCTCGATCCTGTCAAAGCCCCACCATGTCTAAAAAACCAGGTGTACCTCTCGACAAGCCGACTACGCAACCATCTCCGTGCGGTTCGCTTCGCCAGAGATATAGTTCAACAGCCATACCGTAATGAATACGCCTCCATCATCGAAAGTTTCATGGCAAGATCACCGAAACCCTAATCGCTGCCTTGTTCGTTTTCTTTCCCAAAGCGGAGGTTGACTTCACGCTTGCGTCTTTGAATTTGCTCCCCACTTTTCAATGCTCCCGCGCCTGCCTAGCAGCGGATGCCCAGCAGCAGATTCAAAAGTGAAGACTTCAACGGTGGGGTGGGATGGGATCGGCGACTCCACACGATCAAATATTTTTATGCACGTTCGTACCCGATTTGGAGACCTTTTCTTGGGTCAGGTTCAAAGGAAGCAACTCGCGCTGCTGCGCTGTGAATTTCCAGCAAGCGAAGCGACTGTGGAGGCGGCGCGGAAGAAAATGAACAGAGACGAATTAAAAAAATGGCGGATCGAAAGCGAGGGATCTGAGTTTTCAACGTACTCCGATTTCCACAGCACGTTATTAAGCATGTCTGTATCGAGCTTAAATGGGTTCGTATCCTAAACGGGTCGATTCATTTATACATATGGTTTGCCGGAATAACCACTTTTTGGTGTAAAAATACGTACATCATCAATGTGTCTTACTTTGATACATGCACGTAACAAATTAGGTATTCGTGTCAATACGACACACGTTTAGATACGTCTATACGTGTTTATGCGTATAAATACATTTTTCATATTTGTATGTTAGAGTTATTGTCAAAGCAAATGGATTTTGCTGCAGAATTATTTTGAAAAGGAAGTTATTTTTAAGGAAAACGATTCCTATGTTTGACTCTACTTTGTAAATAATATAAAAGCTCTATTTTTTTTTTTTGGTGGAATATAATACGAGGACACACGATTCGACGGGAATTACAAAATTGCCATCTCCGCTCCCTCCAGGCACTGGATTTCAACATCAAGTACCGCGCCACCACTCCGCCGCCCTGAAAACCAATGATGACTGAATTTTTGGAATTTTCTTTTTGTCATATTTTGAGGTTTCCTTATGGTCAAGTATCCCATCAAATCCGCCAAGGAACGGGTGTTCAACTCCAATTTATTTATTTTATTTTTAAAAAAATTATTTTAATCTACTTTGAAAGAGTTATTAAAAGGGTATTTATCCCAAGTACATCGTATTTGTATTTTTTTCAAAAAGTATTCTTATCGATGAAGACTGCATAAAAAAAGAAAAAGAAAAGAAAAGATGAAGACCCAAAAGTTGCGTATCCGTGGAGAACAAGTTCTGCATTTACAAGGAGGAAAGAAATGGTTGGTCATATATGACGTCATTCAAAGTTAGGTTGGGAATGCCCGTTGCCTTGTTAATGACGAATAATCCTAATGAAAATTTAAATATCCTATTTATCACGATACAAAATGTTACTTACACGTCACATGTGGTATTCTACACTTGCATCTCGTCGAACACTTAAATCTCATCAAGATATATGAAAATTGATTGTGAAAATTATTACTATTTTTCCCTTTCATTTTCCTGAAGTATCGAGAGATGACGAAAGTAGTTTCCTTTTTTTAAAGTTGGAATAATTAAACACGATTAAGATGGGAGCTCAAATTACTTCTTATGGTATTACAGGCGTGCTACGTTCTGAGTCACTTTCTGCTCATTTGAGTAAGTCCACTTTTCACTGCACGAGGAGCGGGAAATTTGCAGAGACCTAACTTTCCCTTGAAGTTACGCGACTTTGCTAATGGAACCCTGCTTTTGGGGGCAAATTCCGGTCATTATCAAAAGAAACAGAGAAAATAATAAAGAAAGAGAAAAAAAAAAAAAAAGCATATGTGCTATTTAGTATGGCAATTATCAACCATATAAAAATAATAATAATAATAAAGCCAGGAAGATTCGGGGCAGCTTCTTACGCGAAAGCACGGATTATAAAAAAATGATTTCGGACATGGACGACGGCCACGTTCTCCAAAATCAAGTCAAATTAAGGAAAAACAATGTCCGAACGATTTTATTGTAAAATTTTTGAAAAAAAAAAGTTAATGAGTAAAAATATAATAAAAAAATAATTTTCCCCGACGAAAGCGACGTTGTCAGGAGCTCGGAATCATCTAGACTTCCTCCCTCGCGCTTCTCTGTTCTCTCTCTCTCTTCTTCTTCTTCTTCTTGTTCGTAGAATTTCTCCGGGGAAGAGTGCGGGAGGAGGAGCAGTTGCCGGAAAAAGCTCCCGCCTTTCGTCGTTCCGGTCCATGGAATAGCGACGGTCGGATTGCGTGTCGCGCCTCGCTACGTATATAAAAGCTACTGCTGGTGCTGGTGCTGGCTGGTGGTGGGTGTGTGTGTGTTTGTGTGAGGAGTCAACCGAGCTCGAGCGTTTTCCCGCACTTCCCGAAGGTTCCGCCGGCTAGGGTTTTAGGCGCGTTTCTTCCTTCCTTCCCCTTCGACGGTGGTCGTTGCTCCGGTTCGAGGGCCGGCGCGATTGAGCGGGGAGGAAGTGTTTTGAGGGTTCGGGGCGGGGGGCGGCGGAGGGGCGGGAACGGCGGAGTGAGTGGGGGGTTGGTGCTCGACATGGTAATCGGGTTCTGACGATGCCGAGCTTTGTTCCAGCCATACCGGCCTCCAATTCCATGTGATTCTCTCTCTCTCTCTCTCTCTCTCTCCCCCTCCCCTGAGCTGCTCTGGATTCTTCTTATGGGTTTTTGTGTTTTGTTGTTCGGTTTTTTGATTTGTTGACTGATCGTTTCGGGAGTTCAATCTGTCTGAAGTAGGTAAACGATGCGTTTCAAGTCGGGAACCCGCGTCTGGGATTGAATTTTTTACTGTGTTGGAAGTGATTTCGAAGTGTAATCGTGTGGCTCCCTTTTGCGTTGTGGCGCTCAATTTTAGGTTTTTAGTACGATTTGTTGTTTTAGTTATCTTCCATGCTTAGCTCGATGGGATTGTTCGATTGTCGTAGTGGCTTGGATGCTGTGTGGAGGTGAAAAGATTGTAATTTTCAAGGTACTAAAGCTTTAATTATCTAAGAAAGCAGTGCCTCAGTGCAGTCGGGGAGGGCCCAGAGGCTTTTCTGGCACTGCTGTACTTCTAGGGACCGAGGGCATGAGACTGTCAATCCTGAATGTGCAGAACTTTACAGTTACCTAGATTTATTGTCCCTAATGTCTGTCTTTTGGTCTGATTTGGAATCAATGAAAGAGTTTGTAGATTGATACAATGCAAAATATTGCATATAAGAACGGGATTTTGACCATCTTTGAACCGAAGGAATTTTGAGATGGTTAAATCTTATTACAAGGCCCTTAGTCCTAGAGTGAACTCTTGCTTGCCTTGGAAACAAAATATTTGGAACGTTAAGATTCTATCTAGCTTTCATTCTTCAGCTATTTAGCATCCTTGGGGAAGTTATGACAAATGAAAACTTGAAATGTTGGGGTCTCATTATGTCATGTTTAGAAAAAATACGAAAACTATGAATCATCTTTTAATACCAACGTGAAGGGGCCTTTGCAGTGTGGTCTTCATTTCTGATTAAAGCTAAAGGACCTTATGGGACGCCAAGCTCTGATAGGAAGAGTAATGCAATGGAGTTAGAAATATAAAAGAAGACCTTGATATTTGTCTTGCATTGCATCCCATGGAATTTCCTGCTGGAGAGAACCGGAAGCTTTTAAGGGATCAGAGTTGCCACTTGTCCACTGTTGAGAAGATTCTCTCTAACTAGAAACTGTCAACAAAGAATCCATCAACATGATGGATACTACGCATTTGATTTTCATATTAGCGTTGGATTAGGATGTCATTTGACTATTTCTTTTATAGCTTCTTTGCTTTGCTTTTCTTTCCTGCTTCATCTTTTATGTACTTCTTGTATACCTGGGTAACATACTTTTTACTTTCTGATAAATATTTGTTAATTACATAAGTAATAATAGTAACTGAAAGAAATAATATATCCTTCCATATTATTTGAGTAGAACTTCTTGCATTCTTCTAATGTGTGGAAGGTTTAATTCCTTTTTGTTAATCCCTCGTTTTTCGTTGGTAATGGGATGTGAATTCTTGGTCCCTTTTCTTACTTGTGAGAGTGATAGACCATTAGTGATTAATTTTGTCAAGTTGGAAATTTATTACAAGTTTCTTTCAATGGTTGTTAATATATAAATGCAACAGAATATGTCAGACTATTTTCACAGAAATTGACTTTTAAAAAGAAGACAGCTTCTTATGATTGCTTTCCTGGATATGGTTAACTGTTCCTGGCTAATTGTTGTCAGTAATTTCTTCTGTACAGATTTTAGTGTAGTTTTGGTATTAGCACTAATGATGCAATATCTATCTTCCAGTGGTTCGGAGGGAAACATTGTCCAGTCTACTCAAAATACAGATTTTGGGTCGTTTGAGCGTTCTCTTGGATTCCGCATAGAGGATGCCATCAACCTTGGCAGAAGTATGTATTTCACCTTGTCATCTTTTGATAGATAATAATCTAAACTATCTTGAGAACAGATGACACCACTTCTCAATCTCACTTCTATCAATTATCATGTACCTTTTGTTTATGCTCATGAATCTGGAAAGAATTGCAGCTCTGTCTCATCTTATCCAATGTTGCTTTCTCATGAGTAACTCAGCCCCTAGTTCATCTGTTTATGGGCCAACTGTTTTGTTTAACTTCTATCGGCTGTGTATGTCATCAGAAATTTGAGCTTCTCTTAACCTTTTATTACCCATCCTGTACTAGCCTCACTCTTGAATGCTCCTTAATGGTGATCTGCAATTTTTAGTGATATTATTAGGGTTTGACCGGCAAAATTTCCTGCCAAATCTTATTGACAAATAGTTGGAGGACATAGTGGAGTATGTATCTAAGTTTCAAGTGGTTTTACAGAAAGTTGTTTCTTTGTGGGAAAAAAGGTGAAATTTTATTCTGGGTGTGCACTAATTGTGAGTCCCCTGTACGTTTTGCCTTTTGTATAGCTGCAAAGTTCTCAACTGACTGCCATCTGATGTTTGTCAGCAGATCCTATCTTTAATCAGATAAAATCAAACGGGGGAGCGCTTGGAACTGACATTGAAGCTCGTTCTCTTAATAAGGTCTCTAGACCTTTAAGCTTCTTGTTTTTCCTGTAACTTGTCAGATCAAAACCTCTGATGCTCTCTATTGTGGTATAATTTAGTCTGTCGTAGCCTCAGAAACAGATCAGTCTTCGACCGCTTCAGCCTCTCAGAGAATATTTTTGCAAAAGGAGTCACAGCTCAATCTGGTTTCCATACCTGGTGGTCATTCTGAAAATTGGGGCGATTCAAATATGGCAGACACCAGTCCAAGGACTGAAACATCAACTGATGACACAGATGACAGAAATCAAAGGGTATGTCTACCACTACAGTTTAGGATCTTTTCTTTCTGAAATGTTCTTCACAACACAACACATGTATACATAGTTTATACTTTGAAGAAATGCTGCTTTATGGATGTGGAAAACATCTGGGATAATCGATGGATTCTTCTTGTAGCGTCTTTCTACATTTGGCTGTAGCTTGAAGGCTTGAAATATACTAAAGTCTC
This sequence comes from Corymbia maculata, assembly GCA_014182735.1. NCBI lineage: Eukaryota > Viridiplantae > Streptophyta > Magnoliopsida > Myrtales > Myrtaceae > Corymbia > Corymbia maculata. The sequence continues at coordinate 13,903,515 of CM024692.1, read as the reverse complement.
CATTCTTTCAGCAGCTTGAAGCAGGTCCATCAGCTGCTCTGTTAGCTTCCGATTCTAGTGGTAGATCAAAAGAAAAGGCTGTGGATCAGAAGGTATAAGCTCTAATCAAATTCTGATTCTGTGTTACAGCCTTGTAATATGATTTTCTAATCAGCAGATATTGTTTACAGACATTACGCAGACTTGCTCAAAATCGTGAAGCTGCGAGGAAAAGCCGACTAAGGAAAAAAGTAGGCATCGTAACTTCAGGTTTTTCTTGTCCAACTAGAGGGGAAATTGCATTCTACTTGATTCTAGCATAATAGTCGCTTGTTTTCCTAGATAGCATTGTCAGATTACCTCCTGATATTTACTGGAGAGCAGCCCTTCTCTCTCCCTTCATGATATCTAGCTCATCGCATCCCAAAATATGGCTTTTGAAAGACAGATATTTTCTGACCAAAAAAAAAAAAAAAAAAAGCCAAGATGTGAATGGTTTCTAGCGCATGAGATATTTGGATGTCTTCCAAGATTGAATGAGTTTTAAAGCAGAAACATATCAATGTGATTGTGGCATCAATCAAATTTTTGGCCTCATGTCTTTCATGTTCACAAGCTTTAATCATATTGAAATTTCACACATTTTCTTTATTTTCTCTTTTGGTTATCCTCTACAGGCATATGTACAACAACTAGAGAGTAGCCGTCTGAAATTAACCCAACTTGAACAAGAGCTCCAGAGAGCTCGTCAGCAGGTTTATACTTTTTTTCTTAGTTTGCTTTCTCATGCGTTATTTCTTTTGCTTTGCAATCTAATGTGTTTCTTCAATTTCAGGGAATATTCATTTCGAGCTCTGGTGATCAGTCCCATCCCAGCAGCGGAAATGGTATTTTAGAAGTCTTCATGCATCACTTTGTTTAGAGTGTTCCCCCTCCCCTCTAATCCTCCTCCCTCCCTCTTTGCATTTTTCATCTGAAGATTTTGCAGTTTCTTTTTCCACCTGTAGGCTGTTTTTGACATTGCTGATCTTATGCCAATTTAATCTGTTGTAACCTCCTTCTAGTGAATTGAGATTTCTATCCTGTAGATTCTCGGTTTCCTCTGTGAGGATAAATCAGGGTGTTCATTTGTCTCCTGTTGTTTTTTCCCTATGGTTGCTGGACAAGTTAGTAGGATCATAGTGTGTTGAAAAGTTCACCAACCGACGCCCCCCCCTTCTTTTGTACACGTGTGTGATAATATGTGCTGAATGAATTTTTTTCTCTTTTGTGGTATACAAAGGAATATAGTCTTGTCTCTTATGTGGCTGAAGGATATTTTTCCTCATGAGAATTGTCTTGATTATTTGGTGATGCTCAAGTTGGTTTTATTGTTAGCAGATTGGTTTGTAATAGTTGAAATTTGTTCTTTAACATTGCAATCGTCTTCAGGTGCCATGGCTTTTGATGTAGAATATGCACGGTGGCTTGAGGAGCAGAACAGGCATATAAACGAGCTGAGAAGTGCTGTAAACTCGCATGTGGGTGACACAGAACTCCGAATAATTGTTGACAATGTCACGACACACTTTGATGACATCTACAGACTGAAAGATACCGCAGCAAAAGCTGATGTTTTCCACATTTTGTCAGGAATGTGGAAGACTCCAGCAGAGCGGTGTTTCTTGTGGATTGGTGGCTTCCGTTCCTCTGAGCTTCTTAAGGTGATTTTTTCCTTTCATGTACTAAGATCTGTAAAGATAACGTGATCCATTAAGGCTTGATAAGTTAAATGCAAATGTAAGTGCCATCTCTTGTGAAGTACATTTAGAATTTAGGAAGTGCCTGATGATTAGAATGTTGTGAAACTGGAGGGGACTTGCGGTTTGTCGGGGAATCAGTCACTGATCCAGGCTTGTCATGAGTCAGAGTCGGCTTTGGTCAAAACCTGATTGTCAAACTGGTTCAACTGATGGACTGGTGAATGAAACCAATTGAAACCTGGGTGTTCCACTGTTTTTGTCATGGGTCACAATGAGGAAGTCGCAAATGGCTCATTTAGAGTTTGTGGATCTTGGCTTGAGGCTTCCATGTGCTTTTGTTGGGCCGTTCTTGTCTTGCTTATGTACCAAAGCAGAAGATGTAGAACCTTGGACTCCTTGTAACATCTCAGTGATGCTCCCCCAACTGTACCTAGTGTGCCTGATGGGTGCATAACCCAAAGCCTATTGTATTTGTACATTTAATGATGTTATCTAATCTCTGCTTGAAACGCCATTGAGCGCACTTGACCAGTAATCCTCTTTTGTTTTCTTTTTTCCCTCCCTAAACACCTGACTGGTACTTTGATTGTCCATTTCTGAAAAAATTGAACAATTCTGTGATCTCTCAGCCCTTGACCAGGATTAGTAGCAAAACAGCTGCCATTAATATATATTGTAGGCAGAAGTTAAAGAATAAGGAACCATCGTGTCTTCAAAATAGTTGGATGTATAGCGAGTTGTCTATTCTATTTGCTGCTGCTCTTGATTTTCCTTTTAAGTTGTATTGTTGCTGGTAGTTTCTTTCGACAGGAGTGTTCATTTTTTCTGAATTCAGTTGCTGTCTTTGTTGCAGCTTCTTATGAATCAGTTGGAGCCTCTGACAGACCAACAACTAATGGGCCTCTACAACCTACAGCAAACATCACAACAGGCTGAAGATGCTCTTTCACAGGGTATGGAGGCATTGCAGCAGTCTCTGGCTGAGACGCTGGCCAATTCCCCACCTGGTTCAACTGAATCATCTGGTAATGTGGCAAATTACATGGGACAAATGGCCATGGCAATGGGGAAGCTGGGAACATTGGAGGGCTTCCTTCGCCAGGTAAATGTGATTTTGTTGCAGCACCAACTGCTTGTGCTGGATTATCCAATTGATTGTTGGTCTGTCATGTTGAGAAAAAACTCAACTCAGAACTGGAAAAATTCAGTTGGCTGTTTATGTGTCTTCATTCTCAAGTCTTGTCGATCTCAAGTTCAGCTAGAACCACTGCATGAGCCTGGCAGCATCTTGCCTGCATTTTGTGTAGTTGGATACTTTCACTTGGAATGTTACTCATTTGCATGTGGTACTTTTAGGATGGAAGAAGTGTCTGAGGAGAGTAGTATAGAATTCTCTTTCTTTAATGGGAAAAACAAAGAAGTAGCTATACTTTGTCTCTATGCAATTTGTCAGGGGCTGTTTTGGATTTCGATCTGGTCTCAACTTACATAATTTTCTTTCCTTCCCCCTTCAACTAATGATTCATCTTCTCTTCTAGTTTGTCGCTCTTTCATTTCATTGTTGTTGTCAGACTTTTCTGACTGTGAATGGACTATTTGTGCTTTGAATCCTTCATAGAGTAGGACAGTTTGTACTTATTGCTGTGCCTATTTTCTCAAGGGAGGCCATTTGCTTGTGTCTTTTTACCAGGCTGATAATTTGCGTCAGCAAACGCTACTACAAATGCACCGTCTACTGACAACTCGGCAGTCAGCACGTGCTCTCCTCGCAATACACGATTATTTTTCAAGACTCCGGGCTCTCAGTTCTCTATGGCTCGCAAGGCCTCGTGAGTGACAGAAGCTTTGAGATTTTGCCCTGACTGACTCCCTGTGGCCCATTAAGTTGATGGAGGTGATATTATTCCAGACAGCGAGTCCTTTGATTGAAAGTGCTCCCATGTCACTGCTGCCGATCTCGAGATGCTCATTTTAACTGTAATTTGGGGTGAGCAAAGTCATGTCTCTGTAACAAAATCATGTGCTTCTTGTTGTAGCATTTTTAGCTAGTGGTTGTATATTGTTGTAATGCTCCCTTTAGGACGGTTGAGCTGATAAACCATTCGGGTCGAATGTTTTTATTGATTAGAAACAATCCTATTTGGCAGTGAATAAAATAGAGGGTATCATTGTAAAGGTGAATAGATTTACACGTTCCGATGACGATGCTCCGTTCCTTTATGTGGCATGCTGTTCTATTCCGACATAGGAGCTGATTTCATTGGTCCCTGATAGAATTGAGTGGATGGAATAGAAAAATAACGTGATATAAGTATTCTAATCTCCAGTTATTTGGTGTATAAATTGAAAGAATGAAGATCCTTTTTAAGGAATTGAATGGGGCAAAGATTTCATTGAATTCTGGACTAAATCTACAAGATAGTTTTCATCATAGCTAAGGGATTGATAATATTACCAATGATACAAGTCAACTTGTTAAAATTAATGAAAATATTAGTGCAATATCCATAAGGATTTCCCACAATTGTTTAATGAACATAGTGTAACTCATTTTGGTTATGAGCATAGTTTAATGAGTGTGGTAGTGGATGTTGGATTATTCAATTTCAATAATGTTACAACTAGGCTCGTGCTATTTCCACTTTTTAGCACTTCTAACTTATCGAGTGGACGAAAATACATTACTATTTATTGAAAATATGAAAAATGCATATTATCATAAAAATATGAAATTGTCCATATTAATCAAAACAATGATGTTTGATTTCACCATGCTTTTCCATTCGAAGTATATAAACTTCATTTGCTCTCTTCTATTTACTGATGTGCTCAAGCTGATTTCTGTTAAGGATTTTCCTGAGTTTGAATATCGTTGGTATTCTCTGTTAGTCATAAAGAGTTCACACGTTCAGTAAGAAATTCTCCATGAAAAGCTCGAACTAAAGAAATCTACTAGAAATTCAACTTTAGAGAGGCATCATAAAGAAATATACTTCTTTAATATTCTATTAAATTAGAATCCCACATTAAATTTATTAAAGTACTTGAATCCTAAATGATTCTAAGAAGAAATGGCGGTTTAGAAAGGGTTCGCTAAAAATCATTAGATTGATTGAGGTAAATTGACTATAGTTTGTTCTCTTTTGTCAAACTTACCATTAATGAGGTCTTAATGAATGCAATTTTGGACCATTTAAACTTGAAGATGTATTAATCACTGGGATTTGTCTTAGTGACCATCCTTGCTATAGGAAGGTAGAGGAGGGATTCGAATCATCACTCCTTGAATTTGTTCAAGAGTGAAAATTAAAATAAAAGTAAAGTATGGTCAATCAAAAAAAAAAAACTTTAAGGTATCTCCAAAACTATTCGAGTTGAAGATAACGTGATGCGTGTGTGAAAGCCAAAAGTGGAATTTGGTAAGTCACTCCCGAAATATCAATATGCACCCTTCAAAGGAATATTCGGATTCATTCGTAAAATGCACGGCGCTCTGCGTGCGTTTTTTATAGTCAATCAAAGATCGGTTGACTAGGAGGAAAGAACCATCGGTCCTGCCACTCCAACAAGCTTAATCAAACAAAAGATCGAATCGGGTGGTGGGAAGTGGCACCATCTCGACTCGACCTGACCCGACACTAGACTGCATTCGGTCGGTAGGGAAGCAAAGTACACGTCCACGAGTAGGAAGCGACGGTGCAAAATTTTGCCGGAGCTCTTGTATCCGGAGATCGAATTGGGGTGGTGGGGAAGCAAGGCTCCTGTAAAAATCATACGTCTTATCTGTTGATTTAGATGCCAAGTTTGGAATGTTGGGTTGGTAAGCTCTTCCAAAGTTGATGCCTTCAGATAGCATTTAGCAGTGAACAGTAGGAGCTATCCTCGTGTAGTCCACTTGATTCATTTTCTGATCGCATTGCAGATCACATAGAACATGCTCAAGAATCGAAGAGTAAGCTCGATGAACAGAGGATGAGACGGCATCTGAACTTTTTGAGCACCGGCGGTTCTGTTCCCTTCACCTAACACGCCTGGCAAAAACCCGGCATCACCCACACAGAACTAGGGGTGTCAATGGGTCGGGTCGGGTCGGATTTTGATGTTACCCGACCCGACCCTAATCCTATAGGGTCATGCTTTGGCCTGACCCGACCCGACCGAAACGCATTAGACCCAAACAAAAGGGTCGGGTCGGGTCGGGTCGGGTCGGGCCAAAGCATGACCCTTTACAAGTTTGGTTTTTAATTTCTTGTTTAGCTCAAAAACTCTAGAGAGTTGAGAGCCAAAACGTCAGAGAGAGAGATAAAAACTTATTTTCTTTTGTTTATTTTATCTTACTTTACCATTTTCCCTCAACGGATGAGGATCAAAACGCATGAACGGTACCGGTGTCAAAAGGCTTGCGTGCGACCCGTTTTGACCCGACCCGACCCTAAATTTAGGGTATTTTCGGGTCGGGTCCGAGTATGGAGCCGGTATCGGAAAATACCCTAAGTTTAGGGTCGGGTCGGGTCGGCCCGGGCCGGGTCGGGTCGGCTCGGGTCTTTTTGACACCCCTACACAGAACACGAGTAGTATCGACGCTGCCATCGGCCATGTTGTAGACCCCCATATCCGGCGGTTCTCGTGGAGCCAGATCATACTGCCACCACTGCTCGACGCCGTCTCCGGTGAAGTAAATGCAGTTGGGTTTGCAGTTCCCGAAGGAGGACGCGCAAATGGACATGGAGTAGTGACCGCCAAGATGGCTCGGTTGGCCAAGCTCTCTAACTTCGTCCATTGCTTCTTATCGCAATCGAACTCGCACACTTTGAAACCAACGGGCTCGTGCCAGTAGCCATAAGTGCTAAGGCATCCGAACTGCTGCACCACCATCAGGTCTCCTGATGACTCGAGAAGGTACATGTGCTCCCACGCCCATTGGGGATTAGGAGGCGGCGCGATGTATGTAGCTCTTGGAGAGCCATCGTCATCCATCTCGAGGAGCATGAGATCTCTGATCCAGCACAGCGCATAGATCCGACAGGAGAAGAGCGTGACATCTTTGAAATGATAGAAGTTGCTCGCGCTCGTGGCGACAACAGTAGCCCATGCATTTTGATCTGGTTTGATCAGGGACAGTTGCTTTGTTGGATTATCGATTGCCAGGACCAAGAATGCATCGGTTGCACGGGAAGTTGACTCCAATGTGTTCTCCTTCACGACAGCGACTTTATAAACGGACTTGTTCCAGTCCAAGGATGTAGAGACCTGGGCATTTTGAGATCCTGGTAACCAGGCAGATCGATCTTGATCCGAGTTAACGGGTTCAAGAGGTGGAGTCCGAAATCTGACCCGACCATCACGACCCACCTGAGAGATGTTCCCCAGCACATCCATCCTCAAGCTTGGGGTAAGTCGAGCCGTAAATCTTGCCGTTGTGCAAGCTGAAGAAGTCTATGGTCGTGCCATCTCGATCCTCGGACAGCATGAGCCGTGGGATTAAGGTGCGAGGAGCCCAGCTCTCGTTGACACAGACGGATCACCATGAACGACAGACCGAGGAAAACGAAAGAAAATCTTCAATGGTGGTCAGTGAGTTTGCAATCTTTAAGATGAGTTTGTGCGGAAGCAGGGACCAGTTGGCCATGGGCGTTGGGCCACGAGAAGCAGCTCCAAGGCAGAGAGAGCAAGAAGACACAGGTTTGATGATATGTGATCTTAAAGATTGATTCTTTAATAAAACTCGGTCCAGCTGGCCCGGAAAGGAAGAAGATGATCGGTCTATTTCCTTGGGCTGCAAGAAGAGTTGACTTTCTATTTTTTTCAACTACAGTATTTGATTCCCAGTCATTAATGCTCGGATGGATTATCTTATTAGGTATAACCACAGATGAAGAAATGTTACAGAAAGGTAAACCTTTTAACGACTAAATTAGTACCAAATGTGTGATCTTCTACTTCGAATTGCACACCCGAAGGAGGTCGACTACCCTATTTATGGTTGACGAGTGGGGTACCACGTTCGAGGCGATTTCGGAAATCCTAATCCGCTGCACAAGATATGCCATTAGACCTAATCAATGAGCAGGCTCCGATGAATCTAGTTGGATTCCGGACCCGCAAGTCTTTGTTGCTTTGGTAAAATGCTGGGACCACAGACCAAGCCTAAGCGGACGAACACATGCTCAAGAATGATCTTGTTTACCTGCTATATATTCAGCATGCTTCTGATCAAGTCCGGTGTAGAAACGGGATGGCGTGGCGTCTGCAAGTGCGCGACATGTTGGTCGGCATCATGAATGCTTGGCCGACTTCCTCAGTGTCATCATTAATGATCATCATGCAGGGCCAAGCTTGGAGTTCCCTCACTAGGTCGACCTGAATCTGAACATCTAGCCCGTGGCCTTTTGTCAGAGCAAGGCCAGTGCTCGGTTACTAGTCCATTAACAACTTGTTGGCATTCAAACAATCCCCAAAAAGTGCAAGTAAAAGGCTCCATAATAGAGTAAACAAAACCAACTAATAGAGGCACAAAAGAGAAGTATATGGCATATGCAGAACATGACGTGATTTCACGTAAAGTGGGAAACAAAAGGAGACATTTCCATCTTACAGTTGTGCAAAGCCATATCGGCATTATTGGGCTCATGAGAAAAAGGACACTACTGCCATTGCTGTGCCTCAACAACCCGCACGTTGTTTCATCGTAACTTTACAACTACAGTTTCCTAATGTGAACACCAGTATTGAGCACTTAGAAGTCCTAGAAAGCATCCGAAAAGAATTCAAACCAAAGCGGAATTTGTGACAACAGGCGGGATCAGAAAATTTGACTTACGATAAATAATAATGATCAAAGCTTACAATGAAAAGAGACTATGTAAAGAGCAATCCAACCCTCAGTCGAGCAAATCCGATACTGCAGTCTTCCTGAACGGATCAATCTGGGCCAGCTGTGCCTCCATATTTTTAGTTGGAGTTATGCCCTCCACCTTCAACCTCTCTCTAATTCCATAAGCTGGGACTTTTCCTTTTGCATAAGCGGTGATGAGACACTGGTACTGCCGAATGCGAGACGTGTACCCAGACTGTCTCATCCGGTAGAGGATCTTTTCAGTATTATGGACATCGCCCCTTTTAGCATAATGATCCAAGAGAGACATGTAAGAGCTAAACATTGGCTTCATCTGATTCTGTTGTGATGCCTTCGTCAAGACTGAATCAGCCTTCTCCACTTCCCCTGCTTCCACGTAAAGCTTCACGATGGAATCCCAGGTAAATGGACCAATGCGACATCCACTATCTGCCATTCTCTTGACTAGATCCTTCCCCTTGGCCAGCATCTTGTTGCTCGCATACACCTTCAAAAGTACCGTGTAATGCTTTGATGAGACTTTCCATGTTTTCGACATCCTCTCAAAAACTGCCTCAGCTTCCTGGATTTTCTTCAACTTTCCCCAGGCTTCAATAGCAGCAATGCACTCTTCAAGCCGTGGATTTGGTTCACAGACCTTCCAAATTCTCTCTACTTCATCGGCCTCTCCTAGTTCAGCATAAAGTGGAAGCAAAGACTGGCAAGCCCACCAGTGCTTTTTAAGGTCTCCACCTTCCATCTCCTTCAAGACAGCCTTCGCCTTTTCTATCAATCCAGCAGATGCATAATGCTTTGCCAGGAGAGCTTGTGTGCCAATGTCAGGTTTGATCCCTTCAGCATTCATAGCATCCACAATTTTTTCCATCCCTGTGATGTCATTCGACTGGCCTTTTGTGTCTATTAGAAGTCTGTAAGTTAGCATTGTCGGCTTGACATTTTCTTTCTCCATTAACAACAATACATCAGCAATTTTCTTCTTGTCAAGCCTCTTGTAAAGGAGAAGCAATTGGTTGAAGGAAAATGATGAAGGAGAGAATCCTTGATCCCTCATTTTGCTAAAAGTTTCCTCTGCTTTTGTGACATTGCTGGTAGTAACATAGTTGGCCAGCAAGGACCGATGGACTAGTTCCCCTCTGAAGGATTCAGGAATCTTATTGAAGAAGCTCTCAGCCTTAGGAAGTCCACGTACCTTAGCGATCAAATCAAGTCGAGATGCATAATCTCCCTCTGTAAGATCCAATCTCTTGCTAATTTCCAACCACTCTGAAAGCTGCAAACCACCAAAAGCACAAATATGTAAAGCAACTTGAAAATTATGTTTATAAGAGATTGAGTGAAAAGGTCCTAGGAGAACCATCTAACTGCACTGGATCAACTGATCACATCCAGAAAAGCAATGCTATTGATGGAAAGAACTGAAGCGCCATTGGTTTTGCACCATCAACTCAAACTGTCTGCATCACTGGGTAATTTAAAACAATCTCTCACAACCTCATGTCCTTTTGTTCTATCTTAATCATAAAGATCCTCTTAAATACTTTAATCCAAATGACAAACTTCTGACAAGGCAATGCAAAAGCACACTACAGTTTTTTTTTTGGTAAACTCTTAGCAAAGGGAGCAGTGTTCACAAACAATCTATAGATCTCCCTTTTCTCTTCAAACTTTTTCTTCTTCTAAAAGATCTACAAATCTTGATTGTGAATTAACTAACTTTTTTAACTTACAAAAAACAGAAGCACTTTATAAATCTGTTCTATCATATGTTGGAAATTCTTTTAGCTGAACCAAAGAAATCAAAAGATGATTTGCAGCCCAAATACAGAAACATGATCACAAATACCTCAGAATGCACTTCTCCTCTAACAGCCAAATGTTAGCCAATGATTAAACTAAACTCTGGGCAGAAGATGACCAAAAAGAAAATACATAAGGAGAAGAGACTACAGAAGATAGTGTTGAAAATTGAGCATGGCCAATGAGGTTTACCAGCAGAGCCTTCCCATACATTCGACGTTTGCGAAAATTGAACATGGCCAGTGAAATCTCTTCCCTGTTAATTTCCTTTCCATCTTCAACCCATTTGTCAAGGACTTGCTGCACAGAGAGGCCAGGAGCACTGTTAATGGCCTCAAACAGTTCTGATGTAGCTCTTTTTCGTGATTTTTTCTTAGTTGACTCCATTTCACTCTCTGCTACATCCAACTCAATCTGCGGGGCTTTTTCCGCATCCTCGTCAGCAGAGAGCTCTGGTTCAGAAGCTAATTCATCCTCAATTTCATCTGCTGAATCGGCCTTCTGAAAAGCCTTGGGACTAACAGGCTCTTCAAGTTCAGAAAACGCATCGTCTTCATCTTCTTCTCCGCTGCTTTTAGCACCGGCTTGTGAAGAGAGACAACGGCTCCCCATAGACATTTGGTGAGTGAAGCTTTTGACACAGTAAGATCTCTCCAGAGATGGATATCTTCCTGATGATGCTTGAGAGGACTCGATAACACCAGCATTATCTCCAAAACAACTCCAATCGGATTTAGGGGAATGGATCCGCAATATCGAAATGCTACATCTGGGGTTCCTGAAAGCATAAAGCAAGCATGCTCTAAGAATATCATATAAGCAAAGAGTTGTTGATTAGTCCATCAACTGATTTGTCCTGAATGATTACAGTAAACAAAAACACGGCAGGCAAAAGCAAGAAGAAGAAATGGGAAGAAAAAACAGCAGATTGAGCTGTCAAGGTGCCCAATAATGGGCATCAAATAATCAAGAATTGCAGTAATGCAGTTCAAAAGTTGCCTTAGATTGGGCAAAATGTATTTGAGATACCAACAATCTCTGAAAGAGAGATTGAAAGAAAATCAACCTAAATGACCAGTAAAACATTCTGCATTTTCCTTGATATCTAGTTCAAGACCACACATCTTAATTGCCGCGTTCAATCTAGCTCTCAGAAGCCGGCTACTAGGTAAAACCCCAAAACCGCGGATGAAGAAGCATTGGGCAAAAGTCGAGCAAATGAAGCAGCCCGCCTCCATGCGGAGGGTCGACCAACAACGAAAATTCACAGAGTAATTCAACATTCTGGTATAGCGCGCGGAAAGAACAAGAAGAAGCAAGAAACAGAGCAATTGACAGGGAACCCATCAACGACAAAAACCCATCTTCTAAACCCAATTGCCCGCTTCACGCAGATAAAAACAGAGAGACCCCCAACTCCAAGGAACTCCCACAGAAACCAAAAAGATCCAATACCCAGCAAGGCGGGGGGGCATTCATTTCCGGCCTTTCTTCCATTCATCTAACTCTCAAACCAACCTCGCGCAAAGAGCTCGATAAAAAGAAACAGTGACAAGCGCAAAGAAAAGAAGAACGAGGGGCAGAGACGCAGGGCCGAGAGAGAAACGTTACTTGAGAGGATGGGCAGCTCGGCGAAGAGCCCACATGACGAGCTGCAAAGCTGAACACGAACGAACGAACGAAAGGAAGGAAAGGGAGAGCAAGAAAATGCAGGGGAGAATGGAATGGGGAAGGGGAGGGGAAAGATCGAAGCTTTATCGCTTTGATAAACCCTACGAAGGGCAGAGAACAGAGTTGGCTTTCGGTTCTGCCAGCACAGTCCTCCTCGGCTCGTCGTCGTCCCGGCTCTTTAAAACCCTAAAACCCTCCCACCATGTCCGGTCGAGCTCTCTCGGGTTTTGGCCCCGGGGGGGTTGGGGGCCATCACGTAATTTCGGCAAAAACTGGGGGCTAATCTATGAAGAAAAACGATTATTTTCTGGATTACCTAATCTCGTGTAAATTTTGACCCAAAAAAAAAAAAAAAAACACATGTAAATATTTATGTATTTTGATTTAAGCTATGCTTGTTAAGAGATAAATGAATGGTTTGGAAAGTATGTTTGTAAAACTGATTTTTTATATCACTTGCAAAAGAATAAACAAACAATATTTTTATCATTCATAAAGATTAATAGATACGATTATTATCGATAATGATATTTTTCATTAGTTAATTATTGCAAGAATACGAATTATTATTTTTAAATATTTCAACTTATTCATTTCAACTTTAGAAAAGCGTTCTTTATATTTTCGAGCGTTTGATTGAAAAAAATAAATTAATTAAAATAACATTTGCGTCAATGGAAAAAATACCTTAAAAAGTGATGAAAAGAGGAAATCGTTTTCCCTTCTTCCTTTTTTCTCCCAAGCCAAGCATGCTCTCCTCCCGTGCACTCATTTTAATTGTTTTTTTCCTTCTTTTTCTTTTTACTTCTTCCTCCACCGATCATTGACCATAGTGATGGCCAACAATCGGCCACAAGCGAGGCTCAAGCCTTGCCGACCTATGGTGACTTTGACCTCATTGGATCTAGGAGGCATAAAAAATAATGTGTGTGGTAAAAGTAAGGTCGATACCTATAAAAGAATAGCCACATCAAAAGCAAAACGCTTGTATGAAAAGAAATTGGTTTGAATGTGAAATATCTAGAAAAAAGCAAAACTTTTATGTTTCAAATGAAATGAATGACCAATGGACTCCTAAAACAATATACACATCAAGAGTCAAAAGACTTTGAAATAATTTAAAAAGCTAGTAATAATGCCAAAATAATCATTAACTCTTGAACTCCTTAAAGAATTTTTGACCCGATTCTAAACCTACATTACAACCTTAAAAAAGTCTCTTCTAATTAGAATTGTTTGAATAGCATGAGGATTTCACAAAAAACCTACCGCTCAAAGGAGTTGAAACAATAACTTTGTAACTAATTTTTGAGGTTCTTGATTTATAAACCCAATGAAGATAAAATTGATGAATATTTCTTTCTTGGCCTCGAAGTGATTTTTTTTGTGTAAATCCATGACCAAGTCAACATTATGATCTTTTGAAAAAACATTTTGGATTGGTCAAGATGCATATTACGAATATTTCCAAAAGAATTCGATACAAGTTGCGTGAATTATTTTGAGTGTTAAAGATTGATTTCCCACATCAATGAATGGGGAAAAAAACCATTTTCATTGAGTAATTATGAGAATTTCTAACTAAGTTACTTTCATTTGGCATCTTTAACTCTTTGAATGAGTCAAGATTATCTTGTAGATGATCCTCCTTTGGAATTTGACAATTGATGGCATTTCTTAATATCGGTTGACAATTTCATGATAACTAATGGTATTCTGAATTTCCTGGATTATTTGTGCCAAATACGATTTTTTACTTGTTGCACTTGTTTTTACATATGCAATTAGATTTGCGAAATGCAATCTCAAAATCCTTTAATCGAAAATAAATGTTGAATGATTTTTGATGAATTAGCTTTAACGAAACATCTTTGATTGAATTCTTGATGTTACTTCACCTAGTACTCACACACAACCAGTGCATTTCAATCTAACATATTTTGTTAGATGAGCAAAGATCATCTTGGAATTTCTTTATGAACAAGTATGATAAGCTTCTGTAGCCTAGAACTATCTCTACATGACATATCACTCTAGTGAAGCTATCTTCTTCTTCAACACACGACAAATTTCTATAGCTTCTCACTAGATGTATAATTATAACCTAGTATTCTCCTTTTGTCACATGTCCAGGTAACGTATCAGGAATTATTCTAACGATGTTTGTAGCTACGACAAGCTTTTGTAACCCGTAGACCTCTTCATCGACACAACAAGCTTTTGTAAATCAAAGTCTCTCCTATTTTATTTGCAGACAACATTAGGTAAGTACTCTTACCTTTCTTAAAAAATATATTCTTCCCAAAAAGTGGAGAGAGAGGGGGTGGATAACAGCATAATGGCTAAATGCGCTTTAAATGATTCAAAGGTTTGAAATAAGCTCTCAAGGTATGTCTCTAATTGAATGTCTTTTCATCATTTCTTTCCTTGTCATTGTCAAGTTGGTCGACTAAAATTTGAGTCTTTTAAAGAAATCTCTTTGAATTCCCCTAAGAAAAGAACAATTATTGACACCTAAATTTTCACTAATAGGTCTAATACGGTTAAAATTCAAGACTAAGGATTCCAAATCACAAAAATGTTTTTTTTTTTATACCAAAAAGAGTATTTTAGGTGTCATTAGAGTCCCATTTGTATTGAGATTTTAAGATAACTTCATTTCATTCGTATTTGGGTGTTATTTTCATAATAAATTAACCTTTTAAGTTGACTTTTTGGTCAAACTGAAAACTTTGACCCTTGATTAAAAAACCCGCAAAATTTATTGATTTGATTGGTCTTTTAGACATTTGATTTAGAAACTTTGACAATTCACGATAAAAACCAATTTCAAGGTTTCAAGCTTAAAAGAACTTATCAACCTTCAACCTTAAGTTTAGAGTAACGGTTGATTTTTCATAAGAAAATCAACGAGCACAATTTAAATCAAGTGTTGTACACCCTAAGGATACTTTAGTGCCAAAATTTCCAAACGGTACATAAGTACTAAAATCGAAGAAGAAACAAATACTTATGTGCCAATGGCCAGAATTCCGGCCAAACTACCAATGTGACTTTTTCTAGCAACATCTTTTACTAACGTAGCAATTTTTTTAATGTGAACACACATCAACTTTCGATACTCTCTAGTGCATTTTATCAAACATGTAATGAGCAGCCCTAATAGTGATTTTTTCTGGTTTGATTTTTAAATTGTTCCTAGCCTAACAATGATACATACAAACCTGGATCACTATCATTAGCAACAAAGTAGCTTCATCTTATCATGGTTTTCTCAACACTATCGATCAACTCAAAATACCTCTCTTGGCTAAAGAAGTTAGAGAGGAAGAAGAGCATTTGGGAAATATATGTTCACTTGGTTTGTTTGGTGGAATTAAACCTCGATTGGTGATGGTGTGGAGCACCTGGATAGGCTTCTGCTTCTACCAATGATGAACCATAGCTTTCGCCCAATATTCAACACCAAATGAAGGAAGAATAACCTACGGCTTAACCCTTAGCCCCTTTGAGCAAGGGTCAACGACCCTCACCAGATTTGAGGGAGGACCTAAGGCCCTCGCTAAATGCGATCTCCTTTTTTTTTAATTTAGTTTTTTATTTAATTTAATTAATAAATTTGGAAGTAAAACGATATCATTTTGCACATTGATTGTTGAGTATACATTTCGACGAGCTATGTAAACCGCTTTTATTATTAAAAACACCACATCAGATTTCTAATTAGCCTTGAAAAAATTAGAACTTAAATGTCCAAAGTGGTCAATTTTCAAAAAAAGTGGCTCTCAAGTGTCCATCCATGCCTTGTTTAGGCACTTGCAGTGTACCTTTGCCAATGTAAATCCTATTAGGCCAAATCAATTCAATTTCAATATCAATTTAGACACAATTGAAAAAATTTGAAGAAATTGAGATAAAGTGAATAATCAAAATTGACAAGGTTAGGTCAAGTCAACTAGATTAATCTGATGCAGTTCAAACTAGGATGTTGGATCAAGCAAACATAGATAGACAACTCATAAGGCAATTTGAAAAGAAATAATCGAAATTGAAAAAAATTGAAGAAATTGAGCATAAAGTGAATAATCGAAATTGACAAGGTTAGATCAAGTCAACTAGGTTGATTCAATGCGGTTCAAACTAGGGTGTTGGATCAAGCAAACAAATATAGACAACTCATAAAGCAATTTGAAAAGAAATAGGGCAATTGGAAAGTCTTGAATTGATTCAATTATCAATTTACCTGAGTCGACTAGATTTGACATCATTGACACAAGTCCCTAAAAATCAACAAATTCCAACGCATAGACCCCATGACTGGCCCCTCTATCCATATTTACAAAAATGACATTTTCTCTTAATTACCAAAATCAAATTCCATGTCATCAATCCTTAATAGCACTATGTTTAGCCATTCACAGACCTTAGGATGCACCACTTCATCCATCTATGTAACATAACAAGGGTCAATCATCTCTTTTGTATTCATTAAGTAAAGAGCTTTAATTATAGGAAAGTGAATTGTTAGGCTAGGATTAGCTCCAAATTTGATTTTTTACTCATAATCACTAGGTATGAATTTACTCTAATTAATTTAGCTATTCTTACAAAAAAGATTGAGAAAAAAAAACACTCTCTAGGAAGAACAAAAAAGAAAAACCCTAATTTTCCCTTTAATTTCTCTCTTGGTATCTTTTTGCTAGTCAACTTCTAGCCAATTTTCAACGTCAATCACTCGAATTTGCTGTGCAGCAATATTTCTTGAAGTGTCTTTGACCATGCCATGGTGGTTGTCATATATTTCCCTCATTGGAAATATTCCAATTCTACCAATTTCTTTCATTGCTTGCTAGTGATTTTAATTGAAGCAAGAGAGAAGAACACTATAAGTGTCAAAAGTTTGTGTAAAATGCTTATTTTAGTGCCAAAAATTTCTTTTAAATCACTCAAGTGTCACTTTTAAAAAAAGTTAATTGCTTAAATACCAAATCTAATTTGGGTCACCGGAAATTCGACATTGCCATATTTTATTAATTTCCCAGTCCTACATGACTCGTCAGTGGCCCAGTTTGTATATAACCCATAAAACGATGTCGTGTAGAAGGTTTGCCCCAAAATAAAAACCCCACTCAGCATGTTGCAGATCTTTTATGAACAATTTGATTGTGAACACGTAACTCTCATAAATTCTTTTGTATTTTTAATAAATTCAACATCATTCATTTAGCAATGAAATTTTTGGCAGTAACTTCTTTAAAATGTTTTACATCATCAAATTCCATACCTACTATTACACCCTAAAATTGAAAGAAAAGAAAAATGACACAGTCGTCCTTTTACACGTTATCTCAAACCATATATATATATAAGATAAATCAATAGGTTGGTTATATATTGAAGTTTCTATAATCCTCCAAAAGAACATGTACAAGTAGAACTCAGCCAACTCAACAGATAAAAACAACTATATACACAACTTATTTAAGTCATACTAAAAAAGAAATCAAAAGTTTCCCATTGACAGTGTTGTCACTCTACTTGCTGTTGACCAAGGAACCTAAAAATATGAAAAACAAGTGGAGTGAGCAATCACAGCTCAACAAGTAGTATATATCTTCTAAATAGATCAAGAAACCACTATGTATGTATACAAGGTAATACAAGAACTTCATAACTCAAACTGAATGTATAAATTACATATTAAATCATATAAAAGTTATTTCTTATTATCAAAGCTTTATACTAATATGAAAACTCATTTAAACCACCATTACAAACAAGTATTAATAGTCAAGTCTATTGGATAATTTCCATTAAAACTATACATCAATGGTCCATCTTATTTAATATCTTACCATGGTCTCAACACAATACCTTATGACAAGGCGATCAAGATTTCTCTCTTAACAAGATCTCCACCTACAATGCTGATGGCTCGATCTAAAAGGGGATCCTAAACCCGGTATGCATACCCTCATACACAACAATAATAAGCATAAAGAACTATCATTTAATATTAGAAATCCAATCCAAAAATCAATCTCCTAAACCAAGCAAATAATTTTTTACAACATAATCATCCGTCATTTCTCAAATCATTCGTATGCCTTTGCATAAACTAGTCGCAAAGCAATATATATATCCTCACTATTTGGATTTTATGTAATAATAATGTTGTTTTGTAATCCCTACTATACATAATCCATAGTACTTTCGAAACATATGTTTTATAAATTAAAAAAAATATAATATTACTCATCTCATCGCCTACAATCAAAGAAAGTGGTACTTGTATTGTTAAAGTCACGGCTCTATCAATTAATCGGGAAATAATATTAAAATTAAGTAAAATTCTACGTCAACTACGAAACGAGTAAACTCTACCTTAACGCTAACAAAATGACTCATATGCACTGACAAATCACTTATCTGAAGCGATTACTCAAACCTAAACTCCATACGAAACTCACTCACAAAACCTCAAAATCTTGCTCTTATAAAACCGTTGTGCCAAAACAATTCTCATTAAAACTTATAACTCTACCACATCACAAACCTCTATTTCCATGAAAACCTGAAACTTCACTGCTCAAAAATTAAACTCCATGGCTTGATTTTTCCAAAATTCCAAATTTGAACCCTAAACCCAAAAAATACTTCGATTGGACAAATGAGGGGTGCAAACACTTATTAAGCATTGCATTACATAGTTGAGTCTGCTTAGAGAGATTCTAGAAACATACACAAGCGAAACCTTTTTCCTCTTCTTTTTCTCATTCTCTCTCTCCCTCTCTCTCTTTCCCAAACTAGTTCGATTCAGCCACCCCTAAAATGAGTTGAACACCCATTCTCTCTTGTTTCCTCTTTTTGACTTTTCAACCTTTCTTATTATTTTCCTTTTTTTTTAGACACGAGTAGGTCCTGCCACTTTTTTGACTTGGTAAAAGGACTTGATTATGACATCAGACAAAACATAACATGCAACAGTCATATCATAAAGAGCACATTTACTTTCCCTTTTACAGATAGGCACTTCATCATCTTTAAGCTCAATCTCATAATTAGAATTCTTGTCATAATTGCCACTTTTTTCATATTACATTTAATTATTACCATCAACTTGAACTCCTTCATTTTTATTAATTGGTTAAGATTTATGCGATTTTTTAAATGATGCAAATTTATTTCGTAGAAATTTCCTTTACTTTTGCCTTAATTGTGCAAATTCTTCACTATCATCATTACTTGAGAAATTTGTATTTACCAAAACTTCATCCTTTGATTTGTTGAATAGAACAACTTTCCAATCTAATCCAGTTGATTCTTCATCACCTATGTCTTCATTGGAGACTTTAGAACATATTTTCGTTTGTTGAACTCTATCTATATAAGTTGCCTCCCTCTCATTTATGTTCTGTATCTTTTGTTATCTTTCATTTAGAATAGATTCATCCATAGCCTGAATATTAAGTTCAATACCATTTTCTACTTCTCCTATTTGAGTGCTCTCATTATCTTCATCATCTTCATCATCATTGTAACACTTAGCATATATTTTAACTTCATCACTATGAAGATAATGGTAATTAACATTCTTAATACCATTATCATTATTGAAATATTCCAAATCGTCTTTCAAACTCTTTTTAAAAACACAATAATGCAATTTGTATACTTTTCATCCTAAATAATGCACTATATCCTTCATGAATTTAATATATGATGGCCTTCTTACATCAAAAAAGATAATACATTCATTTCCACCAACATATTCCCACTCCTTGGTGCGAATTACAAATTCCTCACCATAGCAAACAGTTATTGCTATTACCGATGCTACACTTAAGGGAAAAAATTAATTAGTTTTGAGACTACAACGTGGAAAGAACAACAACTTCACATTGACGTCTCCACAATTGCAATTAATTGATTAAATAATACTCAGCGGTTATTGTTTAGTGGAAAAAAAGTAACAGAGTTAGCACCGAATTGCTTAAACAAATTAAGGTCCCCATAATCATAATTTCACTGTTTCATGATTCCTTCTCTGATACCATTGTCTCTACGGTTGCACCAACAATTGTAATTTTTTCATTTGAGCCCTAATTTTTCCTATAAACCCTAATTTCTTTTGCTAATTAAGCCAAGTAGATAAGATGACAAACTTGAATGAGTTGAGACGACATATGAGCGACAATGAGCAATAGTGAGTGAACGACAAGAAGGATTTCGTAGGCTTGAACAACGATAACCCCCAATGCTATTTTGATCCTTCTCGTGCAATGTTGTTTTGCCGGAAGGTAGTATGACATCATTTTGGACATACACGTGGATTGGATTATTCATAAAAATATGCAAATGAAAAATTTTAATTATAAGTGCCTTGTGATGAATTTGGCCGGAATTTTTCACCAAAGCCACTTAAGTAATTTTTTTTTCCAATTTGACACTTAAATGAGCCGACTAAAACTTTAGGCATTAAAGTAAATGTCATGTACAACTTTTAACACTTTCAGTATCATTCTTCCATTGAAAATATGAGCTCAGATTTTTATATTCCAAAGATACTTAGGTTAATCATAGTTAAAATTAAAGTGTTATCTTCGATATATGATCAATTCTAAGTTAGGATATATCGAATTTGAATTAACATGAAATTGCCAATAGATTTAGGATTGTTTATATAATGTGATTGTATTATATTGAGTGTTAATTCAAGCATATCTTCTATGTTTAGGTGTTCTAGTTCAATAATAATTAGAAATTAGCCTAATCCAAGCCAATTGAACTTGAATAGCATCAACTCCTTTGCCACCGCTGCTTAGCCAAATCTCTTAAAGCATAAATCCGATGATGATTTGAATGCCAATTGTTCCTAAAATGATATATGTTGCATGAATGAATGATGATCCTTAAGAGTTTGTGATTTCATTGAGTAGTGAATGTTAAACTTTATCGATTGAAGGTTTAAATATATATTTGAATGTTCATATAACTTAGTTGAAGATGTTTTAGGCTTAGGTGAATGCACATGATCATGAGTTGAATGATTTCTGGAAATTCATAGCTAATCTAATCTTTAGGTGTTTGATGATTTTTACGAAAAATAAATTTAGAATACGAAGAAATTTTCATTTTTAAAATTATAGCTAAGATTCATAACTTTAATTTGATTTAAAATTCATAACATTTAAAGATCATTACGGCCATGAACATTAAGCCGGAGTTATTAAAGAGACTGGAGTTTGATATGAATAATCTATCTTCGGATTGATTGATTTTGTTTTACAAATAATAGATAGTTGGAGGACTAGTTCACAAAAGCTTAGTTGTAGAGCGCATGAGTTGTTAGTCCATAATATTTGGTGCCATTTGGTATTTTTCCTGTATTTTGAAAGAGTCAAGTTAGAACAAGGCATAACTTGGAATAGTCCGATTAACTTGATTTTTTATATTAATTGGGTCATAATTATGAAAGTGATCTTAATAAAAGTTGAAGTAGACATTATAAACTTTAATTAGCAATTTGAATAACTCAATTTAGAGTTCATTAAGGGCAAAAATATACCTCAAGTGCCTAAACGTGGCATGAGTGAATATATAAGTACCAAAACTTCTAAACTTAACTGTAATTTTTTTTTGTGAAATTAGATATTTAAGTGCCAATTTTGATGAGACTTGCCAAAATTAACTAGTCTATATGGCTTGTTGGAATGTCCACTCAATAATCATTGTCTCATAACTGCATTGTTTTGCTACAAAATTTAATTTTTAATATAAACAAAAAGGTTAAGCAAATATTAATTAAATTAAATTAAATTAAAAAAAAACTAAATTAAAAAGATAAAAAGGGAGCCGGCATGCAGCGAGGAATGCAATTGTTAAGCAAATTGGGATTAATTTGCGAAAAGAAAAGAAAAGAAAAAACAAAGGTTGGGGGTCTTTTTAGAATAGCCAATAAACGTAGGGGCTAAAAACATGAAAACAGAAAGTGTGAGCAAGAATGACCCAGAACCAGAAGCAGAGAAGCAGAGAGAGAGAGAGAGAGCGAGAGAGAGAGAGACTTCAAAAGAGAAGAAAGAAGACGCAGATACGCCAATTCAACGAGTACGAAGAAGGTCTGGTGCGAGCGAGCTTCTTCACCATCATCGTCATCATCATCATCATCATCATCTCTCTCTCGCTCCCCTCCTCTACCAACTTAGGAACAGATGATGAACGTGGGTCCTTCTGGTTTCAGTACGCATCTCTCTCTCCTCTCTCGGTTTCATCGATTTCTTGTTCATTCGGCCAGTCGCGCGCTCGAATTCTCCCGCGTCGATCTTCCCTTTTTCCCTGCCAAATTCCCCCTCAATCGAGCCTAAGGGTGTTCGTTTCTTTCTCTTGCAGACAATGCGCCGGTCTCCCGGGCGCTCATCGTCGCCTCCGGCGTCTTCACCGTCTTCTTCGGGATCAGGGACCGCGGTAACAAGCTCGGCGTGTCTTACCAGGCAAGTGGGTTGGGCTCTGCTGTTTCTCTTAGGTCGGCTTTCTGGGGGAATGCGCCACTTGGGTTTTGGCGGATTTTTGGGTCTTTGAGCTCGTGCTCGCTTGTGGGTTCTTTTCGGGGTTTTGATATTTGATCCACGTCTTGCAAATGATGAAGGGTGCTGGTTGGTTTTGTTCTTTGATTCGTGGGTTCCTGGCCTGTAGATTTCGTTTCTAATGTAGCTCGCGCTTGATGGTCGCGTTACTTTTGCTTTGCTTTTCTTTTCTTTGTCAGAAAGATGAATCTGTACAGTTTCTTCTTTTCCTGCTCATGGCCCTAATTGTGGTGCGAAAACGGTCATTTCTTGCTGCCCGGTTGATTTGATTCTTCCAGCTGCCCTGGTGGTGTCATCAAAGCTGTTTCGCATCTCTTTCTGACATCATTACTTGAATTAGTTGTATTTGCATACAATCAACAATTTGGAATTTGGTGTCTTTGTTTATATATTCTGCAGGATTTCTGAATTGCTAGTAAGTTTATTTTTTATGATATGATATCCAATCTGAAAAATGAATCAAGTCTAAATCATTATAGTGTAGTCATGGTATCTCATCTATTTGTAAGACCAGTGTAGGCTGAGGTTTTATGTAGTGTGTTGGGTTGTCAAAATGAATTCAAAGTTTGTCACTTGCAAAGACATTCATATCAAAATTCAAAAGTGAAATAGGATTCTGGTTATTGTGCACATTTGCCTACGTCAATAAGAGGGGTAGAGTCAAAAACTCCTTTTTAGTGATTCTATATGGATGGTGATATCCAATTTCAAAATAGCATGCAGGGGCACTCACTAGTTGTTCGTGAGGAATGAGCATAAATAATAGAGATACATAAATCCAAGTCCATTGATTCAGTTATTTGTTGAACTCAATTGCTAATGTGCCAACGAATTAGTGAATTGACTCCTTAGTGATGACGTGAGGAGGAAATAAGTGGCAGTAATGAATCTTGCCTTCTTAGCTAGTTGCAATATTATTTTGAGACCCTAAAGCAAGTCTTGCTCTTTCCTATTCACTTTCTAATATTAGAGAAATGGTGTGTCCAATGACATTCTTTTAGCTTCTTCTGAAGCTTTACTCTCACTTTTCTAATATATCATCCTGAATTTGATTGAGTTCCTGTGCTGCAATGGAAACAAGTAAACAACCCTCTTGCTTTGTTAGTGACTCACACATAGCAATTACTGGGAGCATAATGCTTGCTATGTCAATAGCTTCCAATTTAGTGCTATCCCTTTGAGAATTTTATGATTGCTTAAATTCTACAAAGAGGATAGTGTCTTACTTCCTTACTTTTTTTGATCTTCAATGGCAGGACATCTTCCAAAAGATGCAGATGTGGAAGCTAATACCAGCAATTTTTGCCTTTTCTTCAACACCAGAACTGATTTTTGGCCTTTATCTGCTCTACTACTTCAGAATTTTTGAGAGACAGATAGGTTCTAATAAGTTCTCGGTGAGTTATTTTCTTCGTAACAATTTAGAATTAAAAACTAGAAAACACTTATGTAGGGTTTTGGTAAAGTTTTGTTTGTGTTTTGTGCTGAGAAATGGATAGGTTCTAATAAGTCCTTGGAGAGTGATTTTTCTTTGTTAGCTATATAGAATCAAACTGCACAACATTTCTGTAGAGTATCACTAAAATTTTGCTTCAATTTTGTGCTCCACTCTAGGTATAAAGTTTTATATTCAATGTCATAGTAGTAAGGAGGATGCTTAAGCTATTTGTCTTACATGAAAGAATGTTTGGGGAGGTACTACTTTTGTTGCAGCTTTTCTTGACTGTGTCTTTAGTCATTTGATTCCAGTTTGTAAGAGTACCCTGACTCTTTGTCTAAAAGTCAAGGTTCATCTGCCAGTAGCCTCATCTCACAAGTTGACACTATTATAAGAATGGAACGTGGCACTTGTAACATGCTATCCTATTTGGTGGATTAGTTTCTGATAAATCTAAGAGGTTGATGAAGGAAAGTAAAAATGCGATGTGTGAACTGCTAGAAAGATGTGAGATACATAGAAAGGCCAACAAGGGGAACACTGCTAACTTCTTGTCCACTCTTTGTTCTGCTAAGTTAACTGTTCCTTAATTGTGCTTTAGCATCTTTACTGTCATGTTCAATGCTATTTTTCTTAGAGAAGAATTGATGTTATGGGTATCTGCTTGACAGTCAACTGCTTCTTTCATTCCAAAACATTTTCTTTTCCATCCATTTGATGTATACCTAATTTCTTTTTCTGTGGCTCCTTAGGTCTTTACTTTGTTCTCTACAACAGTGTCAATGGTCCTTCAAGTCCTCGCTTTGGCAGTTGTTAATGGTATGTCAATTTGTTTTATCGTGTAGAAGCTTCTTCTTACTGTCACTTTACACTTCATTCATCCTTTTACTGGTATTAATCTGTTTCTATATTTTGAAATTCCTTCATTTGTGGCTACTTACTACTACTTAATTTAGTACAACTTGGTCCGAGAATCCAAAAGATGAATCTGAAAACTGAAGCATTCAGTGGGTGAATACTGATGTCCTTTTGGTTGGATATGAGTCTGTCTGAAAAGCAGAGGTCCCATCACCTTGCAATACCTACTTTAACATTTTTACTTAGTATTCAGTCTATACTGGATTGACAAACGTCCTAATTGGCCTTCTTGTACAATTATCGCAATTACCCTTTTTGTTTGGAACTGGATACGGTCATAAAACAAATGTCTGAATGGGCTATCAAACTCTTAGACACTTACCTTGCTTGTCATAGGAATTTAGTAAGTTAGATGCGGTTGATATGCTATCTTTATATGGTCTGATGCCATGATTTGATTCTGAAAATGGTCCTAACTAGGTTCTTGGTTCTTATTAGCCTTGTTGCACACTTTTTCTTAGTGGCTGCTTTGATCAGGATGATTTTGTTGTGATAATTTACCCAAATTATGCAGTAGTTTCACTGGTTAGAAGACTACTATAGAAATTTGTATTTCCAAGTTTCAGGTAGGAGTGAGCGGTTCCAAGTTCCTTACAGGAACTAACAAAGCTTTCTTTTCCATATTTTGACTCAAAGGCAAACTTGTCTTGAAACTAATATTGAATAAATTGGTCATGGTCAATTGGCCAAAGGATGTCTTATCAGGGATGTAGATTGTTGATATAAATCATTCCATCAAGACTCCAGATTGGAGATGCTGTCATCAAAGAGTTACTTTCAGAAAGTTAATCCAAAGTCATTTATGTAAATGCTATGACAATACTTTACTATACATATTATCCAAGTCAAAGAATGTAAAGAAAATGAAAGAAACAAGTGACGTTCTTCAAACCAATCTAAGCTTTATTGAGATAATTAAACATACGGTAGTCCCCATTGACAAATGCTAAACAGTTCATATGTTCGGCAGACAAATTTCCCATAGATTTCAGCAAAGACCTACCTTTTCTTGGAGTATGTGCATTGGCTGAAGAGCTTCTTCTTCTTCTTCTTCTTTCTTCGCGTTTTTCCTGTGAACATATGGAGCAAAGCCAACTGATCCTTTATAATGACTAAACTTTCTCCATAATTGCCTGATATTGGAGGAGAAAGTTGACAAATGTTCAGGTACCTGCTAATGTAATGTTTTTAGCAGTTGATTATTCATTATCTACATTGTGCAAGTAACCCTAACGTTATGGCATATTAACATCATTGGCTTGAACTTATAATTTATCTTATGGGCCAGTAGGTAGAGCTCGAAAGTAGGAACAGAACCAAGCCCTCTTGATTCTTGTTAAGGGTGGACCATACTAGACGCTTTCACTATTTCCTTGAGCAATGTAAAGGAGATAAAGATCTTAATTTAAACTGCTGCATAGATAAGATTGCCATGCTAGTTTTTTTATCACGCTTCTATAAATTGTCATGGCTACCATGTGATAATCTTCTTTTTACCTTTTGCTTGACAATGGACTGTTGAAATTTCTATGCATATTCTTTCATGTCATATTCTTGAATAATCGTGAAAGTCTCCCCATGACAATACTGATGTAAAGTTTTTTTTCTTTTTTTTTTCTGCAGTTCCTTCCTCAAACTTAGTCAGTTCAGGTCCTTATGCCGTTATATTTGCATTGTTCGTACCCTTTTTCTTTGACATTCCGGTTTCAACACGATTTCGGGTGCTAGGCATCAGCTTCTCTGATAAATCTTTCATATATCTAGCTGGTCTGCAGGTAAGTTTTTGTGATATATCTGTTTGGTGATTTGTCAGCTGTATTAACTTTTTGTGCCTATCAGATGCATCCTTTCTTTATTTTTCATTTAACCTAGTTTACATATTGCAGCTTTTGTTGTCATCCTGGAAAAGGTCCATCTTGCCAGGGATTTGTGGCATTCTTGCTGGTTCCCTGTATCGTCTCAATGTTTTCCGCATCCGCAAGGCAAAGGTTATGGTTTACAACATTTATAATGGACTGTTTCCTTCTCACTATGCAATTAACTATCGTTTGCTGTTGTGTTTGAATTATCCTTTTTGATCAGTACCATGTGTATATGTGATGTGATCTTGATCTTGTTAGAACCAGATTTGTGCATGATTACAATGTGTGATGGCCTCGGTACCTCAATCATATTGCTGGCAGAGTGCTCTTTTTTATGTTGTTCAAAGGATGCCCATCATTCTTGAAATTACTGCAAATCTTGAGTCAGAATCATCATTTTGTCTTGGAAGTCTAGCGAGATCATCTATTTTTTCTCCTGAGAAATAATATGCCACGTTTAATTCATGTAATATGAGAGATTACCATGGATGCATATGTTGAAGGACATCTTGTTAATGCATGTCGGGAGTTATTTTCATGCGATACTTTGCTAAGATTATATAGTAGTTGTATCCTCCAATATTACATAAGTTTCCTACAAAAGGACTTTTCAAGGTTAATGTCATATCTGAGACCTAGATATTTGCATCAGCATTTTAACAAAGATAAATCTTTTCTGTTAAGGTCCCTAAATTTTATTTTATTTTTAAAAATGCTTTGTGTCAGCAGTTCCCAGCACCAATCTCTTCATTCTTTTCGCGGCTATCAGGAGTGTCTATGGGAAGTCCACATGTCTCACCAACTAGGAATGTCGTTGGAAGCATTCCATCTTTTGCAACTCACCAGGTAACAGGGCATTGTGTGAATGCTTTGAATGTCTACATCCGATGTTTTGAGTACATGTGAAATCTCATTCTACAGTCTTTATCTGCATCGTTATTGCCTCTTTTTCAACCTAAATACTCTTCCCTTGCAGCGAAACCATACTTCAGTGCCTTCAACTGTAGAGCCATCAGAGGAATCTGTTGCAACCCTCGTTTCAATGGGCTTCGATAGGAATTCCGCTAGGCAAGCACTTGTACAGGCTAGAAATGACGTCAATACAGCAACAAACATCCTTCTTGAAGCCCAGTCTCACTAATTGTTTAGAGAAGTTCTGGTGATGCTACTTGAACTCTGTTAATTAAGTTCAGGATGAGGATTTGAGTGGTGACGAGATGTGACCTACACAATAGGCATTTTGACGAGTTGGTCAATCTTCTAATAGGGGCTTCTGAATGTCATCGCCATGTTGTTCTTGGGACTTTCCCTTCATTGTTGATCCTTCGGTCCCTATAAGAGGTAGGCATTTATTTGCAGCTGAGATTTGCAGCTGAAAGCAATTCACAGAGAGTATGACTGTTGGGATGAAGCCTAGATGGATTTCACCCAGAATCAAGACATGGTTAATTATTATCTTTAGAAGAAAGCCCTATGGAAAAAACTGTGTACAGTATATATCTAATTAATTATTTTCTTCAGCCAGTGACAAGACATTCCTTGGTTTGTCCTTCTCTAGACGGCACACAATGGTCAGTAGTAACTGTGCCTTGCTGATAGGATATGCAAGTGTTAAGGAAGATTAAGCTGTTGACTGAAAATGGTTGAAATTCTGAAAGGCCGTTTCGAGACCTGTTGGAATTGGTAGGTTTTTTCTGTGTTTCAGTGCTTGAAAACTTTCATGCGGTGGTAACTTTGATCAGTTTGTAATACTCTCCTTGTCTTCTTTATCTGATCTTATGATCCGTTTCTCTAGGCTGTGGTAAGTTTCCTAAATTGGCAACCGAGGGCCACCAAAACATGAAAAGGTTGGCGACCATGCTAATCTTTACAACGTTCTCCCTGTTCCACGGTGAAAAATGGTGATGATTGGCAGGTTCACGTCTTTTAAGTTATGCAAGCAATGCTGAAATAGAACTCGGATAATGGAAATGGTAGCTTCCTAGCAAATTTTAAGGCGCTATCTACCCTTCGATCTTGACTCGATTTGCGACCATTTGACCTCTTAACGTCGACACCATTTTGGTTAAGAAAAATCTGCTCTCCATAGAAAAGAGAAAAAGAACTGACTAGGTTATCTTGTACATCCTCCATCACTGACATAATTTTCTTTCTCAATAGGAAAGCTTTACTTCCCCTACAAAAATGTCCTGAACAACATGCACCAAGCTTTTTATTAACATGTTTAGTATCCAATATAGGGCACTTCAAACAACGTGCCCATCGCTACCTGTGCTACGTACGCTAGCTGAAAATGCTTCCTCTCTCATCCAA
Organism: Corymbia maculata; assembly: GCA_014182735.1. Taxonomy (NCBI): domain Eukaryota; kingdom Viridiplantae; phylum Streptophyta; class Magnoliopsida; order Myrtales; family Myrtaceae; genus Corymbia; species Corymbia maculata. Next base: position 13,874,356 of record CM024692.1, on the reverse strand, counting down.
TGCGAGAAAATTTATCTAGAATCTATCAGACTACAACTAATGATAAGAGAGGTACGCTTCAGTCCTATTACATGATGGATTCAGGAATATTGCAAGGTAACACTTGTTATTTTGCGTGTCCAACAATTTGCTAAAACATATCCCCAAGATAGCAAGTGGATTTAAGAAGAAGAAGAATTCAAGACTGGTAGGTAAAAGCTATCAAATAAGCCACTGCATCATTAGGTTTTCCCTCTGTTCCGAGGATAGCCGAAGCCATAAACTCTTTTAACTCAGAGTAGAATCCACCACCTTAAATGCAAAGTCCCAACGAGTTAGCATAGATCAGGAAAAGCTTACTCTTTACGCTGCTCTGGTGTATGTAAACAGCCCTAAGAATGAATTTCTCCAGCAAAGGATGTGACGAACAAAACTGGGCATTTGGGAGGGGTTTCTCTGAGCAGTGCAGCCTTTTTTCCCCATCAAACTGCTCTCTTCGCTCATGGCACAAAGAATAAACCACACTTCACAATAATAAAAAAATACATCCCCCTCTCAAATTCTTGCTTGTATGCGTGTCCCTATTTTCGGCAAGTGCATCCTATTATCATGTACAAGGATAGCCAGAAGACACTGAACATATGTATCGCTCAAATCCTTATTTTGAACGAACTCCCAGGCAATAGTCAAGCTCCCAACTAATATTGTCAGCTCTCCTCTTCATCGATGGTATAAACAGGTATCTGCCATATCTTAGTGTTCTTCTTTGGGTCATCAGTGAGGCTTAGATCTGTATCATCCTCTTTAAATGTTCTGATAAAAGTTTTTGCTCCCATCATGATAAGCCTCTCAATCATAAACAACTGGTAATTGTTCTGAATCAGGGGATCAATGATCTTGCTAAAATTTGAAGAGTATGCCATCTTGTACCTGTAAAAATTGGTCAAGATAAGTATTTATTAGCTTCAATGCTACCAAGGTACACACTTATGCAACATACGCATCTGACATACAATTGAACATAAACACGCCTACAATCCAAAAGAAAAAATAAGAGGCACTTTAATTTCAGTAGTCAATCTACAATTCCACCGCATAAAAGGCCGTTTTATTTCCTGAGATGTTTTATACTCGTTCAGTGACTACAAAGTTAAGTAACTATATGGTCAAAGGTGATTTCATTTCTAGAACACATTTCATACCCAACCTGGAAGTATCAGAACATGAAAAACCATTCATTGAGTCTCAAATTAAGGAAACAGGTAATAAATGCCTTTTCTGCATTCATTCTTGTAGTGTTACAGGATGCAATGAAACCTATCATACCAATATTGTCACGATCTCACAAAGAGAGCAACTATCATCTTCATCACCAATCAACTATTAAAATCAGTTATGAAGATGACATTGTCATCATCTAGATGCAGTTTTTTCATTCACAAATCATGTCCCTGGGAACTCTGCTCTACAGCTTCATCAACAACCATCTTTGCCTCCATCAACCATATTTTTACTATATCCAACAATAAGCCCAACTGTGTAGCCCATTATTATAATTTTTGGTCTTCATAACCAACAAGAACACACTGGCAACATCTACCCATCTCACTAAGTGCTTCATGGACACTCTAAAGCAGTATCCCGTGCATGGTAGTTGCAATTTCCTAACTATCACATCAAGATAGAAGTGCAATTCACACTTGTCATCACAAAATGCATAGGCCTTGGTGAGCCACCAAACTCACAACTTTCTTATCACTGCATCTACATTCAAACCGCGATGGATCAAGATTCAAGCATATTCATTACATCAGTTAATAGATTTTACATTTCTAGGTGCAAAACAAATGAAAAGACCTAGAAGGTCAGTTCCCACAATTCAAAGATGCATCTAGTTCCTGTTTATCAATTAAAACATGCCAAGTCTGTCCCTTCCTATGCCCTCTAATTTGTGCAGGTTAATATTGAGTCAGAGGATAACTCACCTTGTAGCGAGAGGTGAAAAAAATCCAGGCGTCCTTTCATTTGAAGCAATAAAAAGAGTCCGTCCAGGTGGGACCCACTGTTTAATTCGGCGAAGAATAAACTCTGGATGAGTATCTCTGTCCAGATGAGGGTGTAGGCTCCTTTTGACCCCGAACCTGTCTTTCCTGGTTTTCACTTTGTCACCTCGACGAACGTGGATGGCATCATAATCACCGAGAGAGGCTTTAATCTGTGAATTGGAGATTACTCAGATGCCAATTCACAAATACAAAAAGACGAAATAGGGCAATCTTTTAGCAGAGTACCTGCAGTATCATGAAATTCATATTTTCACAAGGTCATGAGCTCTATCTATAACTCTAAGAATACTCGCTACAGGGGACTCCACACCATGGTAATCCATTATTTAGAAAGATGTAAAAGGCAAAGTTGGCTGAACTGGAAAATACTCCATATTCATTTGTCAACCAAAACAAGAAGCCTTATCCTACTACCAGATTGTGTGGATGTTTGGGAGTTCATTATATTAACTCTTCATTGTGTGGATATTTGGGAGTTCATTATATTAACTCTTCATCAATCTCGATATTGTATTTTTCGTTTTTTCAGAGATACTTCTCTTTGAGTCTTAACTACCCAATTCACAGACCTGCTTTTCTCATATATTACCTTCAGAAATGGATCTATTTCAGTGGGACTGCTTTAGTAAATACCACACTATTTTCCCAAGGACTTCAATCATGTCAGTGCCATAGTATCCTCCCAGTTATTAGTAGGTTCTTGCCAATCCATATAGTATTTGTTTCATATTTTGAACTGATAACTGGTAAGCTATTGTGATATTAACTACTGGTACCCTATAGGCAAATTCAATGAGATAGTTCTCTGTTTAAAGAATATATAAATCTAGACATCCATCCCTTCATGATACTTGATAGAGACTATTCATTTCTATAAATGGTTTTTCATGATTTCCTATGATATTAGGTTTGTAATGATGGTTTAATACTTGTGCTAATACACCATAGATTATTGTCCTCATCTTTTAGAGCCTAGATAAAACCAACTTTTACTGGAAGTGAAAGATAATAGAAGATAATTGTTACCCCAGAAAAGAACACTATTTGCTATGTATGAATGTACAGAATTCCTAGGTCTCCAGGTAAATTACCAACCTTGGCAGCTGCATCTCTTAATTCCTTTGTGGCCATTGAAGGGAGAAATGAATAAGGCAGCATTATGGCACTTCGATTTTTTCGATCCTTGCATTCCATAAACCTGTATCAGCTTCATGGTCAGTTCCTGAGTGAAAACTAATTAGAGTGGATAGTCAATTCTTCAAAGTACATCTTACAGATATAATGCCTTTAGATCTTATGAACATCAAATGCTGTGTGGGAATATGAAAAAGAGCTCTCACATACTTAAATCCTTTATCCCAGTGACACAATCTCACGTTCTTCTGAGAAGGATCTAAACTACTGAGAAAAAGAGCTTGAAGGAGGAAGAAGACTTAGTAACATTTCCACCAAACAAATAGCAGTAGCATGTTTGGGGAAAAAATTACTGCCGAACACACCCACATGCCTTCAAATGCCTTAAGCTACAGGAACAACTTACGCACAAGAATGAAGCAAAAGAACTCTCTTGCTTTGCAGAGACTAAATGTTCCAAAGATGAACCTAGAAAAGGCTTACCAAGAAAGTGGACTAGCAGTTCTGTTTATGAGTAAAAGGTTTGAATAGCGTTGATCCTCTTTAAGATCATTCCGACTAAGTCCTTCCACGTGAGCAACTCCTCGAGCTCCCAACTTCATGCTTGTTGACAACACCCGATACCACATTTTTGAATTGTCCAAAATCACAGGCACGGTGTCGGATATCAGATCTGTATCATACAAAGACTCCATGGGACAAGAAGATGCTGCCCACCTACCAAAACAAGTAGATTTGGGTGATTAATTTCTCCAACTTTTCTTGTCATTTTTCCTATCCAAAGGGGGAAGTGTAAGCAGATGGGGAAAAGAAAAACCAATGCAAGAAAACTCTTAGAGATTAAGTGAAGTAACAATATAGAAACCACTTTCCAAAAGGACAAGCAATCTGCTAAATGATAACAAACCCACTCTCACTTTTGTTTCGAGCATTGAGTTATGCATGGAGGAACTCACCCATCCTCAGAAGTCACAGTTGTGGACTCATGAAGGATTCCCTTCTTGTTGTGTATAGGGTTGATACACATCCTGGAAGGCATAACAAAAGTCCTGCAATTCAAGGTAAAGGAAATTTTATTGAGGAAAATTGAGCTTAACTCCCGAACACATAACTCTAAAGAATGTGAACATCATGTTCAGACCAGAAACCATAATAGATAAGTTCATCTTTCTAAAATGAAGCCATACTCAGATCCACGCACTAAAACAGAGAACATTTTAATCACAATTTTCACAAACAACTCTTGTGCGAGCTTAAATCCACTTCAATTTAAGCACTTTAAGACTTCTCTAGCGCAGAATCATCGCTTCGAAAACACTCTAACATCTACAATGTCATTACTCTTCCCAAGATAAACAGAGCACGCGAATCAGAACCGCAAACACCCAACGAGACCGACCCAAAACCTGCCAATTCAACAAAAACACGGCGCGAGGCGCCTCAAAGCTCGCACCTTTTGAGGAACATTGCCTCTTCCAAGGCGCATCGGAGGCTGGATTCCTGGTGGCCGAGGCCCTCGCAGGAGTCGCAGTGCTTCCCGGGGCAGTCGATCCTGTCGCCCCAGTAGAGGTACTTGTCGTGGAGCGAGTGCTGGTGCTTCGGCCTCGCCAGGAGGCCGACGATCTCGAGGGTCCTGGAGGGCGAGAGCGAGGACCCGAACGTGGCGGCGAGGGAGGAGAGGAGGAAGAGGAGGGCGACGGCGATGGCGACGGCGGCGGCGATGAGGTAGAAGAGCGGGAACCCGGTTCTGGGTTTGGGCTTGTGGGTCTTGTTGACGGCCATTGGAGTTGCAGAGCGGAAGATGGAAGATGGTGAAGACGGTGAAGACAGACGGTGACGATGGAGATGGAGATGGTGATCAAGAAGAGATCAAGAAGAGCATGCTATCCCCCCAAGTTAGAAGATATCCCAAGGGCCTGAAAACTAGAAGAAAAAAAAGAATTAAAGGAAAAGGCATAAATAATTAAATCCAACAAAGATTGCTAAATCACATTTGTTCAAAAGTCCCTACAAATTTTCAAATTATGGAGTTAAAATCCTAAATTATTTTACTTTTGTTTTTGCTAGATTTACCCGAGAAGTTCTTTTATGACATTAATTGGTTATTTTCATCGTGACTTTCGATTTCCAAACATCTAAGAGTAATCGAGTGGATGGGAGAATGTACACGATTAGTGGTCCCGATCAAATCAAGATCCAAATCCGAGCCCAAGGAGTTTGGAGGAATGGTTGTGATGCGATGGGTCTTTGTTCGATCCGGTCGTGATGCTGCCCCGTCCAAGAAGAGGCGAATTGGAGTATGGCGGCGAAGGAGGCGGCGCCGACAAGGATATCTGACTTCGACGTGGTGGTGAATTTGCCATGGATGGCGATGGACAATAGACCGTGTATGCTGAAGGAAGGTAATGAGCTCCGTTTATTTGTCCACGTTTTCTTCCCACACACCTTAAGCCGCTTTTCCTTTCAAAGTATTAGAATTTAATTGTATTATACAAACATCTTTTCTTAAATCGAAAAGCATTTGAAAATTTCTCAACATCAAAATCAAATCATATTAAACCATAGATACCCTTTTAAGTGTTGGCAACACGATCAGATTAAAGATGGTCATGAATTGGGCGGGCCAATGAGCACGACTGGTTCAATCTTGCCCATCATTTAGGGGCGTCTTTTGGCTCGACAAATCGAACTAGTCCGAGTTTATTTAAGTTGGTAATCGATTCTAAACCTTTGAAACATGCCAATGGAAATTGAAATGCATATATAAGCTATGATTGAAATAAAGACATAATCAGTTTTGAGCATGTCGAAAACAATGAATCCACTAATAGATCAAAGATTCAAGTTGCGAAGAAAGGGGAAACAAAAGCAGGTGGGTGAAAAGTGATTATTATTCTACTAATTATCAATTATGTTTATGACCCACCAATCTTTAGGAGTGACCAAATTTCAAAAAGGGTACTTTTATTGAACTTTCATGGTCAAATTTCATGCACTAAAATAAGTCACAAATTCCTTTAATCTATTATAAGGTAAATGACTTGACGTGGTAGTGAGCTTCTTGAATACATAGCATATCATCTAGGCTAAAAACAAACACGATTTTGATTTGATTCCACTTATTTATTTATTTTTTTGTAAATTGAAATATTACTTGTCATTTCACTTCCTGAGCAAATTTAGTGCTGTTGGTTTTTTTTTTTTTTTTACCCTAAATTTACTTAATTTATTGAAGCATTATCACTGGTATGGTAAGTATGGTCCAGATTGGGCTAATCCAGCACTTATCCTAAGGACCAATTTGCACACCATTGGTCCTAACTTTTGGAATCCAGGACTAACCTTATTGAGCTCGAGATTGAAGATTAGATTGATCTTGTGCTTCGATTCTAAGATCAACATTGAACTCACCAATTTATTTTATTTTTCATTTTATTTTTTGTATTCCTTATGAGGACAAATGTACTTTTCGAAACTAAATTGTGAATTGTACAAATCAAACAAAAATCTAAAATAAGGCAACAATAAAAATCTCTACTTATCAAAAGCAATAAACCATAGAAGATAATTACAAGAAATAAAATTAAATAATAAAAATTTTAACATACGTGACATAAACCATGAACTACACTACTTCCTATCATCTTCATTCATAAAAGACTGCTTCAACTTATGAAAATCTGAAGAACAAAACAAGCAATAAACATAGTTAATAGTTAACAATTTTTTTAAATAAAATTACTGTTAGTGCAATTGATTGAACATCTCACAACTCATATTCATACAACTTCAATGTGTAAACTCTCTTTAGTACCGGCATGTCATCAATAATTGCCAAATCAAAATATCATCATCTATCATCAAAGTCTAGCCCAAACCGGGAAATCATAGGAGCTTGAAGCTCTCACAAAAAGCACAAAATGGGAAGCTAAAGTGGAAAAATAAATACCCAACACAAACGAAGAACTCACATGAGTTTGAAACTCTCAAATCAAGCACAAATTAGGAATTTACCAGCTGAGCTACGTTTGTGGGGCGAGGGAAGAGAGGTGAGCAAGTTGTGTTTATGAAGTAACCAAGAGAGGCGAGCTATGTCACTAGCTGAATTGGTTCGTGAGGTGAGCAAGGAGAGGAGAGGCGAGACTGATGAGATCTAGCAAAGAGCCATAGAGAGGCCATGGGGTTTTTATTCTATATGCTAGAAGGAAAGGAATAGCCTAGGCGGATCAACCCTAAAGCCCTAGGATCATGAACCAATTCATATAGTGTAGGTTCCAAGGATCCCAAGATCAAGGATCACCCCAATCTTCCTAAGAATTGGATCAAGACCAATTAGGTTGGGCCGGTTCAAGGTTTATCTTACACCTATGCTCACCTCTAATCTTTGACAAAGAAGTGTGCATGAAAAATATATAATATAAGAAAAGAACATTTAAAGTATAAGGAATTTTTTTATGGAACTAGATCAATTCCCACCTCCTGAGATCCGAGCAAAATTTAAAAAAAAAAACAATGGTAATGATATAAATAATAATAAGTTAGTCTTTTTGGAGAGGAGTGGTCCGATGCATCATTTTTGAGATGATGATAAATAATGCCTTAGACAAACCATTATCACTCTTGTACAGCCTCTTGATTAAAGAGAGCATAGAATCAATTGCTCTATCCATGGAATTTTACATTCAACCATCCAAATGATTCCCTCCATCTCATCGGCTGATCTTCGGACCCCCTCTACTCCGACATGAACAACAATCCGGGCGCAATTCACGTTGATGATTAAGGACGCGGTCGAAGAGACATATGAACCAAGTCCGGACCGGCTTGTCATAACGGGCAATCACTCGAACGGGCCGTTGACATTTAAAAAGGCGGTGGTTGTAACCACTCACCTTTGTCTCTAAATTACTCAGTCCTTTGGGCGATTGAAGCAGTGCACATGCACATGTGCCGTGTACAGATGAAAGGATTCGAGTGACTTGCATCTGTAATCCAGCCAAACCTAGATGCGTATGTATTTGATATTTAATACTGGTTGTACCTGCAGTTCTTGTGCCGTCAGCTCATTATGAACGTGCCGAGATTCGGCGCTGCATCAGCCGAGTCACGGTTGCCTACAAAAGTCACGCCGCCATGTGAATTCAATTCACTGAAATTTGGTGTCACTCCCAAATCTGCAAAATCACTTGTACCATCTGTGGTTTACCTGTCTATTTCCTTCTTTGGTTTCAAATTTAAATTGATAACCTCTTTATTCACTCTCGAGAAACATTATGGTTAAGTTGCTGCGACAATTCAATCCAGTGATGAGGATATTCTCGGGGCTTGGTGTTTACCCTTTTTCCGACATGTCGGTCGAATTGGATTATATTAATGAGGAGATTAGTGCGATATAAGCAACTGATATCTGTCCAGCACATGCATCGGTAAGCTTATTTATAGATGCTAAGAGGAAGTTATTAGGAATAATATAATCGAACCGATCCAGCTAGAGACAAGTGTGACACCCTCGAAACTCATTTAAGCATTCAGCAGCTTGATGATCCTACATGCATTCAGGGGGATCCATCAACCATCATCATCTGTACAAGCCCTCTGATCAAAGGCAACAATCATGTGGAAAGGCACAAGAGGCCCCAAAAAGAAGAAAAACTATATAACTCAACCAAAGAGATTAGGCCCAGGAAGGAAAACAAAGAGACAAAAGTAATGACATACTCGGCAAAGACGGCGTGCCCCAACATCTGTTTCATTTGTAATAGATGCATTGGACCAGAGTTAGCCTGTCGCACCGGTTCTAAGCATCATGACAATGGCTGTTTATGATACGTGTATCGTTCTGCATGCATTCGGTCCCCTTGAGGTCTTTTCTTTCAAAGGAGAGTTTAGAAGATTGGGAAATTCTAGTCAGACTTCGTGTCAAAACTTTTGAATCGTCCGAGAAGAAGCACCGTGTAGAAGTCTGATGAATCCGAAGAAACTTAGCTTCCCATCTGAAGGTCGTATCCAGTCCTGGAGAACTACATGGATAGACACTGAAGTGCTAAGCCCAAGTTCCTGGAGATCATAGTAAAATGAGTCAATTTCAGTGAAAACAAAAGCAAGTGTTGAGCTCGATCCAACTCTATCCTTGAAAGACAGGAGGGGAGAGAGAGAAAGTACTGATGCTAGTTCATCTATCATTATGGGTCTGTTCCCCTCTTTCTCGAAAAGCTCAAAACCCTTCCTTGCATGTTCTTCCCAACTCGCTGTTCCCTCTAGCTGATGGACACTTATGGCAGCAGCACAGAATTCTTCGAAATCGAACTTTCCATATTCAAAACTACTAACCTGACACAAGCAAGAAGGCAAATTTTCCACAGTCCATATTTGTAATGATTTTCTTTTTTGCACTGCTCAATTGATGTAATGGTAACGGTATTGTCAACCAGTGCTTCCAGGGCACTTGTTAAATATACATAATGAGGGAATGTTCGATTTTTAAAGCATCAATCATGCATATCACGAGAACTAGTGCATTGAAAATTGTGACATTTCTGTGTTTAGTTGCATAACAAGTGCTCTGAGAAATGATATATTGGAGCCTTACCATGTGGCCATAATCAAGTATCCGTGAATGCTTCATAGCATCAGTAGAGTTCTTTGCCACTGCCTGGTAAATTGACACTTGTTACAATGAATTCTCAATTGAAAGATAGAAAAGCAAAACCATTTGAAGGCCACAAGTAATAGGAAAACAACTGACCGTCTTGAAGTTCTGCATGGAAATAAAACCGCTTCTGTTTGGCCCTAATATTGCAAACTGTTCCCTAAGGTAAGCCAGCTGAGCCACTGATAATGTTTTTGCAAGAGCCTGCCATAGTGGTAAATATTCATAAGTCCATTTTTAGAATGGCACGTGAAATCTGAACAATCACAGACTAATAACCGATTTTAAGGCAGAGAATGAAAATCACCGAAAAGTGAAAATTGTTTCAGTGTACAATTATTTTCATGCAAGTTCTGTCCGTCCTCTGACTAGTCCAATCATGAAATTCAAGATGCAGCACACAAGTAAAATTAATCTTTGAAACAGCAGACAACAGGAGATAGACAAATGCAGTAAATCACCACTTACTCGCAAAGCTTCTTTTCGTAGAGCAGATGACCATATATAGGCTCTTACAAGCCTGTACACAATCATATCTAGTGGTATCTTGATATCATGGTGAGAAGCCAGCCAAGGATGACCTAATGATAATATAGGAATTTGAAAATCAGATGCAATACCAATCTGCAATCCATGCTAATGGTTTTGATGAGGAATAGGCAGCAACTAATAAGACCAAATTGGCAATTAGAAATTGATTCTTGTTCATTATTATCTTATTCTTGTTTAAATGGCTCTAAAGACTTACACAAAGCCTGGGCAGCAGTTGGTCTCTTTCTGTAATCCTTGTTCAACAACCTCTTCACAAAATCAATTGCCTCGGGGGATAGTGAAGGCCATGGGCTTTCATCAAAACTTGGATCTGCCTTAAGAACTGCCCGGAATATTCCAGATTCAGTCCGTGCCCAAAATGGTCGACTACCACAGAGTAATATATAGGCGATGACACCGATACTCCACATGTCTGCTTCAGTTCCATAGGATCTATGTAGAACCTCAGGAGATACATAATATGCGCTTCCCACAATATCATTCAACCTTTCATCTGCAGAGATTAAACACTTTAAGCCCAATTCCACATTGTCCACCAATTCAAATAACTTAAAGCTCGGTCTGGGGCTCTAACCTGGCTTTACATAGTCAGAAAGTCCAAAGTCAATGGCCTTCAGAGGAGCGTTTTCATCTTTTTAGTGAAAAGAAAATTCTGGAAGAAAATCAAGCCACCATTAGCAGACAGGATTTTCAGGTTTAGACCACACATTAGCAGGTAGGCAGGGAAGGCAAAGTACCCACTGCATTATTCAATATTTATATATTCAAAAGGAAGACGGAACACCTGAGGCTGCAAAGACCTCATATCACATCAGTGTTGGCTAAAATAACTACAAGGACCTCATTTATCCAAAATCAGGTATACTGCCATTCAAGATCATTAGTTTCTTGTATATAACCATCATGAGAAACCAACATAAAAATAATGGGATAGTCTGAGATCCCATAAAGAAAGCTTAAACAGGGAAACCAGTACCGTGTCTAAAAATCAAAATCTTATCAAGGCTAACAGCATGATTGTACACTTTGAGACAGAAACATAAGGCTAGCTCAGAAGGAAACCAACCTAATGTATGTGAAACAACAAGAAGATCAAGTTATCAAACTTCAAAGATGATTTATGTTTCATGAAGACATTGAAAAGAAGTATGATCAGCAATTGATCAAATACCTCTGGCTTTAGATCACGGTGAACAACTCCTTGGAGATGACAGAAGGCTACAGCGCTCAATATCTGAACCATAATAGCTTTTGCATCTTCTTCAGAGTATTTTCCGCCCCTATACAAGATAAAAATGGCTCCATTCCATAAGGATGTGAAAGGTGCACTTAAGCTCAACTAAAAACATTGGAAAAACAAGCTTATGACTTGATTAACTAAGCATTAGAAACACTTCTTTACCTTGAGAGTATTCTGTCTAATAATTCACCTCCTTGACACAACCTGGACAACAGAGAATACACTATATAAACCCCAACAGTTTAATGATCAAGTATAAATCTACAAATATTCTACTTAAGACAATTTTGAACAACCAGAAGTTCCATGGTTAAAATGTTTCTCGAGTATAATAAACCAAAACTTTACTGAGTTACTAAGAACTTTCAACTTGGTTGAAGAATTGTTGATTCTTCAGTGCTGATTAACCATAACCTTCCCCAATTCATTGAGAGACTCAGTTCAGATGAACAGAATAATGCGCATTTTGTAGGTTAACCACCCATACGGTTACTTGTATGATTGCCTCGTAATTTCCCCTAATAATCTGGTCTGAATCCCCTCATGCCAAAATCCCAATGCCTGACTTAATTGAAGTAGTGTTTATGGCATGTTCTATATCAACAAGCTCACAGCTTCACACCAGAAACAATAATGTGACAGAAAACAGAAGCATAGGCAGATGACAAAATTGAGACATACTCCATAACTATGTAAATGTTGTCTTCATCTTCATAGGCATCATAAAACTGGATTAAATTCTTATGTCCAGTTAACGCCCGCAAAATCTTCACTTCTCTTCTTACATCCTCTATAGCGATCGCTGTTGTCATCTGCAAATTACAAAAAAGAGATACTTCAATGGTTCATGCAGACAAATACTCCAAAGCATCACACCTTCAGCAGAAACACCAACACATACATCCCTATCATCTTTCCATTCCCAGGAATATAGAACCACTCTATAGAAAACCTTTGGCACAGATAAGAGAACTTACTTCCTTAAAAACATCACCGATCATCTTTTTTCTTTCTTAAGTAAAATATGACTGATAGGCCTCGGAAGTCACACGTGTATGATTCAACAGTTCCTTAGTATATGAGCTATGACAATTCAAACATGGTATCCATGGAGCATTCCACTAAAAACATGACTCTTTATTACCTTCTAGATAGATTCCATTTACTAAACAGAAAAGATAGACTCCATTCCCCAAACATGACAAATGTAAACTCATGAGCACAAATCAAGGGAGTGAACAAGAAATTTCTCCAAATAAAAAGGAAAAATTACTCAAAATACAGACAGTTGATTAAACAGATCAACAATAGACAGTATTCATCACGGTATAATTATCTGTCAACCAAAAGGAGAGCAGGTCTATTCTGAGAGAAACCCGCACAAAAAGAGGACCTTCACAATTTTTTTGCAGATTTAAGTACACAATGAAGTTACTGAATGAACAAGAATCAGAATCCATATAAAATCCTTTCAAGAGAACCCCAACAACGGAACAAGATCCAAAGAGGGAACACAGAAGAAATCGAAACCTTTGATTTAGGGATGACTTTGACAGCAACTTCAAGACCTTTCAAGCTGCCCTTCTTAGCCTTGGCCGAGCATGTGTACCCAAAATGGCCCCTCCCAATCTCCTCGCCCATCTCATAATGCGCCACGAACTGCTTTGAAAACCCGAAATTTTTGTCCAAACCAATGTCGCACTCACCCCCTTCAGGGATGGAGGCCTCATTGGGCTTCACAGCACCATACCTCTTGGCAAGAAAAGCCTTGATGTGCTTCGCCGGGGACGGGGGCGGGAACGGACGCTTGAAGATGCGAAGCGGGGTCGAATTCACGCTGCTCGAGTTGCCCACGGCAGGGGAGTTCTTGAAGAGGCTTGGCAGAGGGCTCGGGCTGTAGAATGGGAACTTTGACGACTTGGGTGTCTTGGGGATCTTCAGGGGCTTGTTCTCAGACGCTCCTGAGAGACCAGATTGGTGAATCTGCGGAGCTTCATCCGAGAAAGGGTCATGTTGAAGGGAATTTGCAGCGAGTTGGGATTGAGCCTGCTGGATTTCGATGGGTTTTCCATGACAGAGTCCCATGGAATTTTGCCAACACAAGAAGCTAAGGAGTCGCTAACAAGGATGAGAAAACTAAGATTTACCTCAACACTTGAGTTTCGAGAAAAAATTTAAATTGAACATGAAAGGGAAAAAAAGGAAAGAAACTTCCAACTGGATTGGGAAGCTTCAAAACTTTTTCCCTATTTCCCAAGATTGACGACCAAAAGAGGGAGTCTTTCAGTGTGGGTTTTGAGTTTCAAGGAGGGAACTTTTTTGAGATTGCCAATTCTTTTTCTTTAATGGGCTCCTTTCTTTTTTACACCGGCATCAACAAATTTTTGGCTTATGAACCATTTGAAGGGCAGAAGAGAAGAGCTCTAGCAGACCAACTGAAGCTCTTCTAAACAAGCAGCTCCTCATTCTGATCTTCCCGGGAAAGAGCTAGATTTCGCGGAGCTTTTCCCCGGAAAATCACCCCCGCAAGCTAGCAATACCAAGCAGACTGATCAGGGAAACAACCCAACTCTTTTTTATTCTTCTTGTCAAACCCAAAAAAAAAAAAAAAAAAAAAAGAACCCAGAAAGGAAGAAGAGCTAACAAGAACTCAAACAGGGGCAAAAACTCAAGCTTGTTATAGAGGTGAAACCAACAGAGCAAGAAACAACTCCAGGGAAAATCTTGTGCAAGAAGAAGGAAAGAATAACAAGGAAGAGAGAGACAGAGAGGGGGGGGAAAGGTGAGAGAGGTGGGGGAAAAAAAAGATGCTTAGCAGAGTCTACAAGGAAAAAGGAAAAGGAGAGGAACCACCAAGTACCCTTTTTTCTGCTTTATGCAAGCTTTTTCGTTAATGGGGGTGCAAGAAATTTGCACACTTTATTGTAACAAGGGAACTGACTCCATTTTTCTTTTATTTTCTCTCTCTCTCCCTCCCACTCCCTCCCTCTCTATGTCTCTGTCTCTCTCTCTTTCTTGCGCTGCATCCGTCAATAATAATGGAAGTGGGGCAGGGGAGTTTGGATCCTCCCAGCCTGTCCTTTTGCTGATCTGTGGAAAAGAAAGATAAAGAGCATGGAAGGGAGTAGAGAAGAAGATGCAAATTTTAATTGCATGGTGTATTGGGGGCATTTGTTATTGAATTATGCAGAGGGCCTTTTGTGGCGTTTTAACATTAGCAGGGATAATAGCTTATTTAGAGTAGGAGGAGAGAGAGAAAGAGCTTGTCTGTGGTGGTTTGTGACCTTTGACCTGCTTTTTGTTTTGTACCCCTTTGAGATATGAGAGAGAGAGAGAGAGAGAGAGAGAGAGAGAGAGAGAGAGAGAGGGCCTTTGTCTTTTGCAATTCTTGTTTTTTGGCTTCCCTCCTTTATCCGGTTTCACTTTATCCATTTTTTGGTTCAAATAAAAGGCACCACCACGTTTCTTATCAACTTCAATTGCCACTACGCCTTAAAAGGGACAGGAGAAGAAAAAGAAGAATGCTTTTATACCATCTCACTTTGGAAAATACTAGAACGCAATGAAAAATAATGTCTTTACAAAAAAAAAATTGAATCGATATTTATGATACACTCATCTTTTCTTAGAGCTGAGATTATAATTTTACTTAATCTTTTTAATCACTTGAATAAAATTTATTTGAAACTTTATGCATAAATATCTCTCATTCATCATATTAGTAAAACTATTTAAATGTATTTCTGGTTAGCTCAAAGAGAATGCAATAGTTCGTTACTACTTTATCTCACGAATTCATGTAGATTATGTTGTTCAAAAATTTCGAAGGCATAAACCTTGGAAAAGTATTGGTCTTACATATTTATGTAGAAATTGTGAGTAATATCTTTGAAATTAGTGAATGAATTTTTATATTATTTAAATTTACTAATTGTGATCGCAATAAATTAGAAAATTAGTATGTAATTTTACCGTTGAGATAAATGTTAGAATTCAAGCAAATTAATATTTTATTGATTCTCGTGATATATAATAATGACATTTCCCTATGCAGTCGTACCAAAAAGTCCTCTTTGTCAAATGAAGGAATGATGAATGTGGAATTGATTTTTGAATAAATAGTACCAGAAACTTCAAATTATGCTAGTTAAATTCCTAATTTTTTTTATCACGAAAAAATTCAAACATATAGTCTTCTATTTTAGTTCAATCTAGGATAAATTTACCATATTAATATAAATTTGAGATTTTTAATGATACACAAAAATTTAAATTAGTCGTGATATAATGGGTAAATTTAGGATTTTGATTGATAAAAAAAATTCAGAGTATTTGTGCAATGATAAAATAGTATAAGGTTTTTGGCAATATCAATTTTTATTTTATAAGATATTTAAATTTACTTTTGAAATTCATAAATCTAGAAAAGTGTGAGAATTGGGTTTTTGATAATGACTACACATATAATATAATCTAAAAGGTGAAGCTTTTAAATTACCAACAACTTCAAGTAACTTTGAAAATACAAGAAAATTGAATTAAATTTCTAAGCATTCCAAATCATCATTTACTATTCATCCCCCAATAACAGTTGGATACTTGATCCGCACTTCGTGCGAGCATGTTTGTATTCATGGTTATGAATATCTTCATAGCTAATTGAAATTCGTAATAATGATCTTATCTTACAAAATACCAACATAAGGGCACATTTCAGGAAAAATAAATTAACAAATTGTGAAAATCAAATAACTTATGCCCTCTCAATAGTGTGCAAGATTTCCAAATTAGAAAAGGATGAATGAACAAAATCACTCAAAAAAATGGCTAAAAAAATACCACATGCACAAGTTGGATCCATGCATGGACCCTTAAACGCTTAGGTAAATATTAAATTCAAATAGTTTTGGCTAAGTTAGGCTCAAAATATTTGTCTTTTATCAAGTATTTAATAAATGTACTTATATAAAAGAAGGCGGAATTTTAAAGTTTTATTTACCCTCCTGAACTTGCATATTATTTCACCCGTTAACATCATCCACTTTTTTCCTTTAGCATGTTTCACGTACCTCTCTTTGAAGGGTTAAAGTGTGGTCGTTTCTTCAACTTTTATATCAAATAGGCCTCCTACCTTTTCAAATAAATAACAAAATAGAAAGTATCAACAAAAAAGAATCGACACCACTTGAATTTTGGATTCGTCGAAAACTTGACATTGACCTACAAAAATTCCGCAACCAATTCCTTGTAATCTGATCTGGATCAGCTGATTCCCCACAAATCAAAATGAGATATAAAGTTACGTAATCCAAAATTTCATGTCATTTTTCTATTTGGTATCACCGGATTGAATTTATCATAACGTATATTTTGGACTGGACTAGGGTGGCACCCAAAATTTGATGTCACATGTTAATTTTTTTATGATTATATTTTGTTGGCCAGAATTGTCATTTTGTTTAATTTAGATAACGTAATCACAGTGGGAGTGGTTGCGCTGCTTACCCAATGTGAGGTGACGGATATAAAAAGGGGGAGACGTAGTCCCTAAGGTTTAATATATATAAATAAATAGATATATATATATATATATATATATATATTGATATATATATTTTATGCATTGCTCGGTGACCTTTGAATTCATTCACCACATAGACTTACTTCGCATGGACGCCAAAGAAAAGTTAAATTAGGAAAAATTACATCATCAATTTCTGCAGAAAAAATAAAAATAAAAATAGGGTGTCGATATGTTGTTGTAGCACTAATGCCGTGAAGTAATCGTGGAATATGCTTATGCGATTGGAGAATATGATTTTATGGTATCCACATGTTTATCACTTCCTTCTCTCTTTCTCGAGCATACATTTCACTGCTGCCATCGTCACCCCATCCAACCCAGCACCGCCAACCACGAAGCCCGTCACCACCACCACGGTCGTTAAATCGAATTATGCAGCATGAATCAAAACGTTAGACTTCTGAATTGATAGTCGAATTGAATCACAAGATTCGATAAAATACTTAAAATTAGTATTTCATGTCATAAACAGTTATAAAGTTTATGAACAATATCGTAATATGCGAAATTTTGAGCAAGAATTGTGATTGTGGGAAAAATAAATATTGATTTCAAACACATATAATGACCCATGTAGATAATAAGATATAATTTCTCATTATTTATGGGTCGTTTCATTTATAAATGCATCATAAAGTGCAATATTCCATTTTTGATTATCCTATAACTACCAAAATACGATAAACATTGTAAAATATGACAAAGTTACATCATTTTGATAGATAATATATGAATAACCAAATTGCTTAAATTGACAAATACATATAGATTTGTTAGTGAATTAATAGATTTGCTTGTCATATCAAGTGGTTATTCACATGATCAACACAAATCACTTAGGGTTTCAAGTTGAATTGAATCGGATGATATAAATAGTGCGATTTTCACAAATATGATCATTACTAAAAACCAAATTCCACCTACACCATAATTAACCACTAGCTCGACCACCGCCATCACTACCAACAACAAGAATGCCATTGACCGGAGTTTCTACCGCCACCAAATTTACCAGCCACCCAGCCAACACTTGCCGCCACTGCCGCCACCCTTAAAATCCACCACAATGGACTAAAAGAACTTCCAAATAAGTCACGCTCAATGGCGACATGGTCTTGAGTGTGCTCGGGAAGACGGTAGAGAAAAAGAGGAATGAGAAAAGAAAAAAGAAAGAAAGAAATTTTATGTGCTTACTTGGAAAAATAAAATAAAATTACTTGGTTGTCTGCGTCATTATTTTGACCTAATTATGCGGTTCATGTTAACAAAAATGATCCGACGGAGCGTACTCAATTTGACAGAAACCTCACATTGAACGCAATTAAAATAAATTGAGGTACTCAATTAAATAAAAGGTTTATGTTCTAAATTGAAAAATCAGGATAAAAATACAAATACTTAAGATGCCATTACCCAATAATGTTACAGAATGTGCTTAAACTCTTAATCACAGTTTTTAGGGAAAATTATCAAAAAAGTCGTAAATCTATTATAGTTATGCTAATTCAATTCATCTAACTAAATTTGGCCGGTCAACATAGACAATTTTTAATATTATTTCATTATTTCAATTTATTTTTTTCTTTTTCTTTTTTTCCCTCCTTTCTTCTTCTTCTTCCAACTGTCTGTTAGACCTCAATGATTGGCTAAAGGCAAGAGCTAGCAAGGTTGAGCCACCTTGCCTAGCCATGATGAGGCCTTGCCTAGCCAAGGCAGGGCCGACTTGCCATCACTTGGTTGGGCAAGGCTGAGCTGGGTGAGGTCAAGCCTCACTAGGCCTCACTGGCCCTCACCTCTAATCAATTGTGAAGATCCAATGATTAGGTGGAGCAAGAAGAAATGAGGAAAAAAAGGAAAAATAAATAATAAATAAAAATTTTGAAAAAAGTTATTAAAAATTATCTATGTCAGTGTCAGCCGACTAAATATGACTAAATGGATTAAATTGATATAATTAAAAAATTTACAACTAAATTGATAAAATTATAAAATATTTAGAATTTTTCAAAATAATTTTTCTCGGTTCTTAGATTCTTTCAATTTTATTCAAATTAGTGTACTCATTACATCCACCCAATTTTGTCTTTCTAATTAATTTGCTTTTGTCACTATTCGACGTGACAAGTTGATTCTACTTTTGAAAGGCCATTTGTTAATGTGACTCTCGAATTCCCTTGGTAGCCAAAAATAAATAAATAAAACTAATAAAAAAAATCCTATGTGGGTGAGAGAGAGAGGCACTCTCTCATTCAAGACTCAGGGCCTCGGCAATGGCGGCCGACGGGCCCGTGGGTGGAAGAAGGATGGTGGTGCGGCCCCCCTCATCCCCTCCATCCATTCGTTTTCTTTCAAACCGGAGTCGGTGTGATTGGACACGTTGGCGATTATGAACCTCACGACTCTCCAAGAGTGCGTGAACAAAAATTGGACATGAACCCTAAAAAGGGAAGAAGAAAAGAGAAGATCCAATCGTGAGGAAATGGAAAGGCTTTCGCACAATCTCGCTGTCGATACGTAACTGGCGAAGTGGAATCGACAGGCGCTGTCGTCTCCTGCTTAGTGGTCGATTGGCGAAAACAACACTCAACCTTTCGAAAGTTCACTGCGTTTTACTCCCGAGGTTCACACCACCTTCTTTTCTGTCTTTTTCTGCATGGAACTTGGCGAAGGCACCCGCATGTTGAGATATAGAGAGATTTCAAAAGTTGATAGGAGCAAGAATTGCGGGACAATTAAGTTTAGTAACATGGATAGATTCGGGTTTGTCCGAAGAGATATTTTATGAAGAAAGATGTAATATTACCAATTCGATAATACACCTGTTGTACGGTTTTTAATTTAGTCTCAATCCAATGTAACCCTAAACTTTTCCATGAAATTCTAAAAGTAATG
The DNA here is from genome assembly GCA_014182735.1 of Corymbia maculata. Lineage (NCBI taxonomy): Eukaryota > Viridiplantae > Streptophyta > Magnoliopsida > Myrtales > Myrtaceae > Corymbia > Corymbia maculata. The sequence continues at coordinate 13,854,260 of CM024692.1, read as the reverse complement.
ATGTGGTGTAAAAATCTTTCGACTAATTACCATTAGAAATTATTGATGCGGTGTCTAATTAACACCGATCGTATTATATGACATATTGACGTAGATAACTTGTGGATAATCAAGTTAGCAATATTGGGCAACAATTGACTAAAAGGACAATATTGAGATTTTGCGAAAAGATTTAGGAAAAATTTAGGACTGAATCAATATTGGTACAATTTATTTTGGTTGAATTGATAACTTTCCCCTTAGAGTACTATATTAATTGTTGAATTATTGTTATATATTGCTTGATAATGGGCCCCTCAACGCTCTTTATATTTTTATGTAATATCTCTCCACCAATCATTTTAAGCTTTTGGGTTGGACTCTTTATTATGGTACTAGCTCACTTGTTGCGAATGTGTGTCCACCCTCCATTTGGCTAATTCCAAGGGCTACTAGTATTCTAACCTGCACGTGAGAGGGAGTGCTGAAGTATTATCTCACATCGCTTAATAATGGGTCCTAAATGCTCTATATATTCATATAATTTCTCCTCCATCTATCGATTTAAACTTTTGAGCTGTACTTTGTATCACTAATTATATCTCATCCGAACTCTAAATGTCCCACCAAATGCCACAATGCTAATTCAATGAATAATGCTTCACATGCTAAGATTGATATAATAAATGGGTACGAATTTAGGGTCCTATTAACTCGAACAACCCGCTCACCCTTTGCCACATCACATTAAGTACTTAATAACCATTTACCATGTGAGGGTTAGCATCTCTAGGTAGACCTAGAATTCCCCCAATTAATTATACATAGTGCTGTTCTCTTTCTCAAATGCAACATGGCCATTAAATTCTAGTCATGGAAGAAACAGCGACGACAGTGATAATGATGACAAGAACGACTGTCCGGACCAATGAGGAGAAAGTCGTGTGGTCGAACCATGATTATTAAAAGAAGAAAATTTAAGACTAGTTGGCTCCAATAATGACAATTATCATAGCAGTAAGAATTATGAATAATAACAAGGGTAATGATTATTGGTATTAAATAAAAACCTACGACCAAAGACCAGTTTGGCTTATTTAAGGAGGAGTATCAATGCTCTGGCGTTTCCTGTACGCTTGAACGGCGATTAAAATGAAATCATTTTGCGTGTGAAGAAGGGTTGTTAGGGTTTCGTTGCGTTGGTCGATGATAATAAATTTTTTTTTTTCTAAAAAAGCAAGCATCATTTTGATATTTCAAAAAATATTCTTTGGAATATTAGATGTCAGACCCCATTTTTGATATTTTAAAAAATCAGCTCGCGGACCAAAAATACCCTTGTGTAATTGTTTTTGGAAGCTCAAGAGAAGAGCATGTTTTTGGTGCATTTTTTCAAGTCAAATTGCACGGGTTAACAAGCTAAATATTCTAAATGAATAATATATACTTGCAATAGATTTTTCCTAGTGTAAAGACATTCTTCCATAAGAAAGATGTATACTGTAAATTCATAGGCAAGTTCTCTTCTAACATATCCAGCTTTCCACTAAAGAATGCATCAGATTGTTCCTAGGGAGCAACTGTGTATTCTAGTCATATTTTGCAACGCAAAGCGCGTCCAAACAGGATAGAGACAACCGACGTCATACTGTGCCTCCACATGTATATATGCTTGAGGGGATTGAAGTTAGGTTATGTCGATTGTTTAAGTTGAAAGGGTGAATGCTCATTGAATATTCACTAAATCAAAATGCCGATATATTCACTCTTGTTAGCCTTTTAATCTTGTGAGATTGGTACTGGTTTGAGATATGACCTGCACCTTAGTTTTGATAAATTATTGGTGGGTGCAGATCTACGTAAATTAAGGAGATATATCCATAAAAATCTCACACCCCACTTACACGTCTTACAAAAAATTTCAAATTTCACCGTGTTCATGAAGTGGAATTTCTTCGAGATTGTAGAATCAAGTTCAAGGTTAAACACGGGGAGTTGGACTCATGTTAACCCTAGCTTAAGTTTAGTATAGATAGATACAAAAAGGCCTAGGGCCTTGCGTCTCAAATTGGAAAATGATATTGTTTTTCTAGGGGATGCTTTAACCACAGAAATTAAGGTGAGTGCCCTTGGTTCTTAACATGAATTGTTCTAAAAATATTCATAAAGAAACAGGAATTCTCATAACCTATTTTATCCGTGGCACTTTCTACGGAATCAAAATCGATTTTTCTGACTTCTATCTTTCCGCTTTTCAAAGCCTCTTGACTTTCAATTCCCTCCAGCGACGAAATTCAGCGCTGAGAAACCTGACCAGAAAAACGAAAACCTTTCTCACTTACTTCCCCGGAACGAGGCTGCACTCTTCGTCATTTGACAATTGTCCTTCAACCTGTTCTCGCTAATCTCGTGCCTTCTGTCCATATCCCAAATCCCACATATCAAAACCCACCGGATTCAAAATCCTCCATGAATGTGCAGACGAATTGACAGTCGAAATAAACAATCGGATCGTGTCCATGACATAAGCTCTGGCCTTGGCTCATCCATGTGCAGCAGGTGAGGAAGGAGGGAAGTGGAGGTTGTTGGGCGTTCGATGGTCATCTTTAGTAATTTATAATTTTTCGTTCGAGAACAAGAGCAAGGTTCAATATTAAATCAAATGGCGACACCCTTTTTGTCTTGAACAAACCCTAGATCGTATTATTATTATTAAGAAAGTAGCAGAGTTCATCATGTTTCGGCAACTACATACCAAACGATGATGATATTTCAGTACGTTCGAAAGATGTAAAGGAGTGGTGAGTAGGAGGGGGATACGGATGGATGAACTTTGTGCTGCTGAGTGGAGTTTTGTGCCATAAAAAAGATAGAATAAGTTCTTATTCTTTGATGCCCTCCCTTCTCTTATCTTTCTCTTTTCTTTCTTCTTTTTAAAGGGAATAAAGTTGTTATATATGCCCCTAGAGAATTTAACACCCTCCTTTTCCATGGAGAGTTATCACCCTCCTTTTCTTTGTACAAGAATCTACTCACACGAAAAAGAGAAAAAAGAAAAATTGACATTCGTTGGGTTGGTGTGGGAGCGACAGGCGTACACTCGGAGAATTTTCTTGATACTTTTGACATAGTATCGCCAGCTGATCAAGCATGCTTTGATAATATCGGGATGCGCGGCATCGCTCGATATCCGGCGAATAAGAACATTTTGATTGAGCCATGGAACTAGACATCCACATGTCATGTGGTTTAGGGTTTTCCTGTATAGCCTAGGACTTGAAGAGGCTGTGATTTAAGAAATTGCTGAGGAACATGCAAGAACATGGAGTACAGATGTTCTCCATGCAGGCCTAGAAATTCCCTTTTGCTCTCATCATTTGCGGTCAACTATTTGTTAAAACATAAATTGCGTCAGTGGGAATCCAAAGGGCAATGAGAGCGCTAATCACGACAGAAAAAGAAGCTCCTCTCTCTCCTCTCTCACCTCTCCCACCTCTCTTCTAGTTCTCTGTGTTTGTGAAGAAAAAAAGGGCTGCTAATGTGCACGAAGTCCACAATTAAAGAAAGTAAGCAACATGTTGAAAATGGGAAAAATATAGATAAAATAATATATATGTCTTGCTTGCACTCGAATGCCTTGGAGAAGTGTCATTATTATGCATAGAGTGTTGAAATATGATAACCCACTTTATCTGCATTATGATGATTTGTTAGGTGACCAGTGACCCACCTGTAATGCCCAAGTCTTCATCTCATTTGGTACTCTGACCACACAAGGTGCTTGCAGAGAACAGAAGGAAAATATATTAAATTTTTTTTTTTTGGTAGTGTCAAGGCTACTTATATTAAGTACGGCCTTCGTTATATATTTCTTTTTGAACGCTCATTCTTTTGAAAAACAAAGAGAAGATTAATGTATAGCTTGTAGCATACAAGAGCTGGAACCTGCACAATTTTTTTTAACTTGATACTAATTGCATGAGAATTCTATATAGAGAACGCCTACCTGATAAATAATTTGATACCACCCAAGTTTCTGTCAAGAAAAAGACTGAAGTTGGACATTATAAACGTAGATTGACCAATCCTAAATTGTCAGCTCAAATTTGGTGGGAGAAAGTGTTACTTCAACCTTTTAATAACTTATTTAGTATGGGTGTAGTAACGTTGTAGTTTTGTTGTGTTGTACGTGTGTTGATGCATGGTGACTTATCTGTTTGGTGAAGTGGTTTGAAGCAATATCACTTCGAAGTTAGACGGACCAGCTTTCTCGAAGTTGACGTGAGGTGTCATAGCAACGCAACTACGAAAGGCTGCCAAATGCCTCACGGGATCAAGCTGAAAACACCCCATTTAGGCAATTGTAGCTTAGACAATTGTAGCTGTTGTGCAAAGACGATACCGAACATGCTTTATATACACATTGAATGGTTCTATTCAGAAACGGGGCTAGCTGCATCAAGGAAACATAGCTTAAAATGATAAATCACCTTTGAAGTTGAAGTAAGAATGGAAAGAGAACTTTTGTGAAATCCACATAGGTATAAAAACATTGTGAATCGTCACCTTTAAGACGCATAGTGCCATTTCAAAAAGCATGAATCGTAATTTGTGTCAGTGGCCGTGTCTTGAATTTCCTCTTTGAATCCAATCGGGTCCCTTCTCGAAATCTAGTCCGAAAAGTACAATTTTTTAAAATTTCATTTTAGCATTTCGATATATGAACAGCGTTAGATATTACCGATTTTGTATTGGGTACGTATCACTTAAAAGTATGGCTTATTAGACAAATCAAATTTTATTATACTCAACCTTATTCTTTTATATTTTCCCCGTTTTGGGCCAACCTTGGACCGGCGACTTGAAAGTGGCAGCTTGTGCCCGGTCTGAAAACCTTATTTTCCTATTTCTTTATTTCTACCTATTTTCTTAAGCGGGAAAAATCCACTAGCCGACACGTGGCCGGTGGTCCATTCATCAGAAGGGGGCTGATTCTCTGACTATTCCCCTCCTTTGCTTAGAAAGACTTATTTGATATATTCTTTGGCTGGACATGCATAGGGATTAGAGATTCTCTGACAGTCCTCTCAAAATGCAAATTTGTTGGTTCCCTTTTTATTTAATTTGATATCAAACTTTTTATTCTCTCTCCAGGCCCCTTTTTATTTTTTATTTTTTATTTTTTTTTTTTATTTTTTTATCAGAGGAAAGAAAGACAAGAAAATAAAAATTTTAAAAAAGAAGAAGAATACATTGCTTGATTATGCAAGGCAAGGCATCTCGTTGGCAAAGGTAATGGGGTAGGCCCATAAAGAGGGGAAATCCAACACCCTTGAGGATTGATTGAGAGATTGGAGGAATCTCCTCACTTTATGTTATGCTTCTCTTGCACAAAAAGTTTCCAAAACCTTAAATCAAAAAAGGAAAATGATTTTGTACAATTAAAAATATGCTGAAACAATTTGTGCAGCTTGAAAAGCTCCAGTTTTTAAATAATGTATATACATAAACTTTAAGTGGCAAACCGAATGGACATTTTCTAATTGATTACTACTTTTTTTTTTTTTTGGCAATTTATCATTGTCTCTATCTTTTACAATAAGGGTATCGAGTATTTCGATTTAACTTATCATTTTAAGTAGAAGAAGAGAGAAAGCCAAAACCTTTTAATTTTTGAAAAGATTTGAATTAAGTTTGTATTGTGGTTTTATAATGTACAAAGGGAATAAGCATTTAAATAGAGGTGATTATGGGCTTAGCAGCCTGCTAGTTTGCTTAAATGATTTTTATATACCTCATTATTGAATATAATCCTCGATATATTCATAACTATGATTTCAGCAGCGTTTTTGAATAAATTATCAAATCAATGTATCTTATCTGTCACTCCATTGATTAAATTATCAAAATTAGATACAATTTCTCTAATGTGAAAAAAAGCTTTAACCTAGATATCTTCCTACTCAAGTTCTCTCTAGTTTAGAGAATCTTCAGATATGTTCGAATAATGTTTACTTTTGCACCAAAAGAAAAGAATGATAGTAACTTGAAGGGTATGCTCTGATTAGAGCCTCAAAGGAAAAGCTCATGATACTCGGCTTTATCAATTTCTATACCTTAAAATGGAAAAAAGCATAGCCATTCAACATGTGCGTAAAATGGATTGCCGGCTTCTTCAAGATTAAAAAGAAGAGTAAAATCTCACCCATTAACCATAAAGCCTTTAAGTTTTTGCGCACTATGATATTTTCCTTATAAGAATTACGGAAAAAAATGCGAGAAGTTACTATCCATCACGATTCGAGGATCCATCGGTGCGGTGGAACATAGAACGGCCTTGCAATGACATTATAGGTGGCCTTGAATTTGTTCTTTTTAGAATGACTTCAAGCATTCATCTACATCCAGTGGGCTGAATAAGCCCAGTACATTTGACAGCAAGATTGCCCACTTCTTTCCTTGGCACTCTTTCTCCGCCAGTGGGGTTTCATGGATAGCCTTTAGACTTCAATCCCTTGATCAATCTTTCTCCTCTGATCGTGTTTGGAATTGAATTAGCCAAGAAATGCGAATGGATTATTCATTGATTAGGATTCGCCGACACGGGTAAAGTGTACATGCACAGAGGACACAGAAAGAAATCTCTTGAATTTTTCTGTATTTCCGAAAAGAAGCGAAACCAAGTGATCAGACTGGAAAAAGACATATGAATAGTATTTCAATTTTCAACCCGATGAATAACTTAATAATGTGGAAACAGAATATAGGATGAAGTTGCAAGAAAGATATAAAAAGAAAATGCCAAAACCGAAAAAGGCCTGGAAACACAAAAGATCTTTGAAACGTGGCTAAATGATGGATTTTGAGACTCGAAAAGATTGCAAATGGGCGAACTGGTTTAATCACGACATTGCACTCATAACAATTTTTGTGAATTCTAGTTACAGGCTCCGAAAGTTATGGTCATTCATCGCTAGTAGGACCTATTCTTGTCCTGAGACCGCCCACTAGATTTTTGCTTGTCCGAATGCTCAAGAAAGTCTTTGCAGCCGCATCTATGTTAGTAGAGTGCCTCGAGAAATGTAGAATCGGACTAAACAACATCGCCTATATCGAAATTCCGCTATTGGCATAGCTATACTCCATCACCACCAAAGTCACGGAACAACGGGTCTCCCCGCCACCACTTGCTGCTGCTAGAAACCTCAGCGCTTGGACTCGAGACTCTGGTGCCTGAGGGTCGAGACCTCGCCGTTAGGGACCCCAGATCCGAGCCTGAGAACCTAGCGCTCGCGCCATAGACATACAAAAGCCCTAAAAGCGCAGGTGGCTCTGAATACAATATTTTCGATTCAGCAGAATCGTCAAAGCGAGCTTTTAGCTAGTGGAGCGCCATCACACGGTAGAGATCCTTAAAAACCGATCCTCCATTTTGTGTGGGCTCTATTGATTCTTCATTCCCTGCCAGATACCTCAAGGTGCAACTTTCACGGGGAGAATTTGTTTGGTTCAGGGCTGGGGCACGGATTCCCTTTGCCTATTCCTGGCTTTAAGTTGTCAACACCTTACTAGTTTTCCGTGACGAAAAGGTCAACGTATAAAACACGTAACATGTCGATATTCCAACGGAAATGTCAATGAATAAAACTCATAACATATCAGTATTCCAACGGTTTAACAAATGTTGAGAAAATCTCCTATGATATTTTGAAAACGACAAAATAATCGAAGTTTATTGTGGTGTGTATTTGAATGTGCAGGGCGAACACCTTTTATGTACATAAGCCATAAGTAGGTAGTGTCAACAACAGGACATCTAAAGCGCAGAAAGACTTTGATTCCGTAGAAGGAGAACAAACTATTGGACGGGAAATGTGTCTTCAAGTCTGGAAGGACATTTGAAGAAGGAGAACAAGCTATGGAATGCGAGTTCGTTAGAAATTGGATGGCCCAATAGAGGGTGAATAGTTTATGCAACACGAGGACGTCAAATTGCTTAGAAGAACCGGTTTGTTGAAGATAAGCAAATCATATTACAATAACTCGCGAATGGTCTGAAAGAATCATTCTACAAGAGTAGTACATGCTACAGACAAAGCAGATGGCTCTACATGTAAGCCTCTATGATCCAAGTGAGAAGACCCAACTCTTAATTAATTTAAATCGAACTTATTAGCATTTGACAATTGTCATCAAGTGTTGAAATTCACTAAAAACAACATGGAGTTAACCAAACCTGATCTGTTGTTTTTGAGTAAGTAGAAAGGATGTCAGGTAGACTGCATGAACGGATTGTTCTACTTGAGGAATGTCCCTTAATGCTTCAAATGGTCGAACAAAGTTTGACCCACGGCTATTTGATTTGGATAAAGCTTCCCAACGGATATTTTGAAGCGTGGAAGTTTTCAAAAACGAATCAAAGCGGTTGGTGGCATTAAGAAGCTCATGAACAACTCTCAATTGCTTCGAATTTTCTTGGTTTCCTTTATGCAAAATAGAGTGGTTTCTAATTGTAAATCTCTTTAGGGAATTTGAATGATTATAATGTGAAAAGGAGAGTGATATAGTGTATGAAGTGCTCGAATTTGTAGAAGCAACTCTGGAAGCTTCAAGTAAAAGTAGTTCATTCTCCACAAGCTGCAATATCTCAAGATTACATAATGGACTTCAGTCTTGTTGGGGCCGTTAAGAGTTTGGAGAGTGACGTCTTACTGTAAAAGTGATTTGCATTTCTTTTATTTCTTAAACCCTTTCATTTTATGCTTGATAGGAGATTGTGATTCTGCACAAGCATACAGATTTTTATAGCAGAGGGACACCTTTTATGTTATGTCCATCATCTATTCACGAATTTTTTTTTGAGTTTCCTAAAACAATCAATTTACCCTTTCTTGCTTGTCGTGCCCAGTCCATTACTCATTTGGCTGTGTTTCAATTGATAGACTTGCGCATCATGTAATTGTCATGGTAATAATGCTGCAGGAGGAATATTTTCTCCCGCACGTGTTGTACTTGTACCGTGCGCATTAAGTCATTTTGCAGCGTCATGCGCTGCCCGGCTTGCATTATATGAATGCATATAGGGACTGGCAAGCTAGATCATCACGCACAAGCTCAGAGAGAGAGAGAGAGAGAGAGAGTCAAATCCTAAAATCATCATTGAGGGAAGCCTTACAATTGCTAGACATTTCTACATAGATTATTTTTGAATTTTGTGCAATATGTAATATCATCTCAAAAATTTAAATTTGTTTGATGTGGTTTCCAAATTTTGATCTAATATTTAATGTGATCCCTGAATTTTTAAAATTTTTATATAATTTACAGATTATATTGAAAATTTATCAATAGATCAGGAATCAGATTGACAAAGTAAAAATTTATGGATAATATTGCACATTGGCTCAAGTTCAAAGATCACATGGCATTGATGAAAAGTTCTAGAATGATATTGCAGATTGAACAAGGTGCGAGAACCATTTGTGCTATTATCCAAAAAAAATTATCTCTTTCAAAAATGGCCTAAGTGAAATCCCCTGGAAAATTTATGAAGTTGGAAAAGCCAAAAAACCAGAACTAACAGTCGCACCGGTTCTGAGCATATCATGACAATGGCTGTTTATGATCCAGTCATCTTTCGTTGAGCATGGCATTCGGTTCCCTTGAGATCGTTTCTTTCCAAGGACAGTTTAGAAGATCTCTGAAACTCCAGTCGGACCCTTAAATAGTCCGGGAATGAGCACGTAGGAGTCTGATGAATTCGTCAAAAGTTGTCATCTGCTGCGAAGTGCCAAGCCCAAGTTCCTGGAGATCAGAGTGCAACGAGTGAATTACGGTAACAACAAAAGCAATTATAAAGCTTGATCCAACTGTATCAGAGAGAGATAGAGAGCCTTTTCTCTTGTTATAATTCTGTTCACCTCTTCCTGGAAAAGCTTCAAAGCCTCCCTTGCATATTCTTCCAAACTCGCTATTCCCACCAGCTGATGGACACTTATGGCAGCCACACAGAATTCTTCAAAATTGAACTCTGCATATACACAAGCAGAAACCTGACACAAGCATGAAGGCAATTTTTCCACGTTTAGATATTCTTTTTGAAAGAGTTGTTTGTCTGCATACCCCAACTGATGTAATGATATGAGTATTATTAACAGTTGCTCTCGAAGCACTTGTTAAATATTCATGAGGTGTAATACTCGATTTTCCAAGCATTAATCATGGATATTACCAGAACAACTAATGCATTGCTAATTGTTTGCATTTCCGTATTTAGTTGCTTAGCAAGTGCTCCGGATAAGTTTTCAGCAACATCCTGATAATATTTTCAAGCCTTACCTCATTGGCATAATCAAGAGTCCCTGAATGCTTCATAGCATCGGTGGATCTCCTTGTCACGGCCTTGTAAATTGACACTAGTTACCATGAATTCTCAATTGCAAAACCAATGGAAGGCCACAAGCAATAGGAAAACAACTGACCTTAAAATCCTGCATGGAAATAAAACCATTTCTTGGAGGCCTAATATTGCAAACTGTTTCCTTAGGTAAGCTAGTTGAGCCTCTGTCACTGTCTTTGCAAGAGCCTGCTCTACCAGTAAAGGTTTGTAAGTTTGGTTCTTAGAACGGCACGTGAAAACAGTCACAGACTTGCATCTGAGTTCAAGATGGAGAAAGAAAATGCTTGAAGATTGAAGAACTATTTCACAGTGTATGATTATTTTGATGCAAGCTCTGTCTGTCGGCTGATTAGTTGAATCATGAAATTCAAGATGCAGCATACAAGCAAAATTAGTCTTTGAGACAGCAGACAACAGGAGATAATAAAATCACCAATCTCCTGAGGCAATTGCTGATTAGTTGAATCATGAAACTACCCACCATCACATCTAGCGGTATCTTGACATCATGCTGAGAATCCAGCCAAGGATGAGCTAATGAAGAAAATGAGAATGCGAGAATCGGATGCAATATTAATCTGCAACCAATGCTAATGGTTTTGATAAGGATAAAACTTAGTAAACTAATGAGGCCAGGTTGGCAATTACAAATTGATTGCTGTTCTTTCTTATCTTATTCTTTGTTTAAATGGCTCTGTAGACTTACACAAAGCCTGGGCAGCATTTGGTCTCCTTCTGTAATTTTTGTTCAACAATCTCTTCACAAAATCAGTTGCCTCAGGAGATCAAGAAGGCCATGGGTCTTCATCAAAACTTGGTTTTGCCTCAGGGATCGCCTGGAATATTCCAGATTGAGTCTGCACCCAAAAGGGTTGATCATCATGTAGTAACATATAGGCAATGATACCGATACTCCTCATGTCTGCTTCAGTTCCGTAGGATTCATGTAGAACATCAGGAGCTACATTACATGTGCTTCCCACAATATCCTTCAGCATTTCATCTGCAGAGATTTCACACATGAAGCCCAACTCCACACTGTCAACAGAATGGAATATCTTAAAGCTCAATCTGTAGTTCAACCTGGATTTATATAACCAGAGAGTCCAAAGTCAATGGCCTTCGAGGAGCATTCTCATCTCCTGTTGCAAAAAGAAAACTCTGGAAAGAAAATCAAGCCACTCTTAGTATGTTGTGGTTTAGATCACTCGTTAGTAGGTAGGCAGGGAAGGTAAAGTACCCACTGCATTACTCGATAGTTATACACTATGATGCGACACCTGGAGGCTGGAGTGACCTCATATCACACCAGTATTGGTCAAAATAATAACAATGACCTCAATTATCCAAAATCATGCATATTCCCATTCAAGGTCATTATTTCTAGTACATAACTATAATGAGAAATCGACATAAAAGTAATGGAAAAATCTGAAATACCATGGAGAAAATTTAAAGAGGGAAAGCAGTACCATGTCTAAAAATCAAAATCTTATTAAGGAACATGATCGTACACTTTGAGACAGAAACATAAGGCTAGCTCAGAACAGAGCCAATCTAATGTATCTGAAACAACAGGCAGATCAAGACATAAACTTTAAAGAAAATCTATGTTTCATGGCTACATTGTTGAGAAGTATGATCAGCAATTTAACAATTACCTCTGGCTTTAGATCACGGTGAATAACTCCTTGGAGATGACAGAAGGCTGCAGCGCTTAATATCTGAACCACAACAGCCTTTGCACCTTCTTCAGAGTAATTTCCACCCCTATACAAGACAAAAATGGTTCCATTCCGTAAGGATTTGACAGGCGCACTTAAGCTCAACTAAAAACATAGCAAAACAAGCTTAGGACTTCATTAACTAAACATTAGAAGCACGCCTATGCCTTGCATCCCTGTCATCTTTCCATTTCCTGGGAATTTAAAGCTGCTCTATAGAGCATCTGCAGTGCAGCAAGTTCATATGATCAAGGTAACAGCTCTTACTTTCTTGAAAACTTCACTAATCATCCTTTTTTCTTTCTCAAGTCAAGTGAAATATGACTAATGGGCCTTGGAATTCAAGTGTGTATGACTCAAGAGTTCCTTAGTTTATAAAGCTCAAGGAATCCAAGCAATGAAAATTCAACCATGGTATCCAAGGAGCATTCCACCAAAAACATCTCTTTATGACCTCTTAGACTCCATCTACTAATCAGAAAAAAGATGGACTCCATTTCCCAAAAATGACATAAATGAAGACATTGGCACAAATCAAGGCAGTGAGTGAACAAGAAATTTCTCCAAATGACTTGGAATTATCCAAAATACAGCAGTTGACTGAACAATCAAATACTGAACTGTAACCATAACAGCATAGTATACACTCACCTGTCAACCAATAGCAGTTTACACACAAGAAAAAGCAGGTCTATTCCGATAGAAACCCACACAAAAAAACAGGACCATCACAAATTTTTTGTAGGTTCAAATACACAATGAAACCATCTACTTAATAAGAATCAAATCCATATAAAATTCTTTCAAGAAAAGGCAAATGATGGAACAAGATCCAAAGAGGGAATACAAAAGAAAACGAAACCTTTGATTCAAGGATGACTTTGGCAGCAACTTCATGGCCCTTCAAGCTGCCCTCCTTGGCCTTGGCAGAGCATGTGTACCCAAAACTGCCCCTCCCAATCTCCTCGCCCATCTTATACTGTGCCAGGAACTGCTTCAAAAAACCGAAATTTTGTCCAAACCATTCTCACACTCACTCTTTTGAAGGGAATTTGCAGTGAGTTGGGATTGAGTTTGCTGGGTTTCCATGGTTTTTCCATGACAGAGTCCCATTAAATCCTGCACACAAGAAGCCAAGGAGTCGCTAAATAGTTGAGAGAACTATTATTTATCATTTGACTTGAGTCCCAAGAAAGAATGTCAATTTAAAAAAAAATTGGGAAGCTTTGAAACTTTTTTCTGTTTCCCAAGATTGACGAACGAAAGAGGAAGTATTAAAGTTGGTTTTGAGTTTCAAGGAGAGAACTTCTATATGAGATTGCAAATGGTTTTTCTTTATTTGGGTCCTTTCTTTTTACGCCGGCATCAACAAACTTTTGGTTTATGAACTATTCGAACGACAGAAGAGTAGCTTTAGCAGATGAACTGAAGCTCTTCTAAACAAGCAGCTTCTCATTCTGATCTTCCCAGGAAGAGCTAGATTTCGCATAACTTTTCCCGGAAAATACCCCCACAAGCTAGCAATTCTCAGCAGACAAACTCGAAAAGCAACTCGCCTCCGTTCTTTTTTCCTGGTTGAACGAAACCAAAACAAAAAACCCAGAAAGGAAGAAGAAGCAACAAGAGCTCAACAAGTGCAGAGCTCAAGCTTGATATATAGAGGTGAAACCAACGGAGCAAGGAACGGCTCCAGAGATTTCACATGCAAAAAAATGAGGGATCTTCGAAGAATCCGATGAAACCACTTTATATGCATCATGATGTTGATAGGTGAGCAACTACCCACAGTCGGTCGCGTCAAGAAAAAAGACTCGAACTTGGACCACTTTTGATACGTCCCACGATGGAGTCCGAAAAGCACACTGTTGTAGGACCTTATAAGATTTCTTTCAAGATCAGATCCAATTGTATTCTAACGTGTTGATATCTATACAAGAGCCAATACCACAAAAATATTGAACTATGCCCAACATGATTAATATCAAAATTATTTTTTCGTGTTGCCAAAAACTGAAACTATGCTCACGGCGACATTAAAATTTCATACTTTTTGTTTTGTGTCACAAAAAATCTAAACTATACCTAATGACACTGAACCTTATATTTTTGTTATATTGGTACAACTTCTAGGGTGCTGGTGACACGATAAAAAAGCATGCCTATTAATGGCACGATATGTAAAGTTTATAATTTTTGTCATAGATAAAATGTATTTTTGTCACATTAATACGAGTTTGGGAGGATTTTGATAACACAATTTTTTTTTTTTATTGTTATGTTACAATGGAAATAGTTTAGAAATTTTGGTAGTGTTTTTCTTTGAATGATGCTACATATACTGATTGTGTAAAATTGAATATCCTAAGTAGATAAAGTGAGACAGATGGGATCTGTTCAACTGACCACCGGATCACCGAATATCCTATTGTACTTCTCCTTTTTGGGCCAAACTGGACCGATGACCTGAAATTGGCGGCTTGTGCCGGTCCAAAGCCTTCTTTTAATTTCTTTATTTCTTTCTATTTGATTTGATTGTTAAAACACTAGCTAACACGTGTCCATGGTCGCTTCCTCAGAAGAGGCTGATTCTATGACAATTCTCTCCTTGCTTGCTTAGAAAGATTTATATGATACATTCCTCGTGGGACATGCACGGGCATCAGAGATTCTCTGACAGTCCTCCCAAAATGCAAATTTGTTGGTTACTTTCATTTATTTAATTTGATATCGAATTCTTTATCCTCTCTCCAACTCATTTTATTTTATTTAAAAAAATACAAACCATACCCATTATAACACATTTATTTTAATTTTTTTTGTGACACAAAAAATTTCAAATTTATATATTTATGACATATTTATTCTAAATTTTTTTATGTGACATTAAAAACTCTATGTTTTGGCCTTACCTCAAAGTGGTTGAATCACCTAGGGGTTTGGCTAATGAATTACTAAGTCTAAATTTAGCTTGGGCTCTTCTAAGCTTATATCAATTTGCTATTTAATCTCCGTTCGTTTC
This sequence comes from Corymbia maculata, assembly GCA_014182735.1. NCBI lineage: Eukaryota > Viridiplantae > Streptophyta > Magnoliopsida > Myrtales > Myrtaceae > Corymbia > Corymbia maculata. Next base: position 13,839,139 of record CM024692.1, on the reverse strand, counting down.
ATGGAAAATAATTTTCAAAAAAATATTTTTTGGATTTTCAAGCTTTTGTTTCATAGAAAATACATTGATTAGGGAAAACATTTTCCATGAAGGGAATTTTTTTTTCTAAAAGTAGGGAAAATATTTTCCACTTTTTAAGTTGGGGAAAACATTTTCCATATTTTTTTGACCTCTCTTTCTTTCATCAAATATTCTTTTCTTTTCTTTTTTTAAATTTAATTTTAAATTATTTTTCCTTTTCTTTCTTTTCCTCTTCTACTTCCTTGGCTAGTCACTGGCTCTAACAATGGCCAACGACCAACCAAGGGTAAGCTTGAGCCTTGCCATAGGCCGGTGAGGCTTGAGCTCTCCGACGAGGTTGAGCCTTGGTGGCTTGTGGTGAGGCTCTAGCTCCCCCAATTCGGCAAGCTTGGGCTTTGCTAGATCCAACAAGTTAGGTGAGGCTCGGGCTTTGTTGGAGGTCGCTAGAGCTTCATCGACCTTTGGCGACCTCCGATGAGGCTCGAGCCTTGCCCAACTCGCCGGATCTGGCGAAGTGTGAGCATTCCCAACTAATTGAGCCTCGAGCTCGCCGGTCTGTGCTTTAGCCAATTGCGAGGTTATTGGCTGTCACAATGCACACAACAGCGGAGGAAGAAGGAGGAGGAGAAAGGAAACACAATGCACATAATGAGAAATAAAAAAAAAAAAATCGATTTATTAGAAATAAAAATAATTAAAAATTTGATTAAAATATATATAAATATATATATAAAATTAAAAAGCGAAAGATTCAATGTTTTTGGTAATTTTCCTTGGAAAATCAAATTAGATACCAAATGCTAGAAAAAAATTTCTACTTCATTTTCGGGTTTCAGTCGTACATAGGAAAATATTGCCATTTATAAAATATTTTCCAAAATCACAACATTTTTCACAAAATGAATGAAGCATTAAGTACAAATGATTTTTCAATTAGAAGTCGCCATTAATCTCTATCTTGATGGATCGATTGGAAACTCAAGTAAAGTTACTCCTATGAACCAAAGACTATGGAATCGAGAACTTGATTACATTAAATTGCTGTAACGCTTTTTTGGTACATTTTCTCTTTTATTTCAAAAAATATTTTGCAAGCAGTTTGAATTGATTTTAATTTATTTTTAACTTATTAAGATGATCTTGCAAGTGTGCAATCATTATCAAATACTCAATAAAACAAATCAATAAATAAATGATGAGCACAAAGAGGAAATACTTACCTCAAAGCAATGAGCGCATTTGCGATGTCAACTTAAAAATCACATTAACGATCCTAGATATGATTTTTAATTAACACACAATCACTCAAATATTTTTTAGGTTTTCACTTATTTAATGAGGTCGGAGAACTACATGCAATGTATGCAATGACGTACAAAAATGTCCAACTAAAATGATGTGCAATCTAACATGCAGACTGTATGTCATGTGATATTAATTATTTGACCTGATCTAATGGTAGGAAAATATTAAAAGCAACCATCCTAATATGTATCTTAAATATACAATGACTAGATGATGTGTATAAGATGATTCAGTTCTATATGACACACTCATGAAATTTTTTATGTTTTCTTTTTCTTTTCTTTTCTACAAAATTCGAAATTAAAATTACCCAATAATTAAACATGCAATTTAAATTAATGAAAGAAAATCTAACTTGTAAATTAATGTTTTTAGTATTTTTTTATTTCAAAAGGTCAAAATAAATAAATTTCCTAATTTAAACATACAAACTATCCTAAGACACCACCCCATGTGGTGGCTCCGCTGGCTTTGGGCTTTCCCCCCCTACCGAAGGGGAGGAGTTCAAATCCCAGCGGAGTCATTTGTGGACTTATCCTGGTGGCACGTGCTTGGTGGTCGCACGTGTCGCATGTTTAACCGGCCGTGCGGGGTTCCCCGGGTTACAAAAAAAAAAAAAAAAAAAAAAAAAACTATCCTAAGACCAGCAATACTCAAGCATGAATCTAATCCAACTCAAATATTTTTTTGAGCTTTCTTTATGGAAGCAAATTCAAACAAAGGCATCAAGAACAACATGGAAACAAATCAGGCATGATGTTATCCATGTTTGTATAATTTTGGAAATAAATTGATGAACTGTACCTCAGGCATGAGATTGGCTTGGCCAATTTTTTATGAAATCGCAAATTATATCTCTGGCATGAGATTGGATTGATGATTTTCTGCATGATTGCAAGTTGTATTTCGAGCATGAAATTGAATTGTCGATCATTACACACATTGTGAAATTAGGATAATTTCCTAACTCACAGATACTAGCAAAATCCTTTTGGACATGACATATCATCATGCTTGTCTAATTAAGATCACAATATATTCAAAATAGGCAATAAATTAATAGTTCAATTTTGGATAGGATTTGGCACCTAATTTGAAGATATCATTTCCCATTTGAATGACGGACGCCAGGTTTGAATGGCGGGTGTCTTAGGTCACGGCTTCGGACCAACGCGGTGATTCTCAATGGTGGTGATTCGCAGTGATGGAGATGCACGAGGACAACAATCTGCAAGAAGAGTAATAGCACAGCAACTTGGATAACAATAATACTCAGAACTAGCCAAGCTTGAGGGCTTCAGAATCTCCTTTTGGTTATCTTGGGCGTATTCTATATGTGATCAATATGAGTGGATCTCTCTCTGTTCTCAATTTCCTCCCATCAGGCGTCCAATGTTGGTCAAGCGCAAGGAATCACGTAAACAGATGGAAGCTTGGAAAGCCTTGAGGAGCTCGTGTTAGGAAAGTCTCTTATTATGTTTTAAAAATGATAAAATAAATCAAAAGTTACTAACACGTTTAATAATCGAGTAATTAGATAAAATAAGCACAAGTCACTATGCAAATGATAGAACTTGTAAATGTTATTATTAAAGACTATATTTGAAGAACCAAAAGATAGACCCTTATGTTGAAGTTGAACCTATTCGGACTATGTTAGACTTTAAGGATAAACCTATTCAAACACAAATTCTGATGATGAATATGTTCAGACTCAAGTCTAGATTGAGAAGTCTAGTTCAAACGGAATAAGTCCAGAACGTGGTATATAAAAAATGTGACAGGTTCAAAACAATAAAAGTGCAAAAAACACAAGTTTAGAAAGAAACAAGTTCAAAACGAGACAACTTGACAGAATGAGATGCAAGCCCTAGATTAATAACAGTTAGTAATCTGGTTTGGATTTCACTTCCTTAAATATATTTGATTTACTCAATCTTATTTGATTGACAAATCAATTACAAGATAAGTACTTTCCAAACGGAGAAGCTTTATTTATGAAACCTAAATTTTGATTGTATAAGTGATTAGAATTAAGATAAGGATTTTGGTTCTGTCACTCAACGGCTACCAAATTTTCTTGATATAGTTCTATCCAATTGGTAGATTGTAAGACTATCCTTTGGATATTGTCCAATGGCTAGTTTGGAAGTTGAGGAATATTTAAGAAGATCAAGGAACAAAAGAGCAAGAAAAAGACAAAGCATAGAATCTATAATTTCAAAGTCTAAGCAGACTTCGACCATATACACTTGTCCTACATGAGATAGTGCGACTTAGTGAGATAGTGCGATCTACCGTTGATTGTTTATATTCAAAATTGTAATATCTTGTTGATTATATAATGAAATCCAGCCATTAGATTGTTAGTGTGAGAGAATGGACATAAGCTTGATCAAAGTTGAACTACTATAATATTTGTATGCAATTTCTCTTATCCCTTAATCTTTGTTACTTACTATTTATTGCACACTTGCTTGCTGAGTGTTTCTAAAGTTTGTTCTTTCACATAACAAATTCTGAACTTTGTTCTATAATTTGATTATTGTTCAAATTTCTGGATCAAAATTGAATACTTAAGAATACTATTTTGCATCTACTGATATTCATACTTTAATTCTTGAATATTTTTATTCCGCAATAATTTATTTTAAATATTCTTATATCACCTATTCACCCCTCCCTAGGTGATTCTTGCTAGCCACAGCTAAACACCGCCTTGAAATTCTTCAAAATGGCTCAAAGCTTCGTCACGGTAAAGGCAGTGGCTTTTCTATGTAGCAAGGATCGGTCTCCATGGCTCATGGATGACCACAGCAAGCGGTTGATTGGCAACAACAACGTTGTCGGGACTCCACAAGATAGTAGCAGATCGGTGGCGAGCTTAAGCAACAGTAGCTCTGGCAGTCCGGGCGACGAGGAGAGTGCAGCGGCAAGTTTGGCGTCTTCTCAGCAAAGCAACGAGCAGCAACGATGACGATGGTGACGACATGGCAGAGGGTGCGGCTTAGCAATGGTCTCAGCCTAAGCTTGGCCAAGATAACTCTCTCTCCCTCCTCTTTATTCCTTCATTGTGGCTCTCTGTATGTGGCCGTCTTTTCTCAATTGTGTGGCACTAGGCACTTCAAAGAAAGAGAATAAGTCTGCATAGTGCCTATTATGCTTTAGCTCTTTCCTGCACATTGGCGATATATTGCCCAAAGAATAATGCCAAATATATATCTCATGTGTAATATTTTTTCAGTATTTCATCCGAAATCTTTCTTTTTACCAAAAAATATATTCCTCGATGTATATATTGCATGACTATATGAAAGATTCATCGTATATTGGAAGAATAATACTAATCTTCTCTAAAATATACTAATCTCCTAACTTGTCACCCTTAACAGGCTTGACCAAATTCTCTCTTATTGTAGGTTTATCAAACACGTTAAGTTAAAGTTTAGAACCATCAATTCAAACTCATCCGTCATTGGTCCAATACAAATACAATAATAATAAATACTTTTAACATTATATGCTATGCAACTTAATTGTAATATTTTTGTTTAGAGGTTATAATTAATTCTTAAATTTCTATGTAATAGATGAATGATTGGGTCATCAAAACTTAGGTGTCAACAGTATAAACTTGATCAAGACTAACATTATATCTTCACAAACAAAATAATCACCTTCAATTTTTGTCAATAACCATTAGTGACGTTATGGTGGGGGAATAAGTCCTTAAAAATGGTGACTTTCACGCCTCAAGACCTGATTCAGTTATTCTCCAACTTTTTCCTAATAGGATCGGAGTTGGAGAAGACGGATGAGGCATCGGAGGGAACAAAACCAGAGATGGTCAACTCATACAACGAGAGCTTGGAGCTGAACCAGAAGCCAGAGGGAATAGGAGGAGCAGCAGCCAGAGTTACTGGCACAATCGAAGGAGAATAGCAGCGACGACTGCTATTGGGAGGGAGGGAGATTGCTGGAGCAACTGGAGCTGTAAGCTGTTTCTCAGGCACGGCCATGCGGCCTTCACAGGTGGTGGTAGAGAGGAGGAGGAGGAAGTCCGGAGACGGAGAGGCGGAGGAGGAACTTTAGAGCCGATGAGAGATGAGGGCACAAGCGAGATGAGGAAAGAGAAGGAGTGAACTGAGGACAATGTGCTGATGATTTCCTTTGGAAAAGAGGAAATCATTTTCCTTTCTTTGGAAGGTGTTTTTCTATCGATCGAAAATGTTTTCTTATTTTTTATAAACTAAATGTCGGAAAATCAGAAAAATTCTTACCATAAGTTATTTTCCGTAAAATAAATGGAATCTTAATCTACAGAAAAATCAAGCAAATGTCTTTCAAAAATCATGCAGCTAAAAAAGAATTAAGAAGACAGGATTTGAGAGAAGAACAAGTTCATCGAGCACCACCCGCCACAAACATGGAAAAAACCAAAAACTTATCCAGATGAAAATTGGATACCCAAAGAATTGTGGTTCCAACTTCGTTGCCCCGAGAATAATCACACGTAAAAAGTCAGTAATTGTCCAACAACATGAACACGCACGTCCCTTCATCGCCCCCAATTACAACCGAACGAAAACCAGACCTCACTCCATCACGATATCTTCCCAACGCCCTCTTCAAATCCTTCTATGGCCCTCTTTAACGCCCTCTTCAAATCCCACAATGACATTATAGACAGTGACATGAAAACAAATGCCTTGAAACTGAGAAGTAACGATTTCGTTAGTATGGCAAGTCACGCTCGCCCTTAAATTTGTTTGAGTTAAGATTATTAAAAGTTCTAAAAGTTGTCTTTTCAAAAGTGCAATCAAATTCAAAAAAATTTCAAATTAGTCAAATCAAATCATTCTATTGATTGTGCTTTTTGAAAATTTTAATACTTGATTGCACTTTCATGATAAATTTTATAATTTGATTATAATTTTTGAAAGTTTAGAACTCGAATATAATTTGATGACAAGTTTTAAGAATTAATTGTATTTCTTGGATGTTTTGTGACTGTATTACACTTGTTGTACACTTATCCCAATTTGTTTTCTTTCTCTACAATGACTTTGAATATTCAAGTAAATGATTTAAATGGGTTCGCTTGGACTACTTATGAATGATCTTTTCTATTTCATAGGGGATCTAAGGGGCTGAATAAGCCCAGTACATTGTTACAGTGAGATTGCCATTTGTTTCCTTGGCCCAATCGTACATTATGGGTCTCTGCCACTCCTTCCACGGAATAGGAATTTCCTGGATAGCCTTCAAACTTCAATCTCTTCGTCAAGCTTTCCTTCTGATCTTGTTTGCAATTGGATTAGCCGAGAAATGCGAATCTAATTACCTCATGTTCAGAAAGAAACCTAAACCGCAAATTGGGTCGAACAGGATTCACCGACGCGAATGAAATGAAAAGCACCGGTAAACACTTGCAAAACGCATGCCCAAAGCATAGAGACAAATGTCTTGATTGTTATGTATTTCTGAAAAGAGGCAAAACCAAGTTCTTAGAAAGAACATAACATATAAATAGCGTTTCTACCCTGATTCCTAGAAAATGACAAACCTCAAAAAGGGCCTACAATAGATTAGTGCTCCAAAATGTACTTCACCGATGGATTTTTAAACCCGGAACAGCTGCAAACGGAGGAATCTGATCTGGCCACACTTATCGCTCGTTATGTGCATTCTTGTCCCAACCCCGCCTATGGATTTCTAGTTATCCAAATGCTTTAGACAGTCTTCGGATTCCACTTCCTTGTCAATAGGATTCCTCCAAAATTGAGATTCCGCTATTACCATAATTAGACTCCATTGCCACCAAAATCATGGAAACAAGCCCTACCACCACCATGTGAAGACTCAAGACATTGGCACTTGAGGTCGAGACATCGACATTAGGGACCCCAGGTCGGGCCAGAGGAACCTAGCCCTCGAACCATGGACAAAACGGGGCCTAAAATCATGTTATTCCAAATGAAATGTTTTTTTATCAGTCCAAAGAATTGAAATCACTGACTATATTGCTTGGAATATGATTACTGAGAATAAGATTTCGTAGGTTGATTCCTTCGCAAAGCCCGATCCTCCGTTTGTGTGGACTCTGTTGATTCATTCTGCCACTTTCTACTGTCATCTTCCTCTTCTTTGTTTTCGTTCCGCAATCGAGACTTCCCAATTCCCCATTGAATAAAGCAGAGTTGTCTCTGCCACAGCCTCCAAAACGATTTCCATCCTTGAAAGTAAATGTGATTATGCCTTTGGTCCTCCCCGCTTCGGCTTCTTCGTTAGTAAGAACCAAAAAGGTGGGAGTGACACCGGGTGCCCTAAACTTTAATGAGTTATATGATATATATTAACATATATTCTTTGACAAATATAATTCGAGCTGCGTGGGCAGGGCTAATACCGTCCCTTCTTCGTGCCCCGCGAAATACCCTTGCATTCAATTTCCACGGGTAGAACTTGTCCGGTTTAGGGTTGGGGCACGGATTCTCCTTTCCCATCCCTATTTCTAACTTGTCTTCATTTTACGAATTTTCCATGATGGAAATGTCAATGTATAAATATGTAACATGACAGTGTTCCCATGATTTAAACTTTACAATTATCGATATAGTATCCGGGTTAAAGGCACGTTGGAAAAATCCCTGATGAAAATGATGAAATAATCAAATGCTACCGATATGTCTATCTGAGCGTGTAGAACGAACACTTCTATGTACACAAGTTGCAAGTTGTAGTGTTGACAATGAGACATCTAAAGCATATCGACTTTAACTCTATAGAAGGAGAACAAGTTATTAGATAGGAAATGTGTCTAAGTCTGAAAGGACCTCTATAAAAGGAGAACAAGCTATAGAACATGAGTTTGGTAGAACTTGGATGGATTAAGAGAAGGTGAATAGTTTATATAACATGAGGACTTCTATTTATAGAAGGTGAACAAATCATATTATGAAAATTCATGAAAGGTCTAAAAGGACCATTTTATAGGGGCGATACATGCTACAGATGAAGTAGATAGCTCTACGTATGAATCTCTATGATCATAGTGATAAGACCTAGCTCTTTATCGATTTGAATTGGACTTATAAGGGTTGTACAGTCGTCATCAAGCGTTGGAATTCGTTAAAAGCAATCGGGAGTGAATTGGACCTGTTTTAGTATAGTATTCTACTTTGGGAATGGGCTTTAATGCTTCGTAGAGAGACATTCGGATGGTAAAAGAAAGTCAGATCAATGGCTACTTGATTGGATAAGATTCCCAAAGGATGTTTTGGAGCTTGGAAGTCTTTAAAAACAGTCAAAGTGGTTGGCGTGATTAAGAAGCTCACGAACAACTCTCTCTGTTGTATTGACAGTTCTTACTTTCCTTTATGCGAGATCGAGTGGTTTCTAATTGTAAGTTCTTTTAGAGAATGTGAATGATTATAATCTGAAAAGAGAGTGAAGTGCTCAAAATTCACATAAGTAACTCTAAAAGCTTCAAGTAAAAGCAATGAATTCTCCACAAGCTGTAATATCTCAAGACTACATAATGGATTCCACTCTTGTTAAGGCCGTCAGAACTTGGAGAGTAAAGTAAGACAAGTGGAAGGATGAACTCTTATCAACCTGATTCGCATTTCTTCTATCTCTTAAACTTTTTGGATTTCTGCTTGATATGAGATTATGATCCTGCACAAGTGTATACGCACTTTCACGCTACCGATACACCTTTTACACACTGCCCATCACGTACTCATGAACAAGATCTCGAATTTCCTAATAAAATCAATCTAACCCTTTTTGCCTATGTTTCAATTGAATAGACTACAGTGTGCACACCGTGTAATTGTCATGATAATAATGCTGCACGAAGAATATTTTCTTCCACACGTGGTGCGTGGTGTATGCAAAAAGTTAATTTTGCGGTGTCTTACGCTCCACGGCTTGCGAGAGAGAGAGAGAGAGAGAGAGTCGAATCCCAAAATCATAATTGAGGCAGCCTTACAACTGTTAGACATCAGAAATCATCCACATGTGGCCGTATTGATTTAAACTTTAGAATATTCAAATTGATATAGACCTTTCCTTATGATGAAATATTAAATTATTGTACACTTTTGACTCATGAGAAAACGATCCTTTTCTCTTAGATGAATTTCAGAAATGTCCCAAGTGAAATCCCCTTGGACTTCGAACACCCCCAAAAAAATCTGCTTGGAAAATTTATGAAATTAGAATAGAAAAGAGAAGCCTGGGGGGGGGGGTGTTGAAGAAAACAGTGTTAGGCACATGCTGGAGAAAGCCCCTCTTAAATATTACTACTCCCTTCATGCTCAACATGAACACAGTCCAAAACTTAAACACGCCATCACCAACTCCTCCAGATAAAAGCAGACACAACATTCATATCACCACCAACCCAATACTTAGCATTAATTCTCTCGAACAATATCATTTTCAACAAAACATAGAAGAAGAAGAAGAAGAAATAAGAAAAATAATCTCATGAACATCCAGTTTAACTACTACATACACTTCACTTCTTCGCTTACAAAATCTGCAAAGCTAAATTCTAGTATAAACATCCTTAGCAATCGCTGAAAGGACTGATCACGAGTGTTTGAGAGAGTCCTTGGAAACTCTGTCTCAATCAAGTTTTGAGGAAATGCACATCTTTGCTTGGTAATGGCAAGAACCCATGAGAAAGAAGAAGAGAGGAAAAAAGAAAAGAAAAAGGACAGAAGAAAATTTTGGGTAAAAAAAATTAAACTACCAAGAAATGGAGGAGCTAATCGAACTCTTTCCGCACTATCTGTTGTGAAGAGGATTGGGACCCGTGTGGACAGGTCTCTTCTCTTCTCCAAACGCTAGATCGCCACCGTCTCTTTTCTCTGTATCTCCTCTCGAACCGCCATGGAAGCGAGCTCTACTGTTCATCCTGTTGGAGGATGATGACTCGCCCCTCGCTCTGGAGAAGGACCTTCCGTGTCTGTCCGCATAGCATCGAGGCTCCAAGTTCAAAAGCATCAGCAAGAGAAGGGACAAACATGCGAGCTTCCTTTTTCCCCCGACCACCTGTAGTTTCTTGCTCACAAGCCAGTCCATGGCATCAGAACTTCTCTGGATCTTCCTCTCACTCGCTCTCTTTCTCCCTCCCTCCCTCCCTCCTCTCTCTCTCTCTCTCTCTCTCTCGCAAGAAGCAGAAGTTTGAAGAAGTTTGGAGACAAAGTGGAATTCCTTTTCTTCATTTATATAACGGGGGACTATTTGTCTTTGTGCGTGGGTGTGTTTTTTCGAGGCCTAGGAGTTTGAAGAAGCGAGCAAGGGATGGAGTTTAACGTAAGGGTTAGAAGTCAAAGTGCATTGGAGTTGGAGCTATCTCATTTTCCTTTGACAATAGGAAAACTAAAAAGAAGAAATAATAGATTATTCATGGGTAACCTAGTTTTCCACTATTCAGGCACACACAAACATAAACTTTTGAATGCTCTATGTTCGGAAGCCTTTCTGTCATTTGATCCTAAAGGCCCTTTTTGTAAGTCCTCCGTAATTTCTTGGTTTACCTAATAATCTAGGGTTTGGCATGAAAGACCCGTTGCCGATAAGAAGCACAAGAAGGGTCCTGCCTAGTCTAAGATCGAATCCTTGGTTATGCCTTTTCAACCTATATCCCTGCTAATTGCTTTTAACATTTCCAACTAGGTGCATCTGCAGAGGTCGAAACCCTGCGATCCATCAAAACACTACGTGTTCCATGGATTTTTCTTGGTCACCTTTCCAAATCCAAGCACCTATGGTTTCTATGGTGAGCAACTGCACTTTAGGTAGGTAGACCGCAAGGCAAAATTCGGACAAATAGCCAAAAGATGAGATCATTTAACGTGAAGGTGTGGAGAACCAAACTTGTGCCATGGCCTAATTCACATATAGATATGTTTATTACTTCAAGGTAGATCTTTTGTTCAAGGAATGCTCTCATTACCCAGTCCCCTTCGTAGAAACAGACTTGATTAGATAGCACTCGTCTTTAGACAACACCAATCAATACCTATACCCTAACATTCCACACAGCCCTAAATGGAAACCGTCGAGTCCCTGTCTCAGATCACGACATCCTATTCATGTTAAAATCAAGCTTTATTCGACTTGAAATCATGTTGGCCATCTTTAACTTTATTTGCTCTGTGTGTATCGGAACAAGAGAGGGAGAGAGAGAAGTGTTGAGATTATGTGAAATTTCTTCGTCATCAAAGCTAGCCATTTCCGGGAGTTTCACTTGATCCATCAAGAGATTGAATTGGTGAACACCAGCACCATGTTTTCATCGTCCTACTTGACCTCCTTTCAAGACCCAGGCACTAAAATAAGTGCTCACTCAATCTACCAAAAACTTGGAGCTCCTAACAGCCAAACATCTAACCTTTTTCCTCCCCTCAAGTAATTCGCATTTACCGGATAATCAGTAGAGTGAGCACTCTCTTTGGATAATAGTTGAGATAAAACAATAAACCAAAAAGTACCCAAATAGCCAAAATATGTTTCCACAGGGTTAGCGCTGAGATCAATTATTTTGATTTCATACTTGAAGTGAAATTACAGTTCTCCGTTGGAATACCATCGACCCCATCATATAATCAAAATAAAAGGAAAATTACAAGGGTAAATCTTGAGACCGCACTTTTAGTTCTCCATCACAACTTAAGATGAACTTTCATATTCAGACATGAACTATTCTTAACGCATTCTATAAAGGTCAATCTTTGTATTAAGGTGATATTGTACCTTGCATCTATCGGCAATAGACTAGCAGTCTATCATACCAATTGAATCCAAATTTGGCTAGAATTTCAGGGTCCAAATTTCGTTTTCCATTGGCAATGGGACATCGACGTACGCTACTGGGAGATATTAAATTTAACATGTTGTATCGTATAAGCTCCATGATTCTTCGATGTTGATGCCATGGCTCTCGAATAGAATAAGAAACTTGGCTTGTCGATAGTTCAATTTAGTCTTGTTCACGAGAGGAATAGACACTCCGCTCTCCATGAAAACACATTTCGTTGAAAAATGGAGCAAAAGAAGGAAATGAACAGGACAAAGGGGTGGGCCAAGAAGATTAGTGTGAATGAAGTGGTCGCTTTCTTACACGAAATGATGATGTTTTTTTAACTTTTCTTTTATTTTTTTGCCAACTACTTTGCATTTTGTGAAAGTCAGAGACACATTGATGAATTTTGTGCTCCCTGACAAAACATAAAAGTAGCCAAAGTAATCTCTGACCTCATCCATCAATTTATTGATTTTTTTTCAGCCTCAAATCAATTTTTATCAGCAACCTCCTAAGCCAATCTTGAAATCATTGTTCGATTTGCATTATACAAGACTTGTTTTGAGCTGATCCATCTAGCTGCTACCTTGTTTCATATTAGCTCTAAAAGGATAATCGAGATGTCTTATTATCGTAGTAATGTGTTGATTGTGACTTGACTTTATTTTTAAGTTAGACCTTGAATTATAATTTAATTTGTGAAACTTTTTAAAAGGGTTCTAATCGGAAATGGTTGCGATTGAAGCAAAAGGTACGGTGGTCTAACATTGTCAACGAAAAATTGCAGGGAAATTCATTGACTCATTGTTTCATACATTGTAATCCGTAAGGTGTTGGATTTAGTGAAGGGGTTAGGGTATTAAACAAAGCTCTTGATTGTACGATTAAGGGGGAAATGGTCAAAGCAATGGCGTAGGTGAGCAAGAAAAAAAGGGATCGATCGAATCCTTGCCATGGGCGATATCGTCATGATTGCTTTGAATGAATTATTGGTATAAAGAAAACATTGCCTTGCAAGCTACTAGGCTGCAACCCTCATCATTTTTTTCCTTCTCCCTCACCTTTATTTCTTCCCACGCCCACACACACGGTCAAACTCTTGCCTCTTTCATCATTGGAATATACATGTCCACATGAAATAGTTTGTACGACTTAGTGGCTAATTGTCTAGATTACATTTAAATATATCTAAGAACTGCTAATTTGATGAGTTAATTATGACGTCAGTTCGGATGGTATCTTACGCACTAGGAAGAGCTACTCAATATAGGAGCTTTTGTCAAGATTAGGGTGGAAGTAAGAGAGAAACTGTATGATGGTGGGATGGCGTGACAAAGATAATGAGGTTAATTAATACAATAATACCCGGTTGGAAAAAAGCTTTGATTTGAGGTACGCCCCTAGGCGATGTGATAGGAATTTTATTGGTCAACCGATGTGGGGCTGTCGAAATTATTTGGTTCATGAGGGCGGTCTAATCAGCACTTTGTCCAGGCAAAGCTGTCTCTCGATAATTTGGATGTTGCTTGTCAGCTATGGTGTTATAGATAAAGAAGGCAGGAGGACTGCATATAAAAAGAAGAGGCATGCAATCGCTGTCCGGCGGTGTGCTTATTAAAGAGAAGAGAAGGATGGGATGCTTTTTATATAAATAGTAAAAATATGTCACAATTGCCCAATCACAGGAAAAATTGTTAAAAAATATCCTAAATTTATTATATGACAACTAATTTAATCTGAAACTTTACACTTGTACTAGTTTAATTTTAAATTTTTTGATAATTTGTCAATTTGGTCATTTATCTAATTTTGGCTGGAAATTATTGATATGACGATCTAGTTAGCATTGAATGTTATATGTGACATAACTGGTGTTAACGTGAATATTTTTTATAAATTTTAAATTTTCTAGATTTTTTTCCTTTCTTTTCCTTTTCTTTTTTCTTTCACCAACCATTAGCGAGGACTTGTTGGCCTTAGGTGAGGGGCGTCATTGGTGGCTGGTGAGGGCTACCCTCACTAGTGGCTGGCAACTTCCGTTGATCATCGTCAAGGCCTCAAGGCCTAAGGAGGGAAAAAAGGAAAAGAAAAGGTAAAGAAAGGAGAAAAAAGAAACATTCAAAAAGTTAAAAAAAAAAAAAGAATTATAAAAATTCTCTATGTCAATGCTACTTGTGTCATATAGAATGACTAGCGTTGAGTTGACCGTTACATCGGTAATTTCTGATAAAAATTAATTAAAATAACTGAATTGATAAATTGTCAAAAGATTTAAAATGAAATTGATATAATCAAAAAGTATAGGATTAGACTAGCCGCTGAATTTAAGAAATTTTGGACAAACTAAAATAATTCAAGCTTTTCTCACATTAAAGCTCTCTCCACGGTTGTTCCCTCCATTTCCCCAAGAGTTTGGCTTAAAGTAAAACCTAATAAATCGAGCCTTCTCAGTCTGCAGATCGTGCCTCGGATCGGGAAACCGGGTTTCCTGGGATTGTAGAAGCAATGTTGCACAAAAAACAGCCTTGGCCAAACTCAAATCTGTGGACTTCAGTACAATAAACTACATAAAAAAAATAAATTACTGCCAATACTTTTTACTGTTTATATAATTGATTCTGACAGGCTTTTACTAATATCACATCAAGTTTTCTTACAATAAACTTGCTTAAGTGATTTTTCTTTTTTAATTATGACACTTGAATGATCATTTAAATAATTCTGATATCGACATTATCCTTTACCTAAGTTTTTGGGATCAATTTTATATGGCTATAAATGAAGGCGGTCTCCATAGAGTTTGAAAATGATAGTGATTTGTGTTAAGATGCATCTCCCATACTATCAAAGTGAAGACACCATTTTGAGTCATCTTGCTGCAGTTTTCATCCGCTGCACACTTTCCTCCGCCTAATGAGATAACCCTCCATTTTACTTCTTGAGGGACTCTCAATTTTTATTTATTTTTAACTTAGCTTTTATGTATTTATTCAACTTTGCACATGTGCGTGTGTTCCAAATTGGTACAGTATTATACTACAACGGAGCTCTCTATGCATCGGTTCTCATTTATATTGACTCTAATTTTTTTTATGATAACGATGTAAGATATTCGAATATTTCTGTTTGACTAATCTTTGCGAATGCAAACAAACCATTTCATCCACGTATATTAGGCAACGCACCACCCATAGAGTAGTCCACACTGCCGTTGCTAGCACGTCAAATGGAAATGATGTGCTTTCGTATCCAAACCAGACAATTAACCGGTCAACCGATCCTTTAGGGGTTGGCTCTGATCAAATTTCTGATGTTATCTCTTATGGAAACTGGGATAAGGGAGCAATCCAAGTCTAATTGGTTGTCTACAAATGTAAAAGTGATGTGCCCAAGTCAAACTTCTGGCCATGCTGCAATGCCCCAAGTCAGACAATCACTTCTTGACCCTTGGTTGAACGTTTCACATTGGAAGAGGACATGAAGAAAAACCGCACAATCTGCAATTATAAAATTATTAAGAGTATATTTATTCATGACAATGTTACGCAATTTGACAAATTTCCCACAGATCTTTCGGTGTAACCTCATGTCCTAATCGTGTTTGGCGCAGAGGGGAGACCTTTCACCATGCACAGGTTGCTGTCGAAGATACCAGAACGGGTAGAAAGCATCGTTGACCAAGACCTGATGATGCCACGAGAAAAACTTGGAAGAACTGCAAAGTGCGCGAAGCAAATAGTACAGTACAGAGAATAGCGAAGGCAAGAGAGCCAATCGTTTCCAGCCACGACCACGGTTTGATCTTCATAAGTGCAACAGTGGTGCCGCTGTCCTGGTTGGGGGATGCACGGAAAGGTCGCTCGTTTGTTGTGACAACAGGCTCGAACGTGTCGCGATCTCACTGTACCCCGAGACCATCAGCTGTGGATTGTGGATTCTTCAACTCAAAGATGCTGAGCTTCTGCTTATTCAGTTCGTACAACGTCTGGTGCGAAGCTGGGTTGAGCGAGTGTGAGTGCGGTCACCTCGTCTTCTGCAGAAAGACAATTGCCACTCTGCTGTCAATCTGCCAAATTGCTCCGAGTAAATTTTCTGGCGTGGGGGCAAAAATTTATCGGCACGGGTTTTACTTGTTAGTTCATTTACTATTCAGCACCACGCTGCTAGACGAGTTTGCCGAGTCCTGATTAGAAGTTCGCAATAGATCAAGCAGCTGCCCTGCATCGTTCTAGTGTCCGCGTCACTCGTGTAGTGGACGACAATAGTGTTGAACTCGCGAAGGAGCTCGAAAGCATTCTCCCCGGCCTTCTAAAGCTCGGCCTGGTGAGTCCTTCCGGAAGATAAGTAAGACGTTTTCCAGCCTCTTGAAGTGGAATTGCGAGCCAAGTTGTGGAACCCGGTTACCCCAAGTATGTTTCCGACCGGAATGAGCAATATCAGGTCTAGTACAATGCATCGCATACATTAAGGACCCTATAGCACTCACATATTCAAGTTGTACTACTGCTCTACCAGTGTTATAATTTAATTTAGTACTAGAATCAAATAGAGTACTTATTTCCTTGAAACCAAGATGTTGAAATTTATTTAACAACTTTTCAATGTAATTAAATTAGCTCAAAGAATAGCCCCCACCATGTTTTTAACTTTAATATTCAAGCATGTATCTAAGAAGGATCTACTTTCTCAAAATTTTTCATTTTAAAATTGAAAGTTATATACTTCTCAGTCTCAATGGTTCCGATTATATTAATTCCGAAGATAAGCATACAATCAAACATCGCTCCAAAGAAACCACAAAGAGATTGCTTATTTGAATTACTTCCAAACAATTAGCACAAAGACAAGAAACCAAAGAATCCGCAAAATAAGAAACGCACATGACCAAACATTGTCATCAAGCGTTGGTCGCAATAAAACAAGTTTTCTAGTTCTTTCCACATGAAATCCCCGAAACATTTAGTTCTAATCAGTCCACTCATCAATGCCGATCATGGCTATCATGACCCGTGGATGCTATAAGGAGGCATTAATGACAGCATTCCAACACACAGTCTGCCCATGGCAAGTGGACTTTTACACTTCTCAAATCCCAATTCCCGCCACACTCAAAGAATGGGACTATTAACGGAAATCCTCTGTCCACTTTGCATGCCACAAGTTTTGCATATAAGGCTTTTGCAAAAGAAGAAGTTATGACAATAACAATAACATTGTAATATATAAAGAAAATCTCCTGATGCCACATCAGGGACGTCCTCTCCACATGAATTTCCCAACAAAACCAATTTACTATAGCCATGTATCAATTAAGGACCGACCACTAATCCATAACTCATAATTCACACATGGTCATGTCACCCATGGCTTTCCTGCTTCTTGTGCATCTCTTCTATGCCATTAAGAAAGAACCACAATTTACAGACACTGAAAGGAGATCAAGTCAACCCATTTAACATTCTAATTCTAAGCTCCTGCAGCAACCCATGTAATTGCAGGATTCCTATTGTACATGCACATCAAAAGGCAGGGCAACACCAGAGGAATAACCAGCGTTCTTAAAGACATGACAACCCAATGTAAAAGTAAGAGCAGAATGATATATTCAGCATATGGTTTGTATATGTCAACTGAGGGATAGAACTCAGCATTGATGAACCCATATTAGAGATTGAATCCATTAAAAAACAGTCAAAGATGTATGCAATCACTGACACAAACTCCAATAGAGCCGATTCGATCCCAATCTAAAACATGCTATCTCCTTTCCTTGTTTCATTAAAACAGAGTTTGACAAAGCAGCATATATTACCTTGTTGATAGATAGGCAATAGATTCGATGACAGAAGCTTCCGTTATCATCGAAGATCAGAGTCACAGCCAACAGAAGGGTCTTGAGCAAGATCCAGTCGCTTCAGGCTCTTGGTCGTGAAGCAAAGTAGAATAGAGCACTTTCCATGTGGAGGAATTTTAATTGTCTTTGAATCTGAAATGCCACTTTTAGGAAGGCAGAGATTGAACGAGATATCGGTCCTTGCTGGAGGGAAGAAGGCCTCATGATTTGACTTCCTTCCCAAACCCAAACTGATATTCAGAAATTGATGGGAAGAGACCTATGTGTATCCTTCAATTTTAGCAAGAATCTGCTACCCTCCAATTTCGTCAATTTACGTGATCCAACTGTGGGGATCCATATGAAACGTCAATCCCCGGGTCCTGAATTTCTGGCCACGAAGGGTAATTTTGAAACTGCACTTCGCTCTCGCACTGCGCAACTTTGGTAGCGTAGCCATGGCTCCAGTTGTTGATCCAACGAGCAAAATTGTTATCACCAAAACATCCAATTTCATCATGTCATCATGTCTTGATTCATGACTTTAATTAACCCTGACTTTATTTGTGGGGCAAATAAATCCTTAATCGGTACCTACTGAGTCGCGTGCAGGTGGTGATTGCTGGCTTGAACTCCTTGCCGACCTTGATGTTCACCGGGTCACTGAGCTTAGGGGGCGAGTCGCACCTCAGATGGCTTGCATATTGGGTTAAGGTTGAACCAAACCTTTCAATGTAATTGGAGATGAAGAGACCCTTCTAGACGAAGACGGGATCTCCATCCACAGGGCAGAGCTCCTCATATTGAATTGAGCGGTGTATGCATCATACTAACTATAGAGCCAATTTCGCACCATTGCCAAGATCTGCTCAGCCTAGACCTCCTCACCTGGGTCCCAAATTGTCGTAATTCCAGGCAAGCAAACTTTTGAGCTCGGACAACTTGAACTTCGGGTCCAATATAGTGGACAAAAAAATAAAAAAATAAAAAATAAATCAATTGAAGATCTTTGAAATGTGTGAGGAACTTGCTTCATGGCCATCCCCGTTTCATTGAAGAAGGAATGACCCTCCTTGTTTGCTAATTCCACCGTGATCATATATAGACATGGAGCAGCAACGAGATTTGACAAATAATCATTTGTCAACAAAGAATCTGTTGTATTGTTAAAAACCTATATTATTAGGATGCACATGTGAAGAAATAGTCCCACATCAAATAATTTATATAGTGTGGAGCAGTTTATATATCCCAGTTGACTTATAACTTACTAGCTTAAGTTTTTAAGTTAAGATGGATTCAACTGAATATATTGATGAACTTAGATTTGGGTTTTTCCCTTGAAGATCTCCCCAAGTGAAGGTATCAAACTAAGGTATCACAACATATATAAGCTCTTTAAGAGTTTTAGCGACCCTTCAAACATGTTGCATCCAGGAAATTCCACCTAGTTTTGACGTGTACTAGGAAATTGTCAAATATGGTTCTATGTGTCACAAAGAGGACCTTCAACTTTTGCATAAGGGGGTGAATTTAATGGGTTAAACCCTAGGACGTATGCCACTGTAATCATAAAATGGACGCGGTTCGGCTCACAGTTAAACCCTATGGCAAAACAGGGAATATTAAAAAAGTCGATTGCAAAAAGATTGAAGCCGGGGGACCATACTCTTAATCAGGGAAGTGTCAATGCTGGCATTAACCAAGGTAATTCCGAAGGTTTCTTGAGACATGCCAAACTGAGGAACGACTCTCAATATTTATGGAATCAATTTGAAAATCGAAGTCAAAATGCAATTTCTTAGAATTTGGTGACACAATTCACGATGACACAACACTTACAATCGGTAGGGCTGGTCAACAAATTAGAAGTCAACAGACTCGAAAAAATTACCCGTGGAAAGTAGATGCACCAACTCATCCTTTCTCGCGTCATGTAGTGACTTGCATTTTCTTCTTCTTTTCGTCCTCAGAACAAGTTTGAATTGAGGTGGCATCGCAGTTTGCATGCCGCGGACGGACTGGAGATCTTCCGCAAAGCTAAATTGCTCAGGACAAAGGGTAATATCGTTCACCCTACTTGAATAGGCTTATGGCATGCGGCAGTTTACTTGAAGTTATACTCGAGACCCGACCATCTCTACATCATGTTTGGCTTGGTGCCTTCTCAATACTTGAAGTTATACTTGGGACCCGACCATCTCTACATCATGTTTGGCTTGGTGCCTTCTCAAGTGACCCGTCTTACTTGACAATTCACTAAACAATTTGGTGCCCCATACCAAGCAAATAGCCTTCTTGACACCACTGTTCTCAAACACGATCGGAATCGTCCCCTAGACATAAGATGTTCTTCTCTGTAGAATCATCGCCACAGTTGCTTGGAGGGTTTTTCTTTCTTTGGGGACGGGATTTCGTTTGGGTAGCATCTAGTTTGCCCTTGCAATTCCTTCCAATCATCCACTTATAAGACTCGTTTGGCAACCATTTTATTCCCGGGAATAATTTTTGTTCAGAAATAATTTTATTGATTTTGTTTCGTGAACGAGTTTTTGAGTATTTGAAAGCATTTAGTAACTGCACAAAAATATTTATTCTTAGAATAGAAATGCGCTTGCTACGGCCCTCAAATTTTTTTGTGACTTATAATTTATTTTAATTTTTAAACAAATTTATTACAACTTCCTCTTTTTTCCTTTTCTTCTTCTTCTTCCTTTAGCTGGTCGTTGGCCTTGATGATGGACGGTGATTGGCTAGAGGAAGAAGAAGAAGAAGAGAAATTGCTTGATTTATGAGTTGGTCCCAAGAAATATGCTCGTGAACAAATTTGTTCTCAAAAATAGAAAAATTAGATGACATTACTAAATTGATTTTTGTTTTGTTTTGAGGAACAAAAGAATAGCAATAATCAATAGTTACTCGGTTACCAAATAAGGCCATGGTGTCTTATTGTCATCGGATCATCTTGTTGTTCAAGCGGAGGCGGAGGCAAAGCAAGCACATACACGTTGTCCTCGTGGAACTTATTGAAGGACTCAAACGTGTTATGCCCGATGAAATTTACTCTACAATATATCTAGAGCACTATTCTATCATTTGAATAGGATAAGGAAAAAAAATTAGAATGATGAACAGTTTATATAGTAAGCACATTAGGAAGTGGTATGTGAATCAGGAATAGTGAAAATGAAAGGGAAAGAGAGTTGATTTATAGGAAATTTTTTTTTCAATAATTACTAAGGATATGTTTGGTAACTAGCTAAACAATGCATGATTCTATTCCTTTGTTCCCCAAAAAAAAAAAAAAAAAAAAGAACATAAATCTATTTAGTACTTTTTTTTTCTTGAGAATAGATTTAAAAGTAGAATTAAGAATAAAAAAAAAGTTACTTTTTTGTTTTTGGGAACAACTCTAAAAGCAAGCCCAAATCATTTTTTTCTCTCCTTTTTTTTCTTCCTCATTGCCGGTTGTCAACCATAGTGATGGCTAACAACCGGTTGGGAGAGGTTCAACCTTGCTGGATTTGGGCAAGGCTGAGCTTGCCTAGCCACTAGTGTCTTGCCTAGCCATTGGTGAGCCTCGACCTCACCCAATTGGTGCGAGGTCGACCTTGCCTTGCCCTGGCAAGGTTGAGCCTTATCGGTGGATGGGTGAGGTGCCACTAGCATGGCTAGGCTAAGCCTCACCATAGCCTAGCAAGGCTCCAATGAGCTTGCTAGACCTCACCCAAGGTTTGGCAAAGCTCTAGTGAGGTTGTTGTACCTCGCTTAGCTGGTTGCTAACCATTATTGTGGCTAGCAATCGGTGATGAGAAAAAAGAAGAGGGAAGGAAAAAGAAAAAGAAAAAAGAAGAAAATAAAATAAAGGTATATAAAAAATTAATAGAAATTCTAAGTTAAAAAAAAAAACTTAAGAATTGCAATAAATGCATTTCTATTTTGAGAATAAAAATTTTAGAAAGTTATCAAGTAACTTCAAATATTTCGAAACTCGTTTAGTGAATAGAATAAAAAGAATAATTTCTGAATAAAAATTGTTCCTAGGAACATAATGATTATCAAATGTACCCTAAATGGTCTCAAATGCCCCTAAATCCCAATTAGCCTTGAGGGCTAATCACTAGAATTGATAACACTTTTAAGTTTGGGCGCCTTATTAGGCCAACGGATGTGAACTGACCTAAGTCCATATGTTAGGATGATCTCTCAAGACAAGTATAGACTTATCGCCAACTATCTCTTTCATCATGAACATCATCCGATTGCATCGGCTATGTTGTGCTCGAGCCAACATGCTCATCGACAACCCATTCCTTATGCTGGGCATCAATCTGGCCAATTCGACTCGAAGGGTCAAATCAGTTCCTTCTAAACAATAAAACATTAAATTGATCAAAATTCAATGATGAAAATGATCATCGAAGTAGAGTTCCTGGCACCATCTTTTTCTTTTTTTCTTTTTTTTTTTGAAAATAATGTCCCTAATTTTTTTTATATTTTTTAAGTCCAAAACGGGTCAGCGAGTCTTTCTTCCTGCCCCTAAAACTCGAGGTTTTTAAATCTGTCGCTCCTGTGACTTCCGCTCCCCGTTCGCTCTCTTCTCCTTCTACATTCAACAAGAGGTTTGCCGGAGAGCCCCACACCCGGCCGTCCAGATCGCCGGCGACCGCAGGCCAACGAGAGATTCTCTGGTAACCCCTGATTCCCAATCGAATTCTCTCTGCGAACTATGGCCTTTTCTCCTTTTCGTCGCCGACGAATTGTCTTCCAAAATTCGTAATCGTAGGCTGACGAGCGATTCGCGCGGGCAGGTCTCCAGCAAGGACAAGTATCGATCGACGGCGATGGACCAGGAAGCCGCCCGGACCGCCCGGGAGTCCCTGGATCTCGCGTTCCACATGTCGAACATCCTCGACACCGGGCTCGATCGCCACACCCTCTCCGTCCTCATCGCCCTCTGCGACCTGGGCGTGAACCCCGAGGCGCTCGCGGCGGTCGTCAGGGAACTCCATAGAGAGCCTTCCGCACCCGTCCCGATGCCGAGCCCGTATCAGGTTCGTCGCCCATTTCTAGCCATGATTCCTCGAGCTGGTTCGAGCACTGGCTTCTTAGAATGCAATGCCTTTCTTTTTGAAGACTTTCTTGTGTTATGCTCAGTGTCGTGTCGGATGTTTCATTCAGATAGTGGTCTGTCGAGGCCTCTCTTTGTTCGGAGACTTTTTCTTTGTTCGAGCACTGCGTCAACGCTATAATTGCTGACATTGTAGTCCCTTGAGATATCCCCTGCCATATCCATCAACGTCCACCTGAAACTTCCATTTTCAACTCTTTTAGGAGACATCTTATAGTGGATTCTCTTGGACAGATTATTGGCATATCTTCGGATGGGTCATCTGCAGTATTTAGAAATTTCTTTCCGGTTGTGGCTGTAGAGTTTTCTGTTAGATGTTTTCCAGCTTGTGTTATTGTATAATCTAGCAAAAAAACAATGCTGATATTCTCAAATTACCTTAGCATGATTCGTGATTCAGAAAAATGTGAATAGGTTGTCCTATAATTGCATTACTTCTGTAGGTGGCATATTTGGGCATGCTGAAATTTTAAACTTTTGGTAGTTGACTCTTTCTGAGCCTTTGAAGTTACCCTATATTTGTTGCTTATCTGGAGGACAAAGTTCAAAAAATATTTGATGGTACAATTTTGTAGTCAGTGAATTAGTTGAAGGTGAGGTAGACTAAAGAACTGAGAAACTCCTTAGTATTTCCTATTAGTTAGATCTGCCTGGTCATCCTAAAGTGACCCAAGATATGCCTCTCCTTAAAGGAATTTGCCATTTTCTTTTGTGCACACAAATATAATTGTAATTTAACATTCTGCTATTGGCCCAATGGTGCCATTGTTCCCTACATCTATGTTCTTTGCAAAAATGCTATGTTACTTGGCAATTGATACATTTGAAGAATGTTGTGGCACCATACTTTACACATGTGTGATTGGCTTACGCATTAATGTTGCATCTCTTTCAGGTAGATTCTTAAGTTGTGATTATTTAGAGAGCTATGGCATGAATTTTTTTTACTCAGACCAGGTGCATTAATAAGATATCCATATTGTTCTTAAGATTTACAGTTTCTGAGCAATGGATACAATTCTGAAGGGACGTCAGTTTTCTCTTGAATTCATGCTTTTAAGTCCCTTCTGAGCTTCTTGTTGTGGGATCATGATATCCTTGTACAACCATGGGCCAAATAATGACTTGGGTTTTCATTGCTACTTTGCAGACTCAAAAACAGTGACCAAATGCATGTCTTGCATTTCAGTGATGGTGTGACTGAAGATTGGGTAAGGCAGTGCTCTTTTTTTCCAAGGGCAGATTGGCTGTTCCTGGATGAATCCTAGCTTCCTATATGCAAATAAAGGTTTCTGCTCCTCTGTTTCTCTGGTTGAAGAGATTGTTTATCTTGAAGATGTTACTTAGTGGGTTGTTGCATGTGTGGCTGGTTTTTCAATCTGCAGAAGTTTGTATTTGTCTACTCGGAATCTACTGCAAGTACAACGTGACTAGTAGTGAATATACTTTTTTCTGCCTATATTAATGCTGACGAACATGATAGTAGAGAATCTGGATGTGGAACTTTTAAGATTTCTGTGTTAAATTGATGATGTTCGGGTTGTTTCTTCCGCATTGATGTAAACACTGAATCTTGATAAGGTTGTTTATTTGTCAGAAAGGAAAGAAACATGAAATGCAATGACATCAGGCACCTTGGTTCTTCGGTACTTTTCCCCCTGTAATTTAAACTGCAGGAGTCATCACTTCTTTATGGCCTTTATTGCTCTGTTTGTGTTCTTATGGAATGCTCTTTCATTGTAACCTATTTCTGAACATTGGAGAAGGCATGTGATGGCGGTCTGCCATAAACCTGCTTGGACATAGATCATGCGGTTGACTCTGCTGGAAATATGATTAGACTTGGTTTTAGTGAACGTGGTATCGGTCAACTACATTGCCAAAAAGCTTGCCCTTTATAACTTCACTTTATTGTGAGCTCATGATACTCCAACAGTAACTCTTTTAACATAAAAAGCCATCAATTACTTTGTTATGCCTGAAAAATATAGCATCATAATTGGTGTAGAGAAATGTTTGATGGAATAGTATATTTTTTTGGTTTTATGAAGAATCAGTTAAAATATTCATCTTTAAAGAATTCAAATAATCCATAAAAAATTGAAGATCTTAAGAAATCATTTATTATTCTAAACATATTTGTTCTCATCAATGGAAAAATGATGAGATTCTAAGTAGCATTTAGTTGTCCCTGCCATTGTGTATGTATATGCGTAATGTATATTAAGCCTATAAATAGTATCTTATGTTCAATATTTAGCTAATTATCTATATTACAATATTGTTGCTATAAATGCAATAAAATTTCTAGATAATTTTATGAGTATATCCTCACGAAGTAATATAAATTTGAACTTTTATTAGGTTCAACTTAAAATGTATTTACGCATTTATCATTGAATGATCTATATACATAACAATTTAATTACAAAACAAACTCAAAACACACATCACTCATAAACAATTATGTTTACTATCCATTACGTCAATAATTTATGTTTACATATTTATTTTTGAAATACGTGCAATTAGCTAATATAACTTAAATTCAAAGAAAAGAAATTTGAGAACGAGACAGAACAATTACCTGCCACAGATGTTTGATATTTCATCTAATAACATCTACAGATAAACGGCTGATTTTTTTTTATTGCCACTAAAATCCACGTGGCTTTACCATTTCTTGTACATGAACGTTCCATGTGGTTCAATCTCGCGCTCTCTTTACTTGACAGATCATGCAATTATCTCAACTTGTTCATTTACATAGTTCGCGAAAAAGAGTAGAGAGAAAGAGAATCTTTCATGTGTATCGATAAAGCCAGGTACGTAGGATAACTTCCAATTCAATTTTCGGATTGTATCCTACAAATCCTAATTCAGAATCTTCAGCTTGACAGAGGCACATCTAGGGTAGTGGCAAAAGTTTTGAATCTCCGTGCTGTTCAAAAATCATTCGCCTCAAATTGTCTGCCATTTCGGGTTCATAGTAGTCCTCACTTGTTTCTATCTTCCTATGCTAGCAGATTGTCTAAAATTTCACGACCAAACAGATCCACCACAGGTGTAGCAAGAACATATAGCTCCCATAGGTTCTTCAAGTTGGAGAGATCAAGTGTGGTAGTGACGGACAATCTGCGATATGAAGCTTTGACACACTTGAGGAAATATGCGGAATGCATCCCAGAGCATGGCAACTATAAAGATGAAGAGACTTCAAGTGAGGAAGCACACCTAAGTCAGGAGATAGGTTAGTCATGCGTGGGATCGTCAGCATCAAGACTTCCAATTTGGATAGCCCCCAATCCACCAAGGCATGGGATCTTGTAGTTGCACCAACTCATCTGAGCCATAGATATCAGACACTCCCATCAACAATAACAATTGTCTCAAATTGGTCAAGCTTGAAAGATCAGGAACTGTTATTAGATATGGATATGCGCTTGTCAGAGAAGTCGAGCTTACGGGAATTTTAGGTAGGGCAGAGACACACCATGACGCTTTCCATAGAGTCAGGGAACTCTATGATTCCCATTTTCATCAGATCCAATTGAGTCAATGACCGTAATTCATTATTGGGTCGTGGAAGTCTACCCATTTCCAACCATCCATTCAAAGATAAGCTTTCAAGTTTTGTTAGCACTTCAATCAAGTTGGGTAGAGTAATTTCAATACAGTCCAATGAAAGCTTCAACAAAGAAGTTAGACAATTGAATGAATATCATTCTTTTGCTGATGACAAAACATGAACGTGAGGATTCTCCAGATTCCTTATACCCCACCAATCAGGAATTTCTCGTATGGAAGTTCCATCAAGGAGAAGTTTTGTGAGAGACGGTAATCCACCCAACGCTTGTGGTAGATAGCAAAGGTCCATACAGAAGTTCAAGTTCAAGAAAACCAAGTACCTCAATTGACCAATTGAGTAGTCGATTTCAACCAAGCTTTCACACTTTTCGAGAATCAGTCTCTCCAACTATAAGAATTTAAAGAAATCAGGAGTTTTGGTCAAGTGCTCCCAAAAGGTTAAGAACTTTTAATTTCTTTCCTCTTTGTGACACAATAAAATAACTGTTAGTAAATCTGTTACACCAAGAAAACATACACATTGATAACAAAACTTCTCTAGAGTTGAGATTACCTTGATATGTCTCCATCCGTCCCAATCATGAGTAATTTTACTCCTTGAAGAATCAAGAATGACTAAATTACACACTGAAAAATTTCTTATCTTGAGTATTCACCCAGGAAAATTATGCCAAGAGAGCCATCTTAAATTTGGAAGGAGTTGGTTCTCGCACAGTAAAAATTCCATAGACGACATGGTCAAGTTATGCCAAAGAAGTGTAGCTTGGGAGCAAAAACAGTTAACATCATTGTAAGCAAGGGGTTGGCTATCAACATGAAGGAACTTTAGATTTGGTAGCACTGCAAATCCTTCAAGATTGAAACAATACTCTTTCCAATCCTCAAACTTCAAACAGAGGGCTTCAAGCTTTTTATTTCTCTAAATGAGTAAACAAGAAAAATTATGAAAAGAAGGTTATGGTTTCCTAATTAAGAGAAAAATGTAGGCCTTCTTTGAATTTGAGGCAAAGTTCATATCCTGATAATTGGGAATATCTAAAGATTATTAAGTTTGACGGACCAATTTGGAGAGGACCCCACATAGGTTTTGAAACTTTAAATTTAGTAATCAAAGAAATTTATGTAAAATACGTGGAAATTTTAAAAACCGTGTATGCTGAATAAAGTGTGATTTTCATTGAGGGGAGAGAGCCCCAACTACTAAAATGTGATTTTTCATGCACAATGGAAACCGGAGTCAGGATTTACCCTCTCCCTCAGAAGGATGTCCAACGCGTCACTGTGAGTCCATAGCGTACTCTGCTTTTCTAATTCCCCTTGACTTTCTTGAGAAACAATTTCTCAACCAACGTCTTCCAATTGATTATGCATCCATAATTTATTATCTTCTCCAATTTTAATCATTGATATTAATTGAAGAATTTCAAGACCTTCTCTTGGACATAAACTATGATTTTCCCACATGTATATTATTGTGCTCTTATCATATCCATTGAAAAGACAAGCTATATCAAGAAATATTTGTCTCATTTTTTCCACTTCACCAAGTAATCATCCCACATTTCTTTTCTTTTTCCACATAACATTAAAGTTGAACCCATAATCTCAAGAAGCAATGGAAGACCTTGAGCAATCTTACAATTTCTCTAGATTTTTCTTATTTTCAATTGGAGGATGATCTCTTCTGAAAGCATGCTTGTTGAATAGCTGAAAGGACCTAAGGGAATCCATTCCATCAACTAAATAAGTCAAATTTACTTTGAATGCACGAAGAACCATTGCATTTCTTGTGCTTATAAGTATTCGGCTTTTGGGACCAAAGCAACATTGCCTCTCCAAAAGTGCAATTAGTTGACTCTTGTCATTGACATCATCAAGAAGAACAAGAATTTTCTTACTTTAAAATATCTCTTCAATTGTCCTCAGTCCCTTATCCACGTAAGCAACACTTGGAAGTGTCTATTTTGAGAGATCCAAAATAAGTTAGTTTTGCAAATACGCAAGTCCTTTCAACTTTGAAGTATCTTTTATAGCAGGAAGAAAACAAGAGTAAGCAAAGTTCTAAAGGAATCCAATCTCCTTTAAAAAGCTTCCTAACAACATCACCAGGTATGTCTGTAAGTACTCTCAAGACTTTCTTTCTGTTGCTTCCTACTCGCAGAAAGTGCATCAGCGCATCTGTTAGCCTTGCAGTATATGTGCGTGATCCGAAACTGCTGCAGCTATCCCAAAATTTGCCTGCAAACATCGAGGACTTATATTAATTAAAGGATTTTCCATAAACCGGTTCAAAAAGCTTTCACAAGATCCGTATTATTGGTCTAATCTCAAGTTTTTGCACATTTGACGCCAGAGAAAATTGAATGCCATCTTTTAGTGACCTACGCTCAGCCTCAGCTGGGTTTTGCGTACCAAAATGACACGCAAACCCAACATTCTGATGGCCGTGATTATCTCAGATCAGGCCTCCTCCTCCAGCACATCCGAAGACCTCACCCACCGCACCATCTGTGATTTATTTCCACCAGTCAAACCAGCCATGGAAGCCACCTGAAATGCACTGTAGTATTGTGTTTTTCTTCTTAACTTTTACTACCATTGAAGCAAGATATTCAGCCGCTTTTGACAGACATATATCATTACAGTTTTCATTGATGATACGTCATTGCCAAAATCGTGGTTGTTTCTAGCAATCCATAGAGACCACAGTCCCATAGAAATTAGAATACGCCACGGGATAGCGGAATTTTCATGCAATTGCTCAGATTAGACATTTGATTTAAGCCAATCTTTGATAGGCAGTTCAACGGGTAAGACGATGCCTCTAGGACACCAGGTTCATTCCAGAATCTTTTGGCAACCACACAATTTCTCAGAATACGCTCAGGATCTTTCCCTTCGCTGTTAATTGAGAGCAAACCATGTCCATACTCATACCTCTATGAGCCAGTATTGATTTAGCAGCAATTCTATTATTGATAACAAGCCACATAAAATGCTTAATTCTAGGGGTAGTATCCAGCCTTCCACACCCATGTCCAATTTTGAGTCCTACCCTGAAGGGGACTCCTGCCTGCTGCAATTCCATGCATAGAATTTAAACAAAAAGAACCATTTTTGAAAAGTTCCAACAAACCTGATGTTCTTGCTTTTCCCTGCTGCAAATAGGAACATTGGTAATAATTTTCCTCAGGTAACCAGGAATGTCCAAGGAAATTCTTGTAAAGTCCTAGCCGCCACTCCTTGTAATTCGATCCTTGATTTATAACTCCTCTTCCCTAGCAAGAGAGCCTTCAATAAGGCTGCCAAGCACATCAAGACCACTCCAATTCTGATTCCGCAGGCTGATCTCAGACTCGGAGTCAATAAAATATCCGATGCCTTCTTGGGAAACCCGATCACCTGCAGCCACTGCTTTCCTACAGCAGATGAAATTTTCACGACACTGAACGATATGCACCCATACAAGGCGCCCGGCCCTGATGGACGGCTTGCAAGAGTTTTCTTTTGGCGAGAAGCCAGGACATCATAGGACGCCCACGTTGTAAGCTTGGTACAGAGTTTCTGCAGTAGTAAGTACATGTCGAGAGAAATGAATCGAGCCCAAATTTCACCCATGTCCCGAAGTTCTGCTTGTACTGAAGAACGAACACCGTATCGAATGAGCAAAAGCCGCACGTCCAGCCTCCTCCATCGGGGCAAATAAGACCGCCTGCACCCGCCACTCACGGATTGCCTTCAGAGGCTACGGTTCGTGTTTAAGTTTAAACCATCTCAACAGGAGCGAGTCTCCCTAAAGAGCGATGCAGAAGCATCGACAAATCTTACTTCTTTGAAAATCATTGTAAGATGGCAAAACGTCTCTCGCCGGATTTATTCAGAAAGATAAATCCATCGTGAAATAAGCTCTTGTTCCGCTACCGTGATAGCAGCCCTACAGAATGCCTTTTTGGCAAAATAGTATTGCCTTTGCGAATTTGCTTATAAAAGCAATAGTACTAACTGATATAATCACAATTTTCAATTATGCGAGTGTCTGTAATTTCTAAATTAAATTCGTTTGAACCCATATTGCAAGGCCAAACCAAAGAATCTTTGTTCCATTCTTCTGTGTCGACGGGATAAGATGATTGATCTGGCATTTTATCCAATAATTAATTCATTTTCATTTTAAAATTTCATAAGAGTTAGTTTAATTTGATTACGTTTTTATACATTAAGATACATTTAAGATTTTTCCTTGTACGACCACTCAGATAATTGATTTGATTATGACGAAGCCATCTATTTTTCATAAGGTCACGAATGTGATTTATGTTATGAGTGAATGTTTGTACGGCTCAAGTTAGGTTATCTAACTATGATATACCTAATTAAAACTTCCTGATTCCTAGCATCGTAGCTATTTTATATATTTAAAAAGAAAAGAAAAGAAAAATCTACGGCGTGCCCAAGCTTCTCTCCTCCTCTCTCGAGAGTCGACCCGCCCGTTCGTTTGCATTCAAAACAAAACATCTACGGCGGTGCAAATCAGTTCCAGTCGCATCAATCATCAACCGACACACAGACCCCCCCTCCCCCTCTCTCTCTCTGTGAAACCTTTAATTTAAAAAAAGGAGACACCTTTAATTTCGAAGGAGAGAAAACTTCACCGCCTCTCTCTCTCTCTACGTCTCTGCTCTCTCTTCTAGCCATGGCGGAGCTCCTCTGCAACTGTCTCCAGACCCTTTACTGGCAGTTCTGCGAACAGGACGACGACGAACCCATCACCGCTTCTCAAGGCTCTCAGCCTTCTTCCTCCTCTTCCCAAGCGTCCGCCTCCGAAACTTACCTCCTCGGCTTCATCATCGCCAACATAGTCGGCACCCGCTATTACTCCGGCACCATCAGCGGCCGCGAGATGGTGGGCCTCGTCCGCGAGCCTCTGAATCCCTACGACGAGAACGCCATCAGGGTCCTCAACACCAGGACCGTCCAGGTCGGCCACATAGAGCGCGCCGTCGCCGCCGTCTTGGCCCCCATGATCGACTCCCATTTGATCTCCGTCGAGGGCATCGTGCCGAAGGCCCGTAGCGGCGGGAGCAAGTTCAGGATTCCCTGCCAAGTTCACATCTTTGCGAGGGTCGAGGCGTTCGAACTCGTGAGGTCGGCTATTTCGCGAGGCGGGTTGGTGCTCATTTCGGACGTGGGTGCTTCGTTTGCCTTGTCGGAGGCGGCCGTGGTGAAGGAGAAGAAGGGTGGGAAGGAGGTGAGGAGTGTGGATGAGATTTTTAAGCTGGCTGACGAGAATGTCGGGAAGAAGGCGAAGATGGAGGCCCTGGAGCCGCCAGGAGAGGTTATTAAGTCTGTGCTGTTCGAACATCAGAAAGAGGGTTTGGGTTGGTTGGTTCATAGGGAGAATTCCGGGGAATTGCCTCCATTTTGGGAGGAGAGAGATGGCGAGTATGTGAACGTGTTAACGAACTATCGCACAGATAAGCGGCCGGAACCTTTGCGCGGTGGTATTTTTGCAGATGATATGGGGTTGGGTAAGACTCTCACTTTGCTTTCTTTGATTGCTTTTGATAAATTCGGTAGTTCTATGACATCTAGATTTGGGCATGGAAGTGTTGGTGTAAACACTGCTGGTGAACAATGTGGGGATGATGAGGTTCGATCTGATTCGGCCAAGAGAAAGGGTAAGAGGGGTAGAACGAGTAAAGGGGTTTCTCAGTCTCAAAAGAAGCGTAAAACCCGAAACACTGGTTCAAGTAGCAACTGGGAGGCAATATCTTCTAGTCTAGATGATGATGATGTGCAGGGTACCAAATTGACATTAGTTGTGTGCCCTCCATCTGTGTTTTCCACTTGGATTACGCAGCTAAGCGAACATACTATACGTGGGAAGATGAAAGTATATATGTACTATGGAGATAGGACGAAAGATGCCGAGGAGCTTAGGCAATATGATATTGTGCTGACCACCTATACTATATTGGCTACTGAGGAGGCTTGGGAAGAATCTCCAGTGAAAAAGATTGAGTGGTGGAGAGTCATTTTGGATGAGGCTCATCTAATTAAGAATGTGAATGCTCAACAGAGCCAAGCAGTCACTAACTTGAAGGCTAAGAGGAGGTGGGTGGTCACTGGAACACCTATTCAGAATGGTTCATTCGACTTGTTCTCTTTGATGGCATTTTTGCGGTTTGAACCTTTTTCTATAAAGAGCTATTGGCGAAGTTTGATCCAACGTCCACTCAGCCAAGGGAATCAGACAGGGCTTTCCCGTTTGCAGGTAACTTTTTGGTGCAGATTTCAAATAACTATTTATGCATTGAAGAGAAAGGTCTATCTCCAGTTTTGAGGATCAATATTGCAGCATGTCCATTTAGGAGGTTGTGTTAAAAATGGATTTTTCTAGGCATAGTATTTGATTCAATAATGAGTCATCTGTGCATCTTAGTTTTTATCTGATCTTACTTAAGAAATCTTAAGATGCTGCTTGAGATTATTAATACATGAGATACCACAGTTACTTAAATGTGAGGGACAGAGAAAAGTGTATAGTTTCTCCTTCTTCCATGTGATTCACTGACTAGTTTGAGCATTATAACAATCAATTTGACTTATAAAACCAGGATCAATGTCTTTTGATGATGAAATTGCCTCATCAGTTCATATCTAGCTTTTATTCTCATGTGCCTAGTAGTTGTGACTGTTAATTTCTGTTCTTGTGTGAGCCGTGCTCTCTATGTGGTATTATAACGTACTTTGCTCCATCTCAGGTTCTGATGGCCACCATTTCTCTACGAAGGACAAAGGACAAGGGTTTGATTGGATTACCCCAAAAAACAATAGAGACTTGTTACGTCGAACTTTCTCGTGAAGAACGTGAACTGTATGACCAGATGGAAAGAGAGGCCAAGAGTGCTGTCCAGGAATGTATCAATGCTGGTAGTTTGATGCGTAGTTACACTACTGTACTTGGTATAATTCTAAGACTTAGACAGATATGCATCAGCATGGCCTTGTGCCCTCCAGATCTGAAGTCGCTTCTCCCATCTAACAGTATTGAAGGTATTGCGAAGTCCTAATGGATACTATGTGTCACTTTATACATGACTTGGTATATTATTTCACCGTTGAGAAAACAAGTTTGCGAAGATTGTTCGAGTTTGTTTCGGTAGTTGAGCTGGTGTTGTGCAAATGTTGTCACGGTTGTGGTTTTACATTTGTAAAAATTTGTCATGCAGAACTAGGTTTCAGTTGTTTAAACATTTCTGATTCTTGAATCTCCCCTAGTTTCCCACTTAGCCAAAATTGGGAAGAAAGAAAGAGTTGCTGTTGTAATGCTTCTTCTTGTTCACTTAACAAATTGTTCAAGAATCAGCATGTGTACTTGGATGTTCTCATGATTTACACTCAAAGGAAGTTTTGCCTATTTTGGGACATTAATTAGAGCAATGGCTATTATTGTTAGTAATTAAGTTTTGAGTTAGACTCTTAAATGGCAGGGATGGGAGTTGGACATGTTTTACTCTTGACCTGTGCATAGCTTGCTTGTGAAGGAGTCAACCTGATCTAAAACTCAAATCTAAAGTCAGCTTACTTCAACAGTATTAATTGGATATCTGCTATATGCCAGTCAACAGCATCACATGATAAAACTAATTCTCCTTTCATGTTGGGTTTTTTTATAATAATTTGGAATTTTAATATGGCACATGTTATCTGCAATCTGCATGCTACTCAGCTATCTAAATTTGCCTTGGAAGTTTTGACTATATCTGAAGAAGTGTTTTCTTACATTGAGTTTGAAGAAGACACTTTTAAGACTCATAGAACTTAAACTTTGGTTAATGATGGATATACTTAAATTTGTACTTTTGGATAATTATGCAGGTGAATTTTCTTTTTTAAGTTACTAGGGCCATGGACACTGTATTAAGCTTGCATTTCTATTATTTGTCCTTGGAAGTTGTGGAGGTCCTATGTGCTCTTATTTGATGTGCAATGTACAATAGATAACTGTGATCTCAAATGTGGCAGATGTATCTAATAACCCGGAGTTGCTGAAGAAGTTGGTTGCGGTGCTACAAGATGGTGAAGATTTTGATTGCCCGATATGCATTTCTCCATCTACTGATCTCATAATTACTTGCTGTGCTCACATCTACTGTCGAGCCTGTATTCTCAAGACTCTACAGAATTCGAAAAGGAACTGTCCCCTTTGTCGCCGTCCTTTGACCGAATCTGACCTGTTCTCTGCTCCACCAGAATCATCTGAAAGTAGCAAAGCGGAAAATTGTTCCGAATCTGTTTCTTCTGCCAAAGTTTCTGCTCTTTTGAAACTCCTCCTTGCAGCAAAGGACCAAAAATTGAATTCAAAATCAGTGGTGTATTCTCAATTTAGAAGAATGCTGTTACTTTTGGAAGAGCCACTTAGAGCAGCCGGTTTTAAGATCTTGCGCCTGGACGGTTCAATGAATGCAAAGAGGAGATCACAAGTGATTGAAGAGTTTGGAACACATGAGAAAAGTACACCCACCGTGTTGCTCGCTAGCCTTAGGGCTTCCGGTGCCGGTATAAATCTGACGGCTGCATCAACAGTTTATTTGCTGGAACCTTGGTGGAACCCTGCCGTTGAGGAACAGGCCATGGATCGAGTTCACAGGATCGGGCAAAAGGAGGATGTGAAGATTGTAAGGTTGATAGCACGTAACAGTATTGAAGAGAGGATATTGGAATTGCAGGAGAGGAAGAAGAAATTGGCAAGGGAAGCTTTTGGGAAGAGGGCTTCGAAAGATCGAAGGGAGATTGGGTTGGATGACCTCCGTGCGCTCATGTCCTTGTGAACACATGGAGAAGTAGTTGTGCATACTTCTTTGTAAGTTTTCTAACAAGTAAATTTTTGTTTGCTTACTTTTGGCTGTTTCCAATGTGGGTCGGGCGAATTTCAGACAGAATGCTGTTGCCAGCTTCGACTGCCCTGAAAATTTTTGTGTAATTCTGGCCCAGACCTGTTTAGATACTTGAACTCAGTTTGCCAAAAACATGAGCTGTTTCTTACATGCTTGAACACAAGATGTTGTTCTTGGAGGACCAATGGCATTCATCATTCCAGGGTGCCCGGATGCAACTGCCCTTGCAAATGTTGCCACCAAGTCTATTGTTTTATTGGATCTTGCCTCTGGACCTTGTCGGGTAACCACTATTCAATCTTAAAATATAGATTGTAGTTTTGTTTTCATCTGTGCAAAATCGGTAGAGCTATAATACAAGGCAAGAATCTAGTTCAATATGTGTATGAGACCTTTCCCTTATCTAAAACTATCCAATAAGTTGCTTGGTTTGACAAAAACAGCCTCAAGTTAAATGAGCTCTTCCATTGGAACATGGTCCAGGTCTCACATTTGATCGAGAGTGCAGAAACTTGGAAAATGCAGTCATCATAACCAGCAACCAAAATAACCATTTACCCTAGCGTTAGCTTCTAGTGCCACTACTATGTGGCTATTCTTATCACTGTATATAAGTGGCAAGGCTAGGATAGAAATCTATCATAGAGAGAAGCCCTGAACTGGTATTTCTGAGTGAATCTCTATTTATACAAGAAAAGATCCTTAGAAGCTTTAAGTTCCATCTGCTTAACTTAAAGAATTCCTTGCAACATTTTGCATTGAAAACGGGGATCGTTACACATGAACATACCTCACTTGTTGGCTTCAGAACAGTTATATATTTTTGTGAATAAATGAAAAATCTTTCTTTTCAGAATAGTTTGGTAATCTAACCCAAGAACCATTACTTCACGAAACCGACTTGCCTTTTCCAATTCCTGGTTCTGTGAAGAGAACAATAAATGAAGAAGAGTGGATAGACGTTAACATGCTGGGGTAGTTTGCATCTCCTGAAGAAGTAAAAGGATCAGAGGAGAGGAATGGTTCCTTTTGCATAGAGAAAATGGTGGAGCTGCCTATAGACACCACAGAAGGAAATTCTGCAATAGCCAAAGAGTCAACTTCCCATTGTGAGTGCCGTTAGTGAGGGACTTCTTAAGGAGTAATTCGAGAACGAGATATTAGATAATCTTTTTATCTCAGCTGACTTGAAAGCATGAAGAGTCATGCATTTTCGAGTCTGTAAAAGGCTGCATCATGTTTGTGTTGCTCCAACGGACTGCTAGTTTTCGAATTTTACGAGCAGATTGATTTAGGCCGGTGAACTTTCTAACCCAATAGTCAACAGAGTTAATAATGACTTGATGGTTCTCTATCCATTATTGTTGAGATAAAGGTTGGATGATCTTCAAGATGAAAACTCCAAGAACATGGTACAATTTTAGCCGATATCAACCTCGAGAGATGGTAATGAAAGGAGGGCAAGTTGGCTTAACAACGAGAATCAAAACAAAAGACGACGAGTGCATTCTCTTAATTGGAGCAGCAAATAGTTATCCAGTATATCCAAGTATCTCCCCATTGCACTTTGACATGATCAAAACCCTCAATTCAAGTGCTTTATATGCTGCAAGTTTAACGAGCATCTGGGTTTGAACTTTGGAGCTACATAGTCTATTTCATCGCATCAACAATCTATAAGTCATAGTGAATTCAATGACACCACGTGAGGACTGATTCAATCTTCTTTTTTTCGTTTGAGTTCTATTTCAACCATCGCATCACACCTGCACTTTTGATAGTGATGCATCTGCCAAAAAAGGACTTACACCAATCTCACGAAACCAAGTCGAAGCCATGGCTTCAACGTTAGACCGTCAGAAGCAGGGAGAGGTAGTGAATCTCGCATTCCCAAGGTAAAGCTCCTTGCTTAATGAACTCCTGATCCAGAGTTAGCTGTCATTGCCTAGAGGTCTATACACCTTCTAATTTAACCCATTCAACCAATGGAAGCTTACCCAAGGAAAGGCGATCCCAGGAATAATATTGAATTTACTTATAATCTATCAAGAGAGAGATGATTGTAAGTATATTATTGCACCATATCAGAAGGTTAAAAGTATAAGAGAGGAAACCAGGGGAGAAAAACACCAGCAACGCAATCCTCAATCTAAATGAAAGGTTTATTTCATGGCTTTTTTGGTTTCAAGGAACGCACGTAGCTCAGGCGACGAATATAATGGTTAACCAGCACATCTCTAGGTGGAAGACATTCCTTAATCTGCGGAATTTCGATGAAGTTTTGTGCCCACTTATGAAGGGATGGGAACCTCTCAGCATCAAATATCTTTATGCCCCCAGTTTCTTCCACGACGCTGAGCCAATGCGAGATCCAACCAGCCACAAGATCCAAATAACCTATCTTGTCTCCTGCGAAAAACTTCTTCCCTTCGATCTGCTTCTCAAGATAAGTGAAAGACTCTATTGCGGTCTCCACTGCTTTCTCCTTTTCCGGGGCATCTTCGGCCAGACAAGCTTCGATAGTGCCAGAGACACACTGTTCACAGTGATGCATAAGCAAGCATCTCATCAAGAAAGAATTATTTGACGTGGATGGGAAATTTATTATGTTGTAGCTACAAACATGTTGATATAAAGTCCTGTGTTTCTGAAGGATATGAATTATGTAAATGGATGCCAGAAGAAAATCTCACCTACAAGACAGACAAGAAGATCTCCAACTGTTAAAAGGATTTAGCGACATTAACTCCTTTGGCACATGTGTAGGCACCCCCTTGGCAAAGCCGGCTCTATGGTTGATTTTCTACATCGATTGAATTTAAGGGTTCATTCTTTTCAATGGAATTTTCTCGGTTGCCGACCCCATTTCATAAAAAACCTTTTCATGGAATTCTTTTTTGTAAGATAGCATTTTCGGTTGTCCAACAAATATAAGCCAGAAATCCCGATTCAAAAGAGCTTCATCCATATTCCATGGTATCGATTCTGCCATTAGTGTGCCATCCATTGATGGAATCTGGGGATTCAAGGGAAGCAAACAGACCACTCCAACATCACGCCTTTACCTTAATATGGTTCTCCTCCATATTCTTGTCTCGAAGTATCTCTCTCTCTCTCTCTCTCTCTCTCTCTCTCTCTCTCTCTGTGATGCATCCAGATAAGCATGCATGCACAGAATAAACTCGAGGGCCCTTGGAACTTTGCTTAAACAGAAGAAAATGTGCTTCTTAACCCAAAGGATCTTTTCGCATGGTTTTTGTGCTTTTCGAGTGAACATTCATTTGAAGTATCTAACAGAAGGTCGAGCCAATTCAGCAACAAGATTGAACTAGACTCCAATCATGGGCACATCAATTCATTTTTAGCTTCCCAGTAATCTACTTTGGGGGCAAAAAAGTGAACATCATTCGACAGAAAACTGTCTGTACAATTAACATGCATCAGATTGCACAATCTACTTCGAATTTTCCCTAGAAGTATCCAGTAAAACAATTGCAGCATCGCAACGCATACTCATAATAACGTGAACGAAACAACAGACAAGACAGAAAAGCAAAAACTGGGGGAAAGGGTCAAAGTCACCTTGTCATCAGCAAACTGAGCCCAGAAACGAGCTTGAGCTCTCTCATAGGGATCTTGAGGCAACAACGGATAAAAATCACCTCCCTTCCACTTCTCATCAATGTACTCCAGAATCACTTTCGACTCCGCAACCACAACCCCATCATCCAACAGCACCGGGACCAACTTGTGCACCGGGTTTGACTTCAAAAGCAATTCGCTCTTCCCCTTTTCCCAATCTTCAATAGAGAGCTCGTACTCGAGGCCCTTCAGTTTTAGAGCCCACTGGATTCTTTTGCTGAACATGCTCGTCGCAGAGACTATGATCTTTAACTTAGCCATGATCGTGCTTTGTTGTTTTGAGCGGTGTCTTCGAGTTGGGATCTCTCGTATATAAATCAATATGAGATGTGTTCTTGAAAACGACCTCTGTGGTTAGTCTAATGCCGCCAGGTTGGAATCTTGGCGCAATCATTGAGGACAACAAGGAGAAACAAAATAGAATTGATTGTTTAATATATACAATTAGACTTCATTGTTTAACATAGGTTCACCGTGAACCTATCTTGAAAACGACCTCTGTGTTTAGTCTAATGCCGCCGAGTTGGAATCTTGGCGCAATCATTGAGGCCAAGAAGGAGAAACAAAATAGAATTGTGTCGCGTGCTCAACCACCTAAAGTTTGGCTAATGGATTACTAAGTTTAAACTTAGTTTGAGCCTCTCAAGCCCAATACCAATTCGCGACCAGGATTAAGTTTTTAGTATGCAAATAATTTTACTCGCCACTAATCTAGTTTTTGGTGAGTTGATTAGAAACCTAGTAAAGTAACGGGAGAATTACCAGTAAAGTAACGGGATAATATGTAGATCCCAACCCAACTATATTGTTTAATATACAGGTCTACAAGCCTGTTCAGTGGCTTTCTTTACTGTGTTAACCACTACAAACTTGCACGTTCAAATGAAGCATCGGTCCACGGATCGAATCGAATTCAAGTCGCATAGTCAGCTACCAACAGGAATCTCACTAAGCATAGAAGCAGAAGAATAGACCCATTATACACCACGTCATGATGTTACAAGTAAAAACTTCTCGGAGTTCCTCATCTTCCCTGCGGTCCTTGATCAAAAAGAAAGATCCACTTAGGGCTTCTAGAAAATGATCTTCAACTTTAAATTGATAGCCACCAAGTTTGAATGATCGTGGGTCGCAAAGAAGTCCTTGGAAGTTGCAATCATTGACAAATTTAAAGGGGAAGGGACGAGAATGTAAGTCTAGCAAAAAAGACACGAGATGTTTCATCTAGGCGACTGAGAATCATAATGTTTCAATGCATGGATTACTATATCAAGAAAAAAAGATACATTATTGCTACAAATATGAATAATTTTTTCTATACTATGCTATCAATGTAAGTACATTTTTACTTAGACATGATTTATTCGAACAAATCGTATCCATGATAAACTAGTTTTATACTAGTTTTTACTCGAAATACATTTCAATTCGAAAAGGGGTATGCTTTCCCTACGTTTTGTTGCGACCTATTTTTTCCGTCCCGGATGGGAGAAAGGAATATTCAAATAAAAAGGTTTGGGGGTATTGTCCAAAGGGTGGGTCTAGGACCCTTATTAGATATAGGCTCTCCCAAGCCCATACCTCGCGTAATATTGAGTGTTCATGAAAATCTTCAAATGAGGAGTCGCCACTAGCCTATTGGGGTCGGCTAGAAACCAAGCGAGGCATGGGAGTGAGCCTCACTTTCTACGCAACCAGAGATTCTAGGGTCAGGGACTTGATTACACTAATTAACTAATTAGTGCCCTTCCGGTACCTAATCTTGTTCATTTCAAAAAGATTTTAGCCAGGCAGTTTGGATTGATTTTAGACTTAACCACTAACATATGAGGTAATCATGCAGGTGCACAATCATCATAATAATTAGCAATTAAAGAAAGCATTAAATAAATTGCAAGAGATAATAACACATTGCATTAAGAGATAAATAAATGAAAATCCTAATTAAACTAAAGGGAAACCATAATCATCGCATTATAAGCATGCTATCAAGGGCAATTGTATCAAAGGATTAAAACCCTAAGGTGAAGCCGTGAAGACTTGTTCAATTTTAAGCACAATCTTAAATCAATGATTTTTCGACACTTTTTAAGAGAAAATGGTCCAAGAATTGTTTTAGAGCTTTTTAGGGAACTCTAAAACAATCTTGGAATTTTTGAATTTTTTTTGGAATTTTCAATATTTTAATATATTCGAATATTTTTTTAATAAATAATATTTTTTTTTTCGAAATTTTTTTGTGAATTTTCAGGTTTCTGAATTTTCCATGAAATTTCTGAAATTTCGAAATTTTTTATGATTTTTTTATATGTTTTTATGATTTTCTGAAATTTTGGATTTTTATTAAATATTTTTAAAGGAAATGATTCGGACCGGGTCAGGAAACCCGGCCCTGCTGACCCGATTCAGACCCTGCCGGTCCGGGTTGGGCTAAAGGACCCAGACCGGCCTTAAGCCCACAAAAAAAAAAAAAAGGGCCCACACGAATTTCTTTAAAAAAAGCCCAATTTTGATTTCTAATTTTTCTAGCCCAACTAAGAAAAACCGGCCCATGACCAAACTCAAACCAACTGAAGCAGGCCCACGGCGAAGCCCATCCTCTTCCCCTAATTTTTTTTTTTTTTTTTTTTGGCCTTTTTTGTCTTTTCTATTTTCTTTCTATTTTTTTATTTTTTATTTTTTCTATTTTTTAATTTGTCTTTTTTTCCACTTTTTGTCTTTTTTTCCCTTGCAGATTTCCCTCACCCCATGCAGCGTCTTCAGCCTCTTCGTTCCTCTTCTCCCGCAGCTGCAGACGCCCGCATGTTTCTCATGCGCCCGACGTCCCTGCAGCAGCTTCGCCGAACCGATGCCAGCACCGCCGCGAGGTCTGACCGTCCTAAGGGAGTCGCCATGCCGTCGCCAGGCGTCGGTCGTTCCGCCCGACCGACTCCGAGCGTCGCCGGTCGCCGGCTGGCCAGCGTCCGAGAGTCGCCGGACCGACTCCGGCGAGGGCGCGTTTCGGCCTACCCAAACGACGCGGATGACCTATCGAAAAGCTGAGAAAGTGACCGAGACGGTGTACGACAACGGTATGACTCTGAATGACGTAAAAGAAACTGAAAGCCGAGCTCCGGTCGAGGATTGGGTTCGGTTTTCTCATTGGGGCATTTCGTCGAACACTTAGCGGGCGATACCAAAATCAAAGGTTTCCGGCTCGACCGAGCCACGAACATGCTCTAGGGGTCTTCGGACATGTAATACAAGGAAAAGGGGAGAGAAATGAAAGGACGACGAGGGCCGGAGCTTGCGCGAGCCGGTCGGCCGCGAGCTCTGGCCCGGCATTCTCCGGAAAATAGAGCTACTGAGGTTCAAAGAGACCTACCTCGTTCGGAGACGAGCTGCGGCGGACGACGGCGACGGACGAGCTTCCGGCGACAGCTAGCTGCTCCTCGAGGTTTCCTTCTTCCTCCGGTTCTCTCTCAGATCTGTTTTTTTTTTTTCGAACCGCCCTCGGCTCTCTCTTGCTCTCTCTCTTTCGGGCTCTCTTTCGACTCCCTCTGTCTCTCGGGCTCCCGGAGTCCTCTCTCAGCTCTCGCCCCGTTCTCCGTTTTTTTTTCCTCCTCCCTCCGTCCCACCCTTGAGTTCTCCCCTTCTCTCGTTTTCCTCTCTCCTGTCTTTTCTTCTGCAGAAGCCTTTTTTTTGCCCCTTTTTTGCCACTGAT
The DNA here is from genome assembly GCA_014182735.1 of Corymbia maculata. Lineage (NCBI taxonomy): Eukaryota > Viridiplantae > Streptophyta > Magnoliopsida > Myrtales > Myrtaceae > Corymbia > Corymbia maculata. Next base: position 13,796,194 of record CM024692.1, on the reverse strand, counting down.
TTGCTGCTCTTTCTGCTACTGATTTGCTGCCCTTTCTGCTCTGTTACCACTGCTGACTTGCTGCTGCTTCTCTCCCTTTCTGCTCTGACCCCTTTGCCTTGTCTTCTCTGTCAGTCTTGCTGCTGCCCTCTGCTCTGCTGTTGTTGCTTTTTCCACGCGCGGGAGAAGAAGGGAAGGAGAAGAAAGACGGACGGGCCGGGCCGAGAAAGGAAAGGGAAAAAAAGGAAATGGGCCGAGCCCGAGCGAGGAAAGGGAACGGGCCACGTGGGGGGAGGCTAGGTAGCCCCAGCCTTGGCTCGTCCTCTTTTTTTTCGATTTTTTTTAATTTTTCGATTTTTAATTATTTTTTTAATTAATTATTTTTTTAATTTTTTTTATATTAACTTTAAAAATAGTGATGCGAATGCCCTAATGTCTATATGCGATGCAATTTTAATGAAAGAATTTTTTTGTTAAGAGATTAGAAACTAATCTCTAATTTTCTAATGTAGTTAATAAACGCTAAAATAAATCACCAAAATTTAAGTGTCAACACATTTGCATTTTTTATAAAAGTCACATTGAGCACTAGTTGACTAAGAGGAAGCGGTGGGCCCTCGTCAGCCCGCTTGTTGCGGTAAAGTTAAGATGGAATATATATACCTTTTTGACTATATGCATTTGATTTTTATTGCTTGTCCTACGAATTGAATAATTTAATCGTTGTAAATAATTCTCTCATAAATCAAATCACATTCAAACATCCAATTTTTTTTAATTCCTTTTGAAAAACATTTATCAAAGATTGCAAACTATTCTCTGGCTGAAAAAAGGAAATGGAATCCAACAAAAACAGGAAAAAAAGAAGAAGCAAAGATTCATAGTATGGGCCTGAGAATTGCAAGGCATCGCATCCATGGCCATGGCCATGGCCCAAATGGGAACGGAGGCTCATGAAAAGACGAGTCTACCACTATCAAACCCCGTAATTTGCGACATTTAACAGACTCATGGACGTTGCGTTGACCAAAGAGAGAACCGTCAAACGACCAAGAGGACGTTGCTTTTGCTCTCTCTCTAGGTTTGGGAGAATGACTTCACATTAATAAAAGATTTTGATTCTGAGTACTTTCACATAATGTAAATACCATTTGGTAATCGACATAAAAGCACGGTTTCGAAAGCAACTTCATCTCTCACAAACTCGACCATCTTGACCTCCTCTCATCCATTGCTGCCTCACTGCCACCTCCTTGACCCTATTATTGCATGACCCTTGGTGACGTTGGGCTAGGTGACGTCGGCATCCCTCGGCCTCCTCCGCAAAATTTCCTAACTCTCTCTATCCAAGCAGGGTTAAAGAATAGAGACACCAATATATTGAGGGCAAGGTTGGAAGAAGAAAATCCACCAAACCTTAAAGCAGTGTCCTGACAATTCCGAAAAGGCCAAAATTGAGCTAGAGTTTGTTGGAACCAAAAATTAATTGCAACTTCTAGAAAATTTGGAGCAAGACACAAATGAAGATCGAAGGGAGAAGTTTTTCTTATAATGCTTTCTGGTGGGTACCCTTTTATAACACACCCTTTCACGTCCTGTATAATAGTAGAACACCAAATTACAATTTAGATGAAGACAAACATAACACAACTTAACAGCAGGAGCAAAAGTAGCATGGGGCAATGTATGCCTCCCGAAGGAGGGAGGACTAGGATTGCGGAAGCTTCGTGATAGCAATAAAGCAACTATGATGAAACACATCTGACTCTTATTTACTGACAATGCATCCTTATGGTGTAAGTTGATCTATGCCACATACTTAAAGAGCAAAAAATTTTGGGTTACCATTACACCAACAATATGTTCATGGGCGTGGAGGAAGATTCTTGCCTTAAGAAATGAATTCCAATGGTATGTCCAGTGGCGGGTTGGCGATGGCAGCACCATATCATTATGGTTTGATCCATGGCACTCGAGAGGACCATTGAACGTATTCTTTTCTGATGGATTCATTTATCGCTCAGGGCTCAATCGTCAAGCGAAGGTTTCAGACCTTTTCACTCCAAAGGGCTAGGAAATCCTTCAGATTCTCCATACATGGCAGCAACCGGTTCCTAGCCTCACTCCTTCCTCCGACAAGTTCACGTGGCTGGAGCACCCTTCGAGTACGTTCACTATTTCTTCCATTTGGGCTGCTATTAGGCGAAAAGTGGCCATTGTCCAGTGGGCCTCTTTTGTTTGGAACAAGACTTTGGTATGAGGCATCAATTTTTACTTTGGCTTATTACAAGGAACTGCCTTTCTACTCAAACATTCTTACTATCTTATGGTAGAATTTTGAATGTAGCATGTGCTTTTTACCATACAGGACTGTACTCTATAGACCACCTCTATTTCGGGTGCAGTGTCATGAGATCCCTTGCCCTATTCTAGTCGGGCAAATGCAACCTTCTATGGCAAGACAACACTTGGAGGGACATACTTCAGTGGGCCAGGGAATCTCTTTCTGGCAAGGAATTCTATAAGGAGATTGCCCGGTTCTCTTTTGGTGCTTTTTGCTATGTTATCTGGAAGACCCGGAATAATATCATTTTCCGTGGCAATGCTTGTATATTCCATCCTTGAAGTTCCACATCATCAAGGCAGTCAAGAACAAGGCAGTGTCCTTTAAAGTTGTTCAAAATACTCCTATGAATATAAGAATACCAAGTTGCTGGGAACTAGATCCGGCTATTTTTGTTGTTAATAGGGGATGACCTCCTTTTGGGTCGTTGTATTAGTTGTTGTATTGTAGCTTATGTTTATTTTGTTTTTGAGCTTGGTACCCTTTCACTCGCTTGTGGCATGCTGAGTGCAAGTTGGTGCTGAGTGTCTTTACTACTATAAAGTTTCGTTGGTTGAAAATCTATACAAAAATCTCACCTTACCAAAAAAACAAAAACATAACACAACTTAACACGGGCGAGTTCTTCTACACGCCTTCTGACAAAATTAAAGTGAAATAACAAATGTCAACAAAGCTGAAAGTAAAAATACGCCAACGATAAATGCATGAAAACCAGCGTAGCATGACATGGAGAATTTCTTCGAGGACTTTGTTTGCATTCTTCGTCTTCTTGCTTAAGTAGCTCTCCTCATTAAATGGTTATGGCTTTTTTGTCCTCAATCTTCTTCAAGAGCGAATCATGCTTCACCGATTCGTTTTCGTTCTTCTTACGCCCACCATAAATCAAGGCATTTTGAAGGAAACTAACGAACAAATCTAGAGCTCAGCGAGTAAACTGCTCAAATCTTCAACAATCAATTCTATATTATTCTCAGAGTTGCCTTGTATCTTGAATTTTGAGCATTTAAAGTTTAATTTTGCATCAAAGACCCTTGAGATCATGTTACTAAACACCAAAACTTTGGTTCAATGGCTTTTGGAGCCCCAAAGATGTGCCAAACATGGCAGTCAACTGAGATTAGACGAAAGCTCACGGCATTATTTCTTGAACTAAGGGCACGAATGATAACCATCATGTTTCTGGATATAGTTTATAACTAAAAATAGAATTATGTGGACAAGTTTCTAACAAATAAGGCATATTTGATAACGACAAACAATTTCTGCTCTCAAAATTAAAAAATACACACTTGATAACAATACAGAATATATCCATTTCGGGCCATCGGTGGCGATGATGTCCTGTGGGCAGTGGGGGGTTGGCAAATGATTTTTTTACTTTTCATTTATGTTCCAAAAATAAAAAAAAGTAATATTTCTGAATTAAAAATTTATTCTAGAAATAGATAAATAAATTTGCGTTACCAAACAAATTTATATTCTAAACCTATTCTTGGGAATAGAAAAATAGATATAACCAAAATAAAATAGTTATCATAGGCTTCTACCATGCCCATCTCCTTTGATTTCCGAGTTCCTTTTTTGCACTGTTAATCGAGGTGGATTAAACTTCGAGCAAAATTATAGTTTCCTTCAACGTATTTTTTAGTCTTATGCTAAAAATAGAACAAAACATTTTGTTTCTTCTTAAATTGTTATATTTGAGATACGGCTCATTATTTGATTTATTTGATTAAATCAAGAAAAATATCCAATCATTCATTATTAATTTTTACTTGGGAGTAATTAAACCACATTATCATTTTTTCTTTTTGAATATTCAGTCATTCATTCGACTGTGATTTGAAGAATGTCCTGTTGTCTTAATCAAACAATCTAGCACTTAAAACAATCATATATGAACTTGTCCATGAGTCTTATTGTCTTAGTCAACTAATTTAGCATTTAAAAACAACACATGGGATCTCTCATGCTCCCAAATGAAATATGCGGCAATTTTATTACCTTTTTCTAATTATTTTATGGCGCTACAGTTTTTTTACTATTAAATTTATCTTTTTAATGTATGACAACTTCAAAGGGCGAAAATGACTTTGATATATTCTCTTATTTTGAGAATTCGTATTCAAAATGCCCGGGAATGTGGTAGTGCAAATGTATTTTAGTGCTCGATGACCTTGATAAAATGAGAAAATGTCACCACGACAATGGTATTTTTTCTTTCAAGAGATCACTATCGAAAGAAAGTATAATTTTCTTGTAGAGGTATCGACTCGGATTGAATCCTAAATGAAATTAGCCTCAAAAGGATGTGCATATTTAGTAGGTTTAAGCAAGCTACATGGAAAGACAGAATTATTGAGGAATGGTAAGACATGTCTTGTCTGGCTCTTCACGAATGATAACATCCTAAGATGACTATTAACATCAAAAGTTCTACTAAGAAATTGACAAGCAATTAGAATATAATTTTCTAAAAGGCTAGTCATTATCAAGTATTAACAATCTTAGCTAAGATTGTTTTAAACTACGTAAGACGTAGTGTGGCCTTTGAATTTTCTAGTATATGCTCATTGATGTTTATAAAAAAAGACCTTACTAAACTTTTTAATCATGCATGTTTTGTTAGTGTTACTCCACAAACCTTGCATGCTCGATTTTTTGGGAAATGATGACCCGAGAGCACGACCGATCCATGGAACATGTGACAAGATGATAATATTGGATGGTGCGTTGATATGATATCACAAAATTAATTTAAATATTTTATCTTTGGAGAATTTGATTTATCGTCATCATTGGCGAATGTGGCATGGAATTATGGGAGCTCAAGCAAAAACGAGATCTTATGTGTTTCACTTGATTTACTAAATAGGACCACGTTTGTAATAAAGATATTACTTTAGAAAAAAAAATCTTAGAGGCATCTATTAAATCGACATGTGAATTGTGAATTGGTATTACATAGTGCAACGCTTAAAAATATGATCTTGTAAGACCCATGAATTATAATAAAGATACCTTAGTTTTATGAATGCTATACATAAGTAGATATTGTCACTTGCAGCTTTTTAAACCTAAGATCGCATTTGAGGATAATGACCAATTTTTATATGTGAATATTCCCGATGCGTTTGTAATGCACAAAATTTAGTTTGATCATAAACTATCATGCTACAATATTCGTAATAAATACGAAAAGAAGTAAAAAAAAAAAAAAACAAGTCGAAGACATAGCTTCAAGGTTAGACAGGCAGAAGCAAGGAAAGGCAGTGAAGGTGTTGGTTTTGTTTATTTAGAAGACTCGGCACTGAAGGTTTGTCAAACTTTGGCACGTAGAGACTGCACATACATCATGTGCAGAAACTACATATGCTATCCTGGCGATCCTGTGAATATGTATGTATATACTTGAGTAGCTTCTTTAATGAACTAAAGATCCAGAGTCGGGTGGCATCGACTAGAGGTCTATGCACCTTTTAATTTACCAATTCAACACTAGAAGCTTACACAAGGACCGGTGATCCCAGGGAAGATGTCGAATTTACTTATGATCTCCCAAAGAGAAAGCTGATTATAAATATCTTATTGTGCCATATCAGAAGGTTACAAGTATAAGAGAAGAAAGCAGGGGGAGAAAAACAGAGCAACGCTTCGAGGGAAAATGAAGGGCGTGTTCTATGGCTTGTTTGGTGCTTGGGAACGCAGCTTGCTCAGGCGAGTAGTCGAAAAGTTTACCAGCATATCTCTAGGTGGAAGACATTCCTTAATCAGCGGAATTTCAATAAAGTTTTGTGCCCATTCATGAAGGGATGGGAACCTCTCAGCATCAAGGATCTTCAAGCCTCCAGTTTCTTCCATGACACCGAGCCAATGCGGGATCCAACCGGCCACAAGATCCAAATAGCCTATCTTCTCTCCCGCGAAGAAATTCTTCCCTTCAATCTGCTTCTCAAGATAAGCGAAAGACTCTAATGCAGCCTCCATTGCTTTCTCCTTTTCCAGGGCATCTTCAGCGAGCCAGGCTCCCCAAGTGCCGTAGGCACACTGTTCTCAGCGACATGGGAGAAAAAGAACAAGCAAGCTTGTCATCAAGAAGAATTACTCAACTTGATAGGAAATTAATTCTGCTATAGCTACAAACATGAATGATATGAAGTCCTGTGTTTCTGAATGGTGTGAATTATATATTTGGGAACCAGAGGAAAATATGACCTATGAGACAGACAAGAAGAGTTATTAAGAGAATTTAGTAACATGGGTAGGCATACCCTTGGCAAAGCCAGCTCTATGGTTGATTTTCTACATCGATTGAATTTAAAGGTTCCTTCTTTTCAATGGAATTTTCTTGGTTGCAGACACAGTTTCATCAGAAAACCTTTTTTATGGAGAAAAATTTGTGAGATTGCATTTTCTGTTGTTCAGCATATATAAGCAAGAAATCCCGATTCCAAAGAGCTTCATCCATATTCCATGGTATCGATTCTAACATTAGTTTGCCATCCAGGAGCTGGCATTTAGCTTGATATGTGTTGTGTATCCATAGATGGAATCTGGGGATTCAAGGGAAGCAAAGATGCCACTCCAACATCACGCCTTTATGTTTATATGGTTCGCCTCCATATCCTCGTCTCAGAGTATGGAGGAACAAGTCAAAAGTCACCTCGTCATCGGCAAACCCGAAAAAACAACACAGACGAGAAAATGTCAAAGTTACCTTGTCATCAGCAAACTGAGCCCAGAAACGAGCTTGAGCTCTCTCATAAGGGTCTTGAGGCAACAATGGATAAAAATCACCTCCCTTCCACTTCTCATCAATGTACTCCAGAATCACTTTTGACTCGGCAACCGCGACCCCATCATCCAACAGCACTGGGACCTTCTTGTGCACCGGGTTCGACTTCAAAAGCAATTCGCTCTTGCCCTTGTCCCAGTCTTCAACCGTGAGCTCGTACTCGAGGCCCTTCAGTTTTAGAGCCCACTCGATTCTTGTGCAGAAGAAGCTCGTCGCAGAGACTATGATCTTTAACTTAGCCATGATCGTGCTTTGTTGTTTTGAGCGGTGTCTTCGAGTTGGGATCTCTCGTATATAAATCAATATGAGATGTGTTCTTGAAAACGACCTCTGTGGTTAGTCTAATGCCGCCAGGTTGGAATCTTGGCGCAATCATTGAGGACAACAAGGAGAAACAAAATAGAATTGATTGTTTAATATATACAATTAGACTTCATTGTTTAACATAGGTTCACCGTGAACCTATCTTGAAAACGACCTCTGTGTTTAGTCTAATGCCGCCGAGTTGGAATCTTGGCGCAATCATTGAGGCCAAGAAGGAGAAACAAAATAGAATTGTGTCGCGTGCTCAACCACCTAAAGTTTGGCTAATGGATTACTAAGTTTAAACTTAGTTTGGGCTCTCCCAAGCCAATACCAATTCGCGACCTAGGATTAAGTTTTTAGTATGCAAATAATTTTACTCGCCACTAATCTAGTTTTTGGTGAGTTGATTAGAAACCTAGTAAAGTAACGGGAGAATTACCAGTAAAGTAACGGGATAATTACTTCACTCCTATGAACTAGAAACTATAAGATTAGGGACTTAATTACGTTAGATTTCTCTAACGCCATTTCGGTACATTTTTTATTTTATTTGAAAAAAATGATTTTACAGGCAATTTGTATTGATTTTAATTTACTCCATAATATGCAATGTGATCATGCAAGTGCGCAATCATTATCTAACACTCAATAAAGCAAAACAATAAATAAATTGCAAGCACAGGGAAGAGATACTTACCTCAAAGCAACCAAAGCATCTACAATGTTAGCTTAAAAATCACATCACTAATCCTAGATATGATTTCTAATTAACATGCAATCATTCAACTATTTTTTAAGATTTTAAATTATTTAATGATGCCTAAAAAAACTAAGTGCAATCGTGTAAAAGTGTCTAATTATAATAACATGCAACATGTAACCTAATATGCAAATTATATATCTCAGGGCATTAGTTATTGGATCTAATATAATACCAGGAAATATATTAAATGCAACTATCCTAATATGTCACGCAAAACATGCAATGACTATATGACACACGGAAGATGACCTAATTGTACATAACATGAGCATTGCCATTTTTATGTTCTTTCTTTTATAATCAAAATTCGAAATTAAAAATAACCTATATTTAAACATGCAAACTATCCTAAAAGAAAATATTCTAACAAGAATAATAGCCGACTCAACTATATTTTTTGGGTTTTCTTTTATAAGCAAAATCAATTCAAGTAAAGGCATCAAGAACAACATGGCAACAAATTAGGCAAAATATTATCCATGTCCCTCTAATTTTGGAAATAAATTGACGAACTGTATTTTGGACATGACATTGGCCAATCTTTCAAAAAAAAATCGCGAATGAAATCGGATTGACGATTTTTCCGTGCAATTGCGAGTCATATTTCAGGCATGAAATCGGACTGACTATCATATATACATTGTGAAATTAGGAAAATTTCTTAATTTAAAAGGGTACTCAATATTGCGAAAAGGATAATATATCATGAATTTCTATTATGCTTCAATGATATCTCAAATAAGGAAACGAAATATTTGAAAAATCAATCAAACAAGATTCGTACCTAATCTAAATATTAGTTTCCAAATTTGTTTCACAAACGACCACTCGCGAATCATGATCGCTAGGTGGTGGATCGGTGCCGCTCCTGATGTAGTGGCTTGTGATGAACAGCATCAATGGACGTTCACCATCAATGGATTCTGGTGCAAGGAATTACTGTACTTCTCAACAAGACCAAAAGAAGCCTGCACATAAGTCGAATCGGACCCAGCGAATTCTTTGAATTCGTTGAATCCAATGAAGAAGAAAGCAAGTAGCAAAATATATTGCTGAGTAACACAAAGACCCAATATGACGAGAGCACGGTTCAACTCGGTCAATCCCCCTCTCAAAGTTGACTATTATTTTTCTATTGGGAATGTCTATGTTGGGCACATCGAGAAGATCTGCAAAAGAAGACTCAACCAGAGGCTGATTCACGGCTAGTTGAGCATTAACGAGCCCCGGCAGCAACACAAACGACAGCGAGTAGATCAGAGGAGTAGGAAACGTCGTGGGACAGCATCTTGGACGATCTGGACAGCGGCTTAGTCGTCGCTGGCTCGTGCGATGGCTGGAATCGGAGCAGCAGCTATGTCGCTTTTAGTCTCACTCGGTGGATCAAGCAGCAGTGCGTCGGCATGGAGGACAGCACATCAGGGAGCTCGGAACAACTCAAGCACATCAGATCGTGACATCGTAAGCAGCTCGTTCATGAGGCATATTGTTTATTAAATCGACATGTGAATTGTGATAGTGCAACGCTTAAAAATATAATCTTGTAAGACCCATGAATTATAATAAAGATATCTTAGTTTTATGAATGCTATACATAAGTAGATATTGTCACTCGCAGCTTTTTAAACCTAAAATTGCATTTGAGGACAATGACCAATTTTTATATGTAATTATTCCCGATGCGTTTGTAAAGCACAAAATTTTGTTTGATCATAACTATCATGCTACAATATTCGTAATAAATACGAAAAGAAGTAAAAAATATTAACAAAAAACAAGTCAAAGACATAGCTTCAAGGTTAGACAGGCAAAAGCAAGGAAAGGCAGTGAAGGTGTTGGTTTTGTTTATTTAGAAGACTTGAAACTGAAGGTTTGTCAAACTTTGGCACGTAGAGACTGCACATACATCACGTGCAGAAACTACATATGCTATCCTATGAAAATGTATGTATACACTTGAGTAGCTTCCTCAGGGCACGAATGATAACATTTATGGCTAGAAATTGATTTTTGGAATAGAAATAGATTTTTCTATTTCTATTTATAAATGAATTTTTGGGCCAAAAACGTGTTTGATAACGACAAAAAATTGGTTCTGTATTCCTAACCAGCATTCCTAATGGACAATTGTTCTTTTTGGCCTAAAAACTGTACCTTCCCTTTTTCCAAAAGGCTATGTGCAAAATCTTCGAGCTCATCATTTCTCACTCCTAGATATATATTGATGGCATCCTTCTCTTCAGCCCTGATGAACGATTACATTGCCAACTTTTGACACAATTTGCTGTTATTGTCAAAAAGTATGGAATCATGCTTTCCCAAAAAAAGATTATTCTTGCCTAGAAGGAAATTGAATTCATAGGCATGTGCCTGAAAGACGGAACCTATTGCCCTGAACCTCATATTACTGATGAACTTCAGAAATTCCCTGAAAATGACTTCACTGCCAAACAAGTTCAGCAATTTATTGGCATTGTCAATTATTTCCGAGATTTTATTCCTCAAATTTCCAAAACCCTCAGACCTTTCCAAAAGATGCTTAAGAAAAATCCTCCTCCATGGGGATCGAAGTAGACTCAAGCTATCTCTCAGCTTAAACAAACTCTGCAACACCTCCCTCCTTTGAAAATCCCCTCTACTAGAAAATGAATTCTCCAAACTGATGCTAGTGACAAATACTTGGCAGCCATCCTTGTGCCTAGTGCCTACAAAAGTGGTCAATTCTCTTAGGCAGAGATCCACTACCATTTCACTTTCAAGGAGATACTTGTAGTCAAGTAAGGCATCAAAATGTTCGAATTTCACCTCATTAGACACCACTTTCTTGTTGAAATAGATATGTCATCCTTCCCTCAAATGCTCAAGTTCAAACAGAAGCAAATTCCCCATCCATAGTTGCTCCGATGGGCTGAATGGTTTTCCAAATACTCCTTTGAAGTCAAACATATTCCAGGGACTAAGAATGTCCTTGCTGACTTCTTGTCCAGACCAAAAGACCCAGTTCAAGCGATTAACATGTATGTCAAGAAGGAATCTCTCTCAGAGACATACCGTAACACTGACATGCAGTGTGGTTGGCCAAGTCTCAAATACCCTCTTGATATCCCACTGGTCATTCGATACAATGTTCTAAAAGAAAGGCTTCCAACATTAATGTGGGAATATCATCTCCAAATTTTTCGTGAGCATGGTAGGTTGATGCTCAAACTAGATGGACTCCATCCACAATATCCATTAATTCACTCTCTCCAATAATCCCCTAATGATGAATTTTCAAAAGATCTAAAATGGTTATTTTGGTACATGTTCAACCTGTACATCATAACTATTGAATTTCCCACTGACAAACTTTTGCAGGTTTTTATCAAAGATGCAACTAGTCATGATCATAACCAGAAATATCACTTAGACATTTTCGCATGGTTTAAACTGCTCAAATACTAGAAGGAACTTTTTAAAGTCCAGAATCATCAAGGAAGGCCTGAACTAGAACGACATACTATTGTCATACTCCACCAACCATGGACATATTGCCATCCTATTGGATGGATTTCTGACAAACCTTCTGTTACAAGAATTTCAAGTTACAAACCCCAAGTTTTTAAAGAATTTGCACGAATTCACCAGACACTTCCTTACTCCATTACCACTAGCAGACATGCATCCCGAGAACTCCAGAGGATCCTATGTCAAGAAAATTGCATCATCCCACTAGAAGCATGGCTATCCACACAGGTTTCTATCTCTTGGGACCACCTTGAAGCTTGAGATCCCACGAGAGATCAGATTCAAGAAGCTCTTAATGTCTTCAAACAAAATAATCCAAACTCCTCCACCCCCTATGATCCTTAGAGGGGATCACTTTCACAAGACCCCTAGGGAGACAGCCAAAATTACGCCCCTTTTTTTCCGGCTCTTTCGGTGCTAGCTCCTCTCGTCCACCCAACCTATTGACAGAAGAAATCGAGAATCTCATCCGTGCTTTCAAAAGAGAAAAAGACGAAAGCTCTAGTCCATCAGATGTAGATGAAGACGCTTCACTCAAAGCACAGTTAGCCCATCATAGCTCTAATGATTCCGACTATGACTATAATGCTAGAGATAGGGTGTAGCCAAAATAGTCGCTACAAAATCATTATAGCAACGGTCACTATACACTGTTCATCCAGTTTGCTTTTACTGTAGCACCAGGCGAGAAATCACTATTTATAACTTGTCACGGGATTTCTTTAGGACTCCCTATGTTTGTAGCCCATAAGTAGCTAGTATGTTCCCATAATTGTATCCGAGCATGGCCAGTCTGCCCGCTCTTGTCATTTGTATCATCCTCTGCCTATATAAAAGCAGGGAGTCTCCATTGTAAAAACTAGAGAGTAAAATAAGAAGTGTATTGTGTACTCCACTTCCAACATGATTTTCTAAACACTCCCACTCTCTTTTAGTCCAGAACGATGGTTCTGAACAAACACTATGATTGAGAAAAATCCTAGAGTATGCTTTGCACTTGCCCTCAGGGATCCTATGCATCAAAATTTTCGATATCTTAGAGTTTACTATGGTCTAAGTTCATAGTTTGAGAAGGAACTTGATGACTGATATTCAGTCCCTATTAAGGCTAGGAAGGGCCATGTGTGAGATAGCATACTTGTCACAAGTTTGCAACTCAAGCTTGAGTTTAGTTCATAGTACCCTTTTATTGTAATAGAAATTTGTTTATTAATTAAAAAAATTCAATTTCCCAATTGGTGGCGGTAATGGGAGAGGTGGCGGCTGGCGGTCGACGGCAGCGGCAGTGGGTGACCAACAGTCAGCGATGGGCGGTGGTGGTGGTGAGTGACAGGCGACAAAAAACTCCTTCGGAAGAAAAGAGAAAAGTGAGAAACAATTTCTGATTTCTATTCCATAAATAGAAATTTCTATTCCAAACCTATTTCTGGAATAGAAATTTGTTCCAGAAATAAAAAAGTAAATTTTTTTATCAAACGGATTTCTATTCCAGAAATAGATCTGGAATAGAAATTTGTTCCAAAAATAAAGATCTAGAGCTAGGTGTCATCGACTAGAGGTCTATGCACCCTTTAATTTACCAATTCAACACTAGAAGCTTACACAAGTACCGGTGATCCCAGGGAAGATGTCGAATTTACTTATGATCTCCCAAAGAGAAAGCTGATTATAAATATCTTATTGCGCCATATCAGAAGGTTACAAGTATAAGAGAAGAAAACAGGGGGAGAAAAACAGAGCAACGCTTCGAGGGAAAATGAAGGGCGTGTTCTATGGCTTGTTTGGTGCTTGGGAACGCAGCTTGCTCAGGAGAGTAGTCGAATAGTTAACCAGCATATCTCTAGGTGGAAGACATTCCTTAATCAGCGGAATTTCGATAAAGTTTCGTGCCCATTCATGAAGGGATGGGAACCTCTCAGCATCAAGGATCTTCAAGCCTCCAGTTTCTTCCATGACACCGAGCCAATGCGGGATCCAACCAGCCACAAGATCCAAATAGCCTATCTTCTCTCCCGCGAAGAAATTCTTCCCTTCAATCTGCTTCTCAAGATAAGCGAAAGACTCTAATGCAGCCTCCATTGCTGTCTCCTTTTCCAGGGCATCTTCAGCACGGCAGGCTCCCCAAGTGCCGAAGGCACACTGTTCTCAACGACATGGGAAAAAAACAACAAGCAAGCTTGTCATCAAGAAGAATTACTCAACTTGATAGGAAATTAATTCTGCTATAGCCACAAACATGCATGATATGTCGTCTTTTTCTGAATGATGTGAATTATATATTCGGGTGCCAGAGGAAAATCGGACCTATGAGACAGACAAGAAGAGTTGTTAAGAGGATTTAGTAACATGGGTAGGCATCCCCTTGGCAAAGCCAGCTCTATAATTGATTTTCTACATCGATTGAATCTAAGGGTTCCTTCTTTTCAATGGAATTTTCTTGGTTGCAGACAGTTTCGTCAGAAAACCTTTTTATGGAAAAAAATTTGTAAGATTGCATTTTCTGTTCAGCATATATAAGCAAGAAATCCCGATTCCAAAGAGCTTCATCCATATTCCATGGTATCGATTCTAACATTAGTTTGCCATCCAGGAGCTGGCATTTAGCTTGATATGCGTTGTGTATCCATAGATGGAATCTGGGGATTCAAGGGAAGCAAACATGCCACTCCAACATCACGCCTTTATGTTTATATGGTTCGCCTCCATATCCTTGTCTCAGAATATGGAGGAACAAGTCAAAAGTCACCTTGTCATCGGCAAACCCGACAAAACAACACAGACGAGAAAAACAAAAACTGGGGGAAAAAGTCAAAGTCACCTTGTCATCAGCAAACTGAGCCCAGAAACGAGCTTGAGCTCTCTCATAAGGGTCTTGAGGCAACAATGGATAAAAATCACCTCCCTTCCACTTCTCATCAATGTACTCCAGAATCACTTTCGACTCTGCAACCACAACCCCATCATCCAACAGCACTGGGACCTTCTTGTGCACCGGGTTCGACTTCAAAAGCAATTCGCTCTTGCCCTTGTCCCAGTCTTCAACAGTGAGCTCGTACTCGAGGCCCTTCAGTTTTAGAGCCCACTCGATTCTTGTGCAGAAGAAGCTCGTCGCAGAGACTATGATCTTTAACTTAGCCATGACCGTGTTTTGTTGTTTTGAGCGGTGTCTTCGAGTTGGGATCTCTCGTATATAAACAAATTTGAGATGTGCTCTTGAAAACGACCGCCACGTTTAGTCTGCTGCCAAGTTGGAATCGTGGAGCACACAAATGGCGCCGCCATTGACGAGGAACAGTCAAAGGCAAGGCCAAGAAGGAGAAACAAAATAGCTTTGATTGCTTAATATAAACAATTATCCTTCATTGACATAAGTTCACCATAAACCAATAACAAAGTGGACGCATTTCTGCTGCACTACCCAACTACTTTGCTTAAAATACAGATCTTAAAGCCTGTTCAGTGGCTTTATTACTTAGTATTAACCTGTACAAACTTGCGCACACAATGAAGCATTGGTCCGCGGATCGAATCAAATATAAGTCGCTTATAATTCTACCAACAGGAATCTCACTAAGCATAGAAGCAGAGTAAATTTATGGTGCACCTATAATGGGGTTATAAGTAAAAACATCTCGGAGTCTCTCGTCTTCATCGCGGTCCTTGATTGTAAGGAAGGATACACTCAGGATTTCTTAGCTCCTAAGGGAACACGTGTTTTCTTGAAAATTATCTTCAACTTTGACATCTGCCAAATTTGAATGATCGCGTCAGAGAGGTTCTTGGACTTTGCGGTCATTGGCAAGTAAAAGGGGAAGGGACAAGGATGTAGCCCAGCAGAAAAGATGAGACGTGTCATTTAGGTGATCGAGGATTATAATATACCAATGCATGGATTATTATATTTTTAAAAAGGTACATTATTGCTACAAATATGATTTTTTTCTTTTTGCCATGCTATACGATCAGCATAGGCATATTTTTACTTAGACACAATTGATCTCGACTCATCATATCTGTGAATACTAATTTTTACTTGAAAAACATTTTGATCCGAAAACATGTATGTTTTCTCAATGTATGCATTTTATAGATGTACGGACCATTGGAGTGCCAAAACTTAGTACAGGTACACTTAAGTGTTAAAATCGGAGTAAAAAAATCAATTAAGTGCCAATAGCAAAAAAATCTTGCCAAAATACTGACGTGGCACTTTTTCAGCTAGTTGAGTCAAAATGGCGTAGTTTTGGGTGCTGACATAGCTAAATAAGTCCAAAACTATGTCATTTTTGCCAAAGTTTAATTTTTAATATAAATATTAAATGAATAATATTAAAAATGAAATTTTTTTAAAAAAAAGAGGCAACAGCCCCACCTGTGGCCGCAGCCCTATCGCTGGTGGGGCAGGGCGACAGACGGCAAGGGTTGCCGAATCCTAGGCGCAGGTTGGTGACCTTCGCTGACCAAAGACGAGGGCCGAATGGCCCTTACTAGACGCCGGGAGAGAGTGGCAACCCTCTCCTAGATCTGGGCGAGGGTTAACCACCTTTGCCCAATGCCACTGGAAACTCAGTGGCACTGGACAAGGGCGGTTGGCAACCCTCGCCCAGGTCGGGGCTAGGATAGTCGACCCTCGCCCCGATTTGGCAAAAGGTTGCCGTCCTCTCCCGGCGTTTGGTGAGGGCCGGTCGAAGGGGGTCTCTGACACCAAGAGTGGGCGGCAACCCTCTCCCAGATCTGAGCGAGGGTCGGCCGCCCTCGACCTACCTTGGGCAAAGGTCACTAGCCCCGACGCAAGCGTTGGCGGCCCTTGCCCCGGTGCCGTTGTGTTTCTAGAGGCACTAGACGAGGGCTACTGGCATCGGGGCAAGAGCCATCGGCGCAGGGAGAGGGCCGGCGACCCTCACCCAAGTTGGGATGAGGGCCACCGGTATCAGGGAGAGGGCCAGCGACCCTTACCCAGACTAAGGCGAGGGTAGTCGACCCTCGCCCAAATCTAGGAGAAGGTTGTTGCCTTCTCCTAGTGTCTGGCGAGGGCTGTCTAGCACTCACCAACCAGCGCCCGGCGTCAACGACCCTCACCATTTGTTATCGCCACCACACCGGCAATGGGGCGGCGGCCACGAGTGAGACTTTTGCCTCTCTTTTAAAAAAAAAAAAAAAAAATTCACTTTTAATATTATTTAATTAAATTTTATACTAAAAAATAAATTTTGGCCAAACCGACGTCGTTTTGGATTGATCTAGCCACATCAACACTCAAAATGACTATTATTTTAGGCTTATTTAGCAATGTCAGCACCCAAAACGACATTGTTTCAATTTTAACTCATCGGAAAAGTGCCACGTCAGCATTTTGGCTGGATTTTCTTACCATTGGCATTTAACTGATCATTTTTGTTCCGATTTTGACACTTAAGTGCACCTTTCGTAACTTGTGCCATTTAAGTGTCCTATTGTGCCAAGTTTTAGCACTTGAGCTGTACTTTTGCCGCATTTTATATAAAAATCAAATCGAGCATTTCGCGATTAATAGGAGTGGCGGGCCCTCATCAGCCCACTTGTTGCGATAGATTTTACATGAAAAACGAACACATATGTGTATCTTTTTAATTGTATGCATTTGATTTTTATTTGCTAGTTTTTTGGACTGACTAATTTAGTTGTAGTAATTAATTCGCCCATAAATCGCATCACATTTGAACATCTTTTTGTTTTCTCTTATTCCTTTTGAAGTACATTGATTGAAGATCGCAACTATTGTCCAAACCCAATTTATTACAACTAAAATACAAGGCAAGAATCTAGTTCAAGTCAGTGTAAGAGATCTTTCCCTCTGTCGACAATCAAAATTGACTCTACTATCACGTGCTTGTCACGAGAGTGGAGAATGTAATGATGGGCCAGACGAAGTCACATGTATGTCATGTGAGAAATATTGTTATATGACCTATTATCGATAAGCAAAAGGATAAGAATTTGATAATCAATAGCAAGGTAGAAGACTGCCACGTGTTCAGTTGTTGGAATACAATGATGGATATCTAGTGGCTGCTCAAGTGGCTCCGGCAATGAACTTTTAGATGAAAATTTTTGGAGTATTGATTTAGATGAGTGCCAAGAGTGTATATAGTTAGGAAGCTGTTGTCATTTGAAGACCCAACCATGAATCTGTTGTTGATAAACAAGGAATCATCAGAGCACAATCAATGCAATTATAAAGGAAATGAGCAAACGATTCACAAAGAAAAGGAACATGGATAAGGTCGGAAGTGGTTGCTAAAAGTTATGCAACTACTCAGCGGTTACCAAGCTCCTCTATAATTATCATCAATCATTGCGTGAAGAGGCCTCCTAATAAATCAATCAAATATTATTCCTTTATCTTTAGATTTCATGTATTGCTCTTTAATTTTCATAGATGTAGTTTTCAGATTCCTGTCACCGATTAGATTTCATCATGTATTTATACCCTAGTATAGCGTGGTTGATTAAATTCCAGCATTGTGTCCTCTACTTTGACGAAACATCTTTGATTAGATTCTAACATTATGTTCCCTATCTTGATGCATTGTCCTTGATTAGATACTAGCATTGTATCTAGTTATCTTTAAAGTATACTAGCATTGTATCTAGTTATCTTTAAAGTATGTCATCAATTAGATTCCGGCATAGTTTAAATTCGGTTCCAAAGCTAGTGGGTCCATCATCAGATTGGATTATGATTCAGCCCAATATTGTACAACATTTTTTAAAGTTGGAAATTCAAAGATTTCGTGTCACGTTTGATATTCTTGGTCTAGAGTTAGTATGAAACCTTTGTCCTTTCTAAATAAAAACCGAGGAACAACCTTCGATGAAAGATATTTCGTTACAAAAATAAAACTAGTAAAAAATCTTTTTGGCATGCCCAAAGAGACTTCATGTTGCTAATTTGAGAAGATACTATGTCACGGACCAGTAGTCAGTCCAATTTCGACAATGTCGCTGATGAACCATTATCAATGATGGCAGAAGATATGGGACATGCTAAGCCATCAGCACAACCTCTTGCAAGTCACGCTTAGGAAGAGGACGCTAATGTTCCGAGGCAACACATGGAAGAGCAAAGAAGACAGATAGAGTTATCCCTGCAATGCAATCATCTATAAGGAGGACGCTAGAAGAAAGCCAAAACAAGTTCGTTGATTATGCTGTCAAACACATGGTTGATGTGGTCAAACCATTGATTATCAACACCTATCATGAGTGCACACAAGGGCAACATGAAGTACCGAATAGATCAACTCAGCTCCAAATTGAACTAGTTGCTACATCTTTGAAGTATGTTCCTCCGTGAACAAATACTCAGATAACTTATAGTGCTATAGGACAGGGTACATCAACTTCAGCGCCATTCAGGTCCTTGCAAAGCGGGGAAGTTTGACTAAGTAAAAAAAACATGAAAAGTCAAAGAAGGGAAGTGGACGTTCGGCAATATAAGGCCGAGACGCACGCGAGAAAGGGAAAAAGAAAGAGAAAAGTGAGAAAGAAAAGAAAGAGAAGAACAAAGAGGAGTATTCGCCATGGACACCTCCCCAAGCTGATTCGATTTTAATTCGCAATTGTAACAACCCAATCCTAAAAGGGATGGGAGTGTGATTTCGCCTCAAGGATGGTGAAGGGGCAGGAATAAAACGAATCCCACATCACCCAAGGATGGTGAGGTGATGTGTTTTATAAGGTGTAGTACCAATTTTAACTCACAATGAGGCCTTTTTCTAAGTGAAGACTAGAAGAACAAAACCATGAGAGTGATAACAGTGTAGCTGCGGCTTAAAGCAGGTAATATCATTGCGAGTGAGACCAGAGGTTGGCCCTTACAAATGGTATCACAGCTAATACCCTAGCTAGAGATGTGTGGTTTGGGGACAAACCAAGCAGAAGCTGGTGGGTCTGTAATGATCTGGTCCTCCAAGGCATGGGAGTACAACTCCATCTCGAAAATGGTAAATCCCGTATTACCTAAAGATAGCAAAGTGATGTGCCTTATAAGGTACGGCACCAATCTTAATTCGCAGTAAGGCCTTTTTTTGGACAAAGCCTAGAAGAACAAAATCTTGAAGCAGATCATATCACTGCGAATAAGGCTAGATGTTGACACTTATAGTAGTGTCCAATAAGTGCTTGCACCCTTTGTTCTTCCAATTGGGGTAGATTTCAAAATTAGATTGTAAATTCAGAATTATGTGAGATTTAAGCCGCAACATTAGGCAATTGCTCACACCCTCTATTGAGCTATGAAATTTCATGGAAATGGTAGCTTATGGTGTTTTAGAGCCATGGGTTGTGACATGAGTAGTTTTATCACAACATTTTACTCAAAGTGAGACTTTTAAGGTTTTGCATTTAAATTTTGCTTTGCAAATGGCTTAAGTAATCCTTTCAGGTTTGTTAGCACATAAGGGTTGTTTTGATAGTGTTTATGCATAGTTAACTCATTTTGCAGCTGTTTCATCGAAATTTAATTAACAATAGAACATCTTTTCTAAAAGTCATTCTTTAACTTTTGATGAGAGTAGACAGGTTCTATAGCAACTCTGGACAAAAAATATCTAGGTGGATAAGAAATAACTGCAAACCTTTATTTTGAACTTTGAACTGAATCATACGTATAAACCGTATTGGAATTCAATTTATGACAAAGCTTAAAAATATAACCACTTCCACAACAACACACGTACACAAATTGTGTTGAAATTCAATCAACGACAAAGCTTAAGAACGTGCAAAGATATAATGTCGATGTGACACTTATGATAGAGATACTCACCAAAATTTAATCGACGACGAAACATCAGTATAAAGATATGTGTCAAAATTTAATAACCAGCACGAATCAAAAAGCTATAGTTAAGGAAAAATAAAGTACAGGAAAGTAAAGATAATAAAAGACTATATTTTAATTGTCAATGGGGTTTTTCCAAATGATGAGAACTTGATATTTATAAGCCTTATGTCATAATAGGTTAGGAGCAGTTTCTTCATATTTGTAATTGTACTTCCACACCTCCTAAAATTCAGCCCCATATTCCCATGTTAACAAGCCTTTTCTTCAAAGCAGTTGCTCCTTTGAAATAGCACCTCTCTCCATGTTGATCTAACTATTCTCCATGATCTCCCTTATCTGCAAGTGCCCAAGCTTTGAAAAAGAAATCCCAACTATTCTCCATGATCTCCCTCGTCTACAAGTGCCTAAGCTTTGATAAAATCCCAACTATTCTCCACAATCTCCCTTATTTTCAAGTGCTTAAGCCTTGATAAAATCCTTTGCATCAATCATCTTGTTCCCTAATTAACATGCTTATTGATAACTTTGGTAAAATAATATGCAATCATTTACTACTCGTCGATATGTGCCAACATTTACATCCAAGTCATCAACCAATCTTCACATTGTTGATCACATATTGATAACAAAAAATCGAACATTTTTTAGTGCAAACATATGCCTCCTTTAAAAGAATTGAATGATTTGTCAATCATTCAATTCTTTTAAATTAGAAAACCCAAGAGTCATCACATGCCCCCTTGTCATCAACAAATTGCCAAAATTAATATCTCCCCTAATAATTATCGCATTGCAACCAACATTACAGGGTTCGACTCTAATTGTCTTTTCTGCTCATCAGTGTGTTGTTTTGGGATATCGACATCTCCACCTTGTACTTGTTTCACCATCGATAGTGCAATCCATCACTCAAAATGTCCCATTTTATCATTAACACCTAGTTTGTGATGAAGAGTCATCACCACCAAGATCATCAAGATGAAGTTGATTCCTTGTTCTCACCATCATATCTCCTCAAATCGACCACAATGGTCCCACCAGGTGTGTCATTTGTTTTGCCGAAATTTAATCGACAATGAAACATCTTTTCCAAAAGTTGCTCTTTGGTTTTTAATGAAAGGAGATGGGTTCTAAAAAAGAGGTTGTGATAGTAACTTTGTAAATGGACCCATACAATTATATTGTGATAATCACTCTGTTGTGTTGTTTATCAACAACAACAGAGGTCTTAAGGAGTCCAGGCATATGGAGGTCAAGGCTTTGACTATAATGGAAATGGTACAAAAAGATGACATTATAGTAGAGCATATTCCCACAGATGATATGATAGCAGATCCACTAACGAAAGGCCTTCGCCCTTGTGTATTTGAGTGACATGTTATAGACATGGGCTTGGGAGCATCTTTAGATGATGTCGTTGAGTAGGCGTTAATTGCGATTTGCTCTAATAAAGTATATATCTATGTTTTTATTACATTTGGTAACATGTTGATATATGTCAACTTATTATGCATACACTATTGTTGAGTTGAATACATATATATCTAATGAAAATCTCACGGTATTATGTAAGCTTTGAGTGAAGGCTAGGGGCATTCTGTTATTAGCCTTGTACATATGTGTTTATACATAAAAGAGTAGAATCGTTAACCATGAAGATAAGGCATATGTATGTTCATTGGAACGATATAGCATTCTCTAGTGTATATCAAATATGGTAGCACTTAAGAGAATAGGTGACCAACAAATGGGATGACACATATAGTATTACTTTTTATAATGTGTTATCCATTTGCCACACAACCATATTCAATTCATGTCAATAAAGTGGAAAGCTCTATGTAATTACATGTAGTTACCTCCATAATTCGGTGTTTGAGACTATGAAACCAAATTGGCTATTAAGAATTATCTCATGACCAACATGAAAGTGCGCACATATGGTACAGTTTCAATTTATATAGCCCAAGTGGGAGGATATAAGAGTTTTCCTAATATAGACTACATTAATTGAGATTGTAATTTACCATTTTATGAGATTAATCTATTAAAATGAGATATAATTTTTTTCTAAATAGATCAATATGGGCCTGGCTTATGCAGGCCAAGTTGGGCTCAGCTAATGATGAGAGATCATAGCCGAAAACTCTATAAATAGTGCTAAAAGTCCCTCCTCTAGCCCCAGTTGAAATGTGCGCTATAATCCTCACATAAGGAATTGGTGAGAGGCAATTAAAGGGTAGTCTCATCAAGCCAGGATTCTGAGGGTAATAGAAGAGAAGATGGATAGCTTTTGAGGATCCGATCGACATCATTCCGCACCAAGATTGATGGATTCGAAAATAGGTAGGCAAATCTCTTCTTTTTTAGTTATTACGTTGAGTTTCTAACTATGTTGATCATGGAACGTCGTTAGAACGGCCAACACATGGGTCGCAGAGAGGTTCTGGGAAGTTGCGGTCATTGACAAGTGTAAGGGGAAGGGACAAGGATGTGGTCTGGTGGAAAATACATGTGGCATTTCATTCAGGCGACTGAGGATTATAATATACCAATGCATGGATAATTACAAGGAAAAAAAGGTACATTATTGCTACAAATATTATTCTTTTTTGGCCATGCCATGCAATCATGATATCGAGCACTTAGCGACTGAGAGGAGCAGTGGGCCCTCATCAGCCCGAGTGTTGCGGTAATGTTCAGATGAAATACGAACGCATGTATGTATTATTTTGGCCATATGCGTTTGATTTTTATTACTAGTCCTGCAGATTGAAAATTTTGGTTGTATAGTGAATAGTTTGTTCATAAATCGTATTACATTCGAAGGTGCTTTTGTTTTCTATTTGATAACTTTTCAAGTAAATTTATCTTCCCAATCAAAAAAAAGAAAAAAGGTTTTCGAGTTCATCGATAAGGTGATCACGATTGCCGAACTCGATTTCCTGAAAGATTTTTTTGTCACAAAGAGGCCATTTCACGGAGCAGCTCTAGTCTTGCAAGACAACTCGAGAGAGAGTTGATTGCGCAACCGCGAGTAAAGAAAGCAAGGCGAGCCACGGCAGGGATAGTGATGTGCATGATGCGACAAACAACAGTCATGGAGAAGCTGAAGCATTCAGCGATAATATTGAAGAGACCTCTCAGGTTGTTGGCAAAGTTATTAGGATCAGGCGGGTCTTGGACAATAGCCAACATAAGGTCAATGCCTTAAGTCTGAAATTGGTTCATCGCTGGCGAGTTTCTGTTTCTTGTCCAATCTTTACCCATTGATTTTGAATCTAAATGGGCTTAGGAGATAAATATGACCGTTTAAGGTCTGCTTCTAGTCCTACTGCTGAGAGCTTCTGTAGTGCATGCAATCTAACTTGGGCTCTGTTTCTTGGTATGGCAGTCTGATTTCACGCTGCATGAATCACTGAGAAGACTCCGGTTGATAACTATCGCTGTGGATATACTGCTGGGAACCACCAGAGGTCAGAGGAGCAAAGCCAACTATAAAGAAGTGCGGGCGAGGGAAGGGAAAGACCTTAGTCAACTTTTTTTACCCCTAATATCCAATTAATTTTTTTTATATTCTAGTGTAATTATTTTTCTTCTGTAAAGTTAGACAAATTACTATTTTTGTTCTGCTGTCCAGTAGGCATGATGATTTGCGCGTTGTTATAGACTTTCTCCATAAACTTGGCGAGCTTGATTTTTTTTATTTTGTTAAAGTAATAACTCTTGCGCTCGATCGGTTTTATGAAAATACGAGATAATTTACCATGTAATGAGATGATAATTTTGGATATTGCATTAATATGACGTTACTCGTTCAAATTAAATGCTTTTAATTTCAAAATTTTTAATTTAGTGTCATCATTGGTGGAGGGAACAACGATTGTGTGCCTTTTCACCAAGGGGGCTTAAAAGTCAACAAAACTTTGGGTGCTAAAAAAAAAAAAAAAAAAAAAAAAGCAATTCTTTTGTGTTTCACTTTGTTAAGCGGATAGGACCACGCTTTTAATAAAGATATCTCAATTTCTCAACCACATATTTTTTGAATCCGCATGCGAATTGTCAATAATAACCTCGAATAGATGAATCGTGAATTGGAATCAAACAAGTTGCAAGAGGATTTAGTGAAACACTTAAAAATTTAAGTACTCTTTACTATGAATGTTTTAGTAAGATCCACAGCTTATAGAAAAGATTTCTCAGTTTTGAGTACTTGTTATGAATGCTATTATATAAATAGATATTGTCACTCGCAACTTTAAACCGATAGATTACATTTGAAGATAATCACAAATTCTTGCACTTTATTATTTATGATGGGTTTGTAGAGCACAAAATCTAGTTTGAATTATTATTTAACTATCATAATGTAATATTCATCATAGAATACAATTAAAAAGTCAAATTACATTATCAAGAAAAAAATTAGAATTTTTTCTTGCAATTTACTAAATTATTGAGTCACCTAATTTTAGATACATTATCAAGAATCAACTGACTCAAAAAACTGAGACAATTGTATCCTTATCATTTTATCCCGTTAATATCTTTCAACAAACCAAAATAATTTCAGAAAGAGAGGAGATAAAAGCCCAAAGTAGGAAGCATAAATTAGGGGTAAAGAATCCCATAAATAGTTTCTAAAAATTTCACCACAAGAAAATATCTCAAATTTGAGGTTAGTTTGTTGAAAAACTAAGATAAAGGTGGATATGCTTGGTCGGTTCCAAATAAATTCTAATCCCATAAATTTTTTTTAAAGATATCACTAGATAAAAATAAAAAATGAGATCATTAGAATATATTTAAACTTTGATAAGAGTTAGCTACTAGAAAAATTAGGAGAATGGGAGATCTTATGCCAGTTCCAAATAAATTGTAAGATTCATACAAAATAATAATTTGAATAATATTTTTCTCCATTAATTTTTTCTCATGCTGATATCAAATGTTTTGCAATACAACTTTATTAACCGTTTGTCGCCTTTCTAGTGGGTTCTTAAGGTTTAGATTAGGCTACCACAAATTAGTTAGTAACTTCCAAACATCGTTAGTCATTCCATGTATAATAAAGTAAATTACCATTTTTTTCCATATTAGATAGTAATTATCTCTATAGGACTGCGTAGAGGTTAATATACTAAATATTTGTATTTCCCTGAAAGTTCACAATAAATGTTATTTTATTACATTATAAATGTCTATAATTTTATTTGACATTTATGCATATTAATACGTAGTGCATTATATATTGAGAAAATATGTCGGACAGATGAAAGATTGGCCCCATTCACACAAGTAATCACTTCTATTTACTATATGATAAATAGATATGAGATAATTTTACACTTGTTATCTAAGTGATAATTGAGAGCTCAAACTTAAAATATAGGTGTTGCCTTAAAAGTGTGTTAAAATGAGGTCATAATATTTATTATGTTCGAAAGCAAAATAACCCACATATTTTACTTAATCATTCTTTAATATCAAATGAGAGTTACAATAGATTCTTTAAAGAGAGTAAATTTGTGAACCCAAGTTAGACATTGGAAATATCTAAACTATAATTTGTACGGTATTATGTACAAAGACATAGACTCAGTGGGAAAAGAGAAAATACCATAATATTGAAACAACCAATAAGAGATGGCAAAAAGTTTTGATCTCAACTTTTAAAGCCATGTAAGACTCTGAAGGATAAGAGTTTCTCAATTAAGTGCCCTCATGGCTCTTATTTATTCTTAAAATTTTTTTCAATGTTTGCTAGCTTAGAATGTTGCCAATAATCATGAATGATTCGATTTAATGGGGCTTTTCTAGAAAAGCAAATTGAATAGAGATTGAGAGATGTAAGGGAGGAGGAAGTTTAATTTGTTATTGACATCACATTCCCTTTTTGCATTCACTGATCGACCAATTATAATTATTTATGTTTAATCGTAATTATAAATGCAATATATATAAAATACTAAAAGAGATAAGAGAGATATAAATATGACCAATTGATCTAGGGTATTGCATGCTAGATCTACTCTAAGTTATTATGTCCAATTTGGTTGCTATATATTCCTAATAGATGTATGGTAATGAGCTCACAAAATATGCTGGTTGTATAGATTTTTTGTTGACATGAACTTTGCATAATAGAAAGAGTGATATTTAGCCCATTATGGGCGAGTGGAATATGAAGGGTTCTACGGGTGGGCCGCCCATGTTCGATTAACCCAACCCATAACTTACAAAAGTAACCGGCAAGAGGCAGTTATAAGTCTTATGAGAATGAACAAAAGAATGCCTTTTAGGTGGGTTTTCTTAAGAAATAGATTCACAACCTCTCCCTCTCTCTTTTACAAAATAAGAACTCTTTCTCACAATATTGCAATCAGAGCATTTAATCTGTGAAAATAAGGAATGTTTTGAAACGTAATATATTCATTCAATCAATGATTCAAGTGTTTCCTAGACATATTTCTCGTGTCTTGAAATATGGAACTTAATTTTCTTTGGAGGCTTACACAATGAATGGTGATTCCAAGAATAATATTAAATATACTTATAATCTCCCAAGAGAAAGATGATTGTGAGTATATTATTGCACCATATGAGAAGATTACAAATATAATAGAGGAAACCAGGGGAGAAAAACATGAGCCACGCATTCCTCAATCTAAATGAAGGGTTTATTTTATGGCTTGTTCGGTTCCAAGGAACGCAGGTGGCTCAGGCCACGAAAAAAGTGGTCAACCAGCACATCTCTGGGTGGAACACAATCCTTAATCAGCGGAATATCCATGAAGTTTTCTCCCCACTCACGAAGGGATGGGAACCTCTCAGCATCAAATATCTTCATGCCCCCTGTTTCTTCCATGACGCCGAGCCAACGCGGGATCCAACCAGCCACAAGATCCAAATGGCCTATCTTGTCTCCCGCGAAAAACTTCTTCCCTTCGATCTGCTTCTCCAGATAAGCGAAAGACTCTAATGCAGCCTCCATTGCTTTCTCCTTTTCCAGGGCATCTTCAGCATGCCAGCCTCTCCAAGTACTGTAGGCACACTGTTCTCAGCAACATGGGAGAAAAAGAACAAGCAAGCTTGTCATCAAGAAGAATTACTCAACTTGATGGGAAATTAATTCTGCTATAGCCACAAAAATGCATGATATGAAATCCTGTTTTTCTGAATGATGTGAATTATATATTTGGGTGCCAGAGGAAAATATGACCTATGAGACAGACAAGAAGAATTATTAAGAGGATTTAGTAACATGGGTAGGCATCCCCTTGGCAAAGCCAGCTCTATGGTTGATTTTCTACATCGATTGAGCTTAAGGGTTCCTTCTTTTCAATGGAATTTTCTTGGTTGCAGACAGTTTCATCAGAAAACCTTTTTATGGAGGAAAATTTGTAAGATTGCATTTTCTGTTGTTCAGCATATATAAGCAAGAAATCCCGATTCCAAAGAGCTTCATCCATATTCCATCGTATCGATTCTAACATTAGTTTGCCATCCAGGAACTGACATTTAGCTTGATATGGGTTGTGTATCCATAGATGGAATCTGGGGATTCAAGGGAAGCAAACATGCCACTCCAACATCACGCCTTTATGTTTATATGGTTCGCCTCCATATCTTTGTCTCAGAATATGGAGGAACAAGTCAAAAGTCACCCTGTCATCGGCAAACCCGAAAAAACAACACAGACGAGCAAAACAAAAACTGGGGGAAAAAGTCAAAAGTCACCTTGTCATCAGCAAACTGAGCCCAGAAACGAGCTTGAGCTCTCTCATAAGGGTCTTGAGGCAACAATGGATAAAAATCACCTCCCTTCCACTTCTCATCAATGTACTCCAGAATCACTTTCGACTCAGCAATCGCGACCCCATCATCCAACAGCACCGGGATCTTCTTGTGCACCGGGTTCGACTTCAGAAGCAATTCGCTCTTCCCCTTGTCCCAGTCTTCAAAAGTGAGCTCGTACTCGAGGCCCTTCAGTTTTAAAGCCCACTCGATTCTTGTGCAGAAGAAGCTCGCCGCAGAGACTATGATCTTTAACTTAGCCATGATCGTGCTTTGTTGTTTTGAGCGGTGTACTCGAGTTGGGATCTCTCGTACATACACAAATTTGAGATGTGCTCTTGAAAACGACCGCCACGTTTAGTCTGCCGCCAAGTTGGAATCGTGGAGCACACAAATGGCGCCGCCATTGACGAGGAACAGTCAAAGGCAAGGCCAAGAAGGAGAAACAAAATAGCTTTGATTGTTTAATATAAACAATTATACTTCATCGTTGCTAATTTGAGAGGATACTATGCCATGGACCAGTAGTTGGTCCAATTTCGACAATATCACTGACGAACCATTACCATTGATGGTTGAAGATATGGGACATGCTAAGTCATCATCGGCACAACCTCCTCCAAGTCACGCTTAGGAAGGGGACGCTAATGTTCCAAGGCAACGCATGGAAGAGCAAAGAAGACAGATAGAACTAACCCTGCAATGCAATCATCTATAAGGAGGACGCTAGAAGAAAGCCAAACTAAGTTCGTTGGTTATGCTGTCAAACGCATGGTTGATGTGGTCAAACCATTGATTATCAACACCTATCATGAGTGCACACAAGGGCAACATGGAGGACCGAATAGATCAACTCAGCTCCAAATTTAACTAGTTGCTACATCTTTCAAGTATGTTCCTCCGTGAACAGACACTCAAATAACTTATAGTGCTATAGGACCGGGTACATCAACTTCGACGCCATTCAGGTCCTTGCAAAGAGGGAAAGTTTGACTAAGTAAAAAAAAAAAATGAAAAGTCAAAGAAAGGAAGGGGATGTTCGGCAATATAAGGCCGAGACGCACGCGAGAAAGGGAAAAAGAAAGAGAAAAGTGAGAAAGGAAAGAAAGAGAAGAACAAAGAGGAGTATTCGCCACAAACATCTCCCCAAGCTGATTCAACTTTAATTCGTAATTGTAACGACCTGATCCTATAAGGGATGGGAGTGCGGCTCCGCCTCAAAGATGGTGAAGAGGGCAGGAATAAAACAAATCGTACATCACCCGGGGACGATGAATGATCTATTTTATAAGGTGTATACCAATTTTAACTAGCAGTGAGGATACCAATTTTAACTAGCAATGAGGCCTTTTTCTAAGCAAAGTCTAGAAGAACAAAACCATGAGGGTGATAACAATGTAGCTGCAGCTCAAAGCAGATAATATCATTGCAAATGGAGCTAGAGATTGGCTCTTACAAATGGTATCAGAGCTAATACCCTAGCTAGAGATGTGTGGTTTGGGGACAAACCAAGGGGAAGCTAGTGAGCCTATAATGATCTAATCCTACAAGGCATGGGAGTACAGCTCCACCTCAAGATGGTAAATCCCACATCACCCGAAGATAGTGAGGTGATATGCTTTATAAGGTGCGGCACCAATCTTAACTCACAATAAGGCCTTTTTTCTGCACAAAACCTGGAAAAACAAAATCGTGAAGTAGACAATATCGCTACGAGTAAGACTAGAAGTTGGCCCTTATCTAGTGAGTGCTTGCACCCTTTGTTCTTCCAATTGGGGTAGATTTCAAAATTGGATTGTAAATTCGGAATTATTTGAGATTTAAGCCGCAACATCAGGCAATTGCTTGCGCCCTTTATTGAGCTATGAAATTTCATGGAAATGGTAGCTCATGGCGTTTCAAAGCTGTGGGTTGTGAGTAGTTTTATCTTGACAGTTTATTCAAAGTGAGAATTTTAAGGTTTTACATTTAAATTTATCATTGCAAATGGCTTAAATAATCCTTTCAAGTGAGCAATTTGTTAGCACATAAGGATCGGTTTGTTAGTGTTTCTGCATAGTTAACTCATTTCGTAGTTGTTTCATCGACATTTAATTAATGACAAAACATCTTTCTAAAAGTCATTCTTCAACTTTTGATGAGAGTAGACTGGTTCTATAGTGACTCCAGATAGGAAATATCTAGGCGAACAAGAAAAAACTGCAAACCTTTATTTTGAACTTTGAATCGAATTAATACATACAAACCGTATTGGAATTCAATAAACGACAAAGCTTATAAATACAACCACTTCTACAGCAACGCAATACACAAACTGTGTTGAAATTCCATAATTGACAAAGCTTGGGAACATGCAAAGATATAATGTCGAAATTGAATCAACGGTGTGACACCCATGATAGAGATGCTCACCATAATTTAATCGACGACAAAGTATCGGGATAGAGATATGTGTTAGAATTTAACTGATAGTGCAAATTAGAAAACCATAGTTAAGGAAAAATAAAGTGCAAGAAAGTAAAGATAATAAAAGATGATATTTTGATTGTCAATTGGGCTTTCCCAGATGATGAGAACTTGATTTTTATAGGCATTTTGTCATAACAGTTTAAGAGAAGTTACTTTGAATTTGTAACTTTGCTTCCTCACCTCCTAAAATTCAGCCCCGAATACCCATGTCTGCGAGTCTTTTCTTCAAAGCAGTTGCTCCTTTGAAATAGCACATATCTCTCCATGTTGGTCTAACTATTCTCCATGATCTCCCTCATCTACAAGTGCCTAAGCTTTGAAAAAAACAATCCCAACTATACAAGTGCATAAGCTTTGATAAAATCCCAACTATTCTCCACAATCTCCCTTATTTACAAGTGCTTATGCCTTGATAAAATTCTTTGCATCAATCATCTTGTTCCCTAGTTAACATGCTTATTGGCAACTTTGGTGCGCCAGGTTCGACTTCAAAAGCAATTCGCTCTTGCCCTTGTCCCATTCTTCAACAGTGAGCTCGTACTCGATCCCCTTCAGTTTTAGGGCCCACTCGATTCTCGTGCAGAAGAAGCTCGTTGCAGAGACCATCATCTTTAACTTAGCCATGATCGTGCTTTGCTGTTTTGAGCAGTGTGATCAAATTGGGATCTCTCATATATAAATCAAGGTGAGACGTGTTCTTGAAAACGACCGCCATTATTAGTTTAATGCCGCCGAGCTGGAATCTTGGAGCACGTAAATTGCGCTACTATTGACGAGGAACAGTGAAAGGCAATAAGGGTGTGCAACCGGACTAGGTTTATGTTGGAAGATATGCTTGTAATATTCCAATCGAATATTGAAATTGATACGCTAAATCAATTCATGTTTGATACAATATTGCAAGAAAATATTATTTCCTTTTATTGATCTCCATTTGTACTATATATATTACAAGTCCCTTGTACATTGAAATACACAGAAATACAAAGTATCTTTCTATTCTCTCATATTCTATCTCCTATCACTTGTCTTGCTTGTTTTCTTACATGGTATCAGAGCCACCGAGCTCCAATTACGCTTCCGCGCCGATACCCATCTTGTTTCGATTGCCTACTGCTAAGAATTCTGACCTGCAAAACAGAATCTTTTGGCAAAGGAATTGAATACTCGCAAACAAAAAGCAAGTGAGGGAATTTACAATGGCTCGGAATACTTCTGCAGATTCCCAGCAAGAGCGATCAGAAAATTTCACCTCAGAAGACCAGGATCCGATCGCTGCAGATTCTGGAATCCGAGGCCCACCCACTCAAGCCCAACATTTACAAACTGACCAGGCTCAGTTAAATCTGGGGCAGCCCACTCCGGGCCAGCCCAACTCAGGCCAGCCCAACTCAGGCCAGCCCATTGCGGGCCATCCTTACCATTGGATTCCTTTCCAGTGGCCCATTGCGGGTCATCCGAATCCTTTATTCCTTGGGCCGGGCCCAAATACATCATCGCCCGTTTATCAAGGCTACACCCAGCCCATCGACAGCCCACCAGCCTCAAATGGGGCAAGCGTGTCCAATGGGCCAGGGGAGTCAAATGCGGGCTTTTCGGGTGGGCCAGGAGATCCGAATCCAGGGAGCGGGTCGAATGGACCGGGTATGGGCATGAATCCCTACCCGGTCCTCCCACCCGGATATCTGCCGTATCCAATCGCGGCCGTCACCAGTAGGCCGGAACCCGGCGACGCCCTCTACGTTTCTGCCGCCGATGGACCAGAACTAAGGCTCATCAGCCACCAACTGGCAGGAACCGAAGGATATTCAACCTGGGCACAGGAGTTTCGTCGAGCCCTCGTCACCAAAGACAAAGACGGATTCATCGACGGAACAGTACCGATCCCGGCAGACGAGAGAATGGGCAAACAGTGGAAAAAATGCAATCAACTAGTTAGAACTTGGATCGGAAACTGTATAAAACCAGAAATCGCGGCCGGATTGCCTCCGACGGAGGATGCAAAAATGATGTGGGACAACATCAAAGAAATGTACGGGAAATTAGATCGAGCAAAGATCTTTTCTCTTACCCAAGCATTATCGGAATTAAAACAAGGAAACATGACCGTGACGGCCTGTTTCAACAAATTATCAGCCCTCTGGAACGAGCTCGAAGCCGCGGAAGAAAAGCTCGAAGGACCCGAGACAACATTACAGCAGTATAAGGCGATCAAGGACAGAGAAAAGGCCACGCGTTTTTTACTAATCCTCAACGAATCTTACCTCAATTTCAGATCGCAGATCCTAGCCATGGAGCCACCACCTCCTCTCGGACGGATCTTTCAGCTGGCAATTCAGGAAGAGAGCCAGCGACTCGCAGCACCGGAGAACTCAAGGGCGACGGAGAGCATCGCACTCTCGGCTCGCGGTGAACGGACGGGTACTCGAACCCTAAGCCAGGAGAAGCTGCGACGAGAGAGAGAGGGGCTAGGGTTTCAGCCGCCCAAAAAATCTCCTTTTAAGGCGTCGGGGATGGACGGCTCCGATCGCTTCTTGCGATCGGAGGGCACAGATCGCATCTCGCGATCAGAGGGCACAGATCGCATCTTGCGATCGGACGGCTCAAAATCGATCGAGCCATATGGAGAATCGGACGGTGGATACGGCTTCTCCAATAAAGGATCCTACGGCTCAGATTCAATAAGAAATTATGGGCAAAATTTTAAGGGCAAAGGTAAATTATATTGCGATTATTGCAAACGTCCACATCACACCATTCATAATTGCTGGAAATTGCATGATAAGCCTAGAGAAAAGGAAAAAAAAGGGAAAGAATCATCAGTGGCAACTTATCATGTCACCGGATCAACCGAATCCAGTACTAATCAGCCCATGACACATGGACAATTTCAGCAACTCATGCAGGCGCTACAAAAATTGGACACTTCCAATAAAGGAAATAGTTTTTCAGGTATTTCCTATTGCATGACAAATTCTATTTCCAAAAATACTTGGATTATTGATTCAGGAGCCAGTGATCATATTGTCTGCGATAATGGATTTTTTTCTGTTACCCATTCAAAATTAAATATCCCTATTACTGTGCGACTGCCAAATGGAAATGTCACTTACGTCACTTCTACAGGCACAGTAAACCTCAGTCCTCAAATTACCCTTCAAAATGTCCTTTATGTCCCTGAATTTCAATTCAACCTCATTTCTGTGTCTAGAGCCTGCGAGGAAAATTCTTGCCAAGTGTTATTCAATGCTGATACTTGTTTCTTTCAGGCCCTTTCGACTGGCAAACTGATGGGCTTGGGTAATCTCTATGAAGGACTTTTCTTGTGGACAAATTTTCCAAACACCTTTGATTTGCCTAGTATTTCCTTGAATAATAGATCATTGTGTAACTCTACTACCAATGATAAAAACTTCATTATGCATTTAAGAATGGGACACAGTGCCCTATTTCCTTTTCCTCAGTGTCAAATTTGCCCACTAGCCAAACAATCACGCTTAGCTTTTCCATTAAGCAATACTCGTGCAAATGTTATTTTCTCACTAATCCATGCCGATGTTTGGGGGCCTTATCATACACCAAATCATGATGGGTCCCGCTATTTTCTTACTATCGTGGATGATCACTCAAGGGCTACATGGGTATTTCTTATGCAATCCAAAAGTCAAGTCTTCTCAAATTTGAAGACATTCATCTCCTTGTCAAAGAACCAATTCGAAAAATCTATCCAGCGAATTCGGACAGATAATGGAAGAGAATTCTTCAATCATGAATGTAAGTCTTTATTATCAAATCACGGCATTCTACATGAAAGTTCGTGCGTATACACCCCGCAGCAAAATGGGGTAGTGGAAAGAAAGCACCGTCATCTTCTGGAAGTAGCACGTGCTTTAAAATTTCAGGCTTATATTCCAGACGATTTTTGGGGAGATTGCGTTGTGACAGCAGCTTACCTGATCAATCGTATGCCTACAAAAATTCTTAATGGGCGGACACCTTTCGAGGTACTTTTTGGAAAAAGGCCGGAGCTGGATCATCTGAAGGTTTTTGGGTATTTATGTTATGCCACTACAGTGGGTCCTCGGGACAAACTAAGTCCCCGTGCTCAGAGGTGTATATTCATGAGTTATCCAAACTTACAAAAGGGATATCGACTCTTCAACCCAAACACGAAGGAATTTTTTGTAAGCAGGGATTGTTCTTTCCATGAAGATGTCTTTCCATTTAAAGAAGACATATCATCACAGGAAAAGTCAACTAACAGTGATAATCTACAGAAGTATCCAGATGAGGAAGAAGCATTTAAGGAGCCAGGATATTTCTTATTTCCTCACAATGGCATTTCACCGACTCCAGCAGATCCTGTTGCGAACCTCCATCCCGAAACATTATTGGAAGATATGCCAAATAATGTAACCATTGAGGAAATTCCACAAAATGAAGGGGCACAACAAGAAGAAAATCCAACACCCTTACATCCTCCAAGGCGCTCTGGGAGGAGTACACGTCCACCTACGTGGACAAAGGATTACGTTTGTGCCTCTACCAATTCACCAGGTATTCGCTACCCCACATCGTCCTATGTTTCTTTCGATCAATTATCTAAAGAACATAGATGTTGTATAAGCCGTATATCTGAAGAACGTGAGCCGTCTAGCTATAATGAAGCTTCCTCTGACCCGAAGTGGCAAGAAACAATGGCAGCAGAACTTCGAGCTCTCCATGATAATCACACATGGGAACTTGCTACATTACCCAAAGACAGGAAGGCCATTGGGTGTAAATGGGTTTATAAAATTAAGTACCGAGCAGATGGATCCATTGAGCGTTACAAAGCTCGTTTAGTAGCAAAGGGATTTACTCAAAGAGAAGGCTTCAATTATCACGAGACCTTTTCTCCGGTGGCGAAAGATGTTACGGTACGATCCTTTCTATCCGTTGCTGCTGTCAATGATTGGTCTTTACATCAAATGGATGTACACAATGATTTTCTTCATGGGGATTTGGATGAAGAAATTTATATGGAAGTTCCTCAAGGATTACGGAGACAGGGGGAGAATAGAGTATGTCGTCTCCGTAAATCTCTTTATGGGCTCAAACAGGCTTCCAGACAGTGGTACGCCAAGTTTGCAAATGCTCTTACAGCTGCAGGGTTCAAGCAATCCAGGTATGATTATGCCTTATTCACCTGGACGAAAGGTATGTCATCTATTTATTTGATGATATATGTTGATGATATTTTAATCATGGGCAACAATCAGAATGCGATTAAGAGTCTCAAGGAATATCTACACTCCACCTTTCACATTAAAGATTTAGGAGCACCTAGATATTTCCTTGGAATCGAGATTGCACGGTCCAACTTAGGGATTTCCCTCAGTCAGCGAAAGTTTGTGCTGGAAATTATATCAGAAGCAGGTCTATCAGGGTGCAAACCATCAGTTGTTCCAATTGAGCAGAATGTCAAGTTAACCACGGTAGAATATGACGCAGAAACATCAGAGGATGATCCTGTACTCAAAGACCCGTCAAGTTATCAGAAGCTCGTTGGAAAACTTATATACTTAACAATGACAAGACCAGACATATGTTATGCTGTACAGACACTCAGCCAATTCATGCACAAACCAAAGCAGTCTCACATGAATGCAGCCCTGAAAGTTGTAAAATACTTGAAGAAATGCCCAGGACTCGGGATACTTCTCTCTAGGAAAAGGAACATGGAAATGACAGCTTATTGTGATGCGGATTATGCAACATGCCCCATGAGCAGAAGATCCATCATAGGTTTCTGCATTAAACTGGGAGAATCTCTACTTTCTTGGAAGACCAAGAAACAGCCAACTGTATCGCTGTCTTCAGCAGAAGCGGAATATCGAGCCATGGCGAAAACTACTTGTGAGATCGTATGGATACGAGGTTTACTCCAGGATCTAGGGATACAAATAAAAGGACCAACCATGCTGTTCTGTGATAACGATGCAGCCATCAAACTTGCAGTCAATCCTATAGTGCATGAAAGGACAAAGCATATAGAAGTGGACTGTCATTTCACTCGGGACAAGATTCAAGAAGGAATAATCAGAACAAAAGGAATTGGAACCACAGAGCAACCGGCAGACGTCTTTACAAAACCTCTTTGTCAAAGACAACACGCATATCTATTAAGCAAGCTAGGTGTCTTGGACATTTATAAGCCACCAGCTTGAGGGGGAGTGTTGGAAGATATGCTTGTAATATTCCAATCGAATATTGAAATTGATACGCTAAATCAATTCATGTTTGATACAATATTGCAAGAAAATATTATTTCCTTTTATTGATCTCCATTTGTACTA
This sequence comes from Corymbia maculata, assembly GCA_014182735.1. NCBI lineage: Eukaryota > Viridiplantae > Streptophyta > Magnoliopsida > Myrtales > Myrtaceae > Corymbia > Corymbia maculata. The sequence continues at coordinate 13,759,066 of CM024692.1, read as the reverse complement.
TATATATTACAAGTCCCTTGTACATTGAAATACACATAAATACAAAGTATCTTTCTATTCTCTCATATTCTATCTCCTATCACTTGTCTTGCTTGTTTTCTTACAGTTTACCCGGAACCCGGACCGGACCATCCGAAAAACAGGGTCGGGAACCGGTTCCCGATTAAACCGGTCCGGGTACAGGTTCCAGTTTTTGGGAACCGGTTGAAACCGGTCCGGGAACAAAGTCCAAGCAAAGACCCACCCAGAACTGGACCGGTTTTGGAACCGGTTTTTACCCTGTGAAAAAAAAAATCGTCTCTCTATATAATGTTTTTGAATCTCTGTCTTCGAAAAAATGTTAAAAAATGAAAGATTCTTTCTAAATCAAGTTAAGAGACAATTGTTTTGAAAGAATTGTTAAAAAGAACTGTTCTCATGAATTATTTTTCTTTTTTACTGGTCCCACTTTCAACTATTACTATAGTCGTAGGACAAATGCTACTAATTATTGTAACACTAATTCTCAATTCAACTCAAGAAAAATGTCATCTTAATAAGAACTCCGTCGCATACGCATAAGTAAGCACATTAGGTTATATTAGAAGTATTTGTGGGAATGAGACTAATATTATATCCATATTTGTTGCTAATGCTTATGCATTCTTAGGATTTTTGCTTTGTCTTATAATGTTAGGAGAATTACGTTGTTGTTTTTTCGCTAATTAATGTAGAATTCGAAGCCGTATAGAATATTGAACGATTGTAAAACAGGTTCCGATGAAAACAAGGTTGACCCTGTTCCCGGACCGGAAAAACAGGGTTGGGTCCAAAACGGGGTCTAATAAAAACAGGGTAGGGTACAGGGTCTAGAAAAGAGGAACCAATTATAACAGGGTCGGGTACAGGGTCCAGGTCTAGACCCTACCCACCCTGGACCCGATCACCCCTAAAAGGCAACACCAAGAAGGAGAAACAAAATAAGTTTGATTGTTTAATATACACAATTTGACTTCCTTAACATAAATTCATCGTGAAACAATAACAAAGTCGACGCATTTCTGTTGAAGTATCTTTAGATCCAACCTACATTGCCTAATTTACCGGTCAATAGGCCTGTTCAGGGGCTTTTTTTTTACTTAGAATTTACAAGTACAAACTTGCACACACAAGTGAAGCATCGATCCATGGATCGAACCAAATTCAAGTCGCATATAAAGCTACCAACAGGAATCTCACTAAGCATAGAAGCAGAATGGACTTATTATGCACGCATCACAAGGTCGCAAGTAAAAACATCTCGGAGTCCCTCGTCTTCACCGTGGTTCTTGATGGAAAAAGGATAAATTTAAGGTTTCTTAGCTCCTAAGGGAGCGCATGGTTTCTTGAAAATGATGTTCAACTTTAGTTTTGATAGCTGCCAAGTTTGAATGATCGCGGGTCACAGAGAGGCTCTTGGAAGTTGCGGTCATTGACAAAGTTAAAAGGGAAAGGGACAAGGATGTAGTCCAGTGAAAAAGATAATGTGACATTTCAGTTAGGTAACTGAGGATTACAATATACCAATGCATGGATTATTATATCAAGAAAAAGAAGGGACATTATTGCTATTGATACGATTTTTTTTCATGCGCGTCAACATAGATATATTTTTACTGAGATGCAAATTATCTCAACTCATCCTATTTGCGATGGACTGGTTTTATGTTAGTTGTCGCGACCTATTTTTTCCATTCCAGATGGGGGAAAGAAATATATGAATAAATAGGTTTAGGGGTATTGTCCAAAATGTGGGTCCACGACCCTCATTAGACATGGGCTCTCCCAAGCCCATACTCCGTGTGACATTGGAGTTCATGAAAATTTCAAATGAGAAGTCGCCACTAGCCTATTGGGGTTGGCTAGAAACCAAACGAGATATGGGAGCGTGCCTCACTTTCTACGCAACCAGAGATCCTAGGGTCAAGGACTTGATTACACTAATTAACTAATTAATGCCCTTTCGGTATCTAATCTTGTTCATTTCAAATAGACTTTTGTCAGGTAGTTTGAATTAATTTTAGACTTAACCACTAACATATAAGATGATCATGCGGGTGCGCAATCATCAAAATAATAATCAGCAATTAAAGAAAACATTAAATAAATTGCAAGAAAAAATAATAACAACCCTAATTAAACTAAGAGGAAACCATAATCATCGCATCACAAGGGTGCTATCAAGGGCAATTTGTATTCGAGGATTAAAACCTTAAGGCGAAGCCGTGAAAGCTTATTCAATTTTAAACACAGTCTTAGGCCGATAATTTTTTGACACCCTTTTTTTAAAGAAAATTGTCCAAGAATTATTTTAGAGCTTTTTAGGGAACTCTAAAGCAATCTTGGAATTTTTGGGATTTTTGATTTTTTTTTTTTTTGGAATTTTCAATATTTTAATATTTTCGAATTTTTTTATAAATAAAAATAATAATAATTTTTTTTTGAAATTTTTTATAAATTTTCAGGTTTCTGAATTTTCCATGAAATTTCTGAAATTTCGAAATTTTTAATGATTTTTTAATGTTTTTTATGATTTTTTGAATTTTTGAATTTTTTTATATTTTTTATTATTGAAAAGATAATTCGGGCCGGGTCTTTTGACCCGGACCCTATTGGTCCTGGTTGGTTAAAAGGAAACGGGCCGGCCCTAAATCCACGAGGAAGGCCCATGAACAATCCTTCTTCTTCTTTTTTCTAAACAAAAGCCCAATTTTATTTCTACTTTTCTAGCCCAGCTAAAGAACCCAGCCCGTGACAAGTTCAACCCAACGTGCACTAGCCCAAGGCGAAGCCCATCTCTTTGTTTTTTAATGTTTTTTTTTTAGGCTTTTCTTTTTTTTTTCTCTTTTTTTTTTGGTTTTCTTCCCAGATTTCTTCCCCCATGCACCCCATGCACGCCCGACGCTTCCCCATCTTCTCTTCTGCAACTTCTTCTTTATTTCTTTTCTTTATTTTTATTTTTACCGAACCATACTTCTTCCTGCAATTGGTGAACCGTCCCCACGCGTTAGTCACTCACTCCGACCGCCGTTCGACTAAATGCGGCCACCTATTCCGGCGACCGATAATCCGTTCACCGGAACAAAGAAAACCCTCGCTCTTTCGACGACGCACGATTATTATGCGAAGACCACGCCAAAACACAATGACCACGCAAAAAAAAACACGATTCAGCAGCTACGTATGCAAGCACGGATCGATTCTAAGCTAGAACGCGGACTGACTTTTCGGATCTCTCTGAGGCATTTTGTCGAACAGTTGGGGTGCGCTGCCGAATCCTAAGGTTTCCGGCTCAACCGAGCCTCGAACGTGCCTTGGGGGGTCTCGAACACGATATACAAAGATTATAGGAACGAAATTTAAGGGCGACGAGGGCCGGAGCTTGCGTGAGCCGGACGGCCGCGAGCTCCGGCCCGGTGCGGCTAAAACGGGGCAAGGGCGGAGCCGAACTTACCTGGTCAGCCCGAGGACGTCGCCGGGGAGGTCGTCAAACGGGTCGGTGCGCGGCTAAGGGTCCCTCCCTTCGTCTTCCGGAGCTCCCCTCTCGAACTCCCCCTCCTTCTCGGAACCTTTCTCTCGGCTCTAGGAGCTTCGGCGAAGTGGAAGAAGCTGCGTCGGGGGCTCGTCGGTCGCGTTTGAGACGCGGCGGGCACTCTCTTGATCACTCGAGCCTCCCCTCTGTCTCGGCCTTTTCCTCTCTTTTCGGTCTATCTTTGCTCTCTCTCGGTTTCCCTCTCGGATCCGCCCGAAACCAGCCGAGGAAGACAATCCTGAAGAAGCAGCCCCTCGTGCCGCTCCCTCTCCTTCTCGAGCTCGTTTCTCTTTTCGTTGTTCTTCGGACCGTCGGCCTCTCTCTCGTTTTTCTCTCTCGGGTTCAGCTTCGAACCCCCGCTCTCCGATCTGGTTTTTTTTTTAGACCCTCCCCCTTTTACTCGGCTCTCTCTTCCTCCTTTTTTCTCCTCTTTCTTTCCCCTCCTTTTTTTCTCTCGGGTCCTGCCTTGTCTTCTCTGTCAGACCTACAGCAACCTGCTCTGCCTTTCTCCTGTCCTGCCTTTCTGCTTCTTGCTGCTGCTGCTGCTCACTTTTTGCTCCTGCTTTTCGCGCGTGGAAGAAGGGAAGAAGGAGGAGACGAGTGGGCCGAGCCGAAACAAAAGGGAGAAGGCGCCAAAAGAGAAGGGAAAAGAGGAAGGGGCCGGCCCAAGGTTGGTCCGAACCCGACCCGACTGCCCCTCTTTTTCTTTTTCTTTTTCTTCTTTTTTTTTTATATTTTTTAAATTCGAAATTTTTTAATTAATTAATTTTTTTTATAAATTTTTAAACTAGTAACGCAAATGCTCCTAATGTCTATATGCAATGCAATTTTAATAAAAAAATTTTGTTAAGGGATTAAAAATTAATCCCTAATTTTCCAATGCAATTAATAAACACTTAAATAAATAGTCAAAATTTAGGTGTCAACATTAGTTTTTACTTGAATAATATTTTGATCTGGAAACAGGTTTGTTTTCCCGATTTATGCATTTCATATAATAATCACACCGGGCACTTGGCAACTAAGAGGAGCGGTGGGCCCTCATCAGCCTGCTTCTTGTGGTAATGTTCAGATGAAATACGAACGCATGCATGTCATCTTTGTGGCCATATTTGTTAGTTCAGCGGATTGAATAATTTAGTTGTATAGTGAATCATTGTTCATAAATCTTATCACATTCGAAGATCTTTTTGTTTTCTATTTCATACCTTTTCAGGTACATTTATCTTCCTAACCATAAAAAGAAAAAATGTTTCCGAGTTCATTTACAAAGCAATCACAATCGCCGCACTCAATTTCCCGAAAGATTTTCTGTCAGATGGAGGTCGTTTTGCAGAGCGGCTGTACTCTTGCAAGACAGCTAGGGAGGGAGTTGATTCGCAACCGCGAGTAAAGAAAGCAAGGCGAACGGCGGCGAGGGTGATGATGTGCATGACGCAGAGAGCACAAACTACAGCCATGGAGAAGCTGAAGTATTCAGCGATGATATCGAATAGACCTCTCAAGTTGTTGGCGAAGTTCTAAGGATCAGGCGGGCTTTGGATATTAGCCGACATGAGGTCAGTGCCCTAACTCTGAATTTGGTGTTAGATTTTTGCGGAAAACCAAGATCTCGATAATGAGGATCGAATGCGGAAATGCATAATAATTATGTACTAATCTCCCGCCATTAATAAAATCAAGAACAAATAGACAGAACTTGAACAATCGTGAATGAGCACTTTAAGTCCATTGCCCTCTCAATATTGATAATGTTTTCTCCGATTTGTTAGATAATCAGAATCATGAGAGGATTTAGTTTAGATGACCTATTTATATTTATATGCCCATACAAATCCTACTAGATATAGTTTCCATCAAAACAAATCCTAATAAATATAGTATTCCATTAAGACAGTTATATTTATTTGGGCTATCACAATAGTTATCAGCAATTTGATTTGGAAAATAAAACGTCAATAAAATCTAATGTGTGCAATATTAAAGTAAATATGGGGTCACATTAATAATATTATAACATTTCCCCACTTGGTCCCAACATTTCATTGAACGAAATATTTAATCAAATCTACAAACATTCATGCTAAAAATAAAACACATGAATCATGACAATAAGTCCTCTTATAACGAGTATTATCTTCCATACATCACGATGTGTCTCACCTTCCTATAAGTGATAACATAACTTAATGTATAAAGTTATGTTTATTCTAGGTTAAAGCTTATTATTATTCTCAGAAACAATATAATGTATACACCAAAAATTTATAATAACATCACAACTGAATAAAAATTTCACAAATTCTTCTACATGAAGAAAATTGATATGATATGACCAATTCTCATCCTGACTACATGATCCTTATAACTCATTAGTGCTATACATTTAGTTAAAGGATTAGCTAATATCAATTCAATATAAACGTGTTTAATGATCACTTTGTTCTCTTTAACATGTTCCCATATAACTAAAATTTTAATGTCGATGCACTTGCTTCAACTGCCACTTCCGTGGTTCAATCAAGAAAATCGCAGCTAAATTGTCATAAAATATCTTTAATGGCTTGGTAATGGAAATTACAACTCTAAGCATTGACCACCATCGCTGGTGAGTTTCTGTTTCTTGTTCAATCTTTACCCATTGAGTTTGAATCTAAGCGGGTTTCGGAGATAAAAATGTCGATAGACTGTTAAAGGTCTGCTTCCGGTCCTACTGCTGAGAGCTTCTGTAGTGCATGCAGTCTAGCTTGGGCTCTTTTTCTCAGTATGGCGGTCTGATTTCACGCTGCATGAATCACTGAGAAGACTCCGGTTGATAATTATCACTGTGGATATATTGAAGGTTCTGTGAGTTCTGGCACAGTCAATGCAAGATATTGCTGTGAACCACTAGAGGTAAGAGGAGCGATCCTAACCATGAAGAAGTGCAGGCGAGGGAAGGGAACACACGTATTTATAGAAGACCTTAGTCAACTTTTCTCACTACTAATATCCAATTAAATATTTATGCCTTCTAATTTTATTTTTATTTTTTTGTAAACCTAGGCAAATTACTCATTTTTGTTCTGCTGTCCAATAGGCGCAACGATTTGCTTGGTGTCGGAGACTTTCTCCACGAATTGTGTGTGCTTGATTTTTTTTGAGAAGTGATGATTCATGAGTTTGGTCGATCATTTATAAATATATGATGCCAATATCAAATGTTTTGTGGTACAACCTTATTAACCGTGCGTCGCCTTTCTAGTGAATTTGTAAGGTTAAGATTAGGCTACCACAAATTAGTTAGTAACTTCTAGACATGGTTAGTCATTCCGTGTATATTAAAGTAAATTTCCATATTTTTTTCCATATTAGATAGTAATTTTCTCTGTTGCAAAAGTAAATTCCGTTAAGTTGATGACCACTAATTTGGTCATATTCCACAGTCCATCTAGGCTTAAAGTGAATTAAAAATATCAGCAATTTGCTTATACCTTCTACATATGACTTCAGTAACTAGTAGGCACGGTTAGAACTATATTTGAAAAGTGAGTACAAGCGAGTAGATTCTTAATAAGTTTTCCCAAATCAAAACTAATTTTCGAAAAATCAGATTCGGGCAACTTTTCATTTAAGTTTAAGCCTTATCGAAAATAATTACAGCAATCCCTTACCCGCTTTCTTGAATTCGTTAAGTGGGTTAGCAAAAAGCGGTTGGATGGATGGCGGCTGCATCCCATTGGATAGCAGAAGCAGAGACAAGGGTCGGATCTCAGACGACCCGGATTATAATCTTCGAAATCCAACGGTGGTCGGGTATGGCTTCCATCGGACTCTCAATGCCGTAGCGAAGGAGGTCGCATTTCGCCTCAAGTCATGTCACATCAACTTAAAAATCAATTTCTGGAATACCCACACAAAAAAAAAATCAATTTTTAGTACCAGAGTGCTACTTAGATCCTTGAAAATTACAGATTTCCTTGTCAAAAAATAAATGTATCGCGACACCATTGACAACTGCCCTATCTATCCAACAAATACATTATTAGCAGATTGACATAACTGCATTTTTTATTTTAACATGTCGATACTTGCATGCCTCATCCTTAAGTGATTTTATGTCCAAGGATGCCGAGATCCACATAAGATCCAGACGAAATAATTTAAAAACCTACTTAGATCCAGCATCTATTTCGACTTAAAAAAATCAATTTCCGGTAGGAAAGATGTTTAGCTCAACCCTACATGCAAGCAGAGTCCTTTGGATACAAGCTCCTCTGTTCCAACATCTCTCAAGGTTAGTAACTTATCTTTCTTACTTATTCCGATGATACTTCTACTGATTCGAAAGAGGCTATTTCGTTACCATCGATTCGGTTGACAGACAAAAATTTTGCATTGCGGTCTCTTGACGTTCCTTACGCTCTGAGCAATTTTCTCTTCGACAGTTTCACGATGGGGGAGTCGCTCGATGACTGGAGGGAATTCTTCAGGACGACAGTGACCGACGTCTTCGAGTTCATCGACAAGGCCATCACGATCGCCGCACTTGATTGCCCAGAAGATTTTCTGTCACGAAGAGGCCAGATCGCCGAGCGGCTGTTCTCATGCGGGATGGCTCGGGACGAAGGTGACTGTCCAGCCACGAGCAAAGAAAGCAAGGCGAACGGCGAGACGAGTCATGCTGCGAGCAATGAAGTGCGCATAAACGGTCGTGGAGAAGCTGAGGCATTCGGCGACGATATCGAAGAGACCTCTCAAGTTGTTCGTGAAGTTCTAAAGATCAAGCAGGTTTTGGACAATCGCCGACATGAGGTCAATGTCCTACCTCTGAATTTGGTCCTTGGATGGCTTATTTCTGTTTCTTGTCTATTCTTTATTCTTTGTTTTCAAATGTAAATGGTTCTCAGAGATTAACGTGTCGATAGGCCACCAAAATTTGCTTCTTGAGATCTTCTGGAGAGCATGCAATCTAACTTAGAATCGTCTATCGGTATAACAGCCTGAATCCGCCCTGCTTGAATCACTGAAGAGACTCCGGTCGATGACTATCACCGTGGATACATTGAAGGTTCGGTTGAAATTCTATAGGGAGTGCAACATGCTATTTGCATCAACAGTTTGCATCTTGATATTTAGATTTCTCTGACTTCTCGCAGAAAACTAAGATTGGGAGAAGTGTCAACGCTCTCCGAAGGAAGTGCAGATCGAAGCTGATTGCTCGGCTTGCCCACGACATTACTATGTATGGAGCGAAACTCTTTCTTTTTGCATAGTGTTCTGTTTATGGTATAGGCCAAGATCATTTCATAGAATTTATCTGTCCAATTTGGTCCTGCGGGACACGATCGTTTCATACTAACTGCTCGATTCTTTTCTTCACAGGGAATGGAGGGCTATGGTGAAAGAGATATGCCGCAGCACAAAGGATGTTGCTGGTAGTAATTTACTGCAGAAACATTCTTGTTCTTTGAGCCCCCATGGGCCGAGTTTTTTTTCTAACCGTGTGCTTAAATTCTTCTATAAATCCTTGCAACATCGGAGACGGAACAGCATCTTCCGTCAAGAACCAGAAGAACATCAGAAAACCAGGACAAGAACAATACGGCTTCGGCCAGGCCAGTTCACTTGCTAAGAGGAACCAAAGGCCGAATGGGAACCAGCACCATGGCATTTTGAAGCTGAACATGTCCTCAAACGCTGACTCGAGAACAATCCCCGCAAGCGAGATTGCATCACGGAAGTTTGAGAAGGAGAAAATGCTTCAGCTGCGAAACGCAAATGGATCAGTCAGGGGAGGCAAAAGCCCACTTGCCAGTCGACAGGACGTAAGTAGAGTAACAAATTGAATTTCCGCGCATCCTTCCAACCGAAAGAACTGACTTGTTGTTTGGTTCAATCAGAAGGTCAAACGCTCCAACAAAGTGGCAATAGAGACGAACTTTGAGGCCACCGAAAGGAAGATGCATGAACTTCATCGAAAAGATGAACCAGGTTAGTTGATTGATTTCATACCATAATCAGCTGTTTCTTGGACCAATTACACAGCAAACACTCATTCTGTTATTTCCTTTCAACAGACAAGAGGCGTCGTCGGACGGTACGGGTATTGGATCTATGTGATCTCCCAAAGATGGTGACGAGTCCCAACAACTAGAAAAGCTCATCAGTAGAGGGTGCTTTGGCAGAGCCCGGTTCCGTCCTTTTGAAGACCAAAAGTACAGAGCCAACAATTTTGCTCAGAGAGACCGACGTTACTGGACTCGTGATCGAGCAAGAGTTCAATAGTTTATAGTTTTCTTCTTAGTTTAAGGAGATTAAGAGCACTGGGAACTAATCATTAGAGCCGTATTCTAGGAGGTGATGTAGATGTATTCTTCGCCGGAAATTGTATATAGTAGAACCTATAATCAGGATCTTAATTTCTGAGCTACAAGATGCTAGTTTGTATTTACAGCTTGGGCTCCTCACGTTCTCCTACTACAAATTGCTTCTGCGGCCACTAGAAATGGATCATTAACAAATCAGATGTGCTTTGTGTCTCTTGAATTTAGCTCGTTAAATTCGATTATAACATGGGAGACGACTACTTTCACTGAATGAAGTTAAAATTAGCATGGCATGTAAGTTAAAAGTCGTTTTATCATCAGAGGCAGATATGTAGCAAGCAACTGAAATTAACAAAAGAAAAAGAAGCAGTCTTCCTGAGCAAGGGGAATAAAAAACAGGGAGTCGTGTCACAAAGACGAGCATAAAACGTTGTTGCAAAAGAACATAAGATACGTTGACGTGAAATGTTGTAGTCTGCAGCATAAAAGAAAAGGACAACACATCTGGAACCCCCATTAATGTAAAAAGATATCACCAACGTCACCCGACATTGGACCTTCCGAAACTCACTTAGCAACAGATATTAGCAAGTTCTTTTCCCGTAGTTGAGATTAAGATCGACCGTTCCAATCGTCCCCTGGTAGTACGGCAGACATATAAAGCGATAACAAGCACTCATGCATCAATGACGATCTAGTTCCTCACCGAGAGAAAGGCGTATACGGAAACCTTCAGAAAGATCACACAGTCGTGGCATCTCCGCACAGTAGATGCAACATACTTTTGAAGTTATTCCTCTTGAAGTCCCCTATCTGCATCAGTCATGCACCAACTAAAAGAAAGGTAATCAACATACTAAACAGAGTAGATGACGGTAAAATGGAATTATTCCCAAGAAACCAGGTGCATGCAAATGTAACATGAAGTGATCCATAAGGAGTAGCTATGGTATCTCTTGAAAGTAATTAGCTGCAGATGTAAGTTTATCAACTCAATAGCTAGTGGAGTCCACCAACAGTACAACGCAATTAATCTTTACCTTGAAAACAGTCGCAGTTCTCAGCCTCCTTTCTAACGACATCAGAAACTGCTTTAGTAAGCTCAGTGCCTTCACTATAGTACCCCTTGGCGCAGTTGTTACCAGCAGCAGATTGCCCATATACAATATTACCAGGCCTGAAGATCTTCCCACAGGAACCAGTTCGAAGGGTGCCCATGGAGCCTGGTTCAAGATCCATCAGCACAGCTCGACCGAAAAATCTACCACAAGATGCCTCATTGTAGTAAACATTGAAACCTTCTTGCTTTCGACGCTTTGAATATCGAATAAACCCCCCTGCTCTATTCAATCAAATAATTACACCCCTGGGCTTTCGGCTTTCCAATTCAATCTCCCCTTTGAACTTCACTATCTGCCATCACTGCCTACTCATCTTTAACGGGCCCAATTTCTCAAAAATCATTCGCCTTCTGCCTGCCGCTCCTACTTCTCTGCCTCCAACAGAGTCGAGCTTATTTCAAAAACGGCAATAGCTGTAGATCAGGTGTCCCAATTTACCAACCAGTCGAATCCCATGTTCGTCACAGACGACTTCCCAAAATTTGGATCCAATCTGGTTACCACATTGTCCACCTTGAACATGAAGGATCTCTCCCGTCTTCCCTGTATTCACTACAAATTAAAATCAGTATCAACGGCATAGGATTAGACCAAATTCATATTCATATTGTTTGTTATACCTAACTTAATGGAATGCAATTTAGACAATAGCCACAGAAGTCATATGTTTCACCCCAAGCACAATAAATCATAGAAATGACAAACTGAGCAGCCGAGCTATGGAGGTATGTCATGACTGTCCCGGCATTAGATCAAGCAATTCTCTTTCCCTGATAGAAAACAGAAGATACAGCCATATGACTTGAAAACAAGCCAATTTACTCACGATACGAAACAACCTCACTTCTTGCATCGCTATTTCTTGAAGCTACAACTCGCCTTGTCTAATAAATGAAAATGGACGGCAAAATGTATAGCATTAATAGATTTTAGCATGACAAAGTCTCTGCTTGAAACAGTTTCTGCAGCCAGATCAGGTTGTCCAAACAAATTCAGACCGAAAACTCATGACTAGTCACCTATGTACAACTCAAGAGGACACTGCACACATGAGCCGCAACTTCCACAGGGCATAGGCAAAAAACAAAATATAAAGCGAAGCTTTCCCTGATAGCCTGGGGAAAAAGATCTCGTGCTGTTACAATCAAAACCAGCCGAGACAAACACCACATCAAAATGGATTTCACAGCAGAAGCACACAGATCGAAATCAATTAAATCGGTATCCATGTAAATGGTTTAGAACTGATTGGATAATTTTGCCCTAGAACTTTCTAGTTCCCTTTTGTATAACGTTGTTGTAAAAATTATAGTCATAATTTAGGAGGTGATGTAATGAATTCTTTGTCGGAAGTTGCACATTTCCAACATGCCATCAATAAAGACCTCAATTTTTTTATTTTTTTTTTAGCCATGCGATGCAAATGCAGTTTTAAAGCATGTAAGAATAAACTTCGTTGGGTTGCCCATTCGGAGCAAACGTGCCTTTTAGTCGTTCGACGAATTGTCCATTCGGGACGTTGTGTCGGCTTTGGCTTGACTCAGCCATTACAGTCGTAGCCACCGCCACGACGAGTTAACCCATCCGTTCTCGAGGTTCCTTGCTTCGAATATCAGGTGAATTCACATCGGCACTCTTAACGAGGCTCGAAGAGCTTTCAATGGATACCAGGGACAGCAATGGAGCATCCTACCCAACCTTGACGATGCTCTTAGCTACTTTTGAGAAAGATGCGGTTTCATTGAATGCAGTAGCTGGTGGCCATAGCCAAGCTGGTCACTGAAAATGTACTTCCCATTGAAAAGTACCAAGACTCCGAGAAAAGGACTGAAGGGAAGAAGACTCTCCAATCATTCACTTTTGAGTTTTACATTGGGCAGTAATTAAACCGTATTGTCATTTGTCTTTTTGGAACATTCAGTCATTTAATTGCAATAGAGGGATTAGAAGCAGACTTGGGGAATGCCTCGTTGTCTTATCAACTAATTTAGTACTCAAAAAAATCATTTTATGGGCTTGCCTATGAGTCTTGGTTTTACATTAGATTCTGAATTTAATGACCCTAAAAGTATACTTGGGATCTTCTTGCATGCTCCCAAATGGCATCTGGGGCAATTTTATTACCTTTTTATTATGGGGTTTTTGCATGCTCACGGATAATTTTTTAGTACACTTTATACCCCTAATATCCAATTAAATAATTATACATTCTAATGTAATTTCCTGTTTGCATGCGTACACACAGTAATCATCTCTGTTTTGTTGTCCATTAAGCACAATGATTTGCCTGATGTTACAGACTTTCGCCACCACATGCTAATGCATTCTTGATATTTTGCAAAGTGACCACCCTAGAGCTCCATCGGTTCTCAGTTGGTATTAGGTAATTTATCACTTAATAGATGATAATATCAGATAATGTGTTGATATGATATCACTAAAATTAATGAAAATATTTTAGTTTTCAAAAACCTAATTTATTGTCATTGTTGGTGGAGTAACCAACGACTTTGTGCTTTTTCATCAATTGGGTCTTGAATGTTCATAAGAATTAAGGAGAGCAAATAAAGATCGATTTTTTTGTATTTCGCCCGATTCACTCAATAAGGCCACATTTATAATAACGATATTACTTATAATAAAGATATCTCCATTTTTCAACGAAATATTTTATTAAACTTGGATACAAATTGTCGATCGGAACCTTAAAATGATGAATCGTGCATTGGAATCCAATGGAGTATTCTAAAAAAAAAAACTTAAATTTAAATATGCACTAATTAATATGAATATATTAGCGTGATCCACGTCTTATAATAAAGATATGACGATTTTGCGTCCATGTTATAAATGTTACGCACAAGTAAATATCGTCACTTGCAGCCTTTTTAAATCCACTATTGAGTAGTAGAGGAGAGGCGGTTGGGATCTCAAACGGCCCGCTGATATTTCCTTTGACGATCGCTGAAATCCAACGGTGGAGATGGCTCGGCCGCGTCCCGGTCTCAGATAGGAAAGTCATTCAAATTCCCTCCTCCCTCGTCTCGTCTCTCTCACGGACACTCAAGACGCAGAGCTCACGCTGTGTTCCAACGTCGCAGAGCTGAAGAATTTCTCTCGAGGTTAGTCGCCGGTTTTCTTACCCACCATCTTCCTTCGCCGTTGCGCCTATGATTCTGCTTCTGGTTTCGAACGGGTTCTTTCGTTTCGATCGTTTCGGTCGTTAAAAGAACGAACTTTGTCTCGCAGTTTCTGGGTCGTTGCTTGCGCTCTAAGCGATTTTGCTCTTCGATCGTTTCCGCGATGGGGGAGTCGCTCGATGTCTGGAGGGTGTTCTTCAGAACCGCGGACACCGGCGTCAGCATCTTCGAGTTCATAGACAAGGCGATCACCATCGCCGCCCTCGACTTCCCGAAAGAATTTCTGTCACGGAGGGACGGGATCGTGGAGCGGCTGTTCTCGTGCGAGACCACTCGGGCCAGAGGCGATTGCGCGGCCGCGAGCAAAGAAAGCAAGGCGAACAGCCACGTGGGTAATGTGGCGCGTGATGTGGTGAGCATAAACTGCAGTCGCGGTGAAGCTGAGACAGTCAGCGATGATATCGAAGGGACCGCTCAAGTTGTCGGCGAAGTCCTGAGGGTCAAGCGGGTTTTGGACAATAGTCGACATGAGGTCGGTGTCTCATCTCCGAATTTTGTTCTTCGCTGGTGAATTTCCCTTTCTCGTCTGTTATTTACCCATTGGTTTCGAATCTAAGAAGTAGTTTTCGGAGATTAACGCATTGATAAACGCCCCTTCTTGATGTGTGTGACAGTCTGATTCTACGCTGCATGAATCGCTGAGAAGACTCCAGTCGATGAGCATCACTGTGGATATATTGGAGGTTGGATTGAAGTTCTATATGGAATGGTACATTCTTTTTGAATCAACCGTCTGTATCTTGATCATTTAATTTCTATGATTCCTCACAGAAAACCAAGATCGGGGTAAGCATCAACAATCTCCGAAGGAATTGCAGGTCGAAGCAGATTGCTCAGCTTGCCCACAACATTAAAATGTATGGAGTGATCCGTTCTATTTTGCATGGTGTCCTGCTTGTAGTATTAGGATAATTGATCTGTCCAATTTGGTCCTTTTAAAAGCATGATCGTTTCATAATACTAACTGCACGATTCTTTTCTTTATAGGGGATGGAAGGCTTTGGTAGAAGAGTTTTGCCATCGAACCAAGGACGATGTTGCTGGTATCAATTTACTGCATGAAAGTTCTCGTTCTTCATCTGGAGTCGCCGCGTGATGAGTTTTCTTAACTGGGTGCTTGAATTCCTTTTGTAGATCATCACAAAGTTGGAGACGGAACACCATCTTCCGTCAAGAACCAGAACATCAGGGAACCGCCACAGGAGAAACACGGCTTCAAAGAGTCCAGTCCACTTGCTGAAAGGAAGCGGAAGCTGAATGTGAACCAGCAACCAGGCGCCAGGAAGCCCAATATGTCCTCGTATACTAACTCGAGGACAATTCCAGCAAGCGACGTTGCATCATGGAAGTTGGCGAAGGAGAGAATGGTCCGGTCGCAAACCTTGAACGGATCAATTGCAGGGTGCAAAAGACCACTTGCTAGCGACGTAAGTAGAAAAGCAAATTCTAATTTCCGAGTATCCTTTCCATGAACAGAACTGACTTGGTTCATTTGGTCCAATTGGGTGATCCAGGGCTGGAACGAAGTTGTGGCGGACATCAAGTATGAAGCCGCCAGGCGGAAGATGCAAGAACTTCATCAAAGAGTAGAAACAGGTTAGTTGCTTGATTTCGCAGTATAGTCAGTTGTTCCACAAACCTGATACCCAGCAGGTCATAATTCTATTATTCCTTCTCAACAGACAAGAGGCGGCGGACGGTGCAGGTATTGGATCCGTGTGATCTCCCAAAGATGGCGGCGAGTCACAAGGCCCCGTGCACCAAAATTGCAAAAGCTCGTCGACAGAGGGTGATTCCACGGAGCCGGGTTTCATGCGTTTGAAGACCAAAAGTCCAGAGCCAACAACTTTGCCATGAAGAGATCAGCAAGAATCGCGTTGTTCATAGTCATCTTCTTTAGCTGAAGACGATGTAAGTCAACTAGGCGTTGATCATTAGTCGTATATTAGGAGGTGATGTTGATGAATTTTTTGTTGGAAATTGTATATTGCAACCTTTCATCAATAAAGACCTTGATTCTTTTCTAGCCATGCGATGCGAATACATTTTTATCCTCGTATTTCATTTACATTAAAATATGTAAGGTTTAACTTCTTAGGTTACACTTTCCCAGAGAACAACTTGAACGTCTCATTTCTCCCACTGAATTGCTTCCATGGCCATAAGAAATGGGTCCCTGACAAATTAGATGTACTTTTATCTCTAGAATTCAAGCCTACTAAATTCGATTACAGAAAGGGAGACCGCCACATTATCTGAACGAAGTTAAAAGTCATTTGGCTTAAAAAAATACACTAAAATGCGACAAGAGTGGTTTTATCACCGAAGGAGATCTGTGAGATGAGTGAAAATAAGAGACGGATGTCACCAAGACGAGAAAAATGGAGATTACAGATGAACACATCATAGATTCACGTGATTCATGTTCTTGTCTGTAGCACAGGAGAAAAAGGACAGCACATTTGGAACCAACAATAAAAAGGTAAAAACATATTGCGAACACCACCCGACCTCCAACCTCGAAACTTCCAAAAATGATATCAGCAAGTTGTTTTCCCTACCGGTCCAATCATTCCCTCATACTACGGCAGGCACGTAATAACGCAATAACAAAGACTCATGGATCCATAACACTTCTGCTGCCAACTCTCACATGTCATCCGCTATCTCCTCCTCCTCCTCATCTTCATACTCACCTTCCTCATCGGCAGTCGCATCTTGATATTGCTGATACTCAGACACAAGATCATTCATGTTGCTCTCAGCCTCGGTGAATTCCATTTCATCCATTCCTTCACCAGTATACCAGTGCAAGAAAGCCTTTCTCCTGAACATGGCAGTGAACTGCTCGCTCACCCTCCTAAACATTTCCTGAATGGAAGTTGAATTCCCAATGAAAGTGGAAGCCATAGAAAGCCCCCTGGGAGGAATGTCGCACACGCTTGACTTCACATTGTTTGGAATCCACTCTACAAAGTAGGAAGAGTTCTTGTTCTGTACATTAATCATTTGCTCATCAACCTCCTTGGTACTCATCTTGCCCCTGAACATGGCCGATGCAGTAAGGTAGCGGCCATGCCTTGGGTCAGCAGCACACATCATGTTCTTGGAATCCCACATCTGTTGTGTGAGTTCTGGCACTGTCAATGCGCGATACTGCTGGGAACCGCGAGAGGTCAGAGGGGCAAAACCAACCATAAAGAAGTGCAGGCGAGGGAAGGGAATCAGATTAACAGCAAGCTTCCTCAGGTCAGAGTTCAGTTGACCAGGGAAACGGAGGCAACAAGTAACTCCACTCATGGTTGCAGATATCAAGTGGTTCAGGTCACCAACTACAAAAGCATCAAAAACCAAGCCAATATTTCAGGCAATCAGCAATTGACAAAATGCAATACACAACAGAAAGGATAACAAAAGCATGAGACAGTAGTCTAAAGTAAAGTGCCCAATGATACAACACTATTCCATAGCCCAAGAAGAAAGAAATAAAGTGCATACTTCTTAAACTATTCTTATTTCATTAGTTTAAATTGAACAGACCAGGCTAAAGGACTGGCGATATGATTAATGACTTGTGAAAAGGCTATGATTCTACAAGCCAATAGAAAACAGTAAACACTAGATTCTAAACAATTTGCAATGGTGCCAGCATATCTGAATCTCTATTGTTTGGGCCACTTTCTCTTTCAAATGCACTTCAGCATGCCACATATAAACCAAATAAATCATATAGAGTTGACCATGAAGAAACTATATCTATGGCCATGAATTCTTGTCTGCTTACAGCTGGGAGTTGTCAGCTTGAGAGTCCGGAAACAAATATCATACAAAGCTTCATTGTCCAGAACCATGCATTCATCTGCATTCTCAACAAGTTGATGGACAGAAAGGGTGGCATTGTAAGGCTCAACCACTGTATCAGAAACCTTAGGAGAAGGGAAAACAGAGAACGTCAGCATCATCCTATCAGGGTATTCCTCCCTGATTTTTGAGATGAGCAAAGTGCCCATTCCAGAGCCAGTTCCTCCACCAAGAGAATGGCATACTTGGAAACCTGCATAAAGACCACATGTTATAGCATCTCCACACAGTAGATGAAAAACAAACTAGTATCTCTGAAATGTTTATTAGCTACAGATGCAAGTTTATCAACTTAAAATTACTGGAGCCTACCAACATAGAACAAATGATCAAGTGCAACACAATTAATATCTACCTTGAAGACAGTCGCAGTTCTCAGCCTCCTTTCTCACAACATCAAGAACTGCATCAATAAGCTCAGCGCCTTCAGTATAGTGCCCCTTGGCCCAGTTATTTCCAGCACCCGATTGCCCAAAGACAAAATTATCAGGCCTGAAGATCTGCCCATAAGGACCAGTTCTAATGCTATCCATGGTGCCCGGTTCAAGATCCATGAGCACAGCTCGAGGAACAAATCTACCGCAAGATGCCTCATTGTAGTAGACATTGATACGCTCAAGCTGCAGCTCAGATGTCCCATTGTACCGTCCAGTCGGATCTATCCCATGCTCATCACAGACAACTTCCCAGAATTTGGCTCCGATCTGGTTACCACATTGTCCACCCTGAACATGAAGGATCTCTCTCATCTTGCCTGTACACATTACAAACTAAAATCAGCATCAACGGCAGAAGACAGTGACCAAAGTCAAGTTCATAATGTTATATAGACAATAACCACTTAAGTCATGTGTTTTCCCCAAGCACAACAGATCATAGAAATGACAAACAGAGCGACTGAGGTGGCAAGATAGATCATGACTGTCTAGGCATTAGATTGAAGAATTCTCTTTCCCTGATAAAGAAAATGAATGACATTGCCATATGACCTACTCTTCATCTGAAAAACAAGCCAGCTTAGCTTACTCGCGAAACAAGACAACCTCACTTCATCTAAGCAAAACGAAACTCCAGTCGCATCGCCAACTGAAAGATTTCGGCATAACAAACACGAATCTGCGATTTAAGCAGCTCCTGCAGCCAGATCGGATTGTCTGAACAAATGCAGACCGCAAAATCACGACCGGCCGACAGATCTACAACTCGAGAGCACGCGCGAGCCGCGAGTTCCACAGTTCACATGCAGATCACATGCAGAAAGACGAAAATATCAAGCGAAGCTCCCGCCGATTGCTCGGGAAAGAGATCGCAGTCCAGCAACAGTTCGAACCAGCCGAGACACACGACGCGCGCGCCGCATCGACACGGATCGGAAGCATTTCCAAGCCACGGCATTCGGATCGAGCAAAGCTAATAACAACCTCACCGATGGCGACCGATTCACTACGAGATCTACTCAGTTCTCCACAAAACGCGAGAGGAGACGAAGCGCGACGGCGAGCTTACCGGAGAAATGGAGGCGGAATCCGGTGGGATCAGAGGGATCCGGCGACGGAGACCGACCGACCGACGGACCGACTGGTAGTGAGACTGAAGAGTGTGGATTGGAGAAGATGAGGAGCAGCGACTTGAGGTTTCTTTATATATGCGACCGAAGGGGGAAGCGCGGCGGGTGAAGCGTTGCGTACGGTTTCGCTGGATCGGACGGCGAGCGTCGTTTCCCTCCTTTTTCTGCGATGAGGTCCAGCGGATGCCGTCCGATGGAGGCCGCGTACGGCTGGGATTCGTTTTTGCTCCCTTTTCGAAAAACAAATGTCGCGATGAAATTTAAGGTGGATCCGGATCCGCCAGATTATTACTTGCTCCTTATAGCGTCCGTACATCATCCATATAACCCCGGTTGCTGGGGAGTCTCATCTGATCGGACGGCTACGATGCATTGGTTTCGCATGCACCCGATCTTATCTTAACGACAAGTCCCGCTCGTGAGGGGCGAGATGTTATTGTGAATCTTCCCGTCCGTATCGATCCATCATCGGTGACGTTGTAAGCCATCAAAGCCGTGCGAGTTTCTAAGAAAGTCATGATTCCTTAAAGATACCATTAACCAACAAGCACGACATTGCGTTTAAATGGAGTTTTCCTCCTAAGTTGTCGTGATAAATCAGATGGATAGAGATGATTAGATAATTGAGTAAGAAAAATCGGGCGAAAATCATCCTGAGCGATGGTCTTAATTGCGCTTCAATCGCATTTCCTTACAGAGATTTAGAACTATATCGAATCGATCCAAAGGTCGAGAAGTTAATTACATCACGTGCAATGAATTTAAAATTTCAAAAGTGATTATCTCTATCCGAGATATTTATTTATAAGATCAATCATTAAGTCACAAGAAATTTCATACATTGAATCCTTATTTTTATATCTCGTCCCACCATATTAAAAACTTTTATAGAGTTCCCAATTAGGTGGAGAGATTTTCTTTTTTCTTTTTTTCTTTTTTCCTAATCGGGTGGATCTAACGGTGGAGATCGGAATGATTTCCTGGAGTAGCGATCAAGAGTGGATATTTTCTCGGGCGCCAATCGGGGGCGAGGAGGTGGGTCCGGGGAACGCGCGGCAGATCACATGAGGGGAGCGAAATCGACATGTGACCCGCCAAGTTATGCCAGCCAAGCTGTCGGGCTCTACCTCCGGGCCCCACCCACTTAACCGCGGTTGGGATTTAACCGGACACCCCGGTTGATCCGAGGAACCAATCATGGAGGAATCCGTGCTTGGTTGCTTGGTTTGGGGTGTAAGCGAAAGCATCCTTGGACTGCTTAGCTTTAATCAAATTTGGGGGAACTGCTTCAATCACAAGACCAACCGTGCCTTGATCCGATCGTTACCTCTAGGCTAATATATTTTTATTTATTTTTTAGTTGGAGGATGTGGGTGGAGTTGCAATTATACTCGTTTCGTATTATTAAAGCAATATGTATTTTAATTCAATCCATCATAATGGATAACTATTGTTGTTTTCCCGATGGAAGTATTAAGATGGTTTACATGTGTGCACATGTGCATGCATGTGTCCCTTTTTTTTTTTTTTTTTTTTTTTTGGTTATTGTTGATGCGTAGGAGAAATTTTCCATATGTTGTCTTGCAAAAATTTGTGGTCGATCTAACCTCTTTTCATGACTAGGAAGTTTCACTTTAGATAAGTAAATCTCGAACCAATGAACCCCGAATGGGTTACAATACATAATTGCTCACACTAGGGCTTCGTTTGTTTTACGGAAAATGTAGTGTTTCTGAAAAATATTTTACAGGAAAATATAATTATTTTCCGGCATTCGATTAAAACCTAAAAATGAAATGTTGTTGTTTTGTAAGGAAAATCTTTTCCTTCATATACTTTTTTTTATAATTTTTTTAAATCGATTTTTAATTAATTTTATTTCTAGATCTTCATCTTCTTTTTCCTTTGATCAGTTGCTGGCCACCATAGGCAAACCGGAAGCCTTGTCATAGATCGATGAGCTTAGGCCTTGCCAAATCTAGTGACCTAGGCAAAGTTCAAGCCTCACTTGAGCTTACTTGAGGCCAATTTGATGAGCTCAAGCCTCGCTAGATCCAACGAACTAGGCGGGGTTTGAGCCTCACCCGAGCTTCTAGCTTCACCCAGGTCACTAGATCTAGCGAGGCCTAAACTTGCCATTGTCAAGCAAGCTGACCTCACCATAGGCCAATGAGATTTGACCTCACCAGGATATAGCAAGACTCCAACTCACATGCGGTCGATTCTTTGGCCGCCGCCGCCGGCTATGGCTATGGGCCGGCAACTGACCAAATGAAGAAAATGGAAACAAAATAAAAGGAAAAATATTTAAAAAATAATTAAGATATTATTTTTTAGAAAAAGGAAAAAATAAATAGAAAAAAATGTTTGGTAAAAGAAAGTAAAGTGAAAGAAAGTATGGAAAATATTTTCATCTTTCTCAAAAGTAAAAAACATTTTCCCCTATTTTAGAAGGCTTTTTTCTTTGATGAAAAATGTTCTTCCCAATCAATTCATTTTTCATCAAACGAACATTGGAAAATTCGAAAAAAAAAATTTGGGAAGTTATTTTTCATTAAACACATATAGCCTAGATGATGTGAGGAATTGAATCCATGCCACGCATGTCAACCACACATGCTATATCATATTGGGCCTTAACCATTGAGCCAGCCTATGACCAAATCATTTGGCAAAGAAGCCATAAATGTCGGAGTGGTTCAACCTTGATCCTCACACTTCTAGAGACTTATGGAGTCGATTTTGCAATCAGTTTTGTTTGAGTGAAAGAATCCTTCGTGAGAAATTCCAAATTTTCACATTTTTGTTTAGATGAAAATAACGAGTTAATAATGAAAAATCATTTACAGTCGAAGAAAATATTTATGCTTAAAATTAGGAACATGAATTCCTTAACCTAACAAATGGTATTTTCCTCCGTCAAGAAGTTTTTCATGAAACAATCGCACTCCAAGTGATTTTTCGATTCAATACAAGATAACCCATTCTCATCTTGTTGGAGAATTCATCTCAAAACTCTAGTTTTGCCGTCGGGCCCCCCAAAGAGCATTGTACAATCTCACAACTGAACCGTCTCGGCCCAATTGTAACCCACCAACGCACGAGCCATTTACAGCCCACTTGCTTATTTCATGGCCCGTTTCTTATCAGAGAGGAGAAAGGAGCAAGAGCAAGGGCCAACTTCCGGGTCCAGTTGATAAAATAATGAGATTGGGCCATGCTCTCTAATTCCTACCTCTTTCGGCCCATATCAAGCCCAATTCTCATTCGGCCCAAGCAAGGAGAAAAAGAAAGAAGAGCTACAACGCACGAACTGATTCCTCCATTTCCCATTTGACCCGGTCTTCTTCGGTCTCTCCGGTCTCCGATCTGGTGGCCCTCTCATTTGCTCCTTTCCACGAGCCGAGGCCACCGATCTTACACAATCAAGTAAGGCGCAATAAAAGCTCGATCAGATGACCCGCCGCCCATGAAACCGTGTATGTTCGGCGTCATGGGAATCGACCGAAATTCGACTGCTGCCACAAGTTTCATAGGCGTCGTAGTAGGGAGGGAACAAAGATGGTGGCTAATCGGTCGCGTAGACTTTGACCTCATGTGCATCCAAGGACCACATAATGCGAAACCCCCCAACTCTTGACCGTCCAATACAACATCCACATCCACATCTACATCTACACATCTCGTTATTATTATATGCCACCAATCTGGACCGTAGCGTGTCTTCGGTGGATCCGTGCCGAAAGGATCCGTCGCTTTCAGCCGCTGCTCGTGAATCCATCCTCGTTCACGCACGTCCCCCTAGTCGGCTTCCTTACCTTCTCTCCCACGCCCCCGGGCAGTAACTTCGGGTCGGGAGTCGAGCATCGGGACCGAGAAGATCCGGACCGTGGCTCGGACTTCTTCGACGGGGTATCGTCTCGAGAGACCGATCTGGGCCCGGCGTGAATCGACCCCGAGACCTCACGTTCGCATCTCCGTGATTTAGACCCGGGTCCACTGCGCTTAGAGGCATGAAGACTGTACGATTCCGGGTCGACATAATGCAAGACGAATCGGAGGAGATGGGTCCTACCCATGTGGAGGGGAGGTGTTTGGGGATTTTCTTTGGGCAATCAAAGCGCGTGCAATCATGGCTTTTTACCATAATCAAAGGAAAGGCTTCTCTGCCAAGTTAGAAAAGAAAACGGTACGCATCGCTCGGCTGGCTCCTTCCTGTTGATTTATCGATTGTTAATTCGCTTTCGCGGAGAAGACCGACACGCTGGACGACCCGGGTCGGGATTCGGGGCCCCGGCATTCGACCCGGTTTTTGGGTCGGTTGCTTGGAAGTTGGTTTGTGTTTTGTTTGGTTGAGCGATCGCATGTTGCGGGAGTTTGCTTTCTTTTGTCTATGGGGACAGGCATGGCGATGGGCATGTGAAACTTGTAAGGTAAATGTTTTTTTATTGACTAATTAATCATTTTGAGCTATGCGGGCAATTATTTTTTGAAATATTTTTCAAATGATTTATATTTTGCGAAACAAACGAAACCTGATAACTTAAAAGTTTTGTGATTTTTGCAATTCTTTGCCTCCAACTTTTAATGTAGTATGCAATGTTAGTTGATTATATTTGTTAGCGTCGAAGACGAGCCGATTTTTATACCCAAATGAGTTATTGAGAAGATTTAGTGCTAGTGAAAGTTAAACAATACAATCATACAAAAATTGGGAAAGTTAGCCAAAAAATCATAAACTTACTGTATTTTTACCAATTCAGTTTTAAACATTTTAATTATGACAATTGAATTTCAAACCATTTTTCATATTATATTAATTGAGCTAATTACCCCAATTTTAATCAAAAATCACCGATATAGATATTAGTCATCCTACATGGCAAGATTGGCATTAGTGTTAATGTGACATAATCTTGGCAAGCTTGGCCAGTAAGAATCGATCTAAGAAGAGATATGCTTCCCCTTTTATCGAGCAGACTATCAAACTCATGATCACCTCTAGTTGGGCTCGGGGTCTATGTTTCGAAATTCTTTCATTATGACTTGAACTCGTTAAATTATATTGTTATTGTCAAATTTTTCGTTCGAAGAATTTACTGGCATCAAAACTCATAATTCATCGGGTCAAAATCCACTTGTACTCAAAGTAATTACAACTGAAGTACTCTTAAAGATTACGGATTGTGACGAAGTGGCAATCTTTCTTTCAGATAACAGTGATAAACCCACCAATAATTTACTCTCTTTTTTTTTTCCCTGGATTCTGAAAATAGAGAAAAGAGACAAAAATTAGAGAGGCTTCGGAGGGAAAAAAGAAGAAGAAGCTAATCCTCGCAATTAACGGACCACGTGCCTAAAACACGCGTCGTAAGCTGGCTGAAAAGATATGTAAAACACACGACGTCGCCAAACGACATCGTGCATCAGCATGTGTACGAACCCTAAATGACCGATAAATCAATTAAAAGGTACTTTGAGAAAAGTTAGAAAGGTTGGTCCGACTTGCCATGACCAAACCATAACACTAAAATCTTCGATATGGAAGGATTAAAGTGACCATACACTAAAATCCATTGAAATTATATGCTTGATATATTTAGACTAATCTATTGAATCAGCATACCGAGCAATGTAACAAATCATCATCGAATGTTGAATATATTGAATGGCCCATTTAACATTTTTTTTTATATGAAAAATGGTTAAAGCCAAATACAAAAATTGAACGTTGTAAATCTATCATCCCTATTTTATCATCTAATAAAACATGAAGTAACTCTCTTTAAGAGGTAATGAAAAGAATTTAGTATCCAAACCCTCATGATTCCAAGATTGGCTATCTAGTTAACAAAACAATTTTCTTCCTACACTTTAAATTCGAAGCAAGAGCATAGCAGCCTTTTGATATATTCAAACAAAGTAGGATCACCATTATCAATCATAAAACTCTAGACTAGCAAGATCAATAAATGGCCTTTAGTCCGGCTTATGTCGACAAATGTATTCCCACGATTGTAGTGAAACTACCAAGCTCTCGACTAATTTTTTCATTTATAGTCAGCCATATCACTTAATTTATAGATTCAATATATTGACATTATTATAATAAGTTTTTTTTTTTTTCTTTTTTAATGGGCGAAAAAGCATGGGTTGGTTAGATAAACGTTCATAAGATTCCAAGGGAAGGGCCCCCTGCCTCCATTGGCTTCATAATCACCGGGGCATTATTATTTAAGGTGGTGATGATTAAGGAGGGAGGGAAGGAGGGGGGGAGACAATTGAGTAGCTTCCCTTGTTTACCTAACCTATGTTCCCCACCCACGATTAATTTATAAGCCTTATCTTAAGACCTCAAAGCACCTGTAGGTAGCCGTTATCATCTCTAAAATCTCAACAGATGCCGTCCACCACTCCGGCAAGACACGCGCCGCCAGCTCCGGCGGCCCCCACACACTTCCCATGGCCGGCTCGAAGGAAGGCGGAAAACCCTATTTTTGGGTTCGACGGGACGTGCAGAGTGAGATGCGACGGGACACTCCCGCATCTAACCAAAGAGCAATTTAAGTAAATGCCTGACTTAATTTATATGCATCGAAGGCCGGCTTTGCTTTAATATTTCTTTTACAAGATTTGACTCGAGTAGGTTGATGTAAACCAACTATCCATTAGATGGCTTCGTATAGTATGATAGTCTCAAATCTGAAAGATGGGGTTGACTCTACATAGGATGAGATGTCACCCCATTTGAAGTGGGCGTGATTTCCGATTTCAACCTCTTTGATTTTATTGGGTAACTTATGGGTTTACAACTTTTGATTTAGAAACTCTTTTCACATATGTGTGGGCCAATAATCAAATATCTCAACTCTCTCCCTTGAGTATAGCTGGACTTTGGTCCGAGACTAAAGTGTGAAAATGTATAATTTGGAAGACAATATAATTAATAGGAGGCTTAAAAAGATTTAAACTCAATACCTAATACTCTGACCCATCCAAAATATTATACCGTGATTTAATATTCAGATATTCTAATGTATACTACTATGATTGAATGGCTCTTGCAATTTCAATTTCCATAGTCAATTTCGCTTGAAAGACCAAAAGCATACAAAAGACAGGAGAAGTGGCTCCAAATTTTGTCTTCAGGTTTGCTTCTTCGACTGGTTTTGGAAATCGAGATAGCTTGGTGTACCAAACGTCCAAAGTCAGAAACGGAAGATCAGTTGTTGAATGGCCCGCCTATCTTAGTCTAGGGAAGCTCGTGGAAAGTCTGCATCAATTGTAATTTCAAGGCCGTATGAGCGGTTGCTTTCACACCAAACGTGATACACTTATGTACTTGTCCTGATAGTACTATGTCAATTGTTTGAGCTAATGCCATTGAAGAATCAATGCTGATACCTCATGATTCGTTTATCCCAACTGACCTTGGTACGATTAAAAAAAAATTCTAACCTAATAATCTCATCACATATCTACCTAAAACTAAGTTTTGTCACACAAAAATACACGTATTGCTATCCCTAACCCAAATCACCTTCCATTAGCATTCTATCCAACATTCCATTAAGATACATATGTGAACATAGGTCCCGGACGACTGCAAAAGTATTTGACTTGGAGAATGACGTATCCATCGTGAAAAATTCATGTGCATTGTTTAACTAAGGTTATGAATCGGATCCAGGATACCAATTTGAGAATTTTTGTGAGACAGAAATTAATTTGGGACAATTGTGTTATGAGACTATTGTTTGGGGGTTTTTTATGAAAAGAAAACTAATTTAGAATAAATGGGTCATTTCAATATCATTTTAGGGTTGTTGATGATATTAACTCTGATTGTTAAAAATAAGTTTGGTTCTTCGGCTTTATGAGTGAATATGAAGCATATCGGATCCATTGTCCAACTGCTTTTTGTCAATTAATGGCCAAGCATCTGTCTCTTTTAAAAATGCCCATATTCATCACTCCTAACGACAATCAATTCCCATAGGAGCTTATAATATTCTTTTGCAATAATTTAGGGACTCGAGCATAGAGAGTTACTTACTTGGAAATTCAAGGAATACCATGCAAACCTCATAAATTAAGTCAGAACTTTTGTTACATGCAAGTGGCCTTGACTCAACACGACTTACACACACTCGATGAAATTTCAACAGGGAACCCAAGCTAAATTTTTTTCCAAAGTGGTTCTATGAGATGGAATCAACAAAATCATTCTACTGCAATATATGGATAAATTTCAAGATTTGATTGCATTTATTATAAATCTTATAAGAGATTTGATGATACTTTCATTGCAACCTACCTTACGACCCAAATAGTCTCTTGATTCCTGAATGTCGGTGCTATTGGGTGCAAGAGAAGCATGATAAACATCCTTTCATTTTTTTTTTTTTTTTGGCCAGACTAGGTGAAAACTGGGGTTAATCATCTGGATTTTTTTAATTTTAGTTTATTGAGAAGGAAGCTACCATATTCCTTCAATAGGAAAAGACACACGTAACTTCCATAATCATATCAAGGCAGTTGAAAAGGGCTTCCTTCACGAGCACTATAACAACCACAAATCCTAAATGGAACTCAATTGAAGCGCAACCTACTGGAAGACAAGGACACAAAAATATTCTGTCGCCTTCCTTTCTTTAATTGGAAAAGACAGTTGTAGTTCCATTATCATGTGAAGGCAGTTGAAAATGGTTTCCTTCATTCCCAATATAGTAGTTAACGCTAGTAAATGGAATTTAATTGAATATCGACCTATCGTAAGAAAAGGACATGCTCGCTTGATTTCGGGCAAAGCTCAAACTCAACATCTATTTGTGTATCATTTCGGGTCGAGCTTGAACTCACCTATGTTCAGCTATATGGGTTGGTGACCGTAATCGAGTTTTTATTGCTTCATTCGAAATTATTCAATGGTTATATATACACATCAATGAATATAGTAAGTTTGACCTCAACCCCAAGTTCCTTTAAAACTTGATTGGAATCGAGATGAGTTGAAAAATCAAGTTCAAACATCTGATTTTTATTTGAATTGACTTGGAACGTTATTTTTAGAATATAACATAACCGTAACAACCATTGAATTGTATGCGTTAGTTGCGAGTTGAGCTTGAGCTTTGCACAATATTAACTCCATATAGGACCAAATTTTAAGAAACATGAAAGCTTGAGTGGAAAGGACAAAAACTTGGAATTACAGCTTCGGTTGGAAAATATCTTTAAAGGAATTTATCTTCAAGGAAGACAAGCAGGAGTTCATTTTGGTGATGGTACTGGGAAATGGAATCCTAGGATGGCAATTTCATTTTTCTACATTTGGATCTATTCATAGATTACATTAATGGCTTTTTGTATGTTTGTTACAGAGAAAATGACGAAATATATATATGACAAAAAGTCTTAATTAAATCTTTATATACTCAACTTGGGTGTCGTGATGCAAGCCCATCCTTGGAGGACTCGACTTTGTTCGCTAGGGATTAGAGCACAATCACTCGAGTCTTAAGTTCGAATGTCGTGATCTGTTCATATATCTGAAAAATGATTTCTAATTTTGAAAAAGAAAAAATTATTCTTCTGAATTTAAGTATATATTCTTCATTGGTTCATTTACGTAAAAGATCCAAATGGACGAGATCCGCCTCTACACTTCAAATTAAGTAATTACTAAAACTTGTGTATTGGTGCTCCATGCACGGCATCACTGAAAAATAAAATAAAAAGGAAACGAAAAATGTCTCTTTCATTCAAACAAGAAGTGAAAACGACGGGACAAGAGAAATTTTGTTCCACTTCTATAGACTTCCTTTACGGTGCAATACATTGACCAACCCAATCCGCCCAAACTATAATTTATATATTTATTTATTTATTGTTATCCCAAGTGCTTTGCTTAGTAGTTAGTTAGCCGTTGGTCTTGCTCTCTTGCTTTTTGATAAATTAAAACTCAATTTTGAAATGGGGAAAGATATATAATTGAAATTACGAGCACTATTATATATATATTTAATTTAAATATATTTAATGAAGTCATTTCCCACAGAAAAGAACCCTATCCATCTACTTCAATAAATAAGGGACCTCAACCACGTGGGAGATCGTAGAAATTAAAATATTTTAAGCAAGCTGCCAACTAGAACTTAACTTTTCTTTTGACGTCTTTCTTTGGGGGGCCAAAAATGAGCATACCTAATTGAAAAGTAGGCTATCCAAAAAAACGAAAATACAATTAATGAAAATGATAGTTCCATGAACCCATGACAGTCCCTAGTCCCATATAATAATTTTCTATTTTTAATCACACATGCAAGTCAATTTAGACTCATCCTCCACGTTTGATAGGTTAGGTAATCTTTTTTCCATGGAAATAAAAATTAAAAAAATACCATAAAAAATATCAAATTAGGTATCGTCAAGACGTCGAAACTCATATCAACATATGACAAACATACCATTTATTTATCACAAGAAATCCCACATTTTGCCTAATATGACACTAATACTTTAAACCATCTTTTCACGTTATGGGTATCCAAATCTTGAATCAGCATGATAAAAATGTGAGGTTTATTTAGTTGCGCGGATACAAATTTGAGAATTTGGTGACGAAGAAAAAGTTGGAGTATTAAATATTATAGTGGTTATAATTAGGGTTTTTGAGTGAAAAAAGAGAGAGCTTGGATCAATGGTCATGATGAGCTTAAAATAATTGTCATTTATGGCATTAACCTTAAAAAAGGGAAAAGATTATAGTTTATGTTATGGGATGGGTGGACAATTGGACAATACACTTTCTAAAATACGATGTCATCGCCGTAATTTGTGACGCAATCAGGGTCGGTTCCACACTAACTACCACAGGGAATAATCTTTAAACTAACTCGACCCCGGCCAGACGGTTCGGTCCGCGACCAGCCGTTTCCCCACGCGCCGTCAGCCACGCGCTTCCACGCAAAATTAGCAGATAGGAAAGGAAAAGGCGATTTTAGGCAGTGAGCGGGACCCACGCGGGAGACAAAGGGGTCCGGGCGCGTGGGGGGAGAAGGCATCAAGTCTCGCTTTTTGCATTTTCCACTTATTTTTTTTGTCAGAAATTTTGTTTTTTTCCTTTTGGGGAATAAAAAAAAAGAAGAAGAAAATAAATTCTTACAACAACCCCTCCACCCACTAGTAAAAAAAAATTGTAATTATCATAATCAGTGTAAAAGGAGCTAACCAGTAAAGTATTATTTCCGAAATTTATATTTTTAATATGCATGTTAACTATTCTGACCTATTTATTTATTCTTTTGGATTGAATATTCTATCACGGTATTAGAACCCGATTCAATTTCACACGTTAGCTCCCCTGAAATGGGTCCCACTTTGTCGATTCGAGATTCATATACTCTTTACATGTACGCAATTTTCTCTCTATTTATATTCTCTATCGGAGTCTTGATTTTACCGCGACAATTAAGGAATTGTTTTTACGCAAGTGCCGTGACCGCGACTTAAGCTTTTTATTTGTGACATTATGGTCCTTAGCTGTAAAACAAGTCGATTCAGCTTTTTTTCTTCAATTTCCCTTTTCACTTTTATTTTAATCCACAGTTTTTTTTTCTGGTTAAGCAGAGAGAGAAAGAGAGAGAGAGAGAGAGAGAGAGGGAAGGGGGGTCATGATGGTGTGAAAAGAAAAAGAGGAACAAGAACCTCTGCGTCCTGCCCTCTCTCTCACTCATGCTGTTGAGAGAGAGAGAGAGCTGAGGGACAGGCATTGGACAGAGGTCAGAGAGGCTGAGCAGAGAGAGAGAGAGAGGCCCCTTGTTGTGTTCTTTTTTTTTCTCTCTCTCTCTAGCTCCTTTTTTGCGTTTCTTGGGCCATTTTTAAAAGGGGAAAAAAGCTGAAACAACATTCCTTAGATTCTTCTCCTCGCCATCATCACCCTCCCTCTCTCTCTCTCTCTAACCTTCTCCATTCATATGCTGTCTGGACTTTTGGGGAGAGGCGGAGTGGCTCTGTCTCGCAGCAGCATTTGACTGAGGGCTGCTCGGAGCTTCCGCTTCTTTCTTCGCTGGGCATTGCTCTGGCGGTGGTGGTGATATTCGTAAGTTCTGTGATTTCGACGTTCTGTGTGGAGCCGCATTGCATTTTCTTTTTCTCTCTCTGCTTTCCTTTTCTGGGTCTTCTTCTTTTGGTCGCTGGAAGCTTGCAATCCGAAGCTTTTTCTTGCTATCAAGTTCCTTTCTTTTGCCCTTCTCGTTTGCGGTCAGCGATCACTTCCGGTTTTGCTACATGTGCTGTGCTCACATGTTGCTGCTTCATATACGAATTTCGTTCGCATTTTGTCAAAAATGGTTGTGAATTACTCTTACTGGGTCGTATCCCTGTTTTATAATTTGTGTGATGGCTCTGTACGGGCTTGTTTTCTGGCTATAGAAATGCTTAATATGCAAGAAAGAACTCAACCAGAAAGCCTAGGACAGTCTATTCATGGAAAAACAAACCACTTCTTTTGAGGTACTTTTGGGAATTTTCTTGGTAATGTATCTTCGCGACGGAGATGATCGTGTCCTCTTTTTTATTTTTTTCCTTTTTTCATTTATAAGTATTTTTGTCCTTTGGTTCTTCCTCTTCACTGGAAATGATGCATGCGACTGGGCTCCTCAATCTCCGGAACAAAGGGTGGTCATCCTTTTATTGGTGAATCCGGTAGATTTGGAAGCCTCTTTAGTGCTCTAGTGTTGATACATTCGTTGACAAATGAGGACGTTCAGCTTTTCGGCGAAAGTTACTATTGTGGGTGGAATTTAGTCTGTTCTCTTCTGGGATTGCCTCGTTTGAAAAAGTGAGATCATATCTTAGTCGAATATAAACTGTTTAGCCTTAAAATTACTGATCCAGTGCTACTGGTTCCTGTTAAATCTGAAATTCTAATAGCTAGCTCCTGGTAATTGATACCCATTTCTCTTCTTTATGAACTCTCTTTACTTTTCTTTTTCCTTTTTCATGTCCCTGGCTGCTTCAGTCTTTTTCTCTCTTCATGGTGTTTCAAAGATTCTTGCGTGATCTTGATTCACTGGAGCTTCACACAACCGGCTTGATTATGCTTGGTTTTGGAGGAAGTTTCAAGATGTACCTGGATTAGGAACTTTACCATATTTGTTTCCTCAAGTTTGCGGTTCTCTGTTCATTCCTTGTTTGGCCATTTTGTTATCTTGCTCTTTGTTCTCAAAAGTCTCTCTCTTTTTGAACAGAGAATTGTCTGAAGCATGACGAAAGTGAGTCCTGAACTCGGTAGCATGGGGTCTCAAGAAGTTCTGGCAGTGTCAGCAGATGTTAGCTTTGCTTCTGATTGCTTTCCAAAGTACAAGTTAGGTCCAGATAATCAGATTTTGGAAGAGCCAAAGGATGATAATAAAGGTCCATCACTAAAGGAAGTTGTGGAACGAGAAACTTCCCAGTTGTCAGAGCAACATAAGCGCCTCTCTGTTCGTGACCTTGCCAGTAAATTTGATAAAAACTTGGCTGCTGCAGCTAAATTGTCTAATGAGGTATTTAAGTCTACCAATTTGCTGAACTTTGTACTTAATACATATAAAAGTTGTCCAAATTCGATCATATTAATCAATTGGATATTGTGCTAGACCTTTGATAAATTATGCCCCAACTTTATCCTAGTATTGGCATTAGCTGATTCAGTTGGAGTTCACCATGTAAAGAAACTTGAATTGGTTTCTTTCGATTGGTTTTTAGCAAAGTCTTCTGTTGTTTTTTTCCTCTTGGAAATTGATCAACTTTCCATAGAGTAACTTTCAATAAATTTTTGCTGTATATCAGGCAAAACTGAGAGAAGTTGCCTCTTTGGAGGGTCACGTGCTCCTAAAGAAGCTTAGAGATGCATTGGAATCATTAAGGGGCCGATTATCTGGGCAAAACAAGGAGGATGTAGAGAAAGCCATCTCAATGGTTAGTTCTCATGCTAATTATCCATGTGTTGCTCTAACTCCCTTGTTCCATGACCTAATGGACTAGTTCAGTTCTTGGTTCCTCTGGTTGAGCCAACGTGTTTTGGATTGTGATTGTATTTGGCTGTCTAGTGCCCCGAAGGGTAGCCATATTTACTGAAGTATGAACAACCATGGTATTGCAGGAACATTGATGTAGAGAAAAGGCCATGTTCTTGTCCTTCTCACTCTTTGTTTTTATTCTTAAATGAATAAACCTTCATTGAACTGACTCTTTTTGTTAAACACAATTTCTTTTCTTTAACCACGATATGTCTCAACAGTCTGGCTTTGGACATTTGGAATCTCAATAGAGAACCAGTATTCTATTCCCTGTTCTTTCTTCTGCTTCTAATTCATAACTTGATCTGTTAACGTAATTCATCTCTTACACAAAAAGTAGCTGGACCTCTCTTTTGCTGTTACCTTTGTCAGATGAATCTTAACATGCATGCATGCAACTGAGTTTTCCTGCCTTGCAAGTTAATATACATTGCATCGTAAAAATCTACTATAAAACTGTCACCAGTTAGTTTCTGAGGATCTTTGTTGATTATCATCTCTATTTCCACATTTCTCCTTTTGCCACGTCTTTTAGGTGAGAGATATCCTCTTCATTTTTGAGTGCCCAGCTGTCTTTTAAGTGAGATTAGCAATTTTTGCTATCTTGTCACATATATGTTGAGCCAGGGATCCATCATCATCATTTTATGACAAACGAATGCTTCACATATGTCTCGACTTCTTCTTTGTGATCAAGATCCTTTATGTAATGGATATGAATGTCCACATATAATGGCTATCTTCCTGAGCACATATTGTTCAGCATTATGACTGAATTTTTTTGGACTCCGATTGCCTCACAGGTGGAAGCTTTAGCAGTCCAGTTGACTCAAAAAGAAGGAGAGTTAATCCAAGAAAAGTTTGAAGTGAAGAAGCTTGTAAACTTCCTCAAACAGGTATGCTAATGCTAGAAAGTCTTATGGCAAAAGATGGTACTAATGATGAATTGAAGATATATTCTTGATATCCATGCTAGCGTTTGTCCTAGTGATATAAATTAGAAACTTAGCCTCGTTCACCATTCTCTTTTGTACTTATATGTGACTAGCCAATGTTCCAGGAATTTCAGTACAGTATCTGCACTTGCAAAGTGTCTCAAATTTTCTGTAATCTCTTTAGTAGGGATGTCCTTTTTCTCACTTAAGCCCTTCATATGCAGGCTTCTGAAGATGCTAAGAAGCTTGTTAGCCAAGAAAATTCCTTTGCTTGTGCTGAAATTGAGAGTGCTAGAGCAGTAGTACAGAGATTTGGGGAGGCCCTTGAAGAGGAAGAGAGAAACTCCCTGACATCCAAAAAACAGGTACCGAGTTTGATGCTTTATTGTTAATTAGCAATAGCGGCCTGTCAAGCTTCCATATGTTATGATGAAACATCGGTTTGTTGGTATATGTAAAAATTTTGCATTATCTGGATCAACTCGTAAAAAAAAATGGAAATAAAGAGTTTTTCTCACCCTCGTTTAACTTTACTTCCATCTGTTTTGCTTCGCGGTGGGCAATGGTTTCCCCACTAGAGTTGCATGGTAGTGGTGAGCCTGAGACAGGAAATGGAGACGTATCTATTAAACTCACTCATCTTTGGACTCATGGTTAAAAATGCAACAAAAAATGTGTTCAACTATGTCTATTTATCTAGTGATGTGCTAAGACCTAACACTCATTTATATGCTTGTGTTGTTTGGTTGTTATAGGATGTGGAAGAATTGCTGCAGGAGGTTCAAGAGGCCAGAAGAATCAAATTGCTGCACCAGCCAAGCAAGGTGCATTATCATTGTCTCTAATGTTTCCAGTAGCAAATATAATTTCCTTAATGTGCATTATCAGTGTTACTTTGCAGCTCATCTTTGAAAATTATCATTGATTATTGGAAAGTAAAGGTATTCCTGGAATTAATTGTTTGGAAAAGATAATCTGCCAAAGAATCTTTTTGTATGCAAGAGGTTCCGTTGCCTGTGATTATTTGCAGGTAAGTTAACCCAATTACTTATTAGTTCTCATTGAGGGTATACACATGAATTGTTATAAAGAAAGGCCATCTTTACCACCTCTGAATCGACCTTCTAGTACTGTGTTCGCCTATGTCATTAATGTTGTTGGCTGATAAATCAGCCACAAATCAATGGTTGACGCAAAATAATTCTAGATATGTAAGATTGGTAAATATGCGAGATTTCCCTTGCTTCTTTTGTGTGCATTTAACTCTATTCTGAATGAAACCAAAAGATTGGAAAATTCAACTGTAACATGTCCAAATAACACAGTATCCTTGATTTGCCTAAATGAATGAAGTTACTCCTCTCTACAGCAGACGTATTGAATTACAACTTGCACTTGGCGCATATGGTAGAGTTCTTGTAATAGAGACTTTGCTTCAGGAGGAATATACGCTTGTGTGCAGGTGATGGATATGGAACATGAGCTTCGTGCCCTCAGACTTCAAATTCGAGAGAAATCTATATTTTCCTTCAAGCTTCAGAAAGAGGTCAGTCAATTATCAGCACAGTACATAAGGCCAGATTTCATTTGATCCAGGATAATACAAATGATATGGATTTATGGTTTTTTCTCTTCTAGTATTATATTTGTCTTTCTATTGTTATAAAATGAATTCATTGCTAGTGAACAAAATAAACAGGTAAAATAAGTGGTATTACTCATGCCCCTGGAGAATTGGACATAAAAACAGTGAATCAAGC
This sequence comes from Corymbia maculata, assembly GCA_014182735.1. Taxonomy (NCBI): domain Eukaryota; kingdom Viridiplantae; phylum Streptophyta; class Magnoliopsida; order Myrtales; family Myrtaceae; genus Corymbia; species Corymbia maculata. The sequence continues at coordinate 13,722,698 of CM024692.1, read as the reverse complement.
TTCTCTCTCTACAGTTCTTTCAAATGGACGACTCTATTATTAAGCACTTGTCATTTGATTTGTTTGATGTGAAATTGAATTTTGATCCCTTTGATTGGTTAAATAATTACTTGAAAAGCATCTCATTGACAGAATGTGTAGCCATAATTTTGGGTTTCATAGCCATTTGATACACTCAGGGTTCATGTGTAGATTAGGCTCCTCAACTTGTGTCGCTTTCAGAATATGGTCCTTGAAATTTTTATTTTCACTCACTCACAAAGTGATTTTGGTTATTTCAACATATTATCCATCAAAATTAATGGTTTTGAAAGCAAAGTTAGTCCACCAGGAAAGCGTTGTGTGATGAAGGGACCAAAATCAACCCTTCAATTGCAAGTATGAACACAAGTTGAGAGACTGAAGCAGAAGTTTTAAACTTTCTTTTTACTTTGTATTATAATAAAACGGGCCCATGCGTAGCAGAGAAAATTAAATTTTCTGTGCAATTCTTCTTTTAGAAAAAAGATTATCCTCGTCGTTCCTGAATATTAAATGGGTTTGTTGATATTTATTATGATCAAAGATAAAAATATAACACATCTTACTTATTAGAAAAATATGTCCTCCCATGCTGTGCGATCTTATTAGATTGTGTCAATATAGCATATTAAAACTTTAGTTTATACTCTTACAAAATAAAAATATTTTTTTTGAGACACTTGTCCCTGTGTATCTATCAAAAAATAGGTATTTTTTTTTCTTTTTGTATTAGATTTGATAAAAAAATGATTTACTTATAATTTTATTTTATTTCAATAAAAGATTAACACATACATCACAGAAGTTAATTAAAAAAGATGTCCTTATATAGAAAGACATTCGCATGATTCAATAAGAAAAACTAAAATGAACTGATTTGCTGAAGGAAACTGAATTTTTTTATTGGCAAATTCATTCATTGTTTTGCTGATACTCATTTATCAGACTAATTCTTTTTTTGCTTTAGTTTTGTAAGATCAACTTATTTAATAAGATAAAATCAATCATATGAATATAAAATAATTTCTACAAAAATATGAGTTTTATCTTCAAATTATGCACTTTGTTGTGAGCAGTGTTAAGAGAAATAAAAATTTGACAGGCAGCACAATATGTGGCAGCCCCTTCTATTTAGGATAGAGGTTACTGTGGCAACAATAGTAAAGCATTCCTTTTTCATGATTATAAATTTGATTTGTCAAGTAATATAAGCATTCAAGAAAATTGAAATGATTTTTACATATTTGGATTCAATTGCAAAATATTTTTAAAGGTCTAGTGACAAAGTAAGATACAAAAATTAAATACCATGAAAGATACATGAGTGGATTGATTTGGAAATGTATAATGAACTAATCACAATGTTACAATCAAAAGATAAATTGGGAAACAAAAAAACAAAAGACTAATATATCTTTGATTGGATTAAGAAAAATAAAGAGGAAAAAAAGAAGGAAAAATTGTAGGAAATATTATGTTAGTTGAGAAAAAAGAAAAAGCAACAATTTTACAGAGATATAATAAAGAAGAAAAGAATGAAATTATGAAAATAAAGAGGTCCAGCTTGAACCTGGAGGCTTAAAATTTGAATCTGCCACCCCCAAATTAGAAATGCAGTCCAGCTCCAACCAGGCCACTTCACCCTTTACTACTTTTTTTTGCAAGCTATTTATCCAAAAACAATCGTAAGCGCAAATGGTCCAACCACAAAATGACGTGGCTCATCGGGGTGGACACTCAGCTTTTCTCTTGGTACACCACTTTTTTAAAGATTTCTTCTGGTTGACTGTTCACATTGTATGAGCTAGGCTCTAGCACATATTTGCAGCCACTTGCAGCCATGGGCATTATGGTTTTTGGCACTTGCTTTCTTCCATAGTGGATGCTGTACTCTTGTTGGTGATTTACATGACCAATCTGTCACTGTGCATCTTTTTAATTAGACTAGTCTTTCTCTTTTCCTGTTATTGATTAGGTGTTTTCTTGAGCTAATCTCAGCCATTTTTCTACAGCTGACCATGAGCAAGAGAGCTGAAGAGAACAGATCTCGTCTATATATATTAGATGGTTGTGAGGCTCTTGGGTCAAATCTACGGGTCCATCCTTGTGCAGATAATGCTCCAGCACTTTGCAAGTGTTCCATTCAGTGGTTCCGCATGTCTTCTGATGGAAGCCAAAGAGATGCCATTTCAGGTAACCATTTTAAAATATTATTCACTTCAAGTCTTGCTGCACGTAACCTTTCTCTAGCTCACTGGCACTCTTGCTTTTGTTTGTGTAATACTACATGGTTTCCAAGTATAATAATGGCTAAAGGATGGAAGGTTTTGTCCTGCTATCCGTGAAGTCTACCATATGCATTCTGGTCATGTATATTGAGGGTGTGTGGGACCTGATAGGTTATCTCTATAATAATGTGTTTGCATTTGAATTGTTATTTCAATGCGGATATATTTTGTTAATATCCCAAAGCCTTCAGTGCAGTGCTAGATAGTTGCATAATTGCAAACTAAAAATAATAACTTCAAGTGGATGTTTGCTAAATGCTTGCATCATGTAGATTATTATTCACATAAGCAATATGACAGAGAAAGTATTACTGCTTCATCTTGAAGCAAACTAGTTTGCACTAAGGAAAAGGAGAAACGAGCTTCTTCTATGGATGTTACCGATCGAAAAAAAAAAATCTTCATCATAGACTTTACTTTTGCAAGTTCAGTGGTCAATCTCATTAAGCATGCTTCTTCAAGGAAAAAATAATTGAAAGGGGCTGTTTGGCATCTGTGAACATACAAATTATGTGAGCTTGCCTTCTCGAAAGCTTCTAATAATTGTATATTTCCAATCTGTCCCATCAACGATCTTTGTGGAGATTAATGGGCCTGCACTATCCAGATTCTGAATTCTCTTACTCATGTATATTGCTCCATCTATCTGATGATTTTGTGCTTTTCTGACCTAAAATCAAATTTGAACGAGGCTTCAAAATTCCGCACCTTATCTTGAGTTTAGCTCTGCGATTTCTGCAGTGTATTTAGTAGCTTGCTCTACCCAGAAAATTGAAAAAACATTAAGTAGTCTTTGGTTTTATTTCCCTTAGGTGCCAACTCACCAAGTTATGCTCCTGAACCCTTGGATGTTGGACGAATCTTAGAAGCTGAAATAATCTCAAATGGCAACAAAGATTCCGTGGGAACCATCGGTCCCATTGATCCTGGTATGTTTACACCCACCATACTCAAATAAAGTGCTTTATTGATTCTTCTACAAGCTTTGACATGGTTCTCTACTTCTCATCCTGCTCTATTTTTCTTAATACTTTCGAATTTATTGAAAGGCTTAACAGTTAGTGCTGTGGCTGCTCAATAATGATTCTCCTCTGAAGTATATTGAATTTCTAACAGTTGCAGGACTGGAAAGCCATGTAGAGACATTGATGCGGAAATCCAATGCTGAATTTACTGTATGTTATCTCACTCTTTATCCAGAGTGTGTATCATGATATCAATGCTGGTTCTATATTTATGTATAAGTAGAGACAATTTTTCTTCTCAAGCAATATGATTGTTGGAAGATACCACTACCTTTACATTTCCCGTCTCACTTGATACGGTGACTTTATGCCTTCAAGTTAATTTTTACTCTGTCATGCAGGTAACTATTTCTCAGATGAATGGTCAAGATCATCAGTCGCATTCATCTCACACGTTTCATGTGGGGAAAACAAGGGTAAAACTTTGCAGAGGATGGATAACCAAGGCCAGAGACATATACTCAGCATCAATGCAGGTACATGCATAAAAGTGTTAATATACTGTGCGATTGAAATCTACATGTAGAATGATGTTCTGTTCTCTCTAGTGAAAAAATTCCTGGATAGTCATCAAGTGGATGCAATATTTATGAAATCAAATTACTCTTTAACAAGAAAAATGATCTATAAGTTCCACGAGGTTCATCCATTCAACCAGCTAAAAACCCCAACTAAGAGCGCAGTAATCTCGATACTTATCTTCATTGTATGTGAAGCAATTTCAACTCAACGGGCATTTCTCATTCTTCATCTTTTTCAAACCCAGTTATGTGGAGACAGAAGTGATAGCAGTGCAGCAGCCAAGGGATTGTTTTGGCAGCCGAGAAAAGGGTCATCGTTCGTATTAACCTTCGAATCAGAGCGGGACAGAAATGCAGCTATAATGCTCGCAAGAAAATATGCCCTAGATTGCAATGTATGTACTCAGCCCTCGTCTCACTTGATATCTCACTTTTCCTTTTCCAATTCACTGCATGTATCTCTCCCGTAAAAGTTGCTTCTTTAATCACTTAATGCTGGGTTTAAACATCTTCAGTCTTCATTTCGAGGTTGTCATATTGCAACTTAGAATTTTTTCTGATCAACAGGTTATGCTTGGTGGACCAGATGATCACCTCTGAAGGCCCGCTCCACTGACTGAAATTCTTTTTAAGTGTGAGTACTATGATCAGTTTTTAAATAGGTTTAGTTGTGTGAATGGGTCTGATTATCGTGGAAAAAGACCAAATGTCTTCGCGATTCTTCCTTTTTTCTTTTTCCTTTTTTTTTTTATATTTCCCTAAGCGACCATGTGTGTTTTGCTGCAAATGGTTATGCTTCGCTAATCTTCCCGTGTGGTTTTAGGCGTCGTTTTTTCTTCCCGCCTAATCATCTGATGTAACGTGGTTTTGGGTATATATAATGATATTGATTTGATCAGCAACATGCTTGTTTGAGTTATGTGCTTGAAGAAGATTCTTGCTGCGAAACGATATTCTTCCCTCTATCCTTCTGATCTTAAAGCTGAACGTCCACTATATCTCGTCATCTGATGTATGTTAAGAACCGATGCACAAGTTCTATTCGGTGAGTTCCGTTTGAAGGAGATATTCAGTTAATATGTCACATAGACGTAAAATTGCCACCACAGAAGCTGAGTAAGCGTGCGAATTTGGACACTTTTGTATCAGGGTTCAGCGGTTCCAGGATTTGGTTGGTCCTACCTCGAAAGTGAAATCTACCCACACAGGATTGGTCGGTTCCCAGAGTTTGGAATCTAGAACTGACCCTGTCGACCTTGGACCGACCGACCCTATTGGTCCGGTCTGATTCCAGAGGTGGTCTAGGGAGCAGGCTTTCCCCCTCCCCCCTTTTTTTTGTTTGTATTTCTTGAAACGAATTGAGTCTTGAAATACATATACCCACAATGTATAGAATTGCAAAGCCTAGTGATAAAATGGTAAGATGTAAAACACTAGTAAAAGCCAAACCAAACAGAAATCTAAAGCAATTGGGATTTATCCAACTCATCCCTTAGTTAAGCATAACGGAAGTTAAAGCAATGGTAGAAGTCTTTACATGCCAAAAGTAGCAATCCATAAAAAATAAGATAATTAATAAAAAGTTCAAAACACATAATATGAAACATAATTTATAGAAATTCATTCCTTATTTATTCATAAAAGATTGCTTTAAATTCTAATTAAATGAAAACAAACAATAGACATGGTTAAAATGGGTTCAATCTAGGGTCGATATAGGGTTGAATCACCACTCACCCCTATTTTATCTCATGATGAGCGTAGAGTTATTTTCGCCTATGAGTGGAAAGAGCTGAATCACCACTCACCCCTATTTTATCTCATGATGAGCGTAGAGTTATTTTCGCCTATGAGTGGAAAGAGCGATAAATAAATCTTTTCGGAACATCATGCGATTGTCCATTTGATTAAGCAGATCAAATCTCTTAAAATATTTTCTTTAAATAAATTTGAAAAGGCTCGTGATAATTGTTGCTTCATGTTTATTTAGTTGGGTGGATAAATAGAGTGAGAGATTAATTGCAATTTTTTATTACAAAAGATGAGTTTAAGAAACCAACTTATCTACATCTACGTGTACAATGAAAAAGTTACTGCTAATGAAGCGATTTTAGAGCCTTGACACTATTAGGGTTTCTTCTCTCTCGCACAATGCTATCCATTACTCATCACTCTCCTCATTTTTCACTTCATTGTTTCTCCATTTAAGATCTAACTCCTTTATATAAGTTTAAAAGGCATTTTTATCTTTACTTCCACAATACCATTTTATTTTTTACTTGTTAAAACTGCCCAAGTTCTTCATATATAAGTTTAGATAATACTCCTTATAATCTAATAATGTTCCTTTTCGATCTATTCGACCTTGGTTCCATTTAAGCCGTGTTTATGCATAAATGTATTGTACATCTTGTATTATCATAAGTTTATTGAATAATCAGTGCAAAGCGCGGGTTAATGTTGAGTATATAATGATTATACTAGATGAAATAGGGCCATACCCCCATGAGATTTGACTTAGGGCCCGTTTGGTTCGACTTTGGGCAAATGTCCTTAGGAAAATGCAAGTATCTTTAGACTAAATGTCCTTAAGAAAATGCAAGTATCATAAGTTTATTGAATAATCAGTGCAAAGCGTGGGTTAATGTTGAGTATATAATGATTATACTAGATGAAATAGGGCCATACCCCATGAGATTTGACTTAGGACCTGTTTGGTTCTGTCTTGGGCAAATGTCCTTAGGAAAATGTAAGTATCTTTAGGTTAAAGGGGTTTTTCGAAATGTAAATACCATTTAGTAAAATGAATTTTTTATTGTAGTGAGAAACAATTCTGACCTAAATGCCGTTTGGTAAATACATATTTTGTAAAGCACTTTGACTAAATTTCTTTTTTAATAAAAAATTTTGTAATTTTGGCCGCCTAACAGCCATGCCTGAGGTCGCCCGACCTCAGGCGTGGTGGTCAGCCGTCGTTGTCGCCTGGGCGCGCGACCCAGGTGATGGCAATGGCGATGGTTGCTTGGGTTCGCAACCCAGGCGATGGCGCCTCTGTCATGTGACCCAAGCAACGTCACCTAGGTTTGCGACCTAGGGGACGTTCGCCTCCGTCGCGCGACCTTGGGCAGCAGTCACTGGCGTTAGGGACAACTTGGATGGTGGTCTTTGGCCTCATTGGCTCCTCGGAGAAAATGAATAGTAATTTCCCATTTGCATTTGGAAGATGCAATTTTCCAAAGTGACTCCAGGACCTCCCTTGAGCTAAAAGCCTTTAAAGCCCTTTGGAGATGCAATTGTATTTGGCCAAAGCCCTTCAAAAAATGAACTAAACAAGTTCGCATTTGGCCAAGGGACTTTCGGGGCTGAAAACCCCTTGGCAAAGCTAAACCAAACAGGGTCTTAGTGGTTTAGGAGGGGCTTGTGTGCCAAGATAGAATAACATATTGGGGCGCCAAAAATGTGTTAAGGGAAAGTCATGAAGAGGATTTCTTTTTTTGTCATGTCAATATTGATTTGATTAAAAAGCCCCACTCAATTTCAACATAAACTTTTGTCTCTTTTTGAGAGAGGGGAAATTGTCCAAAAACTTATAAACACATTACGCTTTTGCTAATTTAATTATAGATATTTTAATTATGTTAATTAAACTTGGAATCTTTTTTACCAATTAAGTTCATGCCGAATATTTACTAATGTGAACAATGGCAGCAACAATCCTATGTAGTACAGCCAGCGTTGGGGTGAACAATTTTTAATAATTTTTTTTTGGATGATTGTGAACTTTCGCTTTTGCTCTGTTTTAGGCCATCCTGGAGAGCATTGTCCAAATATCTCTGCCTGATATACCCTCCTCTTACATTCCTTTTGCTTGTCTTTGATCTCCCTGGGCTTGGACACAAGTTTCCGCATCTCTGCAACTCATCAAAAGCAGGAGAAAATTCGATTAAGGCAAAACAAGAATTTTCAGTTCTAAAATGGATGAAAAAAATAATCCAATCTCGTCGCCTTCGATTCATGAAGAATGAACTTTTATATATATATATTTATTGATTGATTATATGATAAATACGGTCATGAATTCACTTCCTAAAGTGGCGGACTTGTGTACGTGGTTCAACGCAAGTTTCATTTTCCACATCATCATGTGCTAAAAATTTAATGCTTGGCTTGGCCTCTTGAATTTTAGCCTGCTTCTTCTGCTCCATCATATTAACGGGTATTTCATGGACCCGGGATTTTTCTATCTATAAGTGGACTTTCTCAGAAAAAATATAAAAATGAACTACTTGTATCAAGTGCCCTCATGAGTTTTCCAAATCTTTAGATAATTACTTGCAATCTTTACCACCTTAAATTCCATGGTCTGAAAATTTTAGATGTATCCGATATGTGGACAACATTATAAACATAAAAATCTTTAAAAATACTGTCAAATCAACTGATTACTTTTAATTTTACCCTCTCTTTCCATTGCCCTTTGCTTCTCCACGTCTCCTTTCCCGATTTGGATTATACATCTATGCATTAAATTGACGTATTCTAACATACTTGACATACAAATTACACTAAGAATCGAAATTATGGAGAAACGACTTTCAAAGGGAGCAACTCACAAATGACTCCACGGTTCGATTATGAACTGCCTTAATCCAGTTCTTTTTTGTTCATAATATTAACCACGATCCCAATAAAAGAAATTTTGATAACGCCATTTTCTTCCAAAATCCTTCTATAGTATCACAGCGATCCTGGGAGAGTACACTACACCTTCCCTAGTTCGTATTTTCCAATCCCCCGTCGCCACGTGGACAGTTCCGGAAAGGGAGTTGCACGGACCCTCCATGACGCCTTCGGTCACAGCCAGCGCATCCCTCTTAAATATATTACCCTTTTTTCCGTATTTTCTCTCTATTATAGCGAGAACGGTAACTTTTTCTCCAACGGCTATATCCGCGCGGGCCCATCCGCGGCCGTTGGATCGAGGAGCAGATCCAGCGGCCAGAAATTGAAGGGGAGAAGACCGTTGTGAGTGAAGCGCCGCTTGGCCAGCTTCATAAAGGAGAGGGAGAGAGAAGAGAGCTTTCATTCTCGTTTCTCATTGCACATGATCTCGCTGTAACAGAGACCAGAGACCAGAGACCAGAGACCAGAGACCAGAGAGAGAGAGAGAGAGAGGAGAAAGGAAGGAAAGGGGTAGTTCTCTTGGTTTAGGGTTTCGCCTCGCCAATCGGATTCGCAGGAGCTTTTGTTCTTTGATCGAAATGGCTTCAAGACCCATTGTCCCCGTGCAAGCGAGAGGTAAAAATCGGATTTTTGGGGGGCTTTTCCGCCGAATAGTATTCAATCTCTTTCCGCGACGATTTCTGGGTTGTGATCTGCTTTGAACCTGGGCCCTGTGCGATGATTCACGGCACTCTCTTGGCTGTCTTGATGGTTCTGTTCTTGATGGGTTCTGTTTCGTAGTCTTGGAAATTAGTAGCCCCTTGCGTGTCTTCTTAGGAACGATCTTGTGATCCATCGAAGCTATTGCGTGCTGTGTCGACAAAGATTTCTTATGTGGACGAGTGTTAAGTGTGAAACTCGGATCTGCGTGTGATCATACTCGCTCACCCAGATCTTGGTGAGCGAATAGGCGCTTTGAAAATCAGGGATCTTTCCCCTTTAGTTCGTATATGGTTTTCCAGAAAAGTCTGAGGAGCAACCAAATTCCAAAGGATTTTCTGGGCAAACCCAAATTGACCACGACGTGTTTATGTGTTTTCTTTCATGTGTATAATTTATCCGATTAATCGTTTATGTCCATGCTGATTGTATTCTTATGCGACCATGATATAGGCGAGGCAGCGATAGGAGGAGGTAAGCAGCAGAAGAAGAATGGTGCAGCAGAAGGAAGAAACCGCAAAGCCCTCGGCGACATTGGCAATCTCGTTACTGTTCGAGGCCTTGAAGGCAAGGTTCAGCCTCATCGCCCCATTACAAGGTCCCTCTCTCTTTCCCTCTCTCTCTCTCTCTCTCTCTCTCTCTCAAATTGTAAGATCCAGTGCGCTCATGTTCCTTACTGACATTATTGTAATTGTTAACCTTAGAAGCTTCTGTGCACAACTACTGGCGAATGCACAAGCTGCTGCGGCTGCCGAAAACAACAAGGTTTACATCTTGAAACCTAGATTCTTCTCGTGCTTCATAGTTCACACAATGGCTGAACTAATTTTTTCTAAAACAACTCTGCAGAAACAAGCTGTAGTTAACGTGAATGGAGCGCCGTCCATTCTTGATGGACCTGGAGCAGGCAAAAGAGCGGAGCCTGTGGCCGCGGCCCCGAAGGCTGCTCAAAAGAAAGTCGTTAAACTGAAACAAAAGGCCGAAGTTATCGATTTAACATCGGATTCAGAAGGAGTGATCGAGGCCAAGAAGAAGCATCAACATCATGAGCCTACGAAGAAGGAAGGAGAGAAATCATCGAGGAGGAATATGCCCACGCTTTCTTCGGTCCTCACTGCTCGAAGCAAGGTGGTTGCATATTCTTAACACTCTTCTCGAGCACAAGTTCATCAATAAAATAAGTGCGAAAAATTTACAGATTTAAATTCTATTTTCGAAGCAGGCAGCTTGTGGGTTGACCAAGAAACCCAAAGAGCAGATCGTGGACATCGACGCGGGTGACGCCCACAACGAGCTGGCTGCATTCGAGTATATCGAAGACATCTACACTTTCTACAAGGAGGCTGAGGTACCATCAATGGTTTTAAGAACGTAAAGAATGCCTGAAAGACATCAATAGTTTGTTCCCTTTGGCTGATGATGTTGTCCTTTTTGGAATACCAGAACGAGTGCCTGCCCCGTGACTACATGTCGTCCCAGCCGGAGATAAACGAGAAGATGAGGGCGATCCTGGTGGACTGGCTGATCGAGATCCACAACAAGTTCGAGCTCATGCCCGAGACCCTCTACCTCACCATCAACATCATCGACCGGTTCCTCTCGGTGAAGGCGGTCCCGAGGCGGGAGCTCCAGCTGCTGGGCATGGGCGCCCTCTTCACCGCCTCCAAGTACGAGGAGATCTGGGCTCCCGAGGTGAACGATTTGGTGTGCATTGCCGACAGAGCCTACAGCCACGAGCAAGTGCTGGCGATGGAGAAGACGATCCTGGGGAAGTTGGAGTGGACGCTCACCGTGCCCACCCACTACGTCTTCCTCGTCCGATTCATCAAGGCGTCGCTCGGCGATAGAAAAGTCCGTTCCTTTCTTTCCATACTGTTTCATGTATATGGGTCGCTAAAAAGGATCTTAACATAATTTTTTTGGTCTTTGTGTGGCCGGCATTTGGTCGAGCAGTTGGAGAACATGGTGTACTTCCTGGCCGAGCTCGGGGTGATGAACTACGCGACGCTCTCGCACTGCCCCTCCAAGGTGGCGGCGTCGGCAGTGTACGCGGCGCGGTGCACTCTGGGCCTGACCCCGCTGTGGAACGACACTCTCAAGCTTCACACGGGTTTCTCCGAATCCCAGCTCACGTAAGTGTTTGATCAAAGTGGGTAGGCCGTAAAATGAAACAGGAGGCTTTCTTGATACTAAAAATTCTAACTTTGGGTGCTGCGACGAACAGGGACTGCGCGAGGTTGCTGGTGGGGTACCACGCGAAGGCCAAAGAGAACAAGCTGCAGGTGGTGTACAAGAAGTACTCGAGTTCTCAGAGAGAAGGCGTGGCTCTGATGCCACCGGCCAAGGCCCTGCTTTGCGAAGGTGGTCTGTCGTCTTCTTCGTCGTTGTCGTCCTCTTCTTGAGGGAGGAAGATGCAGGGAGGAAAGGGGGGGCTCTGCTACGCGAGAGAGACGAGACGAGTGCACACAGCTTTTGAGTTTGTTCTCGGCCAGAGAAAGGAAACGATTTGACATTGACATGAACGACGATGGCTGATCATCATCATCCCTTGTGTTTCTTTTTCTTTTTCTTTTACAGTCACGGATTGGTGACTTTTGTTGTTGACTGGAATCTCTTATTCTTGTTTTAAGGATTCGTTTGATTCGTTGAAGGAAAAACGATGAATTGGCTGCTGTATAATTGGGAACCAAAAATATATGGAGTTTTCACTTCAATATTTATTGCTCATTTTGCTCATTATGATGGGTATCTTCGATTGCAATAATAAAAGGTCACTAATTGTTTTTTGAAAAGAAAATTGTTGTTTAAATTGGCCGTACTCTTTGTCCGACAACTCCTCGTGGGCCGTACTAACTATATTTGGTCCGAGTTTGGAATTTCAATTTTATGAAAAGAGAATGTAAAAAAGTTCTGAAAAAAAAATTTGGAGCAACCCAAGAAAAATCATGGCCCAAATCGCCCTTAAAATGAAACATTTTTTTAATACCTAAATGATGAACATGTTATCGAACAAAATGAAATTGGCGAGGAAATTTTTTTCCGAAACTCACCTTTCTAAAAAAGGAAAATCATTCACCTTTTTTAGAAAAAAAAATTATTTTGAAAACAAAATCCTTCTTTCTCTCCCTTGCTGTCCGACTATATGTGTCTCCATCCACATAAATCTTGATTTATAAGGATAAAAAAAGCCCAACAAGTTCAAAAACATCGGAGCGCATAATTATCGGATGATGCGGAACCCGAACCGACCCAGACCCAGACCCTCTCCCGCACCCGGGTCCGGTTTGCTTCGTCTTCGCGCCACTGTCCTAAACCCTCCCCTTCCCTGCAGAAGGGTTTATCAGCAAATCCTTTCCGCCATTTTCAAGCAGTTGCAGAAAAAGGTCTTGCCTTTGGATTCCGCCCCCACCACCACCGATGCCTTCGAGCAAGAAGAAGCACTCCCGGGCTCAGCCGAGGCCGCCACCGCCGGGCTCAGACCCTTGCGCGTCTCCTCGGACGCCGTCTCCGGCCTCCTCCTCCTCCGCTTCCTTCGCGGACTCGGAAGTCGCGGAGGACGACATACCCGTCGCCCTCCGAGCGGCTGCCGCCAGATTCCCGTGCCTGATCGGCGAATCCGCTTTCGTCGGCCGAGTCTCCGACATGGCGGACGCGGAAACCAAAGGCTGTAAGATTTGGCTTTCGGAGCCTTCCATGGTCGCTTCGTCCATCGCCCCCGGTTCGATCGTGTCGGTAAATGACCACCATTGAGTTATTAATCGGTAGATTTTGATTATTGCCATGTACCTGAGTTTGTGGAAGGATGAGTAATCAGTTTTGAGTTTTTGTTCCCATGCTCGGCTATTTTAGGATTTTGGTGGAATCATATTCTGCTGAAGCGGATTGTCAGGAACATTGTTCTTGGTCTTGAATTCCGCCTACCCAAAACGTCCAATCGCAGGAAATTTGCTTATGCGATGTTTCATAATTTTTCTGATGTCAGATATGAACATTTTATCACCATAGTCGGCCATTCCGGGGTTTATGTGCAATCTTTTCCTGTTGAATTGTGTTAGCTCGAATCTTGCCCCTGGTCTTGAACTCAATCCACCCAAAAACATTTAATAGAGAGTAAGATGACTACAAAGACTACAGAAGTGGGCTTACTGATCGCTAACGATGTTTGTCGTAGTTGTTGGAATTCAGAGTGAAATCTGTCCTCTTGTACATGGAGAAAGCCCTATTTACTTAATGCCAAGCACATTCTACCCTGATATTTTCACAGTTTGAATATGAATTTAGGCAATCAAATTTATGTGGGTATAATCTCAAGGCCAAGAGAGCCAGTTTGTGTTTTCCCACCTTTTCTTCAGTTCTTATCTTATGATCTCTCTGGCTTTGTTTAGCGGAGAGAGGGGGAAAGAGGATGGTCAGAAAAACTTTTAAATTCCCTCCAAATTTAGGATGGTTAGGAAAATGTAGGATGGTTAGCTTATCCACTCTCACTTCTCATTTTCTCCCCCTCCCTTCTCTCCCAAACAAAGCCTTTATGTGATTTCTTTCCTTGATTGCTCTGCTCTGGTTTATAACATCATATATGTTTTTTTTTCTTTTTTTTCTTTATCAGAGTTTTAGTGTCCCAAAATCTTTTGTTGCTGATGTTTCCATGTCTTTGCATAACAGGTGTGCCTTGCTTCTTCAAGGAGTCAAATTTCACTTGGTATCCCCTTATGCTCATTTGCTGATGAATATGCTAGACATACTGGGATGAACCCCGGGAATAAAATGACAAATGAAGCTGGGCATTTCTTTGCTCTTGCCACCGTGTTCCCTTCTTCTAAGGTTCGAGGGCAACATATACTGCAATATCATCTATTCTTCTAGAAAAACTGATTTAAGGATTGAAATACTTCTTGATATATAAGGGGAAGGTAGAGGAAAAGGACAAGGGGTGATGCCTTCATGGTGAAACACTACAAAACATGACTAAGCTAAGTCCCTTCACGAAATCTGTGTGAATTTGGGTTGTTGAAAAAGGGTATGAAAACATTTTTATTAGGTTGAGGATAAAATTTTCTGCATTGATGGTTGTTCAATAGCTCAGAAGCATGGATAACTTTGGCATGATAAGTATAGGCTTAATTTTCTTTTTTATTTATGAGACTACATTTTCTCTCATCTCTGGTGTCTTTTTCCTAGTGTTTCATTTCAATGACTTTTACCATGATCCATAAAATATAGGAATATTATCTTTATAAATTTGAACTTGATGTGAAGTTCGTGCCCCATGTAAAAGTCAGGAAGGACAGAAACTGGCAAGCATCTATTGAATGCGAAAGATGTTACCTTTGATGGTAAAACGTTTTTGAATGCGTCTGCAATGCCATTCTGAGGTCCTTTTGTTACTTAGGGCATGTCCTCTCCCATATCGTTTGGAGTCTTCCTTCAAGAACTACAGAGTTCAGCTTGAATCAAGTCAGTCCTCATCAACTCACGTTATCACAATCATCTTAAAACTGTGAAAAAGACTTTGCAGAGTCTTGAGGAGCATGCCGAATTGACATGTGGAATGGAATTGCTATCAATTAAGCTTGATAAGGCTCCTCGTCCCTTTAAATTCCTCTTCATTATTCTGGTGAATATGGAGAAGATATCCTGATATATTGAGCTTTTGAATCAAACTTTTTGGATTTAAGATCATGACTTTTTTGCACAAAAAATTAGCATTTTCACTCATGGAATATGAAAAATGTCTTTCAGCCATTAGTAGCAGGTCCAGTTATTTACTTTTATTTATTTATTTATTTTTGGAGGTCTAGGAAGATTCAATTCTTAATAGCTGCCTTGTTGTACATACAGAGGTTGGATATAGGTCAACTACATAATTTTGACCCCTCCATTATTCCTGTCAGGTTTTTAGGAATGGAGTGCGGTTATCATTAAATCTTTCATATTCGATGGGGTGTCCCCCTTCAGGTAGAGTTCTGTTTGTCTTTCCAGTACAGAGTTGGATCTCTGGTGGTTTGGTCAATGGGATTGACAAATTGCAGCAAAACAGTCTTGGCTCATTCACAATGCAGAACTGTGAGGAATTGTGCTTGGAGCTGGCTTCTAGAAATGAGTTCACAACAAATAAAAGGGCACTGTCTCTAGTGAAACCTCCTGGCGAGATACCTCTTGATGAAAATGTAACTTTTGGATCTCCTAGGACGCCGGTAAATCAGTCAAAGTTGAGCTCTCCTGCAAATGATCAATTCCGTTCGCCATTATCACTATCAAGTTCAACCCGTCAGATGTGTCCGGTGGTTAATTCATATGATATTGTCCAGCTGTTGGAAGATGAAAGCACCAAGAACCTGTTGCAGGCTTGCACTAAATCATGGCTTTCTTCTCGTTTTCTACTTCAAGGGAACCTGGTGGTTGTCCCAATACTTTCTAAGCTTTGGCTTTTCCAAGTGGTTGGTGCTCAACAGGCATCTGATTGGAAGAATCAATCCATTATAGATCAAAGTACAGAAGGTTCATCCCCCAACATTTCCCACCCATCAGGCTATGTGATTCATGCTTTCACTGTGACAAGCAGAACAAACATACGCCTGTCTTCTCCCATGAACACAATGTTAGTAACTCCACCAGTGACGGGATCACTTGTTGGGAAGCTTGAGCCTACGTATTGTAAAGCTAACGTTAAAGGTGATGACATTAAATTGGGTGGACTATGTAAAGAGTATGCTGAATTGAAGGATATAATTATTTCCTCTACTTCAGAGGAGGACACTAAATCCAGGTATTGTACTTTTTAACTCCGATACTTGGTGGAGCTGCAGCTGTATATCTTTGCTCCAGCCTTTTACCTCTGCAGCTATCTTTTGGGTCAAACATTTAGAGAATGCCACTTCTCTTTTTTTTTTCTAATGTTTAGCAATATAATGAGCAGTATATTATGTAGTTCTAACTTGTGTAAAATTTGAGTATTTTATTAGTCATTTAATGCTTGTGTGTAAGAGCTCTGTTGTTATATCCACCAATTGGTAACATGTATTAGAAAGACCTGAAACATTTTGGATGAAACATATTGTTATTCCTTCTCTTGCTTTTGTCAGGAATATTCGTATTTCAGCTTCATTTAGAGAAGAAATTCTATCCGACAAAAGCGAGAGAAGGCATAACAATATTTCAGTTTCATTTAGAAAAGAAATTCCATCCCATACACCATCATGTTGTTATCTTAGAAGATTTGGTCTCCGGGCTACGAAAGGAGTGCTTCTTCATGGTCCACCAGGTACAGGAAAGACATCTTTGGCTCGACTATGTGCCCATGACGCTAGCGTTAATTTATTCTTGGTGAACGGACCTGAAATGTGAGACAGTATTATGGTGAAAGTGAGGAAGCCTTACGAGAAGTTTTTGATTCTGCTAGACATGCTACCCCTTCTGTGGTGAGGCTTCTTGAAACTTCCAGTTGTTTTCTCCTGTCTATTCTTTTTTATGTTTTGCCTTTTAAACCTGCATAACACATACTGTTGTAGTTTGTATTTTAATTAACTATTGAACTTGATTGAGCATAACTACTGCTGAAATGATGTTAGTAATCAGTATCTCATGCATGATCATGTGCCTCTAAATATTCCTGATCTTGGTGTAAATATCCTGTGGATTTTCATGTAACTTAAAGGAAGCTTAAGGACAAAGGGAATAAATGGCTTTTTGGGAAACAGGGAGGTACTATGATAGCTTTGTTAACTTCTCAACCAAAATTGATCTTCAAAAACTAGATTTTCTGATTTAATTATGTCATTTATATTTATATTTTTGTATCGATCAGTTATCTCTTTCTCTGCAAATGTCGTCATATGCAGGTTTTCATAGATGAGTTGGATGCTATTGCACCTGCTCGAAAAGATGGAGGGGAAGAACTTTCTCATAGAATGGTTGGTACATTGTTGACTTTAATGGACGGGATTAATGATACTGATGGACTCCTTGTAATTGCCGCAACAAACAGACCAGAAAGTATTGAGCCTGCCTTAAGGCGTTATGGTCGGTTTGACAGGGAAATTGAAATAGGTACTAAATTCCCGTAACTTAAAGATTCTAGTGACTTTTGTTCACCCAAGTACTTGTTTTGATGCATACAATGCTAACCTATCTATTTAGAACAACTGGAGTGGAATCAACAGGTCTTTTCCTTCTCTCTTTGGCTCCTCAGGGTTGGGGACTGGGATAATTGGAGGCACATAGTGTATGATAAGTTGGATAAATCTTAGCCATAAAACCTTGATCCAGTGAAGTAGAACTGGAAGAGCCACCTAAGCTATTCTCTATCTTCATTTTCTCCACTATTCCTTTGGTTCAGCAATGTGGAATTGGAAACTGAACATGTTTCTGTGACCTTTGTTTGTTTTGTTGGGGCCATGGGACCTTTGTTTCTTTATTTTCTATTTTCTGGCGCTAGTTGTAAGGGAGGGGGATGGGAAGTTGTTATTTGGGCTTCAGCACCAAGGAATTTTAAGCTGGTTTTAGAAATCAGCTTAGCTCCATTGACCTAATACCAGATTGAAATCTTGATCAGTCATACATTACTACTGATAATATATAACGTAGACCCTTTTTTAATTGGTCAAAATGGTTTTATCAATACAGCATGAGGACACTAAAATTATCTACAAGAAAAGGGATACTAATGGCTCTAAAATTTCTAGAAGGGTGAAGGAAGTGTGATACTTAAACCCCAAGTGCAAGGTAAAAAACCAGAAAGTCCCTGCTTTAGCGAAAAATCTTTGCTTTTCATAAACAAATTTCTTATTCGTTCCCTCCAAGTTTTCAATTGAAATTATTAGAGGGATGGTTAAAATAAGTTTTCTCATTCATTACAAGATTCCATTTATTATTTCTGTACCATCTATGTATTAATTGTGCTATGACGTGTTGTTAGCTGCATATAATCAGTGCTTTTGGTAACACAATAGATGGAGCATCTTGACGTAGAGCATCAAGTGGAGCAGTATCTTAAAAATATTAATTAGACACTACAGCTCTGAAATATTGATCAAACACCTTTTTGAGGTTAAAGCGCCCTTTTTGAAAATTGTAGCAGCTGTCCCACTGCTATTCCAAGCACCATCATAGAGAAAGTTGAGTCCATTATATTCACAATTTCCCAGTGACCATCTTCATCAATAACTCAAGGAAGTTGTACATGAACAATGCAAGAATAGATTATTCACTTAATCAAAAGGTATATAGGTTCCCCTAAAACTTTTTTTTCTGTAATTCCTGCATGCAGGTGTCCCATCTTCCAAGCAAAGATTTGAAATACTATCTACGCTTCTCAGTGTAATGGAACATTCACTCTCAGAATCACAAATTCAACAACTGGCAATGTCTACACATGGTTTTGTGGGTGGTGATCTGGCAGCCCTTTGCAATGAAGCTGCGTTGGTATGCCTCAGGCGTTATAATTGTTTTAAGAAGTCACAGGGTGAGTCTTATTCTAAATCACAGATGGATTTTGAGTGTAGTCTTAATGTTGCAACAGAAGAATCTAGTTCATTGGGAGATATAAGAGATGCTCAGCAGGATTATTCACGTTCTTTGTCCACATTACATCTTACCCTGGATATAGTACCATCTTCCTTGCCCAAGCAAACTGTCACAGAAAATGAAGATAGGATGAAGTGCTCTAGAGGTTTAGTGGATGGAAATTGTATGCTGACCGTAGCTTTTGAGGACTTTGAGAAAGCCAGAATGAAAGTGAGGCCTAGTGCTATGAGAGAGGTATGATTGTTGCATCTTTGGCATTGGGTCTTGTTATGATTGAGAAGCATTTGTTTATGGCTCCAGTGTTCCATTTGAATAACTCAGCTTGTTGAATGTTTTGGTTTGATGTTGTTTATGTGACTGATGGTACATAGATTGCCTGGATGATTTGGATTTTGTTGACTACATTTTGAATAAGCTTGATCCATTTTTAATTGAGTTGAACTTATGGTATGCCAAGCACCAAAAAAAAAAAAAAAGAGAGAAAGAAAGAAAGAAAGAAAGAAAGAAAAGCTGTATTTTACAGTGATTTATGTCCTTTGGTTCAAATGTAGATATTGGAAATCTTAGTTGGGAACTCATCATATCTGCTGTGGATGAATCGATTGGACCAAAAATGTCATGGAGATCTAGGTACTATATGTAGGATTGACATCAGTAGACACTCCACTGAAGAGTAGTTGCCCTTTTTCTCTTGTTGTTTGTCTTCTTTTTCAGCTATCAATGAGTGGAATCCTCATCAGATATGAATCTCGATCTTCTTTGGTATGTGAACCTTAGTTCAGGAGTTGTTTGAAAATAATGGAGCAAATTGAATAAGAGCGTCCTTTTGAGTTTGCATTTGAAATCACTTCTATTTTTTAACAAATTGGTTTCTTCCATGCAATCTTTTCAAATAGATGATTAATCTCCTACATAAGGTGATTTTGCGGATTGGTACAGACCATGAACTGATAGGGCTATTTTGTTTGAGTGATGCGAAGTATTCCATATGAAGACTGCAGGTCTACTAGAATAAGATAATTTCCTTGTATTTTGTTTATTGTTGATTAAACTATATGACTTGATTTTGAGAAGTCAGTTGTAAGGCATTCTTGTTGGTGGATATAGATAGACACAGGACAACCAACTTATCTGTGTTCACCATCTCTGCTTTAACCCTTAGGTGATACTCGAGGTACCAAAGGTTAAATGGGAAGATATTGGTGGGCAAAAAGAAGTTAAAACTCAACTAATGGAAGCAGTGGAGTGGCCTCAAAAACATCAGAAAGAATTAAGCCGCATAGGGACCCACCCTCCAAGAGGTGTATTGTTGTTTGGTCCTCCCGGTTGCAGCAAAACCCTCATGGCTCGTGCAGTTGCCTCTGAAGCTGGGCTCAATTTCATTGCAGTAAAGGGCCCGGAACTCTTCAATAAGTGGGTTGGGGAATCTGAGAAGGCCGTAAGATCTGTCTTTGCAAAAGCAAGGGCTAATGCTCCATCGATCATATTTTTCGACGAAATTGATGGACTTGCAAATATTCGTGGAAAGGAAAGTGATGGTGTTTCGGTTTCGGATAGAGTTATAAGTCAGCTTCTTATTGAACTAGATGGTAAGGAGTTTACTCCCTTCTGTTGACTTTGGCCTTTCTTATGACAAGATAGATTTGGAGAGAGAAATTTGTGAATGTTTGTCAATGAGCATATTCTTACTGCTGTGGCCCTATTTGCTTCAAATTGGTCTACACTAATCACTGTTTGAAAAGCTATTTTTTTAGTATTTACTTTGTTTTAGTTGTTCTAGTAATGGCGTAACGTCTTTTTTGGAGCATAGGACTGCAACAGAGAGTTGATGTCACCGTGATTGCTGCGACCAATAGGCCCGATAATATTGATCCAGCCCTGTTAAGACCAGGTCTCTCTCTCTCTCTCTCTCTCTCTCTCTCTCTCAATGTAAAACTTGCTTTCTTGCGTTCAAGTTCCAGGGGTTTATGACCTCATTTGTCACCTTCAAATTTGGATATTAACATGTAATGTAATTCAACAGGACGCTTTGATAGGCTGCTATATGTTGGACCTCCGAATGAGGCAGATAGGCAAGAAATATTCTGCATCCATCTGCGTAAAGTCCCATGTGGTTCCGATGTGGACATAAAGGAGTTGGCTCGTCTCACCGAAGGCTGTACGGGGGCTGACATATCACTCATCTGCCGGGAGGCTGCAGTTGCAGCTATGGAGGTCTCTATAGTTTCCTTGCTTTTTTTTTTTTCAATCTTCCAGCCGGGATGTTGTATTGATCTATTTGGTTTACCATGAATTTTGATGTCATTAGGAGGACCTTGATGCTTCGGAAGTAGCAATGAAGCATTTCAGAAATGCAATAGATGAATTGTGTCCATCAGCGGTTGAGTCTTATGGGGAGCTTTCGACTCAATTTCAGAGGCTTGTTTTATCCAGAGATAGATGAGATCCAAATCAAGGTAACTAGTGGATCAAACTGGTCTCATATTTGGTTAACGCATCATATCCTCTGTATTGGTATTCTCATCCTCGAATCTTCAGCTGAAAAATCAAATATTTATACGCGTGGAGTCCCTGACAACTCGTGAGAAGGCCTTCTGCCTGAAGTTCTGTTTGTTTTACTGCAATTATTTGGTCTGATCCATGTGCATCATGTCCTGAGTTACTGCTCTTAAAAATTAGACCACTGTTCGCTGTCTGTAAAATGGGAATCTTGGTTGATCGAAGGTGACGCTTTCGGTATGCATGATGATGCTTGTTTCTCACTCTACCGACTGTAAGGTTTGGTTTGGTTTGGTTTTGATTTTCCATCTGCAAACTGACAAGTAGTTGCAAACAATAGTTCAAACGTCGCATCATTTTGAATTAGTCGAAACGATGTCCTTAACATCGTAATTCATTAATTATATGAAAATGGTAAAGCTGATTTTACTTTCTTGTATGCAGCATCTACTTCATTGACATCGATAAACTGTGATAATATGAAAACCGTTTCTTTTTAGCAAATTAATTAGACAGCACATAACAGACAGTAACGTAATATATGCAACAGTTTGATGTTTATAGTACTCATTGTGATCTGCTGCCCATTATTTATGTAACATGCCTATAAAGGGTCAACTTATGCAACGATATTTTTCTTAATTGAGCTAATCCAAAAGAAATTTTGGGATGAACGGTGAACTTTGTTTAATCTTTTTACTTCAATTCTTACCCTTAACTAATTGTTATTTAACATATAACCTATTATTGAAAATAATCGCGACTTGTTTTTAGTACTTGTAAAAGCTGAAATCAAGATATGTTCCCTTCATGAGATTAAGGGAACATGGTCTTCTATTTGATTGGACACATGAGTCATTGAAGCTCGATATTTCTCGGCTCGATTGGATACTCACGTTCTAATAATATGATTAAGCAGGACTTGTTTATAACCTGTAACGGTTGTGATTGTAGTCGTGAGTTGGCATTACAATATTATTGATGCCTGGAAAGTAGTAATTTTCTGATAGGCCTCTCCAAAAGTAAATCGATATATATTTTTCATAATCCATGGATTTATCTATCTCCTTCCCCAATTTGAAAAAATAAAAAAATGGTGGGAGGTTCTGATGTTCTGGCATTCTTCTGTCCAGAAGTTCTGGACTTAGGTTGTTAAGAGATGACAAGGTAGGAAAGAAGGTGGGGCCCCCACGTGTTCCGACCTGAATCTGGTGGGTCCCGACGACGCAGAGGTAGAGGATGTAACTACTAAGCCAATGCATTACTCAATTTTTTTATTATTTTGTTCTCCGGAATAAAATAAAAATAAAAATCTGTTCGATAACGCTAATTGATTTTTCTATTTTTTGAAATAAAAATTTATTCCGGAAATAGATTTGGAATATAAATAAAAAGTAAAAAAATAATTTTTTATTTGTGGGAATAATTTTTATAAACTTATTTCTTGGAGATCACTAGCCACCCATAGTCCATTGTCGATCGCCCACCGTTGCCACTGGTCACCAGCCTCTCGTTGCTGCCACCCTTCTCGGCGATTGGTGACTTGGCTTGACGGGCAGCGACCCAGTGCGATCGATGGTGGTGACGCGGCGCAACCGGAGGCAATGGGTGGCGGGTGTGTGTGGTTACCACTCGCCCATCACTGTCGTTGCCATCGAGGAAAAAAGAAATAATTTTTTTTTGTCAGTACCAAATATATTTCTATTTTTTTCTATTAAGAGAATAAGAAAATTTTTTCGTAATTATCAAATGTCTTGTTTTACTTAGAAATTGTTCTAGGGAGTAGAAATAATAATATTTTTTCTCAAAAGTAATTATTCTCATAGTAGAAATATTACCAAACGCAATCTAATGTAACCACGGACAAGTAGTCGAGTCGGGTCGGGTCGGGTCTTTATTTTTGTTTACTTATTTATTTCAGAATTAAACTATTGCTTTTTGTTTCAATCATATATTAATCATAATTCCTAAAGTCGATTTTATGCACATTTTTCTTAATAGCAGATGGCTTTTCATGCTTAAGTTGCTTAGGAAAAAAAAAGAAAAGAAAAGAGAGATGATTGTCTTGTGACTTTGAAAATTATTTTCCGAACATCATTTAATTAACTTTCTACATTGTTGTGCTAAGATTGCTGTATTTGTTCTTCCGAATGATTCTTTTTCAAATCATAGATAGATATATGCGGATAATGCTTGAAAAATAATTGCACTAATTTGGCGACGTCAACTAACGCAATAAACTATTGGGGAGTAAATATGGGCCTTATAAACATTAACTTACAAGACACTTATAAATGCAATCATAAAAACGACTAATGACTTTTAGGCATCAAGTCTATTTTAGTTTTCCTCAATTCGGAATTTACTTCTCAAAATTGTTTTTTTTTTCCCATACTTAAGTTGATAATAGATTAGAAAAAAAGGTGATTATCGAGTAATTGTACATTTTTTTGCCGAGATTGTTTACATAATTCTTCATCTTATTTACCTAGGGTTGTTTTATTTGTTCACAAAATGATTTTTTTTTTCGAGTCATAAATACATAAAGGGACTCCGAAAATGATTCTACCGATTGGACAATGTTAACTGACACGATATCATAAAGGGGACAAATGGAGGTTTTACACGCATTAAATTACAAAAGAACATTATTTGACTAATGATTTCTATGTATTGAGTCTATTTTGATTGCTAAATTTAGAATTTACTTTTAACAAATTATTCTCGCATACTTGAATTGTTTATATAGAACGAGTTGATTATCAAGTAGCTCTAATTGTACATTATTGTGCTAAAATTGTTTAGACAATTTTTCACATTATCTTGCTCATGTTATTTTTATTGGTTCTCCCAAATTATTTTGTCAAATTATAAATAGACATATGCAACAAACGGATTTAGAAAATAATCCTATTCCACTGATTTGACAGTGTTGACTAATGTATCAGGAAAAGAATGCAGCCTTTTTTTTTTTTTTTTTTTTTTAAGAATGTAGCCTTTACATGCATCAAATTCACAAAGATCGTTACAACTATCATTAACAATCAATTCAATTTATGACTTTTGCATATTGAGTCTATTTTGATAGCTTCACTTAGAATCTGATTTTCGCAATTACTTTTCATATTTAAGTTGAGTTGATCTTAGGAAAAAAGTGATTATCAAACTGTACATTCTTTTATGCCAACCATTATCTTTCGATTATTCTACTAAGATTTTTGTTTTCTTCCTCTAAGTTAATAGCAGTAGGGATGTGGATAAATTAATAGCAAATACATACTTATCACAATACATACATTCTAAAGTTAAATGGAATCCATTCATGTATCATAAAAATACATAACTCAATAATGAAACTTGTAATTTTAATGAGATATAAACAGGACGAGGAGGAGGGTGTTAATGACATGGGGCTATAAATGCCCCTAGCCCACCCTACATTTCTGAAATTAACTTAAAAATATGTGACATGATAGGTTCTAAAATTTTATAGATATAAAATCTGTTCCGATAAATAGATATTAAGTTTTATATGAAACTTGAAACTGTCCACTCTTGATAGGCCCTTTATTTGCTTCTCTTAAGTGCCCTAATCGGGTTGGTGCCCCGTGCCCATCCTCCACGTGGCTAAAGAGACATGGAGAAGTGCTTTGAACCCCAAACAAGAACAGCACCCTAATGGGATTCCATGATTTAGAAAAGAGGGGAAGTGGTGGGTTTTTTTTTTTTTTAGTATTTTCCATTAGGGAATCTGATTTGTCATCTTGTCAGATCATGGAATGGGGGATGTGATATTTTTATATCTGGCATTAAGCCCCCACGTTAACGTCACTAAAAAAGAAAACAGACAAAACAAAGACGATTTAGCAAGTAGTAGAAGCCACCCTCCTCCCTTTTTTTTTTTTTCCTTTTTTTTCAAGGGTTTGGGGAGTCAAATCTCCACTATCCTCCTCTCCCATCTTTATCTTCTTCACCCAAAATTTTTGATAAAAAATCAGGGACACAAATTTACTAATGTTAGGACAGGTTGGCTGCTCAAGATATTCTTTCCTAGGGGGGGCAGGCCAGTACAGAACACCCATCCACAAAAAACCAATTGATTAAAACATAATTAAGTAAAAAATAAAATTATTAATAATAACGTTATCTCCCATACCTAACACCAAACTCAAATGATTCCCACTAGCCCATTTACATAATATAAACTTTTTTTCGAAATTCATTAGTACTTTTTTTTCCCTTTTCTTGACTGCATGTAATCCCTACGAATTATTCGGGAAAATTTCAAATTATTTTTAATCAACCGCGTCCAATCATCCCCTAATCTCGATTAGTCCGGCCGCTCTCTGTCCCTCTCTCTAGGCGGAAAAGAAAGATCCGAGCTTGACAACTGACAGACATTCAGAAGCAGACATCGAATCTTGGCGGATTTAAACTCGGCCCGAGAACTGATGATTCTCTGGAAAATCAAGAATCGAATGGGTCGTTCTACATCGGATCGAAGGAGCGGATAGGACTTGGGAAAGAATCCTTTGATGCTCATTCTGTTCTCTGAGAGAGAGAGAGAGAGAGAGAGAGAGAGTCCAAGAATGACAGCAACAAGAGGGCAAGAACTTGTGGGTTGACTGGATTCGTTTTATCATCGTGAATGCAGGAGGACAAAAATGAAACGAGAAAAAAAGAAGAAGGTTGGTCTGGTTCTCGGGTCAATTTTGGATCCGGCTTGGAACCGAACTGCCATATCTTGGGAACCGACTTTGACATGATTGAGTCAAATTTTTAATTTAGAATGAATTTACTCTGAAATCAATGACGTTATTAATTATTACATTACTCAATTTGAGTTTTGATTTTCTAAATGACAGTTTTTCTTTTCCTTGGAATAGCATCTTGCCAAATTTGTATCTATTAATCCACTTCCTTATATTACTTGTGAACACACATCAAGAGTATGCCGACTCTTGAAAAAATGTAAACTTTCATGCATCCTTGAGATTAACAATAAGGCTGAAAATGTATGTCGCATCATTGCATTAATGTATTGTCTACTGTGTCATTTAAAAATAATTTAATTTGATCGTATAGATTTGTTAGAACGTGTCTTGCGTCACTCATATCATATCACAACCTTAATTTAGTTTTTTTAAGTAAACCCCAATTTTTTTTTGGTTCCGATTCCAAGTCCCAATCAAGGCTATTAACAAAACATAAGCATAATGATCATGCGGAAGCAGTCGCTTTCAAAATTGTAGATTTAGGTCAATATAAGGTGTCTAAATATTTAAATCACGAGTACTTAAATGAGATAAAATAGTATCTCCTTCTCAATCCATGCTCGGCTTGTCAGAAATAATAATCTGCGAAGTTTGTAAAGTTTTCAAATGCAATGAGACAAACAGAGAAGAAGACCAGAAAAGAAAGCGAAAAAAGCTCTAGAGATTTCGAACTTTAGCTAAAAATAAAAATGAAAAATCCCTGTAAGTAAAAAGTCAATTGTTGGGAAGAAATTCTAGCATCGACCCCACTCATAAATAATGCATAATCAATCTTAGAACTCAATCCATGTGAGGTCCCACCACCTTATATGATTGAGATTGACTTGACATGTATATGATATAGGCAACTAAATTTCGAAAGAGAAGAGAGAATAAAGATATTTCTTTCATTGAATAATTCACTGTTGACTACTACTACTCGGTTTAGATGGAGCGGTGATTCGGAAGAAAAAAGGAAATATTTTTAACTAATTACATTGAGGAGGACGAGAAATGATTCGAAGGGATAAAGTTACAGTATTGTAAAGCGCCTAAATATCCTTTTATATGCTTTGGGTGGTAAACAGATGATATTCCCGTAAGTATATCCACAAGTATAAACGGCGAGCGAAGAGCGCAAAAGCCGTCATTCAAGAGGGTGAAAATTCAGATGCGAAGCATGTATGTAATTTGAGAACAGAGGCATGTAATGTAAAAAAACAGAGGCTGTCAAAAACAGTAACTGAGATGTTTTCTGGTAAACCTTTCCGGTCTGGGAATCTTCCTCATTTGCCCAGCAAAGCGAGCTAGAGAGAGAGAGTGAGAGAGAGAGAGAGAGAGAGGAGGGCAAGCAAAGCAAATACGAGGAAAAGGCAGGACCACGCACGCAGACCGTCTAGTGTGTACAATGCCTGATACGACATGGTACAGCTCCCTTATATGGCAACAACGTTTTTATATTCCGAATTCCAATCAAATGTTAAATCGTTTTTATTCTATTATTCTCTCTCTCTCTTTCTCTCTCTCTCTCTCTCTGGGTGTCAGCCCATCTTCCCTCCCACACGCGCCACCGGGGGGCCGTGAAGCGGACGTCGTGCTCTGTTTTTCCTCTGTTTTCTTTTTCGTTTTCGGCCACGGGCGAGTCGGGAACTGATGCTGCGACGCGACCCCGAAATCCCGGAAAAACATTAGGAAAAGGGCAGGGGAGGTGGGGGAGGAGGAAAATCTAATTTCGATATTTTTTTAACGTCAATACGATGATGTATACGAACGAGCGAATCAGTGATGGAGTTGGAGGGATTGGGGGTCTCTCCAAGATAGAGACAGATAGAGAGAGAGAACGGGGAAAATCCCACGAGAAAATCAGAGTCTTGATGGGGAAAAAAAATAAAATCCAAAAGGCATCGGCTACAGTTCACTCCACCCTTGAATAAAAGCTGATCATAAGAATACAAGATCCACCTCGATTCTCTCTCCGCCCTCTCCCTCCTCCCTCCTCCTCCATCCCCCACCTCCTCCTCCTCCTCCTCCTCCTCCGCCGCCAGGCAGCAGCGTCTCTGTCTTTCTCGTCCAATCTTGAGAGAGATAGAGATAGAGATAAGTGGGGGAGGCGGAGATTCTTCAGATTCTTGAAGAAAGTCCAGTTCTTGTTCGCTCGTTTTTCTTGTTAGCTCTGTTCCTGTTTCTCGTTTGCGTTTTTTCTCCCTCGCCGTTTCAGTCTCTGCTAGCTTCCCCCTTTGTCCTGTTAACCCAATTTCCCGGTTCTTTCTCGTCCGACACCTTCGCTAAATCTTCTCCTTGCGTGGAATTCGGCCGATTTTCTGGATCAAGAACGCAACTTGCGAAGTGGGTTGTCTGAAATTTCGTGAGAAAGACGAGGGAGGAGGACCGACCCGAGAATGAGGGAAGAGGACTCGAATTGGTTCTCCAAATGGGAAGAAGAGCTGCCGTCGCCTGACGAGCTCACTCCCCTCTCTCAAACCCTAATCACTCCCGATCTCGCCCTCGCCTTCGACATCAGAGCGCCCTCGCACGGCCTCCCCTCCACCACCAGCCCCCAGCGCCACCCGCCTGCCACCCCGCAGAACCCCTCCAGCCACCT
Source organism: Corymbia maculata (assembly GCA_014182735.1). Classification (NCBI taxonomy): domain Eukaryota; kingdom Viridiplantae; phylum Streptophyta; class Magnoliopsida; order Myrtales; family Myrtaceae; genus Corymbia; species Corymbia maculata. Next base: position 13,694,084 of record CM024692.1, on the reverse strand, counting down.
CCCCCGCCGGGCTCCGCCACCCAGCCCAGCTCGGCCGAGTTCGCCGACTCCAGTGAGCTCGGCCCCGGCTCGGGCGGCGACGAGCCGGCCCGCACCCTCAAGCGGCCGCGCCTCGTCTGGACGCCGCAGCTCCACAAGCGTTTCGTCGATGCGGTCGCCCACCTGGGGATCAAGAACGCCGTTCCCAAGACCATCATGCAGCTGATGAGTGTGGATGGGTTGACCCGGGAGAATGTGGCCAGCCACTTGCAAAAGTACCGCCTTTACCTCAAGCGCATGCAGGGATTGTCCGTGGGGGGCGGTGGCGGCGGGGGCGGGGGTGGTGGCCTGGCCGCCTCGTCGGATCCTGCCACCGATCATCTGTTTGCGAGCTCGCCTGTGCCGCCGCATTTCTTGCATCCGGTCCGGCCCAGCTCCGAGCATATCTTGCCGTTTGTGCCAGTCGCGCTGCAACACCACCAGATGGCGGCCATGGCCGGCCACCCGCAGCTGCAACAGCAGTATCACCGGCAGGTGGGGCATTTCGGGCCGCCACAGAACGGGCAATTTGAGCATCCTTTCTTGTCGAGGCAAGCGCCACCAGTTCATAGGATGGGAGCACCGATGCACAATCCTGTGCAGCCTTATGTGGAGGACTTGGAGTCTGCTAATGCAAACGGTGGCAGGAAAGTGCTCACTCTCTTCCCAACTGGGGATGATTGAAGTTGGGTAGTAGTTGCAGTTTTTTATTTGATTTTGCTTTTTTTCTTACTCTTGATGATCCTATTTCCGTGTCTTGTAATGTGGTGTCTGTAATTGTGGGTAACAACTGTTTAGTGTATGGTTTAGGTGTTAGTTGCTCTATGATGTCCTAGTTGCCTTTTAGTAAGTGATGGTGAAAGCTTTGAGTGGAGCAATTGGATATGGACTCCCACTAGAGCTTAAATTTGCTTCATCGAGACCTATCTGTCGCATAATCAACCGCACGCCTACATTGGATGAGTGGGACTGGTGGGTATTGTCGACTCGTGTCATCCTTCATGTGGGCTCCTACATGTTTTGAGTAAACTGTCGGTACCAGTCTGTATGTTCTGTTGATCCTTTTTTCTCTTGAGGCATTGATCATCATGTGATGGTCGCTCTTGGCAAACATCTACCACCAATTCTGAAGTGTTGCGGAAGGTGGAATTCATCAACCTCGATCTATTATAGTTTCCATTAAACTGCAGCTTGTAGATGAGATGAGTTCTTGTGCATATCAGAGCTTTTGTTCGGATGAGGGGTTCTCGCTGGGGGACGAACCGCCAGATCTTAAAGCTTGCAGGTGATAACAATAATGCTGGCTATCTCCGATTTCTTGAAATTCGAGGACATTGAGCAGAATCTTTTATGCTTAAGTTTCCTCTACTTATTGTTTAGAGTTGGAACTCTACTTTCTGTACATTAACTCCAGGGAAGACTTTAAAAGCCCCACTTTGAGGGGAACTGTAACTGTTCAGAGAAGGGACATTATTATATGGATGCAGATTGTTGTATGCCCTATCAACTATGGACCTTAATGATTTAGTCTGAATCAGTGTTTATAAGTTTTCTATATTCTTTTCTCAAAACGAGAGGGAGAGAGCTGATATCCTGTACGTGTAGTGGCAACAAACAGGCTGTCATGATCCGAATGCCTAGTTCTGTTAGGGAATTCTGCTTTTGATCAATAGATGGAAGCAATGATGTGAACTACTTTTTCCTGTCGTAGTGCTTCTGGTGAGTATTCTTCTCAGGGTATATTATCTGTAAGGGTTCGTGCAGAAGCTTATGCCTAGCATTTCGCTTTGCATTTTCACCTCTGGTTGTGGCATATTTGTTCCCCCTCCTCAACTTGGATTGCAACTCCGCTGTAACCTATGAATTGCAAAGTCATGTTTGGATTGCTTGCGAATATACCAGTTAAAGTCGAGTTCTCCTTTGGCTTCCTCTACTTAGTTTCTGGATATCCTAGTGAAGTTCTTGTTCTCCTGTTTGCTAATTGCTTCACCATGCGGCTATGTTGTTAAAAAACAAGTCCTTTGTCTGAACATCCATATGATCTTCTCCTTCTAGTTTCTCGTTATCATGCCTTGAATTTGACCGAGGAATCTTGTACGCATATCTTCGATTTTGGACATGTCATCTTTCAGTGGCAAGGGGTTCAGTGGTTTCAATGTAACCTAGAAGCAACGTTCCATTCCATTCGCTTTTGGTCTTTGCCCTTTCAAGGTTCATTTATATGAAGATTATGTGATTTTGTGTGCTTGTTTCTTGGTTTTGTCTCTAACTTTGATACCAACAGGATTGAAATTTGTAGTGTCCAAGATGTGTTAAATTATGCCGAAGTTCTTGAGACTCGATGAGGTAACGTAATGGAAGATAGACCTGGTAAAAACAGACAAGGCATGTGCACAAAGCATTCATTTTTAACTCCCCTTTTGGTAGCGTTTGTATTGCAAAGGTTGTCTGTCAAACCTAAAAGGTAAATGATCTTTTGTCCTCAAACACTGACTTAAACAGAGCACATGATAGGGACAACCTAATTATAGACTCAGAAGCAATAATTTTCTCGAATCCTTAGTTAGACTGTCCAGCTTTTTAGATTTTCCTAGGGATCAGTAATCGATGATTTGGCACATAAACAAGACTTGAATAAAACGCGTTAAATGAGCCCAGGCCAGGATAAACAATTCTCTTTTCCACTTCAATGGGGTTATATAAAGGGGGAGGTACTCGGATCTCATCACGGACAGCTCAGATTCAACTGAGCCAATTAATACACAAAGTGTTCAATCAAATCATCTTCGGGTAGCAATTATTAGCCTCTTAATATTGCTCATTTTATCTTCAGGATTTCGCTTTCCGAGGTCAACACCGACTTAAAAAAATCTCTGCCCCCTCCTTGTCGCTTAAAGCGTAAGCCAATTTCATTAATGATTATGCACGATGGATCATCATCGGACAATCCCATCAAGAATTCATTTCTGATGAAGCAAAGGATTAGCACACCTGTAAAGATTAACTCTTCCTTTTCTGACTTGGTCACTAGATGCAGTATCTGGTAAAAAGATGAAACCCTGTAATCCGCTTTCAAGAATCGCTATCAATTCCTCTCGGATTTCATGATGTCGAATGTTTACATTTAGGCATCATGTTCGAAAAGTGATCGACATGATATGGGAAATGGGTACAATTTAAATCTACATCAGGACGCTCCAAAATCCCAACTAGATGGATATACGATCAATGAAAGAAGAGTAATTGGCTATACGCCATGTACAGTACAGTGTTATCTTGTTTCCAGACTCCCGCCAACAGGATTTATCCTTCTTCTCCGAAAGAAAGGTTTCAGCCACGTCCTGTTTCCCTTACCTTAGATTACTAAACTCGAAAAGACTCCAGCATTGCTTTCAGTGTCTTTTCAGATGCTTGCCATTGTTTCTCGTTCGCACTGGCAACAAATAAAACGACGGTATTCCCTTTTGCCGTTGCTTTAGCAAGATTGTGTGAGCCGGTCAGGGCATATGGAGTCTCCAGCACGTACTTGTAATACTGCATCCACCATAAAAATAGCAATTCAGTATCAAATCAAAGGGTTAAGTATAAACGTACGAAGCTCAATAATAAAGGTCCAACAAATTTTTGCCCTCCTCAAGACAATCTTCTTTTAGTTTGCATCATGTTCAACTTGAACTATGAGGATGGGCCTCTGTCATTAATTATGTTTAACCTGAACGACTGAAAGAAAATGAAATGTCACATTAAAGCGTAAGAGTTATGTAACTGGAATTTGACCAAAATTTAGCTGCTGGGTAGCACTGTGAAGTGGAGAAAACGCCCCGCTTGGACCCAAAGGTAGAAAGAAAGAATGAAGGGAAGAAGGAAAGCAAGAAAGTTGCCTTAAGTTCTAGAAGTTGAATGTGTCAACCAGATAGAACTCCCAAAACTCATTTTGCAATTTTTTTGGAATACCAGAAAGAGCCAACCAATTTTCATGGAAATCCCATGAATTGATGACTAGCCGAGTCTCATGTGTGAACTTCTATTTCTGCTCTCTGGAACTTCTAAGACTCATTTCCATGCAATGGCTTGTCCAGCTAGCTTAAGGGCTAAGTTGGACGAAAGACCAAGATTTCTTAAGGTTTAGCTGGTAATGTGAAAGCATATAAAACTAGCACCAATCAGGGAACAGAAGTTCCCATTGGGGATGCAATTTCCAGAACACGAGTCTGAACATTCTTAAGTATAGTGGAACTTGCCGACACGGGAAGCAAAAGCCTACTCAACGTGTCGATCGTGTGATGACATAATGAGCAAACAGAATGTGAATACCGTCTGATCACCGAGCTTTTCGACTGACGCTTCCAAGAGCTCGTCTGGGTCGTATGTGTTCCCCGTCACGAAAGGGCCAAGAGAGGCGATCAACTTTTCCGGGTTCCCGATTTCCTCAATGGACGCGTTGGGCTTATTCGTGAGGCGTATGAGAGGGGAAGCCACCACCTGAACCTTCCCCTGCTTGTCGTCCTCGAACTTCACCTCCACCCACGGCTCCGCACACTTCGGTTGGCAATAATTGCCTGACAATATGTTGGCCACCCGCATCTGTTTCCAAGTCGGGGGAAGGATGAATTGGTAGGGTTCAACATTCCCTGCAGATCACTAAATTTCGAGTATCATTTGAATCTGACAACACCAACAGCCACACGAATCGAAACCATCACACCATTTCATCATCAGCACATATAATTAACACTTACCCTCCAGCATAGTGGGTACAAAATCACTTCGCAATCGACACTATATATGATGAAGACGATTAGATTCGAAATTGAAAAACAAAGATGACGAAAGCGGTCTCTTTTGCACTTCATTCGAGACCCGACTAGCCAACAATGTCCACATTGGGGGGAAGAATCGAGTGCAGAAATGATCAAATTCACCACTTTACAACATCAAAACCCCCGCCCTCGCGCACTCCGTGCTCTTCCCACACGCACAGTCATGCGGAGTCGATCATTTGTACATGGAAGCAAAACGTCGAGCAAGAGAGGAACCGAAGGCGGAAAGACGGCGATTTTACCTGCGCGAAGCGCGGGGGTGTCTTTTGGAGAAGCCTTGAAGAGGACGAAGGAAGGATCGGAGGGCGACTGCGGGAGGTAGGAGCCGACCTCCACCTCCTTCGCTGCCGCCGGCGGCGGGCCCAGCGGCGTGCTCCACAGCAGAGGGACCAGGCCCAGAGCCGCCGCCGCCGTCCCTCGCTTCAGCAGCTCCCTCCTCTCAAGCCCGACGCCGTCGCCGCCACCGTCGGCCTCGCGGCGGAATGCGGCTCGGACGGAGGTTCTGCGCGGAGACTTCAGAGGGGTCGGAGTCGAGAGGAAGGTGTACGGCGACGGAGGCGCGCGGGCGGCGGTCATCGTTGCAGGCGACGTGTGAGAGGGAGAGACGGAGGGAGAATTGATGGAGGAAAGATTTTGGCCTCCCGCCCTTATCCGTTGAGGCCGGACGCTACGTGGAGGCACGGGATTGGATCTCGCAAAAACTTTGGATTTCAAATAAATTTCACTCGCTGAGTCTCGGCTCATTGATTCGGAATTGACTAATCCGTGACCATGGTTTCACAAATCCTACCTCGAACGCGGTCCTAATGTTCGAGGGGCGTGTCCACTCGTTTGTAAAAAGTCTTGATGTGTAAAAGGACGAACGCACTCACATCTCGACCTTGGTTTCATGGTCCCGTACGGTCACCTCGATTTTGAAAAATCGGGTATGCCGAGCCTTGCGAGTGGCTCGGGCTATTTATATTATTGGATTTTTCCAAGATTAAAACAATTAAATTAATGGAAGTTTATCGAGTCGGAAATTCAAAACCTTGAGAAAAAAAAGAAAAAGGAAGAGCACTGTTTCGATCCTTAGTCCATATGGGCTAATGAATAGGCCCAAAATATGGCCCAATACTGAGCCCAAAGTCCACAGAGGAAATAACAGAAAAATCTCAACTGCAGAATCACAGGAATGGAGGGAAACCAACGACGGGCTTATCTTTTCTTAACTGAAAACTCTCGCGCTCCCAGAAACAACCAACCACACACAATCACACACGCACACTCACACTCTCATATCTGAATGGCAGCTTCTTGCTTGATAGCTCGAAGCGATGGAGTGAGCATTTGGGAATCTCGGAGAAGGATATTCAAATCGGGAAAGGCGGGCTCAGGAAGCGGATTCTCAGGAAGGGAAATTCGTGGCAGACTCCTTGTCCCGGCGACCAAGTACACGGTAATCAGACACGACTGTTTGGGTGCTTTTCAATGCTTTGAAAGAGCGAATGATGGACAGGGTTTTGTTTATGCTCGTTTGGAATGCAGTTCGCTACAGTGGACGAGTCAAGGGTGGTGCTCGTCTCGATTCGAGTGGTGAAGGGAGTACCGCAATGGAGTTCAAGTTAGGCCAATGTGAGCAGCAAAAGACCTACGCATTGCGCTTCATTGTTTCAGCAGACTGGTTCTTTAGGCTTGATTATTAAAACACAACTATTTTCTGTCTTTCTGTGCTTGAATTACTTGGATGGAAGATGGGCTGCTAAATTCTTGGACAAGCGTGAACTATCTAATATCATTCAATGCAAATATCTGTGAAGTTTCTTTCTTGCTTCCTATGAGTTTAGGTTGCCTCCTTGCTGATGAGACAGTGCACTAAATTTAAGGTGAGGTGATCAAAGGATGGGACGAAGGAGTTGCCACGATGAAGAGGGGAGAGAGAGCGATCTTCACGATACCTCCGAACTTGGCTTATGGCGAAGTGGGGTCTCCTCCTCTTGTCCCTCAAAACGCCACACTCATTTTTGACATCGAGATGGTATCGTGGATCAGCATCAGGGATTTGACAGGAGATGGAGGAGTCCTGAAGAAGATTATAACAGAGGGAGAGGGCTGGGCTACTCCTCGAGATGCTGATGAAGTTTTAGGTAATCACTTCATTTGGTTTGTGTCTTAAACATTCGGCAAATTGCCACTTGTCTGGAAACAGGGAAAGTCGTCTGATGTCTTTTTAACTGCACCGTCACACTCAATCATGCAAGTTCGAGTACAGAGATTCATGATTGTTAGGTTGATTTTTCTTCTTAGTAAGACACTGATGACAAATGCGCCAGGACCAGATTCCAGGGAAAAAAAGAACTTTCGACATCTTTCTATATATTGAGAGGGTATTAACAAATAATTGCTCTTGTTTCAGTCAAATACGAGGTGATGCTTGAGGATGGAACTGTAATCTTGAAATCCGACGGACATGTGGAGTTTCAAATTGGGCATGGTGGGTTGAACTCAAACTTGCCTCCTTGTATTATATGTGATTTCTTCACGTCTCCTGGTAGAAAAGAGAGAGGCTCTCTGAAATGTTCCTAGTGATTCTTCAGATTCTAGTTCCGAAAAAGTGCATCTGTGTCCAGCAATGAGCGTAGCGGTGAAAACCATGAGGAAGGGCGAGAAAGCAGAGCTAGCTGTGAAGTTTTCTTGTAAGTTGCCTGTATCATTTCTTCCCTCCAAGGGTTAACATTTAAGCAGATTACGCATTTTCTCGGAGAGACACACATGAATATCGTTACCTATGCTTTCTTCAGACGGCTTCAGGTGGAGCCAAACTGTACCTGAAATCATTGAACTCGGTGCCTCAGCTGATTCCAATTTAGTCATCCAGCTGGAGTTAATTGCGTGGAAAAGCGTGGTTGATGTTACTGGAGATAAGAAAGTACTTAAGAAGATCATAAGAGCCGGTAAAGGCTTTGACCATCCTAATGAAGGATCGGTTGTCAAAGGTGATTTACTGTAAGCATAGTGGAAGGATCTCTTAAATGTAAATGTCAATATAGAGGTCTCCTATTCAGTCATTGTGCTAATGAGTTCTTTCTTTCAGTGGCATATACTGGTAAATTTGAAGATGGAAGCATTTTTGAGAAGAAGGGATCGACTGAGGAGCCTTTTGAGTATGTAGCTCTTGAAGGTACTATGCATTCATCGGCACTCCCAGACAGCAATTTGCAACTTCGTCAAACGAGTAGAAGCTGATCATGAGTATTTATGCCTGGTCAGAACAAGTCAATGAGGGCCTAGATCGGGCAATCCTGAGCATGAAGAAAGGAGAACAAGCCCTTGTGACCATGAGAATCAACTCAGTTGCTGGTCTAGATGACTCGGCGGTCTCGGCAAATTCAGTGTTGAGTTATGAAGTCGAATTGATCGACTTTACCAAGGTCATTTTCATGTTCTTTACTTCTTGATCTGATACCACAAAGATGTTGCTACACGTAGAATCAAGTTCTGCTGTTTACAGGACAAACCGTTTTGGAAGATGAACACTAGGGAAAAGTTAGAAGCATGTGAAAGCACAAAGAACGACGGAAATTCTCTGTTCAAGACAGGGAAGTTCTGGTGCGCATCGAAGAAATACGAGAAGGTGACCAATGGAAAATGCAATCACAATTTTTTTCAGCTGAGTGATAAATTTCACCACTTCTATTGATTATAATCTGCCTGCAGGCTGAGAGATATGTACAGTTTGATCACTGTTTTACTGATGAAGAGAAGAGCTCTGCGAATGCATTACGGCTTTCATGCTATTTGAACAATGCTGCTTGTAAACTTAGACTGGGGGACTACAGTGGAGCCACAAAATTCTGTACAAAGGTGTCTCTCTCAGGATGAACAGAGTTCTCGCCTCCTTACAATGAATGATGAAGTTTATTTGACACGGGTTTTGCTCTCTCTAACATAATCATGTAGAATGAGCATATATTGAATGGAATCTTATTATTAATTTTGTTTATAATCATGAAAAATATATCCTTCCTTTCTGGAATCAGGTGTATAAAAGTCTAGATCATTCACGCATTGTCTGTGTGACAGGCCTTGGATCTTGATCCTTGCAATATCAAGGCTTTGTATAGGAGATCGCAGGCATACCTGAAAAGTTCTGATTTCGACAAGGCTGAGGCTGATATTAACAAAGCGTTAATTCTCCAACCAGATAATAGGTATGCAAAATTCGCCATGTGGACTCTTCATGATCAGAAGGCAACTAGATTGGTTTTCTTTTTCTCCCTTCATTCAGATAGAACCGAAACTCCATGTTTTGATCAGTCGAATTTCTCTTGCCTTTGATGAATTGCAGAGATGTGAAACTTGTGTTGAAGGAGCTAAAAGACAAGCAGAAGGAATATAAGGTATATCAGGCCGAGATATCTCGGACGATGCTCTCGAGGATGGCCTAAAACAGAGCAAGAGCAGTTACAAGCATCGAACTGCAGATCCTCCCATTAAAACTGTTCTTCTTTGTACAATGTAGTCTACATCGTATAGCCTGTAAAGTGCAGTCTAGAGTGTGTGAGCACATGCTTATTGTTTGTCATTGCAGCAGAGGAGAGTTGAGGGACAATGGACAGATTACATGCTTCTTCCTTGCAGTTTGCTCACTTTCTTGGATCAGTAACGTGGTTCTGTGACTTCGAATGGCTGATGGTGCTGAATTTTTCAGTTTGACAGACAGGCTTCCTCTTTAAAAATCAAAGGGTTCTACGCCAGTTGAGCAAATCGGAGAGAATCTGTCGGATGGTCTTATGCACAACAAGAAGCATGTGAAAGATTTTGGGTCTTTCGCAAGTTAATATTCTTTTGCCTCTTATATTATTAAGTAATCAATCAAGTTTCTAATATACGAACTTAAATTAAAAACTCAAGCCTGCTTATTGGAGTCAGTTCTCAACCCTATGAAGGATCTTTTCAGAAAGTTTCTAGTAAGTTATCAATATGTTTGTAAATTTACCATTTAAAAGAAAATCTTCCACTGACCTTAGTAATATAAGAAGGGTTTAACAATTTATATCCAGTTACATCATGCATTAGTACAAATGGGAAATTATCACATGCTTATAACTCTATCGATCTACATTGTTAAAAGGATAACATTATTGGTGAAAGTAGCAATTTTTCATTGAAAATTTGTAAATTACCAAATTCAGATCCATTTATAGAGTAATCTATGTAAAAATGGAATGATTTATAGCAGTTTGTGCTCGAGTAAGATGGGCATTGAATTACTAAATGCTAAGGAAGCCTCTTAGGTTTGGGCAGGAGGACCCTTCAGTGCCCAAATCATCTTGATGGAGGATCTTCTGAGCATGTGCCAGAATGGGCGGTTTGAGCTAACTCAAGGGAACGGGCCATCAACCTGATCCCGAAACACTTAAGATAAGATTTGCAATGTGCTAGTTATGCTTGGTGGAAAAAAGAATATCCTTTACAAAATCAGAATTTAATATTATTTATACGTTTAATAATTGCCTCGACAAATTTTGTAATAAAATCCTTTTTTTAATAAAATGTACCCATTAACTAACAAATCCTCGTCGGAGGAGGAGGAAAAGTGGGGGAGGTCGGATTTCGGAATCTCATTTCGGTACACGGTGGTGGCGCGGTCCCCTTGTTTTCGTCATTTTCTGGTCACGAAACTTCTCTCTTCCCGACACGTCCGATTCTCAAGCTCAAACTCAAAAAGCTCAGAACTTGCACTGCGCCCATTTCTCGTCTCGCCCTCCTCCTCTTCCTCCTCTTCCTCCTCCATCTTTACAGAGAGAGAGAGAGAGAGAGAGAGAGAGATGGGCATCGAGATAGTGGAGCCCAACACGTGCATCAGAGGCTGCTGTTCCAGCCAATCCATCCCTCTTCACCTCCCTCCTTCTTCCTACTCCCTCCTCTCTCCTATCGCTCGAGGTCTCGCTCTCTCTCTTACCCATCTCCCCTTTCTTTCAATCATCGACGGAGGTTGATAGTTTCTGGTTCTTCATCCAATCTTCTTTGATGCCCGAGATGGGCTAATTGTGTCGTGAACCCTGCAGGGGCCGAGAGTGTCGTGTACGAGGCCGTCCTGGATGGCAAGAGGGTCGCCGTCAAGAAACCCATCTTGGCCACTTCCGATGACATCGACAAGTTCCACAAGGAACTCCAACTGCTCTGGTCTCCCTCTCCCTCTCTCCCTCTCTATATGATTGTCGGTGATTTCTTGATTTGGATGCTTTCCTTTGCTCGGCGAACAATTTGCTTGGTGTTTGAATAAAGAAAAGTTGTGGTATTGTGGCTCAGTAGTAGCAATTACTATGTGGGGCTGCGATTCATATGCTTATATGGTGCTATGTTGTATGGGTCTGTAATTTGTTGCTGAAGCAAGCTGGATCATCCCGGCATTGCGACTCTCGTTGCTGCCCATGCGAAGCCGCCCAACTACATGTTCTTCTTCAAATTTTATGAGTCCCTGAATCTTGCTGATAAGCTACATGTCGAGGAGTGGATCCCTGATCTCGATCATGCACTCATGATTGCCATGCAGCTAGGTATATTTCTTAGGCTAGCATGTTTGTGCTCTTTGGTTATTTGTTGCTTTTTGCCAAGATATAGTGTTCCTTGTTTTCTACGGTTCTTGTGTTTACTCTCAAGCTGAATTTGTTAGTAAATAATTCAACTTGGCGGGCATATTTGTCACCTGAATTTTTGTTTTTGTGAAGAAGTCAGTTTGCACATATTTGTCCTAGTTTATACACAGTCTATACATATGGTGATGATTAATCATCATTAGTGCATGTCATCTTGAACTGATGCTCTTTGTTGATATTTTAGGTATTTCATTGATAAGTTTTCTCTGGCCTTGTGTGTATTTAAACTAGACACATTAAATTCCATTCTTGCGTGATAATACATATGTTGGAGAAACACTTTTAGTCTGTGTCAATTAAAACACCCTGCGTTTTTGCAAGGATATTGTAGTTTAACATGAATCGCATGGTAGCCTGTATACTCTACGATATACTTGAATGAGTTGTTTAATGTCTTCTTTTGTCTTTTTTCTTCTTTATAATCATGGGTATTATTTGCTAACGCTCATAAAAAAAACCGTCCTTGGATTTCTCTTAATCAATGATCAAGATTTCTATCTTTAAGTGGGGGAAATAGTTTCTCATCAGTGCAAGTAGCTAAGGGAGACTGTTTCTCATAATTCTGTATATGCACATCAGCAGAAGGGGTCATGTCATGGAAGTTCTTGTCACCTTTTTGATGTGCTTGTCTCGGACTGATATTCATTAGGATTTTCCCTGTTCTAGTTTTTCTCATACTTGTTAGTCTATAATTCCTTTCTTTGATTAATTTTCTCATTATTTCTCATTCGTTTTGTTTGTTCCCAGCAAAGGCTTTGCAGTATCTTCATAACCAGGGGATTGTCCATAGGGATGTGAAACCTGCAAATATTCTTGTAACTGTCTTCTTCTAAGATCCTCATTCTAAAGTTGCTTACATTAAATTCATCCCACCCGGAAATAAACTCTTTCTTGTTTACATTTCATTAATCATCATGTGATGACCTCAAGTAGTTATGCTGATGGAGCTATGGCTGTTTTGCAGCTTGATAAAGAGTCCTCTCCACACCTAGCTGATTTTGGTTTGGCAACATACAGGGAACATCTTAAAGAAGTTTCTATTGAAACCTGGAAGTCTTCTGGCAAGCCAACTGGTGGCTTCCACAAGAAAAATATGGTTGGCACCCTTATCTACATGGCACCTGAAATATTAAGGAAAGAGATACATACTGAAAAATCGGATGTTTACAGTTATGGAGTATCTATAAAGTGAGTTCTTTTAATATTTTTTTTTTTTTTTTTTTTTTTTTTTTGAGGATATGTATAATTCTATGGTTGAATTCTGCCGGCACTTGGCATCTTCTGTGGCCCTTTTCACTGACTATTTAACTGGAGGAGTTCTTAGCATGTAACCTGTTCCTTATCTGCTAGATATTGTGTGCCTATGATATGGCTTTATAACCCTCTGCTTCTAGTTGTTTTTCTGAATGCTGCCTTTGGACATTATTTTCCCTTTTATGGAGGAAGAAATACACTGAGCTTTGTTGGAGCCATATGTGACATGCTAGTGCTATCTCGTGCTAGATTTTGACTTCTCATAATGATCTATTTCCAATTTGTTATATATATAACGGGCCGAAGGTTGAAGTAACTTATCTCGCATGCCATTTGATTTGAGTACATAGTACTTCTGACCAAAGAAAAAAAAAAAGAAGTACATGCATAGAGCTGTCTTGGAAACGTAGCGATTGGAACTGTCTGTGCAAACAAATTAACAAGAATCACTTAGTAAGAAGCTATGGGGAAGTGAAAAGTTGATTTTCTCAAGATAATTTTCTTTTAGCTGCTTTTTTTTTCAATGATCAGTTCTTCTAAGCTTTCATGCGGAGGTTGGTTTGGGCTTCTTACACTAAAAAACAGTATTTGATGAAGCACACAGCATATAAGAATAGTTGACTAGTCAGATACGTTTTTTTGAAATGCATTAGTCATTGTTATTTTATTTGTTAGCATGTGCTTTTGGGACATGGAAATCTTCTACAGAAAGATTCGATTCTTTAATGGCCTGCTTAAGCAAATTTAAAAAGCTGGGAAGATTAGGTAAGCATTGATGCAGTTGGATAATAGAATATGTGTCAGTAGCGATGCATGTAGAATAATATCCTTGATCCTCAATTAATTGCTTTCAGAGTGCTGCATTGCTTGAAGAAGATCTATGCTTTTCTTCTCCCTGCCAATGATGACTAATTATTGTTTCTCATAAACTTAACCTCCATGCATCATTTATGGGTCGTTTTCTACCTTAAATTCTCTGTTTGATCAAACTTGCATGTACTCTTTTTACACGTATAGAAGTAAAACAAATACAATGGATGTCGTGTCTAGTTGTGTATCTGTGTTTCGAAGGAATTACATAGAACTGTACTATGGGCTTCCTATTTTTTGAAATTCGAAAATTCATATGATTGATCATAATTGAGTACATGATGTAGCTTGTTAAACTGTAATTGTGCACAATGAAAAGGATAAAAGATGGCAATGCTCATCACACTATTCACATATAGCCTCATAGGTAACTGAAAGTCATAGGGTTGAGGCTGGTTAAGCTTAAGACTTTAATCTCTGTTAATTTTTGGTTTGATTTTGAACTTGGACATAGTCCTGAGTTAGTTGTCTGCTTTCAAGTGCTTATACTGCCAGTCTTTGTAAATTTTCAGCTGTCATAAGCATGAAATTGTGATCTCGTATGTGCAGTGAACTTCTTACTGGCATTGTCCCGTATACTGATCTCCGTGCAGAAGCACAGGTTGGCCTCTGATTATTGACTCTACAAGTTTGTGGTCCCTCGATGTGTATTTATTTGAGGTTTCATGCTTGTTTTTGCTGGCAGGCCCATACAGTACTTGAGATGAACTATACTGAGCAGCAACTTACTGCAGCTGTTGTCTCTGATGGGCTCCGACCAGTTCTTGCTGGTCTGGAGTTGGGGGTGCCGGAGAGTCTATCATCACTAATACAGAGGTGTTGGGATGGAAATCCTTCTCATAGGCCTTCTTTTGATGACATAGTGGCAAAGCTTGAGGAGATCTTGCAAAGTGGAAAAATGATGAAGAAAGAGCAAATGATTAATAGTAATAACACCTCCTTTACTGATGAGACCACTGTTCGAACTTATCAAGAAAGTGTGAACTGGTCCCTTCAGGGAGAACATTTGTCCAAGACAGCTTCTCTTGCGGCTGATTCTGCTGTAAGATTTTTGCTTGATGGCTCCAGTGATCCTTCGGGATATTGCCCTACTCTTTCTTCAGGTTCCTTTGCGACATGTGGGCGAAGAGAGACCATGGAGGATATGCATTTCCTTTTACCTAACATGGGGAATCAAAAGGATATACATATCTTTGGCATCTTCGATGGTCATAGAGGTGCTTAAGTGTGGTAAACTTTTTTTCTTTAGGGTGGAGACAGCTACACTAAGAGAAATTGAGCCATGCATCTAGAAACTTTTGAAATTTAAAAAATAAACACCTTGTAGGCTGATAATTTCCTTTGACGACATTTCAGACTTTTTTTTTTCTTTAGGGTGGAGACAGCTACACTAAGAGAAACAGAGCCATGCCTCTCTAGAAACTTTTGAAATTTAAAAATTAAATACCTTGTAGATTGATAATTTCCTTTGAAGACTTTTCACTTGATTTATCTGTTAATCTAATATTCTAAGGAAAAAACACTCAACGGGTGTTGGTATGTATGTCACCTGGTAGTGCTTTCTTACTTTCTTTCGGTGTCCGCTTCATCTTGGCTCTGATTAATGTTAGAATTTCCATATACAATTTTTGAATAGTCAATGTATATTTAACCACCTGTCATCAAAGGGCTCAGCATTTGGAAACTTATGGACTTGTTTTATAGATGGTATGCATTAGTTTTTATGGTTGTCGTCATGATGATGATGATGATTATTATAATTTAGAGAGTGACACTGCCTTCTTAACTTGTCATCCTTGTCCTGATTCTTTTCCGATAAAAAACAAGTAGTCACAAACATATAGAAGAAGGGTTTCTGGTCTGGTCCCTCTGTTCCCTTCTAAATTACCCAACTGCAAATATTTAATGGTTGTTTTCTGAGTGCTTGGGATATTAATTTTAGTTTTCCAACTCTATATTGCCTTCTCTCCCCCATGTTTAGGTGCAGCAGCTGCTGAGTTCTCAGCCCAAGCTTTGCCTGGAATTTTGCAGAGTTTTAGTCCTACAAAAAGGTCTTCTTTTTTTCAGGAAAGAAACATTTCATTGTTTCATTTTGTTTTTATTGTGTGTTCAGTAACAAATAGCAAGTAAATGCAGTCCTCCAGATGCATTGCTGGAAGCATTCATC
Organism: Corymbia maculata; assembly: GCA_014182735.1. Lineage (NCBI taxonomy): Eukaryota > Viridiplantae > Streptophyta > Magnoliopsida > Myrtales > Myrtaceae > Corymbia > Corymbia maculata. Next base: position 13,678,314 of record CM024692.1, on the reverse strand, counting down.
AAGACAGACGTTGCGTTTAGAAATGAATTGGATACCTATCGGAAGTCCAAGGGTGTAATCCAGAAAGACTGGCATCCTGGTTGCACTGCGATAGTTGCCTTCATAGTCAGAAACAAGCTTTATGTTGCCAATGCTGGTGATTGCAAAACAATCTTATGTCGAGCCAGTAGACCTATTGCTCTTAGTAAGGTAAGCTTTGTCTGTCAACTTCCTCTATGTTAATTACAATTAGTAGCTTTGTTGCTGCTCCTGAGCCACTTGGTCTCAACATGTCAGGATCATGTTGCAAGCTGCCCTGAAGAGAGAGAGCGCATCATTAATGCAGGAGGGCAAGTTAAATGGCAAATTGATACATGGCGAGTCGGCGCTGCTGCACTCCAGGTTGCCTTCTTTGACTGTTAATATTTACATTGGCAGGTGCCACTTCTAAGATGTAGTATTTATAGGACTTTATCTAGTCCGAAAAGCTGGAGTATTAATCACGCCTGTGCTTTTACCAAGCATCAAACAAGCATCTTCTTTTAGTTGGAGTGTTTGAGATTCTTAATCTTGTTATGCTTTTTTCACTTCTTCTTTTTTGTGTATTTCTGTTAACATGTACTTGACTGTTATTTTGCATGTATAGGTTACTCGCTCCATCGGAGACGATGATCTGAAGCCTGCTGTGACTGCTGAACCTGAGATTACCGAAACCATTCTTTCAGTGGAGGACGAGTATCTGGTAAAGATTATTATCTTATGGCAGTTCAATTGCATTTTTTCTATGAGGAATAAGTTGTGAATTCAAATCCTAGTTTAAACATCAAGTGGTGTGACACAACAGCACATTGACCCCTGCTATAATGGCAAATGCCAGGTGATGGCTAGTGATGGGCTATGGGATGTCTTGACCGGCGAAGAGGTCATAAGCATCATCAAAGACACAGTTAAGGAGCCGGGCATGTGTTCCAAGAGATTGGCGACCGAAGCTGCTGAGCGGGGCAGCAAAGATAACATCACTGTCATTGTCATCTTTCTGCGTCCAGTCTCCACTGCTGAGCGAATATATTAGGCACAAAACCTATTCTTTGAGGAACTCCAGGTGTTATGAAGAAACAGAGATAGACCGAGCAGCAATTGTTTAACTACCAGAATAAAGGAGAAGATTCTTCTATTCTTTGTTAAGGATTGACGGTGCCAGTGGCATTGATGTGTGTGATTGCTTTGATTAGTTCCTCTCTTCTTGATCGATGCATTTGTTGAGCCAAGATTGTACCATAGAGGAAGAGAAAGCATTGCCTATGATGCTGATTTGATGACTAAACTTGCAAAAATGCAAGATGCAGCAGGATGTAGTGATTTCCGGGCTAGGAGAATTTTTTTTTTTTAATCAAATTACGGACCGTTCAATATGACTTTTAGGACACTCGTTTACAAGAAACGTTTAAGGTCCGGTTTAATGCACGTCAGGTATTTTTATGAGCAAATTAAAATATGAAATGGAGAAAGCTTTTGTAAATCTAATGTAAATAATCAATTTGCTCGATTGAATTAATTAGTTGAATGATGTTGTGCAACTAGCTCGAAATGAAGCATTCTCATCTCAGATTTCACCTACCGAAGATCATAGTCGACTCCATTTCCAAGCTATTGTTTTCTCAAATATTGCAAGTGCCACGCATTATCTGCTACAACTTTGATGTCAAATATATAATCTACACCATGGTCAACACGTCTAGATAATTAGTTGTGCACATAATTTAGTTAGAATGTAACATTAAGATGATAAAAGTTGTTATAGTTAGTGAAACAAGAGGGTCGTACATATGTTCGGTATTGGACGTATGTTTGGGTTCGGGATAACCTTCTTTCCAAAGAAATCTTTGATATAGGAAATCCAATCTGCACGCAGAGGCGGCGGCCGGCAGGCAAATCGGATTAACAAGATTTGCTCAGAGATTGTCACATTTGATTTACATCATACATAAGAGCTAGAGGACTCTTTAACACTTCATTATGAACTTTCCATAATTGATATATTCTTCAATTATTACATTGACAGCATAGGCCTATTGACATCTAGATGCTCTATTTATGACTGATTCATGCATATATCACACCCTTCACCATAAATGGAAAGCACTTAGAACTGGGTGATTAGCTCCAACTACATCTTAGATATGCTTCCATGCATAGAACCCATCTTCATCCTACAAATACTCCATTCTTGGTTCTCATTCAAGCACACGAGACATTCATAACTTTACCATGGAGCAAGCACAACCCCCAATCAATCCGTTAAATTCTCTCGAAAAAGATCATCGAAAGAAACCCAGACCGCCAAAACGAAATTTCGACGATACCCTCGCGACCTGGAGTTATGGTTGCAAGTACTGTGAGGCGAAGTTCTGCAACTTGCAGTCGTTGGGGGGTCACCAGAATGCCCACAGGCGCGAACGTGCCGAAAGAAAGCGGGCGCGAGTGATGAATCGGATCGTTCATGCCTTCTCTCAGGTGAAACTTATACCTAACCCCGACTTTTCTAGGATGCAGGCAAATCCTATCCCATGGCCCCCCATTGCCTATAGGCCCCGTACTAGGCCCTTGCCTGCGGATGTCGGCCGGCCTGCCAACAGGGGGACGCCGAAGCTGAAAACAATAGCAAACCCACTAGCATCGGCGTCGCACCGACCTGCCATGGTGAATAGGCTGAACGGAGCGGTATATGAACCTAAGAACATTAATGGTGACCCTAACTTTTGTACTGGGGTTTCTCCTCAGAGCACAGGACCGACACCACCACTTGCCGATCTTCTTGCCGGCGGAAGCTCCTTCAGCACCCAGGGAATTGAAAATGAAGGGTTGGACTTGACCCTTAGGCTCTGATCCTGACCAGAGAACTGCCTTTCAGTCCATTGAATTTCATGTTTGACTAATCGCATTGTCTCAGTATGTGGATTAATTATATGCGGTGGAAATCCTAATTGACCTTGGCATCTCTCCTATTAAAACGACACAAGCGCAGTAATCATACCAATCTATGCATACTCAACCATAACAAACAAAATAACGCCAATAGCGGGTTTTCATAATCTCAATGATCAAATCGATTAGAAAATTACCTGAAAAAAAAAATCGACATTTTTGTTTCAAACAGTCGACCTGTTGCGCAAATGGCCAATATCGAACTGGTGGTGGATTATTAAAGTGAGCAAGGGATATGGCGGATGTCCGAGATCCAATTGGTGGTCATGACCATGACAATGGTGACGATTAGATGTGTCAAAATGGGTGATAAAATTTATATTATGACTTACTTTTAGTTAAACGGATTAAATATGAGTCAAGTGAAAGTTAAATATAAGTTACATATGGGTCTTGAAAAGTTAAGCAAAAATAAAAATGAGTCTTAATATGGGTCAAATATGGATTAAGTAGATTCCCTAATAACCCACTTTGAACCCATGGTCCAAGGCTCTCCTCCTCTCTTCTTTTATCCCCTGCGTCCCGGATCTCCGTTGCCGATCCCGCCTCCACACTGCTATCGTCGATCATTGATCCCGAGCTCGCTGTCGTCGGTCGGAGCTCAACCGGGCTTTGGGCAGGCGAGCCACAAGCTCGCCAGTCTTGGCTGAGCTCCGGCTCGCCTGGATTTGGGCAGGCAATCTCTGAGGTCGCCAACAAAGGGCGGCCCAAATCAGGGCAGGCGAGCCTTGAGCTCGTCGGCCGAAGCTTAGCTTGGATCTAGGTAGGCAAGCCACCAGCTCGTCAACCTTAGCCGAGCCCCGGCTCGCGTGGGTCCAGGTAGGCGAGCCGCGAGCTTGCCGCCCTCTAGCACCGCAACAAAGCTTGACCAACGCCGGCAAGCTCGAGGTCACCTACTTGCTTAGATCAGCTGAGTCTCAAGTTTATCGACCCAAGTCAAGCTAGGGCTCGCCGACCTGCATCTTAATCGATCGCCGTTAGGCAACACTAGCGGAGGAAAAGGGGGAAGAAGAAGGAAGAAGGAAGAAGAAAAAAAGAAAAGAATAAAAATTTAATTTTTTTAAAAAGAATAAATAATTTAATTTTTTTAAATAATTTAAAATTCGATTTTCTTAAAAGATTATTTTCCAAAAAATATTTTAATTTAAAGATATTCACATTTTTTATTTACTAATTTTTTATTATTTAATTTAATTTATAAATTTAAATGTGAAATTTTTATTCAAATAACTTATTTGTGAAAAGTTTAAAGTAGATTAAATGGACATGAGTAGATTTTCTTAAATTAAGCTAATTATTGATATGTGTCAATAATATGAGTCGGGTTGGGTATGGGTTAGATATAGGTTGAGTCGGGTATGAGTCATCAAATTTATATTGTATGAAAATTGGTTAAAACAGGTTAAATGGGTCAATATGGATTGGACCATTTTTGACCCAACCCGACTCAAATCAACTTGACCCACCCATTTGACACCTCTAGCAACGATGAAGAAGTCGTCAGTGTGGATGGTCGAGATTTGAGTGGTCAGACAATTGAGTTTGTATGGTCGGAAGTCGAAAAAATGGAAATCGGTGGTTTCTTTATTGTTAATAGGTGTGATCGGTTTCAAAATGATAGGTTCCAAACCTAGATTCTATAACCTATCCATTAAAATGATTCTTAGTTTTTGAAACCTAAAATCTACTTTATTTGTCTTTGAACCGACCTTGAAACTTACCGTGTTTATTTGGTCCAGTTCCAAGGTCTACTCAAGAATCGATTTGTTTTTGCTTCATTTTTTATATAAAAGAAAAGACAAATAGCAATTAAAGTAAAATAGTATGAGTAATAAAACAACTCAAAGTAAAATATCACTATAAAACAAATAGAAATATAAAGTAATAAGGAAGTTAAACTTATTTAAGAATAATAAATCCATTTCTTTCAACTTCAAAAATTAGGTTTTAATTGCTAAGGTTGCGTATGGTAACCATTCTATTTCTATTTCTAAAATAGATTTCTATTCCAAAAATAGGTTTGGAATAGACATTAGAAACAAAAAAAATTTACTTTTCTATTTTTAGAATAAAAATTAAAAATTGTTTCTCTTTTTCTTATTTCTCATCCGAAAGAGTTTCTTGCCATTTGTCACTCACCACCACCACCCACCCTTGCCCGCCATTGGTTGTTGGCCGCCACCGCCGACCGACACCCCTCCCATTGCCACCACCACTCGGGAAAGTGAAATTTTATTGATCATCAAACGAATTTCTATTCCAAGAATAGGAATTTTGTATCGTTATCAAACGTGTGTTTTGGCTTAGAAACTCATTCATAAATAAAAATAGAAATTTTTTTCTCTTCCAAAAATATTATCATTCGCATCCCAAGTGGGTGGGTGGGTGGATAGGTTCAACACCCAAAACCTAAAACCTCACCGCACAGACATGGTTCAAAAAATTTGGAATTGGAATTGGCCCCGTTTCCACTAGAATTGGGAACCAAACCTATTTCTACGGGAGATTCGATATGGTTTCCAGATAGAACTAGATTGGTTACACAACCCTAGTGGGCATGAATAAGGGTCATTGAGAAAGCAATTTGCTAATGTATATTATATATTGACCCAATGTTGGTAATAGTTAAAGCCATAAAACTTGATATTAATTTGGGGCAGTACTATTTCCACCACTTATATAATAAATCCATCCAATATTCACTAGAAAAACAAAAATACCCTCTACACTTAATTTTAATTTAAATCAGTGATCCCAGACTTATTTACTTTCCTCATCTACCTACTATTACTTAAAAAATTCATATGTTTAGTTTTGTTTATTGTAGATTTTCCATGTATTATAAAGGCAAAATATCTATTTTATTGTAAGATATTACTTCCATAAAATTTTTGTCGAAAATTGAAATTTCAAAAATCAGATCTACTTGTTTTCTACATGGTCAATTAAATTTATGGATAAATTGCTAAGTAGATGAAATTTTATTAAATCAAAACATAGCATAAAGTAAGAATTTAATAAAAAATGCAAGTGAAATTTCATTATTTTGGATTGAAGAAATTTAATATCATCCATGAACTATTTATAAAAAATGTCGAAATACCTCATTGTGTATAATATTTTTAGTGTATTCCCAGATATTTCTCTAATATATTAGATGCTACGTATAAAAATATCTCACCAATATAGTAAGGATAAAATATAAATTTTTTGATATAGTAATAAAGAGATTTATTTTTAAATTATGGCATTAATAAAAAGTTCAACAAGAAAGTGAGCTTTTGATATAAGAGGGATAAAAAATAGATAGATTGTTATAAGATCAATGATAAATAAGAGACTTTTCAATTTTATTCTATATCAAAGAATGTCTTTTTCAACCACCCACCTAAGTGGCGTTGCTGGTTTGCACTCTCTTCCTCTCGCAAAAGGTCCCAGTTTCATCATAAGGTGACTTACCTGGTTGCATGTGTGTGATGGCTAGCACATATGGCCCCCAGGTTTTACTCCCCTAACTGTCGGCGGGGTGTGGGGTTCCCTGACTCATAAAAAAAAAATGTCTTTTTCATTACTATTAGTAAGATAATTTTACATGGAGCATGTAAAACATTATAGAAATGTTTGAGAATTCACTTTTCTTTAATACACTAACAACAAAACTTATGAAATGCTTAATTATGGTAATTATGAATAAAAATAGAAAAAATAGAAAAAAGAAAAGGAGTAGGACCACTTCATAAAACTGCAAATGAAAGATTGATGGTAGTTTATTTTCTTTTCAATGTAAATGGGGGTGGATCTAGTCATTTAGGGATGGAAATAGCGCCGTCCTTAATTTACTCAATTTCACTACAGAAACGAGTCAATCCAGTCCACTATTCAACAATTTTTGTTTATTCATCAATTTTCGCGATGTCGTATACGGTTCATTTGATGCACAATATTCTTTTTTTTCTTTTTTTTATACTGACAGACATAAATGTCGACACCTAAATTTTGATTTTTCCACATTTGTCGCTCATCTTATAAAAATTTCAGGGATCGACTCCACCCATAAGTAAAAATAAATTAAAAACAATCATATCCCATGGGCATTGGCATGGCATTCAGGCTCTATGAGCATTTTCCTTAATAATGAAGGGAAAGGAGAAAGCCTCGATGTGCATATGGAATAAAACTCTGTAGGAAATATATCGATAGATAGTAGTGCTGAGTGTAGCCAGCCTCTGGAGGAAGGAAAGATCGGATACCCCTCACTCGTTTCAAGCTGAACATTTTCAGACGTTCAGGAGGAAATTGGGAGAGTAATTTCGGTCATTAACAAAGCTCTTTCGTTTCCTCTCACAACTTCATAGAAGTTCCACTGAACTCTGGCCGTCTGCGGCTCTTTCCCAATGGCGATGCAGCGTTCGAGAAAGAGTCCCAACGTCCAATTACTTAATGTCTCCGACGAATGCCCAGCGACGATGGTAAGCGATTCCATCGAAATATCTCTGGTCTATGCCGATCAGTCCGTGCCGATACTGAGGAGTCCTCTACCCTTTCAGTGGTGCTAGTACTCGCTCCCGCTTGGTCATTAGTTTCTTGCTACGCCATCCAGGCGATCTCCAGCGCTCTGGCAATCCTCCCTCCCGCCCCAGTCACTCCGGTGAACCTCGAGCTTAGCGTACCCAAAGACACTGCTATGCTCCAAACTCCTGCGCCTTTCCAGAGCAGTGGCCGTAGGCGCAAGGTCTCAAGGGATGTTTAAAGTTTGCACGCCTTATGTGATAAGGTCTCGTCGTACATTATGTTTTGAATACAGGTTATTTGGTGATCACTGGCATATTTAGAAATTAGGTTATTATTTATAATCCGTATTTTAGGATTTTCACATGGGCCGCACTTTTTCCACTCCATTTTACAGTGTCTTGATCATTTTATCCTTCGTGAGTCTCACATTTTTGGCATCCAGATTATACTACTTTTCTATTTATTTAGTTTCTTCCTTTTCTTTTCCTTGCGGCTCCCGACTTTGACATGTGTTCACTACTCTTTGACACTCAATGAATATGTGTTAGAAAATCCGACACTTAGTAAACTCTCTCAACACTTTTTGACTTGAATCCGGAATGTCGACCCTCAATTCTAGAATTCTTATATGCATGGGTCAATTTCAAAAAATTTCAATAAATAAAGGTTCAAAATGTAAATGTATAAAAATAAAAATATATAAAATATAAAATTGGGAAAGAAGAAAAATCTAGTTTTATCTTCTCTTGTGTCTCTCATTTCCCATGACACACAATTCACCCCTAAATTTTTTATTCTCTTCTCTTCTGACATGCTCTGACATATGAGTCCAAATATGAATTACTTGTTTTTTTTTCCATGTTTTATGGATTATTGGAATGGAGTTAAATTTGTCAAATTGAAATAATGAATAATATTAACAAATCATGAATTAATATTTTTAGTGTAAATTTATTCTATGCTCTATTTTTATTATTATTTTATTTGTGAATTTGAATCAAATTAAACTAATTGAAATAATCATAAAAATATAATTTATCATGTATATATAAAAATATACATTTAATATGCAACATATCCTAACGTATCGGAATTCTCCATTTTTTGAGAAATAATGTGTTGGCATGTTATGTTGTGTCTTATCGTGCCACTTATCGGTATCAATGCTATTTGAAGCCCTTGTTTTGGCAATTCTTAGGCAACAATAGTGGCTATGGTAAACAACCACGTCGACAAGAAGACAATTCCACCGTAACAAAACAACTCACCGCCTCCAATCAATCAACGCCACCATCGTCGTACGCCCGCTTCTTTTCCAGGTCCTCTCCTACTAGCTCTGGCTTTGCCGCCAGTACCACTCTCCTCCCCCTTCTCGACTCCCACCTTTCTGACCCTGCAACAAGGCCCCTCTCCTCGATCCTTGCCGACCACCGCCACCCCTGCCGTTGGCAGCTCAACATCCTTGAGCGCAGCTTTGGCACTGGTCTCTCAGGATTACAGCTACAGTCGTGCTCGGTACCTGCATCACCATTACCAACCTCCCCACTTGGTCCCCAACATCCAATTCAGCATTGACATGGACATGTTGGCCCTGGCCGTGAGCGCTAGAAATCGATCATTACCTCCATCTTTCACCGTCATAATAAATCCACACACTCAGAGCACACAAGAAGTCGGTGGATAAATTTTGAGAGTTGAAAATCGCTAATTCCCCTTCAAGGAGAGGCTAATTGTAGTGGCTTGAAGAAAAAATAATCAAAGATGAGAGAGAACAAAACAGAAACTCGAGCTAAGGTTGCGTTTGTTTCAATGAAAGTAATTTCTTGGAAAGTGTTTTCCGGACTTTCTACTGTTTGTTTTTCCAAAAACGATTTGGTCAATGAAAAATATTTTCCAGTCAACATAAATATTATGTATTATTTTAGAAAAATGAATTCCTATACATGGGAAAGGGAAAACACTTTCCCTCTTTATAAGGTTTTTAAGTCTTTTTTTTTTATTAGTTCAAATGTTATTCAATCATTTTTCAAATGCGATCCAAACACCTGAAAATATTTTCAATCACATATAATCAAACACAAGAAAACTAATCATTTTCATGGAAAATAATTTCCTAGAAAACATTTTCCAAAAATAGTACGTTTTCCGCGAAACAAACACACCTTGAATATGTTTTCAAATTTGACCGTGGGGAAAGCTTTCCAGAGACTTTTTCTCTAAACCCAGAAGGCAAGATTGATATGTGAGAAAGCATTGAGAAAGTATTACGAGGGAGGGCCTGAGGATTGAAAGGGAGAGAAAGAGGAGGTTTTTTTTTTTTTTGTAATGTTGTGAGTAATTATTGAGCAGTGAAACCCTCGAAAGAAAAACCAAATAAAAGGAGGGGAGAAATTACTTTGAAATGAAAAAACGTGGGATCCATCAAATGATCAAATGGTCAAAATACTATAAAAGGGAGTGGATCAGTAATAAAAGGAGTGAAAAAGCGTAATCCTTTTATATTAGGACAATGTTTGTTGATCTTAAAATACATATAGATTTTCTACCATAAAAATACATATAGATTTAAAATAATGCATAGGTATTATTAAACAAATAAAATCGAACAAAAAATGCCATTAAAGTCCCATTTTAATGGCGTGTAGACCTAGGATTAACGAATCGTATATCATATAATGCACATAATGTAGAATTATTTTTTTATTAGTCATACCATATAGATAGTTTTAGTTACAAATTGCATTACATGCATTATCCGCATGCTATACAAATGTTATCTGTTAAACAATAATTGCTGGCTAGTTTGGAGGTCGCATTAGAGTACTAGGATTTAGATTTGCTGTTATAAAATAAAAATGGAAATGGCATTTCATATGGTTTGCATTATAGAATTGATTCATTTTTGTGGTCACGACATTCATGCATGCTAATTTAGGACTGCACACTTACATTTAAAATATGTCATCTTGCACCTAGGACTTAGATTGCATTTTCATTAATCATGCAGTAACTTCAGTTATCCATGTTAATCTAATTCATGCATGATTAGAAATTAATACATAATCATTTAGTTTGTAGACTTTTAGAATCATTTTTTCCTTCACTAATCAATAAAAGGAAAAGAACTAAAATTGAATCAGATCATCTCATTTATTTGCACATTGCATGTCGTTTAGTAAGTTCATGTCATTTAAAAATATTTTTAATTGATATATCATATGGATCATGCTTATAATTAATTCCATAACATATAGCTTAGAACTCTTATGGTTCATGTCCCCTACCATTTTAATTCGTGCGGTTTAATTAGTCCTTGTATTTTCTTAAATTATGCATGCTGATTGAGAAAAGTATAAAAATTAGTATAGATTACATAACAGTTAGTCTTAATCCATTCACAATCATGCATAACATCCATGCATTTTGTTTGCATATTTTTCTAAGCGGTGGATAAGTACATGGGACCTTTGTTCGGATGGGTGCGAGAAAGTTCAAGCTAAACACAAGTGATTGCTTCTTCAAAGGGACATTCATTCCCATTTAGTAAATGCATTACCTTTTCATAGGTGGCTCACCTCTAAAAAGGTCGCGATAATAATGAAATTAATAAATGGAAAAGGCATTATGAAAACTAACATATATATAAAACTATGCTTGATTCAATTAAACAATTAAAATGTTTTGGACTGAACATATATTCAAGTTCCAGATAACCTTATTTTCAAAGCAATCTTAAATAATCTAATATGTGCGCACAGAAGTGAGGGAAAATTGTTCAAAAAGTCTTAGACCTAGTACACTTTTGCCATTTCAATTCTAAAAGCTTTTAATTGTGCTAAATAAGTTTTAAACATTTTTATATTTTGCCAATTAAGTTTATCCATCAAATTTTTATTATAAATTATTAATGTGAATGCTGGTTATACTACGGGACACAACTAATGCTAATATAATAATTTTTAATTATATTTTGATTATTTTTCTAAATTTTATTACTTTTTATTACTTTTTTCTTTTGTTTTTCCTTTTTGTCCTTTTCTTCATTACATTTTACAACACTGACCTACATGGTCATTGGCCATAGGCAAAGACCAATGACCCTCGCCTAATCTAAGTAAGAGCATCACGGCCCTTACCAAGATCCAATCAAGGACATCAAGCCCTTGTCTAGATCCAAGCGAGGGCCATGATGATCTCGTTGGCCACAGGCAAGGGGCTCACAGCCCTCGCCTAGACCAGGCAAGGACATCAAAACAAGCAAGAGTGTCGGCCTTCACCTATATCTAGGCAAGGTTCTAATGCCCTCACTTGTGGCCAACAAGGATGTGGAGGCCCTTGCCCAAACTAAAAAAACAAAAAACAAAAAAATTAATAAAATAGTTCCAAAAAATCAAAATATTATTTAAAATTGTTCACATCAGCACTAGTCGTGCCATGTAGGATAGCCAATCTACCTTAGCGGTTTCCAATGGTTTCCGATCAAAATTGGCCTAATGAATTCAATTAGCAAAATGTGAAAATGTTTAAATTTTAGTTTGCATAATTAAAAAATTTAGGACTAAATTAACAAAAATGCATTAGGTATAGAATTTTTTTGATAGTTTTTCTAGTGACAGCCGACAATTCAGATTGAGCTTGCACCATTTAATTTACTCCAAAAGAATTAGAGGACTCTTTAAGACTTTGACCATTATTTACTTTTAATGATTGATATATTTCCTCAATTGCTACATGGATCTCACCGCCATACTGACGTGTGAGTGCTCTATTTATGACTATTCCAATGCATCTCTCACACTTTTTATCCTAAATGGAAAGCACTAATTTAAGTTTCCCACTCACTTCGTTTCCAATGTCAAGTGTGACTCACCAGATTTTAGTTGCCCGTAATGAAGTAAAAGCTGCCTCGTATTGAAACCTCCAATTACCTGATTTAAAATCAAAAGCAAGTGAGATTTCCTTCCATACTTGGCAACATCTTCTCACTACAAATACTCCATTCTCTGCTTTCATATTCAAGCACACAGAGACCATTTATAACTTTGCCATGGCAGTACAACCACTCTCGAAAGAGAATTCCCCAGTGACCCTCCTCCCGGGAGTCGCGAAGGAGAAGGCGGTGCGAAGTTCAGGTCCTTCAGTACTTGAAGCAAAGCTCTCCAGTGAGGATCCCCGTGGATCCGCACCCCCGACCAATCCATCGGATTCTCCTAATATAGCTCCTCGAAAGAAACCCGAAGCGCCGAAACGAAATTCCAACAATGCCTCCCCGACCCGGAGTTACCGCTGCAAGTACTGCAAGGCGAAGTTCGGCACCTGGCAGTCGCTGGGGGGACACCAGAAAGCCCACAGGCGCGAGCATGCTGCCAAGAAGCGAGAACGAGAGAAGAATCGATTCACTACTGCCCCTACTCAGGTGAACCCATATTTTGACCAATCGTTTGAATTCTTCTAAAGTAGCTCCTAGAACTAACGCCTCTTCTCGTATTATTTTGGCATGCAGGCAATCCCTCTTCCGAAGGTTCCCATTCCGAGGAACCCCAATGCCTTTGCTCCTTGTGCTTGGCCTGCACCTGCTGCTGTCTTCAGACCTGTCTTAGGGGGGACGCCGAAGCCGACGACGGTCACAGGGCAAAATTTCGGTAAGCAGGCAATTCCAGTCTCGGGGCAACCCATTGCCTACGGGCCTCGGGCTCGGCCTGCGCCTACTGGTGTTGTCAAACCTACCTATGGCTGGACGCCGAAGCCGACGGGGATAATGAATCCTCAAGCCTCGGCGGGGCACCGACCTGCCATGGTGAATCAGCCAAACGGAATGGTTTATCGACTCATGAACCATAATGGCGACAGTAACGTTCCTGCTATGGTTTCTCCTCGGAGCACCGGACCGAAACCACCACCTGCCGATGTTCTTGCCAGTGGTAGTTCCTCGGGAACTCCGGAACTCGAAAATGAGGGGTTAGACTTGTCGCTTCGGCTGTGATCATGACCAGAGAGCTGCTTTTCATATAGCTTTGTCGTCACCGATGTGGGATGCTCCATTCAAGCTCATGTTGCAAAAGTATCTGTTTCGCTTTGTCTAAGTACTATTTGTGGCTTAATAAAATGTCGCATGTCGTAATTAATCTTGGCATCTTCGTCTACTTGAACAACGTAAGCACAGTTAACCATGTCGATCCAAGGCACACTTGATTATAACTAAACAAATAACGCCAATAACGGCTTTCCCGAAATTTTGATGATCGAATCAATTTGAAATTTATCTAGAGAAAGATCTATATTTCTGTTTTCGAATGTCTACATGTTGCGAAATAACATAAAGTTTGGAGCTTTTCATTACAAAGATATTCGAGTGAGCCAGCGAGCCAAATTCGTCAATCAATAAATTCGAGGTATGATAAGAAGCGGTTTTTGCGTTTTTGGTAATTGCTTCTTCCTCAAATGCCCGTCATTAAGTTTAGTAAAAATATTTATGCACTTGGACAATTACGTAAACTTAAACAAGTACAAATATTTGCACAGGAGTTTACGTAATTGATCCTCATCCACTAGTCCCTCGTCATCCATCCTTTCTTTATCTCAGAACGTCGATCTTCTAAATTATTCTTATAATTTCATTAATATTAGAGTTGAAAAAAGAGATAAATGTATTGAAAATCTTAAAACTTATCACGAAAATGTAATTGAGTTCTAAAATTTTTAAAAATGTAATAAAATTATAAAACTTGTAAAGTGGAATTAAACTTTAAAACTTTCAAAGAGTACAATCAAATTTAAAAATTTATTAAAATGATTCAATTAAGTCCTTCTATTAACTCCATTTAACTTGCAAACGAAAAATGCTAACTAGTATTAGTATTTGATTGCACCATCTTAGCAAGTTTTCAAACTTAAATTGCACCAACTTAACAAGTTTTAGGATTTAATCACATTTTTTTGAAAGTTTTAAGTCTCAAATGCATTTTTGTGATTGGTTTTATGAATCGATTGCACTTTTTGAAAATTTTAGAATTCAATTGCACTTTCATAAAAAAATTTAAAACTTTCAATGTGCACATCCCTTAAAAGAAAGATATCTCGCTAGAGTTCTTTTACATGTAAAAAACCTTAAAAGGAATTAAAGGTTTAGAATTACAAGGCGCAAAAAGAAAGAGTAAAGCCCATTTTCTTCCAAATGAGGAGGTAGAAAGACGAGAAAATTTATACAAACGATATACTAATTAAAAAAGCAAATAATTGTAACTTCATTTATTTTGTGGAAAATTAATTATTTAGAAAATATTATTTTTAAAAAAATCATTTGTGCCGCTTAAAATAATTAACTAATAAAAAATATTTTATATTGATAACAATTTATATTTAAATAATTTTTGAAAAATATATTTTAATATTTTTCATTTTTTGTAAAGCAACGCACCTTAAATGTCAAATTGAGCAAACCTTGAAGTTTTCTCATAGGGAAAATCAAGAAAGTCAAGTTATGAATGTTTATCACCCGCAAAGTTGCTAGCACACAAGATTCCTGCTCATAATCACCTCAAGGACACTAATGCCTCTTTATTCAATTGGGGAAAGTACCAAAAAAGTCCTAAATTTACTTTATTTTTGTTCAGTCATAAACATTTTAATTGAATCAATTTAATCATAAACATTTTACATTTATACCAATTGAATCCATGTGGATTTTGATATGAAATAATTGACATGAATATTGGTCATCCTACATGACGCGGCCAACACTAATGTGACCATATTTTAATGATATTTTTATTTTTCTTATATTTCTTATATTTTTTATTTTCTTTTATCATTTTCTTTCTTTCTTTTTCTTTTTGTCCTTTTATTTTGGCCAATGATGGCAAGCAAGCCCCAACCGTTGGCAAGGGTCATGGCCCTTGCCCAGAGGTGATGGGGCTATGAAGGCCCTAGGCAAAAGTGCCTTCACAGCCTTGCTCACAACCAACAAGACCACAAAGGCACTCACCCATGGCCTTTGCAACCCCACCAACTGCTGACAAGGTTTTTGCTAGCCTTTCCAGCCAAAATGAATTAGAAAAAAACAAAAACAAATAATTCAAATTATAAAAAAATTATAAAAAGTTGTCTATGTTAGGACCGATCATGCCACGTAGGACAATAGTGTCTACATTAGTAATTTTCACTCAAAATTGGCCAGATGGACTCAATTGTGCAAAATGTTTAGGATTAAATTAGTGCAATCAAAAAGTTTCCGATTGAATTAGTATCGATGTAATAGGTTTAGGACTTTTTTGTTACTTCTAACCTTATTGAATTACTAAACCACTGAGGTTTACCCAATAGCCACTCTTCTCACATGAAAATGAAGATTTCAAATCCCCATCTTCTTAGAAGGGTTGAGATAGGGACAATTTAGTTTCATGTGTGAATTTCAACTTTCACACCATGCAAGAAGGTAGGGCAAGAGTCTGAATGTAAGAGTAGAGTAGGGGTAAAGTAGAACCGACAAAAAAAAAACTTATTGAATTACTCAAATGGCTGACGAAGAAAGAAAGAAAGCCCACCATCAGTTATAAGCAATGTTTCCTTAGAAAAACCTAAGATGAAAAGTTTTTTGACGCATTATATTCCGAAGAACTACTCATCACTCTCATGGCCTCAAGAACCCTAACAAAACTTGATCTTATTAAACCCTAAAGCTGCTCATAATTCCAGCTTTCATCAGTCACCGCAGCACTGGGAGCCGACCAGCTGCCGATACCACAAGGGGCTGTCCCCATCTCAAAACAATAAAATGCTTCGAGACGGGCATGCTTCATCTGCTCAAACGATAGCACTTTGTTGTCCCATGAGCTCAAAAAACCCCTCAGCGATGCATACTTGTTCCCGATAATTTTTTTAACCAGTCTTCGGCGGACCCACCCAAAGCCAGGGCCGAAGTTTGCCTTCACTCCTTGCCGTAAAAGCAGAACGAAGATCAAAGGTCGTCGTTCGGTCACCAATGCATAGTCCAAGATAGGCAACAAGTTTGTTGCATCTGGAGGATTCTGACTCCACTAACACGTTGTCAGGATTGTTCAAGAACTCTCGTAGCGAGTCCCGGATGGAAGCGTGCGTGCTGGATTTGGAAGATGAGGCAGGTGTTGTCGTTACACAGTTGCATAGTGCCAATGGGTTCTTTTAGGTGCGCGAAAGGTCAGTCGATTTCGATTGCAAAGCCAATGACGAGCAGGCTTGCTCCACTGTGGACGCAGCAGACGTCGGAGATCAAAGATGTAATCTACAAAATTGTCAATGCGGCTAAATAGTTAGTCTCCACAGCACCAACAGTCCAGAAAACTAAAATCCCAAAGGCCATATGTCGTGCATTTACTTTTAATTAGACTCCAAGACCAAGATGAGATCAACATTGGTATAGCATGTGACATAGGAGGGTCGTACATATGTTGGCGATTGTAACATGTCCGGATTCTGGAAACCATCTTTCCAGAGCAATCTTTGACATAGGACGATGCGATAGGTGTGCCTAGAGAGGGCGGCTGACAATTTGAATTAATGCAATTCACATGAGCTTGTTGTGTTTGATTTACAATATAGATAACAAGTTTAGAGGACTCCTTAAGACTTGATCATTATGACTTTTAGTGATTGGATATATTCTCCAATTGGCACATTAATATTGTTAGAATGTTTAAATAATAAATCACGCATCTATCTATGTAAAACAGTTGGCAGTAATTTCACAAAATCTCACATGATATCAGAGATGAGAGTTCTAAGTTCCAATCTTTTCAAGCAGTGTGAGAAGAAGTGTTAAACTATTTAAATAATAAATTATGAATTTATCTATGTTGAGAAAACTCCTAGTTTTGATGCTAACAAAACAGCTTATGAATGATATTTATATCAATCTCTTGAAAGAAAAGGACACAGAATGACATTGGGTTTTAAAGTCTGCTGGTTGCAGAAGATAAAGCATGAGATGTCTAAGAGTCTGACCGTACCAGACGGAAAGACTCATCCAGACTGAGATTTTAAGTCTGAAAGAACCAGACTGAGATTTTAAATCTGAATGAACCAGACTGAGATTTAAGTCTGACCGTACCAGACTGAGATTTAAGTCTGAACAAACCAGACTGAGATTTTAAGTCTGAACGAACCAGACTAAAAATCTAGGCAAATTCAGAACTTAAGATCATCAGACTTAAGATGAACCTACAGAATAAGATCACCAACGGTCAATTATTTCACTTACTTTATTTATATTGATTCTGTTGTATCAAAGTGATTGGCAGGATCAATCAACGGACAACTTCCAAAGAAGAATAGAACACTTATGGAAGCCCGGATTCTGATTGTATGGGCAAACAGAATCTAAGGGGATCAAATCTACCTCCAACGGTCAAAAAGACTTGCCTTATAAAGTCTGTCCAGAAAAGGGAAGACGAAACTCTCAAGGAAAGAGCCAACGGTCGAGTGTGGCTTGGAGAGTATATAAGGATAGGATGAGACCTAGGAGTAAAGGGGGATGAACATTATTCCAAAGCTGATTCAGTTCTTTGATTGTTGTTCATAGTGCACATTTGAGTGATCTAGGTGCTTTACAGAAAGAGAGTGACTTAGTGAGACCAATCATCACCGAGTACTAGCACTCAAGAGTGTATAATCACCGTTGATCATATAGTGAAATACAGCCGATTGGCTGGTCGACCGAAGAGTGGACGTAGGCTTGTTTAAAGCCGAACCACTATAAACTGAGTTTGCAATCTTCTCTACTCTCTCTTTTTAATTTCAGTTTATAGATTGTAAAAGATTGTTATTGCTTGCGCATAAAATTCCTATACACCTATTCACCCCCCCTCTAGGTGTCAATACTAGTTCCAACAATTGGTATCAAAGCTACGTGCTCGAGATCTTGAAGTGTTTATTACTTCTGAGTTAAAGATCCTCTATGGCTAGTATTCTTGCACCAGGTTTAATTGAGGGGCAGAGCAACACTCGTCCACCATACTTCGATGGCAAGGATTACAATATCGGAAGAATAAAATGAAGGCTTTTCTCGGGTCGAAAGATCCCTTTGGAATGGGATGTGGTTAATAGGGGAATTGAGCCCACTGATAACGCCAGAAAGACGTCAAAGAG
This sequence comes from Corymbia maculata, assembly GCA_014182735.1. NCBI lineage: Eukaryota > Viridiplantae > Streptophyta > Magnoliopsida > Myrtales > Myrtaceae > Corymbia > Corymbia maculata. The sequence continues at coordinate 13,659,717 of CM024692.1, read as the reverse complement.
TACTGATGGAAAAGAACTAGAACCATCAGCCACTCTCTCTCCAGAAGAGATAACAAAGAGACAAACCATTGATGCAAAGGCTATTTACTCTCTATATTGTGCTTTATCACCTAATGAATATAATCGTATATCTTCTTGTGATACGGCAAAGGAAGTATGGGACAGACTACATGTGACATATGAAGGGATCGAGTCAAGGAGACCAAAGTAAACATATTACTTGGTCAATACGAATCCTTTAAGATGAAGCATGGAGAATCCATAAGAGATATGTTCAATCGTTTTACGAAATTGTAAACGGATTAGCATATCAAGGACAGCTGTTCTGGACCAATGAAGGTCAACAAACTTCGAGAGGATTTGTCAAAAGAATGGAACAATGTGAAGACATCTATCAGAGAAACTCTGCGAATTTCACCTCTAACTGTTGATGAGCTCGTTGGCACCCTATAGTCCTATGAGGCAGAACAAATGAACGAAGAAGTGGAATCCAGAGGTAAAAAATCCCTTGCTCTTAAGTCTAACTCTGATTCTGATGATATAGATTCTGAGGAAGAATTGGACGACGAGGAACTTGCACTGCTGATCAAAAAGGTAAAGAAATTAAACAGAAAAGGCAGAAAGTTCAACAACAGGAAACAAAAAAGACAACTGGGCAACGCAAAAAGCGATGACGAGGATGATTATACCAAGGATGTAATCTGCTTTGAGTGTAAGAAAAAGGGACATATTAAACAGAATTGTCCCAAACTCAAAAAGAACAAAGGAAAATTTGAGAAGTACAAGAAGGCTCTCAAAGCTGAAATATGGAGTGACACAGAAGTTGAGGATAGTGAAGACGAATATGGGAACATCTGTCTAATGGCACACTCAGACTCGGACTCGGACTCGTAAACGGCGATTCGACACGGACTCGAGACGGGAGATCGAGGTAAATCATTCGAGATCCCTATATAAGTTTCACATTATATAAATGAGCTTTGTTCTAATCTAAAATCTACTTTGAAAAGGATTTCCAAATTAAAAAAGGAAAATTACAAGTTGAATCAACAGAACGTTTCTTTGAAAGGAAAAATGGATGATTTCAAAAAGGAATTCTTGGAAATTAAGGAAAATCGAGAGTTTCTATTAAATGAGAATGAATATATTAAAAATGAACTTTTGGAAACTAATGAAAATCGAAACTCTTTACAAAAGGAGAATGATTCTTTCAAAAAGGAATTCTTAGATATTACCACAAAATTTTCAAAAGGATCAAAAACTCTACAGCATATACTTTCCATTCAAATTCCTTATTATAATAAGTCTGGACTTGGTTTTTATAAGGAAAATGATTCCCTGATTGATTTTCCTAAAGTCAAGGAAAGAATAAGATAAAGACCTCCTCGACATGTTTATAGAAATCATTTCAAAAACAATTTTGTAAGACCTATTGGTAGAAACAATCTCAAATGTTCTAACTGTGGAGAAAGAGAACACTTTGAGAACAAATGTCCTAAAGTCTACGGAGACTGTTCAAAAGAAATGGATAGAAAAAGCTTATACTACTAACTTCAATGGACCCAAGAAAATTTGAGTACCAAAGAAAAAATGAGTATTTGTAAACATTGCAGGTAAGTTTCAAAAGTAAGAAGAAATGGTATTTGGACAGTGGATGTTCAAGACATATGACAGGAAATTCAAAGATATTCATTGGATACGACAGAATCAAGGGAGGAACAGTTTCATTTGGAGGAAACACCAAAGGAAACATTATAGGACTAGGAACTGTCAAGATCGGTAGCTTGATCATCAACAACGTTTCTCTAGTCAAAGGTTTAAACTATAATCTTCTGAGCATCAGCCAGTTATGTGATGCCGGTTTCAGAATAAACTTCAAAGAAAACCTATGTTGGAACAAGCAATGACTCTTCACGAGACTTTTCGGGACGAAGACATGGGAACATTTATCTTACGGATATAAATGAAGATACTGCGAAATGCCTATTATCAATCCAAGATGAAGCAGTTATGTGGCACCGTAAACTTGGGCATGTCAACATGAAACAAATCTCCAAGCTTGCTAGCAAAAAGCTTGTTCGTGGCTTGCCGTCACTAAGTTACAATAAAACTGAGCTTTGCTCTGCATGTACACTGGGAAAACAGGTTAGAAGCTCTTTCAAATCTATAAAACAAATTTCCACTAATCGTGTGTTACAGCTTCTTCACATAGACTTATTTGGACCAACCAGAACCCAAAGCATTGGAGGTAAGAAATACTGTCTTGTGATAGTAGATGATTACTCTCGATACACATGGGTATATTTTCTAGCAAATAAAGGAGATACCTTCTCATATTTCTCAACATTTGCCAAGAGAATTCAAAATGAAAAAGGTTACTCTATTTCTAGTATCAAAACAGATCATGGGGGAGAATTTGAGAATCAAGACTTCTCAAACTTTTGTGACAAAAATGGCATACAGCATACATTTTCATCTCCTTACACTCCGAACAAAATGGAGTTGTGGAAAGAAAGAATAGGTCTTTGCGGGAAATGGCAGAACATTGCTTATAGAAAGCAAGGTGGCAACTCGATTTTGGGCAGAAGCAGTTTCTACTTCTTGCCATATTATTAACAGAGTATTTCTTAGACCAATTCTTGAGAAAACCCCTTATGAAATTTTCAAAGAAAGAAAACCTATTGTTTCCTATTTTCGAATCTTTGGTTGTCCATGCTATATCCTTAAGAATGTTAATCATCAACCTAGTAAGTTTGAAGAAAGGTCAGACGAAGGTATATTTCTGGGCTATTCAAACTCTAGTAAAGCATACAGAGTATTCAACAAGAATACTCAGAAAGTGGAAGAATCCATGAACGTAAAGTTTCTGGAGAAAGAAGTCTCAAAACAGAGCAGTCCAATAAATGAAGAATCGAATCAAATGCAGCTATTGAAAGATCCGGTTTCAACAAAGAAGCGAGAATCTTCCCGGGGAAGCTTGATCAAAGAAGCAACTCATGAAGAACGACTAACTCGGCTTGATACTCCGCATCGCGAAGATTCGATAATAATGAAGTTCCAAATAGAAAGCGGAAGCATAAGTCTAGTCATCCCGGGGAGCTCATGATTGGAAATATCAACGAAGGGATTCAAACCAGATTAAGAAACAAAAAAGACACGGGTATTGTTGCACCGATTTCGAAATTGAACCCAAAGGAATTGATGAAGCACTTTGGAAAATGAAAGCTGGATAGAAGCAATGCAAGAAGAGCTTCAACAGTTTAAGAGAAATGATGTATGGGAATTGGTACCCAAACCAAAAGGACGAACAATCATTGGAACCAAATGGATTTTCAGAAACAAAGTTAATGAACTTGGAAAAATCACCAGAAACAAGGCAAGGCTCGTGGCAAAAGGTTATTCTCAATCTGAAGGAATAGATTATGATGAAACCTATGCTCCAGTTGCAAGACTAGAAGCAATTAGACTATTACTTGCTTATGCTTGTTATCAAAATTTCAAGCTATATCAAATGGACGTGAAAAGTGCTTTTCTGAATGGGTTTATCAAAGAAGAAGTGTTTGTAGAACAACCCCCTGGATTCGAGGAATCAAGAAAGTCTGACCATGTATACAAATTAAAAAAGGCACTTTATGGTCTGAAACAGGCTCCTCGAGCTTGGTATGAATGATTGAGCAAGTTTCTACTAGATAACAAATTCAGAAAAGGAATGGTAGATACAACCTTATTCATTAAGAAGGAAGGTAAAGATATTCTGCTGGTACAAATCTATGTAAATGATATTATTTTTGGTTCATCTAATGAGCACTTGTGCAAGAGCTTCTCAAAGTCTATGCAGGAAGAATTTGAAATGAGCATGATGGGAGAACTGACATTCTTCCTAGGACTTCAAGTTAATCAAACGAAACGTGGAACTTTTATTAATCAAGAGAAGTACGCCAAAGACCTGATTAAAAAATTTGAAATGGAGAACTACAAGAGGACAGAAACTCCAATGGCAACCTCCATCAAACTTGATCAGGATGAAAAAGGGAAGAAGGTTGATCAGAAGAATTATAGAAGCATGATCGGTTCTCTTCTCTACCTTACTGCATCTAGACCAAATATTCTATATAGTGTTTGTCTTTGTGCGAGGTTTCAAGTAGATCCTAAACGTATAATTAAGTATATAGCCACTTACCCAAACTTAGGGCTATGGTATCCAAAGGAAACAGATTTTACTCTTCTTGGCTACTCAGATGCAGATTTAGCAGGATGCAAAATAGACAAAAAGAGTACTTCAGGAACATGCCAACTTCTGGGAAAAATGCTAGTTTCATGGTTTTCCAAAAAGAAAAATACTGTGGCTCTATCAACTGCAGAAGCAGAATATGTAGTACTTGGAAACTGTTGTTCTCAGATTCTGTGGATGAGACAACAACTAAGAGACTATGGGAAGGAAGAATGCTGCACAGAAATAAGGTGTGATAATACGAGTGCCATAAACCTCACCAAGAATCCAATTTTATATTCCAGGACAAAGCACATTGAGATCAAACATCACTTTATAAGAGACCATGTGCAAAAGAGAGATATATATGTGGAATTCATTGATTCTAAGAATCAATTAACATATATCTTCACAAAGCTGCTGGACAAAGGTACATTCGATTCAATATGTGGGTGTTTAAACATTATTAACCCTTTCTTATAAATTCTATGAGAACAGGACAAAGTTTGACAGTGGAAATCGTCGGGTGATTGAAAAAGGAAATAATAATATGGTGTATTATTTCCTTATTGAAATCTGGTAATTATTTTAGTAAGTTTTTGATTCTAATAATTGATTTGCATATATTCTGGCATATGTCTATGATAATTGAATATTCTTGTTAAATTTAGAATAACTGCTATTTTTAAATTATTTTGGGTTGCGACTATTCATTTGTTCTCCTAACAAAGGTATAAAAACATCCAAAAGTCGAGTCTTTTCCTCACCACTCTTCAAAACGTCTGTTTACAAACCCTAAGCGAGAAAAACGCTTTCGAAAACAATCTTCGTCCAAAACCAACCTTCGCGAACATGGCATCGAGATCCTCCATATCAGATCAAGATCTCCATCTCCTAGAAGAAGATCAAACGAGTTCTTTGGAAGAGGAGGAAGAAGAATCGAGGAAGGGCGAGACGCATTTCGACGACACGAGACTTCCGAAGAAACTCAAGGACAATCTCCTAGAGTTTCTCCTCAAGGAAATCAAGAAGATTATGAGGAATCTCCAAGAACTCGTCGCTCGTAATCGAAGAAAGAACTGTCTCACGTAGAAGTACGTCGGATTAACTCTACCGACACCTACTGAAAATCCTCATGTAATTATGAGGAGGTATGAGAAGTTAGTTCGGAGAAACGTCAGGGAAGATGTCAAACTGTTTTTCTTGAGGCAAAATGGGTTTGCAAATGAATTTCGTCTCATTCAAGCAGTACAGGCTGCCGAATCAACATCTACTCGTAAAGAACGAGTTAGTGATACAGGGAGAAGTAAAGATAAGGTGAAGGAAGATGATGAAACAATCTACAGAAATTTTGAAGTTAGAATGGGAATTGCTACTGTAATCCAGAACACAACTGGAAAATTATTTCGATCTAAAGAACACAAGACTTTCTTTAACAATCTGTTGGAAAGAGGAGTCATGAACCATAGGATTGTTGATTTTGATTATCTGGATGCTGCTGACGTAAATCTGCGAGAATGCTTTGAGAGATTGCAAATGGACAAATTACGCACTGATTCTGCTGCTGTTTATCCTGAATTAACAGCATATTTTTACTCGAATTTGACATTTCTATCTCCAGACAGAATGCAGTTCAGTGTGAATAATAGGTTTTATGAGGTTAGTTCAGATACTCTTGCTGACATTATAAATGTTGAGAGAGAAGCATTCAGGTCAATAGATGTCCCTTATGAAACAATCTGTAAGTTTCTCACAAAGTCTGTAAGGGCCACTATAAATTATCCTCTTTTAACGTCTGCAAGAACTATTCTGCACAAAATCATTATAAGCTGCATTCGTCCAAAAGCATCATCCAAACCGATGTGTCTAAATTTGAGGCAAAGCGATGTGGGCAATTGAAAGAGAGTCTTGTTCTCACTGCCTCACACAATCATTTTGCATATGTATCGAACAGTCTCAAAGGGAAAAGAACAGCTACCCTATGGAGCTTTAGTCACAAGAATCTTTGATCATCTTAAGATAGATATACCCAGAAGATTCAGTACTAAAACTCTTCCAACAATGATCATTGATATGAAAATGATCAACAAGATGAGGCGAAGGATGTTGCGAGACATGGAGACGAAAAGAAAAGGAAGCGGCTATATCGAGACAGCAAAAAGAAAAGGCAAAGAATCAACTGCTGATGGGCAAAGTTCTAAAAGGAGAAGACAACTCCTACTGATAGATGAAGAAGAAAGCATCTCTGCAATTCTGGCAAATATGCGTCAACATTCTCAGAGAATGTTTGAACAAGATGAACATGCAGAACACATTCTCCACACAAAAAAAGAGAAGAATGCAGGATATGAAGAAATGGATGAGCCAGAAGAAGCAGAAGAAACAAACACAGAAGAAGAAGAACAAGAAGAAGAAGGAGATAAGAACAGAGAAAAAGAGGGGCAGCAAGGACGGAATGAAGCATCAACTCGGGGGAGCATCATCATGAAAATATTGACATTCAAGTTCTGCGAGCTTCATCCGGAAATGCTGATTATCAAAAGATCTTCGAACTTTTAACGAGAGATCGGGATCGACAGTACAAATGGAAACCTCCTTCAATAACAGATCGGAAACTCTTGAGAAGACAAGTCAATCGGTGTATTGACGAGGATTGAGAAGTCTCGCATCGATATGAAGAATTTCACCCTTGTTCGAACCCCAAACAAGAAAACCTCTTAAAAAGATCTTTTTAAACTGACTAACTCTTTTTGAAGTTGACAAAAAGGGGGAGTAGATATGGCTTTTTATTTTGCTCGACTTGACTTAGCTTTTTGATTGATTTTCGATGGATTTATCAGTGTGCTGATGATATCATGACAGTTGGATGACAGATGGTTTTATCATTATGTTAATGCATGATAAATGACTGATGATATTCTCTTATTGAAATCTACGCTGACAAAGTCTGTATCTTGTTAAGCTGTAATTATGTTATGCAGGGTTGATATGAGCTGTACTTATGAGTTGGGCAAGATAGTTGGAAACAGGTTTATTTAACCATATTTTGCAAGGAAATGAAGCCATATGTTTAAGATGTTTTGTCACCATCAAAAAGGGGGAGATTGTTGAGAAAACTCCTAGTTTTGATGCTAACAAAACAGCTTATGAATGATATTTATATCAATCTCTTGAAAGAAAAGGACACGGAATGACATTGGTTTTTAAAGTCTGCTGGTTGCAGAAGATAAAGCATGAGATGTCTAAGAGTCTGACCGTACCAGACGGAAAGACTCATCCAGGATCGAGATTTTAAGTCCGAAAGAACCAGAGGCGAGATTTTAAGTCCGAGATTTAAGTCTGACCGTACCAGACTGAGATTTAAGTCTGAACAAACCAGACTGAGATTTTAAGTCTGAACGAACCAGACTAAAAATCTAGGCAAATTCAGAACTTAAGATCATTAGACTTAAGATGAACCTACAGGATAAAATCACCAACGGTCAAGTATTTCACTTACTTTATTTATATTGATTACATTTGTATCAAAGTGATTGGCGGGATCAATCAACGGACAACTTCCAAAGAAGAATAGAACACTTATGGAAGCCCGGATTCGATTGTATGGGCAAACGAGAATCTAAGGGGATCCAATCTACCTCAACGGTCAAAAAGACTTGCCTTATAAAGTTTGTCAGGAAAGGGAAGACGAAACTCTCAAGGAAAGAGCCAACGGTCGAGTGTGGCTTGGAGAGTATATAAGGATAGGATGAGACCTAGGAGTAAAGGGGGATGAACATTATTCCAAAGCTAATTCAGTTCTTCAATTGTTGTTCATAGTGCACATTTGAGTGATCTAGGTGCTTTACAGAAAGAGAGTGACTTAGTGAGACAAATCATCACCGAGTACTAGCACTCGAGAGTGTGTAATCACCGTTGATCATATAGTGAAATACAGCCGATTGGCGGTCGACCGGAGAGTGGACGTAGGCTTGTCTAAAGCCGAACCACTATAAACTGAGTTTGCAATCTTCTCTACTCTCTCTTTTTAATTTCAGTTTATAGATTGTAAAAGATTGTTATTGTTTACGCATAAAATTCCTATACACCTATTCACCCCCCCCTCTAGGTGTCAATACTAGTTCCAACAATCTAACAGTTTAAGCTTAAAATCTTATAAATGCCATCACCATTCTATAGCCATTCTGACATCTAGGCGCTCTATTTATGACTTGATCTTCCATGGATCTCACCCCTATGGAAAGCAATTTTATAAGCTTGTGAATCTCACTTCCATTCAGATAATTAAGTTGGACTCACAAGGTTTGGTTGCCGATGCCGATGTCAAAGCGCGTCCTATAAACACCCCAATTATAAGATTACCAACTTAATGTAAAATCAAAAACAAGTTAGATATCCTTTCATGGAGAGCAACATCTTCGCAATGCATATACTCCTTTCTTTGCTCTCATGCAAGCACACGAGACATTTATAACTTTGCCATGGCCATGGAACAAGTGTAAACACTTTCAAAAGAGAACTCCCCAGGTACTCTTCTCTCTGGAGATGCAAAGGGCAAGGCGGCGCAAGTATCAGGTCCTTTGGTACTTGAACCGAAGCTCTCTAATGATGATCACCGTGGATCCCGCGATCAATCCATTGAATTTTCTTGAAAAAGCTCCTCAAAAGAAATCCGAAACACCGAAACGGAATTTCAACAATACCCTACCAGGGCTTACAGTTGCAAGTACTGCGAGGCGAGTTTGGCACCTCGCAGTCATTGGAGGGCCGCCAGAAAGCCCACGGGCACGAGCATGCTGCAGAAAGGCGGGCAAAAGCGATAAATCGGATCGCTATTGACCTTACTCAGGTGAACCCTAACCAAGATTATTTTAGCCCGCCGGCTTTCTGTCCCAGGGCAACCCGTTGCCTATGGGCCTCTTACTCAGCCTGCACCTGCTGATGTCGTCGGACCTGCCTATGTGGGGATGCTGAAGCCAATAATGATAACAATAACGAGCCCTCAAGCCTCGGCGTGGCACCGACCAGCCATGTTGAATCAGATAAACGGAATTGTATATTGACTTATGAACGATAATGGTGACCCTAACTTTCCTACTGCTGTTTCTCCTCAGAGCACAGGACCGAGACCACCACTTGCCAATGGAAGCTCCTTCACCACCCATGGACTCGAAAATGAGGGGTTAGACTTGTCATTTCGGCCCTGATCATGACCAGAGAACTGTTTTTCATATGGCTTTGATGTAGAGTAAGACCAATAAAAAAAAATACATATATATATATATATATATGGCTTTGGTGTTATGGAAGATGCTCCATTTAAGTTCATGCATTAATAATAAGCTAAATTCTCTAGGAAATATTGTCAATATCTGTTTCGCATTGTCTAAGTAATCGATGTGAATGAATAAAATGTGATGAATATCCTAATTTATGTCATCTAAAATGACACAAGTGCAATTAACCATGATGATCTAATGCATACGCAACTGTAACTAACAAAATAACGCCAATAAACGGCCTTTACGTAATCTCATTAATTAAAAGAGAATTTTAAAATATCGGTTTCGCATTGTCTAAGTGATTGATGTGGATGAATTAAGTGTGATGAATATCCTAATTTATGCCATCTAAAATGACACTAGTGCAATTAACCATAATGATCTAATGCAAACGCAAGTATAACTAACAAAATAACGCCAATAAATGGCCTTTATGTAATCTCATTGATTAAAAGAGAATTTTAAAACATCTATTTTGCATTGTCTAAGTAATTGATGTGGATGAATTAAATGTGATGAATATAGTAATTCATGCCATCTAAAATGACACAAGTGCAGTTAACCATGATAATCTAATGCATACGCAAGTATAACTAACAAAATAACGCCAATAACAGCCTTTGTGTAATCTCATTGATTAAATGAAATAGAAATTTATGAGTCTCCTTCTGGATATGTGTTTTTTTTCCAGAAAAATTCACAATTCGATAAAATTAGTGAAATATCTATCCATTTGTTTTTTGTTCTTTTATACCAAGGAATTGCTAGAGCTCACCCCTTTGGAGGAGCACACGACCCTCAATGCTCAATGGCACCGTTGAGCCTTGCTGCAAGCCGCTATTTAGACGTAAACCTCGAGGGATGCTAACCCAAAACCCTAACACCAGGACTCTCCTCTTAGAACACTTTAGCAACAAGAGGATTCGAACTCTTGACCTCAACGATGAAGGAGAGAACGCACACCAACTACGCTTCCCGTGGTTGGGTTATCTATCCATTTGTTGCACTTCAAAATCTACATATTATTAGCTACACGAACCTCCTTGCTTGGATAAAACAAATTGGAGTGCATAAGATAGCAAGAACTAGATACATAAAACTCTAAGCAAATAAAGCAGATAATTACAAAAATAGTTTATGAACTATACCCAATTTATAATATAGTCTCCAAACTTTTAATTTGTTTAATATAATCACTGAATTTTAACTCAATACGTTATGTCGTCCTTGAACTTTTAATTTGTTCAATGTGGACCTAGAACTTTCGATAAATGTTCGATCAAATTCTTATATTATATGAAAATATATAATGTTATCCTTCCAATGGAACTTGTAATTTGCCTTCCAATATGGAAAGTTTGAATGGTAGACAAAAAAGTGACATTTCACTTAGATTATTCACGTAAAATATTCAATTCAAATCAGGATAATAATCTATGTTATCAAATAACATGGATAATCATTTTTCCATTTTAAACAAATTCAACAAACTAAAAGGATCATTATATTTTGATTTGAATTGAGTATCTTACATGGATAATCTAAGTGTAACATTTTATTTGTCCAACATTCAAACGTACTAAATGAAAGTCAAATCAATACATTTCGTTAACTTGATTTTATTTAACGACAATATTGAATATTTTCATACAGTTTAATATTTTGAATTGAACATATATCAAAAGTTCAAATATTATATTGAATAAAATAAAAGTTTAGATATAATATTACATGTTTTATGTCATTTTTCCATCACTATATACACTAAGCTAGTATGTAACAAGCCTAAAAAGGAATTAAAGATCAAGGGATACAAGGCACAAAGGAAACATCGATCCCCTTCTCTTTCACTATATCGTACATTTTAGAGAGAGAGAGTATGTAACAAGCCTAGAAATGAATTAAAGATCAAGGGATACATGCACAAAGGAAACATTGATCCCCTTCTCTTTCATTGTGTCGTACATTTTAGGGAAATTTTCAAAAAATGACCCGAAGTGAGCTTATTTTCTCAAATAATGACCCAAAGTGGTCATTGTCTCAAATGAGAATCCGAAGTGGCTAAACCAATCTCAAACAAAGACTTCAAATCGCCAAGCGGTCAAATATTCACCGACTGGCGAGCGTACGGCATTTCTGGTGGCCAGAATAAGGGCAATTTTGTCAAAAAAATATTGATAGAATTTAACAAACCCTAAAAACAAAACCCCCAACTCTTCATGTTCTCACATTTTCTTCTTCTCTATTCTTTGTCCTCTTTCGCTTGGAGTACCCAATTTTTTTGTTAATGGAGCACGAACTGAAGCATAATAAGAAACCCCTACCTTCGTTTATTTCTAACGAAAAAGACAAATCTCGAGCAAAACAATCTATTCCTTATTCAGACACTCGTGTGTAATACGAGAGTTTCAATTCTTCGTCATCTTTTCTCAGGTTCGTGTGTATTTCGACCTACACTCCCGTTCAACTAAAGTCAGTTTCATTTAGATTGGTGCAAGAGACGCCTTACCCATCCTTGCTAAGCACACCGTGCGGGAACTTTGGGATGGGGGAGGCCAAGCTATAGTTTTAGAGCCTATCATGGTCGGTGAAGCTGAGCTCGCACGTCGTGGAGGTCGAGCTTGCCACCACTAGCGACGCCACAGTGCAGCTCGGTATCGCTACGAGGAGAAAAAGAAGTGGCTACGGCGGTGGCGCTGCCAGTAGCTAAGTCGCCGCCGCCACGACGAATCGTCTCCATTGCCTCCAAACAGAGAGATCTTTGGGCAAGCTCAGCCGCTCAATTCTGTCATGGGAGTTTCACGGAGGATCGCGAGAGAGGAAACCCTGAGAGCCGAGAGAGTGAGGTAGAATGCGAATCCACTTCCATGAACCCAACCGAGAGACACAGAACATCTCGATCTCAATGACCCACATCTTGGGCACAATGCAAATCCACTTCCACGAAGAGAGAGGGAGGCATGCGAGGGGGTGCTGGCACGTACCTTTAGAACTCAAGAGTCAAGGATTTTGCTCCATTAACAAAGAATTTGGGTTCTCCGAGTAAGAGGGGACAAAAAGCCTAGAAGATGAAGTGCAGAAAAAGAAGAGCTTGAGGAGTTTGGAGCTTCTGTTTTTAGGATTTGTTAATTTCTATCAAATATTTTTTTAACAAAATTGCCCTTATTCTAGCCATCGAAAATGCCACACACTCGTCGAGTGGCGAACATTTGGCCGGCCGGCAATTTGAGGACCTTATTTGAGATTGGTTTAACCACTTCGGGTCTTCATTTGAAACAACGGCCATTTTAGATCCTTATTTGAGAAAATAGACTCATTTTAAGTCATTTTTTGAAATTTTCCCTACATTTTAGACTCCAAGATTGAGATGATAAAAACTATGATTGCACATGAAATAGGAGGGTTGTACGTATGTTTTCGATTGAACATATGTCCTATTCAAGATATCCATCTTACCCAAATAATTTAGGGCAATCGAATATATTCGTGTATAGGCGATGGCTAGCGAATGGATTAATGTGATTCGCTTGAGCTTGTTGCATTTGATTTACAACATACACAAGAATTAGAGGACTCCATAAGATGTCTAGGTGCTCTATATACGGCTACTTATTCCATGCATATCTCACACCTTTCGACCTAAAAGGAAAGCACTTATGTAAGTTGGACTGTCAAGATTTTAGTTGCTCATATTGGAGTCCAAGCCGCGTGAAATTAATCCTCCGATTCTAAGTGCCATCTTAGTGTACGTAACATAAAAGAAGAGAGATATTCTTCCAAGCATGGCAACACCTTCCCGCTACAAATATTCCATTCTATGCTCTCATTCAATCACACCCAACATTCATAATTTTGCCATGGAACGAGTGCAGCCACTCTCAGGAGTGAAATCCCTGGCGACCCTTCTCTACGGAGATGCCGGCGGGACGGTGGAGCGAATGTCGGGTCCTTCAGTACTTGAATTGAAGCTCTCTAACGATGATCACCATGGACCCGCACCCACGATCAATCTGTTGAGCTCCCTTGAAGATATTCCTCAAAAGAAACCCGAAAACCCGAGCCGAAATTTCAAGAATGCCCTTGCGATCCGGCCTTACAGTTGCAAGTACTGCAAGGCGAAGTTCGCCTCCTTGCAGTCTTTGGGGGGCCACCAGAGCGCCCACCGGCGCGAGATCCCCGCAAAAAGGCGGGCGCAAGTGATGACGGGGATCGCCGATGCCGTCCCTTGGGTGAACCCTAATTTTAGCCGGAATTATTCTGGTACGCAGGTAACTCCTGTCTCAGCCTATGGGCCTCGTACTTGGCCCGCGCCTACCGATGCTGTCAAACCTACCTATTGGTGGATGCCGAAGCCGACAGCGATAATGAATCCTCAAGCCTCGGCGTGGTACCGACCCGCCGTGGTGAATCAGCTAAATGGAATGGTGTATCCTCAAGCCTCGGCGTGGTACCAACCCGCCGTGGTGAATCAGCTAAATGAAATGGTGTATCCTCAAGTCTCGGCGTGGCACCGACCCACCGTGGTGAATCAGGTGTATCCTCAAGCCTCGGCGTGGCACCGACCCGCTGTGGTGAATCAGCTAAATGGAATGGTGTATCAACCTATGAACTATAATGGTGACCCTCACTTCCGTACTTGGGTTCCTCCTCAGAGCACAGGACCGAGACCGCCATTTGCCAATGTTTTCGCCGGTGGAAGCTCCTCCGGTGCTCAGGGACTTGAAGATGGAGGGCTGGACTTGACACTTCGGCTCTGATCATGACCGGAGAACTGCTTTTCGTATGGCGCTGGTGCCGTCCGTGTAGGATGCTCCGGTGAAAGTGCATGTTTGAGTTATGTCTTTCGCATTGTCTAAGTAATTTATGTGGATTAATTTCAATGTGATGAATATCCTGATTAATCTCGACATCTCGCCAACTAAAAGTGACACGAGTGCAGTCAACTATGCCGATTTAATGCGCGCTCAACTATAACTAACGGAATAACACAAATATTGTCACGTGTTTTTCATCATCGGAGATTTTAAAGTGAGCTAGCGAACCAAATTCTTCGATCACTTCAATTTTATTTATGATAAAAAGTGGTCCCTACATTTTTTGTAACCAAAACCCGAGACGAAATTATGACGTGTGTTTTTCCGAAGATTTACTCATCACTCTCAGCGCCTCAAGAACCCTAACCAAGGCTTGATCCTATTAAACCTTAAAGCTGCTCATGACATCCAACCTCCGTCAGTCACAGCGGCACTGAGAGCCGACCAGTTGCCAATAGGACCGTCCCCATCTCAAAACAATATAATGCGTCGAGAGACGCATACTTCACCTGCTAAAACCATATCAATTCGTTGTCCTGGGAATGTCCTAAATCATTCTCGGTGTCACCAAAACCATGGCCGGAGCTTGTCTTCGCTCGTTGCCATAAAAGCAGAAAGGAGATCGAACGTCCTGGCCGATGCAGATTCAATGATAGGTGAAAAGCCTCTTGCTGTCGGAGCGGATTCTGGCTCCCATGAACGTGTTGTGGGATCGTCCAAGAACTCTTGCAGCGAGTCAGGGAACAAAGCTGCTTGCTGGATTTGGAAGATGAGGCAGCCATTTCCATCACACAGTTGCAGGATGTCGACGGGTTCCTGTAGGTGCCCTAAAGCTCAGCGGTATCTGATAGCAAAGCCGATGACATGCGGGTTCACCTCGTTGTAGGGCAATTCATCTGGACAAATCTGGGTGTCAGACACTTATATTAGATTTTCATTGCAGAAGACTGTATCTTGCAGCGAATCATCGAGACCTTTCTGAGCCTTGTAATGCTTTTAAATTTCTGGAGCTTGACCCGTTTCCTTTGAAATTAACCAATTGGCAAAGAACGGAAAGATCCTGTTGGAGAAATCGTCTTCATACTTGGATAGAACAATGAATTTAACGTGTGTTCGAATCAATAGAACAATCACATTACACTTTGAGGTGTGATATCACATTTTTTAATAATTTATTTACCTCACAAAATTGTTAATAGTCACCGGAAAATTTCATTTAGGATACAACAAAATCTCAAATTAAAATACTAGATAGCAATTCTATTACATCTCTAAGATCTCTCTAGAAAAAAATTGGAAACAATGGCTGTAGTTTTGAAAGAAGACTCGAAAATAATAATTTTGATCCCTTTCATGGTTTTTCAAAAAACTAATATATATAGGAACATAGGCAACCCTTCATGAAATGTTACAAAATTAATAAAGATATCTCTTCGAAAGAAATTATATCCGAACAGACACAACCTTTCAAGGATTAAAAAATTATATTTGAATAGATTCCTTAAAAGTTATAATTGAACAGGTACGAACTCTAAGATAACAGTTGAAAAAAATAATATTCGAAATAAATAAATAATAAATAACTATAACTTCTTCATGAATAATCGCACTGTTTTAATATGACATTATGGTTAATTTTTTATAAAAATAAATCCGAATTTTTTTCAATAAATAAAAATTAATGATCATCGGTCGGTGTCAAATCTCATGTACGTCGCACTCACATCTTTTCGATATGAAACAAGACACCTCTCAATTTATTTTACAAGCAAATTACCAATAGATCCAACACCTTTTTAACTGCTTCTTCTTGTTATTTTGCAATGAGACCATCAGACTCTCCATCTTGCTGACTTGCGGAGAACCATTTGATTCGTAGAGAGGAAGGAAGCCTGTCTGTTAAACTGTAAAATTCAACACCATCGGCCAATGGGCGTCGCGGAGCTAAGTCGGATGCTCTGGAGAGAAAGCATAACTGCTAGGAAGAAGCACAGAATCTGTCCATTGTCCCTAGAGTGAACTTCACATGCTACGTAAGGAGTCTAAATGGTACAAACAAGAACAACTTTAATGGGAAGAGGTGCAGTTTGAAGCTCGTCGCAGCTTTTTGCTCTGTTTTAGGCCATCCTTGAGAGGATTGTCCGAGATATCTTAGCCTGATATACCTCATATTCCTCATTTGCTTATCTTTTAGTTCCTTGAACACAAGTTTTCACATCCCTACAACTCATCAAACGCAAGAGAAGTTCGAAGGAAATAATCCAATCCGGTTGCCTTGTGATCATGAAGAGTCGCACGGCGAATCCTCATACATATCATCTGGTTGGAGAATTAAGGCCTTGTTAATATCACCCTCGGCCTCCTCTAGATCAGAACTTTTCAGGTATGCTTGTGATCTCCCGTGCAAAGTCTTGGTATTGCAAGGATCAACGAAAGCGGAGCGTGAGCGAGTCGGGAGGGACAGAGAGAGCAGAGCGGAAGAGTAAAGAGAGAGGGGAGAGAGCTCGTCGCGAGAGACGGGAGGGAGAGAGAGCAAGCTCGCGAGAGTTTTGAAAAATTTCAAACGGCTGTGTCCACGGCACACATCGCATGGTGAGTGGACTTGTGTATGGCTGACGCGGCATAGCTGGATATGTAATATTTTCTAGCCATGGTTTACTCGCGTCTTCCAAGAAACTATTGCGTACACCTCGTATGCCAGCATAACGAATAAGAAAACTCTTGAGAATATGACACGTGTCACGTATGGGACCCAAATGTCAGATCAAATTTTGAATTGAGCGAGCGGGCTTCTTTTTGAGAGAAGGCGCTCTCTGCCCTGCACGCCCTCTCTCTCTCTTCACGCCCGTCTCTCTCTCTCCCCCCTCTCTCCCACCGACCAACCATTGCACCCGACATTCGAAGTAAAACAAAAAGGTTGCGAGAGTGACAAAAAATGAGAATTCTCCTAGGAAGAGAGAGAAGAATAAATTTTTTTCCAAGGGATCGGATTTAATAAACGTTTATTTTTTTCCGAACTCCGTTTGCCCTGGCATTGTCCATATGAATGCTGCCTGGCATTTACCGGAGACCCAAAAGCCTCATACGAAGATTTGGTATATTGGCGAGACAAAAAAAGATTTGGATTATTCGACGTCCCATTGAAAAAAGTTTAGGATTTTTTATGATTTGTCCTTAAATATAATTTACGGTAGGTTATATGTCGTGAAGATTAGGATCTTATAAAATGGTTTTGAGTTCATTTAAAAAAAACTAGAACAAAGCAAAGTAAACGTTCGAATTCTACTTGGCAGCTTAGGATTTCAGAAGGTCTAGGAAATAAAATTTCATAAGCTCAGGACATCACCCTCCGGAAAGGGAAAATACTAAGGCTGCAATGGATCCTCCCCTTGACATGGCCTGGAAAGCTGATTACCTGTTCTTGATTAGGTCCTGCAAGTTCTTCGATTGCATTGTCTTCTCTCCCTTAGACGAGCGAAGATTGAAAGCTATAGAATCCTAGCAGTCACATATACACATCGACACCAATTTCTTGTGCATCGAAATCCCCAGTCAGTGTGTGCGCAGCCATAAAATGTGGACGGCACATTTGTTTCACAATGCAGTATACGTGCAATTGGTGCGAAAAATGTGGAACTGATGCATCAAATCTACAGTGTCTTCAAATGTGGAATGGCAATGAGCACAGCCATGAAACGATACTTCCTCCAATGCATTCATCTCTCAGGAATCGAATTCATGTCAAGCTTTTACATCCATTTTGCAGCTGACCAGTAATGGGTTTGGAAACCTCGCATAAAATCAATTATGCATGCTCACATCTGTTCAATCAGTCCAGAGCCGCAAGCCAACTTTCACATTATACATGGCTCAGACACATTCTTCAATCCTCATCTTCATTTCGATTCATTCAATCGCACTAAAGACTCATCACAGATGCAAGCAACCTTAGCTATTAGGGAGATATAGAAGTTTACGTTGAAGATGAGAGTGGTGATTCACAAAAGGGAAGTCCTGCTAGCGAGGTTTATGCCATCAGGTTCTCTCCTTTTTATTTCACCATTGTACAGCTACACTAATCACCAGAGTTACCAAGGCAGCTGGTGACCAACTTAACTCTAGTAATTAATGAAGATCTATTCATGTGGATTGCGATGAAGAAACCTAGATGTCGATGAAACTCATATACTGACCGGAGAGAAGATCCATACCAAAATGAACACATTGCAGATCTGATTTGAAACCAAACAATCTGTCACAAGTCATCATATGATACTCAGATTGAAGCAGAAAGATGCTTAAGTCTAAGCCATGCTCATGCATGAAAATACTGGGAAAAAGAAGTATTGCACATTAATCACCAGCTAAATCTCATTCTTGCATCGTCTTGGCTCCCTGTGCAACAGCAACGGTATAAATAATGAAATGCAGTTTTGTCCAAATCAAGGCGACCAGAAGATAGATAATATACGAGCTCCAATGTTCACATACCACGCACTAGTCAAGCACAAGTTTCATGTTTCCCTAGCACGGTCAACATAAGATGAAGAGCCAAGATTGTTAACAAGAGAGAGCAAAAACTTAATGTGCTTCCACATCTGCAGGGTCTCTACAGTCCTAAAAGATGACGGCTGCAAGTATAGAAATCCCACCAGACGTAACGTGCCGATGCAAGATTAGAGGGAAATGCCTATATGGAAAATATCTAAATCTCGGAGCGAACTTATGCTAACTGAACAAGAGAAATCTTTCCAAAGCAGACAAGAACATCGCATCGCATCCATGATTTCCGACATATGCAGAGAGAGCCTCTGGCAAAGATTTTTTCCTCCATGACATGAACAACCCATCTATACATCTGCACTCCTTGCATACTTATTCAGTTCACATCATCAACATGATCAAATCCCCAATTCGACTACCAGCCATGCCCATATCCGAATCCCAGATCAGGGACGAAACAATAAGATGCATACACCATCCCAATATCATATCTGTATCTAATGAAATTAGAATAAACATCATATGAACCTAATGCAAGGCAACCATCGTTACTGTCAAAAAATGCAAGGCAACCATCAACCATCACTACTGTCAAAAAATGCAAGGCAACCATCACTCAGTATCACTCACTCAATATCAAACCAGACAGAGAGAGGATTTACAAGATATTCAGAGTTCAAGTCTTAAAAAAAAAAAAAAAAAATCTACCAAACCCTCCACTCAAATCCCCAAATTTTACCTTCTCTTCCTTCATCCAATGCACTCATGGCCGAGCACCACCGGCATTCAGAGCCTCCCCGATCTGGAGCGCCACGAAAGCGTCCAGGCACGCGTATTGGACCTGCACGCTCGTCAGCCACGGGTTGTCCCACCGGGACATCGAGATCTTCTTCGGCTTGGCGATCTCCCTCCCCAGGACCTCCTTCGCCAGCGTTTTCAACCCAGCGTTCTTCAGCTCGTCCCGGCCGAGCTCCCTTGCGGCCAGGCCCCTCAGATCCACCGCGTTGGCAACACTAAGCCCGTAATCGCAGAGCAGCTTCTCGACGTCTTCCTCGATGCCGACGCCGACGAAGACGTGGCGGGGATCGCGGAGGAAGTCGGTGAGGGACTGGGGAATCTCGGGGGCGTGGAGGAACTGGAAGATGAGGCAGTGGAGGCCCACGGCGAGCTGGATGATGGCGACGGGGTTGTCGCTGTTCCGGGTGAAGTTGGGTCGCCACTCGACGTCCAAGCCGACGACGAGGGGCTGGGTGCCGCGGGACGAGAGCCAGGAGGTGACCATGGGAGAGGAGATGGTGAGGAGGGTGCGGACGCTGAGGCCGTAGAATGTCACGTCGTAGAGGTTGTGGGTGTCGTCGGGGAGCTCGTGATCGATGATGCCGATCGTCGTCATCGTGGTGGCGGAGTTGCAGAGATTTCACGAAGAGAAAAGACGACGACGAAGAGGCAGAGAAAAAAAGTTTTGATTTGAACTTTTTGACTGTCACTGCCAATGGATTGCTTGTGTTCTCTTTATTCTATCCAAAACAAATGGGTCGTGAGACTGACAAAAGAGGAAAATTTTAAAAAAAATTAAATCTTTTCTAAAGGGTCAAATTTATTAAAATTTTATAGTTTTTTTTAACTTATTAATCATAAGAAAATAATTCACTCGTACACGTCTTATGAAGATGAAAAACATTCGATATGTTTCATAAGCTATTCTTACGGACCGATCAATTTAGTGTTCTTTTCGACCTGTGCAAAGTTAGGATTTTTCTAAAGCATCCTTTTGTGCACGTGCGGCAATTTGTGAAAAATTCAGTATGTTTTATAGGTTATTGTCACTGATGGCAATTTTTAGAAAAAACATTCCAAAACAGTATTTCATATATGTGCGGCAACGAAAAATTCGATAAAAAAGAGAAAAAACATTCAATGTGTTTCATAGGCTATTATCATAGGCCGATCAATTTAACTTCCATTCAATCCATGCATTCTTAAGATTTCTCTCTTTAAAATTTCTCACTCAACTCTATTATCAATAGGCTATTATTACAGACTAATCAATCTCACCCGCTCAACTTTATTATCAATAGGCTATTATCACGGACCGATCAATTTAACATTTCCTTCAATCCATGTGGTTTTAAGATTTATCTTTTTAGGATTTCCCACTCAACTCTATTATCAATAAGATATTATCATGGGCTGATTATTATAGGATTTCCCACTCAACTATATTATCAATAAGCTATTATCATAAGCCAATCGATTTAACGTTCCTTTCAACTCGTACGATCAATAGGCTATTATCATGAGCCAATCGATTTAACGTTCCTTTCAACCCGTACGACCTTAGGATTTCTACCTTTATGATTGGATTTCTATTTCTACCTTTAGGATTTCCCACTCAACTCAAGGATTTAAAAAAAAAAAACTCTGAATTGTATTTCTCTTGTGAATGAGATAGTATAAATGATGAGAGGAGATCCCTATATATACAAGTATAAGACACATCATATCCATAGATCTCTCCTCGATCATACGGTTGAAATCATATCTCCCCAACTACCACTTATCTATCTTAATTACATGGGTATACAATTACCGTATCACCCATCCTTAGAAATATTCTAGAATACTCAAAGAAAACCCTAAGATTTAGAGATACGGGTTGAGCGTCGCTCATTCCAAATGATTGGTCATGGTGTCGTACAAAACCCTCTTAAATCGTTCACGTCTTCAAGGCGTGACACTATTGTCTTGTTGTTTACCATTATCCAGTCAAACGCAGGGCTAGAGATGCACCAACAGCTACTGTCACATTCCAGAAAACCAGACCTTCAAAATTTGATTGTGCAGATCAGAGTGAACATACACACACATTGGTATAAATGGGGCAATGAGCTTATACACAATACAATACACACTGATATTATTGCATGGTGATAGTTACAGAATGAGGAGAAAAAAATGCGCGACACGGTATAAAAAAGGAAAGGACGGCGGCTTGCCGATCTCTTTTCCCCTCGCGTCGGCCCGAATGGTGTCATTATCTACAATTTACACCAGCAAGTCATTTGGGAAACAGAAAAGGAAAATTAGTCCACAGTAATTACAAGCGATCGTGTCAAGCTTCATTCCATCTTTTTTTTTGCTGATCTTTAATAGGCTATTGCTTTGGTGAATCCTCTCAGAACTCGCAAGAGGTTCCCAACCTCTGCTTCAAGCCGTTGCATCTAGCATTCTCCGTGACCTCAGGCAGGAGCTTCTCGAAGATCTCAAGGAACAGGACCCACTCGTCTTCGCTCATATCTCCGAAAGAGATCCCCTCGCCCTCATCGTTGCGTTGCTGCACTGCAAAACTCATGCTCCGGTTGAAAACCTTGTGACCATTGATGGCATCGTCATGATTTTCGCCCTCATCGTCTTCTATTGCATATGACTCGTATTCACAAATCAGGGGGTCGTTTGCCTCCCCCTTTGGAGATAATAACACGTCAGGCAGCCCGGACATTGACTTGACAGACAAAAACCTGGGAAGTTTACGTGGCCTAGCCGTCTCAGGGAGGTCCAAGTCCTCCTTCATGTCATCGTCATTGTCCATGACAAACTGAGTAACTTCGAGGTCATTTTCTTCGTTTGTTTCATCAACAGGCACATCGTCACCCGAAGTGATCAGCATGCGGGCCTTGGATTGAATGCACAGCTCCTCCAATAAACTGAGATTCTCCTGCCCACAAGAGAACTGGCGAGTCATCATCTCGCCTATATCTGCAAGACAGAAGCCAGCAGCCGCGGTGTGTTTTAGAAAGATGGTGCATAGGATGAGAACCCGGACAGCGGACTCCTTCAGAGAAGGAACCTCGGTCCTCAAAAGTTCAGCATCCTTAAAGGGGTCTAGGTTGGATATGTATTCGCCTTCTAAATCGGAAAAAGGAACAGAGGCTTGAGGCCAATGCAGCCATTCGAAATAAGGATCCTCAAGGAACTCCGGTAGGCAAAGGCCATGATCGATCGGCACAAGTTCCAGTGACCCAGCAGTAGAAATTTCGTTCAGATGCTTCTTAACCAGGATGTTTCCTGCGTGCCTGTCAAGATTTAGTATTCTTAAGTCCAAGATCCCAATCCTGTGAACCGATGTCACCGAGAAGCTAGAGGGACCCAATTCTCCAGCATCGAAATCATGATCCACAAAGCGTTGCAGCGATGCAATCTTGTAAGGTGTTAACGATGTTGGCGACGCGTCAATATCATCAAAAACGTGAGAGATCTTCACCAAAGCAGTTGGTGGAACACCGGAAAATCCACCATGGTCGAGAATGTATGCAGCCAGTTCTCGTGCGCCGCTTTCACCAACACATATGGATCGTTTCACGCCAGGTTGGCCTAGCATCAGACCCCTGAAGCCTTTAGGGTTGTTGAAAGCTAAAGGTTCTTCATCAACAGGCTTTGCCACAGCAATGTCATGCCCATCTCGGCCACGCATGTAGTATGCTCCCCCAAGTCCACTCGACACCGGCACAGGATTGACTCCAGAAGCCATTGCTATGGCAACCTCTACAACTAGAGCGCGAACTCTGAAGGCCCTGCAGCCACCAAGAATCTCAATGCGCGGATTCCTATCAAGGTCTTCTTCCACTTGAGTGGTCAAGGACAGGCAAGGGGTGGAGAAGCATCGGTGGAAATGAGCAATATCAAATGCTTGGTTCGAGGAACGGGCCAGATGGGTTTGGCCAAGATCAATTACGGTGAAGTCGAGATGAGTGAAAGATTGAAGTTTGCATCTCTGCGGTCGGGTCGGTGGCCTGAATCCATGATGCTGATCGATAGCTACCGCCATTTTGGAAAATCTCATTCAACAGAACAAATGGCAGCAGGGCAGGGCGAGGGTAATCCTCAGAGGAATCCCAGAGAACAGGTCTACCTTAATGGATTGGCCATCAGAAACTGCATCCCAGAATAGACAGCTTCGAGTCAGTCCTAACAGCACAACAACCGAGATTAACATTCTGACAACCAAAACAAGCTGCATGAGTTATTACATGGAAAGAACAGTCCCTAACACCTGAGAATATCTTTGGAGTAACATTATTGCATCATTCTCATCATTGCTGGGTAAAAGTTTGTTTGGAGATCTCTGTAGACAGTAAAAATTTCACCAAAAAGATTATTCATTTCAAGCACTCTTCAATCCCCTGGTTTTCGTATCAACTTCAATGTGATCAACGGTGACAATGTGCGCAGTCAACACAGTGCTAGTCACAAGCATTCCCTATGTGGCACTGTGGAAACTGATGAGAGTAGAATATGTTGTGTGACTTGACTGGATGGAACTTCCGCATGCTTGAACCTAAGAAATCTTTCTAATTTGAATTCCTACCACATCAATCAATGCTCGTGAAATAGACACAGAAGCTAATCCAGTTGGATCTCTGCCTCATTCCAAATAGAATAACGACTAAAATATCTCGGAATGCTTGCAAAACCCATAACCTGGAAAAATATAAAAATAAATGTTGCCTCACCACAATAATGCAGGTGCCTAATGTACAGTGCCGCACTTGCTTCATTAATGTTGACTTGCTGATGACAATCACATAATAGGTTCAACTCATACCCACTGGATCCATCATAACCTGCATATTCCAATGGAAAAGGACAAGGATTTAGGGGGAGAAAAAACACAGGCCAAACCAAAACCAAAAAGAAAAGCTCATCAATCATCGCGTAATGAAAAGAAAGAAAGATTGGAGTTATGTCGTGAGCAATCGAATCCAATATGGAACGCACCAACCTACAAAATCCCTCGCTCCTCCGCACAAAAATCGCCAACAATTTTCTGAAAACATGAGATAAAATGTCATAAACAGAGGAATTCCATCCCACGCACATTAAAAAGAAAAATTACACCAAAAATGTTTGGCGGGCTCTCCTCTTTTTCTCTCTTTTTCGCTGGATTACGTTTCCTGGGTAGCGGAACAGGTACAACCGGGAGTGAGCATGCTCGAAATTATACAGAATGATTTCAGGCATCACGTTTCTATTTCTTCTTCTTCTTTTGCTTACAAATGCATCACATTTCAACAATGCGGGAACGAAATGCAGAGGAAATGAAATGATCAACCGCGAAGAGCCAACATAAAACAACAAAAGAAAGAAAAAACACACGATCGAATTGCACGAGCCAACAAAATGAACAAGACGGCCAAAGTTTCTCCAACGCATATAATGACCGATGGACAAAACCCAAACACAGAATGACAAAAGAAGGGCCAAAGAGAACATAACATGGTCAGAAAGAATTGACAGAGAGAGAGGGAGAGAGAAACAGACCCTGAACACTGGTTAAGGCATTCAGGGGGGAGACGATGAGCAACGGGAGCGCGAGAGGATCAATCCGTCCCTACTTTATTGAAGAAAACAAAGACACCCTCTTTTTCTATTTTTATAAAGTTTTCCCCCAAGAGGATTCCACGGATGCCCCCCCGCCTTCAAAGCCACGACCCCGTTCTTCGGTATCAGTCAATCAACGATAAAGATCGATCCTTTTCCTCGTTCGCGAGAGAAAAAAAAAACCCAACGCGTCCCCGAATTCCGCTGCGTCTTCCGAGGTAACTGTTTCCTATTTCTGGACACCCACCTAATTTCCAACCCGACAGGAGAAGATGGACAATGTCGTTTCGGGACGTCGTTCTTGGCGTGGAATCGTTTCGATTTGGTGCCGAATTTAGTTGGATCCGAGTTAGGTCCTGTTCTGTGTTTTGGGGAGGGGGCTCAGCTATCACCATTCACCATGAAAATCGAAGGACTTCGTATTAATGGCAAATCGAGAATTTTAGGCCGAGGAGAAACCGAACTCCTAACTAAAAATTCTCGATTTTCAGAATGTTTTCTGAAATCTTTTGGTAATCCATATTTTATGTGATGATTTGGATTCATACTTGTGCTAGAATTCTTATGGTTAGATCAACAGATGCATCCATGAGACGTAATGATTTTTTTCTATCTATTTTTTTATGAGTAATTAATTTTCAATCCGATCCGATTACACCTAGAATTGGGAACTGAACCGGGTGGGCCAATCCCCAGTTCCCAAAATCAAGGATCAAATTGGAGGTCCTTGAAATTGATCATAGGGCGAAAGGGAAAGATAGAAGAAAGAGAGAAAGGGGGTGTGAGACATTGATTAAAAAAAACGACAAAATAAACAATCCGACCGAGTATTTCAATTCAATCCAATCCCCCCCCCCCCGAACCAAGAACGAGACCAGCACTCTCGAAAACTAAATCAAACCAAATGGTTCCTGATATGTCGGTCCGTCTTATACACCCCTCATTTTTTTAGGATAATTTTGTTTATTTTTCATGAAGTATAGGGATATGAATCATGACACATCTCGAAGTAAACTTGATTATAGGTAAGGGAAATTTTTATTTGAGTGGCCGAACGAAATCTTTCCAAACCTCCCACCAAACCAAGTAATTGACCTCCAACCCAATGTGGCTGATTGTTAAAGCAACTGATTATTTTCGTTTGGTAAGGTAAAAAAGTGAAAAGGAACGATTGAGAAATATGAACATTGCTTATGCAAGAGCACATAGCGAGAGGGAGAGACTGTTCGCTCCAGTTTTATTTTTTTTTATTACCGTCGAGACGAGCACATAGAGAGAGGGAAACAACCGAAGAGGTAAACCCGGGGAGAGGGAGAGACTGCTCACTCCATTTTTTTTTTTTTTTTAATGATCCGAGAACCCCACACGGCCGACAACTGAAGAGGTAAACCCGGGGCGGCGCTAGCACAAGACCCACCACCACGACGCGCACTTAAGACCACTAGTGGCTGCACTAGTATGCTAACTCGGAGGTTTAAACTCTCGCCCTACCGTAAAGAGAGTCTAAGCACATACCAACGCAGCCACCACATTGGGTGGTGACTGTTCGCTCTAGTTACATGCTCCTTTCTTGAACATTCACTGTGCATGATCGGATTAGTGTTCGGACCATACAAGTCCACACACGAATGCATTGGCACGTTAAAAGTTTCGAAGCCCCATTTTCAGCTTGTTATATAGCAACGATTTTGTACTAGCGGCACACTCGGAGGCGTTCGCGCTGAGGCCGGTGTATCTGCATCGGAAGACAGATAATAGTCGCAGCAAGGCTCCTCCTTTTGATGCGAACATTTACATGACCCGCATTTGCCTTGCATGATTAGAACATCTACGACCTAAAACCATGTAGATGTCAATTCAAGTATCGACCAAATAACATTCTCCAAATCTTTGAGCGACAAAACAGGCGTACAAGCTCGATCATTCAAACATAAATTGCTCTTATCAGTATTGATGTGACTAAAGAATATTGTAATTACCAGAGAATAACTGATAACGACGGAACTAAGGCAAAGTACGTATGCTCTACTCTATCTCGATTTTCATGATTTTCATGAAACCCTTTCATACCAGTGACGTTAATAGACCCTTCGCCAGCCTGCCAGGTCCATACCGTAGGATATAACAGCAGCCACATGACGTAACCACGAGAGAAGAGAAGAACATCCTTCGTCCCTCGGAAAAAAAAGTTTAAATTAAGCAGCCACAATCTGCTGCCTGAAGGTGGAATTGACAGTAGTATCTGTGCAGTAAGTACTAGAGCGATATGAGAATGAATCAGTTGGACCATACGCTTCACTATCTTGTGCGATAAGTGGATATATACTGATGTATCTAAGTCTTATTGTATCGGTCAATACAGTATTATTATCCCTCAGCTGTGTGACAGGAAAGGTTATCCTATGCTTATTGGGAAAAAAATATCCATAATTCAATAAAGCAGATACTCCAGGTACCTCTTCCTTCCGAATTTTCCAATAAAATGTCTAGCTTACAAGCACCGGCTGGATTATGAAACCACCAGGCTCTCCCTCTGTGGAGCTTCATTTAAGTGCGTGCTTAAGGCTTCTCCACTGACAAGCTTCTTTTCTGTAGTGGTATTTCCCGGTTCTCGACTGCTACTCGTATTAGCTTCGACAAGGAGGGGATGTGATCTTCCGCTCCCACGTACAAGATTCTTAATCGTGGATATGAGATCTCGGTCCTTCATCAAGGCCTCCAACGTCACATGTGCACCTGAGTTCAAGATGCACACGTCTCAAAACTTGATAGTCTTTCTATCTTCTTGACTTAATTCAAGGGTCAAATAATTTAAGCAAGCTATAAAGAACTGCAGAATCATCTCTCGTATTTTAATCTCAAAACCTCAGAACAATGGAAGGATTAAGCTTACGGTATCTCCAGTAATGCTTTGGATTGGTCGGATCATTGATTGTTTCCTCAGTTGCTGGACGAGTCATGTATTCTTCTTTCAACACCAGCAAGTCCTAGCATCGACACAAACATCACTTAAGCACAACCGAAGTCACAGTATATCCAAACAAAATAAGCAAAAATTAAAAAAAATTAAGCAAAGGAACCATCAAGGGTATGAGGATGGATCTGCCAAATCTAACAAGAAGTTTGATGCAAATGAAATTTTAGCTGAAGAACTGTGTTGGGCAAAATACCTGAAGAGGGAAGATTGCCCACATGGATGGAGCTTCGACATGTTGGCGTAAAACAAAATATGCAACATCAGGAACGCATTTACTTGGGGGCAACTTGTCAGAACCCACCACATTTTTGAAGAAACGACGCCTTCTTTCTTCATCTTCTTCCCACCAAGCACGTAAGGTAGAACAGTCGTGGCAAGAGGGAGCACACACCTTAGTAACAGGAGACATTTCACCATCAACTATTAAGTTCTGATAGAACATGTAGGGTTTTGGAAAATTTATTTTCTTTGTACTTCATGCACATGGGCACACATACATAAGGAAAGGGAAAGTTCTCTTATGAACACAGAAAGTGCAGACTTGATGAGAAATGAAAAGACAACTGCAAATTTTAACTTTCGTTGATTACTATGGACCCAGAAACATATAGATATCTGAAATAAGCTTAAAGCACAACTCGGTTAACAAAGGATTGGTGAAGTATTCGAACAAGCTACGTGGATTCCAGTAGGATCATACCGTCATGTAGCTGTACTGAGAAGGAATACCAAACTCAAGATCTGGTTCACTAGGCATTCGCTGGATACGTAAACCTACTAGTCCAAGTTCTTGCATAACCTGTGAGATAATGTCAAAGTTACAAGAGCTCCTTATTAGAAAGCATTTGTATGAAAGTGGGAGACATACAGGATGTACACACGACGGGATGAGGCCTAAATCTTCTCCACAAGCCAGCATATCTGAACAGTTCAGGAGGACAGGCAATGTCTTCAAAGCGTTTTGTCTCCACAGGTTATCTTGCCGGTGAAAATAGTAATCATAGTACAGTCGCTTTAAAACATTCTTGCTGCATAGAAAGAATCTTGTTAAATGTCACAAAGCGGAGGACTCATCCATCTTCTAGTAAAGCCCCCTTGCTCCCATGAAGGAAACCCAAACACAGCACAAGGTCAAATAATTTTCACCGAAGAGATGAAAAGACCACCACGCTTTTCCAGTAGGACATAATGACCAGTAATTAAACCATTAACGTAGACTGAGCCAACATTAGTCAAGCTCAGGTTTGTCATACGTCACTCAGTGACTCGACGAGAACCAAAAGATTGATACCTGTGATCATCTAAGTCCTTAAAACTTGTTGTATCTTCCAGATTGAAGCGCGGATAAAATTTCTTTGCATCCTCAGGATCCCTGATAAGAACTATATTCTGCAAGATGGAACAGTGCTAGGATTGCAAATGCAAATAGATTCTAACAAGTGAAGGTGGAAAGCAAAAGAAAAACAAGTGCAGCGTATTATAGGAGAAACAGAAGATTGACTCATTACCTGTAGAAGATCAAAGAGATTCCGTCGTATCTTATCTTCGTCTTCCAACAGGGACCTTTGCACAAATGACTTCAGTTTTGCAGCAATTTTCTTCTCTGTGTTGCAGTCTTCCTTGAACTACAAAATCAAGCAATCTCATGTGAATCAGTGGACAGAAAGAACTATCTGAAGTTGAAGCTAGGCCAAGATGCTTGCATAACACATCTACAAGTAATAAAATTCCAAAAGCACATAAAGCAACAAGGCTAAATGCGGAGGCAAATAAGTTCTACTCTGTTTGAACTCGCCATTACTAGACACACGTCAAACCACTCAGATCACAGCACCGTCAAAATCCATCCAGGGCCTAAGAGCAAGTAAATCTTTTCTTCAATCTCCTCACTGCCATTACCAGAAAGTTTTGCAAGGAGAAGATGTTATTACTACCAAATCAGGCCTCTAATCACACCAAACGGGTACAAAGAGGATCTACATTATAAGCTTTGACAAGATGAATAACTGCATCAATTGTCCTTTTTCCTTCATTTATTTTTCTGTTCACTTTTATACCTCCCATGTCCCTTGATAGCACTTTTTGCCCTTTAACAATGAAGAGAAACTTCCGAATCACAATGTAAAATAAGAATTTCACGGCACCCATATCTCCACAGAAGTACAACTAAACATCATGACACATAACAGACACATGAAACTCCATCACAGTTAGTCTAAGTTCAAACCCATGTAACTTTCAACTGGATTAAGCAGACATGGCCAGCTATACTTGAGACAATGAATTCCCTTGAAGAGACATGAAAAATCATAACAGAAAGAACAACATAAAGCTTCATGTTGCTTGAACTTCCGAATTTTACCTCATAAAGGTGCTTCTCATATTCACTGAAGAAATTAGAAGCAATAAAAGGCCATGATTCTCCAAATTTTTCCTGCACGAGGAGAAGATTTTTCCTATGAAGTATAAAACTTTGGACCAAAAAGCCTCATCAAACAGTACCAATTGACAAATAGAATCATCCGAATGCACAAACACTAAGCACAACACATCAAAGAAGCAAAAGCAAGCAACCTGTAATAATTCCTGCCGGACGTAAGGACTGCTCAAACGATTAAAGTCCCATATTCCCTCTCGTTCAAGTTCTTCCTACAGTTAGACATCATTTTTACTAAAAAGCTTCAAAAAGAGGAAGAGGAATCTTTTATAACAAGAAATAATCTCTGTGAACTTTGTTTTGAGTATAAATCAAGAGGACGAGAAGTACCTGACTTAGAGGAATTGACGGTCTAAATTTACCAACAAGACCTGTCATGGCATGCTCTGGAAGTTCCCAGATTCTAAAGAAACCAAGTATGTGGTCAATTCGGTAAGCTGTGAAGTACTTCGCCATCTGGTGAGAAAAATTCATATTCATCCTTATTAAGTTCATAATGATCATTGTGCAAACAAGAGCTCAAAAGTCATTGACACACAGTACTGTGCTATTGTATTCCAACATGAACCTGTGTTAAACGAGCACGCCACCAAGCATAATTGTCCTTTGACATTTCCTCCCAGTTATAAGTAGGAAACCCCCAGTTCTGGCCATTCTTATCAAAATAATCAGGAGGTGCTCCAGTTGCCGTGTTCATCCGAAACAAATTTGGATAGACCCAGGTATCGACACTATTTCTATCAACACCAATAGGCAGATCTCCTTTTAACACCACTCCTTTCTCTCTCGCATACCCAGCTGCTTCTGACAACTGCCAATTCATATTGTTTCAACCAATAAAAATGTCAGGATGGCTAGTGAACAATTTCCAGATTGCATCAAAATGAGAAAATGTACTGCACTTACTTGCAAGTGTAAATGGAATTGAATGTAGTAGTGAAAGCATATGATGTCATAGTGCAAGCTCTCTTTTGAGACAAGTTTATTAAGCTGTGAGGAAGGACGGTATTATCAGATCTTCAATTAGAGTGTGTAAAATCTAGTGAGTTCATCAATAAAAACTAAATAAACAGACACACCAAATTGACTGAAGAACAAAGTAAAATCACCTTTTGCGTTGAAAATTGGGAAAAGCGACCCCATTGGCTGTGATCGGAAGTTTCAAAGAAGTCACGTAGGAAACAAAAGGCTGCATAAGGTTTCAACCATTCCTACAACCAATTGAAGCAGGAGTCAGAGTGAAAACTGCGGCTTCAGCAGACACAGCTCATAAGTTGCTACCATGCATCCTCATCTCACAAGACCATCATCAATTAATAAGAACGGGAAAAAAAAAAAAAAAAAGAATTTTTGTATGACCTCATTCTCTGAAAAGAACTTTTGAAAGGTGCTTGAACTAAGGACTGAATTCTTCTCAAGAGAGAAAATCTTCTTGGCAATTGAAAGCTTTGCGGCCATTGTCGCTTCATAGTCAACATCCTAGACATCCAAACCCAATTAAGGCAATTTGCGTGTCAGGATATACAGAAAAATTGGCCTCTGCAATAACATAATTAGGCACTTAGTAATTAGCAATGTCCCATACAGAAATTTACTGATGCAAGCCTTTATTCAACTAGAAACACAAAGAGCAGCTTCACACTTAGTTGCCAACTCATCTTCATATACATATCACCAACCTCATAAGTAGAAACAAACTTAGATGAACAGATAATGCGTCTAGACTTAGTGAGGAACAGAAGACTACTCCACTCTATCAGGAAGAAAGTCTTCAAAACCAATGACTAACCCAATGGAGCAGGTTGGTTCCAGCATTGTTTATCAAAAGAAGAGGGCATTAGGATAGAACTATGTGCATGAGGAACCATCTTAAGGAAATTTGGCCAGCATTGGAATAGAAATATGAGTATCCCAACTTGAGATTTTTTTTTTCCAGCACAAGATATAATTACTAGTTGGCAAGCCAAACCTCCAAGTCACAGTTCAACGTCTGATGCAAAAAATGCTTAGATAAAGGCATTTTATTTGATTAAGGGACAGGATCACTATACTATTGAAAAGAGTGAAATCATAAGCATAAAATAGAACAAAAAAGGAAAAGCAAGAAGAGGGGAGAATTTGGACATCAGCCTCTGTGTCATCATTTATTGTCATGCACGAATCTCTCATGAATTTCAGAAATTCTCTTCCAATGAAGTCATGTGGCCCAATTCTAGCTTGTTTGCAGTTAGAATTACTGAACATACATAGAAAAAAAGTTCCTTAGATAGCAAAGAAACTAATGAACCATTTTACCTTCTTATCCAACTCCTCCTTGGCCTTCAGAATATCATGCTGGAAGACAAAAAAAAATACAGACAAATTTTTTAACTAAACACATGCTTGAGGGTTCAAAGCTTGACAACAAAAAAGCTGCTCTCAAAATATCTATCACAAGCAAAGGTGAAAAGTTACATATACCACCTTGATATCATTTGGTATGTCCTTCGAAAGAGCATCCAGTCTCAGGTAAAGTGGATGTAATGCAAATACTGAAAGTGAGCTGCATGAACACAAGGAGGAAAAAAAAAACCAAATAGGTAACCATATGAAAACCCAAAAACTACCATAAGAAACTTCAATCTTCTCTACAGAGAACAACTGATAGCTAGTGATGAATTTCGCCGATGAATCATGCATCAGAAGCATCAAGCTATTTTTTGCCTGGTCCTCTTAATTAAAAAAGCTGTAGCTTTTTAAACAGTATCGTTGACAAGATATCACCTAGTGGTCAGGTTTTGTGCTTCTTCACCCACTTCCAGGTGCTTCTCTATGATAGTGTCCTACTCCAGACAGAGGCATCCCTTAATTACATTTCTGTGCCAGAGTATATTTATCACTGTGAGTTTTACATACTTTTGCACCTCTCTATCCAGAACCTCAACTCTTGTCCTGATTTCTTACTCCAAAACAAAATGGATAAGGATTAAATAAGACACCATGCTTGTGAGTTGATCAAAGACGAAAAAAATTTAACCACATGGGGTAATTCGTACATGAAGATCATAAGGTGCAAAAACAATATTTGTTATTGGATTTTTCTTTTTTGTGACTATAAACTAGAAGAAAGTAAGATTCAGGTATGAATGGATGAAAGAAGGCATACTTATTTCCATGATGCTCGCAAGTAAATGAACTTTTGAGGAGACAGCTTACCTGTAAGGATATGAGTCCCACCACATCCCATGTACAGATGTATCATTAATTGGTAAAAGTTGAACCAAGTGAAATCCAGATGCAACAGCCCAGTCCACGAGCAACTTCAAGTCAAGAAACTCCCCAACTCCAACATCCTCTTCGGATCTGATAGAAAACATGGGAATAGCAACGCCAGCACCACGCCATGGCATTGCCTAAGAAACAGATTGATGAAGAGAATGTCAACAAATGTCACATGTCATACCACTTAAAGGCTGATTAATAGTGAACTTGCTTACTCGAAACATGCCATCAGAAAGGAACATATATCTTGGTTGACTTTTGGAGGATTCAAGGGAAAGTTCCCGTTGAGAGCCAATTTCTAGAGAAATGTTCCCTGCCTTGCCATATGTACAATACTTGTATGTATATAAGATGGTTAAGGAGGGAAAAAGAAGAGGCTTGCAAAAGCCAAACTACCAGCCAAGAAGATACTACTTGAAAGCAGTCAAATTGTTGCCAGAATAAACTCAAAAGGATATTTTAATGGAAAGTCGCCTCTTTGGACTACACAATCAGCCTGCCAAACTGAATCACCAGCATGGCTAAGTTTAACTCCATTCTGAATCTTCCACTGCCCCAACTTAGAACAGCTCCCTATCACATACACCTGGAAGCCCAACAGGATAAGAAATGGAACGTAGAAATTGTTTTAAGACAAACAAGTCAAAAGTTGAGTTGGAAAAGGGAGCTTACTACAGTGTCCTCTTCAATACTGGGGCAGCATATTTGAAAATGAATGAGGACAGAATCTGCATTCAACCCAAGCATAAAACAGAACCAGTCAACTACATGAAATGTTTCAGAAGACATTACATGCAAAGGTTTCATCAAAAGTCTAAATTAACAGATTACCAATTTCATCCAAATTGTTCTGAAGAACTCCAAGCGGTCTTTCTATGCCCAAACTCGAACTTCTACGAAAGATGACATCTTTGAATGCATTTTTGAATGGGAGAGTATCTGAACCAGTCTGCTGGGAAAAAGGTGTCAGCTACTACTCATCAAAATCTACTTCAAAGAAGAAGTCGAGCACCAGTTCTTGTCAAAAAACTTTCACAACATCAAACAACCTTGCAAGCTAAAACAAGAACATGATCATTGGGGCCAAATTACTCGATCTAAATGTATCCAGTATTCCAGTTTAAGACACAGCAGAAACACCTCACAATCTCAACTGCTCTAAGATGGATGATCCAAGCCGCACTTTACCAATGATTATGCTTTTCAGATTTATGACAGCTAAACAAAGATAGTATAGTTAGCAAAACAAACAAACGTGTAGATGGAAGATGAGAAGTACAAAGCAGCAATCCAAATTCAAGATAAAGTGAAGAGTCGTCAAGTGATGGGACCCCAGAAGGACGCAGATTGTGACAGCAAAACACAAGCTGAAAATATAAAAGGGACCAAGTTGAGGAAAGTGAGCACTGCCGCAGTTTTCGACTTCTGCATTACTCTTCTATCTTATCCAATTGTACAGGTCTTCCCTTTGTAATCGCTCTTCACCCCCGATTCACAGCTTGTTAACTTTGTACAAAAAATTTTATCATAGATCCATTTTGGTCTGGAAAGAGAACAAAGGTAAGTTCCAAGACTCTAGGAGTGCAACAGAGACACTCCCACCCATCTTCCACTTTTCTCTCACAACAGGAATCTACCACTAGACAACAGTAAAGCAACGCAAGAATTGCCACTCCACAATACCCATCAAGAGTGACTTCATCACCCCTTTCCAGTTACCAATTAAATAAAAGCAGGAATCATAAACTTTTCTTTTGTTTCCAGAACACATTAAGTGACTAAAAATTTAGCAGAAGAAGGCTCAGAAAAAAGATAACCTGCCAAAGATCATAAAGCTCCACCACATCGCCATCCTTCACTCCCTCGGGCAACACCAACCTGCGCTTCTTCCCCATCTCCCATCTCAACATGTTCCTGCCATCGTCCACCACATAATAACTGTACTCGCTCGTGTAACCACTCGGCACAGTGACACTCCCACGCCATATGAGCTCGTCCCCGTGGTGAGACGGAGTCAACAGCACGCCCTTCTTCACATCCGACGATCCGAGCGCCGGCTCAGAGCCGCACACGAGGAGGCTCTGACCCCAGTGAGTGTAGTACGGTATCCTGAAGCTGATGGTCACAGATTCCGTGGACTTGGAGCCTGAAAATATCCCCCAATTCGCCATTCTCGCGGGAAATCACTCCGACCCAGAAGGGATTTCTCGATATCTAGCGAAACCCAGAAGAGAAATCTGAGGACTGGAGTAGAATTCAATCGAGCGAACGCAATGCGAGGCAGCTGAAGTTACCAAGCTCCCACCTTTTGGTTACTTCTATAAGAAGTCGTTAAGAGGCTTGAATGCTTTGCAAATAAATGCTGGGATTTTTGTGGGGAACGCTCGCCACCCGATTCAGAAGATAACAAGAGAGAGAGAGAAGGGATCACCGCTTTGTGTCCAGATTTTTTGGGGAAAAAGCGGTGGCTTTGCTCCTACTAGAACGTGAAGACACTGAAGAAAAAAGGGTGAGAGCGAGGGAGGAGTTTGTCCGATCAAGACGATTTTTTTTTTTTTCCCTTTTCATTTGCCACTACGCGAGGGCGAAGCGTCCTTTTCGTTCGCAAGGAAAGGGTCGCGCCGTGGCGGCCTGAACTCCGCAGAGGCTCGGACACCTCTGTTCAGTCTCCAAGCTCCCCCCTTTGCCAGCTCATGCGAACTTTCTCTTGAGCAGCAGGTGCTCAAAATCATGTTTATTTTGTAGTGATGGTTCCAAGTTTAGTAGTTAGTCCTCCAATTTCAGAATTGATTCAGTCAAGTCTCGTAATTTACTAATTTATATGATTGGTCGAATCTCATAATTTACTAATTTGAGCATCGAAAAATAGAGAAATGTCATATACGCCAAAATTGATCAAACCATCAACATGGACAAGCACGCAATGGACGCATGAACATTGATAATTATGTGACTAGTGTTTGAGGATTGCCATGCACGTGATGCGTTGCTGTCAGTCATAGGAGTTAATGTTGATATTAACAATTAGTATTGACATGCATCAGCGATGCATGTCAATGGAAATTACCAATTGAATACTAATGTACGATGACGAATGGCTAACAGCTATCAATGAGCAAAGGATGGCAAACCATCAAAACTCTTTGGAGGCTGAATAACATAGGAACATGGTTATGAATTCACTAATTCAAGATCGTAAGGGAACAAAGCAATTGAGGATCAAACAGCAATCAGCATGCATATTTTTGCATATTTTGGAGGATAATTACTTGGAAATAGGAATATAAAGCAGTCACCATTCAAAGACAAGATCAAAGTGATAAGATCACCAGATAATTATCAATGAGCAATCACGAGGTAATTAATGCTAAATACTTGCCAATCACCACTTGGGAGGAAGTTCGTTAGACAATTATTGTTTGGGAGCAAAATCATGGGACAACTGGATAGGCATAAGAGCAATGAGGAATATTAAGAGTCAAAAATTGCTGCTAAACCTTTCAATGATTTGTAAATGTAGTCACTTCAACTAATTTTGTCTGAAAATCACCAACTTGAATGACGTCAAAAGGTTTAAGATTAAACTAGCAAAATTAAAAAGTTTAGAATTAAATTAGCTCATATAAAATATATTTTTGATTTTGTAGACAATTATCTCGACATGTCACCTTAGCAAGGAGAAACTACTATGCTATTCTCAAAAAAATAAAAGGAAGGGGGTTGTTATAGAGATAAGTATCACTTGGTTAGTCCATCCGTGTGAAATCACATCACGTGATTCGGCATTCACAAGTCACAAGCTTATCCAAAAAACTTATCACAAGAAACATCAGATCATCCAAATTAATCAATTGTTGGCAAGAAAAAGTTAACTAAATTAATGAATTTTTATAAAAAAAAAAATCATTTTTATGTAAGTGCAACATTTATATGAAATAATTATAATTATTCATGCAGTTACCATCATCTCTAACTTACATAAACACACTTTAATGTAAATAATTACAAATAAATATAATTATTTTATGAAACTTTTCGAACCTTGTATAATGTTATAAATACTTCACATGTCCTGATTATCAAATAGATATACTTTAAGAATCCTTATCTATCGTAGAAAATAAATAGTTTAAAAAACATTTGCCTATATCACTTAGAAAAATGCATAAATGAAAAATATTTTCATCTTCTATGAAAATGTTTAGCCATAAATTATTATCAATAATAAAAATATTATTCATTGATTAATTATTTCAAGCGATATGAGTGGCTATTTTTAGAGAAATATTTCTCAAATTATTCATTTTTCACGAAATAAATAAAGTCTTAAAAATATTAAAATCATATTTTAAGACCCCGGTTCCTCCTTATTTTCTGCCAACAATTTCTCCTAACTTAGCAAGCACATGCACATAAATTCAAAAGGAATGTTATGGTTGCTTAAGAAAGACAAAAGGAAAAGGAAAATTAATTTTTTTTTTTTTTTTTTTTTTGCGTGTGAAGATCATGAATTTGGTTGAATCGACAACGTGCGAGAACGTGACCTCTTATTCCACTCTTTACTCATCACTCGCCTGTCGCCCCGCCTATCTTCCCTCATTTGGTCAAACATGATTTCAGGACAACTTTTACATAAATACGTTATGTCTGTTTTTTAAATCAAAAAATTACAGGTTTTCTTGGCGAAAATATATTTTTTGGTCAGAACGAAAATAGTCTTTGAATGATTATGAATAAAATCGAGATTTTCCGAATGTAAGTAACAAAAATAATCTAATTTTCTTTTTGTAATCAGGAATAAGATTCTATTTATTTATGATTTAGATAATTGGGTGAAAACTTCACCACCAAAACACGAGCAGATCTTTACTATTTGATCAACAACATATATTTTCTTCTTCTTCTTGTGCGGCAACCAATGCAGCGATCCTCTATTGTGTCGTGTGAGAAGAGCTATTAGCGCATCTAATTTTTTCGCTTGTCGCTTAATGATTAGAATTTGCTCGTATATGATAAAAAATAAAAATAAAAAGTCATCGTCTTGCTTTCGATTAAGGAGAAATAGAATAGTTTTATCTTGAGATGTTTTCAAGTAATAAGTATGCTAAACTTTGTTAATTTTAACTAGTTGATATTTATTGCTAGTTATATAACTTGCGAGCACACTGGATCGTGCAGACATGATAAATGCTATTTGAAGAAAATGATGTTAAATAATCATGTTCTAGCACCCCAACACATTGCTTTTGATCATGAAATGGTTCAATGAACTCAAAACAAGTTAGTTGAATTTATTGTCAATAAATGAAAACAAAATTGATCAAAAAGACGTTCAAAACAAAAACTCTATTTATTTCGCAAAGAATCAATGTTTTTAAATTTTTTATTTAAAATAATCTATTTGTGTAGCTTACAAAAACAAATAAATAAAAATATCTCATCATCCACGGAAATGTTTACATATAAATTTATTGACTAATTTTTTAAGCGATACAATTAATTATTTTTTTGAAAATATTTTAAAATCATTCATTTAAAAAAAAAAAAAAAAAAAACTACGCAATACCCATCTCAAAAAGATTTCAAGGTGTGCAAATAATGATTTTCTCCTTACTAGCCAAACAAAACAAAAAAATTAAAAATCCAATTCTTGGTCACCCATATGGGAGCAACTTATCGGATCCAAAATAGAAATTGCAAAATCATCAAATCCAATAATAAATAATAAAAAATCAGCGTATTTCCGTAGACCAAAAAAAAAATAAGCAAAAAATATTGCTTTCAAAAGCATATGCTAATTCAGGGTTCCTCAGGTGCGAGTGCCACCGACAGATTGCTAAAAGCCACGGAGCTGCGAAAATTAAAAAATTGCATTCCCTATTTTACGAAAATACCCCGCCAAGCCATTGTCCAGATGCAGGCTTGCTCACCAATCCATCACTCAACTCCTGTCCCTTATGGCGCAAATCATAAAGCTAATTAACTAAAAAACTAACTAATTAAAAGTAATTAGGTGCAAAACACATGCGTCACGTTTTTTACTTAACGGCAAAACACCGGCAGCCACGCCCGGTATGGCCGGAATCAGCGAGGCCGGAATCAGCTTGACCATGGAAGTGGAACGGGCGAGGCCGGAATCAGCTTGACCATGGAAGTGGAACGGTCCGATGCCGACTGCCGGAACCCCAGGCTACCCGTGAAGAGCTGCCACTAGCTCATGGGTTCAACCCAGAAAACTTGCGTAACAAGCAATTCTCTCCCCCATCTGAGAAAACCGCAACAACACACAAATATAACCTCGAGCCACCATCGTATACAGAGCTGAATCGTGCACACCCGGGATCGAAAAATCGTACTCGACGTACTCGATAAGTAGATTGTAAGCCAAAAAAAAACAGAGTTTTATGCAGTTCCTTTGTTCGTCTTTCTTTTCTTCTTCTTTTTTTATCCCCTTACCGTTACATTTGCCGCAGAAGAGAATACACAGCGGCGGAGATGCAATGTGAACCAATGGCCTGCCACCTCTAGTGACTTTGACCTGATGGTGCATCTGCCAGCCGGATTTCGAATAACATATATACACACACGCCCGCACCCAAAACCTACATACATCCATCCACACGGATGCGAGCGGACCGCCCCTTTTTTTGCAGCCGCTCCCACCCGTAAAGCTCGTCTGGTTCCTTCTACTCAGTATAGGGTTTGATCATTCCAGGGCCTTCACAAGGACCAGAGACTTGTCTGGTTCAACTGGTCAGGATACGATAGCTTTGTCTACGACATCATAATTGTAATACGATGGCGAAGATCACTGTGAATGCCCATTGCGCCGTGGGAACAAGACCTGCAGGAGCTGCAAATGCAGAGATGCACAACATTAGATTCGTCGATTATGTCACAATCCCAAAGATCAAGAAAGCCAGTATGCTTTTAACTTAAGAGGCAACTGTAATGGTTCATGGAAAATTTTCTGGTCGGGGACAAATGCCAAATACAGAACTAATAAGTTCGTCATAAGAATGAAAAGTGCACCAAGAATTAAACACGATTCTACAAAATATCATCGCATTCCCAATTATCTAGCACGGCTACCACAAATGGGGATAGAAGAACTCATACAGGAACTTGAATGGGAGATGCACTTAATCAGATTTATGAAGCGGTGAAGCAGGAAGCATGTTACTTACATGAATTTGGTGATGGAGCAACTGACGGCGTTCGCGCAGGGTTATCTGTATGATGTTCAGTCGTCGACGGAGGGTGAACATGAGAATAAACGACATGTGGTAAGGGGCTAGACACAGGAACCGCCCGGGGATGATGTGCTTGTGGGGATGGAGAAACCCCAGAATGCCGAGGAGCAAATGCTGGTGCTGGAACTGGAGCTACATGAGACTGCTTTCCACTCCCTGAAGACTTCCCTTTATAGCCAAATCTACAGCCAGGAGGCCTTGCCTCATAACTCGGCTGAGGTGCAGGTGACGGTGAGCTTTTGCTGTGGACAGGTGAGATTTTTCTATGGGCAGGTGAAACGGCTCGAGGTGGATGCGCACTACCATGAGTTGCAGGTGCTGGTGAAATTGTAGGGGGCTGATGGAAGTGATGGTGGTGAGAGTGGTGATGAGAGTGGTGGTGTGGTGCATGGTGGGGCTCAGGAAGAGGAGCTGGAGAAGGTGGTAACGATGGTCCACCTCCGTCACCACCATTGAGAGAGTGCTGCAATATCGATGAAAGACGGACTTGCTTGACCTTGCCAAATATGGTATTGTTGAGACCAAGATTTCTTGAGTGAGAACCCGTGATTGTTTGTGCCAGCTGCTTCAACCTTGGCGCTGATGGCATGTTTCCAATTGCCAGCAAAACGGATGACTGAACTATAGTTGGAGGAGCCACTGTTGAACCTCTCATATTCGATAAGCTAATGTACAAGTTCTACACAGAAAAAATTCACCAAAACTGGTAAGATTCTCCAGATTTTTTAGTACACACGCTGCATCAATAGACACACTCCTATAAGCATAATCCAATTTGGGGCAAGAAATCCCTTTTAGATAAATGATAACAACCAAACGTCTTCTCACACCACCTTAAAAACACCCCACAAGCCCCTCAGGTCCCTAAAAGCATGAGAACTAATGATCATGATCCACAGAAGTAAACAAATAAAATTGGAGAACAAATACTATAAAGTTAACCAAAATATTGCTTGCGGGAGATGATAACTGAAAACACGAATGTGCTAAGTCAGAACATTCCAAAAGAAACAAGGAAAAGGTGCTCCTCTCTAACCTCATAGGACGAGAGACGCAATCCTGATCTCAACTGGCTTACGAGATCATCAAAATTATCTTGTATTTGCTCAATGGAGTAGTTTAAGGTGAAGTTGAAGTAGATCTGCACTTTCTGCAGAAGAAATGCACTCTGAAGAGGACTGATGGTAATTCCTCCAGGAAACTTTAGCACCTCAAATGAGAACGGGTCGCCAAACAAGGATGCAGTCAAACGGAGAAATACTTGGCGTGTAACCAGAGATTCAAAGGACTCCCTTATCATAATTTCGGTAGCATTGGATATTTTTGAATTTTTGGCATCAGGATCAATAGCAAACACGACCTTTGCAGCATTTGATCCTGGTAAAGGCTCCACAGATAAGATAACCACCTGTTCAGAGGATGGGGAAGATTAGCCTCATAATCAATAAGATCCCAAAAATAAAATAAAAATAAAAAGGAATTGAGAGGCAGATACTCTGATAGTCGCAAGATTGATCTCTGCAAAAATGTCATCTTCCAGCTGCAAGATATTGTCTTGAAGAAGAAGAACCGGCTTCTCAACATTAAAGGTAGCTACTATATCATGACCTAGAAAGATCAAAAAACGAATAACGGATCAATCTTAAGCATAGAAGAATACTGTTCTTTTACTTTTGGCTGAGGATAACATTGCTAACATTCCAATGAAACATTGAGAAAATCAATAAGGAGATAAAATTGAAAATTGAAAAATACAAGGCTTAGATCTAAAGCCTGAAGGCAAAGAAGATCCTAAATGGTGAAAATGCATTCAAGAATATCAATAGATTGAATAACTCATAAATTTCTTTTTTGACATCCTAATCTTTTCATGCTGACAAATTATGTTGGTACTCAGAAACTTCTATCACTGTGCAAACCTGCATCAAAGCAAGTCAGGCATGCTTAAGCCAGAATCCGCCAGCATGCACATTCATAACAAGCTGTTGGTGAACGCATGCACAAATTACAACTATGCAGCCGGCAATTATTTCCATTTTATTGCATGGAAAATGGCATCGATCAAAATCTGGTCAATTCATATAATCTTAGTGGATGAAGTACGTAAAATTTAGATAATCATGCAGTTTTGTCAAGAGGAGGGCAGAGCCAAAAACCCTTCCACCATATAAAAGTAATCGGATCCTTTACTCTTAGTGATGCAACTAACAATGGCCTGCAACAAGCCTTTCTTTGCTAGTTGGTACAGGTACATTAGTGAAACGTTGGACAGAGAAATGAGAAACCCAACATTATGAAAGCAGTGGATTGCAAAACCCCAAAAAGAAAATCAAGGACAGCCGTCACCATTCCACTCTTGTTGTTTGATTAGCAACAACAATATGACTTTTCCAGTACAAAAAGACGCACCATATGACAACCGTAGGTTGGCAACTAGTTGAATGATGGATACACTAAATACCTTTAATAAAGTAACAATGAAAGAATTTTGTAAGAGACGGAATCTCAGTGCGTGAAAACTAAATGAGAAAAAGGTAATGTTAAAATTTCCATTG
Source organism: Corymbia maculata (assembly GCA_014182735.1). NCBI lineage: Eukaryota > Viridiplantae > Streptophyta > Magnoliopsida > Myrtales > Myrtaceae > Corymbia > Corymbia maculata. The sequence goes on along the minus strand of CM024692.1, from coordinate 13,616,047 downwards.
AAAGGGTCTGACTTATTGTATTAACAGGTAAGAGCATATATTCCCACTTTGTTACAAGGAAGAAAGTATGCAACAGAATCTATTAAAGCTGCAAGATTAGGGACCAGATCTTCAAACCCTGAATAACCATGAACCCTTTGCAAACTGATGCTGCATGAATATCATCCAACAAACCGGCACCCAAGCACTAGGAAAGGATAACATTTAAATGGCCTGACCCAGCAAGAGATAAATTAGGCATAATTGGACACATGAAAAAGGAAAGCATGAGCAAGCACAAGCATGTATATGCTACAAAAGGAAAGACAGATCCATCAGTTCAGTTTGGCAAAGATTTCATCCCAGTTTGGCAAAGATTTCATCCCTATAAGGCCGGTCTCTAATTGACCATATAACAGAATAAAATTAACAGCTAAAACTAAACCACATATTGACTCATTTGCCATCAAAACTGAATGGCTTTCCACTTCTATGCAAATTGGACGGATCATAAGACGCATAGATTCAAATTCTTACTTCATTCTATATGTAGTCAAAATCCTATCAGAGTCTTCCTAATAGAGCAAACTCCCCCATTTTCTACTTTTGGCAGCTAAAGAAGAATAGATAGACCCCTAAAATCAAATAAAGACATAGGAATTACTACAAACTCTCCTCAAATGCGCACAGTGATCTCCACTATATCAATCCTCCTCGGATCTTCATCGGCAGTTACTCCCAAAACAATCCTAACAACCCCGGAAGCTAGAACTAAACCAGGTACCACAAACAGCTCAAGAACGAACGAACCCTCGAACCCACGTGTCATCTTTAGGCAATGTCGGCACTCAAATTCAAGAAAACCAGGGAAACGCGAGCACCCATCAAGACAAGATTCCAAGAATCCACCGTGAAGACCCACCTCTAAACCTCGGATCCAGATCCAGATCTCCCCGATCTGCGAACTGCAAGAACGGAGGCAACCAGAACACGGCCGACAAGAACACGGCCACAGACAAAATCAACACGGCCACGCATCTGACCCCAACGCGCTTCGAGATTCCCCCGCACCCACAGCGCCGTCGCTCCGCATTCCGCTCGGAAGTGATCGACACCACCGTCGCGGCCACCTGCTGCTCCTCCTCGGCGCTCTTCCCCATTGCGGAGACCGGCAATGCCGGCTAGTTCCGGGAGCACCGGCGGCGGAGGCCACCGCCAAACCCGCGTCCCGTCCGGCGAGCTGGACCCGAATTAGATGCACCCATTTCCGCCGCTTTGCTTTCAGAGCGAGGAAAGCAAAGGAAGAAGAAAAACAACGGCGTCAACAGATACAAGAAGCCACGAGCTCTGTCCTTGCCGATGTTTTTCTTTATTCTCGCATTCAAAGGGTTTGAGTGGGCAAGAACAACTTCCTCTGCAAATGGATTATTCCACGCTCTCTTCTCTCTGTCTCTCTCTCTCTCTCCTCTGGCTCTCTATCTCTCTCAAGGTTGGTGTTTCTCTCTCTAGTACTCCATCACAGTTGTTTTAGTCATGGGATGGTGGTGGTTTATCTGTTTTTTTGTGAGCTTTTTGTTTGTTCTTATGCAACTCACTGTATTGGACATGTCCTCTCTCCCCCCCACCCATCTTTCAAGAATACCCACCAAAAGGAAAAAAAAAAAAAAAGGGAAAGAAAAAAAAACAATCTTTTATTTTTTTCCTTCCTTTTATCTTTTCAATGGTGGGTGCTTGGCTTAATTCAAAAGTGATACAGAAGAGAGAGAAAGAGAGACGGTGAAGCGCGAGGAGAGGCAGGTATGGAATAAATAAAAACCCCCAGCGAGTGCACCTCCTGCGCACTTTGAGACAGCGAGTATCCTGGAAAAAGAGATAGAGAGAGAGAGAGAAGCTGCTGTGGAGTTTTTTAAAGTTAGTTTAATCCAAGTTGATTAGGATTATCGTTAATCAAAGGTTTTAGGGAACGGGGAAAATTCTGCGAGTAGGGTGGGGAGGTGAAGGTGGTTTTGACTCCCGGGGCCAAAAGTTAGGGGCGGGATTTAAAAGGCGTGTGGCGTAAGCCACGGGTGCGGGGGCAAGATAATCATCCATTTGGTCAACCAAAGTTAAAACCAAAGTCTTCCCCTCCCCCACAAAATTTCCAATTCTTTTCCCCCAAAAAGAAATAGAGATCCACGGTCTTTCAAATTGTTAACTTGGTGGCATTCTCGGGAGACTTGCTGGTCGGGACCTTAAATAGGTGATTAAAACTGCTACATCCACCTTGGCCATCTTTTGAATGTAACGCACCATAAGAGTATAGGTAAAAATATATATATAGGAATTTGGATGAGATTCGGTACGCGAGAATCGATACATTAAAATAAGAAACGCAATCACATCAGCCCATTTGAGTTAGCAAGCAAATGGAATACAACCCCAACTCATAAGTGAAACTCCCAAGCCATTTGGTGAGATTACCCTGAAACCAAACACCAAGGATCCAGATAGTATACTCCCAATTATAGGCATTTTTAGGAGATTACTACTTAAAAACTTTAGATTATACTAATTGTGATACAAATATCCCAATCTTCTTATATCACTAAAAATCCTAAATGTGTCCATTAAGAATACCGAACTTATATTGACATGACAAATGTATCTTGAATAAAACTGAAATAGAGGGCATATATGTCATATATGCAAAAAAAATTGGGATATTTGTGTTGTAATAAAAAAAATTTACAATAACAAATTTTTGGAGTATTTGTGTTGCGGTGGAGATAGTTTGGATTTTTTATGACACCTATCCATCATTTTTAATGAAAAAAGACCGTGTAAAAATTAGAGGAAACGGGGGCTATGGCTTTTCGAATTAAATGATTTCGAGAATCGTCGAATTTGACTAGGAATTTAAGTGTAACGAAGATAATGAGAAATCTAGATGCGTCTGCGGTGTCTTTTACGCGGTGCTGGCCCTTTCCGTGACCCACCACCATCGCCTCTTCACATGGACAGAAAAATATAAAAAACTTATCCACTTTTTAAAAAAAACATAAAAAGAGACAAAAAAAGAAGGAAAATAGAAATTCAAATGTGTTAATTCGAAACGCCCACGAAGCATATGTTGCCTAAGATGTGGACGAAAAGTGGGCTGTCCGAAATTTGATAGTCGCCTTTACATGCGTATTTATATAGCCAATTGCAAAATTAACAGTAAAATTTGTTCAATGTCCATTAAAACACCATGAGATCATTATTAGCATATTTGATTTAATCACGAAGGTATGAATTTTGGTGTGTATCGCTATACTTTACGAATGATAATTGGTAAGAAATCATGTCAATTTCCCTTGCACCCAACATCTCAATAAAGGGTTTACTCATTATTTGTTGTTAAACAGCACGTAAACATTAAAAGCATAAGCATAGAATGATACGGGCTGTTCAACTTGCCTTTTGCATTTATTTTGTTCTTTATCTTTTTGTCAATTGATAGAGTTTGTAATTATGCTCTTGCTTAATTTTTGACTTCGTTTGTTTTAAAGACGAACAACTTGGAAAAAAATTTCCTTAAAATTGATCTCACAAAAATTAACAGACAAGAAATATTTTCATTGTCCACGAAAATATTCAGACCCCAATTACCGTTGATAACGGGGATATTGTTTTGGTGATTATTTCAAACGACATGAGCGATTATATTTTTGGGAAAATATTTTTCCAAGTGATTTAATTTTCCTCAAACTAAATGATGGCTTAAAAAATTCTCGAATTATTATAATTTTTTTTATTGGAAAGCATATGGATGGAATTCATTAAGATCGTTAGTCGGTAGGCGAGGGGAGGGGGAGAGTTGGCTACAAATCTCAATCGTGGGGGTGTTTTAGTGGGGAATTTTTTTGTTGGGGGGGGATGACGTGGATGTCGGGCATGCTTTTCTTATGTCGGATAGCGAAGGTTCCTCTCTCTCTCTATCTCTAGAGTAATGAGGCCCACGCGCCAGTCACGGGATCAATTGTAATTTTCCCACTTTCTGTCCAAAAAAAAGAATTTGCCAATTTTCTTCAGATATTTTTATTTTCTAATTTTTTTTTATTTTTTTTTTTTAAAATTAATGGTCGGCCCACCGCACATCCCGTGATTAATATTAAACCAGCTCGCGTCATCATGTTGGGGAGGGGGGACATGGGGTTTCTACTGTTCTTCACATTTTCTTAGTGTTCTTTTGACTCGCCACCCGCCCGAAGAAACGTGAGGAGAAATTGATTAGTTCCAACGGGCGGGCCCGATCGCCCCCCGGTTGCTGGCTAGTCTCTTGGCCGGCGCTATGCACGAGATACATACTTCCGGCACCACCAATTAATCTCAAAGTTACTGTACGAATCTCATTATTGTCTTGAACTTTTTTTTTTTCGTTTATTTCCATATAATCTTAGATCTCTGCATGAAATTTCCGAAAAAATTCTTCATGTTGATCTTGACCCGCAAGTGTCGCTATGGGCACGATTTTAGATAATTCTATTTTCCTTTTTGCCCTTTTTGTGCCCCTCCCGGGAGAAATCATGAAAGAGCCTGAAAACTCGAACCGAACCGAGCTCTCCAGCCCCTATCGGCTCCATCTAGTACGCCCCGAACTCAAAACACCTTTTACGCTTCGGTTCATTAGCACAAAGTGGCACCAACAGAGGACCGTACAGCCTGACGTCAAAGAGCGATTCTTTCTCAACAGATACTGAAAATACTCATGCCTTCTTTTCGGGGAGTTGACGCTCGGTCTCGTCACTTTCTTTCATCTTTTGCTTCAACCTCTCGAGAAGAGAGAGAGAGAGAGAGAGGATGGGAAATCATGTGTTGCTGCCGTCAAATGTACGGGGAAAAGCACATCTGAAGGTTGAGTTTCATGCGACCGAGGAAAAATGGAATCGCCCATCATCTCAAAATAGCTCGGCGAATGATGGTTGATGATGTTATGACGGCTTTCGAGAAATGCGGTAAAGAAGCGGCTCCGAAGTGTCGACCCAGCTTTGACGAGCTCGAACCCAAGATCTAAAGGACTCGACCTCTCTAGTAGTGTCAAGCTCGAGCCCCCAAATAGGGGTGGCTTGAGCTCCAAGGTGACCTTGGGCTCGAGGCCCAAACCTAGTTCAACTCATGGTCAAGGGTTCGATGGATGAGCTTTTGGCAAAGAAACTTGTCTTTATTCTTTGAGATAAATACGTTAGAAGTTCTAAAATTTCGAATGAATGTGCAATTAAGTTATAAAACTTATAAAAAATACAATTAAATTATAAAATTTATCGAATTTGTACAATCAAATTGTTTTGTAAACTCAATCTAATTTGATAGATAGAAAATATTGACGTGATTTTTATTATTTTCTTCATCTTACATTATTAAAATGACGTCATTTTGGTCCACATATGTTTTTAATATGCATTTTGTTTAAATTAAATATAAAAAAAGGTACATTGAAAGAAGGGTGTGAAAAACTAGGTGCAAAGGTTACACTATCGCCCCACCACTGCTAAGAAAGGCCGGCAAAGGTGGGGATGGTCGATAGGGGTTGTCGGGCCCCAGTCAATGGCCATCGGTGAGGACTTGTGGCCCTCGGCCACTTAGTTTCTCACCAATTTTTTTAAAGAATATAGCTTATTTTTTATTTTAATTTAAATAAAACTTGTATTGAAAATAAGATTTGAACCAAAACGACATCATTTTAATTTTTATATTTTATGTTTTAGTCACGTCATCGTTATATAAGAAAGAAAATTATTAGAAAAGTCACGTCAATATTTTCATTGGTCAAGCTAAACGTAATTAACGAAATAACTCAATTGCACCAATTTGACAAATTTTAATATTTAATTGCACTTTTTGTAAGTTTTAAGAAACAATTGCATTTTGCTAGTAAATTTTTAGACTTTCAATGCTTTATCTCTTATTTGACTAAGCAGAGTCAAGTGGAGGGGTGGAGATGTTTGGTGAAAAGGGATACTAAAATTGCCTGGCTTAGAGATGAACGGCATAGGGAAAAGAAAATGAAGATGAAGAATAGCGATCAAAGAGAGAGGACCAAAAAAGAAAAGAAAAGAAATTCAGGAAATTAAGCAAGCATGTCATTTTGAGAAAACTTGATCATGTCAAATTGTCGATTATGATACGTAGGATGATTGGCGATAACTAGATCGCCACATTGACAATTTCAAGCGAGAATTGAAAGTTTACATAAAAAATTTATCGTTATATTAAAGTCCATATAATATATTTAGAATTGAATGATAATTTTTTTTGAAACAAAAAAAAAATAAGTCCCTGAACTTCTCTAAATTGTTTGGTGAGGCCCCAAAACTTTTCTCTTTGGGAAAATGGGATCCTCAAAATTTTTTAGTTCAAGTTGGTAATCCTGTCAATAATTATAAATGGAAATGCCAACGTGGCTTCTTATGTGATATTTCAAAAGTAAAGAAAGATTGAGAAATAAAAAATATCAAAAGAGAAAAGAAATAAAAATAAATATCAAAAAACAAAAATGGAAATCCGAAACACAAGTTTTAGATAAGAATTAGAAGTTTAGAATTCTCGAGAATGAACGTTTGCATTCCCAAAGTTTACCCGTGCGCATTAGTTTCATCCATCGGTCTTATCAACTCTTTTTCTCGTACGACGATTTGAAAATTTTGGAGATTGAATTGATGGTCGGTTGTTGCATCACTATTGAGTTTCCTTTTCCTTAGGTAATGTTGCCATCAATCCACGAAATCAGATACTTTGCAATTGACCCATTTGACTACCCTACACGGAATCATTTACACGTGATAATATTTCTGGTAATCTCCATTGAGAGCACATTTGTTTGAGAAAAAGAATTTTTTATAAATCAATTTTCTAGATTTTTGCGTGTTTGATTTATTGAAAATGATCAGTCAGGAAATCATTTACGATCAAAACAAACATGCTTGCCTAAGGTAGGAAAATAAATTCCCTCGTTTTAAATTGAAAAAATCTATTTTTTTTATTATTTTTTAGAAGATACTTTCCTTCATTATAAAATTTTCTCCAAAATCGATTATAAAAATTGTGCAACAGTGAACCCTCATTGGGTATGACACAATATATGATGTATCCTTCGTTAACGGAATCTCAAATATTTAAAACCATGAACTTGATTTATATATGGAAACTTTCAAACACAACGTGGTACATATATCTTCTTCATTTTTTTTTTCGACACAAGAACACTTGGACAATTTGTCCATAACTATAAAAAAAAAAAATCGATCCTAACATAGGTTTATCCTATTTTCTCTTCGACACAAATAAATATTTCCTTCATCCCTCTTATCTCCTATATTTCTAAGAGTAACTGCAGAATGGTAAAATTCAATATCGTTCCTCATCTACTTCACCGAGTTTCACTTAATTATAAATTCTGTAAATTCAGGGTGGACACCAAAGTTCAAAAGTTTGCCTTTTATGTTCAAAAAATAAAATAAACAATATCTATTAGTTTATAGGGTAAAAGTTACAAAAACTCCAAATTTCATCCACTGTGACAAAATTTATTATAAACTACTTTTTGTGACACAAAAAATAGTTTAGGGTAAATATATTAAAATTAGCAAATTTTGAGATAAATGTGTCACGTAGATGTGGGAAAGTTTATGATTTTTCGTGGCTTTTTTCTTAGTTTCTAACATCTTTGAAGATTCGGGCTAGCTCAGGTTGGGCCGGGCTGGCTCTCGGCGAGAGCAATCTCGAGAAAAACGCCCGGCCCGCAAGCAACGCTCGCCCAGGCCCAAGGCCCCGAAAAGGGAGGGCAGTCTCGTAACTACGCAGAGTGCGTGGGAAAGGAACCGATTTCCGGCCTCCTTCTCTCTCTCTCCCCCGCGAGTACCCAAAGCTTTTTCGTTTCCTGCAATCTCAGTAAAATCTTTCTCTCGGCGCGAGTCCTCTCCGCTCTCTCGCAGACGCACCAGCGCGCTCACTCTCCGGCACACCGGAACCCTAATTCCATCCTCGCCGCGGCCATGGGGAAAGCGGTCGTCTCCGACGACGAAGGTGAGCCCTTGAGAGAAGAAACGCGGATTTCCTTTTCTTCTTCTTCGTCGTCGAATCCTGGGGCCTCGAGCCTGCTTTGGTTCCTTCTTTTCTCTCCTCCTTCCCCTCACATTGCGGTGTTTGATTTCTTTTGTTTGGTTTTGTTGTTGTCTCCGGTGCGTGGGCAGACGAGCTCGAGATGGGAGTCGGGAGGGAACACCTCGAGGACGAGGAGGAGGACGAAGTGGGGGGACGCGGCGCTGCCGACGAGGAAGAGGACGAAGAAGATGGTACCTTTATTTTTTGTATTTTTAGCTTCGATCTTGTCTGCCGAAGAGGTCTTTTGGGGAATCGTGGCTTGTTCTTTTGAGTTCCGACCGTCGTGGTTTTGGGAACTTCGTCTTGTGCTTGCTTGGTGATTATTTGGGCTAGGGTTTGTTTGCTGGAGAGGTGGAATGAGGTTTTGGTCTCGGGCAAATTTTTTTGATCCGGCGAGGGGTTCGAGTGAATTAGGTTTGGGATATTGCATGTCGGTTTTGTCCCAGTTGGTTGTAGGAGAGTGTGAGGGTGGGGGCTTCTTATCGATCGGATTGGGGTTATCTTTATGATAGTAAATGAACTGGTGTTTTTTTCCCTCTGGGTGAAAAGCAGTGGATTGCAGGGGGTTTAGAGGTCAGGATGGTTGTGGTTAAGTATAAATTAGTTTCACCGTGAGAACTACTGGATGACTCGAACATCATTATGGAGAATGTCAATGACCTCACGGAGGGTTTTCAATTCTGGAAAGCGAGGTTTTTGACATTTTAGATCTTCCTTGCAGACCGAACTTGCTTATTGATGGAAGTGAAGAGTTGTGGAAAAAGGATGGTGAAGAATCTTTCAAAACTGTAAATTTCAGGGTTTGGGAAAAGAAATGTTTCTGGTAATCTTGCTCAAAAAGAAACAAAAAGGGTCACATGCATTCACTCGGAGAAAGTCATACTTTTGTGCTTTCTCTTGGAGCAATTGGTAGCTGGCAATATCTTTGGAAGTAGAGTAATATTTACTTTCACACTTTTGCTATAATTTTGATTTTCTTCATTTGTTGTGGGGCACTCCATTGTTTGGTTATCCGACTATGAGTGGATGAGTGTGCTTTCAATGCTGAAACTGAGCTCTTGATCTGTATTTCTGCCCATAGCAATCAGTTCTGATCAATATACTTATTTTACTGAAGATTTAGTATTCTTTCTTTGACCAATCATTCAGTACATACTTCACTGGATGTTAAGTTTCAAGCTGCCCTTCTTTTAGTTGGTGATTTCTTACAGGGATGTCTCCTTGAGTATATAGTCATATCCTCCAGTTTTGTCTGGCAGAAGAGGGACAGGATGAGTACGAGAAAGATGGATTCATTGTAGATGATGTTGATGAGGAGGAAGAAGAACAGGATGAAGAAGAGGATAGGGCGGACAGTGATGAGGAGAGGCAGAAGAGAAAGAAGAGAAAGAAGAAGTAATATCTCTGCTCTCTTTTGTGGAATAAGTGCTGCTTTCTATGTTGATTTTTTTTGCCCATAATAAAAAAAATCATCTAAAGAAATGGAGGATCTTTGCTTGTATATAAGTTTTTAACTGATGTAGCTCTTCACGTGTTGGAGTTTTTTTCCCTTTTTGGAAAGCATGTTCCAGTCTGAAAAGGGATTGAAATCTCTAATTCTTTTCTTTCTTGATTCGTCCTTCTTCTTGGTGATTGGGAATTGAAGTGTTAAGGAGTTTCAACTTGATGAGGACGATTATGATCTCCTTGAAGACAACAATATCACTGGTTTTCACCGCCCATCGAAGGTATTCTAGTGGCTTTTTTTTTTCCTGTTTATCATTTGCTTGTTTGCTGCTATATTGTCCCATTCTTTGTTAAAAAACATGATTAATTTAAATGTCGGAATCTCTTCAGGAGAGCAAAAAGTTTAAACGGCTGAAGAAAGCACGGAGGAATGCTGATGAGGAGGGCTCTGGGTTTTCTGATGAGGAGGAGGTTGTTGGAAGTGGTAAAGTTGGGCGAACTGCAGAGGAGAAACTCAAGCGCAGTCTGTTTGGCGATGACGAGGGTTTGTGTCTCTTTATCGCACTGTAGAATTTATGGACTAGGGTCTGAACCTAATTGTAATGGTTGGTATTCATAATATTATAGGTCCACCGCTTGAGGATATTGCTGAAGACGAAGAACCAATGGAGGAGGAGGAAGATGCAGAGATAGGTGATGACGATGACATGGCCGATTTTATTGTGGATGAGGAAGAAGTTGATGAGAATGGTGCTCCTGTCAGGTACTCCTGAAACTCCATTTATTGTTACAATGTTTACGTAACTGAGTTGTTACACCGGTGTTTCTTTCTTTTCTTAAGGAGGAGGAAATTTAAGAGAAAGAAGTCTAGACAGGCTCCTGGAGTGTCATCATCTGCACTCCAAGAAGCCCATGAAATTTTTGGCGATGTCGATGACCTCTTGCAGTTGCGCAAGCAAAGCTTAGAATCTACTGATTTGAGGGAAAGGAGACTTGAAGATGAATTTGAACCTGTTATTCTTTCAGAGAAGTATATGACTGAGAAAGATGACGTGATTCGTGAGAGAGATGTTCCAGAGAGGAAGCAGGTTTATACTACATCAACACAATTTTTGTATTTGCTTAATGTATGTGTTTGCTGATTGATCCTTTTATGGTCATTCTCTTGTTTTGATAGATATCCGACGAAGGCGTTAATCTGCGGACGGATGAAATTGATTTTGAAGATGAGACTAACTGGATATACAATCAGCTCACAAGTGTATTAGCATTGCTTTTCCGTAAGAAAGATGGAGGGCCCGATATATCTATAGAAAAGGATCACATAACGAGATTTTTGAATCTTTTGCACGTTCAGAAGTTGGATGTTAGTATCACTGTCTTTGTTTCCCGAGCAGCTTTATTATGTTCAGAAAATTTATTTTTCTTTATTGGCTTTCAGATACCTTTTATTGCGATGTATCGTAAAGAGGAGTGCTTGAGCCTCTTGAGGGATCCTGAAGGAAATGAAAGTCTTGAGAATGATGAAAGTTTTGAGAGAGCACCTACACTGAAGTGGCACAAGGTGGAAGCACCAACCTTCGAAGCTGTGATTTGATTTTGAGTTGGGCTGTGTTTTGACTGATCTAATATAGGGAATAAGTGTTAACTAACTGTTGCAATGTGGGAATGCAGGTACTTTGGGCTGTTCATGATCTTGATAGGAAATGGCTCTTGCTTCAGAAACGAAAGGCTGCTCTGCAGTCATATTATTATAAACGATTTGAGGAAGAGTCTAGACGAGTGTATGATGAAACAAGGCTCAGTCTGAATCAACGGCTTTTTGACTCAATTATCAAGTCACTCAATGCTGCAGAAACAGAACGAGAGGTTGATGATGTTGACTCGAAATTCAATTTGCATTTTCCTGCCGGTGAAGTTGGACTGGATGAAGGCCTATATAAGAGGCCCAAGAGGAAGTCGCAATATAGTGTCTGTAGTAAGGCGGGCTTATGGGAGGTGGCAAGCAAGTTTGGATACAGCTCGGAGCAATTTGGGTTATCAATATCATTAGAAAATCTGAAGAATGTGAGATTGTTTTCTTGCTGCTTTTGTGAGATTGATATTGATAGGAAATAATCAATGATCTTGCTTTGTGTTTTGTTGCGATGTAGACAGATGAATTGGAAGATGCGAAGGAAACTCCAGAGGAGATGGCTTCTAACTTCACATGTGCTATGTTTGAGACTCCACAAGCTGTTCTTAAAGGGGCACGGCACATGGTATACATCAGCATTATTTTTTAATTGTTTACTTTATGGTGAATGATTCTTTTCCAATGGGTGTAACAGATTGTGTTATTGCTATTGCTGATCACTATTAAAATTTTTCAGGCTGCAGTTGAAATTAGTTGTGAGCCCCGGGTTCGAAAGTATGTCCGAAGTGTATTCATGGATAATGCTGTGGTGTCTACAAGTCCTACACCCGATGGAAATGCGACTATCGATTCTTTCCATCAGTTTGCTGGCGTTAAGTGGCTGCGTGAAAAGCCATTGAGTGTGTTTGAGGATGCACAGTGGCTTTTAATCCAGAAAGCAGAAGAGGAGAAACTGCTTCAAGTTTCAATCAAGTTACCTGAGGCAGCACTGAAAAAGTTGGTATTTGACTGCACAGAGTGTTATCTGAGTGATGGGGTAAGTAAATCTGCCCAGCTGTGGAATGAGCAGAGGAACTTAATCTTGGAGGATGCACTTCATGGTTTTCTTCTTCCCTCAATGGAGAAAGAAGCAAGAGCATTTTTGACCAGTAGATCCAAGAACTGGTTGGTAACCGAATATGGTGAGGCTCTGTGGAGTAAAGTTTCCATTGGACCTTATCAAAGGAAGGAAAGTGAGTTTAGCTCGGATGATGAAGCAGCACCAAGAGTTATGGCTTGCTGCTGGGGTCCAGGAAAACCTGCAACAACCTTTGTGATGCTAGATTCATCTGGGGAGGTCCTAGATGTGCTCTATACAGGATCCCTTACCTTGCGGTCTCAAAATGTAAATGACCAGCAACGCAAGAAAAATGACCAACAAAGGGTTTTGAAGTTCATGACAGATCACCAACCACATGTTGTAGTTCTAGGAGCTGTCAATTTGTCTTGCACACGGTTGAAGGATGACATATATGAGGTATTGTCTCTACTAGATCTATCTCAATTCCTTTTCTTTTGCTGCTTGGCCTAAAGATTACTAGTTTGTCTTGAGAGTGTTACTATCTTGAGTTTGTTCTTGCTATTGTGTTAATTACTTGTTTCAAAGAACCTCGATTTTGTGTAGATTGTGGATGCTGAGGTAGCAAGTGAATAATCCCTCTAAGTTCTTATTTGGTATTGATTCAGGTCCAAATGTCCTGCCAATAGTGTGTAGTCAGTCTCTTATCGCTCCATTGTTTTGAGAATGATGGAGTGGATTTGTTATTCCTGAGTTCTGTTTCTCTTTATAGTAATGAAATTGAGTAGGAGGCACATAAACTTGCATTTTTTTTATCTTTCATGCTCTTTCATTTCTGTCTGGAAAAGATAATAAGAGGGACTTTTCCCTCCTCTTACACTGTTTAAACATTGTCATGTCTTTCCTGTACTTATCATGGAAATAGTGATTGTATGTATAAATAAGTTTTCTCTGGGTCTTCTTGTACATTGCCAAGGATAGGGGATGGACTCTTATTGGGATTTTACTGAGTTGGATGTTCTTGTTCAAGACTTCTTTTGTTACCTTCTCTGCTCTACTGATGTATCTGTGTCCTGTTTTGCTCTCTGCAGATTATTTTCAAGATGGTGGAGGAAAACCCTAGGGATGTGGGTCATGAGATGGATGGCTTAAGCATTGTATACGGGGATGAATCTCTACCTCGTCTATATGAAAATTCTCGGATTTCATCAGATCAACTGCCGTCTCAGCAAGGTAAAAAGAATGTTGCATTTTAGATATATTGAAGACTAAAAATTGCGATCCTCTGGTTACCAAAAAAAATAAAAATCGCGATCCTCTTATCCTTGTCATTCTTTTTCAGGCATTGTGAGGCGAGCTGTGGCTCTTGGCCGCTATCTCCAAAATCCCTTGGCGATGGTCGGAACTCTTTGTGGTCCTGGCAAGGAGATCTTATCTTGGAAACTAAACCCTCTGGAGAATTTTCTCACTCCTGATGAAAAGTACAGCATGGTTGAACAGGTCATGGTAGATGTGACAAATCAAGTAGGGCTAGATGTTAATTTAGCTATTAGCCATGAGTGGTTGTTTGCACCTTTACAATTCATATCCGGGCTTGGACCTAGAAAAGCAGCATCTTTACAGAGGTCGTTGGTGAGGGCAGGAGCTATTTACACTCGAAAAGACTTTGTAACGGTTCATGGACTTGGTAAGAAGGTGTTTGTGAATGCTGTCGGTTTCTTGCGCGTTAGACGAAGTGGCTTGGCCGCTAGCAGCAGCCAGTTCATTGACTTGTTAGATGATACAAGAATCCATCCGGAATCTTATAACCTAGCCCAGGAGTTGGCCAAAGATGTTTATGATAAATATGGCGATGGTGATGGAAACTTTGATGATGAGGCACTGGAAATGGCTATAGAATATGTCAGGGACCATCCAAAGTTTTTGAAATCACTTGATCTTCCTAGATATGCTAAAGACAAGCAGCGTCAGAATAAAATACAGACGCTGCATATGATTGTGAGGGAATTAATCCAGGGTTTTCAGGACTGGCGAAAACAATATGAAGAACTTGGTCAGGATGAGGAGTTTTATATGCTTTCAGGTGAGACTGAGGAAACTTTGGCTGACGGGAGAATTGTGCAAGCCACAGTTCGCAGGGTGCAACCTCAAAAAGCAATTTGTGCTCTTGAATCTGGTTTAACTGGTGTCCTTATGAGGGAGGACTACTCGGATGATTGGAGAGACATATCTGAGCTGTCCGATAGGTTGCATGAAGGTGACATCCTTACATGCAAAATAAAGTCAATTCAGAAGAATAGGCATCAGGTTTTCCTAGTTTGTCGCGAGAGTGAGATGAGAAATAACAGATATCAGAATGTCCAGCACCTTGATCCTTACTACCATGAAGATAGGAGCAACTTACAGAGTGAGCAAGAGAAAGCTCGGAAAGAGAAGGAGCTTGCTAAGAGACACTTCAAACCAAGAATGATTGTTCACCCTCGCTTCCAGAATATCACAGCTGATGCAGCAATTGAGGTGTGTGGCCTAAAATAAAGGTCTTTTGTAAAGTCCAAGTGCATAGATTTTGTTTGCAGAATTATTACGTTGCTATATCTTATGCATAGTCCTAATAAATTGCTGATTGATTTTGATCCGCTAAAGTAGGCAATTCTGTTCATTTCTGAACATAAAACAAATAGATTACTGGTTAGGCAGCAAGTTGTTAGTTTAGTTTACATGCATCATTGTTGAGTGTATGAGGGTGGTTCAGAAGGAAGAGAAGGAAAGCGAGTGAGAAGGTTTTTGGAAACGGTAGTGGTATTAGTTGGGTGGCAGGTGGTTCAGTTGTTCTCAAATTCTGTGCTTGAAAGGATCTTGATCTGATGAGATACTTTTGATTGTTGATTCCCTCTTCCATCTTTGGGTACTCTAGAGTGATAAACACTAGGTTTTCTATGATATAGCTTGAATTGTGAAAGATGAAGTTACTCCATCTTTTTGAGTTGTGGACAAAATATTTTGTGATGCGCAATGTTCTTAAGACTCTTGTGACTACTTATATTTGGTTTGGATTTGGTTCAAGCATCCATAATTTTATGTATGACAGAAGAAAAGATGTGCATTTTTTTAAACATAACAGCTTTTGTGCTTGTTCAACAAGACCTCTTTGAATCGAGTGGGCTTATAAGGATATATATATAGCTGGACCTACTTAGGGACAAGGGTTTGTTTGTACTTTTTCTATATCGATAGATTTCATTTACTTGGCACTATTTTGGTATCTCTGCAGTTTGTTTGGCTTTAATTAATCGAAATGTGATTTCTCTTATATATGTTTGTCAACATAAACTTTATTGTAGTGGCATTCCATGGTTATACAAATCTCATGGAATATTTTGGGGCTGAGGGCTGGGAAAGTTGGATGTCTGTTGAGTGTTGATAGAAATTGGTTTGAATTTAGGGTTACTTGCGTGCTTTCGCACTTCAGTTACTTCTAAGAAAATCATTTATTAATCCAAGTACTTGAAGAATGGTTCTTTTGTGGCAGTTCCTGTCGGACAAAGATCCTGGTGAAAGTGTCATTCGTCCGAGTTCTCGAGGCCCCTCTTATTTGACCTTGACTCTTAAAGTTTACGATGGCGTTTATGCACATAAGGATATAGTTGAAGGTGGCAAGGAGCACAAAGACATCACAAGTCTGCTTCGCATTGGTAAGACATTGAAAATTGGGGAAGACACCTTCGAGGATTTGGATGAGGTCAGTAACTCTCCACATGAAGAATTTGATACATGTCGTGTGTTGCATGGTTTTGAAAAGTACAGTGTTGTGCTTTGCATCACTTAGCTGTGTTTTAGCTTGTTTGTTTATTGCATTGTTTGTATCGGATTTTTTAGATGCCGAGTTACATTGCTTAATTCTTTTGTGGTAGGACCTTGGAATTATAGAGTGAGAATTTATTGAGCTGATGGGTATCAGGACTTGTTCTTGCTTCTTAAATGATTTCATCTGAGAAAATTGTTTAAGAGTGGTTTTCATGAAAAAGGCTTGAGACTGCAGACTGGGTCCATTTATTCAATGTCTTCCTCCTTACACGTCTCTATTTGCTCACTGCAAATGAATTGCTGGAGCTGGCTGTGAATAAATTGGACAGTTCCAAAGCATTATATTATAACTCACTGACTCTTTTTTTTTGGGTCAGATTTTTTGCTTTAAAGGCTACCTTTCCTTATGAACTTGTAGTTCTTTCTTATTCAAGCAGATGATGTTCTGGAAAAGGAACTCAGGGTTATACTTGTTTGATTTTGCCTGGTAGTGCTTGTTGCTGGTTGCAACAAGCTGTACTTTAGTATACTCTGGCCAATGCATTGTCTTTGGTTTTTTGGGTAATTCCTGCGGGGATTTTTGCAGGTGAAATCAATACTGATGCTTGCATGCGGTGGTTTTTAGGCTGGGTAGTTTGGGGGCTGGAAGTACTTAGTTGAATTATTGAGAATATATCGCATTTTCCTAAAATGACTTAAGCCGTGTTTTTTTGCCAAGTGCAGGATAGCTACTGTTAAGAACCAGAACCCAGTAAAATTCTCAGTTTAGTATTCTGAAAGTTGTTATTTGGAATTTACTTTTAAGATGCAAACTTTCAAAATTTCCTAGTTTTTAGCTTGCATTGAGGATTTTCTCTTATTAAGGTTGATTTATACAGAAAATGACCATTTTGGAGTTCCAGAATTGACTTATTTGCAAGGGTATTTTAAGAAAGGGATATCTTGAAAGCAGGCGGCAAACATGGGACATAACATTTTAACCTTTACCTCTGGAAAATTTTTGTAGTGCTGTATTGTTTTGAAGATGCTCAATTGTATATATTTGTTTTCTATTGTGGATTTATTGTCAGAGGCCTGGTGCTACAGTACTCATTTTTTTATGCGAGGCTGATGCTAGGAAACTTATTTTTAATTTCTGTGGCATCCATGCTCAAATGGATCAGATATCCATTTTTTAAATTGAGTGGCTTATATTGTAGGTTATGGATCGATATGTGGATCCCTTGGTGGGTCATTTAAAGGCAATGCTTAACTATCGAAAGTTTAGGAAGGGCACTAAAGCAGAAGTTGATGAGCTTCTAAGGATTGAGAAAGCAGAGTATCCTATGAGGATAGTTTATTGCTTTGGCATTTCCCATGAACATCCAGGCACATTCATCCTTTCTTATATAAGGAGCACAAATCCCCACCATGAGTACATTGGTCTTTACCCTAAAGGATTTAAGTTCCGGAAAAGGATGTTTGAGGACATTGATCGGCTCGTGGCATATTTTCAGAAGCATATCAACGACCCTCAACATGACTCGGCACCATCAATTAGGTCGGTCGCTGCCATGGTGCCTATGCGAAGCCCTGCAACCGGAGGTTCTTCTGGAACATCTGTTGGCAGTGGTTGGGGCAGTTCCACAAATGAAGGCGGCTGGAGGGGCCAGTCTTTTGACAGAGATAGATCTTCAACACCAGGGTCAAGAACAGGTACTGTCAGTCTAGATACTTAAGTTCATTGTGTAGCCTAGAATGTACGAGTTGAGACTTGGTTTTATCTAAAATAGTAAATGGGTCTGGTTAACAAGTGACTTGGTGCACTTGTGAATATACTAGACCTAAAAATAATTCGATTTTCGAAGCACTGATTATACATGATATGAGGACTATCAATGCATTTCCTTAGTAACCTTGGGTCACTTGTCACCAGAATCCATCGTAGACATAGCATCAATATCCAGTAATTGGGAGTCTCTTCTGGTTTGGTTGGATAAGATTCTTTAGAGCAGCTCGCGATGTTCACCACCTATAACTGAGAATTGGTCTGGCTGTTACGATTTTATTGGAGGGGTTGCTGGGGTGTGACGTAGGCTGTTTACATCATGTACTTAATGTCACATTCATGTTTCTTTTTATTTTTGGCCATATGTATTTTACTGTTATGGGCTATTTCCCTTCCTGTCATGTTTCTCCTCTTGTCATTCTTCATTTCTCTTTTGTGTTTTCAGATAGTTGGGAACTGCTTCCGTGTTTTTAATCCACTCAGATGGCTCAACTAGTTTTCTCTAATTGAAAATTCATGTTGGATTAATTTTAACAGGTCGAGACTACAGAAGCAGCGGTGGTCGTGATGGGCATCCTAGTGGGCTTCCTAGGCCATATGGTGGGCGTGGACGTGGTCGGGGCTCATATAATAATAACAGGGGAGTAACAGTACCAGTAATGACCGACAAGATTCAGGTTACGACCCGCCTCGATGGGATTCAGGTAGCAAGGACGGAGGTGATGGGTGGGGCAGCTTTCCAGGTGCTAAAGTTCAGAATTCGCCAGGCAGAGAAGCATTCCCTGGCGGATGGGGCACCGGAGGCAGTGGAAGCGGCGGAGGTGATCGTAGTGGTTGGGGTAGTGGTTGGGGTAGCACTGGTGCCGCTGAGGGTGGGACCGAGAACGGTGGCGGTTGGGGGGCTAGTGGTAACTCCAAGAAAGCTTCTGACGACGGATGGTCTGGTGGAGGTTGGTGATGTTATGGACGAAAGCTTCATAGTGTTTTGTTTTTTTTCCATCTCTCTGAGGCTGTCCTCTGCAAGGATGCAGAGGATGATGATAAGCCCTGATTTTCTTTCCAGTCTCTTTTGCCCGAATGAGCCGTGAATTGGAGAATGCTGATATCATTCGGGCTAATATAATTTAGTTCTTGTCTTTTGTCGAGCGCCCCATCATTTTCGAAATCCTGACGAAGAACCAAAGTTGCCAATGCAAGAAAAACTCGGCCCCTTATTTTCCCGGAAAGGAAAATAGAAAAGAAAACGCTAAGCCTCCAGCAGAATGAGCTTTTGAGATTGAATGCCTCAGATGATATGATGAATTTGAGCGCTGAATCGGAAGGGAAACGTGTATTGCCGTTATAGGGATAAATGGTTTGGTTCAGTTTTTCAGAAAAATCGAATTGATAAGGTGTGATTCTGCATGGAATTCAACCCAAACATAATACTAACTGAACCGAAAATCCGATTCAATTTTTAGGTTTTCTTATTTTTGCCTTGTTTTTTGGATCCAAAGTGAAGAAGAGTTGGGACTTTAAGTTGATTATTTGAATTTTTATTAAGAATTTTAGTTTGGTTAGGTTAATTGAATCGGAAAAGTTAATGATTATTTTTGGTTAATTGAATCTAAATTGAATTGAATAAAAGATGCATGAAATTTTACAGATATGCAAAATGAATTTCCAAAGTGGGAAACTATTCGGACTTGCTAGTTTGGTCTGATTCCCAATTATTAAAAAAGGAACTAATGTCCAAATGATTCGAGTCTAGTCCCGATGCCAATGGAGAATTGGACCAAATCAATTATATATTTTTTAATTTTTTAAAAAAATTTAGTAAAATGTGGACTAAACATTTATCTCGATATAGGTTAAGAAGTGATAAAAAAAAAATAAGTGAAAAAAAAAAAAAGTTTCATCAGACCAAATCAAAAGGATCAGCTCTCAAAATTGGGAATTGAGGACCGGATCGATTGGTCTTAGGATCGGGAACTGATCATCCCCTCGTTAGATCCACATGCCGCTCTGTTAACTAAAGACCCTCCTACCAGATTTAAACAGATAGGTGGTCTAGACAGAGTTTTATAGGTAAACGAAGCGATGGGACACAAAGGTAAGTAAAATCCCCAAGAAGATTCGATTTTCTCTTCTTTCCTTTTCCTTTTGGGGCAACAATCCGCCAATAGAGGGTTAAGAAAAATCGACGTTGAAAATTTGGCTCGCTGGACTTTACCACAAGCTCTTTTAAAGAGCATAATTATAGTACAGACTACAGCTGAAAGCACATCTGATACCAAACGAGTCGATTTACAGAAATGGTAGAATAGAAAGAGTATCGTACTAAAGACAGCACACAAATCTCTAAAAGCCAATTCCATTACAAGCAATTTCTCATACCATGAATTTTGTGATCAGAATCACAAAGCAACGTGCTGATGGTGCATCGACTCACTCAAAAGGCCATCCAGAGTACCCCATATCGTGGTGGTTATTTTCTCGCACGGTCGGGGGGTTGCTCGGGCTGTTTCCATTGTTGTGAGAGCTGGAATTCGACGAACGGAATGGCCACAAGTTCGGGAAGCGGCTCCACCTTCCTTGACTCTGCCTCCCACTGGTGTTGCCACTATTGCTACTGCTCCGATTTGCAGCAGTTGGACAACTGCTGCTCGATCCTTGGGGTGGCAGTTCTTGGCGACAAACAGGGCATGAGTTGTGCTGCTCTAGCCACGGGACAATGCAATCCGTATGATAAATATGGTTGCACGGCATTAGCCTTGCTTCTGACCCAAGCTCAAATTTTTCTTTACAAACTGGGCAGTGTGAATCAGAACGAAGATGCTTCTGTAAGATCTTAATAGTGGGCATGGAATCGATGGAAGACCTCGCTGCGGGAAGAGGGCCCCGACGGTCACCAGCAGCAAGCCGTTCAAACATTTCTTCTAATCCAGGCCCTATAAAAATGTCACCCCGGTTACCCCTTGTCAGTGCAATTCCAGGAATCCCATTGAAAAAGGCCTCTATTCCATTATTTCCAGACACCCTGACGGGAATCTGGCCACCAAGTAACAGTAAAGAATCAACTCCAGAGTCACGATCAGATCTGCCCCTGATGTCACGGCTATGGCTTCTATCTGCGAATCGCTGCCCCATCAAAGCTGAGAATGCTTCCATCATCCGATAATGTGGGTCACGACCTTCATCGTTGTCAAGTCCAAAGAAATTGAGCCGGTTAACGTGCACCATGTCATCATATTCTTCAATAAATCCTTCATTACAATTGGGGCAGACTGCATCTCGCCCTCGTAGTCTTATTGGGCGTCTACATATGTGACACCAATGCGTGTTTCTGCTACTTGTCATAGTCTCCTCTCCCTGTCCCTTCAGAAATCAGCAAAATTTGATCAGTACTCACCATAGGAACTCATAAAACTGCTGTCCAAGCATAATGCTAAAAGATTTCTATTGCAAGAACTTCAAATGTCGCACAATCTCCAACCAAACTCCATAATTTAACGCTAATACTAGAGGTGTGCAACCGGACCGGTTTTATCCGGGAACCGGACCAGACCACCTGAAAAACAGGGTCGGGAACCAGTTCCCAGTTAAACCAGTCCAGGAACCGGTTCCAGTTTTTGGGAACCGGGTCCAAGCAAAGGCCCACCTGGAACCGGTTTTTACCTTGTTAAAAAAAGTAAAATATTTTCTTTATGTAGTGCCTTTCAGTCTCTGTCTTCAAAGAATTGTTACAAAAAAAGAGCCTCTCTGAATCAAGTTAAGGGAGCATTGTCTTCGATGAATTGTTAAAAAAAACCATTATCATGCATTGTTTTTTCTTTTTAAATGGTCCCACCTTCAACTATAGTAATAGTTGCGGGACAAGTGCTACCAACTGTTATGACACTAATTAAAGCATTATCAATCTATCTTAGAAAAGATGCCCTCTTAACAAAAACTTTATCGCTTATACATGAGTAGGTGCATTAGATCATATTAATAGTATTTGTGGAAAAAAGACTAATATTAGACCCATATTTATTGCTAATGTTTATGTAATGTTAGGATTTTTGCTTTGTCTTATAATGTTATAAGGATTACGTTGTTGTTTTTCGCAAATAAATGTAAAATTCGAAATCGTATAGGATATTAGACGGTTGCAAAATAGGTTCTAGTGAAAATAGGGCATATCCTGTTCTCAGGCCGAAAAAACAGAGTTGGGTCTAAAACAAGGTTCAATAAAAACAGGATAGGGTACAAGATTCAAAAAATGGGAACTATTTATGATAGGATCGGGTATAGGGTCCAGGTCTAAACCCTACCCACACTGGACCTAATCAACCCTAACTGATACATGCATAAACACAAAATAACATAAGACAGCTTTTTCCACTAACATAGTAGAATAAATTATGCCATCTCGACACAAACTACCAAACAATTTCCCTCGTATAGAAATGTCTCATTTTAAAGGTGCTCTCACTTATCACCCACGACAAGGCTAAAACAAGGGGGAAAGCACTAACCACTCAACACAAGTCAAGGAACTCTTCGACACAATATATGTGCCACTAGTAAACAGTACTTTTGCAACTAGGGATCTCTAAGTTCTGACCCTACAGAAAAGTTCATCCAAAAAAAAGGGGGAATGGGAAAAGATTTTTGCTAATTTTCACCTTATAGGAACTAAGTCCATAAACTGAACTTTGACAGAGAAGCCATAATGTTTCTCATTTCATATAAGCACATCAACTAGTCGGAAGTATTCTGTGCTACTCCACACTTTTCCAATCAAAATACATAGACTTTAATGCTCTGCATTATGGAAGCCCAATTAGCAGTACAATAAATACGCTCTCTCCTCTCTCCATGTCTATTATAGCAGAGGTAGAGATGGAAATCAATTATAGCCCAAGAAGAACAACTGTTTGATTTCGGAAGCATTACTTCTAATAAGTTCCAGATGAGTTACAATTACTCAGTTTTGCATTTTCCTTCATTGAAATTCTAATCTTTGAATTATTCTAATCTAAGAGCCTGGCAGAAAAATCTGAAAACAAGTCCCAAGAGTCCCAGAGCTGTATTTGTAGGACCAGATAGATATATGTGGTTGCATTTGAAATATAAGCAATGACAAAAACTGAGTTGTTTCATCACCGTCAGAATCTTGACACATGTAAAATGATTGCTTTGTACCATTCTATCAGACTATGTAATAAGGACATTCTGAGTTCTACTTACTGCCAAAAATATCCAATTATAAAAAGAAGTGTCAACATGCACAATACGGGTTTATTGTTAAGCAATGATAAAACTGAGTTGTTTCATCATCATCTAGAATCTTGACACACGTAAAATGATTGCTTCATACCATTCTATCAGATTATGTAATAAGGACAATCTTAGTTGTAATTACTGCCACAAAACCCAGCTGTAAAAAGAAGTGGCAACATGCACAATATTGGTGCAATTAACAATTAACACGTGCAAAGTTTGGTTTGCTTCTACACGACTTTAAGAAACTGCATATTCATCATCATTTGCATTTCACAGGACCAAAGTTAAAAATAAGCAAGCACCGGGACTCTTTTGGTCTCCACAGAGAGAAATAAAAGGACAAACGATCACAAAAGTGACTCACTCAAATGCAATCCTTACCACTGAATAGAAACTTAAAAAAACCTCTTAGAAATGATTTGAGGAATTCTTACGATACACAGATCATTAAGAAGTTTTCTCACATGCTCGAATTCTATTTCAATGACCTAGTCATCTCGAAGCTAACTCTTCCCCCCCACCCCAAAAACACACACACACACACACAGCGCAGGTGCACTCACCCATTTCAATTAGGTTAGAATAATAATTATACATACAAAAATCATTTCCTTCTAGGAGAGCAGGCTCTCCTTAGATCAATGTGCAGTATGTGAGAAGGAAAAATTTTCCACCAAAAAGAAGAAAAGACAGACAATATGAAAATCAAAATTGGATAGGACCTGAAAAAACTAAGAAATTTTGGTGAACAGAAGTCCACATATAAACAGAGTGACTGATTACTGCTGGTCCTGTGCGGTGTCCTACATTAAGTAGATCCCTTCCTACTGAAAGCAAGTTTTAAATAAATATAAAAATTTTGGGCGACAATGACATTACCATCGTTAATGAAACAGAGGAAATCTGAATGCAGAAAATGTTAATGTCAGCATGAAAAGAGTT
Organism: Corymbia maculata; assembly: GCA_014182735.1. Taxonomy (NCBI): domain Eukaryota; kingdom Viridiplantae; phylum Streptophyta; class Magnoliopsida; order Myrtales; family Myrtaceae; genus Corymbia; species Corymbia maculata. Next base: position 13,592,044 of record CM024692.1, on the reverse strand, counting down.
ATCAGACGGTCCCTAACTTTTGACAAAAAAAAGGGACCCTAACTCACCTGACTTTAACTATTGCTTCAATCTAATTCTCCCTGTAATCCTAAGAAATGGAAGCCCATGTTTGCCAAAATGCAAACCTTTGGTGAGCAACAATAGATCGAATCTAAAGCTCAAAGTGAAATTTAAATGAAGTATTCTCCATAATGTTAAAATAAATTAGTAACTTGAGCATCCCATTAAGGTCAAATTAAAGTATACTAACCAATCAAAATCAAATGCAGGGTTAACTACAAAATTCCTCCCTCCATATTGTAAAAAGCATTCAAGCTGGTGCTATGACATCTGACAAACCAACTTATGAATGGTTTCCAGCTATAAGTGAAAGTAATTTATCAACATGCTTAAAATCCACTAAGTAGCACGTAGGAAAATCCAACAAGCCATTTCTACTAAAAATTTGTTGTTAACTGTTCTCATACTTCACGAGCAAACAGAAAGAAATCGTAGGATGTGGTCTTTGACGAAAGCAATGCTTTGCAAAGGCAAGGTTCCCACATTCTTGATCATTGGCTTCTCAATAGCTATCTAATGTAACCACATTTAAAGTGCCACATGATACAGATGAGCAAGCAGCATCCTGCCAGGATACAAATAGCAACCATCTCTCCCGCCAATCATCAACCATTTTTTACATTTAGTCATTATCATTGGTATCATCTCAAAAACAGCTTTTAAGCAATAAAGACATGGGCTGTATATTCATTTTAACCCAAAGGCTTTGCTAGCAACCAAAGAATGTACCGTAGCCCTTTCAGAAACTAGAGTGTTCGAGATGCGTCTTCTCATAATTTTAAGCGGGAGCCCATTAAACAGCTCAAGCATCAACGCAAACAGAACCCTGGTCACCACCGTTTTGCTAGAGTTATCTCTATATCTTAATGATATCCGTAAGGAGTGAAAATGGACCCATCTTTCCTTAGGCAACAACCAATGCCCTGGATGGCTTCCAGTGTAAAGCATCCAGCAAAGAGCATTCTTATCAGTACGAACTCCCCGGAAAATCAAATCCCAAGCCAGTAACAACAAGAGAACTTCACAAAAAGTCAGTGACCACCAAGACTATGCATCTAAAAATAAAGGAGGAGGAGAGAGCATCTCCCTCCCACCTCGACAAAAAATAAATAAAAAATAAAAAATGTGCAGCTCTGAGCGGGAGAGACCAAGTCAGAGATCCAATTCAGCAGCAAAGATCAAACATTTCAAGCCATACATACAGACGCACAACAACCCACTTCACCGGGACCTCCGAACATTCAAAAGCAACAAACCCCCAATTCCAAACCCTCCATTTCCAGTGCTCTAGATTCACAGCCCACGAAATCTCGAGGGCGACGACCGCGCAAACCGCCGTCAATCAGCACACGCAATTTCGCAGAAAAAAAAAGAAAAAGAAAAAGAAATGAAAGAAGAAAACGCAAAAACCAATCGAAAGACCTGATCGCCGGGGGCAAGGTTCCAGATGCAGGCGTGACGGGGGGCAGGGCGGCACCGGCGGACGCGAACTTCGACTGGCGATCCCGAAAAGGGGAAGAGGGAAGAGCTGAAGACCCGCACGCAGCTTAAAATAGTCTCAAAAATAAAGAAAAACAGAAAACCCTAATCGAATCGCGGGAGCTGAGCTCACTCCCGAAGTTTTTTATTACAGGTGGAGACTTTGACGAAGAAGAGGAAGATGGAGATGAAGGAGAAGATGCCTTGCGTCCTCGCCTGCGAGCGACACGTGGCGCGCACGGCGATTACGTTAATCCTCTTCTTACAAAATCAGGTGATTATCTCCCTACTATTGGTCCGACGGTCTTTGTTTGACGGGCGGGGGGTGTTTTGGTAAATTCATTAGGATGCGGTGGCGAGGCACGTGCGAGGGGTCGTGCGCTCCACGCCGCGGGATTGGCCCGCCGCCCGGTCCATCTGCTTTTCTCGAGGGCATATTTGGAATTTCGCATCTCCCCTTCCCCGTACCCTCCTTTTTCCATCTGTTTCGGCCCAATTTCACGGTATGAGGCCCGCAGAATCTCTCCCGATGTCGGAAACCGTGGTTGGATCAGAAGTGCTTTCGACTGGTTCTAATGTTATAGAGTTCGACTTTTAGACTATGATGCCTGCTTGTTGCGTTTATAAGGGGTGTCGGTGGTTGAGTTCGGAACAAGTCTGACCAAGTCTAACACTCGAATCGACCTGAAAACACGGTTTGGTTTGGTTTTTTCCCCTTTTGGTCAAAGGTTTTGTTAGATTTAGGTACCGTGTTTTGGGCTCCTCCTTCTTTAGCGTGACTCACTCTCCATAGCCATTTCCATTTCTATCTCCTTGTTCTCTATGACCATCCTCATTTTCTCTCGCCCCTAATGTTGCTAGCGACCCACGGCCCGCTTTCGAGGTCAATGACAAGACTCGGTCACCCGGATCCACCTAGTCACGTCTCTCTCTCCTCTTCTTGCTCCCTACCTTTGCAGTTGTCCTTCCCATGACCAACTGAACATCTTGTTTTTCAAAAAATAGTAATAACGGAAAATGATATAAATGATTCTTGAAGTTTGACCCAAGATGCAACATGACCCATGAACCTTTAATTTGTGTAAATGCATTCCTTGAACTATAGTCCAACGTGATATATGATTTTTGAACTTTTAATTTATTTAATGCGATTTCTACATTTTCTATACATATTCAATTTAGTCTCTGAATTATATGAACATATTTGATCCAAGTCGATATCAATATTTAACATTTTCATATAATTTGGGAACTCAATTGAACATGTATGCAAAGTCTAGAGATCAAATTAAATGAATTAAAAGTCCACGAACTACACTGCACACTAGATTTATTGGCAAATTAGGTTTATATTAAAGGGCATAATTGTCATTGTATTGCTTTAGCCCTAAACCCTATGTATATTGTGTAAATTACTTCATCAATGCTAGAGTGGTTCGCCCAATCTCTACATGGTATCAAAGCGGCAATTCTCGGAGCCCGTCTCTCACATCTCTTTCTAGCCTTCTTGCTTGCAATCATTGATGCTGCTGCTATAGGGAAGAGGCCGTAGCATTGATGCCGTGCTCCTATGGAGTGGCTCCAATCAAGTGCTAGGGTTTCTTTCGACTGCATTTTCTTGCCACAAGCTTCATGCCAACACCGTAGCGATTCCGCCCTCACCCATCAAGGAAAAGGCCATCGACGGTGGCACTCAAATTAGCGGCGGCTTCCTCAAGTCCCAGTGGTTGCCTAGTCCTCAGTCAACGACGAGTTTCCGAGACTATGTCAGTAAAGAGGATTTTTCTTCGATTCAAAGCCCTAGTTAAAGTTTGATTGTGAAGATGATTTTTTCAGTGTCAATGGTGATTTTACTCTTTCTCATGGCAGTACTTTGGCATTCATGATCCACTACTCAAGTTGACGACATGATGGGCAACGTGCCTGGTTCTATAAGATTGAGACTAATCTTGTAATTTTTTTTATTTTTATTCTCCTACAGAGCTTTTTTTGGCATGTTACCCTACGATTTCATCACTCATTGCATGTAGAAGGCATCACATTCTTTCTTTCTTTCTTTTTTGAGATGTGGAAATAGCCTAAGAGCTTGCCTGGTCAAAGTCTTCAAGGGAGGCACAAATAGATAAACTCAACACAAATAGCCGCTCCTTTGGCCGCAAGTCATCTTGGCAATCAAGTCTCAAAACTCTTTAGCTAGTGTTATCACACATGAGCGGGTGGACAACCCTTATTTTTTGCATCATTCGGATAATCCAAGATCTAATCTTATTGGCATGGTCCTTATGGGTGACAATTACAACAATTGGTCTTGTGCCATGGAGATTGCCATTTCTGCCAAGAACAAGATGATGTTTGTTGTTGGAGAAATAAAAAAGCTAGTTGCAACCGATCATGCCTATGCGTCTTGGATTCGTGTGAACAATATGATTCTATCTTGGACCCTTAATTCTATTCATTCAGATTTGGTGCCAACAATTCTCTATATAGAGTCAATTGCGGATGTCTAGGCCGATCTTTGTGAACATTTTTCACCATCGAATGGTCCTGGTCCTAGAATTTTTCATCTCGAGCAAAAGATATGCACCCCAACTCAATGTGATGAAGCCATGACCAAGTACTATAGCAATTTGCGAAGTTGCTGGGATTAATTGAATAATTTTGATCCGTTACCACAATGCTTTTATTCGGCTTATTCTATCATCACCGCATAACAAGATAATCAACGCTTGTTTCAATTTCTCATGAGTCTCAATTCAAGGTATGCAGATGTTATTAGTCAGATTTTACTAATGAATCTGTTACTTAGTGTTGCACATGCATATGTGCTAGTTCTTCAAGATGAGTCACATCGCCATATCCAATCGGATCGCCCACTATCCAACCAAACCAGTACTTTGCTTAGCACTCATGAAAATAATGCTTCACGGTCACATAAATTCCTTATACCATGAATATCCTAGCTCTCTTAGTGCTCCCACTCCATCCGCCAACTTAGTTAAACAGATGAACACGTCCCGCAGCTGGGAAAGATGCACCCACAATGGCATTCCGGGATATACGTGAGATGTGTGTTATCAACTTCTTGGCTTCCCTCCTAACCACAAGCAGCGCCGTGGACAGTCGTCTACCTCCTCTTGACTCGCGAACAACAAGTCCAGCCATACTTTTGATATAGCACCTCCACCATTCATAAATGATCAATATAAACAATTGGTGCGCTTGTTACAACAGATAAACATCCTAAAAGCCAACCTCTCAGGTAATGTTCTTGGCTTAACTTCAAATTCATTTAATTCCAATACTTAGTCATATCACATTTGAACCCCGTTACCTTACAAACCTAACACATTATTCATCTCCACATCCCACCATTGGAATTCCAAATGGTATTGGTGTTCCTGTGACATCACATGGTTCAGCCCCCCTTACCTCAGCTATCTCCCTTGATAATATCATTTGCACTTCCTCTTTCAATTACAACTTATTATCAATCTCCAATCTCACTCAAACTTTAAACTACTCAGTCATTTTTTTTCCTAACTATTGTCTTTTTCAGGACCTCTTGACGAAGAAGATCATTGGTTGGGGCCATAAGCGTGACGGTCTCTATTATCTGGAGATTCCTACCGAACATGTCGTTCTTTCTACTACAACCTCTTCATCTCATCTTTGGCACGCTCATTTAGGACATCCATTTGAGTCAGTTTTATTTACTTTGCAACAAATTTTATGTTTTAGTCCAACAAAACAATTCAGTCTATGTGATGCTCGTCATTAATTCCAGCTAACACATCTATCTTTTGCGTTTAGCACTATTACTACTTTATGTCATTTTGAGCTTATTTATATTGACATTTGGGGACCTTATACTCATTTTACACATAAGACATGTCATTATTTTTTATCTATTGTTAATGACTATTCGTGCTATACTTGGATTTTTTTACTTACTTTTAAATTTGATGCAATTGACTCTATGATTCGTTTCTTTACTTTTGTTGAGACTCAATTTCAAACCAAAGTACAAAATGTTCAATTTGATAACATGACTGAATTCATTTCCTCTCACTTACAAGAGTTTTTTTCGCACACATGGTGTTCACCACCAATATAGTTGCCCTTACACTCCTCAACAAAATAACTGCTACTCATCTCATTAATAGACTACCTTATCCTCTCCTACACAATAAAACCCCGTATGACATTCTTTATGGCAAACCACCTTCCTATTCTCATCTTCACTCCGATAAATTTTGTCCTCGATCTTGCCGATGTGTTCTAATCGGTTATCCCACAAACCATAAAGGTTACCGTCTCTATGACCTTCAAGACTAAATAATTTTTATCAGTTGCAACATCATTTTCTATGAACAAGATTTTCCTTTTTGTCAAACCATCAAAATACCACAACCAAACAAACCTCAGTACTTCCATTACCCATACATGACTTTAGTGAAATGTACCCTCCTCCCTCCACTCTAGTCCTTGCACTGACCCCTCAACTCCTTAGCCTCCTACACCTACAGTCATACCATCACCAATTGAACCTAAAGCCATGCCTTGATCATCTCAGCAACGTTGTCCACCTGGATATCTTCAGGACTACTACCATGCTATTGTGGCCTCCGATCAATTCTCTTCGGACTCTAAGGTAGTTGAATCATGTACTATTTACCCTTTATCCAACTATTTATTATACTCGCGTTTTTCACCCACTCATTGCGCATTTTTAGCTTCCATACCCTCTGAACAGGAACTTGAAACTTATGACGATGCGTGTCAATCTCCCAGGTGGCGAGAGGTAATGTCTTCTGAGATACAAGCTCTTAAACAAAATGGCACTTGGGAAATTATTCATCTTCCTCTTAACAAACATCCCATTGGATGTAAATGGGTTTATCGAATCAAACATAATTCTGATAGCACCATTGAGCACTACAAGGTTCAGCTCGTTGCAAAGGGTTACACTCAAATAGAAAAGATTGATTACCATGACACATTTGCACCTATTGCTAAAATGGTAACTGTTCACACTTTATTATCTCTTGCTTCAATTCGTCATTGGCCTCTCTCTACCAATTAGATGTTAATAACGCTTTTTTGCATGGTGATCTTAACAAAGAGGTCTACATGAGGTTTCCATCAGGTTTTCATTCTAAGGGAGAGAATTTAGTTTGTCGGTTTAAGAAATCGCTCTATGGCCTTAAATATGTATCAAGACAATAGTTTGTTAAATTCTCTTTTGTACTACTTGATGTTGGTTTTCAACAGTCAAAAGCAGACTATTCACTTTTTATATTGGTCTGTGACTCTCTCTTAACTATTATTCTTGTTTATGTTGATGATTTGGTTATAACGGGTGATGATGAAGTTATGATTCAACTTCTCAAGCAATTTTTCAACACACAATTTCATATTAAGGACTTGGGTACTCTCAAATATTTCTTTGGCATTAAAGTTTCTCGTTCTAAGTCTGACATTTTCTTATCACAAAGGAAATATGCTCTTGATATTGGTCTTCTTGATGGACATCCTATTGATACTCCAATGGAACCCAATATATAATTTTCAAACTCCTCTCCAACTCTTAAAGATCCAGGTTCATATCGATGACTTATTGGTAGATTATTAAATCTTACAATAACTAATCCAGATTTACTCTTTACAATACAACATCTTAGTCAATTTATGCACTCTCCTCATGAAGACCATTGGAGAGCTACCCTTCGAATTGTGCGGTATCTTAAGCATGATCTTGGCTCTAGTTTGTTTTTCCCATCTAATTCAACTCTCCAACTTAATGGTTATACAAATTCTAATTGGGCATCATGTTCTATATCCCAACAATATGTTTCTAGCTACTGCATGTTTCTTGGTTCCTACCCTATCTCATGCCCGTTCCTCAGTAGAAGCCAAATATTGTGCTATGGCGTCTACCGCATGCAAAATCAAATGGCTTTACCTGCTTCTCTCAAATCTCCATGTCAACACTACCACTGTCGATCTTTTTTGTGATAATAGAGTGGCCATCCACATCGCTACTAATCCCGTCTTCCACGAACATACCAAACACATTGAGATTGACTATCACTTGGTTCTTGAAAAAATTCAAGATGGCACTTTGTGTACTCTTTATGTTCCTAGTCACTCCCAACTCACGAACTTGTTCACGAAACCGGTCATATGTGATTTATTTTGTAATTTTAAGAATAAGTTGTTGACATATTTATATTCACCAACTTGAGGGGGAGTATTGGCAAATTAGGTTTATACTAAATGGCATAATTGTCATTGTATTGTTTTAGCCCTAAACCCTACGTATATATTGTAAATTACTTCATCAATGCAAGAGTGGTTCACCCAATCTCTACCAATCTCTACAAGATTAAAGTTTAAGGACTACATGGAATAGATTAAAAGTCCAATTTAGAGACAATTTGCATCATTATCCCAAGAAATAATTTGTCTAAGAGTCTATCCTGTTCAAAACATAAGGCTTGTAATATCTCCTTCGCCTTTTTCAATGTATGCTTCCTCCATTTGAGAAACTCACCTCATCAATGGATAAAGGACCAATCTAAAGCCAAGGACACGCCCATGAAATGTCTTGCTAACAAGATGAAGGACTAACTTCGCGATAATGACCTCGGTCGAGGGCTAGGGTAGCAACGACAACGGCACGGAGAGGAAGGCTGAGATCGTGATCAAGGTACATATGAGGAGGATAAGTTGAGAGTGTGTTCTTGGTGATCGAAGTGCAAATGGCAAGAGAGAAAGAGACGTTGCGGGATGGGTTCTTGCTCTTTGGAATGTGTTTAGTTCAACAAAACTATGATGATACTCACTCTTTACAACCAAACTGGAAGGAGATCTAAACCAAAAAGACATTAAATTTTTCTTCAATCTAGGAATTTTTGATACACTTAATTTATATTGTTATTACAATAAAAAAAATTAAAACTCGATTTCTTAAATAATTATGTATTTCTTTTAATAATCTAAAAAAAGGAAAGGGAAAGAAAGGAAATAATCTCAGCAAATCTAATGGCTTGAATAATCATGATCAAATCTATTTACTTTGAGGTTGTCAATTTCTTTTATAAAATTTCTAATATATCATCCGCCAAAATCTCAAGTATGATACCACCAATCCAAGCCATAATCTAACATTTGAGCTAGGATTTTAATGAGATATCCACCGATCAAGATTCAAGGCGCATTTAAGAACTTTTTTTTTTTTTGTCAGATCTTTAATAACTTGAAAAACATCATCTGAACAATCTTTAGCAAAATAGTGGATTTAATAAACGTAGACAACATCTATTTAATTTTTAGATGCTAGCCTTTGTCCATTAAAATGTTACTAGAATAAATACATATGTAGATAATAAATAAAATGGTACTATAATAACATGTACTCTATCCGGGAAAAATCAAATGATTTGTAAAGTATTTTTAAAAAAATAATTATTTTCATCGTTTGAAATAATTAATTAATAAAAAATATTTTAATTATCGAGAAGAATTAATATATTTTTATAATAAGAATAATTTTTTCATTTATTTTATAAAGGGAAAATTCCAAAAAGGCCTCAAGTCCTCAATTTCTCAAATAATGGCCCGAAGTTGACTTTGTTTCAAATAAGGATCTGAAGTGTTATCATTTTTTCAAATAATGACCTAAAGTGACTCTTATTTCAAAAAAGGGCTTAAAATGGTTATATTTGTTTCAAATAAGGGTCTGACTTTCCGGTGATTAAGGGCATTTTTATCATTTACTATTTTTTCTTTTCTTTTTTCTGATCATCTTCTTCTCTATGCACGGGGGGTCAAGCGAGGGCTACCCTCTCGCCCGTCGATGGCGGTGAGGGATCGGCCTTACATGGGCAAGGCAACCCTTGCCCTAGGGGAGGCCGCCCTTCGCGGCCGTCCTCGAGGTCGGCCACGGTCGCAAAGGGCAGCCTCACCCACGGCCTACGAGGGCCGACGAGGTCGCCCTTATCCGCGGCCGACGAGGGCCGACTCGCCAGATTTAGCGAGGTCCGCCGCCCGCGACCAACAAGGGCCAACCTCGCGGACGGCCTCCGTGAGATCGGCCTCGCCTGTCCCTCACCTGCGGCTAGCGAGGGCCGACCTCGCGAATGGCCGCAAGGCGGCCTTCTTAGGGCGAGGGATGGCCCCGTCCCTCGCCTGTGGCCGGTGAGGGTGGCCCTTGCCGGATCGGGCGAGGGCGACCCTTGCCCAACCCTCTGTGGGCATCGTTGGTGGCCGATGGCCGGCCACCGACGATGATGAAGAAGATGAAACAGAAAAAAGAAAAAGAAAAAAAAGAAGCAAATGACAAAAATGCCCATGATTGGTCAAAGATTTATTTGGTGACGGCAAAGGTCAAGCCCTTATTTGAAAGATCGACCCTTATTTGAAAACAATTATGGCCACTTCATGCCTTTATTTGAAATAAGATCAACTTCGAGCCCTTATTTGAAAAACTGAGAGGATTTGGGACTTTTTTTGGAATTTTCCCTTTAATAAATGATGTTTTTCAAATCATTTAATTTTTTAGAAAATAATCGCCTTCTACGGTGCAAAATTGAAACCAGAAACCCTAGCTCTCTTCTAAACCCAGAGTGTCCGCCTCTCTCTCTCTCAGTCTCTCCTCTCCTCTCCCTCGCACCGCACCGTCCCACTCTCGAGCCGCCGCCGCCGCCGCCGCCGGACCTATCTCGTTTTCCGACGCCCGCGCGACCCATCTTTGCGGCGATTAAAAGAGCGAGTTTTGCATACCTCAGTTTCGCGCGATGGACAAGAGCATGATGGGCGACCTGGACAATCTTCCGGAGGAAGACAAGCTTAGAATGTCGGCCATGATCGACCAGCTCCAGATCCGCGACAGGTTCTCTCCCTCCCGTCTCCTTCACTTGCTGTTCTTCGACCTCGGAGTGTCATTATGTTGATTCTGAAAGTGGCTCGGTTTCTGTTGCTCTCTCGTAATTCGCCATTCTTCGCTGGGCGCGTGGTTATGCCCGAAGGAATTAGCGATGCGTGATTCGAGTGATTCGGTTCGAGTTTCCGTATCAGCTTAGTGTTGTTTCTCAACTGTATCTGCTAATGTGGATTACAGGGTTTGGCGGGTCTCTCAAAAGTTCCTCTTTTTTCTTGCCGATTTCATACTCTAGGGAGTTGAGGATGGAAAGTTTGCATTTCACTTTGTTTTTTTTCTTTCTTGAAGGAGTGATGGGCGATTGACATTTCACTGGATGAAGCTAATGAGCTTCTTTTACTTTCTATAATGTGAATTTCTTCATTCGTCAATTGTCTGGCCGAGAAATCAAGCTAAGCTGATTTAGTTCGGACCGGAAAAGTGATGGTATTCTTATCAACATCCATGCGCTACGCATTTGGCTTCACATTTGCCTATGTTTTTACCAGAAAAGGGGTTGCATCTGGATTTTTCTTTTGCAGCTCTATGTTCTTGTGAAGCTATAAGAAATGTTCTCCTTTAAAACCAGTGTAGCGTGCATGCTGCTTCTGGACGTTTAGGGAACGACATGCTCATTTTGTTTCTCCTCCTGGATTTTGTTAGGTTTGTCAATATTTGCAGGCATCGTAGTTCATACCCAATAGAGTTTTTATAATCAATGTGTTAGTTTACTATTCGTTTTAACAATGAATTGGCTACTCGAAAGTTGTTCATAACCATTTTGTTGTTTAAGAACTTTTGTTTACTTCATTCATCTTGTGTTTTGTATGAAATTTCTGGCTTGTATCAAAGTGTAAAGATTTACTATGCAATATTGGGCTGACATGAATTGCATACCATTACCTACTTGGATTTGGAATCAAGATAGCACCTTGCACAAGTTGGTCTGAGCTCCCAAATGCCAAGGGAAGACAGGTTTACAGGAGCTGGGAATGGGCTGGCCCAAAACTTACTACAATCATTTTAACTATCTTACATTCGCCTGCAGAAACAATTTTTCCATCCTTTATTCTACAAACTCATCAATCTCGTTCTGGATTTTATTTGCATCAGCTAAGGGAGAGGATGAATCCACCAAGTTGAGTGACTGGTTAGGAGAAATTACTTACACTGTATGTGCGTAATTGGTGTTTTCCAAGTCTTCTGGGCTTCCTCTACAATTGAATGAAAGTTTAATTGAAAAATGAAACAACATAACCCCATTATAACCATTAAGTTTAAGTAGTGGATTTTAACTTTTAAGATTTAAGAACTATTGGACACTTAAGTCTCTGTTCCTTCATATGTAGATCCATTCGCTGAAGTGGTGGATAGCCTCTTGCTGCGAAATTAAGTTATATCATGGGTCTTTCTAACAAGTGCCCAAGACACTTTTAAGTATACTTAATATAAGAAAATGTTTTGTTTTTCAATGTATTGATTACACAAAACATGAGAGGCGGTAAGTCGAAACTCACTCACTTTTCTTAAACGGGTGTTTTACTCCTTCACAAAATCCTTCATATTATGCAGTTGATCTACTTAAAAGAATTTGTATAGCACCGTGTCTCTATGGTTGTGTGCTCTGCTTGCTGCTTCCTACTGACCTTATGATTGCCATCAGCTGTCGCAAAGTCGTAAGCACTATTTGTGTGCAGCTTGCCACTACGCAAGTAATTGTAGTTCAATGTAATCCTTTTTTGAGGCATGCTTTTTATCTTCCTGCACAGGATATTTCTCATCTTGATTAGATTGATTGTTATCATTAGAAGTGTAATCATGAAAATTCTGTGTCCCAACTTGCAGTTTGAGAATGTACAACTCCCTTGTCGAGAGATGCTTTAACGATTGTGTGGACTCCTTCAAGCACAAGAACTTGCAAAAGCAAGAGGAGACCTGCGTCAATCGGTGTGCCGAGAAGTTTCTAAAGCATTCGATGAGGGTTGGCATGCGGTTCGCCGAGCTGAACCAAGGAGCAGCGACCCAAGATTGATATTCTTGTTTGCCTTGTTTAAATAACATAAGATCAAAATAGACCGCCAACCTGGGGGGGTTTCTTCTGCATTCATGCAGAAGTCAATTATCGATGCAATTGTGTCCTCTTTAAAGTTTTGATATCTAATGCACAATGTCTTATTTGTTACTTGAGATGAGGAAAGTGCATTCTGCTAATAATTTGAGGTGAGATGACACGACTTGTTCTGTGAAATGAAAGGGTTCATGCCTCCTTGGGGTGCCATAAAGGTGGCTGGCCGGGTCCCAAGCTGTAGGGCCCGACCTGATGGAAAGAAGAAAAATTTCGGCCTGAACCTATGAGAATCAGTTTTGGCTTGGGCTGCTTCCTAGTGGAAAGCAGAGAAGATGATGCCAACTCATTTTGTGGCCCTTTTTAATCATGAGGATCATTCTCATGATGCTTTAATCCGGTGCAGCCTTCCTCATAAAGCTGTCCTCCCCAGGCAGGCACTCGTTTACAGAAGTCCTATCAGATAGCGTTGCCTGTCAGGTAGCCCAGACTCTCTGGCCCAGCACTTGGCCTCGACCATTCCAAATCTGCTGTAACAGATGCTGATGCCTGCATCGTGAATCACTCTCCATTTTTATCAAGAAAGTGATAAGTGACAAATGGGTGCCAAGAGTCATGCCAAACGGATGTCTTACGTTACCTTTTTTTCGGTCCAATGAAGGTTACAAATGATCACATCACTCGAGTGTTTCCTATCAAGGAAAATAATTTCAATCGTCCGCTTTGGAACTTTTCTGTCTTGAATTAAGATAGTAGTAGAAAAAATATCATGCTACATTTAAACTTTGAAAGGTTTGGCTTTAACCATATTAACGGTCCCACATTATCGGTTCATTGAGAATCAAAGTGGCTTTATTTATGATTCACGAAATGATATGATTCTTTAATATTATTTATTAATTTGATCACTTAACTTATTTGGAACTAATTTGCAGGATCATGCATCTTTTACTTTATCAACAACTCAGATACTCTTCGTCCCCTCCCCTTCCTAATAAAGAAAAAGAAAGTAATACACCAAGGAGTACGCTTAGATTTATTGAATTTGCTCCTGAGCTTATGAACATCAATCCAGGCCACTCAAATTTAAATCTACCCTGATCAGAAACAACCAGGATATAATGTAAGCAGAAAGCACTCACCCTCCGTCCCCTTGATGGCTTTCTTTGGAAGAAGGAAAATCATTGCACCAGTAGCTTGTAATGCTATGCGAAACATAGGGCTAGCAACATTCGACACGGTCCATTTGCTAGACACAACACGATATGTAACTAAACGAGTTGAGTTTGGTGTGAGGGGTCCGTGCATAATCCGTTTAATTAGTTAACATAATTAATAACATATTAACGTGTATATTACTGGTAGTTAAAAAAGATTTTTTCGGGGTAAGTACTCCGGGAGTGCCAAAACTTGGCACGGAGGGACACTTAAGTGCCAAAACTTACAAACGGTACAGTTAAGTGCCAAAATCAGAGCAAAATGGATCACTTAAGTGCCAATGGCGAGAAAATCCGGCCAAAATGCCAACGTGGCATTTTTACGGCGATATGGAGTCACACGACGTTGTTTTTGTGGTTAATGTGGCGAAGCAAATCCAAAACGGCGTCGTTTTGACCAATATTAATAAATATTAGTTAAATAATATTAAAAGGGCAAAAATTTTTTAAAAAAAAAAGGGAAGGGAGGAGTAGCCCGTCATCGGTAGAGCGGCGGCGACGGACGTGAGGGTCGCGACCCGCCGATCGGGCGGCGAGGTCCCGACGGCCCTTGCCGGCACGCTAGAAGAGGGCGGCGACCCTCTCCCAAATTTGGGCGAGGGTCAAGCGCCTCGCCGATCTGGGAGAGGGCGGCCGACCCTCGCCCAAATGGGAGAGGGTCGCCGACCCTCGGCGACGAGCTGCTCCCCCTTCCCTTTTTTTTTTTTTTTTTTTTTAATTTTTTGCCAAAACGGCGTCATTTTGGATCTTTGTGGCTACATCGCACCCAAAACAACGCCGTTTTGGGTTTGCTTCGCCACGTCGGGCCACAAAACGATGCCGGTTCGACTCCATATTACCGGAAAAATGCCGCGTCGGCATTTTGGCCGGATTTTCTCATTTGTTGCACGCATGGCAACGTTTGCCCCTTGAAGCTCGCCCGTAAATGTTTTTCTTGTTTCTGTTCCTGAACTGTTTTTGAGCATTTAGGGGTGTTTGATAATGGTTCAAAATTTTTACTCGGGGAATGTAAATACGTTTGGTAAAAATTTCTAATTTTTTTATTTTTTTATTTTTTAATTTTCTTTTTAATTTTTCTTTTTCTTTTTTTCTCCCTTCTTTTTGTTGGCTGCGCCTGGCGAGGCTCCGGCGAGCTCGGAGCCTCGCCGGGCCATCGGTGAGGGTCGGCCTCGCAGATCCGGGCGAGGCCGAGCCCGCCGATTGCGGCCGGGCGGCGACTCGAGCCTCGCCGGTGCCCCGCAAGGCTCACCTCCCAGATCTGGGTGAGGCGAGGCTCGCCCGATCTGCGAGGCCGAGCCTCACCGGTGGCCGGGCGAGGCTCCGGCGAGCTTGCCTTGCGGGACCTCACCCTCGGCCCGGCGAGGCACCGGCGAGCTCGGACCTCGCCGGTGGCGCAATGGGGCGGCTGAGGGGTGGGAGGAGGAAGAAGAAGAAAAAAAAAGGAAAGAGAAAGAAAAAAGAAATGTTTCTTAAAATTGTTCCAGGAACAAGAAACAATTTTTCTTGTTTCGATTTCTACTCCAAACCTATTCCTAATGATTGTTGTTCAGGAACAAAAAAATTTACTAAACACGTTTCGTTAGGGGAACAAAAATCTGCTCCAGGGAACAAAAGAAGTAAACATTTGCTCCTAGGAGCGTTACTACGCACATGCCCGATTTTGGCACTTAAGTGTACCGTTTGCAAATTTTGGCACTTAAATGTCTCTCCGTGCCAAGTTTTGGCCAGAATACTTACCCCATATTTTTTCTTACCCTTAAAAGTTCATAATATCAACGCCAATGTAAAAAAAAACCCTAGTTGAACTACACCTTGACTACCCCAGCTCCATCAATTCACTCATCAGAACGCTCACGCCACGCCAATGGTTGGTAGCCAATAATTTCCTTTCTTCTTCACCTCACAGACCAATGTTCTTCACCACTCCAACACACCTCTGGTTGTGGCCTGTTCTCACCTTGCTCAGATCTTGCTATCGATGCTCAAACGTTGACATGTTCAATAATCGCATTAATCGTGTCATGTGAACTATTATATAGACGTGTCATGTTCATGTTGAATCAGTTCAAGATATTTATTAATCGTGTCATGTTGAGGCTGACCATAACCGTGTTATATCCTCGCCTCGACACGGCATGCATCGCCGGTCAAAACAGCAGATACGAGCTGCAGCCTAGCTGCAGAAAGACGGATTCTTCGAAGTCCAACCCGCGACTCTCCGCAAAGATTCTATCCATCAACGCCTTACGGTTTCCTCCTCTATCCCCTTTCCCGGAGCTAAAGGAACCCAACAAGTACTTACAACTGGGAATTCCTCCATGCTGCGAGCTAGAGATTCTCAGCACATCAGCAGCAGCATATTCACCAGTCACGCCAGCATGCCACATTCCAGTCTTCAAAGGACTCACCCTAAAGCCCGACACTGGCATCAAATTCCTCAAAACAGCACCGAAGATTCCTCTCATAACACCTCCAGCTTCACCATCCACGAAATACCCACGACAGGATCTTCACCGAAACACACGGGCCCGTCAACTTCAATCCGTCTCGCCCCGAAAGGACCATTCTTTACACCTCCCCTCCAGCTGCAAGCTCTGTCTACAGCTGACATGGAAAAGACTACTAGTGGGGCCCGTGCACTCAGGAATAAAAAAGGATCAAAAAACATGGGATCCTGTTTCTAGAAACTCTTCATGGAAAGTGACCAAAGGGGGAGACTTCATCGGTGGTGGTGCTGCGCTTTCAGTCTTTTCCAATCTTCCCCGTTTTCATCCGGATTCCTTCCTTGTGCCAAACGCATAGAAAAGGCAAAAAGCAAGGCAACAAAAAAAAGAAGAAGGAAAAATCAAGCATCATTTTCGCTGCCCTTTTCATGCTTCCCAAGGACCCGCCCTTTTCCTCGTCCCCCACCACCGATCGATCTCGGAGCTTTTCCCCGCCCAACCTCTGCGGTTCGTTCGCTCTGGGAAAGTACTCGTGGCCCCATCATCTCGGCATGGCCGTGACATGGGTCCCGCCGCTCGCGCCCTGCTTTTGATCCCCATGTCCGGAAAAAGAGAGAAAAAGGAAGAGAGATGAAGATAAGGAAGATTTTTGCATTGCACCGCACGGACTTGCTTGAAATGAACAGGAAGTCTCTGCTCGATGGGTGGCTGTGAGTGGCTTCATTTTTTTGAAGTTCTGAATGGAGAAAAAAAGAAAAAGGTAGGGAAATCTCGGATAAAATATGACCCGAAAGAGAGAAAAAGGAAAGGTTTTGAATAGGGAAAAGGGAAAGAAAGATCCACAAACGGTCGAGGACGACCAGGCCCCAAAAGATAGTCAAGCCCTCGAGTGATGTGATGAAATGGCTTCCATCAAAATTAGAATTGTTGGAAAAAGAAGAAGAAGAAGAAGAATTCTTCCCAAGTGAGCACAAAATATTTCCAAAAAAGAAAAATAATCTTGTTTATGCAGGTTAACTTAATATAGTACATGGCAAATACCCAAAAAAATATTCAAATGAGGTCCACTGTTAAGCAAATATCCCTAATCTTTTTTGAATCGTCATAGATAGCATATTTGTCACACGGGTACAATAATTTTGTGTCACATTGGATAAATCTAGAGTCCTTTCATGACCCAAAAAAGCTCTAAAATAGATATAGTTTAAAGATTTTTTTAATATTAGCCCTAATATTATTTATGAAATCGAAAATATTTATAACTGCACATGTCAAAATAAAATTTATTTCTCTTTTATATCCATAAAAACAAAGGGAAAAGAAAAAGAAAGAAAATGACGTGCGCGATGGTGAAGAAGAAAAGGGGTTCTTTTTTTTCATTTTTTACTTTTCCAATTGATACGGAAAAATAAAAAGAAATCAAAGGAAGGGAAAAAAGGAAAAAGTCGCGAGGCCAATATTGAAAAGAAGAGAGTAAACGAAAAATAGGACCACTCGATATTAAGTGTTGGGGAGTGGCATCAACGTCTCGGATTTAAAAAGGCATTTTATGGACGACTGCTCCTTTTTTTTCTTTGCATGCCCTTTCTCTTCCTTGACCCTTTCCTATTTTTGCAATGACCCACAAAAAAAAAAACAATAAAAAAAAAATACTTTAATTGGGCATTTCTACATTGAAGTATATTTGCAAACGCACTTATAATTCCTATATGTGATTTATCATAATATTTGTACAGGCTCGCTTCCTTGAAAAGAAATTGGCTCCTCATTTCAACTCTAATACGGAATCATTGAGTATTAAGGTGGGTGGATTTCGGACCAAGAACTTGAATTTCATCCTGTCTTAGTCTTCGGGATTGGGAATCGAATTAAGCCCCGTTACAAGGTGGATCAAAGGACTAGGCCTGACCTCACTTTATAAGAACTACGGTCCTAGGAAACTTGCCATGCGAGCAATTAGCGACATAGCAATAGAGGCATGTTATTGATCTTTTTAGGTTTCAAACCCGTATCTAACATTAACAAAAGAAGAAGAAGAGGCTAAAACATGGGCAAATGAGGTTCACAGATTAAAATTGGGAATCAAACTAATCGAGGCCGATTCCCCAATTCTTTTAATCCAAAACCCATCCGATCCCCTTATGAATCTTCCAGAAATTGATTACCGATACCAGCCTCTAGCTCGATACGGTTCAGTAGCTCGCCCTATTTTCAACCTCGAGATGCCATCCCTCATAAGTCTATGGTAGTTGCACCTTTTTTCTGATTGCTGTTGACACCCTATACATGTATAGGAATAGGATTTGCCCATTTTCAAATAATGCCAATCTCCATTCTTCTCCTCTCCAATGATGTCAATCCACCTCTTTTTGGAAGGGGAGGAGGCTACTAAATTTCTAAATGCAGTGTACAAAATTACAAGATAAGCCACTTCCTAACCACACACAACAATAAAATAAACATATAACAACATTATTATCCTCTGCTTTAAAAATTTATAAATAAATAAATTGAAGGACCACAAGAAATTTCCCTTTGACCTTTTTTTTTTTCAAAGGACACCCGGTTATTGTTGCCGACCAGAATTAAAACGGAAAACCGCATTAACTTAGGTTGTTGGTGGCCTTGACCTAACTATGGAATTTTTGGAATTTTTAGATTTTGGACAGGTGGGCGAGAGTACGTGGCGCTGCACTGGTGACCGAGTCATCCGGATTTTTGCTTTGCGATGTTGTATTTTTCTTCTTGTTTTGGCTCGTTTCGAAAATAAATAATTTTAAAAAAATAAAATTTGCTGGGTTTTTGGTTATGCGTTCCCATCGTTGACTTTGGGTACTGTTGGATTTGACTCGACAAGTCAAAGGCGTGCCCCGCGCAGCGCAGGCTTTCTTGTTTGCTAGTCGGGGAGGGAGTAACCCTAAATCGAAAGCCCAGCTTTGGAGATTTTCAAGATTATAATAATTCCCATGGAGAAAATTATAAAATAAATAAATAAACAGAGATGCCGTGACAGTTTTTATCAGGGTCCACGAATTTAAAGTGCCTATTATCATATATAGGTGATCTTTCGTTCTTTAAAAGGGTGAGATTTTTTTTTTTAAGCATAACGACTTTTAGATTAGGGTTTCGAGTTACTACAAGACAAGACAACGTCTCTTATCCATGTAAGCTGTGTCCCACGACTGTAAATTGCAGCCTGTTTAAGCCCTATTAAGGTTTGCAACGGGTTGAATTCCATATTTTAGGGGTGATCATAGTTTTTAGATAAAATTAGGAACTTGAGAATCGGAATTGGACCGGTGAAAATCTATCTAATTTTAGATTTTAAGGTATGCATAGTAGGTTATAGATTGATAGAACCTAGAATCTTAAACAAATTTTTATGTTTTTCTTTACTTAATTTTTCACATGATAATATGGTATTTCATTGTGTTCGATAACAAGTGTATAATATAAAATTACTAATATGAGTTTCCATTTTATAATTAATACGTTTATTTTGTTAACGTTTCATATTTTTTATGTGTCTAAATATATAAGTTATTGTCAATAAATTATAACAGCAAAAAACGGTCATTAGATATAATAATTCATTACAGTCGTTCAATTCATAATATATGTGGAACTTGAGTGGATCTTGGAATCAACCTTAAAACCTATGAAATGATAGATTCTAAATTTCGGGATATGTAAAGTAAATTTCAAATTCAAAAAATAAGGAACGTGTTTTAATAAGTAGGTTTCAAGTTTTAGGTGGAACTTGGGATTGCCCATCCTTACCATATTCGACTCAACCTATTTCCATGCCTATTTTCAAGAGGTTACTCAGCTGGGTAATGCTCCTGCATGAGTACACTTGGTATGATAATATCGACATTGGTAATATCTACTGCTCCATGTAAAGACAACCTCTGCCAGTCGACTTTAGTTTTGAATATACCATTCAGGAAAACTCTCTCCTTATTTTGTGCACAGCTCATATCAATCCAACCTCATTTGTCAAAGTGGAAGCCGACGAGGAATTTCAAATTGCATGGGACCTTTCGGCCTCGACAATCACTCTGGTATCCTTATCGGACCGAGTCATTTTCGTAAAGCACTTTTTATCTTATAGCCTCCGAAGAAAAAGAGCCATACATCCATTTCCATTATGTCGTCCTTGAATTAATATTTTGTCACTGTACAATGTCACTGTCTATTTTAATCACTTCAACTTTGGTCCTCAAACTTATTTAAAATGGTCAGTATCTTTCCTCAATTAACTAATTTGCTGAAATTAAAGTGAACACCGACGGACCTAAGATTTAGACACGTGAATGCTGTAGTTGCATTTGTTCATTTAAGACAATTGAAAAGGTGTACATATTCTTTTCAATGTTGATGCGGATCACAAGTTTATGGTGCTCGGCGTGTCGGTTTTGAAAAAGACAATCTCAAGAACCATGGAAGCATATTATGTGCAACTCGACTCAATTGGGAAATTTTGCCCTTATATTTTCGATAAGAAATACGAAGGGCGATACCAATATTTTTTTTAGAAGTCATTGAGAAATCTCGTCAAGTCATTTGGACTTTTTGGCCAAAAGTTGAATATCAGACGAGGGGCAGAAAATTTTAAAATCAGCATCATAATGTCTAAAGATTTTTTTTTTTATATAACAATCGAATATATATTTTTGGCGGCTATTCCTTAAAATGATTTGATTTTTTTAGGATCTAATCGAAGTGGAGGAGACGGGACTGACCGTTCGGGTTTCAACCGGAACGACACGGCCCCCAACGGTAAAACGTCATCTCGCTCCGGTGAAGGAAAGAGAGCCTCGGTTAAAGAAGCTCCAGCCGACGGAAGAAGAGAAGGGGAGCGGGGGAGCGGAGACACAAAGGAAGCGGAGCCGAGCCGAGCCGAGCCGAGGTCCGGGGAGGGCCCCACCAAAGTGCTGATATTTTTTTTCTGAGTTTCTCTTTTATATATTTATTTTTTTGGGTGGGAGGGTGGTGTGCTGCATGCATGTGCGGAGAGGAGGGAGGAGGGAGGAGGGAGGAGGAACGAGCCGCGAGCTTTCGGTGCTACGCATTCCGCCCCTCCTCACCCAATCAAACCCGACACGTCAACTCACGCGGCGGGCCCCACCCCCCGCGGGGGCCTTATCTTATCGCTTTCGTCTGACTTTTACTTATCCGGTGACGTCAGCGCCGCGTCACGCCACGTCAGGATTCCACGTCACCGCTGGCGCAACTTATAAAATTACCGCCCTTTTTCTCTCTCTTTTATATCTTTTCATTTTATTTTTTTTATTTTCATTGGGGAAGGGGGAATTGCTTCTAGACACTCCCCTACGCCCCCACCTGTCTCCTCCTCCGATAAAAGAATGGATGCGGGGCGTGCGGTTCCCGCTTAGATTTCTAAAGACTGGACGAATTTTAGTCATCGAACGAATTGCCCGATTGAGTTATATTATGCATGCGGTTCTCGTAATAATTTTAGTAAATTGAAAAAACGTCTTGGTTTACCTTAAAAAAAACAAACATTGCGATTAAGCAGCATTCGAAATACAATATCAAATTTTGAAAGTTTGGAGTAGATCAACGTATCACATCCTTCCAACCCTTGTATCTCATATTGCCCCCCCATTGGGCTTCAACTGTAGAAACATTTGATTAAATTGGAAAAACCCTAACTTCTCATTAGAGATATGATTGTCGAGTTAACTTCTCGTGATAACTAATGCAATTTGTCCAATGATAATCAAAGAGATAGAGTTAATTACTAGGAAGTAGGCAACAAAAAGATGGCATTCTCTCAATTCCGCCTCTAATTACATATATTATGATAGATTGGCAAGGTTGATGGCAAGGGAAATTGTTCTGTTGTGATCGCCGGGCACCAGCTGACCATCGTGGAGGTCGACGCCACCTACGTCAAGCCTTTCAAGACCAACACGATCGTGATTGCACCAGGCCAAACCACCAACGCCCTCGTCTCTGCTGACCAGAGCTCGGGCAAGTACTTGGTCGCCGCCTCCCCTTTCATGGACTCCCGATCGCTGTGGACAATGTGACCGCGACCGCCACATTACACTACTCCGGCACGCTCGCTGCGACCTCCACGACCCTCACCAAGACTCCCCCACAAACGCCACTGCGGTGGCCAACAATTTCATCAACTCACTCCGAGCCTCAACTCGAAGACTTACCCTGCCCAAGTCCCGCTCACCGTCGATCACAACCTCCTCTTCACAGTTGGACTAGGAATCAACCCTTGCCCTTCGTGCAAGGCTGGCAACGGAAGCAGAGTGGTGGCAAGCATGAACAACGTGACGTTCGTGATGCCGACGACAGCCCTTCTCCAAGCGCATTTCTTCAACATAAGCGGCGTCTTCACGAGCGATTTCCCTGGTAACCCGCCGACCATTTTCAACTACACGGGGTCGCCGCCATCAAATTTGCAGACCATGAGCGGAACCAAGGTGTACCGGTTGCGTTATAACTCGACAGTCCAGCTTGTGTTGCAAGACACTGGGATCATTGCCCCGGAGAACCACCCAATTCATCTTCACGGGTTCAATTTCTTTGCGGTCGGGAAGGATTAGGAAATTATAATCCGAAAGTGGATCAGAAGAACTTCAATCTTGTCGATCCTGTTGAGAGGAACACAATAGGAGTACCATCTGGTGGATGGGTTGCAATCAGATTCAGAGCAGATAATCCTGGTACAATTCTATTTTATTGACCATTCTCTTTTACTCCTCAGTCTATACTATAAATTTAACTACTCCGCAAGCTTTTTAGGACCCTGTTGTTTGAACTTTTTTCAGGCGTTTGGTTCATGCATTGTCATCTAGAAATTCACACAACCTGGGGACTCAAGATGGCCTTCTTGGTGGACAACGGGAAAGGCCCGAACGAGTCGCTTCTACCGCCTCCGAGCGATCTTCCAAAGTGTTGATTCATGAGGAAAAATTCGACAATCAAGTTCGTGGCAGCTCAAGATGAAGAGTGATGAGAAGACAAAAAGAGAGCCCGATCACGAAGGGAAAGGCTTATATAGCTGGTTTTGATCTAGTATAATGAAGATGAGAATTGTTTCTTGAGCAACAGTAGGAAGAGTGCTGCTCAAGCATGTTAATAAGAGAGGTGCTACAATATTTTTCTGAAAAAGAAAAAAGATTCTGCTATTCGCCAAAGTTGCAAATTCTTGACAAGCTAATTGTGCACAAGCATGCTACTGAAAAAAAATAAAAATTGAGCACACATAGATCACACGATCTTGTTTTGATTGGTATAGGTCTTATGTTCTAATAGTGACTTATGATGGATTGGTCCAATAAACGTTATATGTAGCCAAGATCTCTCTGCTACTAACACACATCGTAGGCCTTATCCAGCAGGAGCCGTCAGAGGAGGAGGAGATGAGGAGAGGAAATAGCCAACTAAAAGGAATCGGTAAAAAGCTAATTAACAGATCCCACTAATTTAAAAAACTATCCAACTGGCTGCGAGCCCTCCAACCCCAGATACAATGTTGCAATCATCAGGAGTGTGCTGGGCCACTAAATTAATAGGCCATCATGGGGGCCCCAACCCTCTTTTCCCTTTTTGGCCCCTGTATCACCATGAGGGAGGGGCATGAGGACGTTTAAAAGGAGATATTATCAACTTGTTCTGACCTATAATATTGAAGTTATGAGCTCGATCTCACTTGATTTTCCAAAAAATAAAAGAGAACTTGCATCTCCTGGTGGAACTTGGATATAGCTCGTCTCTTTTTTTGATGTAAGGCGATGTCAAAACAAAACACTTGACGAGAATTAGCTCTCCAAAAAATGAAGGCGAGCAAGCCACCCCTTGTCGTATATCTACCTTGTTACGACTTCATCTAATCACTAGTCCTACCTTTGGCATCATCTTCCTTGTGGTTAAGATAATGACTTCGGGCATGATCCACTCCCATATCGTGATGGTGTGTGTTATTGGAATTTATCATGTACATGTTTCTTGAATTGTGTTTTATGTGTTATAAATCTTTATCTAGTGTTGCAGAAATAAGTGATCAAACAATAATGTAAATAGGATAAGAAAATAAATCGGACAATAGATTTACGTAATTTGATCAAGTGACCAATGTTCACAAAAGAATAGTAACGAATTCCACTATAAATCAAACAATTTAATTGAAATTACAACTACACTAAAACAACTATCAATTTTCTAACCCCAATTATATTTAATAAGTCACACAGTGTTTGATCCAACAATTTCTCACAAGATGATCATTCAATCTTACAAAGAAAAATACACAAATTTTTACCGCAATAACTTAATTGACTTCAACACTTGAATTGTCAGCGTAATTTCACGAAGAAACCCCACCATCATGCACCTAGTGCCTATGGGACATTACCCACAAATTAAGCACCGACAGCACTCCAAAAAAAGCCGTGCTTCTTGAGAAACACAACCCCGGACCCATGTTATGAATAAATCTAAAGTCCTTTGCCGAATCCCTTGACTCCTATTATTTCCTTTTTCAATTTTCCTTGTCCGACAGTGTGAGAAACGTCCAATTGGACCATATTGAACGGGAAATATGATTTCCATGGCACACCACTGTGGACATCCACATATATTCCATTTTTTGGAGTAGGATTTCGTTTGTGAACTCAAACTCAAGATATATTTAAACCAAGTTATATCCACTTCGCCAGAATTTGAGCTTCACTATTATTCTCCATCAGCCTTTTATAGGCTCAACTGCCACAAACATTTTCAAAGTTCATGCCTCACTTGGATTTTACCATAACTGTGGACCCCTCATAAGACACAATCTCTTCTATCATGGATAAAGCAAAACCATCATTACATTCATATCTATCAAGAGATTAATACGTACCTTGTTAATATCATCAATTATAATAACTATTAGTTCTATTGGCTCTATCTCACTACAAGAACCATCTTTATACCCTACTGGTAGCTACTACCTAAAGAGTTTCTAGTTTTAACTTCACCTCAAGTTGAATACTGTCCAAATCCATATAAACACTGCTAATAACACTCCTACCCAAAAGGGTTGGAGACTCATCAAATGTAATTTCTTTGTTGATAATAGGTGAATTTAATTTCGACATCCAAATATTCTATCAATAACCCAAGCATAATATGGGCAACCAAATATTCTAAAAACAGAATAATCAGTTATGTTACCTGACTACACTTTTTTGGAAGTTTGACATCTAATCATAGTCAGTAGAGATCTATTCACCGGGTAGCTCACCATACTTAGTGATTCCACTAGGAATTTCTTAGTCATGCTAGTATTAGAGAGTATTTTACTAGTCATCTCTAGTAATGTTCTGCTCATCAATTTCGGGGCGTGCATGTTATGGTTCATTGGCACTATTGTGGCGTTTCACTATGTTTTCCTTCATGGATAATTCATTTAATAACTCCAAATAGAATTCCATACGACTACCAGTTCGCACATGCTTGATCGTTTTACCAGTCTCTCTTTTTATTAAAACTCTCAACTACATGACTTGACAGTAGCATTGTGCCTAAGCACAAATGCCCAAGTTATCCTTAAGTGGATCCACAATTGTTAGCATACTAGCTTCTTCCTTGAATGATGCTACGGCAACCTTCAACTCTACAATCTCGATGGTTTCTCTAACAACTATACAAACCTGCACTTTCTACCTTTGATTTAAATCACAAAACCTGTATACATATAGATTATTAACAATACAACCAAACAACATATTTCTTTTCATTAAAACTTTAAGATTTTATTATTAATATGCCTCAAACACATATGCTACAATTCAGGCTCGACTA
Organism: Corymbia maculata; assembly: GCA_014182735.1. NCBI lineage: Eukaryota > Viridiplantae > Streptophyta > Magnoliopsida > Myrtales > Myrtaceae > Corymbia > Corymbia maculata. Next base: position 13,566,025 of record CM024692.1, on the reverse strand, counting down.
GATATATCTAATGTTTACGTAGCGAACTTTGTCATTATCTCATCTTGAAGCTCATATGAGCCACCATGCTTCATTCTTTTCATTATCACCAATACATCTCGAACAACTTTCATATTTCCATATTTTAAAGTATACTAATACCCCATTGGATCTAGGACACTCAAGGAAATTAGGTCCCCCCTCAACTCTTGAAGATGCTTCACTCCATTCAATTTCCTCACAATTCCATTATTTGGTTTGATTCTAACGTTGCCAATACCTACAATACTGCACACAGTGTTGTTCCTTAATTGAACTTTACTACTATATTTGCATGGATAAATAGTAAACCAAATTATATTTGGCATAGCGTTAAACGAACAATCAATATATACAATCCATTCACCAAATAACAAATCATTAGTAATAAACAAGACATAATTAGTATGATCCAAATTACTATAACCTATTGCAGCAACACTATCTATTGACTCAACTCTAATCTCTTACATTTTCATTGTTCAACTTAAGGCAATCCATTTTAAGATATCCCATGTTACTACAACTCCAACAAAAAACACCGCCAATCCTAAACTAACTACGTCTAATTGAGTTTATAGTACTTATGCTGACGCATGTACTTGTTATTCGTCTACTTTCACTTACTAAAGCAGTAAACACAAATTCACTAGATTCTTTTCTATAGATGTCCTTACTCAAAATCATATCTCAAATCTTATCACCATAGAAATTACTAACATCAATAATAGTAGTATTCCAATCAATAGGCAATGAGGATAATGGAATTGAAGCACTTACTTCATCACTAAAGTCACTCTCAACTGAACACACTTGACTAACTATCACATTGAATTCATTGATATAATCAATAATTGACATACTTTCACTCATCTTCAAGCTAAACAGATATTACATCAAGTAGACTATTGATTGTAGAAGACTTCTTGTACATGTTTGACCAAAAGAACTTCTATCTGTCCCACAATGATCTTCTCATTCACAATGTTGAATGCAACCTTATGAACTAACATTAGCCAAATAATACCCAACCCTTGCCTATCCACCAATTTCCATTCATCATGCTTCATTGACTTTGATTTCTCTCCAACCATGGATAAGTGCAAATTCTTCTTATACAAATCATCCCAAAATTAAAAATATTCCCATCAAATATGTCAGTTCTCACTTTTTCTTCTTTTTTCGACACCGAATTGCTTCAACTTAGTCAAACTTAGCTATGATACCAATTGTTGTTGAAGCAAGCGATCAAGACACCAAATTCACATGGTTTGATTGAGTGATATGCATCCATAGAGACGAGAAGCAACAAATTCCACTATAGATCTAACGATAGAATGGAGATTACAACTACAGTTGAATCACTCAAATACCATTAATGTTTCCTAGCCTCAATTACATCCAATAATCCACACAATATATAACCCCATAATTCCTTGCAAAATAATCACTCAATCTCACAAAGGAATTTTACACAAATTCTTATCACAAGAATTTAATTGATTTCAACACTTGCATCTTCAACACTTGAAGACACCCTACTACCAAGCATCCAACGCCCATGGATATTACTCGCAAATTGAGTACCCACGGCACTCACAAAGAAAAAGGCGCTTCTTAATTTCTTGAGAAAAACATCCCTTGACCTATATATATAATAGTCAATACAAAGTCCTTTGCCGAATCCCTTGACTTTTGTTATTTTCTTTTCAATTTTCCTTGACTGACAATATGGAAAACCTCCGACATGGACCATGACGTACAGGAAATATTATATCCATGGCATGCCACCTTGGACGTCCACATTTATTCCATTTTTCTTGAGTAGGATTTCGTTTACAAGCTCAAATTTAAGACATATTTTAACATCTAGATCTTGGAGTGAACAACTTTCAATTATGTTGGATCAATGATTTTCTAACATCATACTCTTAATAGTTTATTAAAGATACCTACCGATGCGCATTAAATTAGGTAATGGCACAAAGTTTGATTTCTTGTATAACCAACTATAAAAAAAAAATTAATATCAAGGTCCTGCACTCGGATATGACTCGTCCCATCATATTACATAATTGACACCATCAAAACTAAGAGTTGCAGATCAATAACGAAAACACCACTGAGCCAATTTACAGCATTCATGATGAGCACATGAAGTGTGGAGATCACACCTAAGATTGGGGAAATTGTCTCGATTCTAATCCTATTGTATGGATGGTAATCTAGTCATAAACTTTTTAATTATGCTAATTTAGTCCTAAACCTTTGTATGAAATTCTAAGCAGTCCTTCTGAATTTTTTTTTTTTTGCTGTGGTACGTTGTTACATTAGCAATCTCTCAATTGTAGGTCATTAAATTTATATTGTATATAAATGGGTTAATTTGCATCAAACCCTTTTCAATCCAATCAAAATTCGACTCGACCCACCCATTTGACAGACCTCCAAAACCCATAACTAGACATCCCGACTGTACAAAACAATTCGAATTGACTTTTCCAAAGCCCATAACGTAAATAGCAAGTACCATTATCCTCTTATAATGAAAAATACCAATGACGCGATGCATACAATGTTGGTTAATGAGTTACTTTAGACTATACTATATGTACGTTATGCATAGTTCACTTTGTTTCCAATTACTTGACAAAGAGTATTTTATTATACTTGGTTGGAGATCTAGATCAAATGAAGCCTTGAGTTGAGGCCATACATTTGTCCAGTTGAAATTGGAAAAAAAATGTCTAAAATGTCCCAAATCTATTGCGTTTTTACCAATTTAATTCTAAATCTTTTAATTTTGTTAATTGAATCTTAAATATTTTCACCCTTTGCTATTTGAGTCTATCCAATCAATCTTATTTGGAATTCGCTAATGTGGACATTGGTCATTTTACATGGTATGGCCAATAGCCAACTGTAATGTTGATAAATTATAATAATATTTGCGTTTTTTCCGAATTTTTATTTATTTCTTTATTTTCTTCTTGTCACTTTTTTTCTCTTTTGCTTCTCTTTTTTTTTTCAACTATAGCTAGCGAGGGCAGGGTTGCTAGACTCTCACCAACAACCACAATGGCCTCATGTAGATCTTGGCAAGGCCGAGGGAGGGTAGTGCAACCCTCACTAGCCTCAATAGAAAAAGAAAAAGAAGGAAAAAAAAGCAAAAAAGAAGAAAAAAATTAGAGAAAATGTTAAATTATCACTAAAAATTGCTCACATCAATACTAGTTGTGCCATATAGGACAGCTAATGTCCAACCAACAAATGACAAAAGTTGAAAAAATATTTAAAAATTATAAAATTTATCCACATCTACGTCAGTTGTGCCACGTAAGACAACCTGTATTCATGTTAGTATTTCACAAAAATTGGTTAAATGGACTATATCGACTTGGGACTAAATTGATCCAATTGAAAAGTCTATAGCTGAATTGACATCATTGCAATAGATTTAGAACTTTTTTTTTTTACTTTTCCCTTTATTAAAGGGTCTATAATTACCTACTATTATTCAATAAGATTATGCAATAAGTTTTTATATATTTTAATTCAATAAGTCTTTGCCTACACTTCAAACCGGAAGGACACGAATACTACCAAATGAGACGGAAATCACCGAAGCGTGTTTGTCGATCCAACCACTCGATGCACCTGTCGTCGCATCTCCGCATCTCAATGCCAGCATCATCGTCTCGGTCTTGACCAAGCAACAGTGGAGGAATCAGTGGACCAACTGATCGGATCGGACAGAGCTAGGACATGGAGTCTATAGCATCTCTTTTATGCTCGTAGACAGAATTCGCCAATGCCCTCTTTAACATGTTCATGGTTGGGTCTCATACAATAACCTAAAATTAGTGTGATTCACGGTAGAGGACATAAGCACCAGCTTATGTGCGTTGTATTATGTGAATCTTGTGGGTTTAGGAAAAGTTGGCTAGAATTTAAGATTTCCTTTTCATAATCCAAGGGTACTATCGTAATTAACCAACTACTTTGAGTAAAACTAATACAATTCATTATCATGGTCCCCTCAGTCAAATTTGAGTTCCCTAGATTAGAAATCGTACACACACCTATAGGTTCTCGAGTTGAAAGCACTAGAACGCCTTTGTCATTGGGTCAATCCCAAGTTGGGCATGATGTTAACATTTAATCAACATCAAATCCAAACTTCAAAAGATTACAAAGACTGAAACATGAAACTAGAGCTCAAAGTCATCTCAAACACAAACTGAATGAATTCTAACCTCAAGCCGATGGCAACATATGTAGTAGAGCCCCAACACATTTTTAAAATGGAACATTGACACGACAAGATAGGAACAAGAATCATAGTAGAGGACATTATCATGAACCTACTTCGAGCATGCGTAAGACATGAGAGAAACAAAATGGTCAAACGCTTGCCAAGAATTTGTTCAATTGGTCGAGATCTCACAATCAAGTTGGTTATGAGTTTTGCTAAGGGAGAGAAAAAAAAGAAAAAGCATCTGACCTTACTTCATGTTGGAACCAACTAAAGCTTCTTGATGAGGTTCGAATGGTACATTGAAAATGAAATTTAAGCAACTCCTAACGGAATGTACCCTATTAGTCCTTTCTGAATTAAAAAAAAAAATCTGGATAGATAACTAAAACATTTATAACTCCTACAAGTAAGGATTTTTCCAGCTATAGCCGCTCTTCGGGAAGGTATAACTTCAGAAATTCCAACAAATCGTTTGAATGATACAAATTATGACCGGATCTTGTGAATCTTTCGATTCTAGCAAACGATAACACTATGGTTTCAATCTGATTAATTATCAACAAACCAGTATATGCAGTTTATGAGGGTTGCTCTGGCTAATTTCCTCGATAAATAAATAATCTTTTGTAGCCAAAAAGTGATCCGAATTGCTTTCCTAATGAATCTTGATTTGTAAGAATCCCTTCATATCAACCTAACGATGAAGAAAACGACGGAGCAGCAATTTTGTGTAGATTGTCCATCCCCATTTAAGGGTGCGAATCTTGCATCAGATGATCACCAGAACAAAGCTTGCTTTGAATTAAGCTAAACGATCTGTCCTGCAAGAGATGGACTCTTGGTTTCAAATTCTTGTTCTTGTCGCATGCATCACTCCGGCCATGGTCGAGGGCAGTGTTCGGAGCTACACATTCAATGTAAGTAATTACATTATGGATTGGAGTATTCGTCTGTAAAACTTGCTCGTTTGGACGGTAACTGTGTAGCGATATATATTTATTCCTCCAATTGGCAGGTGGCAATGAAGAATACGACAAGATTATGTTCGAGCAAGCCCATCGTGACTGTGAACGGGATGTTCCCGGGACCCACTCTCTACGCCAGGGAAGACGACACCGTGCTCGTGAAGGTCACGAACCGTGTCAAATACAATGTCACCATCCACTGGTGAGCTCCACTGAATGTTAAATGGAACTACTATCTTCAAGAGATTGCATATTGATTTCGGCGTTTATGTGGTTAGGCACGGTGTCCGGCAGCTGAGGACTGGGTGGGCTGACGGGCCGGCGTACATTACCCAATGCCCAATCCAGCCTGGCCAAAGCTATGTGTACAATTTCACCATCACGGGCCAACGGGGCACGCTCCTTTGGCATGCGCACATACTCTGGCTCAGGGCAACCCTGCATGGAGCCATCGTTATCTTGCCCAAGCGTGGTGTTCCGTACCCTTTCCCTAAACCCCACAAGGAAGTTGTTGTCGTATTGGGTATGCTCGATTTCACGTCCAATCTACTTCACTTCCAAAACGAAACATCAATGAATGCTTGCTTTAGAGCATATGTTAAAAAGTTCTGAACCCTTCTTGGGGTTGTGAATCAGGGGAATGGTGGAAGTCTGATACAGAAGCTGTGATCAATCAAGCCATCAAGTCTGGATTGGCACCGAATGTCTCTGATGCACACACGATCAATGGCCATCCAGGGCCAATTTCCAGTTGCCCGTCCCAGGGTAACAATCCAATCGACAAACATTGCCATGAAAAAAACATGAATCTTGATGACACGTTTTCATGAAATTGACATTCATTTTCTGTGATGTTAGGTGGATTTACATTGCCTGTTGAGAGTGGCAAGACATACATGCTCCGAATCATCAATGCTGCGCTCAATGAGGAGCTCTTCTTCAAGATCGCCGGGCACCAGCTGACCATCGTGGAGGTCGACGCCACCTACGTCAAGCCTTTCAAGACCAACACAATCGTGATTGCACCAGGCCAAACCACCAACGCCCTCGTCTCTGCTGACCAGAGCTCGGGCAAATACTTGGTCGCCGCCTCCCCTTTCATGGACTCCCCGATCGCTGTGGACAATATGACCGCAACCGCCACATTACACTACTCCGGCACGCTTGCCGCGACCTCCACGACCCTCACCAAGACTCCCCCACAAAACGCCACTGCGGTGGCCAACAATTTCATCAACTCGCTCCGGAGCCTCAACTCGAAGACTTACCCTGCCCAAGTCCCGCTCACCGTCGATCACAACCTCCTCTTCACGGTTGGACTAGGAATCAACCCTTGCCCTTCGTGCAAAGCTGGCAACGGAAGCAGAGTGGTGGCAAGCATGAACAACGTGACGTTCGTGATGCCGACGACAGCCATTCTCCAAGCGCATTTCTTCAACATAAGCGGCGTCTTCACGAGCGATTTCCCTGGTAACCCGCCGACCATTTTCAACTACACGGGGTCGCCGCCATCAAATTTGCAGACCACGAGTGGGACCAAGGTGTACCGGTTGCGTTTTAACTCCACGGTTCAGCTCGTGTTGCAAGACACCGGGATCATTGCCCCGGAGAACCACCCAATTCATCTTCATGGGTTCAATTTCTTCGAGGTTGGGAAGGGATTGGGAAATTATAATCCGAAAGTGGATCAGAAGAACTTCAATCTTGTTGATCCTGTTGAGAGGAACACGATAGGAGTACCATCTGGTGGATGGGTTGCAATCAGATTTAGAGCAGATAATCCCGGTACAGTTCTAGTTTATTGACTATTCTCGTTTAATATACAGTCTATACTACTCTACAAGTTTTCAGGACTATGTTGTTTAAACTTTTTCAGGCGTTTGGTTCATGCATTGTCATTTGGAAATTCACACGACCTGGGGACTCAAGATGGCCTTCTTGGTGGACAACGGGAAAGGCCCAAACGAGTCACTTCTACCGCCTCCGAGCGATCTTCCAAAGTGTTGATCCATGAGGAAAAATTCGGTAATCAAGTATGCGGCAGCTCAAGATGAAGAGTGATGAGAAGAGAAAGGAGAGCCTGACCTTAAAGGAAAACGCTTATATAGGTGGTTTTGACTTAGTAGTAGGAATTTTTCCGGAGCAGATGCAGGAGAATATTGCTCCAGCTTGTTAAAAAGAGAAAATTTCCATGTTTTGATTGCAAAGTTTGTATTTCGTAAGAATTTTTCTTAATCAGAGAGGTGCTACAATTTTTTTGTTTGTCTTGGAAAAGAAAGAAGAGCCTGCCATTCGCCAAAGTTGCAAAATTCTTGACAAGTTAATTATGCACACGGAGACTACACGATCTTGTTTTGATTGGTATAGACCTTATGTTCTAATAGTGACTAATGATGGATAAGTCCAGTACATTCTCATATATAGTTAAGGTCTCATCATTGCACCTAAGGTAGGGGTGTCAATGGGTTGGATCGGGTCGGGTTTTTATGTTACCCGACCCGGCCCTAATCGCAAAGGGTCACACTTTGACCCGACCCAACCCGACCCGAAACGCATTAGACCCGAACAAAAAAATCGGGTCGGGCCGAGCTGGGCCGGGTCGGGTCGGGTCGGGTATTTGGGTATTTTCTAGCAAAACTCTAAGAATACATTACATTTATAAAAAAGGCTAAGGCCGACCCGACCCAACCCGACCCATTTTGACCCGGCTCTAAATGATATCGGATCCATACTTGGACAAGATTTTGACCGAATCCAAAAATACCCTAAGTTTAGGGTCGGGTCGGGTCGAGTCGGGTTGGGTCGGACTAGGCCAAGTTGGATTGGCCTGGGTCTTTTTGACACCCCTAACCTAAGGAGGAGATTGGAGAGGAAATAGCTAACTAAAAGGAATTAATTAAAAGCAAATTTATAGATTTCATGCATTGAACTACTCATATGGCCAGAGCACTCACAGCCAGGCATAACGATGCAATCATTAAGAGTGTGCTCAGCCACTAAGTTAGTAGCCCATCATGTGGGCCTCGAGGCGAGGCCCACTAGATCAAAAGCAAGAGAAATCATAACCCTCCTTTTCCCATTTTTGCCCCTATATAGCCATGTAGGCGGGACATGGAGAAGGCCAAAAAACAAAAGAGAACTTGCATCTCCTAGTTGAACTTGGATATAATTCGCCTCTTTTTGGACGTAAAGTGATGTTAAACCAAAACTATTGATGAGAATTAGCTCTGCTTGAAATGGCGGTGAGCTAGCTGCACATTCTAGTGGTTACCACGTTACAACTTCATCAGTCACTAGCCCTGGCTTTTGGCATCATTGTCCTTGCGGTTAAGGTAACTACTTTGGGCATGATCAACTCCCATGATGGGCTGTGTGTGATTTGAATTCATCATATACATGTTTCTTGAATTGTCATTTAAGTGTTCTAAATCTATGTCCAGATCTTGGAGTGAACGGCTATCAATTACGTTGAATCAATGATTTTCTCACATCATGCTCTTAATAGTTTCTTCAAAAAGCCCAACGATGTGCATTTACGTCCATTAAATTAGGCAATGGCACAAAGTTTGATTCCTTGTACTGTCAACTATAAAAAAAATTAATATCAAGGTCATGCACTTGGATTTGACTCTTCCCATCATATTATACAGTAAGTACCATCAAAGCTAGAGTAGCATATCATATTATATAATTTATACCGTTCGTAATGATCACATGAAGTGTGGAGATCATGCCTAAAATTGGAGAAATCGTCTAATCAATTACTAATTTAGTCCTAAACTTTCTAATTTTGCTGATCTAATTCTTCAACCCTCGCGCAAAATTCTAATGTAATCATTTTGATGAATTTTCATTGTGGCACACCACCAGGTCAATGATTTCATTTGGGTATACGTCATTGAATTTGTATTACGTATAAATTGGTCAATTTGTGTAGGACCAATTTTGACCCAAATCCAACCCAACTCATTCATTTAACAACCCTATTTGACTTAATGTCTAGATTGCACTAAACTAATTGAGCCAACTATTCCAAGGCCCATTACGTTTATAGCAAGCTAAGTAACACTAACATCGACATGCGACACAACACGACACAATACATTGACACATCGTTTCTCAAAAAACAGAGAATTCCGACATGTTGAGACGCGTTGTATATTAAATATAAATTTTTATATATACATAAATTGTCATTTTTATGATTATTTCAATCAAATTTAATTTAATTCAAATTCACAAAAAAATAATAATAAAAAGGCCTAGAATGAATTTATATTAAAAATATTAATCCATTGTTTATTAATGTCATTTATTATTTCAATTTGATAAATTTAACTTCATTCCAATAATTCATAAAACTTGAAGAAAAAAAATAAGCAATTCACATTTTGGACTCGCATGTCAGACGTGTCGAAAAAGAAGAGAAAAAACATGGGATTGAATTACGTATCATGAGAAGCGAGAGTTAGAAGAGAAGAAAATTAGAGTTTTCTTCTTTTACCATTTTTATTATTATTTTTTTCATACATATACATTTTGACCTCTCATTTATTGCAAATTTTTAAAATTGACCTCGCATGTCGAAATCACGTGTTAGAAACTCACATGTTGGAATTCCAACTCAAGTGTCGGAGAGTGTCGGGAAAATTGATCAGGTGTTGGATTTTCCGACACATATTGAACGAGTGTTGAAGAGTTGGAGTGTTCAACACGAAATGAAGGCTTCTGGAGAATGTCGGTGGTTCCTAGGTAGTAAGTACCACTATCCTCTTCTAATGAAAAAAACTACATAATTCATGCAATGTCGATTGATGAGTGACTTTAGACTATATTACATATGGGTTGTGCATAGTCCACTTTGCGTCCAATTACTTGACAAAGAGCATGCTTTTAGCATGGCTATCTGAGATTGCTGTGCCTGAAAGAGAAGTGTGTGTGGAAGAAGCTGGCCATTGGAGATCAAGATGTCTGCCGGGGAGTGACTTAACTGATCAGGTGTGGCTTTGTCTGGTGTTGGGAGACTGAATTTGAATTCTCGATCGTGTTTGGCATTGTTGGGGGGGAGCTTTGTTTGCTGATCTTGAATACACACGAGGCCTGCAAAGGAGAGTGAATCAAGTGAACTGTTGTCAGCTGCAACATCCACGGAAATCTTGTTTCGCAGGCGAGTGCCCATTGTTCCTGGGGAAAGTTGGGTTTAAAGTTTGCTCTTTATATATGGAGAAATTTTAACAGTATTTGGATGCACATGCTTGTTTGTACTGTTTGTTTCTTCCTTGCCTTTTGCACTGAACAATTATCTAATATGAAAAAATAAAAAAAATTCTGCCTTATTCTGATATATTTTGATGGAACATGTGTGATTGTAAGAAAAAAAGGTTAATTTTTTCTGTGTATCCAAAGTAAGTGTAATGAGCTCCATGATCCATTGTAAATCATGGTACTAAAAGAAAAGAAATTTCTTGGAGTTGCTTTGGGTGGACTGCAGGGTGCGTTTAATTTTAGTCATGAAAAATGTTAGGTTTTAGAAAATATATGAATTAGTTTGAGATGTTCTTGAAACTACTCTAACACACTGTTCGTGCTTCAAGATTGGCCCGAGCCTGCTGAAGTGGCTGATAGGAAGTCAGAGCCAGGAGAAATCTTCTTGCGGTCCAGGTAGGATGGTATCTGTAAGGGGAGACCTACATCTTTTGATTGAATTCCTTTTCATCATATGCAAGTGGCAGAGAATTGTCTGTTCGCATGGTGGACATTTCAAAGAGTTTTTCTGCAAATATAAAATACCAAAACATCCACTTATCGCCTCCACGTCCTAGCAGGCCTTGATATTTGTCATATTTCTATTGTGGAGCTTGTAGAATTCCAATCATTGCCTTTCCATGTTTTATTTTATTTGAGATCTAGATTAAATGAAGCCTTGAGTTGAGGCCATACCTATATCCAATCTAAATGTCAAGTGGAAAATATATTCTTGTCATTCATTGAAATGCAAAACTTAAAAGAAATTTTTTTTTTGTTAAGGTAAGTAGTATAGACTATCAACCAAGAAAATGTACAGGAAGGTGAATCATGGCACCAACAAACACTCAACTGGACATGTCACTAGAGTGGGAGGGTACCACATTCACCAAAATAAACAAAGACAAGCTAATATAAGCAACAAAAAAACCAAACAGTCCTAAGCTAGGCCAAGTGCGGCTCCACATCGAAAATACATGGGTCAATCTCCCAACCACGCCGCATCCTCCTGTTCTTGGAGTTATCTTCTACCCATTTGAATGCAAGAGCTTTATCCTTCACCACTTTGGAAAATGCTGCTTCATAGCTGGAATATATAGGTTATGACTCCGGAAAAGGATATCATTCATGGTCTTCCAAATGACATAGCAAAGAGTACCAAAGGAGAACCGAGCTATCTCCTAGGAAAATCCTCTCCCGGACAGATAGGTAGTAGCCCAAAGCAGGTTGTCCACACATGAGGAATTGTACCATGGAAGGTTACATTTGGCAGCCTAAAAGTTGGCTAGAGAATTAGAGACACAACAGTCAAAAAAATAAGTGGTCAGCCGAGTTAGGTCTAGAATTGTATAAAGTACAGACTGAGCTAAGAATTCTGCCATAGGCCATAACGAACTCCTGAGTTGGGAGACAATTCTTGGCAATAAGCCAAAGTAAGAATTGATGTCTAGGGGCAATGGCCTTACTCCACACAAAAGAAGACCAAGGAACCAAATTAGATTTACGCCTAATTGCAACCTAGGCCGAAGCCATCGAGAATTTCTCCGAAGGATCCTCCATCCATATAAATTTGTCTTGGCCTTGAGAGAGGGGGGGACTGTGACTCCCTAAGATAGCAGCTCTTGAATGATCAGAAGCCCATCCGGAGTATATAAATCTTTCACCTTCGCTTGTCTAGGTAGATCCGATTGGTAAATGAAATTATCCGAGAACACCGAATTAAGAAGGCCGATGTCAAGCCATGGATCAAACCAGAGTGATACAGACTCTCCATCTCATATTCTCCATCTGAAGAGGGGTTGAAACTCACCTCGTAATGCAAGAATTTTCCGCCATGCCCAAGAGCAACATGTTAGGACAGACGTAGTCCAAAATTTCTTCTTTTTGAAGTGTGTTGTATGAATCCATTTACACCATAGCGATTCTTTATCGGTAAAAAAAAGCCAAATATGCTTTACCATGGCTGCTTTGTTACTGTCCCAAATCCTCCTCAACCCAAGGCCTCCCTCCGAAAAAGGGAGGCATACATCATCCTAGGAAACTTTCGCACCACTTGGGCCCATGGAAGGTCCCTTCCACAGGAACTGTCTACATATTTGTTCTATTTTATCTACAACCGAAGCTGGGAGCCAAAAAATGGAAGCCCAATAGGCTTGAATAGCATGTAATACCGACTTAATAAGTTGTAGTTGGCCCGCAAAGGAGAGAAAACAGTGAGTCTAAGATTGGACTCTAGCAGTGAGGATGCTTACCAGGGCATTGCAGTCCACTCTGCTCAATCGTGAGGTAATAATAGGAATGCCCAGGTGCCGGACCGATAAAGATCCCAGTGAAAAACCAAGAGCTTGAAGTATCCAATCCCTTTTTGATAAGGATCCCTCAGAGATAAAGACCTCACTCTTACTAGAATTCGGGATCAAGCTGCTCCAGGAGGAGAATAGATTAAGGCCATCTTTGATGCATGAAATAGAGGTGAGATTCGCTTTACGAAAGATAAGGACATCATCTGTGAAAAAGAGGTGGGATAGATGAGAGGCCTTACAATGTCAGAAGTACCAAAAATCTGGACGCAGAGTATGAGAGTCAATAATCCCAGCAAATACCTCCATTGCCAAAGTAAAGAGATAATGGGACATAGGGTCTCCTTGTCTTAATCCTCTAGCACTAGCAAAGAAACCGTGAAGTTCACCATTAATGGATATGGAAAATCTTGGAGTGCAAACACATACCATGATCAATTTAATAAAATAGCTGGGGAACCTAAATGCATGTAGGGTTGTTTCCAAGAAATCCCAATCAAGAGTGTCGTAGGCTTTCCTGAAATCCACCTTGATTGCATATTTTGGAATGTAGGGCTTAGAATGAAACCCATTGAATAGTTCTTGAGGCAAGAGTATATTATTTGTGATTCTCCTACCTTTCACAAAAGCAGTCTGTGGCGGACTGATGAGCTCAGGCAAAACCGCTACTATTCTAGCTAAAAGGATTTTTGTGATGTACTTGTAGACTGTATTGCAACACACAATAGGCCAAAAGTCAGAGACCGACGTGGCATTGGGGACTTTAGGTACCAGGGCAATGATAGTGTTATTGATTTCCTTGAGCATACACCCAAAATCGAGAAAGTCCATCACCGCTTCAATGATAGATGGACCCACCTTGCCCCAATTCTTTTTAAAAAAATCTAAGTTATAGCCATCAAGCCTCGAAGCTTTGTTCCTAGCAATTGAAAACATGGCATCCCGAACTTTAGAAAGGAGAAAAGGAAGAGATAGAAGATGAACCTGGTCTTCCCTTAGTGGGGACCGAATGACCTCTAAAACCTCCTGAGTAGATAGCCTTAAGGGCGCGCCATTCGAAGCTAGAAGCTCTTGAAAATAAAAGAGACAAACACCCGCGGAACTTCCACCAAGTCTGTAACCATTTGGCCGGCACTATCCATGACCAAGATAATCCGATTGTGAAGATGACGATGGTTAACAGTATGATGAAAGAACTTAGTGTTTTGGTCCCTTTCCTTGAGCTAACGAATTCTGGACTTTTGTCTAAAAAAAGACTCCTCCAGGGATCGTAACTCATAATAAACCTTGATTTGAGAGTGTTCCTCATCCGCCAGTTGGCTACTCCAAGGGTCCTGGTGAAGAGCTTCTTGTATAGTTTGGAGGACTCTCTTAGCCACAGTCACCTGCATACATAAGTCAGAATAAGCCTCTCTGTTCAGACCCTTAAGCCGACCTTTTAGGAGCTTAAGTCTAGCATACAGTTTGAACATAGGTGATCCTGATATTTTTGCCTCCCAAGCCCGTGCAACTAGTCCAGCAAAGTCCAGGTGGTTCATCCACAAGTTGAAAAATTTAAAAGGAACCTTACGAGAGACAGGTGCAAGAATTTTCACAAGCATTGGCGTGTGATCCGATATACTCGGGGCCAAAAAAGTTGCTTCTAAAAAGGAGTAAGCCGTGCACCAATAGTTGTTGACCAGAACCTGGTCAATTTTCCATTGTTTCCTATGAGAACCTGAGAAGGTTGACCACATAAACCTGAAGCCTACATACCTAAGATCAATCAGTTCAGCTTGATCCATGAAATCTTTGAATTCATCAAAAGTAGGTATCCAAATGTTCGGGCTCCCCATACGATCCGAAGGGTCCCTAATGGCATTAAATTGCCGGCCACCATCCAAGGCCTTTCCTTGAGGCCGGAGCTCAATCTAACAAGGTTAGTCCACAAGGGTCTCTTAGAGACAAAAGTGTGCTCCCCATAGACAACTGAGAGAGAGAGAGAGTATAGACCCCGAGTTCAAAAGTTTAACATCTTCATGAATAATTTGGCTAGTAGTATACAAAACAGAAAATACCACCAAAAGAGAATTCCATCCAACCCAAATATGGCCTCGAGAAGAGTGATCATAATTAGAAAGCCACATCCAACCAGGAAACAAACTTGATGAAATGGACCCAAAAAGAGCAGCTAGTACTTTGGTCTCCACCAAGCCAACACAGTAAATATTATTGAGGCGCACAAAATTCCTTATTTCGGCTTGCCTAACCGGGTTCATGAGACCCTTGATATTCCAGAATCCAAAAAACATATGAATAGATTAAACCAAGGAAAGCAGGGAGGTCTACCTTCATTTTGGGCGTCGACGACTGGCTGCTGGCTTCACTTTGGTGGAGGAAGACAAGGTTTTAGGCCCTGAGCTACTTGCTTGGTCCATCCTTTGTAAAGGGCACTGACCACCTGGTGAGTCTGACTCCTTAGGGGGGGGATTGCAACTTTCAGCAGCAACTCCTAGTCATGGTCTTCAGCAGTCTCAAAGGCCTCGTCCGGATCATCAGCCGAAGCAAATGAAGTAGAGGAGAATGGTTTAGTTAGCACTTGTCTAACCATCAGAGCTGCAAGGGGTTTATCACACTGTAAATCCTGTTTCTACATTATTATTGCTAGACTGGAGAGGGTCGGTCTTCTAGGGATGGGCTACACAGCAGCAAGCTGATCCATTACCTTCTTAGCAGGTGGAGTCCTCCTATTTCAAACTTGCTACCAACCTTCCTCATGGGCCTGTGCAGATGCCAAAACTGGAGAAGAGGTCACAGCTGGTGCTTGATGTGGAGAACTGTTCACAGCAGGAAGAACTGTTGTGTTCTACACTATCACAGTAGCGTGCTGACCATGCCCTGAACATTCGCATCTGCCAGAAAGCTGAGCAAAAACCCCTACTGGAGAGGGGATGTTGACTGCATTTGGTGGGGAGTGCCCTACATGAGCTCAGCAGTTTGCACTGTTGTTTCCTGCCTATTCATAGCAGTGAAAGCTGCTATTTCTTGTACATTTGCAACAAGGCGCATGCTGCCTAGATTCAAGGTATCATCTTGAAGAGGCTGGTTGTCATTACTAGAGCATCTATGGCTAAAAGTGCGACAAGTTTTGCAAGAGATGGGTCTCCACTCGTATTCCACTTCCACTAAGCATGTTTGCCCATTTAGGACCACCTCAATTGAATCACAATACTCTTTTGAAGCTAATATCTCAACACATACCTTAGCAAATGAGATCATCGTCAATTGCTCCATGCGTTGGTCCACATATAGTGGTTTTCTTACTTTGCTAGCAACCTTGTTAAGTCCTGGGGCAAACCATAATCCATATGGGAGATTCTTCAACCTTACCTAAGCCAGAACTGACGTGTGATTGTCCTTCTTCAACTCTAACATAGGGTCCCATTGTTGAAGAATTAGTGGAACCCTTGCTATTGTCAAAAGTCCTCCTTCTATTACCTTCCTTCAAAATTCAGAATCCGATATGTGTAAAAAATAAAAGCCTTCATCATTAGCTTTTACTTCCAGTAATTTGTGACCCCAAATATGTTTCATAGCTGTTTCAACTAGTTTGAAGGGAAGTTTCTTCCCCACGAAGTAGCTGACCAAGCATTCATTCAAAAACGGATTAGCACAACTAGTTCTTCCTCAGAAAACCTAACTACATTATCCTCATTTGCAATAGGAGGGATGAATGACAAAGAATAACCTTGCGCAGTTGCTTTGGCCATAAAGGCCCAGGACCGGACAACAGAAGGAAATTTGCCAGCTTGGTGTTGCTGCACTATTGGTCTGAGGTTTCCAACTTGTTGTTGCTGCACTTCTAGACTAAGCTCGATTGAAGAGGGGAGGCCTCAACTAGGTCCAGCAGCTTTAATTCCAAGTGTAGACACATCAGAACGACCAACATTGTTCTGCCTCATAGCTCTAGAGGGCAGGGCAATGCCTTTCCCTTTCATCTCTCTGTCATGAGATAGAGTTCTTGCAACCGGTGGTCTGCTACGGCTACGATTTCTACCTCCGCCCCTTCCGAGATGAGTTGTAAGGGTTACCGGAACCCTTTCAGTTGGTCGGACATGGATAGCAGCACTTCCAATTTCCATGACGACTAAATCCTCTTAAACCCTAACATTGCAAACCATAAACCACAAGGGGCAGAGCCTTACCAAGGCAAAACTAGAGATGTTGATGTTGCTTAGTTTGGTCTGCTTGTTTGTTTAAGATCAACGTCAACTGAAGCCAATGGTTGCCTACATAGAGCCAAGTCGGAGCTAGGGCTACAATGCTACGGGATTTAAAAAACAAAGAGAAGGATGAACAGTGTCACTTGGGTTAAAAAGTCTTTTGCCATAACATAAAAGAAAGTTAAGTTCCATATAATTATAAAAAAAAAATCACAAGTGATTTTACATGCCAATCTTTGGGTTTCTTGAAAAATTTCAAGTGTTTCAAATTGTATAAAGTACAAGTGTGAGTACAATAAATTTTACCAAAAGTTGAATGTATAGCAAAATGGTACATTGTCCACTTTATGTCTAAATTCATGATTTTATGAATTTTCATCAGATATATTGATTTGGGATATGTGAATAGGATCACACCTCATGCATTATGAAGTTAAACAACATGGATTGAGATTTAAAGACCCACAATATGTTAGATGACTTTTCCATCTCTTCCCATCCATTACTCTCTGCCAATTTGATCAACCCTTAATCAAGAGTAGACCCCTCAAATAGGTAGGTCAGATTGGGTTTTGGTCGGATTGAAAGTAGTCCAACTCAAATTGACCAACTGAGGTTTGTAGTGACTTATGCCCGACCTAATCTATTTTACTAAAGCACTTCTATATTTTACTTAATCTTAAAAAACTCATATCCAAATTAAGGTGAGAACAACTGAGATTTGTCTCAATGGCTACCTTTCTCATATTAGAAGGAGGAAGTGAGGGGTTCAAATCTCCACCTTCTCAAAAGAGTTGGAGTGGAAACGATTTAGTTTCAGGAGTGAGTTTCAACTTCTACGCCCTATAAAGAGGCAGAACAAAAGTTTGAATTTTAGTATAAGGGTA
Source organism: Corymbia maculata (assembly GCA_014182735.1). Lineage (NCBI taxonomy): Eukaryota > Viridiplantae > Streptophyta > Magnoliopsida > Myrtales > Myrtaceae > Corymbia > Corymbia maculata. Next base: position 13,548,151 of record CM024692.1, on the reverse strand, counting down.
GAGTAGAACCGACCAAAAAAACAACTGAGGTGAGAACATTTAAGTATAAGGGTAGGTCTAACTAAATCGTAGACCCTTCTAGCACTCATTATTTTGGGTTTTATCATTCTAAGCCCATTTATGACTTATTTATGGAATATAATTAACCTAAATAATAACTCAGCCCATTAAATATTGATTAAGAAATGGATCTATGACTATTTTGATATGTCTAATCAAGAGTGATGTGGGTTCAACGTGTCAACTAAGTAGGTATTATTTTTCAATTAAAAGAGATTGTTTCTGCTACATCATTCTCTGAAAGTCTTTAAGGCAGGAATCGGAGCTTATGGAACCGTTACACAAATGTGACAATCGAAAGAGTCACAGATCAAAACAATTTCAGTAGGAGGTATGAAGTTGATGCATGGTCCGAAATAACTCTTTTTTGTTGACATGCTTTGGTCTAGTAATTACGTTTCAGTTTTGCAGCATGAGTTTTTCCCATCCGTTAGAAAGTGAAGCTCTTTTTCTCTTCTAAATCTGCTTCTCTCGGTAGCAAGGTTTGTTCCTTTGCTTTTTACATCAAATGGCAATGATTATGTAGTGAACCACTTGTTCTTGCCAAGTCCTGACCAAATGTTTTTAAGTTATTTTCATTTTATTTTTAAAGCAGCCAGAGATTTGAGCGAAGCGCATCATCCTCACATGCTTCTCCTCATTGATGCATGTCCAGATCATGGTTGCTTAATTTATGCGTACATGGAGAACGGTAGCCTAGAAGAGAGGGTTCTTCGCATAAACGACAGGCTACAAATTTCATGGTTTGCTAGATTCTGGATTGCATGGGAACTAGCATCTGCTCTGGTATTTCTCCACAACTCAAAGCCAAAGCCAATAATAAGTCAAGATCTGATGCCAGCAATTATATTGGTTGAACACAACCATCAAAGCAAGATTGGAGATGTTGGTCTCTTGATTATGCTCAATGATGATCCCACTGTATCCTCACACAGGGATACAAATCTTGTGGGGACACTTTGTTATATATATCTAGAGTACCAAAGGACTGGGCAGATTTCACCGAAATCCAATGTCCATGCTTTCCGGATGGTCATATTGCACTTGTCGACTGCAAAACCAGCAATAGCATTATACTGATGAAAGAGCAATAGAGAAAGTGTTATATTTCGTTGGTACATCCATGATAGGGTGTGTCTAAGAGGCACCTATTATCTATGATGAGGTGTGTTTTAGAGAGTACCTTTTGAAGGGGTATGAGCGGTTATTTTTCAAAAGAAGAATAAAAGATAATTTCTAAAACAAAACGGCCGCTAATGCAATTGACAAAAAAATAGAAAGTTCTGTAGAAAGGAACGTCCCCCCCTTTCGCCATCAAAGAAAACACATATAGGGTTCCATTATCTATTTTGAGAAGACAATCAGCATTAACGTTGTGGAAAGAGAATGCCTCCTCGTGATTGTGTTCAAACCAATGTGAAGTTGTATGGTCCATCATCCGCTGATGATTCAATGTACTATCTGGGATAATTTGCTTATTGCACATCAAAAAGGTTAGTCGTTTCTTGCGTCAACTATTCTTCCAACATTGATATTAGAGCTTGTGCTATAATCTTTACCTTGTTTTTTTTTATCAAGTTTTTCGCTGGCTATTTGATATGAGGATCAAAAGGAAGAATTTCATATTATTGGATGTTCATTACTCAGAAATTGCAACATGAATCGTTGAATATGAACCGAATGCGAAGAATGGCTTCAAAGGGTAAGGACGACCATTCTATTTGGCCTTGTTTCGACAATTTATTTTTTGTAGAAATGAAATTTGATCATATAGGGTGGAAGATCTCATCGAGACGAACTGAATGGTGTTGGTATGCCGTTGGACGATACCAAATGTGCTCTCATGTGAGGCCAGAAGCCACGGCACATGAGAGCCAAGCGCCGCATGTGTACGTGCGTCAACACGTCCAACTAGTGCCTAGCACTGATGTCATCAATGACTTCAACAAGCAGTTGGGTAACTGACCCAATGATGTCATTGACCCAACCTAATCCATCAAAGACCCGACTTGGTGACCCAACCTGATTGACTGGTCAACCAGTCGAACTAGTTCGTCCGCTCGGACCAGTCTATCGGTTGAACTGGTCCAATAGCCTGGACTGGAATAGGCACGTGCCACGCATTCAAGTGGCGCATTAGGGCGCATGCTAGTACCGATTGGACAGTGGTTGGTGTCTTTTTCTTTGTATTGTTGTCCTTTACATTATGGTGTACTTATTATATATGCTTGAGGCTCTTAAAGGTATAAAAGTGCGCACGGAACCCTAAATACATGTATTTTTGGGGTATAAGTGCATTGTTTATTTCTTTAACTTGTATTTTCTTATGGTTTTGGAAATACAGAAGCTAGCCTATATTAAAATTACTACATATGAGTTGTGTAGAACTTAGTTTGATGATAGCATGTTCATGGTTTAACGTGCTAGCAATTTCTTGGTTCCAAGTAATCTTAAACAATGGCTGGAGATTGTAGATTTTTTCAATATGTCTTGAATTCTACCTTTGATTATAGTCGCTACATGATTGTTTTGTATGTTGGTTCACATCTTGTTATGTCTTTTGATATTTAAGAGCAAAATGCAATAATTACATGAGGTCATGTATTTTTTTTTTTCTAGTGGGAATTCATAGGCTGGTAGAAGTCAAAAGAGTTCTCATCTAGAACTTAAAAAATTGACTCAAATTAAACAAGTCAATGATAGTTGAATAATCATGCGTCGGAGCTTATTGAAAACATGGTGAACTTTCGTTTCGATATCTTTTGTTAAATTATCATTAATTTGTTTGTCTTTGTTGCAAAATTAAATATGTGTATTTATGTGGAAAATTGTACTATTATTGATTTTACATTTATTATGTCAATGTGTAATAATAATTGATTATGGCTTCAGCATTCAAGACTATTGTGGCTGACCTCAATAAGGGTGAGAAGCTAAATGGTAACAATTGTGATATTTGGTATTAAAAGGTTCGATACATTCTTGAGCAGCAAAAGGTTTTGAAAACCCTCAACCACACTATGGATGATTTTGAGCATGAAACTTCAACTCAACACAAAAGAGATCAAGAAGATTATCAAGCTTGGAAAAGAAAAAATAGCGTTGCTTGCATCACATTGCTGAGTTGTATACAAGATGATCTCATGTGTGAGTTTAAAGGTTATGAAAAAGCTCAAGCGGTATGGGTTGCTTTGAAAGATAAGTTTAGTGATATGTCTGCAATTATGTTGAGGCTCATCATCAAATTTGACACATACTGAAAACACCCAAATCTAAGGATGAGGCAATATCTTAGAGAGATGTCAAACATGATACATAAGTTGAAGTTGGCAAGTCACACCCTTATGGATGAACAACAAGGTCAAATTGTTATAAGATCTCTTCCTAACAGTTGAGAGCATATGAAAATCAACATGACACATAATGAAACTATCGTCACTTTTGACAACATAGCGCATTATTTGGAATTAGAGGATGAGCGCCTAGAGGCTGCAAAATCCTCTACTCTTATGTTGCCGAATCAAGTTTGCGCAAAGTTTTGGGCTTCAAACGCAAAAGGAACCATAAATTCAACAACAAAGGGAATAAGACTAATTAGGCACCAAAGATAGTTAAGACCCTCTAATGAAAGAAACGTGGTGGGAAAAGGGACAAAGCCAAAATGAAGTGCTATAATTGTGGTAAACTTGGTCACTTCGCTTGTGAATGCATTAAGTCAAAAAAGATACTACATAACTCCATTACTTTAATTAATGTTTTTATTTCTAGCACTATAATACTTGTTGAATCTCATTCTATGTGGACTATAGATTCGGGAGCAATAGACTACATAGCTAAAGCCGATGAGCATTTGTGAAGTATCGTCAGATACAACCTAGAAAAATATAGGTATACATTGGAAACAACTTAAGAGTTGAAGTGAAGAGTATCAGCATATGTACATTAACCTTATGTAGTGGTCAAAACCTAATCCTACATTATATTTTCTATGCTCTAGATATTTGATGGAACTTGGTCTCTATAGTTGTTCTTCTAAACTTAGCTTATGTATTGAATTTCCATGGTAATTATATTAATATTTTATTTGAAACAGTTTATTACGATTTTGGTTATGTATTGAATAGTTTTATGGTGTTAGACATTGACTATAATGTGTACAATGTTAATGTTAATGGTTGTTTTTCTTTAATTACATCTTCTAGTAATGTGGAGATTGATGCAAGTACTTGGCATGCTAAATTAAGTTACATTGGGTTACAAAAAATGTAGCGTTTAGCAAAAGAAAGCCTTTTAGGGTGAGTTGCTATGTTGATCTACCCGTTTGTGAGCATTGTCTAGCGAGAAAAGCAACTAGAAAACCATATGATAAAGGAATCAGAGCTAAACTTCTATTACAACTCATACATTCTGATAGTTGTGATCCATTGAATGTGAGGGTGAGGCATGGAGCTTCATATTTCATTACTTTTATAGATGACTTTACATGCTTTGGTTATATTTTTCTAATCTCTCATAAGTATGAAGTATTGGATTACTTTAGATGATATATAACTTTGGTAGAGAATCATTTGAACAAAACATTAAAGGCATTGAGAACCGATTATGAGCGTGAGTATCTATCTGAGTAATTTAAGGCTCTTTATGATAAAGAGGGAATTGTATGACATTTGACTATTCCCGATACTCTGCAACAAAATAGGGTTGTTGAGATAAAGAATAAAACCTTATTAGAAATTATCAGGTCTATATGGCGTAGGCAAATCTACCTGTCTCATATTGGGAAGATGTGTTATTAACTGCTACCTATATACTTAATCATGTGCTTTTTAAGTCAGTCACTTCCATCCCTTATAAATTGTGGACTAGTAAAAAATTAGATTTGAGTAATTTACGACATTTGGGGTGTGCAACATATATTCATGATTCTTCCCATAAATATGGCAAATTAGGCCGTAGAGAAAAGAAATGTATCTTTATAATATATTTTAAACACTCTAAAGGATACATGTTCATAGGTGAACAAGCTAATAGAAGTCTTATTGAAATGGAGTCACAAGATGTTACATTTTTGGAAAACAATTTTCCTAATGGAGATTAGATCAATAAGGACTTCCAATTATATGAAATGGAAGATTTTGAAAACAAACCCACTAATGTTGTTGAGGGAAATTGAGACTTAGCTCCACATATAAAACATTGTAGGAGTATTGCATCACATAAGGAGCTAAATTCATAAGAAGTTCAGTTGTGTAGAAGTAATCATAAAAGTATTCATTGTCATTATTTTGAGATTGAAGAGGAAGTATTTATGATTGATCCATAAGATGATGCAAAGCCTAAGATAGTTCAAGAAACTCCCTCATCTCTTAACAAGGAAGAATGGAGAAAAGTTTTGGAATACAAACTGGAGTCAATAAAGGCAAACCATGTCTAAGACTTAGTCGATCTGCTAATTGCAAAGCTATTGGAAATAAATAGGTTTTCAAAATCAAGCAAAGGGCGAATGGATCCATTGTAAAGTATAAGTCTTGTCTTGTGACAAAAGGTTATAGATTAGAAGAAAACATTTTTACTAGTTGTAAGGTTTGCTTTTATATACCTTATTCTAGCCATTGTCACACAAATTACATTAACTGGATGTAAAGACAGCATTTCTCAATGGAGAGCTAGATGAAGAAATCTATATAAAGCAATCAATAGGTTTTGTAACTGAAGGTCAAGAGCAAAAAGTTTGCAAACTTAATCGCTCAATATATGGCCTTAAACAATCATTTAGACAGTGGTATTTTCATTTTCATCGAGCCATAACTTCTTTAGGGTTCATGATGATAAAAGAAAGATCACTATGTGTATATCAAACAGTCTAAAGATAAATTTGTGATTTATCACTTTATGTGAACGATATTCTATCACTCGGGAATGACAAGGGCTTTATTATAACCATCCTTCTAGCTAAGAAATCATATGCTCGCATGTCCTAGTCCATGAGCTACAACTATGGCAACAACTACAT